>OX352291.1:10284499-12684499 GCA_947086415.1 Pammene aurita
CATACCATACCATACCATACCATACCATACCATACCATACTTTACCATACCATACCTTACCATACCTTACCATACCATACCTTACCATACCATACTTTACCATACCATACTTTACCATACCATACTTTACCACACCATACCATACCATACCATGCCATGCCATGCCAGATTTTGATACCGGTACCATCTGCTCATCAGTACAAGTCGAATGAGCCCAAACAGCATGAGTATATGATGCGCCAAACCGGAGATCCAGTAGGGATCCCCAGGGTCCAGCATGAGCTCCAGATTTTGATACCGGTACCATCTGCTCATCAGTACAAGTCGAATGAGCCCAAACAGCATGAGTCTATGATGCGCCAAACCCGAGATCCAGTAGGGTTCCCCAGGGTCCAGCATGAGCTCCAGATTTTGATACTGGTACCATCTGCTCATCAGTACAAGTCGAATGAGCCCAAACAGCATGAGTCTATGATGCGCCAAACCCGAGATCCAGTAGGGATCCCCAGGGTCCAGCATGAGCTCCAGATTTTGATACCGGTACCATCTGCTCATCAGTACAAGTCGAATGAGCCCAAACAGTATGAGTCTATGATGCGCCAAACCCGAGATCCAGTAGGGATCCCCAGGGTCCAGCATGAGCTCCATCTTAGGATACCGGTCCCATTGCTTATTAATACAAGCCCCCGAGTCCAGAGTCAAAATCGAAACAAAAATCAAAACCTTGTAGCTTAACCTAAATTCGCGTTTTGTTAGGTAAATTATTAATGTCAATTACCAATTCAATCTACACTAAAAATTAAATTAATGTTTCAATTTTTGAGAAAGACTAAAAATTAAATATCTTCAATTATTAGTTATTCGCAAAGGATTAACACGTTAGTTACAATTAATTTCAATTCTAATTGAAATCAATTTGCACTAAACTATTATTGTTCAATTTTTACTAACGTGTTTCAATCTTCAATTTTTAATTTTCAATTACACTAACGTTCGGCCAACACTGCTACCTAAGAACGTAAAAAGGATAAAGGATGATGGTTGACTGGAAGAGATCGCTCATTAGCGATAAGACCGCCTGTTGTTTGCCTCTTTTTTCCATGTATATTTTTTCTATTGTGCTGTTTTTTTTTTGAGGTGTGCAATAAAGCATTTATTCATTCATTCAATAATAAATGCCGAATGTTTCTCAAGGCTAAACATCAAACACGAAGCACCCATTATTATTCATTTCCTGGTTTTGGAAAGTTATAAAATAGTTGATATTCCAGAATAATATATACCTAAGAGGCCGATGAAGTGTGAATGATGGTGATCACTATTAATCTTGTATGTCTCTAGAGTAATTGCCCCGTTGACAGGGACCGGTGTCGCAATAACGTATGTCGAAGCATGTCCGAATGTGAAATTCTTTATAAAGGTTGACTTATTATTTTGAATTAAGAACAAACTCACAGTTTTAAAGCCAGCCAACTTCCGTCGATCGAATTTGGGCATGTTAAGAAAAAAAAAATCCACGACACATTTTTGAGAAATTCATATCGCTATACATGTGTCTGAATTTGCTATGAAAGTGAAATACATACCTGTATAATAGAAAGCACGGTATTTAGACTGATTAGTATTTTACACGTTGAAAAATGACAATAATAAGTTTTCAATGGATGGTCTACGTTCAGGTAACTACACTGGAAAGGTACGTAATTACACCGAACAGATGAGTTACCAACTATCGTGACCTCACAACTTTACTACATCACATCACTCACACGCAATAGAACCGACGGAAATTGACTGACAGCACTAATCATACACCCATTCCGTCACTCACGTGAACATTTGCGTTAAAGTTCTCCCACTAAACAAATTTCCATAATGAGTAAACGTTAACGTTTGCGTAAACGTCGAAGATGTTTACGGAATCGAAGGGCGAGTAGGCGGGGCTGTTACAATCCAAATTCAAAATGATCCGTTGTCAAATCATATTTACCAATTCAAACCTTATTCCATGGTATCAAGGTTTGATTTTGGTTAAACAAAATGAAGGTAAAGGTGATTTCACACTGTCTTTCACGTTATAGTCCGTTGAAAGGATTGGCAGTAATGATAGGTTACACTGCATTAGCTTGTTCCCAAATCATGTAAAGCCTTATTTAGTGTGCCGTAAAAACCGATGTAACACGGACTTGATGAAGATTAGATTGAACTATTCTAAGACATTACAGGTAAGGCAGCTTTACGTGTCATCAGTGGATTATAGTAGTTAATAAAGGTTCAATTTTATAGGCACCGCTTAGATTAAATTAAAAACAGAACTTAAGCTTAATGGGTTATTTTATTACTTTGGTGGTCATAAAATAAGTGTTAGTCGAATAAAATCTTTAATCTAATTTTAAATTGCAAATTCCGAAGCTAATGCTCTAATAAATAGTTTGGAGTATTGTATTATTTAGTCGCTTCGTCGATTATAAATAGCTGATCCCAAAGTGTGGAAACAAGTCTATGATTGATAATTTGACAAAAATGCTAAATGACGTGTACAACAATAACTGGTCTCCGCTTTGCCATTCAGCATCACCACAAAAAGCATACAAATAACAAACATCTTTAGAATTCTAAGAACCCAAAAATGTTAACAAGCATTTTTTCTTCAAAAAAATCATAATTGGCCCAGTGGGCGTGGGTGCTAAAGGAATTATATTCAACGCACGCTTTGACCACCTTTATTATATAAATAGAGATGGGATCGCGCAGATTACGATAAGAATAGCAACCAAATAGCATTACATTTTTTAATACTTTTGTTATTGTTAAACTATCAAATTGATAATTTAAGAATCCGACCGTTTTGGTCGGTTTGTATTATAGTTTGCACAAATTGGTTTCTTTTTTTGTGGATTATTTACGCGTATTTATTTGTAACTTTGGATTAAGTAATTCCCATTGATCCACATAAATATTTAGTGCAAAGCTTATAAAACGCAAAACATATTAAATAAAAATTATACCTAATTAATAAATGAACTAGACGGAGAGCTGGCCACGTCAGATATGACACAATAATGAGAGCAACGAAACCCATGTAGTTAGTTTGCTATACTATGCTTATTTTTAGATCCGGACATCTGGCAGCTGTAAAGTGGTGGACGTCAAAGAATGAAAGTAACTCGAAGAAAACAAATCCTAGATTTCTGGGTTTGATGCAATATTATGGGAAATTATGTAATTAATTAGGTTATATCATATCCAGAAGGTTCTGTTGGGGGAAAGTAGTGCAAAATGATGTAAATTGCAATTTGTAATTAGTCGCCTACTGTTTTTGTTTCCGCAATAATAGACAATGGTTTTTAATCTAATGTTAAAATATAGGCCCTGTCCTCTATAAATGACACAACTTTGGCGTTTTTTACCTATTTTGGTATTAATTTTTCCCAACTTAAAAACTTTGTTGGGCTGTCACTTTGACCTCCACCCATTAAAAGCTGCCAGATGCCCGGATCTAGCAACAAGGATGGTAAAGCAGTCTAACTAGACAGGTTTCATTGCTCTTATTATTGTGTCACATCTGACGTGGCCAGCTCTTAGACCAAACGAAAGTGTTGATTTTTGAGTAAAAGATTTAAGTAAAGTAATTAAAAGAGTAAGATTTTAAGTAAAAAACTTTTTGTTGAAAGTTTTTATGAATAAAAGAATTAAGTTATCCGAGGCATAAAAACAGGTCCAAGGTTCCATAAAAGAGCTGAAATAAATCATAAATGCACCTATTTACCTCTTTTATACCGAAACTACATTTTCTATTCAGCCCACGTCTTCAACAGGGCGTAGTGGGTTTTTTGTTTGTTTTGTGTTATTGTAAATCGGTTTTTATGCCCACATCGCGGATTTATTGGGCGTAATTATAGGGTACCGCATAATGCTGTTCATCCTTTTAGGTTAGGGTTCCGTTTCCGTTTTATTATGTAGCAGGACAATACATCCGTTATATCTGACAAGTGGTGATGTTTGAGTTGACCCGTTGTCTTGGTCGACAGAAACCTGTACAACTAAATTTGTTGTGTAAAACAATTTATAGTTACAGTTCACGTTGAAAACACCATGTTTTAAAATACGGAAAAATGCATAAATCATAATATAGATGGATAAATATCTATACATATAATAAAGCTGAAGAGGGTCGAAAGTCTGTACATGGAAGATAATCGAAAAAAAGTTGTCTGGGGATACTTAGAATCGATAACAGAACACGTTCCAACAATTTTTAGAATTTTTGTCTGTTTATCTGTTTGTCTGTTTATCTGTTTATCTGTTTATCTGTTTGTCTGTTTATTTGACCGCGCATCACGTGAAAACGGCTGAACGGATTTTGATGAAATTTTGGATAGATATAGTTTGAGTCCTGGGAAAGGATCATAGTTTTAATCCCGAAAATCAACCCTGGTGGGGGTGAAAATGGGGTTGAAAGTTTGTATGGAGAATTTTTAACCGCTGAAACGATTTAGATAGAAATGAGTATGGAGATAATTTGAGTCTCGAGAAACATCATAGGATAGTTTTCAAACCCTTGTGGGGGTGAAAAGGGGGTTGGAAGGTGGTATGAGGATTTTTTTACCGCTGAACTGATTTAGATGAAAATTGGTATAGAGATAGTATGGGTCTCGAGAAATGACAAAGGATAGTTTCTTCTTCAAACCCCATCTTACTTTAGAACCGTCGGTCCAAAAAATTTGAAAAAAATAATGGAAGTGACGCCTGAAAGGTACTTTCAATAAAAACTATCTATACATATAATAAAGCTGAAGAGAGTCGAAAGTCTGTTCATGGAATATATTCGAAAAAAAGTTGGCTGGAGATACTTAGAATCGATAACAGAACACGTTCCAAGTATTTTTAATTAGTTAACGGCTGAACGGATAATGATGAAATTTTGTGTAGAGATAGTTTGAGTCCCGGGAAAGGGCAATGACCAGTTTTCATCCCGAAAAAGTTTGTATGTTGAAAGTTGGTATTGAAATAATTTGTAATTTTTTGGTCAAGGTGTTCATATTTATAACATGTTACCCGTCGATGCTTTAAATTTACCTTTACCCGCTCTTAAGAAATATTTGAAAATGTCATGAATGTCAAAGGATTATTGCAGCAAACAAAAAAACTACTACAAAATCATCTAACATTTATAGGACACCGTTTAGGTAGGAAAACATATCAAACGTTTTGTGAAGCAGCCAGATTAGGATTTATTTTTCTTTATAATTAAACAATAGGTACATTATCTGTCTCTCAAGCAGTTTTGATATGTCTTCTTGAAGAACTACGCATTATTTTGTATCTTTAAGATCTAATAATGTATTACTGTTTTGAAAAAAATAAGTCCCGTCGAATTTCTTTTCGGTCATAATACTTCTTGGGCCAGAGGTACACCTACAGGGTTAGAACCGGTGGAGTTTTGGAACGAAGTTCCTTATCGGACGGTTCGCGGATGGGGGCCTAGGCGAAAAAAAGTCACGTGACCGTTACGAAAAAGCGTCACGTCACGAAAACGCGACACCCATACGATTGAAAAACATGTAAAATGGAATGAAATAAAAAATATATAAAATAGAATAAAGTTAAGTGAAGTGTAGTGAAACTGAGAAATGGCAAAGTGATAAAAGTTAAAAAGTCGAGAACCTCAAAAGTCGAGAAAAATTTCGAAAAATTTTAAAAATGTCGAAAATGTCAAAAATTTCGAAAATGTCAAAAATTTAAAATTTCTAAATTTCCAAAATTTCCAATATTTCCAAAATCTCCAAAATTTCCAAAATCTCCAAAATTTCCAAAATTTCCAAAATTTCCAAAATTTCCAAAATTTCCAAAATTTCACAAAATTTCCAAAAATTTCCAAATTTTCCACTATTTCCAAAATTTTCACTGTTTCCAAAATTTCCAAAATTTAAAAAAAATACAAAAAAATTAAAACCACAAAATTTACGAAAAAGTAAAAAATGAAATAAAATTAAATAACATAACTTCGTTCCAATCGCACTTGATTCACACACTTTCCACGACACTCACGTATTTTATTTTTCTCTGACGTTCATTAGTGCATTGTAATGTGCTTACATTGACGAATAAATATCTTGATCTACACCAATATCATAAATCCTCTATTCCGCGTTCGGAACCGTATGTAATTAATTACCAACATTATTGCAACCAATAACGTAACATCAGTGTATTATCTGTGACAGTGTGGTAAAAACGTATGAAAATTCATTACCTACGGTAACGTAATGAAAATCCGCCCCCCCGACCGCCGGCGCAATAATGTTGGTCATGGGGCTCATGGCGGTGTAATGGTGGTCATTCTAATGGTTTCAATGGATTTTTAATATGTGTGTAGGTAAAGCAGTGTATGCTTCTGTACATAATTAGGCCTTATTACATAACAGTTACATCGCCATGTCCGTCCGTCTGTCCGCGGTCTAGCTCAGTTACCGTTCGCACTAGAAAGCTGAAATTTGGTGAGGCCTGATAAGAACTTTCAATAAAAACTATATTGAATAAAATCGGTTCAACCGTTTTTGAATTATTAGTCAAAAACGCATAGTGAAAGGAAGTGCCGAATAGTAAACTGACGTAAGCGCCGCCAAATAAACGACCTTTAGAACGGATGTTTTGTAACAGGGCAGCATCTACGAAACTCTACACTGAGCATCGCCCGACATGCTCTTGGCCGGTTTTTTTTTCATTGTTATCCCGGAAATCACCCAATTAAGGATTACTAATTCCAATTCTAGAAAATCCCCAGCCAGGTTAAACGTAGCCTATAAAAATTCAACGTCTAAAGGGGGGGGGGGGGGGTAGCCACCTCGATTGAGTTAAATTTGCATGGGTCATGGACCACCCCCCCTCATAGAAAAAAATCATTTCTGCATTTGTGACACCCCCCCCCTCCAACTAATAATTTGACGGGAGGATCGATTTGGATGATATTTGCCGTGGACATGAACGTATAAATACAAAAGTGGTCCTGTATCGTCCGATATACACCTACTACTCTCTATGTCGTTTAAATCATGCCAAAAACAAATATAATAAAAAAAAAGTATACATTTATGAGTGTAGTTGCATTTAGTGGTAATTGTAAAATATTTTATTAGGACTACTGTCCTCTAGCGTATCCATCTGTCAACTTTACTTCAAGTTCCGCCTCCAGGGTAGCGGGAGAGAAATTAGGGGTGAATTAGCCGCTTACTGACAGACCGAATTCCACGCGGGCGGAGCCGCGGGCACAGCTAGTATACTTATAAACAAACAACCACTAATAATTGCCCTAACCATTACTAATTGCCTTAACGATTTGTAGGGCACTAACAAACGAAAACCGTATTATTATGACAAGTACGATACGGATGCCTGCATTAAGCACATATATGCGAATATCATAAGCTATATATTAGAATATATTTAAATAAATAAAAATAATAATCTTTATATGGTTTAATATAAAATAATACTTAGTTATTGTTTAGGCGTTTGATTATTACTTACGAATAAATTATAAATTTCACAATATTTAATCTTTTTTATGATGATTGAGTATATTATGTACTAGTATTAGTAGAATGTCAGAGGTTCACAATCTATGTATTAAATAAAATCTGATGTATATCATCACATATGAAAGTGTAAAAAAGAATACGGAATTATCACTTAGACGGACCTCTCATGCTTGACCATTTATTAACGTCAATCTCATGTCGATGCCTCAATAAGAATGACGTACAACTCGATAATTCGACGTATATTGACGTTATTTATTACATTATTTCTTACAAGCTACCAATATGAATCTACCATTATGCAATCATGATAACAAGATGATAATTTAGCTTAAATGCGTTACCTTCGTGAACGCAATAATGATAAAGCCATTTCCATAATCATTCTGTTAAGAAAAAAGGTATTTTGATGGAATTACCTGGAAGGGGTTCTTTAATACTTAAGTCATGTCGTGTCTAATCGTCATTGGCTTGAAATGGCAATACGACCATAATTTTGAAAAGTACATTAGGAAAAATAAATGCACTTCAAATGTAAACTGTACCAAAACATGCTGCTTGACTGAACAGGTAGCTAAGGAATCCATCTATTTTAAAAGAAACAAAGTATAATCTTTTTTCTATTTAACAATATTTGAGGATTTCTTCTCATTTGGGACGCATTAATATTCTGTAGAAGATGTATGTTTGTGTGTAAGTGAACGCATTAAACTTAAAATAAAACGAAATAGTGACTTCACTAATTTCTTAAGCTCTCTAATCCACTCACCGAATGCACAACAGCACAAGAAACAGCACAATCCACCAATCGAAGTTGCGCTGCGAGTGTCGTGTGCGTTGCGCCGTATGTTGCGAGGCGCGTTGCACGCTGCGTTGCGCGGTGTGTCCGTCCGGCGCGCGAACCTCTCTGCCCGCCCGCACACATGCCAACATCGTTTCACATCCTAGTTATTAGCAATTTTATCCCACACACACTTTCATTTTAACATTGTTTCACTTTTTTGTCCGTGTTGATATTGCTTGGACCACTGTCTTGAATCACATTGTCGTTATGTCTAGGTACCTCCGATTTTTCAATATAAACCTGTAGAAACAAAATATTGTTACTAAAATGTAATGAACGAATGAGATTTGTTTGAAAAAAAATGTATTTTCTGGCTGCCAACAGTTAGAGTGGAATATATTCAAGTCAGGCTATCCTATGAATAATTAAGTTATTTTAGATTTTATGAAAAACCAATTGAACTAAATGTATTGGGCCAATTGTTCCAGTAACAGTAAATGTATGCTTAGTCTGTTTTTTAAATATCGTCTAACAATAATTTTAATGCGATTTTGAGTCGGTTATGACGGTTCAACGACGATCAATATGTCTCAAATCCTCGTCATTCGGTACTATTTTTATTTACTGTTACAATATAGTCACACTTACTTAAACCAGACGGTATTGTATAGACAACAATTAAGTACTTTATATGTTCACCAGACCGGTGCGAACTAATGTGACATTCATGCCCTGCCATATTGTGTGTCCGACAACGAAGTACATCATGTTATGACACGTTGTCGACAAGAATTTATAGACCCTTTATATTTATATTGCTACTGAATGAATGACATTGTAGTGTTTTGTTTGCATGCAAAATAAAATAGAATGGTGAAAATCTAAGAAAATAGTGAAGACCTAATGTAAGATTTCGACGGAAGGTCGACGTTAAAATCGATGCAATATTCCAAATTGCTGCAAATGAAATTGATGCAAGGTTGGCAAAATTTTCAATGTTTAACTACGCACAACCAAATTCATCATCATTAAACTCGAATTAGGACTAACCGAACCGAATCTGAGTCATATTTTTTTTTGTTTTTCCACTTACCTACTTTCTTGTGCATCACAAACTAGATTCATATCTTCAAAGGTTTTAAACAAAAAGTACCTATCCAAGATATTAGATCGATAGGTACGGTCGCGTCTATCTGAGTTTAGTCAGACAACAAAGTGTTCAGTTCAGTCCTGAAAGCCATTGTGCCAAAACTAGCACGCGTGTCGTGTCGTGAGGAAATTAGTCGTATTTATAGATGCCAAACACTGTTTAGTAATACTAGGTTTTACGGCCTAGGATTTACGTGTTTCCTTGTTTCGGTTAGTTATTGTGACGGAAAATATATTTTGCTTGTCAGTTAGATTTTGATTTGTGTACGTTGATAAATAAAACTAACAAGTGATAAGGTGATTCAGGCGAAATATGATGCATGCACTCGGAAAGTAAAAAATGATAGCGAAAAATCAAGTGATCCTTTGAATACATATTTAAATTTCGTAAATTCCTCTTTGTGTCATATTCCTCAGAACTGAAGGTCGTGATTAGGGAATGCAATAAACGATTAAATTACACAACCGGTTATACTTTCGGTAAAGACTAAAAAAAAAAAATAATCGGATATAACCGGTTTCGTTTTTTTTTTATAAAATTTGATAACATAACCGTCAAAACTCCAAAAAAATCAATAAGATACCTAATTGTAAAATGTTTTGAGAGCTAGAATGGGTCTTTAATTCGAAAGAAAGTAAAAAAATTAGTTAAAAAGTGAAAAATTTGTGCTTCAAGGTCAGCCGTACGCATTCCTCAGGTGGTCACACTCGCTGCCAATTGCTCGCCGAAATAGAGTAAAATGAGATAAACCTGAAATTATTATAAAATATAGTATAGGAATCATAGTTCCAGAAGAAAAATTATGATTCTACAAACTTGTATAATACAATTTTAGGTAAATATAGCATTAAATAGATAGGTAACCGAATCCGGTTATTAGAATTTTCAATAATCGGTTACCTATTCGGTTATCGGTCGGGTGCTGGTGCGCGGAAGCGGTCTTTCTTGGGGAATTGGGGCGCCGCCTGCAGGAGAGAGGCCTCGATCCCCGCTGGCGCAGAGTCTGTCCATCGCGATTCAACGCGGAAATGCGGCAAGCCTGATGGACACCTTTGCGCCGGGAATTATGCGGGGTGGTTTATTTCATTAATGATGTGTATATTTAATTTAGTTTAGGTTTAGGTTTATTAATTATTGTGCTTTTGTTTTCCTGTTATGCGATAGTTTCTAAGGTTAGGGTCAGTGTAGGTTTAAGGTAGTTTTAAGTTGACATTTGTTTTTTGTATTTATGACATTAATAATTTTACATTGTATTGGTGACGTTATAATGATGATGTGAATAAATATTATTACTAGATTGGTTTTTTCATTTTGACAAAAAAATCGGTTATAACCGGTTTGCATTCCCTAGTTATCCACCTGTTTCTGTCCCTGGCGGTGTGGAGATTAGAGTCCGTCGTAGATTGGTTTTTTTCCGATTAGAAAAATAACGGTCGATTTCGCCAATGTAGCTTTATTTTTTTAAACCGCTTAAACCAATAAGATACAAAATGCCAATTATAAAATCGTTTTCCCAAAAATAGCACGATTTTTATAATCTGAAAAAAAAACCGAAGAATATTCAAGCAAAATATAACGCGCCGTGTGAGACAGTGTTAATAGGTGTTAAATTTAGGTTGTTTTGTTAAATTTTAAAATTTGTTAAAAAATTAAACATCAACCTTAGGTTGATGTTTTATTCAGGTATCAGATATTACTTAGGTTAATAGAAAAAAAAATACGAGACTGTTGGCTCTACGATTTTGTTTATACAAATGAACTTGACATTAACAATCTTAACAGCATTCTCATGTACGCCGTTCGCCCCATCAAAGAAAAAACCAAATAAGTACCAGCAGTATAAGGTGACAGACATCTTGTTCGGATAAGGATACATGGAAAGCTTTTTGACCATAACGTAAAATGTGTACTTAAAGGTGTTAAAGACATGATTTTGCAAGTATTTAAAGCGATGCGCGAGAGTTGTACGTAATACCTTAAACTAAATCCAAATGAGGGAACGTACTGCCAACTTTATTGTGACGTAAGTTAAAAGATGACTTGTTGCAGTTATGGGCAGTTGGATGGTTACCTTATGTAATCCCAATTTCACGTCCAACACCTGAGTAAAATCGGGATGTAACTACAAATATTTAGTGATCTCTAAACTATACAAATTTTGTTTGAAAGTTAATAAGCGAAAACGTAAATAAGCTTCAGCGAATCTCTAAGATTTTTGTAACGAATTTGTTATAAACATGATATCAAAAGCATTTGTAGAAATTGTAGACGCATATTAGTTTTCATAGCCAATCCAATTTCAATATATTTTTGGCAGGGCATGAACATAAATCTCAGACTTAATACTATATTGCTTAACATCTTAATATTCAAGTCATTATCTTAATACCTATATTTACGTAGTTAACTTAACAAACATGTCTAACTACATAACTACCGAAATGCTTGAGGCAATAGCGGAAAATGTAGAATATAAATGGGTAGTTATAATCTATAAATAATGGTGAAGGTAAACACTTTGTGGTATAAATTTGCTGTAATATGGTAAACGGATCGTAGCTAAAGACTTGATTTAGATTGATCCAGTGACTAGCGATAATTCGGTTATAGATTAGAGTACATAAACTGTAGGGTTAATAGAGTAAATAGAGAAATCTGGTAAAAAAAATGTTTGCATTGTAGCTTTGTATTTCTGCGTCATCTCGATGCAATTTAAGTAAATATAGCATCAAAATGAAATTTTGAACTTTCTTGACTGTATTTCAGTCGTATACATATTTAAAGGTCACGAGCTTATAACATAACAAAGTAAACGCCCGAGTGCCCTTTTGACTGTCCCAATCCCAATATATGTCATATAAATAAAGTCATTCTCAGTAAAGGTGATAGCAGGATGTCAACTATCGGACATGAGCGTGTCTAGCACTAGGGCGTTTACCTTATACCTAGGTGAATTTTCCAAGAGATATTTTCCTTAACCTACAGAACCTCAGTTCGATATGTGCAATTGATTTTTCAATTCTGGACCAGCACAATCTACAATCTACAACAGATAAGGAATGTGTCTTGTATGCAAACAGTCTTTATTCATTAATTGTCCCCGTCAAGATAATAAAACAATTGACCACTAGGCATAGCTCGTGCTCTGGTAACATTCACCTGTAGTTTCGGAGTCGACTGAACAGGTTTGCGTTAAGTACAACAAATACTGTCTTAGCCCAGTAATGCATCACCACGCGATGTGAGAAGATTGGATGTGACTTGCCATTTACAATTTCTGTTTATTTATCTGTTATACAATTTGACGACTAAGCACACAGCTCGTACTCTGGTAACATTCACCTGTAGTTCCAAAGCCGACTGAACAGGTTTGCGTTAAGTACAACAAATACTGTAATGGATCACCGCGTAATGTGAGAAGTTTGGATGTGACTTCCCATGTACAATGTTTATTATTTATTTATCTGTTAAAACAATTGACCACCAGGCCGATAGCTTATGCTCTGGTATTTGCGTTAAGTACAACAAATCCACTGTCTTGACTTAAGCTTGGCCTGGCCAAGGCTTGGGAAAAGTGACAGTAGTTGTCTTTCATACGTAATGTTACTGTAGGGTTGCGTTCATTATAGTTTGTCTCGTCTATTAACACTACTTAGTACTATCCTTAGGGCCGGTTGCACCAAACCGTCTGTAAACATCAACGTCATCGTTACAAAAATCTTGTGTGAAAAGTTTGACAGTTTTCTATGGGATGACAGCTCCGTCGCCATATTTAACGTTGATGAGTTCGTTAGTTGTGCGTGGTGCAATCCACCCTTATTCTTGAGCTAAGGAAGGTGAAAAAGCGCCAAGATGGTTTTCGAATAAAATATGTAAAAAAAATCATGGTGAGAAGAAATATTTCGATATTTACATTAAGTACTCACGTCGCATTCTCAAAGATAGGGTATAGTCATAAGCGGAAGGAGACGGGACTGAAAACCAATAGGTACCGATTACAAACCGATTACGGAAAATTAGTACATACTTACATCAACTTTGGCAAACTGACTAACATAACCGAATTTATATGTATTAACACTAATGTGTTATAAAACAGTCATAAATCAGTTGCAAATGCACTTTGATTCCTCTCCAACTCCCTATTTGAGTTTTATTGGTCATAAGATCGAAAACAACTAACTGATTCAGCCATGTGTAATTCGACCAAGAACCAGTATCGAAGGAATGCCTTAAAATCGCAAAAGAAAAAGGACTGTGCAATCAGAGACAGTTCAAAATGGAACTATAAAGAATTGATTAAATAATAATGTATTAGTTTATCTTGTTGTATATTGTATAAGTAGTAGTATGTAACCACATATGTGTAAGCTTTTATTGATTGTAAATATAATGTTTATAAGTTTATAAGTATTGCTTTAGAAAAACTATTCTCTATCAATAAAATTTTCCTCCTGCACCAAATTACAAGTATCTGTTTGGCCCAATGGTTGACTGGTACAGAATGGCATTTGGCTTTAAGTCCGCCATTTGTACATTCACTTGTTGTGCAGTAAAGTTTAAATAAATAAATAAATTGGAGATGTATCATGACTAAAGTATCATAAAAGGCTTGAATGCTTTCGATTACTTAGTGCAGTTAATTCAAAAACTAGTCGAATTTACTTGCCAGGAAAATTTGCCGAGAAAGTTCGGCTTTACAATAGGTTAGTTACGTTGATCCGTCAGGTCAGCGGGCCTACCGCGATATTCGTAAATCGAAATATTGTTATCTCTGAAGAGAAAAAAAGAGATTGATGCAAATAGACGATCAAACGAACGGAGTAGTTCGCGGTTACAGGCCAGGTATGTTGGTCGTCGTATGGTTGATGCAACTGGCCCTAACTTAATGTTACCCACGATAGCAGTGACATCAGGGTGCATAGCCAACGTGCCAATCGTTAACGCTCCGTAGCAAACGAAATGCAACTGTCACTGTCGCTCTAATATAGAAGAGTGATAGAGAGACGTGACTACGATACGCTACGGAGCGTTAACGATTGGCACGTTGACAACGCACCATCCAATATTTTGCAACGTTGAAAGTCTTTTCTCAGGGATTTTGCCATAGAAAGATCCTGGCTTTTAATGTGTGTTTTGTGTTTTCAACCGACTTCAAGATTTCGAAGGAGGAGGTTATCAATTCGTCGGGATCTTTGTTTTTGCTATTTTTTTTTATTTTTTTTTATGTATGTTCACCGATTATTCGAAGACGGCTGGACCGATTTGGAAAATTCTTTTTTTGTTTGAAAGCGTATACTTCACAGTTGGTCCCATTGTAACCATGTCAGGATCTGACGATGGGATCCTGGAGAAATCGAGGGAACTCTTCAACTATTATAGGCACACCTATGGTGATTTGAGTATTTTTTACAGCAGATCGAACATTTGGTGTTGGAAAGGTGGATGCTTAGTGAAGTCGGTTCTTTTTTGTTTAAAATTATTACATATGGAAATGGCATAATTTGCTAATAATATTATAGCTTCATGGCCCGGTATTCCGCGGCGATCGATGTGCCACGTCGATTAGAACAAGCAACTGAGACAACGCGGATTGGAGTTATAGCTTGTAAAATAAATATGTGGTAAGAGTTGATACAACAGTCCTACAAAACCAATATATTTTGAACCGATCTCGATTCGTCTAAATTACACACGAGATTAATTTCACTGACTTAATTTTGTCGGTTTACCTTTTAAATAGACATAACATACGAACTTTATACAATATTTTGTTGTAGGTTTTGCATAATACACCTCTATAATACAAATACCTCGAGCATACATTTGCAAAGAAATTGAAAGGTATTAAAGTCCTTAATCTAAGAAGGGCTATACAACACACACTGTGTTCGTGTGTAACAACAGTAAGCCATGTTCCCAGCAAAAAAATACTGTATTATTACGTCGTGTTACTGTTACTGCTTAAAAACAACGCAAATCAAAATATTTATTTAAAATGGGTAAATAATTTGATTTGTTCTTAGAACTATTGATGATTGTTTATTAAAGCATGTGCATGACTCCTCCGATTATTTTTTTTAAATCTATACATATAATAAAGCTGAAGAGGGTCGAAAGTCTGTACATGGAAGATAATCGAAAAAAAGTTGGCTGGGGATACTTAGAATCGATAACAGAACACCTTCCAACAATTTTTAGAATTTTTGTCTGTTTATCTGTTTGTCTGTTTATCTGTTTATCTGTTTATCTGTTTGTCTGTTTATTTGACCGCGCATCACGTGAAAACGGCTGAACGGATTTTAATGAAATTTTGTATAGAGACAGTTTGAGTCCCGGGAAAGGATAATATATAGTTTCAATCCCGAGAATCAACCCTGGTGGGGGTGAAAATGGGGTTGAAAGTTTGTATGGAGAATTTTTAACCGATAAAACGATTTAGATGGAAATGAGTATGGAGATAATTTGAGTCTCGAGAAACGTTATAGGATAGTTTTCAAACCCTTGTGGGGGTAAAAAGGGGGTTGGAAGTTGGTATGAGGATTGTTTTACCGCTGAACTGATTTAGATGAAAATTGGTATAGAGATAGTATGAGTCTCGAGAAAGGACAAAGGATAGTTTCATCTTCAAAAAAGCCCCCCCCCCAAATCTGACTTTAGAACCGTATGTCCAAAAAATTAAAAAAAAATTATGGAAGTGAAGCCTGAAAGGTACTTTTAATAAAAACTATCTATACATATAATAAAGCTGAAGAGGGTCGAAAGTCTGTTCATGAGATATATTCGAAAAAAAGTTGGCTGGGGATACTTAGAATCGATAACAGAACACGTTCCAACAATTTTTAGAATTTTTGTCTGTTTATCTGTTTGTCTGTTTATTTGCCCGCGCATCACGTTGAAACGGCTAAACGGATTTTGATGAATTTTTGTGGAAAAGGAAATAAAATAGTTTTACATGGGGGTTGGAAGTTTACGTGAGGAAGAAACAACCAATAATCGCTTTACGTATTTAGATGAAATTTGGTATTGAAATCATTTGTAATTTTTTGGTCAAGGTGTTCATATTTATAACATGTTACCCGTCGATGCTTTAAATTTACCTTTACTTGCTCTTAAGAAATATTTGAAAATGTCATGAATGTCAAAGGGTTATTGCAGGTTCGAGGACTATATATGACGGACAAAGATGCCTGGCCCAAACCAAAAAACTACTACAGTATCGTCTAACATTTATAGGACACCGTTTAGGTAGGAAAACATATCAAACGTTTTGTGAAGCAGTCAGATAAGGGATTTATTATTCTTTATAATTAAACAATAGGCACATTATCTGTCCCTCAAGCTGTTTTGATATGTCTTCTTGAAGAACTACGCATTATTTTGTATCTTTAAGATGTAATAATGTATAACTGTTTCGAAAAAAATAAGTCCCGTCGAGTTAGAACCGGTGGTAGTTTTGGAACGAAGTTCCTTATCGAACGGTTCGCGGATGGGGGGGCTAGGCGAAAAAAAGTCACGTGACCGTCACGAAAAAGCGTCACGTCACGAAAACGTGACACCCATACGATTGAGAAACATGTAAAATGGAATGAAATAAAAAATATATAAAATAGAATAAAGTGAAGTGAAGTGTAGTGAAAAGTGAAAGTGAGAAGTGACAAAGTGAAAAGTAGAGAACCTAAAAGTAAAAAATGTCAAAAATGTCGAAAATGGCAAAATTTCAATATTTCAAAAATATCATAAATTTTAAAAATTACAAAAATTACAAAAATTACAAAAATTACAAAAATTACAAAAATTACAAAAATTACAAAAATTACAAAAATTACAAAAATTACAAAAATTACAAAAATTACAAAAATTACAAAAATTACAAAAATTACATAAATTACAAAAATTACAAAAATTACAAAAATTACAAAAATTTCAAAAATTTCAAAAATTTCAAAAAAATTCAAAAATTTCAAAAATTAAAAAACCTCAAAAATTAAAAAAATAAATAAAATAAAATAAAACCACAAAATTTACGAAAAAGTCAAAAATGAAATAAAATTAAATAACATAACTTCGTTCCAACCGAGTGTTTCACGACACTCACGTATTTTATTTTTCTGATCACGGATTTTTAATATGTGTGTAGGTAAAGCATTGTATGCTTCTGTACATAATTAGGCCTTATTACGTAACAGTTACATAAACTACTATTTATCTCTTTTCAGGGTTCCGTAGTCAATTAGGAACCCTTATAGTTTCGCCATGTCCGTCCGTCTGTCCGCGGTCCAGCTCAGTTACCGTTCGCACTAGAAAGCTGAAATTTGGTGAGGCCTGATAAGAACTTTCAATAAAAACTATATTGAATAAAATCGGTTCAGCCGTTTTTGAATTATCAGTCAATGATAGTAAATGACGTAAGCGCCGCCAAATATCCCTTAATAAACGACCTCTTGAACGGATGTTTTGTAACAGGGCGGCTATCTACGAAAATCTACACTGAGCATCGCCCGACATGCTCTTGGCCGGTTTTTTTTGCATTGTTATCCCGGAAATCACCCCTTAAGGATTACTAATTCCAATTCAAGTAAATCCACAGCCAGATTATACGTAGCCTATAAAAATTCAACGTCTAACAGGGGGAGGTCACTCGATTGAATTTAATTTGCATGGGTCATGGACCCCCCCCCCCGCAAGTGCACCTCAAATAGAAAAAAATCATTTCTGAATTTGTGACCCCCCCCCCCCCCAATAACAACCGCTTTCATGCTTAGACTGATTGGACGGGAGGATCGATTTGGATGATATTTGCCGTGGACATGAACGTATAAATACAAAAGTGGTCCTGTATCGTCCGATATGCACCTACTACTCTATGTCGTTTAAATCATGCCAAAAAAAAATTATAGTATAAAAAAGTATTCATTTTTGAGTGTAGTATCATTTAGTGGTAATTGTAATAGTAGTTTATGTAACTGTTACGTAATAAGGCCTAATTACGTACAGTTGCATACACTGCTTTATCTACACTCATATTAATATATCCTAAATGCCGTGTTCGGAAACCATAGAATGGCCGCCATGGCCAACTCGATTGTGCCGGCGGTCGGGCGGGCGCGTGCCGGTGTACATTATGTTATCAAAACTCATAACCTACGAGTATCAATATTTGAGCATGTAAAGTTAAAATTACGTTACTGCCACAGATAAAAAGCTTATCATAGTAAAATCGGTTGTGGTAATGCTAGCCATTGCCTACAGTTTTTTAACACGTTTTAGAGGACTTACAATGTGAGTGTAGATAAAATATTTTATTAGGACTACTGTCCTCTAGCGTATCCATCTGTAAACTTTACTTCAATATCCGCCTCCAGGGTAGCGGGAGAGAAATTAGGTGTGAAATTAGGCTTACTGACACAGACCGAATTCCACGCGGGCGGAGCCGCGGGCACAGCTAGTTAGGTATAAGAATATAAAATGCATTAATTCATAGGGCCACAGGGGTATTCAACCGCTCTATGTATGTAGGCGCGCGCGCAGCGTTCGGTTCAAGTACCCATTTTCGATTATCGAGCTTCGACGCAGGTTAATTAATATCTCGGCCCGCCCGCTAGCGTAAACATTGTTAAGGCTAGGTCAATAGGTATAACTACCTATTCTTATAGTTTGGTCAGGCAGTTTCCGTACAGTACAGTATCGTACGTTAGTACTATCACCCCAAAAAAATGATGAGTGTTTTTCTATTTCTGCTGACAAATCTTCTATTCCAGGCTAAAATAAACTACCTATTGTTTGTTCCAAATTCCTCGAACACTCAAACATGGTATAAGGCATGTTGTATTATTATTTCGATCTTCTTTAAATCGAAAAGGTGGTCCTGATGCCCGAATAAAAAAATATCGATCTGAATTATAAAATTTAATCAACTTGGTTAAACAAATATTTACACCACGAAAATGGAGCTACACCCCTTATTGACCATGGCTTCATTTCATTTGGTCGTATCAGGATTTAATTTTACTTTTGACGTGTATTGTATACGAAATAAATGAATATGAATATGAATAAATGTCACGAATCAGCCAATCACTTAATCAAGGTAAAAGTAAAAAAAACCGTTAAATAAAAATGTCCTTACTTCTTTTGTTCCCTACTTTTGAAATAAATATTTTCGTAAAATAAATTAAAATAATGGGATGCATTACCCTTAAGTGGCGGTCACGCTTGGAACTCTCGGGAGTTAACTAAACATTTGTCAATCGATATTTATCGAAAATATTTCACATAGACCAATCAACGAAGCTTTCGCATGCCATTGTTTATGTTGATGGTTTACTCACTGAGTAAACTGAGAAATACTCAGTCTCAGAGAAAATAAATTAAATTTTGAAATTGTATTAAAATTTACTCAAGATCTGGGCGGAAAATGTTTATATAAGTACATTATACCATACGCCCAAAAAGTAAAAAAAAATCTTAAAACGTTAGAGTACGACACTCGTTTTGCATGCAAAACGAGTGTCGTACTCTAACGTTTTAAGAGGTTTATTTTATATTTGACAAGTATTATATCCAGCGTTGAGTGTTTCTTTTTTTTCCAAATTGTCAGAAACGTTCGGTTTATTTTAGCAAAAAAGCAGAACTAGAAGATCTCAATTACAAACAATCTAAAAGAAATAAGAATTTTACGTTATGGATTTTTCGTAAAACAATGGTATTAATAATCACTAGTAATTTTTCACACGATTTCTTAAAATTCTTATTTCTTTTAGATTGTTTGTAATTGAGATCTTCTAGTTCTGCTTTTTTGCTGAAATAAACCGAACGTTTCTGACAATTTGGAAAAAAAAAGAAACACTCAACGCTGGATATAATACTTGTCAAATCTATCTATACATATAATAAAGCTGAAGAGGGTCGAAAGTCTGTACATGGAAGATAATCGAAAAAAAGTTGGCTGGGGATACTTAGAATCGATAACAGAACACGTTCCAACAATTTTTAGAATTTTTGTCTGTTTATCTGTTTGTCTGTTTATCTGTTTATCTGTTTTTCTGTTTATCTGTTTGTCTGTTTAATTGACCGCGCATCACGTGAAAACGGTTGAACGGATTTTGATGAAATTTTGTATACAGATAGTTTGAGTCCCGGGAAAAGATAATATATAGTTTTAATCCCGAAAATCAACCCTGGTCCCCACCAGGGTTGATTTTCGGGAGAAAAAGGGGTTGAAAGTTTGTATGGAGAATTTTTAACCGCTGAAACGATTTAGATAGAAATGAGTATGGAGATAATTTTAGTCCCGAGAAACGTCATAGGATAGTTTTCATGGGGGTGAAAAGGAGGTTGGAAGTTGGTGTGAGGAATATTTTACCGCTGAACTGATTTAGATGAAAATTGGTATAGAGATAGTATGGGTCTCGAGAAAGGACAAAAGATAGTTTAATCTTCAAAAAAGCCCCGCCCCCCTCCATTTTACTTCAGAACAGTAGGTTGTCTGTTGTTTCACCCCAAAGAAGGGGTGAAAAGGGAGTTGGAAATTTGTGTAGGGAATTATTAACCGCAGAATTGATTTAGATAAAATTTGGTATGGAGATAATTTGAGCTCTGGAAAAGGAAATAAATTAGTTTTATCTCGGAAATTCCCTTGAGCGGTTACAAAAGGGGTGGAAGTTTACATGGGGAAGAAATTACCAATAACCGCTGTACGTATTTCGATGAAATTTGGAATTGAAATAATTTGTAATTTTTTGGTCAAGGTGTTCATATTTATAATATGTTACCCGTCGATGCTTTAAATTTACCTTTACCCGCTCTTAAGAAACATTTGAAAATGTCATGAATGTCAAAGGGTTATTGCAAGTTCGAGGACTATATATGACGGACAAAGATGCATGGCCCAAACCAAAAAACTATTACAAAATCATCTAACATTGATAGGACACCATTTAGGTAGGAAAACATATCAAACGTTTTGTGAAGCAGTCAGATTAGGATTTATTTTTCTTTATAATTAAACAATAGGTACATTAGGGAACTTACCCATACTACGTGACCAATTTTTTTACAATTTTCACCCCCTTCCCCCCTCGGTGACCAATCGTAGTATATGCCAAGATCCATGACGACCCCCCTCCCCCCCCTAAACGGGTCACGTAGTATGGGTACGTTCCCTTATCTGTCTCTCAAGCTGTTTTGATATGTCTTCTTAAATAACTACGCATTATTCTGTATCTTTAATCTCTAATAATATATTACCTACTGTTTTGAAAAAAATAAGTCCCGTCGAGTTTCTTTTCGGTCATAATACTTCTTGGGCCAGAGGTAGGGTTAGAACCGGTGGTAGTTTTGGAACGAAGTCCCTTATCGGACGGCTAGGCGAAAAAAAGTCACGTGACCGTCACGAAAAAGCGTCACGTCACGAAAACGCGACACCCATACGATTGAGAAACATGTAATGGAATGAAATAAAAAATATATAAAATAGAATAAAGTGAAGTGAAGTGAAGTGTAGTGAAAAGTGTAGTGAAAAGTGAAAGTGAGAAGTGACAAAGTGATAAAAGTGAAAAAAGTCGAGAACCTAAAAGTCAAAAATTTCAAAAATTTAAACAATTTCAAAAATTTCAAAAATTTCATAAATTTCAAAAATTTCAAAAAAATACAAAAAAGATTAAAGCCACAAAATGTATGAAAAAGTCAAAAATGAAATAAAATGAAATGATATAACTTCGTTCCAAGTTCCAACCGTGTTCCACGACACTCACGTATTTTATTTTTCTCTGACGTTCATTAGTGCATTGTAATGTGCTTATATTGAAGAATAAATATCTTGATCTACACCAATATCATAAATCCTCTATTGCAACCAGTAACGTAAAATCAGTGTATTATCTGTGCTGTGACAGTGTTGTAAAAACGTATGAAAATTCATTACCTACGGTAACGTAATGAAAATCCGCCCCCTCCCCGCCGCTGGCACCCCCCCCCCCACCCCACCCCCTGACCGCCGGCGCAATAAGGTTGGTCATGGCGGTGTAATGGCGGTCATTCTAATGGTTTAAATGGATTTTTAATATGTGTGTAGGTAAAGCAGTGTATGCTTCTGTACATAATTAGGCCTTATTACGTAACAGTTACATAAACTACTATTTATCTCTTTTTAGGGTTCCGCAGTCAACTAGGGACCCTTATAGTTTCGCCATGTCTGTCCGCGGTCTAGCTCAGTTACCGTTCGCACTAGAAAGCTGAAATTTGGTGAGGCCTGATAAGAACTTTCAATAAAAACTATATTGAATAAAATCAGTTAAGCCGTTTTTGAATTATCAGTCAAAAACGCATAGTGAAAGAAAGTGCCGGATAGTAAAATGACGTAAGCGCCGCCAAATATCCCTTAATAAACGACCTTTTGAACGGATGTTTTGTAACAGGGCGGCACCTACGAAACTCTACACTGAGCATCGCCCGACATGCTCTTGGCCGGTTTTTTTTGCATTGTTATCCCGGAAATCACCCCTTAAGGATTACTAATTCCAATTCAAGAAAATCCCTATCCAGATTATACGTAGCCTATAAAAATTCAACGTCTAAAGGGGGGGGGGGGGTAGCCACTACACTCGATTGAGTCAAATTTGCATGTCCCCCCTCCTCCACGTGCACTTCGAATAACAAAAAATCATTTCTACATTTGTGACCCCCCCCCCCACCCCAATTTCAACCGCGCCTGTTCTTACCTTTCATGCTTAGACTGATTTGACGGGAGGATCGATTTGGTTTGGATGATATTTGCCGTGGACATGAACGTATAAATACAAAAGTGGTCCTGTATCGTCCGATATACACCTACTACTTATTTCGTTTAAATCATGCGAAAAAAAATAATAGGATAAAAAAAAGTATTTATTTTTGAGTGTAGTTTAATTTAGTGGTAATTGTAAAATATTTTATTAGGACTACTGTCCTCTAGCGTATCCATCTGTCAACTTTACTTCAAGTTCCGCCTCCAGGGGTAGCGGGAGCGAAATCAGGGGTGAATTAGCCGCTTACTGACAGACCGAATTCCACGCGGGCGGAGCCGCGGGCACAGCTAGTACATATAATAAAGCTGAAGAGGGTCGAAAGTCTGTACATGGAAGATAATCGAAAAAAAGTTGGCTGGGGATACTTAGAATCGATAACAGAACACGTTCCAACAATTTTTAGAATTTTTGTCTGTTTATCTGTTTGTCTGTTTATCTGTTTATCTGTTTGTCTGTTTATTTGACCGCGCATCACGTGAAAACGGCTAAACGGATTTTGATGAAATTTTGTATAGATATAGATTGAGTCCTGGGAAAAGATAATATATAGTTTTAATCCCGAAAATCAACCCTGGTGGGGGTGAAAATGGGGTTGAAAGTTTGTATGGAGAATTTTTAACCGCTGAAACGATTTAGATAGAAATGAGTATGGAGATAATTTGAGTCTCGAGAAACGTCAAAGGATAGTTTTCAAACCCTTGTGGGGGTGAAAAGGGGGTTGGAAGGTGGTATGAGGATTTTTTTACCGCTGAACTGATTTAGATGAAAATTGGTATAGAGATAGTATGGGTCTCGAGAAATGACAAAGGATAGTTTATTTTTCAAACCCCCCCCCCCCCTCTTACTTTCGAACCGTAGGTCCAAAAAAATTAAAAAAAGAATGGAAGTGACGCCTGTTACCCGTCGATGCTTTAAATTTACCTTTACCCGCTCTTAAGAAATATTTGAAAATGTCATTAATGTCAAAGGGTTATTGCAGGTTCGAGGACTATATATGACTGACGTACAAAGATGCATGGCCCAAACCAAAAAACTACTACAAAATCATCTAGCATTTATAGGACACCATTTAGGTAGGAAATAGTAGTTTATGTAACTTACGTAATAAGGGTCCTTAAAGCATGAGTGTGGTTTTCTTAATAAGATCACACGAGTGTTTTAAGGCCTAATTACGTACAGTTGCATACACTGATTTATCTACACTCATATTATTTATCCTAAATGTATTATTCGGAAACCATAGAATGGCCGCCATTGCACCGCCATGGCCAACTCGATTGTGCCGGCGGTCGCGCGGGCGCGTATCGGCGGCCGCGCGGGAGCGTGCAGGTGTACATTATGTTATCAAAACTCATAACACATCAATATTTGAGCATGTAAAATTAAAATTACGTTACTGATACAGATAAAAAGCTTATCATAGTAAAATCAGTTGTGGTAATGCTAGCATTGCCTACCGTTTTCGAACACGTTTTAGAGAACTTACAATGTGAGTGTAGATAAACATATCAAACGTTTTGTGAAGCAGTCAGATTAGGATTTATTTTTCTTTATAATCAATAGGTTTTGATATGTCTTCTTGAAGAACTACGCCTTATTTTGTATCTTTAAGATCTAATAATGTATTACTGTTTTGAAAAAAATAAGTCCCGTCGAATTTCTTTTCGGTCATAATACTTCTTGGGCCAGAGGTGTAGGGTTAGATCCGGTGGTAGTTTTGGAACGAAGTTCCTTATCGGACGGTTCGCGGATCCGGCCAAGGCGAAAAAAAGTCACGTGACAGTCACGAAAAAGCGTCACATCACGAAAACGCGACACACATACGATTGAGAAACATGTAAAATGGAATGGAATAAAAAATATATAAAATAGAATAAAGTGCAGTGAAGTGTAGTGAAATTGAGAAGTGAAAAAGTGAAAAAAGTCGAGAATTTTAAAAATGTCGAAAATGTCAAAAATTTCAAAATTTCCAAAATTTCCAAAATTTCCAAAATTTCCAAAATTTCCAAAATTTCCAAAATTTCCAAGATTTCCAAGATTTCCAAAATTACCAAAATTTCCAAAATTTCCAAAATTTCCAAATCATCCAAAATTTCTAAAATTTCAAAAAAATGCAAAATTAAAACCACAAAATTTACGAAAAAGTCAAAATGAAATAAAATTAAATAACATAACTTCGTTCCATCCAATCGCACTCGATTCACATACTTTCCACGACACTCACGTATTTTATTTTTCTCTGACGTTCATTAGTGCATTGTAATGTGCTTACATTGACGAATAAATATCTTGATCTACACTAATATCATAAATCCTCTATTCCGCGTTCAGAACCGTATGTAATTAATTACCAACATTATTGCAACCAGTAACGTAACATCAGTGTATTATCTGTGACAGTGTGGTAAAAACGTATGAAAATTCATTACCTACGGTAACGTAATGAAAATTCGCCCCCCCCCCCCCCCCGACCGCCGGCGCAATAATGTTGGTCATGGCGGTGTAATGGCGGTCATTCTAATGGTTTCAATGGATTTTTAATATGTGTGTAGGTAAAGCAGTGTATGCTTCTGTACATAATTAGGCCTTATTACGTGACAGTTATATCGCCATGTCCGTCCGTCTGTCCGCGGTCTAGCTCAATTACCGTTCGCACTAGAAAGCTGAAATTTGGTGAGGCCTGATAAGAACTTTCAATAAAAACTATATTGAATAAAATCGGTCCAGCCGTTTTTGAATTATTAGTCAAAAACGCATAGTGAAAGGAAGTGCCGAATAGTAAAATGACGTAAGCGCCGCCAAATAAACGACCTTTTGAACGGATGTTTTGTAACAGGGCAGCATCTACGAAACTCTACACGGAGCATCGCCCGACATGCTCTTGGCCGGTTTTTTTTTGCATTGTTATCCCGGAAATCACCCCTTAAGGATTACGAATTCCAATTCCAGAAAATCCCCAGCCAGGTTATACGTAGCCTATAAAAATTCAACGTCTAAAAGGGAGGGGGGGTAGCCACTACACTCGATTGAGTTAAATTTGCATGGGTCATGGAACTCCCTCCTCCAAGTGCTCCTCAAATAGAAAAAAAAATTCCGCATTTGTGACCCCCCCCAATTTCAACCGCGCCTGTTCTTACCTTTCATGCTTTGACTGATTTGACGGGAGGATCGATTTGGATGATATTTGCAGTAGACATAAACGTATAAAAACAAAAGTGGTCCTGTATCGTCCGATATACACCTACTATACTCTCTATGTCGTTTAAATCATGCCAAAAAAAATTAATAAAAAAAAGGATTCATTTATGAGTGTAGTTTCATTTAGTGGTAATTGTAAAATATTTTATTAGGACTACTGTCCTCTAGCGTATCCATCTGTCAACTTTACTTCAAGTTCCGCCTCCAGGGTAGTGGGAGAGAAATTAGGGGTGAATTAGCCGCTTTTTTTTTTTTTTTTTTTTATACCATGACGGTGGCAAACAAGCATACGGCCTACCTGATGGTAAGCAGCTACCGTAACCTATGGACGCCTGACGCTTACTGACACAGACCGAATTCCACGCGGGCGGAGCCGCGGGCACAGCTAGTATAAAATAAACCTCGTTGATTACGTTAACAGACACATGTTGGTTCAGGGCTTGAGACCCCTCGCTTAATGAACTTTAATTATTTACGCATAATTAGCCACACACACGTTTTATTGTGTATTTTGTTCATTAATGTAATTAGAAAACATTTTATGTCATAGATATATTACTCAAATTGAATAACGATAATGTTTTTTAATACGTAAAAAATCATAAAAAAAATAATTGAAAGAAACTGAGACCTCCTAATTGTAAGCCGTTAACGATCGAACCTTGACATTTAGAACATGTAGGTATGCTTCAAATGTGACAGAGTTTCTTTAATGTCGTATCCACACATTGGGCCAACGTTGGCCAATTTATGCATTAGAAGCAGCCAGCGATATTACGATTTACGATTTCGTTTTACTGTATATATGTATCGGCATTGGCCCCATGTGGGGATTGGCCATAAGAATTATTTTTAAATAAAGGTGTAAAAATGGGGATTTAAAGGTTTGTAACAGTAGGCGGAAGTTATATAGTAATGACTACTTATGACAAAGCATTTATTTATAGTCAGAAGGAATTAAGACATCTGCGCTGCGGTTAAAGTAACCGCGACCTAGTTAAAAAAGGCAAGACAATAACTCCAGCTATATATGATTTTAGGCCGTGGAATTCCTATCATAAAAAACCGGCCAAGTGCGAGTTGAACTCGCGCACCGAGGGTTCCGTACAAATCTGTCGGTTACTAGAGTTTTCACTAAATAAAGAGGAATAGGTTAAATATTCACGTAGATAATTAAAAAGTTAAAAAATTGAAAATTTTTGTCGCAGTTTTTCAGAATTCTTTATGACACTCGGAAAAAGGCGTGAAAAATATACGTCAAAATTACACTCCTTGTTCATGTTGATTTTAAATCCTATTTATTTTTAATCACGTTTAAGACGCATCAGTCTTGCACAATTCGGTAGCTATATTTTTTAGCTTCAATTTGGTATGTGTATAGTTCACGTTCACGTGGGTCTATCCGATAAAATACTAGACTATACGTTGCAAGTCTACTTGTTCCATAGCAGTCTAAATCTATGTCTTTAGTGAAACGCTTAAAATAGGCAATGTTTCAAATGGCATATCTGTGGGATAAAATCGCAAGAAAATGAAATGGTGGTCACGCAATTACCTCTAATAAACAGGTTTCTTACAAACAAGCAATGGAACCTTCTAAATAAAGGTGCAATATTTATTTGATGCACTTTTGTAAAGTGTAATTTTCTTAAATTTACCGCGTGTTTGCGTCTTCAGGAAATCTTGTGCTTTATAAAGATTTTATAGTAGTTTATGTAACTGTTACGTAATAGGGGTCCTTAAAACATGAGTGTGGTTTTATGAAACGAGCCGCAGGTGAGTTTCATAATAAGATCACAAGAGTGTTTTAAGGCCTAATTACGTACAGTTGCATACACTGCTTTATCTACACTCATATTATTTATCCTAAATGCCGTATTACGAAACCATAGAAAGGCCGCCATTGCACCGCCATGGCCAACTCGATTGTGCCGGCGGTCGGGGAGGCGCGTGTCGGGCTGTCGGCGGCCGCGCGGGAGCGTGCAGGTGTACATTATGTTATCAAAACTCATAACACATCAATAGTTGAGCATGTAAATTTAAAATTACGTTACTGCCACACATAAAAAGCTTATCATAGTAAAATCGGTTGTGGTAATGCTAGCCATTGCCTACTATACATTTTGAACACGTTTTAGAGGGCTTACAATGTGAGTGTAGATAAAATAAATTTCCTATCTGATTTGTATATTATTATACCATATTATGGTCATTAGAAATTAGGCTATTAATTAAATACCTACTTTAATTGTTTATTTAAAACTTTATTTTATATTTTATCAGTCAGAAATCTGGTAACAGAACTTAGTAACACCTAGGTACATAGGGGTAGTAACTTTAAAATTATTAAAAATATTTTTATTATATGATGTTACTAAAAATTTATGGTTTTCGCAATTTTTCCTGTATCTGTGCTATAAGACGTTGCTTCGTACGAAATTTAGAGATCCTGAGTTCACGGGAAGTACCCTGTACGGACGGACAACAAAATGATCCTATAAAGGTTCCGTTTTTTCCTTTCGAGGTACGGAACCCTAAAAACGAATCTTTCTGTCTGTTCAGGAGGCGTAGACAAATTGTCAATCGTAAAGCCAATCGAAACACGATAATGTATAACCACTTTTCGTTCACATCTGTCATTCCCGTAAATTAATCGTCTTTCGATTGGCGTTTCGTACTTACGATTCACATCTTGTCTACGCTTCCTGTATTGCTTTGGTTGCCTGCTAGAAACCGCTGTATAGGTGCCATAAAATTTAAGTGTTTTATAAATTAAAGGCGGAGACGACCAAAATGACCCTTAGCTTACATTCTATGTTTGCTAAATAAAATACGCGAAGTGGCTCAGATTGACATGCTCAGAAATGACAAAAATTTACGTCGTTCAACTCCAAATAAATCACCACAGATTTACGCACGGCTCCAATTTTACTACTGACATGCCGACACCGCATAAAACAAAATCGCACTAACTGGGTACGACCGACGTATAAACTAAAACCTTTACTGACGTGACTTTTATAATAGACTTGCTTTTGCCTGCGACTTTGTGCGCACCTACATTCTTATGGCAAACAGTTATATCAAAGACAATATACTAATACAGACGCCCAAACTCCATAATCCCAAGCGATCCCGTCCTAAGTATTCAAGAACTGTATCCAAACTTTAGTTCATAAAACGCTAAACAGATGACGGCACCGATCTATTAGGAAATTGATGTTGCGGTTACGACATCTATTATAGCTACAACGTTATATAATTAGAGCACATAAAAATTCTCCCCTCTTTTCACTAAAGGAAAAACGAACGTTTGTTATTTATTTATGAGTCACTGGATTATATTTATACATATTAAAAGTACAAGGTTCAAATCAAACTACAGCTTGAGATTAGCCTTCTTCAGATACTCGATGGCCTCTTCGCTAAGTCTCGCGAGTTCCTCAACCCGTCCATTTGATATACACGACTCATGGATGACGGAGTGCAACAACCATCAACTAACCTATGTCCTTTCGCGGGACTCAAACTATCTCGTCACTTACCTAAATATATACCTAATTTCATCTTAATCGGGTTAAGTAATTTACATGCGTGTAGAGGTAACTAGCAGAGTCACTTTCGCATTTATTTTATTTGTAAGGGTAAGTGTGAGTGTAGATAATTCTTTTATCTACACTCACACTGTAAGTCCTCTAAAACGTGTTCAAAAACGGTAGGCAATGGCTAGCATTACCACAACCGATTTTACTATGATAAGCTTTTTATCTGTGGCAGTAACGTAATATTAACTTTACATGCTCATATATTGATACGTTATGAGTTTAAAATTCCGAACATCGAATTTGATAACATAATGTAAATCCTGTGCTCCTTCCTGACCAACGGCACGCGCCTCCCCGACCGCCGGCACAATCGAGTTGGCCATGGCGGTGCAATGGCGGTCATTCTATGGTTTCCGAACACTTAATTTAATATATATAATATGAGTGTAGATAAAGCAGTGTATGTAACTGTACGTAATTAGGCCTTAAAACACTCGTGTGATCTTATTATTAAACCACACTCGTATTTTAAGGACCCTTATTACGTAACAGTTACATAAACTACTATTGCACATACAGAATGGTTGGTGGACTTGGTGGTGTAATGATGGCATTATGATGCTACGCGAAAATGGTCTTGGGAGATATTCCCAAAATAAAGAAGATTTAATTACATAGTCAGCGCGTAAAATTTCAAAATAATACTACCTATAAAGGATCCGTGTTAGTGTTACTAATGAAATTAATACAGGTTTAAAACCGAATCATTGCTTATGCTATAAAGTGTCGTTGACGGACAGTGATGAAGTTTAGATCTCTGACAACCATGCAATATTGTTTGATTGTCTCGAAAACTGGATCTTAATCGGATAAGGCAAGTCGTAAAACGTTATAGCTCCGCATTCAGCGTTTGGAATGAGGTGCAAATTATACGTTGTTGGGTAAAATGTTCGTACAAAAATTGTACTTCTCAGCCTATGCCGATTTGCCCAAAATCGAAATATAAGGCTTTTTTGAACAAAATATTTCCTTTGGCATGATTATTCCTTAGGACCCAAGGATGGGTTTGAGAAGAGGGGCCACCAAGATTTTTAATGTAAATTTTTAGAGGCTCTCAACTTTATCTTGATCAATTAAGCTACTAGGCCAAGTTTGGTATCGTTTTCGACACTATTACGAATATAAACGTTTTAGTTTGAATTTTATTAATGAGAGAATAATAGAGCTCTCTAAAGCACCTTTTATTTTTCCAAGGTTCATAATTGTTTATAAGTTATGGATTTTTTCCTTGTGAAATAATGAATTTCAAAATGAGTTCTTTTTCATTTTACATGTTTTTGCTTCGGAACGGTGTCAAAATTACCAATGGGACCAACTGCAAAGTCCCAAAAAAAATTGGCATCCCATAGAAAAAGCCAGATTCTTTTGTGATTTCGGAGTTGGTTCTAGGCTCCCAGCTATAAAAGAATATACATTATTCAAATGTCATTAAGAAAGGATTTTCGGAAATTTAACCCGTGAAATACGAATTTGATTTCAATTATTTCTGATTTTAATTCGTTTCTTACCATTAGAATACACTATTGTAACGATACTAAATAACCGTCCATTATTTAATTAACTGGAAGAATTGGCAAAATTGCACTTTCAATTGACTAAATGGGTTCAACACCGATACATCTTTTTCGCTGTAAACTCAAGTAATAGATGGTTAGCAAGAAGTACTTTTGGTTAAAGTGACAAGGTACTTTGGCGCCAGTTGATTCTATTGCGTGTGCAATTTCGCGATGACGAAAATAAACTGACGAATATCAGCTGTTCCTAGAACTTCCTAATGTTTGTGCAATTGAATGGAGCTAAATTTAGAGCCATTTTATATTTCGGCGCTGTTTGATCAAAAACTCAACTATGAACTCAAACCTAAGCTATTTTTATAGTAAGTTACGGAAAATGGCGGAAAATAGAGGGACATTTTGACTTGACCAATTGAATATATAAAACTAATATAAGTAGGCGCGGGCGGCCAAAGGCCTAGATTCCGCCGAGCGCCGCCGACCGCGACGGCGCACCGCAGTCCTGGCCCTGTAGCCAAGATGACAATCGTTTGTAGAAAACGAAACGAAACGCTACACGCTCTCGCTCTTTCTTCATTACTGCGATAGAGAGACGGATAGCGTTTCGATTCGTTTTTTGCAAACGATTGTCATCTTGGCTAAGCTCTCAGCTCCTGCCAGCCATTGACAGCGTTGCCGTGACAGACATTTGTTATTGTGTTTTGTGTTATTTTATTATTAGTATTATTTAGTATTGCTTTATTTTTAAGTGTTTTGATGTAAGTAATTCCATTATTAAGCTTATACATATTTTATAAATGCTTGCTGCGACCCAACCCATCTCGACCGTCCACCAATGCTATTTACGCACAAAATCTTTCGAAACTTCCCGCGGTCTTATTATACATATTTCCAAAAAACAAAGAAATTGCTTGTCCCAAAATGTGCCTGCTTGCGCTGTCACTGGTCCAAACCACACACCACCCCCGATTAATAACCCATCAGATTCAAGTAACTTGCACCTGGAACTTAGCCACCTTAAACTTAACTTCCCCGTTATAAAAAGGATTCCACGCGGCGCTAGGATTACCGTCGCCACCCGCCTGTCTTACCTAATTGACCAATGTGTAGAAGTGAACAGTTTTGATAGTTGGCGCAATCTCCTAACATTCGCGTACCATACTTTACACGCTACCGATCACAAAGAGATATCGCTAACACAACAAATTAAAAACAACTGTTCTACTCCTTCTATATTACCCAGATTAGCAATAACAACGACGATTCACACTCATTTAACTTTGCAAAAGCTGTTGAAGCTAAAATCAGCGACGGAGATCTCAAAGGCGCTGCCCGCATATTGTTTTCCAGTGACATTTTATCGCCCCACACTACCGACACCCTCTCGGCCCTGTGCTCAAAACATCCCTCAGCCCCCTCTAGTCCTCCATTCTTAGATCCGCCAACTGTTATTCAAGACTGCCTACAAATCGAACAAAAACATATTACTGATGCTATTGCCGACTTCAAAATCGGATCGGATTAGATGGCATTTCCCCTCAACATTTGAAAGATCTCACTGCACATGGTGCTGGTGGTGGTGATGCCTTCAAGTTCCGCCTCCAGGGTAGCGGGAGAGAAATTAGGGGTGAATTAGCCGCTTACTGACACAGACCAAAATCCACGCGGGCGGAGCCGCGGGCACAGCTAGTAACATTATAAACCTCATGTTGAGTGGGCGTATAAATCCAGACATAGTGCCTGTTATCTATGGACCAACCTGATAGCTCTCACTAAAAAAGACGGCGGTGTAAGACCGATAGCAGTTGGCACGACCCTCAGACGTTTAGCGTCCAAAATAGCAGTTCGGCATATAGTTTCAAAATTAAAGCGAAAATTTGAACCGGTTCAGCTAGGCTTTGGAACAAGAGGTGGCTGCGAAGCCGCAGTTCATGCCCTCCGCACCTTTCTCAATACTGATCATTGCCAAGTTTTATTAAAAATAGATGTCAAAAATGCATTCAATTCGGGAAACAGAGACACCCTGCTGGCTGAAATTAGGAATCATATCCCAGAAGTTTACAATTATCTACTACGAGTACATTGCTACGCAGATCCCACTAAATTAATGTACCGCAACCATGAGCTTTCGTCAGAAGTTGGATGCCAGCAGGGTGATCCCCTCGGGCCGGCCATTTTTAGTTTAGCGATAAATCCCATTATTCAAAATTTAACCTCGAAATTTAACGTTTGGTATTTGGACGACGGCACCCTAGGAGGAGACATAGATACAGTACTTTCCGACCTGTCGACCCTCACAACCAAATTTAAATCTATTGGACTTGATCTAAATCACAGTAAATGCGAACTTTACATGCACAACACACCCTTAAATCATTTAGATACTATTAACAAATTTAATATTTTAACACCAAATATTAAATCTGTCACTAAAGATTCCCTTAGCCTCCTAGGGACTCCAATTTTTGACGATTTTCTTCCTGTATTTATAAACAATACAATAGCAAAATTCCAAAATTGCGCCGACCGTCTACTAGAAATTAGCTCCCATTCAGCTTTATTCATTCTTAAATTCTGTCTTTTTGTCCGAATATTAACATATATGCTTCGGTGCAGCCCCTTTTGGAAACATAAAAATTTACTAACGTCTATAGACGCGTTAGTCCAAACCCACTTGGAACTTATTCTAAATTTAAAGCTCACCGCATCCCTTGGCTCCAAGCATCCCTTCCCGTCCGGTGCGGCGGGCTCGGGGTGCGCAAAATTTCCAGTGTTGCACTACCAGCATTTCTATCGTCTTTTCACAGCTCTGGTGATCTCGTAGGTAAAATCTTGAGGGCTCCGCCCACAAACTATGACATATCAGACTTGGACGACGCTAGAAATGCCTGGCTGTGTGCCTGCCCGGGGCAAAATTTTTCATTTAACCTCAAATCACAGAGGGGCTGGGATGATGTTTTGTGTAAACTAACCTACATCTCTCTTTTGGACCATAGCACAGGAGCCGAACTCGCGCAACTGATGGCCGTGGGCTGCAAAGAAGCCGGCCACTGGCTAAGCGCTTACCCTTCGCCTAATACAGGTACCCATTTGGCAGCAAATACCCTCCGACTGGCGGTCGGGCTGCGTTTAGGGGTCCCAGTATGCGCGCCCCATAAATGCCTCAGTGGTAATGACGTCGACCGGCTGGGGCACCACGGACTATCCTGCCAACGTAGCGCGGGCCGCTTCTCGCGTCACGCCGCCTTAAACGATATAATCCGTCGGTCTCTTGCCACCGTCAACGTACCTGCAATACTGGAGCCTACCGGTATAGCCAGAGACGATGGCAAGAGACCCGACAGCATGTCACTGATACCGTGGAGGATGGGACGTGTGCTCGTGTGGGACGCTACCTGCGTGGACACACTGGCGCCGTCCCATCTCCACGGTACCACACACAAAGTAGGCGCGGCGGCGGAGGCGGCTGAGGCCCTCAAAAGACGAAAATACAGGAGTCTCGACGCCAACTATAACTTTGTTGCGTTTGGAGTCGAGACTCTTGGTCCGTGGGGCCCAGCAGCACAGAAACTATATCGAGAGTTGGCTAAACGGCTGGTCGACGTAACCGGAGATAAACGAGCTGGCAGCTTCCTCGCTCAACGTATAAGCATTGCGATCCAGCGAGGAAATGCTGCCAGCATCTTCGGCACCATGCCACAGGGGCCAACTTTAGATTTAGATTTTTAGTTTTAGATTACTTTATTGTAGGGTTTATTTTATAAGTATATAGTTTAGTGATATTTTTAAGTCCTAATATGTATTTTTTTAAAGTTAATAATTAAATGCTTTTACAACCTTCATATAAGTAGGTAAGAGTACTTACTACTTTCTCGGGCTTTTCAACCGACTTCAAGATTTCGAAGGAGGAGGTTATCAATTCGTCGGGATCTTTGTTTTTGCTTTTTAGGGTTCCGTAGCCAAAATGGCAAAAACGGAACCCTTATAGTTTCGTCATGTCCGTCTGTCCGTCCGTCCGTATGTCACAGCCATTTTACTCGCAAACTATAAGACGTATCTTAATAAAATTTAGATATGAGGTGTATTTTGTAAGCCGCTATTTAGTTATGTAGTCAAATTGTAGAAAAAATATTTTTAATACAATTGCTCAAAAAGTTTAGTTTATGTAGCTGCAAATCGTGCGTAAAGTTTGATTTTATGCACTAGTGCTAAAAAGTCATCTGATCTGCAAATCGTGCGTAAAGTTTGATTATACGCACGATTTGCAGATCAGAATTTTAAATAAATGAGTATTATGCGAGACCCGCTTATAAATGACCCACCTGAACTACGCGCGATTGGGCATAAAGGAGTATTATGCGAGACCCAATAGTATTACTTGAACAACGCGCGATTGAATGAAGCTGTCTTTTGTACACTGACAGATTATAAATGTAATTTTATTTCATTGTAGTTTTTTCGCAATTGTATTAAAAAACGTTGTTCGACACACGTGCGGAAGTGTCATTTTCACTCGTCCCGGTACTCGTGCAAAATAACATACTTCTCGCACTTGTATGGAAAACTACTATTTCAGGGGGGGGGGGGCGCTCCATACATGAATCTAAATTAAAAAAAAAAAAATTCCAAAAATCAACATGTTGCACATTAATCGATAGGTCTTAAAAATAACATTGAGGTTTCGTTGAACATTTTGTGGTTAGGTGAATATAAAATAATCGCTTCAAAAGTCGGAAAAATAGCGTCCCGGTGTAACTTTTGAACTGTAAGTCCAAAAAATATGAAAAAATTTGAGAAGATGCGTGTTATCATATACTTTCTACAAAAATGGTTTTGAATATTATCGATCAAGCCATTTTTGAGTTATTCCCAAAAAACTTCTTATTCCATTGAAGCTTCGGAACCCTCCATTATGCGTGGTCCGACACGCACTTGGCCGGTTTTTAGGGTTCCGTAGTCAACTAGGAACCCTTATAGTTTCGCCATGTCAGCCCGTCTGTCCGTCCGTCCATCCGTCCGCGGATAATCTCAGTGACCGTTAGCACTAGAAAGCTGAAATTTGGTACTAATATGTATATCAATCACGCCAACAAAGTGGTAAAATAAAAAAGGAAAAAAATGTTTTATTAGGGTACCTCCCCTATACGTAAAGTGGGGAGTGATTTTTTTTTTAATTTCAACCCTAACGTGTGATATATTGTTGGATAGGTATTTAAAAATGAATAGGGGTTTACTAAAATAATTTTTTGATAATGTAAATATTTTCGGAAATAATCGCTCCAGAAGTAAAAAAAAATGTATCCCCCCCCTCTAACTTTTGAACCATAAGTTTTAAAGATATGAAAAAAATCTCAAAAGTAGAACTTTATAAAAAATGTCTAGGAAAATTATTTTGAACTTGATAGGTTGAATAGTATTTGAAAAAAAATTACAAAATAATTTCTGAACTAAGTTTGTGATTTAACCGTATAAGCAGGTGTTTATTGTACCTGTAATTTCTACAAAATCACAATAAAATGACGTGCTTTCAAATAAAGTAAAAACGGTGAAAATCGGTTCATACAATAAAGAATTATCCCATAAAAATCATCTTCCATACTTTAAGCTCGCGCGCAATAGTTTACTTAATTTGCCGATAGATGTCGCTGTATGTGGAACGCTCATATCTAGACACACGGCAGTGTGTCCGCCAAGTTCGAGCAAAAAAAAAGCGACACACCGGCCGTGGGTTATATTACACGAACCATTTCGGGCCAATTTCGACCACCCTATAACTCAAAACATATTTTATCTACGCATATGAAATTTCGAGTGTCTGTTGACATCCCCTTAATTGACTAGAATACAAAATTTCATTATTCTACCTATAGCAGTTCTTGAGATATTGACGTCAGAAAATCGCTATTTTTACTATACACTCACTGACTTACTGACTCACTGACTCATCAAAAACCTAGACCACTTCCAATGGTCGTACTGACTTGAAATTTGGCATGGAGATAGGTCTTAAGGTCAAAGTAAAGGGAAAAATCTGAAAACGGCCAAGTGTGAGTCAGTTTTAAAAATAGCGAAGGTGTAACTTTGTTCTACTATGAACTCATAATGAACTAAGTGGGTCTATCTTCCAATGGTCGTACCGACCTGAAATTTGGCTCGAAGGTTTGTCTTTAGGTCGAAATAAAGTAAAAATCTGAAAACGGCCAAGTGTGAGTCAGTTTCGAAAACAACGAATGTGTAATTTTGTTCTACTATAAGTAGGTATGGAGTGGAAATGAGATAAGACTTATTTAAATTTAGATACATACCAATTTAAGACAATACATGTTTGTCTTAAAGACAAGAACAATAAAATTGTTCACCACTCTGTGTGTGTCTGTTGCGGGAACCGAACCCACGATTTACGAAGTACAAAGCAGGTCACTAGGTACACTAGGTGCGCTAAATCAGTCAAACAAAAATGAAAAGACTATTTTTTCTCGCATAGTCTAAATAATTTCTAATTTTACAACTAATAAAATCGCAGATTCAAGAACATGGAAATCATATATACTCTAAGATGGAATTATATATACTACTGCCCATCTCACCCTCCGATACGCCACGGGATGAGATGGGATGGTGCACTTCTAGGGCTACATAAATAGGCCACCAATTATAATACCTACTGGTAGGTAGGTATTACCAAGTTATTAATTATCTATGTAGGTAGCGTACTTACAAACAGAATAAAGTACGTTATTGATGTATGTAATTATATGTAAGTAGGTACATTTTATAGGTGTAGGGAGCCAGTTTATTTGTAAAAATCACCTATAAATAAATAGTAAAATAGAATTAGACGCTTAGTATAAAGGGTATAGTATAAAGTACATACCTAAGTGGAATGAGACATTTCCTAAAGCAAAAGTGATAAAAAAATAATAAAGAACCTACACCTAACAAAAATAAATGAAATCCCATCAAAAACATAAATGTGAAAGGCTGCCAAATTCGATACTCGTACTATGGGAATGCTTCGCCTATAAAAGAAGTGAGATCTGAATAAGTACCAAGTTCCATAAAAATACCTCAAATCATAAATAGTTATAGGAATGCACACTTGATTTCCAGCAGTTTTTAAGGTACATTTTGAATAAGTATCACGTTACATAGAAATACCTAAAATTATAATAGTCAGAGAAACGCACACCGGTTTTTTTAGCAGTTTCCTGATAACATTTATTATTTTCAGTACTTTTTAATGATGTAACTTGGCAAGTTTTAATAGAAAATTATATACTTGACACATTGCAGTCCAAAGGTGTCGATTCATTGCATTGAAAAGGTGTGTGGTGTGTGAAAACTTGCCAAGTAACATCATTAAAAAGTACTGAAAATAATAAATGTTATCAGGAAACTGCTAAAAAAACCGGTGTGCGTTTCTCTGACTATTATAATTTTAGGTATTTCTATGTAACGTGATACTTATTCAAAATGTACCTTAAAAACTGCTGGAAATCAAGTGTGCATTCCTATAACTATTTATGATTTGAGGTATTTTTATGGAACTTGGTACTTATTCAGATCTCACTTCTTTTATAGGCGAAGCATTCCCATAGTATCGAACTTGGCAGCCTTTCACATTTATGTTTTTGATGGGATCATATCCTACATGGCGGTGTTATTTTAACTCTTAAGTGGGGACACTTACTGTGACGGACGGAAAACTACGGAACCCTACCCTGAGCGTGGCCCGACACGCTCTTGGCCGGTTTTTTATGTATGTCCACCGATTATTCGAAGACTGCTGAACCGATTTGGAAAATTCTTTTTTTGTTTGAAAAATACTTCACAGTTGGTCCCATTGTAACCAAGTCAGGATCTGATGATGGGATCCTGGAGAAATCGAGGGAACTCTTCAACTATTATAGGAACACCTATAGTGATGAGTATTATTTCAGCAGCTTGAGTATTTGATTTTGGAAAGGTGGAGGCTAAGTGAAGTCGGTTCGTTTTTGTTTAAAATTATTAAGTATTTTACTTTTAATGGCCAGTACCTTACATAAAAGCTTTGTATTTGGATATTCTAAAAAAATATTAATTATTAAAACTACGAACACACTCTAAAGCGTTAATACCTACTTTAATCCGTATAATTAAACTTAAAAAAATGCGCCAAAAATTGTAAAGGTTCAATAAATAGTTACCGAAAAGACGTAGGTGCTGAATTGATTAAGATGTTCTTAAGTTAAGAGTTAAGACGATTACTGTCAATCTGTCATGTAACACATTAAATTATATACAATCTTTTAAATACCACTATCAGAAAAAAAAACACTTATGTGAATGCCGTATGAAACGATTTACCGAGTGATTTATTTGAAATATTAAATTAGTTGTTTAGTGTACATCGTTGGGATGATCGTGTTTCACATGTTATTTTAATTTACACACTGTGTACAGAGGAAAAAATATGAGTAAAAGTGTCCGTGTATATTTCGTCAATAGGCATAAGGACCAAAATACGACTTAAAAAAAGTTTGTATTGTTTCCATATTAAAAATCACTAAAGCATGAAATTTTTACACAGATTTGTCAATTATTAAAATGCAGCTATTTAAAATCCGCTATTACACAACACAAATAGTAGTGACTCCAAAAGGTTCATAAACTTTGATTACCGTTAACAAAAAACAGATTAGTTACGGAAGGTTTCGTAATCGAGTAGCAAAAAAGCGCATTGTAAAGGTACATCTTACGAAGCCAACAAATTCATTCACAAAACATTTTTTTGAATGTCTTCGTCTCTAGTATTTTTCGAGGTTTGTTAAAAGCAGGCATCGTTACCGGTATAATTACATTAACAACCTGGGATACTGAATTTAAATACCTAAACAGTATTTAATTTTTGTATTCAAAATGTTGTTTCGGCGTTCATACATAGATGATAAAGAAGCATTATAATTATAACTGTGTGTAGTTTTTTAGAAGTCCCGTTTATCCTTATTCAATAGATTTTACAATGACTGTTTCGGCGTTCATACATAGATGGTAAAGAAGCATTATCATTATAACTGTGTGTAGTTTTTTAGAGGTCCCGTTTCACTGGTTTGGCTAAACTGCAGTTGTTGTTAATAATAGCCGCGTTAAGCAATATTATGTGATTAAGCCTTTCAGGTGTTAAGGAATGTTGTTGGTATTGTCATGACTCATGATTGGTTGCAGTTTCTCTCTTAAGTGGTCATTGCATCGTATGTTTGTTATAACAAAAAAGAACATTAGCAGATTTATTTCCCTTTATGCATTATACATGTATGCATTTTTTACCCGACTTCCGAAAGAAAGGAGAGTTATTTATACCACAGCGGTGGTAAACAATCATATTGCGGTTACCGTAGCCTATGGACGCAACTACAGGGTTGTAAGATGCGCATGCCGATCCTATACAAATCTGTACACTCCTTTTATGAAAAACGCTATATTGAAGTCCCTCGAGACCTCGACATAACCGGAGTTTTCGCGGGAGGAAATTTCTCTGGAACCACAATGCCCGACCATTTACATTCCAGGGTGTGAGGAGGAACGCCCTGCTAACGTCGAGCGGTGCGGCTGTTGTTGTTGTTCATATGATACCCCAGAGGTACAGAGAGCCTTTACGAGCTCAAGCCACATCTCTCGAACCCAGCAGCGGTTCTAACTTCGCTCAGTTCATCTGAATGATATTCAGCTCCTCAACAGAGCACGACACGACTGCAAGGGACGGCCCGATCTACGTTCGCCCCCTGGCGGCTTCCAGTTCAGGAGTGCGATTTTTGAATCTCACCAAGTGACTAATTCTCACCGATGTGAGTTATTTACTTTCGGAAATCACTCACATCGGTGAGAATTAGTCACTTGGTGAGATTCAAAAATCGCACTCCAGGGCAGTGCACGCGATATTATCACAAATGCGGCGATATAATTAAGTATACCTAAGCTGCATTAATATACTTACTAGCTATTAACCTTTATCCTAAATTTACATTTAAGAGGCACGGACAGTAGCAGAAGTAAGTAAGCGGGTATATACTGTTCTGTATTCACAACACTCTTACTGTATTAAGAATATAGTCAAGAAGTAGCGCAAGCTCTGCAAGTATATTTTTGATAACTCTCAGTATCAAGTTTCTTCATAGTAAATTCAGTAGCAGGTAATTTATATATATTTATTTATTTGTATTTATTACGTATATGTTATACTATCTTTGTATTTTTTTTATATCTTATTAATATATATTTATTTATATGCTTATTTATATTAGGTAAGGTTTTTGCTATTTTAGTATGTTATTTAATCAAATACAAACATTGAAACATTGAAAAAATAATCAACCCAGTTTGACTTGAACAAACATCGATACGCCTTACCGGGGCTCGATATCGCTTTACCAATTAAGCTATGGGTTCAGTTGACCCATAACTAGTTGGGAACTGAACCCATAGCTTAATTGGTAAAGCGATATCGAGCCCCGGTAAGGCGTATCGATGTTTGTTCAAGTCAAACTGGGTTGATTATTTTTTCAATGTTTCAATGTTTGTATTTGATTAAATAACATACTAATGTATGAGTGGAATACCCACTTTAAAAAAACAAGTAAAATAATTATTTTGCTATTTTAGTTATTATTTTGTGTTCTTTACATACCCTGCACCAACGATGCTTCTCTCTTTGGCTTAAAGGTTGAATGGTAGAGAATGCCTTACGTGAGAATGACTTAATGAAGTCCGCCTCTTGTAACTGTATATTTTGTACTGTGCAATAAAGTTTAAATAAATAAAAAATAATTATCGTGCCAAGTTAATTTCGAACACCTCAAATGCTCAGATAGTTGTGCTGCTGACTGCACTACGAAGTTGTTTTCGAGAACTTCCTTTATACTACGATTGCCGTAAGCGGAGCACGCATGCGCGATACACACGTCACGTCCGAACAGATAAAATATAATGAGCGGTTCCAGAGGTGCACTGAACGCTGCGCAGACGACATTTTGGCAGACCTACCGAAGTACCTACCGAATCTTAATATAAAGTATCTACAACAAACAAACAAACGTATGACCGTACAGCTCGGGGTGGTTGTTTAAAAAGAGAAGGACTGAGTGGTAGGTGATGCTCAGCATATTTCGAGTTTTTCGATAAATACCTTCAAGAATGATTAAAACCTATGTGACTATAGTAGTTTATGTAACTGTTACGTAATAAACCATGAGTGTGGTTTTATGAAACGAGCCGCAGGTGAGTTTCATAATAAGATCACACGAGTGTTTTAAGGCCTAATTACGTACAGTTGCATACACTGCTTTATCTACACTCATATTATTTATTCTAAATGCCGTATTCGGAAACCATAGAATGGCCGCCATTGCACCGCCATGGCCAACTCGATTGTGCCGGCGGTCGGGGAGGCGCGTGTCGGCGGCCGCGCGGGCGCGTGCAGGTGTACATTATGTTATCAAAACTCATAACACATCAATAGTTGAGCATGTAAAGTTAAAATTACGTTACTGCCACACATAAAAAGCTTATCATAGTAAAATTGGTCGTGGTAATGCTAGCCATTGCCTACCGTTTTCGAACACGTTTTAGAGAACTTACAATATGAGTGTAGATATTGTTTATTGTCAGGCGTCCTTTTACACTAAAACTGATTGTATACCTAAAATTGAAGCAGTAAGTATAACGATACAATTTGAATATGATAAAGGTATTAACTATTTTAGTTAATTGTAAGAAATTTCGATAAACATTATAGATTCTCATATTTTTCGTCATTTATCCATAAAGAGGGTGGCATCTCTTTTTTTCGTGCACGGAAGCCATAAACATGTGTCATACTAGTGAGCGTGGTTTCCAATAACTAGGTATGGCCTTAACAGGAGCTGCGCTAATAAATGTGATTAAGGAAGCCAATTTAAATATACACAATAAGGAACAATAAGGAATAATATAAAAGTTGTTCTAAGTCGATTAGTCAAATCTGGCAAGTACGTAATAAGATATAGTTTGGCTAGGACCTTTCTGACTTCAAGCGCAATCTGTCTTTACAGAGAACACCATACTGTCTTTTTCTAACTCTAGTACCCTCACTACTAAAAAAGGGACGAGCATAGATTATTACTTTTACTGTCACTGGTTTTAGTTTTCCAGACTGTACTTGTCTTTCTGCCATTTTGTTACCTCGATATCATTCTCTACTCTATGACAAAACAGAAGCAGCCGTTTTCGTTTAATTGGCCATTAAGCCTAAACTAGCAACAATCATTTAATTATACCCAAAAACAAACCGGCGGTGAAATAACTAATTTATTAGCAAATTTTATTACTTTTATTACAAAGTTACAGCACTAAAGATGTCATTGGGTTTTAATTAGCCATTATGTGACTATTATATGACATTAAGCAATAACGTCCAGGCTGTTATGTTGCTTACTGTTAAAAAACTGTCACATTATGGTTGTAATAACGTAGACCGGAGTGAATCAGATTGCAAAGGAGAATAGGATCAAGTAAAGCATGACCACAGAATAAAGTTGGGGCCAGACGGCAGATAGCCGCAGATTCTGCCACGTGACCTTTGTTGAAGCGAGCGTCGACATGGCTGAATTTGGCATCAACCATTGGCTACATGGTTTAAAATCTCTGTTTTCTGCCAAGGTAAGGCAGAGTGCTGTGGTTGTATGCCGTCTGGCCATAACTTTAATAATAGTATTTCATACAGAATGGCCACGCTCCGCCCCGCCCCGATCGGAATTGCCTCACCCGGCGGCGACCGATTGGTAGGGAACCAGTAGGCTAAATCCGTCAGGTTGGCAATGGGTTGGCAGGGTATCGATAAAAAGCAAAATGGCGATTTATTGTCAAACGTCATTAAAGACAGCGCCCTAAGACGCACGCACATATTTAAGCGTGTACAGAATACAGATGTGCCGTGTCCACAAAGGCGCTATGAAAAATTCTGATGAGCTTTGTGCATTCTGCGCCGCAATTTTATGTTAAATAAAACGACTATCTAATCCATTGATAAGCAATTACGCTGTCGATAGCATCCAGGTCTACACGAATGACCTAGACTAGCAATTTACACTGTCTAGACTTGATGTAATATTATTAATGGAACTAGCCGATAGCTGTTAACTTTACTCGTACACTCAAGGTCATTAAGTGTTATGCATTTTATATATTACCATTATAGTTATTTTACATGTTATAAAAAAAGGACGTCTAACTTATTTTAGCGATAAGACCGCCCGTTGTTTACCTCTAGTTAATTTTATATATTTTCTGTACTCGTTTTCTTTTTGAGGTGTTCAATAAAGAGTATTAAAAAGCTTATGGTTATTGAGTTTTACTGTTTGTTGACTACGAGTAGTTTTAATTCATGCAGGAACACATATATTTTGTGTCACTGAAAACTTAAGCCGAGGCCGCAATTTAACACTGTTATCTAACAAATAATATGGTCACGTAATTACTATCACAAAATAGCCATATCTTCACTTTAAATCTTGTAAGATTGTTGATAATTATATAATTTCGTATAAGTTACAGTGCAGCCAAAGCTCCAGTAACATAATATATAATCCCTTTTTGCAATTTAAATGCAATTCCAATTTTAATGGGTGTCCTGTCCTGTACGAGTTTGAAGATCACTACTTAAACAGTCCTTTGTATGGAAATGGAACGACAAAGTGGGACCTGTAAGTCCTTAAGCGCCCTATAAGTACGTACGTAAGCTTAACAAAGTAAAATAAATAGGTATTCTACCACTGCTTAGTTTCTATGACAGCCTAAATCTTCTTCTCTTGCTTTTCTGTGTCATGTAAATTTGTAACCGACTTCAAGATTAAAAAATGAGGAGTTTTTCAATTCGGTTGTATGTTGTTTTTTTATGTTTGTTACTCCATAACTCCGTTATGTGTAAACCTAATTTTAAAATTATTTTTTTGATTGTAGGTATACCTGTGTAGGGTGTGGCCTGTAACAAATTAAATCGTAGATTATACTCCTCGGACAACGTTTGCTCAGCAACTTTAAAAATTAACTAGTGGTTTGATTTTTAGTACACTTTAAAGTTTATTCGAATACGCAATGTATTTCAAAATTGATTATGCCTGTTAGAACTTTATGCTGTAGGGTGACATGTCAAGACTGACAAGCAATGTCAATTGGACGGATTTTAACGTACATTGATAATACTCTTTAGTTTGTAAGAAAAAGAGACAATCTAAAGACTCCATATTTTTTTAAAGTCGTTGAACAAAAGTTTTATAGTTTGAGGAGTAGAATCTACGTTTTTATTTTTTGCTCGGCCACTTACTGTATACATACTACATATAGATCAATCATGGGAACTCCTCAAATCTTAAAGACATATAGTGATTTTTGTGTTTTTATCAACAAATCGAGCATTTGAATTCAAGAAACTGACATTTGAACTGCCTATTTTTCGAACTTGACACATGCCACTGTCACCCTCTGTTTTGAAAATCCAAATACATTTCTTTGAAATAATTCACATCTCTGCAATATACAACACAAAAACACTCTTAAAATACACCAGAATATCTAAATATATAGTGAAAGTGTTTACTCCATTCGAAATTACCGTAAAACAAAAATATCAACATTCATACCTAATGACAACATGTTGAAAGCCCCCAACAAAATTGTGTTTTGAAGAAATGAATACGACCGCAGTCAATTCAAGCAATCAAGAAACCTGTCCGACCTGTTCCAAAACCTTTAAAAGAAACGGCCTACAACGTCACATACGTGCCGCCCATGGTGAGCAGTCCTCTTCGCATCGACAAGCCTCCACTCAACACTCGCCTTTTGCATCACCACTAGAAGAAGCATATGGGTCGCCCTACCTTAACAACACAGGATCGAAGACAGGTATATGGCAAAAAAGATGGAACGACATATGCTCACTTCATGGAAAACTTTACGATCTCCCTTTTGGCACAGCAAGCAGAAAATTCGTTCATACACTTGCCGATGAAATAGAACACCTAACCAAGCTAAATTATCCCTCAGAACGATTACTAATTTACACTGCCGTATTGCTACAAAGGGACAAAAACATTAAACAGGCCAAAGATATCAGCAGATTACTTGACCGCCGCCTCAAACTGTGGGCCGATGAGCAGTTTGATATTTTAATCTCAGAATCGATAAAATCTGACAAAACTCTTCAAAATACATATAGTCGAAAATACCACAATAACGACGAAACAACACAAACATTCACAAGACTAATTCAACGTGGCAAAGTCCGCGAGGCCCTAAGCTGGCTATTAACCAAAGATACAAGCAAAGTCCTGAATAGTAATGACGAAATCGATTATACCGGTAAAACCGTCAGCGACGTACTAAGAGAAAAACATCCACCTCCCGCAAACCCCAACCCTGACTTATTTGCCCTGCCCGAGGATTTCCCCGAAATGCCACCATTATTAGATGTCGACATAACTAGTAACCACGTCGAGCAAGTTGCAAGAAAACTACATGGTGGTGGGGGTCCAACTGGCTCAACGTCCGAAAATTGGAAGGACTTTCTCTTACGTTTCGGCGATGCGAGCCTGCACCTAAGAAATGCCATAGCCCAACTTACTATGAAATTGAATAACGAACACGTACCTTGGACACAAATACAATCCCTTATGTCGAGCCGTCTGGTAGCTCTGGATAAATGCCCAGGCGTGAGACCCATTGGAATCGGGGAATGCCTTAGAAGAATCCTCTCTAAATGTATGATCTTGGCAACAGGATCTGAAGTCACCGAAGCATGTGGACAATGGCAACTTTGCAGTGGCCTCAACTCTGGTATCGAAGGAGCCATACATGCAATGAATGACACTTTTGAAGAGAAATGTCACCCAAGCTCAGAATGGGGAATGCTCCTCGTTGATGCTAACAACGCATTCAACAGTGTAAATAGGCAGCTTGCTTTGTGGCAGGCCCGAATATATTGGCCACATTGTGCCCGTTTCCTGTACAACACATATAACGGCCATGCCGAGCTTGTTATTCGAAACACAAGAATGTATAGCAAAGAAGGCGTTACCCAAGGCGATCCACTCGCTATGCCACTATATGCTCTTGCAACATTACCCATAGTCAATAAACTAAAAAAAGAACAGAATACACTCCAGACATGGTACGCTGATGACTCATCGGTCCAGGGAAACTTTAAAAGCCTTCGTAAATGGTGGGAACAGATCTGCAACATAGGACCGGCATATGGATACATCCCTCCACCTAAAAAGACAATCCTTATTGTATCTGAAACAGACAAAAATAAAGCACAGCAGATTTTTAAAGGAACTAACATTACCATCGCCACAGGTTCACCCTTCTTTGGTAGTTACATAGGCAAGGGAAAAGAAGACTTTATAAGAAACAAAGTGAAGCAATTTATTTCAATAATCGAGAAACTAACACATGTCTGTAATGACTCCCCCCAAGCAGCTTACACAGCACTTACCAAAGCTGCCCAATTCAAATGGTCATTCCTACAACGTGTAATAGCTGATTCTAACGAACTTTTTGAACCACTGACACTTGCACTACGGGCTAATTTCATGCCAACTATGATGGGTAGCGAAATCACTGCCGACGAAGCCGCTCTGTTTTCCCTACCCGTACATAAAGGTGCCTTGGCAATATCCAATCCATTCACCGAGAAAAATTTGAGCTACAAAACCTCTAAAAAAGGCTGTTCAATCCTCTCATCAGCTTTGATCGGGACACAACATGTAGACCTAGCCCAACACAATAAATCCCTGATTGACGCACGCAAAGAAAGCCGAACAATGAAAGAAGCTCGCGATAACGAACTTTTAGACACTATATTGGCCAAATTACCCCCTAACAAAAGAAGAGCTATAGAAAGATCAATCGCATTGAAAATGAAAACAAAGTCTTCCACCTGGCTATCTACTATACCAACGAAGAAAGATAACCTCGACTTGTCCCCTCAAGAATTCTGAGACGCCCTGGCAATACGCTATCACAGAACCCCAAACTCAATGCCACCCTCATGTGATGGATGTGGCAACAGCCAATTTAATATCGACCATGCTCTCTGCTGCAAGACTGGGGGGCTAATTTCAACACAACGAAGTTCGTGATCTATTTGCTGAACTATGTCACCAAGCATGGAGCAACGTTACAATAGAACCCATAATCACAGAAGGTGACCTTGAATTACGCGGCGACTTATCTTGCCGTGGCGTATGGAATACTCAGAGAGAGGCTCTTTTTGATATCCGTGTCGTAGACACTGACGCTCCCTCTTACATTACACGCCATGTCACTTCTTTCCTAAAATCTGCTGAGACAAAGAAAATACTCCGCTGCCTGCGAAGCGAAACACGCTACCTTCACCCCTCTCGTGACTTCCGTCGATGGCGTATTCGCACCACAGATGACCTCCTTTGTCAAACACATAGGCGAAGCCCTCGCGGACCGCTGGAATAAATCGCTGAGTACGATACTGGGTTGGCTTAGAACAAGGATATGCATTACTATAATTCGAGCCACCAGTATGTGCATACGAGGCACACGTCACAAATTCAAACCTGCAGCGAAACTATTGGGGTTCGACGACGGAGCAGGCATTCCCAGCTCTAACTAAACTGTCACCTGCCTGACCGTGCATTGCAGAGATGTGAATTATTACTATTATTTTATATACATTATTATTAGCTATTTCTTTAATAAATGACTTCCTAAAAAAGACATTTGAACTGCTGATGACGATCAGAACGGAACTCTTCAATGATGCATAGTTCACGTATGGCGATTTGTCCTCTTCGCTGCATTTGTTAAGCAAGTTAGAATTTAAAGACAATTTTTTTTCAAGCTCTAGTTCTGATGATGGGATCCGTGAGGAATCGAGGGAACTCCTCAAATGTTAAAGGCATACATATAGTGATTTTAGTATTTTATCAACAAATCAAGCATGTATGCAGATTTAAAGAAGTGATATTTGATAAAGTGGAACTGCAGATGATGATCAGAATGGAAGTCTTCAACGACGCATAGGTAGTTAATGTTTGGCGATTGTCCTCTTCGCTGTGTTTGTTAAGCAAGTTATTACATGGCAAACTCAAACTCAAACTCAAACATTTATTCAGTAAGTAGGCCACAAGGGCACTTTTACACGTCAAAGTAAAAGAGAGAGAAAAAAAATCAAACTACACCGGTTCTAACCCTACACCTCTGACCCGAGAAGAATTATGTCCGGCAAGAAACTCGGCGGGACTTATTTTTTCAAAACAACAGTACATCAAAACTAAACAATACATATAGTGCGTTGTTCTATAAGAAAACATATCAAACCAAGGTTAGATTAGCCAACAATAGGTTATAGTTTAAGAAAAATACCAAAGAAAAAAGATGAGTCCAAATCTGACTATTGAAAATAAATTACATACAAGTTTGATATACTTTCTTACCTGAACTGTGTCTTCTACATAAATTTCCAAATTATAATAATCCATCATCAACAGTTAGAAACAAACTTTGAATTTAAATAATATAAAAAAAAGTACTTAAGTGATTCTAGTATACAATAAACATACTATTTCTAAATTATACTTAGAGATGTATAAGGTCTCCAAGTGTCTTGAATAAAAAAATATGGATAATCAAGCACCAAATGTTGTGTGCATGGAATCTAAGAGTGCACCATCTACAATAATCTTTCAATGGCCTCCCCCATTAAAGTCGGTTTAAAAAAATAAATAAACGTAATATCGTAATTATATTTAGACCTCTATAAGTTGACTCAAGATTAACATCACATAATCTTTTTAGTCAGTTATTTATGACTTAGAATTCACAAAAAAAACTCGTACCTACTAAACTACTAAAGTAATAGAAATACTGCTACTAGCTTGTGCATGTAATTTTTTTTACTTATGTATAGTTTCAAACGTAGCTGCTTATTATTCAATTTGACGTGATAGAGAAAAATAAACATCAGACTATCAATCTCTAATTGAGACGTTAATCATCATTGTTGTAGATGGCGCAGCGCAAAGTTGAGCCACGAATATTTTTGATGTAGTTTTTTAGGGGCGGGGGGGGGGGGGAGTCTCTCAACATTATCTTGATATCTACATCAGTTAACCTACTTATCCAAGTTTCGGTATCGTTTTCGTGTAAATCGGGGATGCCGAATTCATAAATAATATAATAATTTTGACACCATTCTGGAGCAAAAACATGTAAAATTAAAATTTAACTAATTTTGAAATACCCTGTTTCAAAAGGCAAAAATCCATAACTTATGAATCTTGAAAAAATAAAAGGTGCTTTAGAGAGCCCTATTATTCAGTAGATCGCAAAAATATTTTGATCAGATTTTTTCCATTTAAAATTTTATCACCGTCAACAGTTTTTTTACTACACCCGTATATATAACGTTTTAGTTTGACATTAGATTTTTTTTAATGAACGAATAATATGGCTCTCTAAAGCATCTTTCATTTTTTCAAGATTTATAATTGTTTATAAGTTACGGATTTTTTCCTTGTGAAATAGGGAATTTCAAAATAAGTTATTTTTTTATTTTACATGTTTTTGCTTCGGAACGGTGTCAAAACTATACCATAAGTGAAGTGGGCATTCCCGATTTATACAAAAACGATACCAAACTTAGCCTAGTAGCTTAACTGATGTAGATATCAAGATATAGTTGAGAGCATCCCCCCCCTAAGAATTTACATCAAAAATCTTGGTGGATCCACTTCTCATATCCATCCTTGGGTCCTAAGAAATAATCATGCTGAAGGAAATTTCTTGTTCACGAAAAGCCGTGTTTTTATAGCTGCAACACACAACAAATAATCAACTAATATTGAATTTGTATTGGTGTTGCATCGGAATAATTTTCAAGCAAATTATGATAGTTCTGATTCTGAAGGAAACCTACTACTTACCAATTTATTTAAAACTAAAGCGAAGTAAAACTTTAAAGTAAAGCTCAGCAAACTCAACTTTATACTTTAAATGTTTAAAAATAAACAGTTTAAGATCCTAATCCCAGATTTGGTATGTATTTATACAATAATTTATAATAGTCATTTAAATTAATTGGCACAGTTTTATGGATTGTAAAATGAATTATAATTTTATGGCAGCTCGTCATAACAGTTGTTTATGGTTAGTCTGTGGGCTTCTTCGTTGATTGAATGTCGTTTAGGATTTATAATAATGTTGTAAAATGATCAAGATGCATGTTATAAAAGGTATAGAGGGTGCTATGGGTTAATTCTGAACAGTCGGAAACGTCATTTTTTATATAAAATAGACAATTTTGTGCGGCGGTATTTAGATGGTGTGTTTAACCATCAAATCAACATCAATGAAATATGATATGTAAAACGTAAAGAGTATAGTAAAATGTTTTTGTCGGCAACATATTTTGTAGCCTTGTAGGCAACCTAATTTTTAACAACCCGTCTCTTATGTTATTTTGACGGATGTCTCCGTTTCCCAGCCCCTGCAGCGAATGTGACAGACGTTCCCTATAGCCGACGTTGGAGGATCTGCCACCTTGCAGTCTAAATCAAAAATTTAAGCTACTTAAAGCCAATGCCACTTAGTGCCTTATTCTTATTTTAAAATACATAAACAATATATTAAAAAACACAATTTTTATCAATATTGGAGTTGCATCGGAATAATTTTAAAGAAAATTCAGATATTTATGATTTAGAAGTTAAGGCGTTAGCTGTATTGCGTATTTAATGAATTGGAGCTAGAGTACCTACCTGACGCAGACACCCTTGCGCGTTGTAGAGTCTGCCACTTGGCACTAGTGGACTAATTTGGCAACTTAACACGATGTCGCGCCAATAAACAGAAAAATCTTGTGCTGATTTCTCTTCAGTTTTAAACCAACTACTTCGCTTTTTTTTCAGATTAGAAAAATCATGTAATTGTCGTAGTGCGATCTTTAGGAAAACGATTTAAAAAATTTGCATCTCATTGGCTTATAAGCGTATCACTAAAAAGTTGTCTCATTTATATTTTCCCTGATATGTCTAAAAAAAGATCCATTGGCGAAATCGACCGTTAATTTCGAATATGAAAAAAGCGAGGTATAGGGTTGGTCTTAGAGGAGTCCGGGGCCCAATTCGACAACCGAAATACATATGACAGTCGCTAGAAAGACCACTTTGACACATTCTACTCATAGTAAATATGTTAAACAAGTAGTGCTCTCCCATGGACCACCACGTGTCAATGTTTGACATGTCGAATAGGGTCCTGGGAAAATGTGTGATGGTGATGATATCTCTATATCGAAAAAGGAATGGTTTAATATTAGTCATCAGAAGTTTCATCTCAAGTACGAAGTACATAAACATATTTTTGACTTTATATAAACCACTCGAAATGCGTGAGTCACTGACTAGTCACTAAGAGGAAGTCTGTTCGCTCCACTTCACAGAATTGCAGGTGATTGAAGTTAGAAGAAATACCGCAGAAAGATGTATACTCGTATAAATCTTAGAAACAAATGACAAGTAGACATTAAAATATTTGTATCCAAACAAACATTGAGAAACATTGTCTCGTCGCCTAGGTAGGTACATAAGTGTAATACTTAAAGTTCTTTATTACCTAATGAAGTAATGAATGGAGTGGTTACCTTAACAAGTTAAATAATTAATCAATATAAGCCAATTTAGGTTGAGATACGAGCAAAACTTTCCAAGTTGGATGTTTACAAAAATGTCGGATTTCAACCATTTGTCACAGCTTCCAAAGTGTTATATCAAATCGCTCACGATTAAAAGTAAATACTAGTTAACTACACCCAATCAATAAAACGAAACGAGACGAAAATGCGATAAATGTCAGCCACTGGCTTCTTTACTATCATTTCGCTTTACAAACTTTGTTTTACCTCTAGAAAACTCGGATACAACGTACACTGGTGGTGGTTCACTCGTGTTGGCAACGGTTTGGAATTAGCATTAATTCTAATCAATCTACATGAATCTACTTAAAAGGTATTTGGAAACATTTATTTAATCCTCACGTTTCTCTGGTAAATGTAAACTTGTCGAAGTAAAGCCACCGTTTAGAGGTAAAATTACATTTTCTTTCACATTTTTCGTCGTGATCACTCCACAGATTTAATAGTAACCAATACGGAGGTTATGGTCCTTCTTAGTTTCCCCAGCTGCATTCATTAATTTGTAATGCAGTGGAATTAATACTGCAGCGTCAAGACTGAAATGTCGTATTTCCATAAATGTTTCATAGTGTTAAACTACTTTTTGGTTCGGACAGAAGATGGCATCGAAGACACAGCTTCGACTAATCTAATCCAAATTTATGCAAATTTATAAATATGTATGAGAAAGATTAGGATTTCGTGTATATCGAGTATGCACTTATTTTGATGGCGGATTTGAGGTTTTCGTTGGAAAATTATGTGTGAGAAGTTTTCGTGTCGTAATTCTGTGATGAAACGGTGACTTTAGAGCCAGTAGGAAGATTAACTAAACTTGACTGAACGTTAATGCAAAATGTGCTATTTCTAGATTTAAAACTTTGTATGCAAAGTGATAAAACAAAACCAAAAAGTAAATAAAAATTGAGAGTAAATTAGCAAGGAAGCCAAGGAAGGCACGCGTGTACTCGTATAATTGCTTCAGATCAGATACACGTCAAGTTAGTGTTACTTATACAGAACGGGCAACTAAGAACTAACGGGAACAGAAATTTAATGAAGTCGGTTAAAAATAATCGCAACAGCTACAGGTGAATTGGTTTAATTTTCACAAACTAGAACGTATTCAATATTACAAACAAACAATACAATACAGAAAAAGTCCTCTACAATCTTTCTTAACTTGCTTCTGACTGTTCCACTCATACCTTGGACATCGTACGGTCGACTACAAAGAGATGTATCCACTGTTGGACCTTATTACAACGCAATAAGGTGAAAAAGTGGATACATCTCTTTGTAGTCGACTGTACAAATTCACTTTTATTTAATTTTAATGTATCCCAAGTTTTATTTGTTTGGTAAATTGCCTTCCTACCCATCATTTCTTACCAATCTTCTCAAAATTGCCAAAACATCTTTGATTGTTCAACGTTTAGAGACGTTACACTAGATTACGCAAACTATTAGTATGCTAAAAATAGTCAAAATTGTTTAAAAAGCAATTCGATACATTATGTACCAAAAGATGCCAACCCTCCAAAAGTCCCTAAAGCTCGACCAAACGAAGCTTCATGGGATGTTTGTAATAGATTAGTATATGTTTACGGGTAGGACACTTCTTCACCGAAACCATTAAAATTAAAGATAATAAAGGTAATTAAAAAACGTTGTCCAAGGTATGATGCGTATGGTCAGAAGCAAGTTACGAAAGATCGAAGCTGGATGGCCTTTTTAACCGACTTCAAGATTTGAAAAGAGGAGGTTCTCAATTCGGCGTGTATGTTTTTTTTTTTTTTTTTATTTTTTTTTTTTTATGTTTGTTACTCCATAACTCCGTCATGTCTGAACCGATTTTGAAAATTCTTTTTTTGATTGTAAGTATATATATACAGATTGGTCCCGTTTTTGTCAAAACGCAGTTCTGATGATATGATCCATGAGGAATCGAGGGAACTCCTCAAATCTTAAAGGCATACATATAGTGATTTTTATATTTTTATCAACAAAACCATCATTTTCATTCAAAACAGTGACATTGGATGAAGTAGAACTGCTGATGATGATCAGAACGGAACTCTTCAACGACGCATAGTTCACGTTTGGCGATTCGTCCTCTTCGCTGTGTTTGTTTAGCAAGTTTAATTGTCAGAACAAATGTTCGTCCAGCTCAAGTTCTGATGATGGGATCCATGAAGAATCGAGGGAACTCCTCAAATCTTAAGGGCTTACACATAGTGACTTTTGTATTTTTATCAACAAATCAAGCATTTTCATTCAAAAGAGTGACATTTGATGAAGTGGAACTGCTGATGATGAACAGAACGGAACTCTTCAACGACGCATAGTTCATGTTTGGCGATTCTTCCTCTTCGCTATGTTTGTTAAGCAAGTTAGATTGTCAGGACCAATTTTCGTCAAGCTCAAGTTCTGATGATGAGTTCCACGAGGAATCGAGGGAATTCCTCAAATCTTAAAGGCATACATAAAGTGACTTTTGTATTTTTATCAACAAATCAAGCATTTTCATTCAAAAGAGTGACATTTGATGAAGTGGAACTGTTGATGATAATCAGAACGGAACTCTTCAACGACGCATAGTTCACGTTTGGCGATTGGTCCTCTCCGCTGCGTTTTTTAAGCAAGTTATTTCATTGTATGGAATCTAAGTGCACCATCTATCTACAATAATCCTTCACCGGCTACCCCCATTGAAGTCGGTTTTTTTTTCTTAAAAATTATTCTTTATTACAGTGATTGTTCGTAATGTCTCATATGTTCTAGATTCGCGTAAAAAATCAGTTAACCTGTAGCTATTGACTACATTTTTAAATTTTCTAATATGAATATTCTCATTACTTTAAGCCAACCCGTTATGCTTTATTTTGGAAATTATTCTTTGTAAAAAATAAAGTTTATGAAGAATTTTTACAAAAATATATGATTCAGAGTTGACAAATTCACGTGAAGTATAATGTCTACTCTACCTAATATTAACCGTCGCATTCCTCCAGCAACTTTCTTCAAATTTGCCACATATTCAGCGTTTTCCAGTCACTGTGTCACAGATAATCTGCTTCAACTGTTAAAGACTAATTGATAGTATGGACACGTCTCCTAAGACATCCCCACAGAAAAAATTTTTTTTTTAATACCACGACGGTGGCAAACAAGCATACGGCCCATCTGATGGTAAGCAGTTACCGGAGTCTACATTACAGTAATAAAAAGTTTAAAAGCCAGTAAGAAGAGGTTGTATTTAAAATTACCCTAAATTTTCTTACATACTACATGTTTACAGTAGAAGACTTTTGATTGGATTTTTTTACAGTGTTCAAGCGAAAAATTATCCATGAAAATTTGCCGTATCTATATTACATAATGATTAAGTTTTAACATGGTTCTAACTCATAGATTTGACGCCATATTAAAATGGCGGCAACAGAAAGATATACCTCCAAGTAGCTCATTCTGTACAAGGTTCTCAATGCGCGATATGAAATCAGTTGCACGCGAACTGCATGTTCGTTGGAAGCACTGGAAAAATCCATCCTGTGCAGGGAGAAGTTTTACCTCCATAGATCTTTCTATACCTACGGATTTTCTCTATAAGTTGCTTGCTGCAGACAAACAACTTTACAACTTTTTAATAGTTTTAATGTCAAGTAATATTTCTTAATATTTTACGTTTATTTGCTATTGTTTTGCTTGTTTATGCTAGCTACAGGTAAATAAATGCTTAACTTTGGTCAATAAATCATCCTTCTACTATGAAACCGGAAATATTTCGTAAATATTTTAAATGAGTTACTTACCTATTTAAAAAAATCTAACGATTATGATTAAGTTTCTTATTTGGGAAAATGTTCTTCCCTAGTTTTCTAGGTCTTACAATTCATACAGTTATTATTTAAAAAAAATACTATTATTATATATTTACTTATTGTATTATTTTTAATAACCTTAGGTAGGTATATTAAATTACAATGATTTTTTTTCCGTACGTGGTTTTGCCGTAGAGATTTTAAAATAAGAAGTCTCGTTAATTCATATTGGCTAATAATTCTCGAAAATTCGTTAAATAAATATCACAAAATATTTTCTAAGCCCGCATCTATCAACATCCTGCATCTACCTGCTATAACAACAACTTCATGAAAAATGATATTAATATTAGAATTGCTATATAATTTTCCGAAAGGTAGGTAAAGGTAGGTAGGTATAATTATTTTTCTGTAAGATTTTTTTGCTCATTGACACCGAGCATTAAATAAATTTACCGATAAAAATATTTTTTTCTTAAACATAATTTGTATTCAGTAATATATTTACCTAAAAACCTACAAACTTATTCCACTCTAGCAAAAAGTTGGCAGCGGGAAAAAGTGTTTTCTGATACTAAGACTTAAAAAATTACAAAATAAAAATTAAAGTACAGAAAAAACTCGTATAACACAAACCTTCGTACTATAAAAATCGAAATTAAAAACAAAATAGTTCAAAACACAATCACCAACTGTCACTCTGCGTCGATTCGAAATTCGAACTCGTTCCGAAACGGGCGCGTGTGTGTCGCGCGGTATCCCAGCCTCCACTGGCGAGTGGACCATCCGTGGGCTCTTGGCTTGCCATAACCGAAACATTTAGCCATTTAAGCCTATAGGGCCATCGCGCATGTTTCACTTCTTCAGTAAAATGGTCCACTATGATCCGGCTAAGTTATGTTACTTTTGAAAAAGTCCAAACTCTGGAATGATGTGGTACAAGTTATCTGTAATGAATTATCTTCCTCTACGAAGGCCGCAAAAAATGTGATATACACCATATATTTTTGCGGTCTTTGTTGAGGATGGATACTGTTGCAGGGGACTGTACGTTCGACCTCAAAGATATGTTTACACAATTTCAACTTATTCCTTTGGAATTAGGTGCAAAATTGTAAACTTAATCGTTGACGTCCACTTTACACCATGCAATATTGATCGTCTATTTTTTTAAATTACCTACTTTCCCAAGCTTAGAGAATTCAACCCGGATGGAGTAGTCATGTCTGTCATTTCCGATACAAAAAAAGTCTGCCGATTTTTGCGAGGGAGGGGAACATCAAATGTATGGCTATTCGTACGTAACCTACAAATAGCTACGTCAGATAAACGTCAGTCTATACATGTGTATGACCACTGGTCATATGTTTTCGGTAGAATGGAACGCCTGTCAATGGCGACTCCGGTTGGTTGAATCCTCAAAGTTCCCAAGGCTAAACTGTTGGATCGATTAAAATGTATTTTTCAGTATAAAAGCAAAAGAGAGCGAAAGGGTAAATAAAAGAGATCTACCGCAGGAAAAACACAATGGTACAAAACTAATTGCAAATATGCGTAGTGGAAGAACCAGTGAACAATATTTGGGCTTTTAACACTTGAGTAAACATTCATCAACGTTTTGCTTCCAATGCCAATATGAAATAATCAGTTATATAGTTTTTTTGCATGCCTGGTATCTGGTTCCATGGTGTAATGGTTAGCACTCTGGACTTTGAATCCAGCGATCCGAGTTCAAATCTCGGTGGAACCTGTATGTTTTAGTGGACTAAGAGCTGGCTACTAATGAGAGCCACAAAACTCCTCTCGTTAGATTGCTATAATATCCTTATTGCATGTGGCAGCTTTAAATGGGAGGAGGTCAAAGTGACAGACCAGCAAAATTTTTGAATTGGAAAATATTAATACCAAAATAGGTTAAAACTGCCGAAGTTGTCTCAGTTATAAAGGACAGGGCCTATATTACAACATTAGAATAAAAAATATTGCGAATTATCATATCATGGAAACAAAAACAGTAGGCGACAAACTTTGAATTACATCGTTTGGCACTACTTTCCCCCAACAGAAACTTTTGGCAATTATATAACCTAATTAATTATATAATTTCTCATAATATTGCATCAAACCCAAAATTTGTTTGCTTCAAGGATTTGTTTTCTTAAAGTGGTTTGTATTCTTCGACCTCCACCACTTTACAGCTACCAGATATCCAGATCAAGAAATAAGCATAGTATAGCAAACTGACTAGAGGGGTTTCGTTGCTCTCAGTATTGCTAACTCGGTCAACTGTCATAATAGTGAATCAGATAGATAAATTTCATATAAGCAAGGACATTCATAAAAAAAAGATTGAGCCCTGGCCAAAAGGATGGCGCCACAATCATGCACACAGCGAATAACATGTTCTACCTAGTCGGTTACTAAGTTCTGTTACTAGAGTTTTCACTAAATAAATTGGAATAGGTAGCAACATTTTAATTATTCATGTACATAATTTAAAAGCTTATGTAATAGTCAATAGACTACAATATATTGAATTGAAACTTATTGTCTCGGTTTTTCAGAATTCTTTATATAACTCGGAAAAAGGCGTGAAAAATATACGTCAAAATTATACTCCTCGTTCATGTTGATTTTAAATCCTATTTATTTTTAATCACGTTTAAGACGCATCAGTCTTGCACAATTCGGTATTCGGTAAGCTATATACTTTAGCTTCAATTTGGTATATGTATAGTTCACGTGGGTCTATCCGATAAAATACTAGACCATACGTTGCAAGTCTGCTTGTTCCATAGCAGTCTAAATCTATGTCCTTTGTGCAAAACTTAAAAATAGGCAATGTTTCAACTGGGAATATCTGTGGGATAACATCGCAAGAAAATTAAATGGTGGTCACGCAACTACCTCTAATAAACAAGTTTCTTACAAACAAGCAATGGAATCTTCTAAACAAAGGTGCAATATTTATTTGATGCACTTTTGTGAAGTGTAATTTTCTTAAATTTACCGCGTGTATACATCTTCAGGCAATCTTGTGCTTTACAAGGATTTTCAATAAATTTCCCACCTGATTTGTATATTATTATACCATATTATGTTCTTTAGAAATTAGGCTATTAAATAATTACTTTAAATTTTTATTTAAACTTTATTTTATATTTTATCAGTCAGAAATCTGGTACCAGAACTTAGTAACCAAGTGGGTAGGTTTAAATGTCGAATATAAACAATCTGTATCATCAAGAAGAATTCATCATCATCATCATCATCATCATCATCAGCCCGTTGCAGTCCACTGCTGGACATAGGCCTCTCCCAAGGTACGCCACAGAGCCCGGTCTGCTGCTTTACACATCCAGTCGCTGCCGGCCCTCTTATGTAGGTCATCCCGCCATCTGGCCAGAGGGCGTCCCACGCTACGTTTGCCCAACCGTGGTTTCCACTCCAGAACACGCTTATTCCAGCGAGTTAGTTAGTTAGAGTAGACTTAGTTTTATGAAAATGTATGTTCCTAACCATTTAATTAACTTATTAAATACACCTCACACATATACTCTGCTCTCAAGTGAGTCAGGCTCGAGTCAAATCGGGTCTCGGCTTAGTTTTTACGTGCACCCTTTTCTGGACTTGTATTAACTAAATACGTCGAGAAAGTATGTCCGTGCGTCCGGCGTAACGATATGGCAGTAAAAACTTGGCTGATAAATATGTTGTGTCGATGTTTAGCTGGGAGTCGATTCGACTGTTTTTATGATAACGCATGACATGATGGGAACCATATGGGTTATGGAGCCTAGCTAACTGGTCGTTTTACAATCGTTTCGGCAATAGAAACTTAATACTTATATGAAAATTATCACATGATCTTTGGTTTGCGTCTGTCATTTCGATACATTTTTTTCTTTTTCATTTACGTGGGTGTTAAGGCCGCCAAGCTTAAATGGGACTGGGCGGGACACATATGCCGAATGCATCCAGATCGATGGGCCGAATTGGCGACCGACTGGACTCCACAGGAAGGCCGAGACAGAGGTAGGCCAAAACGGAGATGGCGAGACGATCTGAACTCATTTTGTGGCGATTGGCAGGAGCGTGCACTGAGCCGTGAGGGGTGGCGCAAAATAGGGGAGGCCTTTGCCCAGCAGTGGGACACGAAATAGGCTATTAAAAAAAAAATTACGTTTTCGATTAATTTCGATTATCAATCTTGTCTCTGGTGCGGAAAGCTGGTCAGGGGGCTTAGCCAAGAAGACAATCGTTTGCAGAAAACGAATCGAAACGCTATCCGTCTCTGTATCGCACTAATATGGAAGATTAAGCGAGAGAGTGTAACGTTTCGTTTCGTTTCTGCAAACGATTGTCATTTTGGCTACAGGGCCTGGTGTGAAAAAAGGCGATGACATCTTTGAATTAAACGAGACCAAGCAAAAAATTTGCCATGTTACTATTTACCAGAAAGCAACGTGAGATTGCGTCTCTGTCATGTTTTAAATCATAACTTCGTTATAAACTTTGTGGACAATCGTAGTTAAGTCTCTTAAATTGTATCGATATTATAACTCTTTTTCATTAAATACTTAGACCTTTTAACATTTCGACATGGACCCCTATTAAAGCGATATTTTTTTTGTCATTAATTTTATTTAAATTTGATATTGAACGGGATCGGACCTGTCAATTCAGAAGTGATGTTTGGCTTATTCGGTTTTTTTATCAATCGGTTATCAAGTTTTAGTAAAATTAGTAGTCTGAATCACAATTTATAACTAAGGTTTTAATGTGTGTTTCAAATTGACAAAGCATTATTTGATAAAGCCTTATACAAAAACAGTTTTACCACAGTGAAACTGTTTTTGTACCCCCCTGACGAAGCCTATGATGCAGGTTATAAAATTGTGGTTGAAATAATTAATGATGTTTTTATAAGTAAAGTATTAAGATTTGTTTATTTGGGCTTAATTTGGATGTCAACACATAACATTTATTTTTATTTATTTAGAACACAAAGTCTTAATAACTGACAACATATGTCGTACATAATGTATAAGAAGTATAAGAACAGAGAGAGGTTACAAACAGACCTGGAGGTTTATTTACTTACATAATGTTAACAAAACATAATGTTAAGGTATTCAAGACCATACAGAAATAATTTTGCTACTATAAGTGTTGAACTAAAAGAGTTTACGTTTAACTTGTATTTTTAGACTAGACAGTGGATTATGAGAACATAATTATTGATAAAATATCAAAATTGTATGGTTGGAGTTAACTCGTTAAGTAACTAATTTCTTAGACTTAAACTTATCTACCGCCCGTTGATGTCTTTAGTTCCCAAGAACGTTCGGCTTTGAATAACTCCCACACTTGTTGTAGCCACTCTCAGTCAGCAAAGTAAATTAGCTGTACGGTCACGTCTGAAAATATGGATACATTAATGGGACAAAAACATGATTCCAAGTGCCGTATTATAATTTTAAAATAGTTACATAAAAAATACATTCAAAACATAACTCCGACACACAACAAATAATGAACCAATATTGAAGTTTTATTGAAGTTGCATTGGAATAATTTTCAATCAAATTCTGATATTTCTGATTCACGCGTTTAGGCGCTAGCCTTATTACGTATTTAATGCATTGGAGTTGTATTTTGGATCGTGTTTAAACGTGTTTTAAAGTTAGAATAAGGCCCCAAGACTTTACGCCTTGGTAATAGAGTCGTGGCTACATATTTTTGTTGCATTAAATAATTTGAAAGCATTGAGCTTGCAATGTTTTTGGACGGTTCGCGGATGGGTGTTAGGCGAAAAAAAGTTACGTCAAAAAAGTAAAAAATAAAATAACATAACTTCGTTCCAACCGAGTGTTTCACGACACTTGCGTATTTTTTTATCGTTAGAAATGTACTTCTACTTTTGATACAGTTTTAAAAATTTAATTGATAAAATATGAAAGCATGAAGAGATCCCTTACAGGGATAAGTTCGCCTTTGTACGTTGTATTTTCTTTTGTTATGACTGTATTTTGTCCTGTTTTATGTACAAAAAGTGTTTACATACATACATACATACATACAAGCTTTAGAACGAGCATTGATCGGACAGGTGAATTTAAGTAAGTAATTCTAGGAATGCAACTATTTCGTAATGCACGTATCAAATAGCAAGTAAACCTTCGTGTATGTATGTGTGTATATGTAAGTTTAACTGGAGGCAGAGTGAGCGGCGGTGTTTCATTACAGTATTTGATAATTCGGTAGCGTCGGTAAAAATAGTTCCGTGATGACTATACCTGATGGTAAAAATACATACTTACCTGACCAAACTTACTCATTTCATATATAGTCTGTAAATCTTTAAACGGTGGTTAGCATAGGACATAGAAAACATATTTATAAGTATAAATAAGTAACTTTTACTTACAATTACAAGTTTTTCATCGATTTTTAACAAGTTTTGAGTCGATATTCCTACGTTTGCACTATTTAGATAGAATTATAAGACAAACGGTTATCGGTTCTCCAATCTTTTGTCTCTAGTCTATAAAGCCAGATTTAGAAAAAAAATACTAATTTTTTACGATTATTTTAAACATGGTCTAAAAAAATACGTTTTTCGATATTCGAATGCTGGGAAGGATTGTTTTACATACACGAAATTTACATATTTCGGTTCCTCTTTAACGTATCTAAAAACTGAGGAGAGATTTTAGTTTTATATAGTGAGCACAAAAGCTATGGCCAGAAAACCATTTTTTTGGCCTAAAATTGTTGAAATAATTACGGGGTCATATTTAAGTAACATGTAAAACCTCTTAATGACGGATTCCTGAATAGATTTTTTTACCAGCTGGCAGCACCGTGGCGAGAGGAACTGTCATAATGCACCAAGATAATCATGTTAAATCATCGGACGAGAGATCTTTTTCACAGCTGTCAAAGCTGTCAAACATATCTCTCGTCACAGTGTCGCTACCACCGGAAATTCCGTAAACCCGTATTAATAACACCATTAAATCCTATGGCTGGTTTAATTAATTGCTCCTATTATATTTACAGACTGTATTTATAATATTCTATTATGTTCTTAAAAAGGGCTAAAATCACATCGCTATGAGAGGAAGCCCATTGCAGTTATAGTTCTAGACGAACTTTTTTTACTCAAATTAAACAATGTAGGTACTAAAAATCTTGAAGCAAATCAAATTATTTGTTCAATATATTTTTTTTTTGATTTTGCAATTTTTAAGTAGTTACACTACTGTATATAAACTGAAATAGATGTCATATACTTCAGAAAAAGTGACCAAACCCTCCGGTGTCCGAGGCCAGATTTGAACTGGCGTCTTCAGCTTTCGCGGCTGACGTCCTGACCACTAGACCACCCGGTCACGGCGGGACTTGACAAATTTTCTCATGTATATGCAATCTCTGAATTTGAAACGGCTAGGCGCCGTTGACCATACTCTAAGGGCATGCGCAGTACGTGCTTGCACCTCCTATCCGAATTACTTACGTGATTCTGGTATAGCGAGAGAGATGGTGCTGCCATCTATGAATCTTGAAGCAAATCAAATTATTTGTTCAATATATTTTTTTTTTTTTTTTTTGATTTTGCAATTTTTAAGTAGTTACACTACTGTATATAAACTGAAATAGATGTCATATACTTCAGAAAAAGTGACCAAACCCTCCGGTGTCCGAGGCCAGATTTGAACTGGCGTCTTCAGCTTTCGCGGCTGACGTCCTGACCACTAGACCTCCCGGTCACGGCGGGACTTGACAAATTTTCTCATGTATATGCAATCTCTGAATTTGAAACGGCTAGGCGCCGTTGACCATACTCTAAGGGCATGCGCAGTACGTGCTTGCACCTCCTATCCGAATTACTTACGTGATTCTGGTATAGCGAGAGAGATGGTGCTGCCATCTATGGATCTTGAAGCAAATCAAATTATTTGTTCAATATATTTTTTTTTTTTGATTTTGCAATTTTGCGAAAGCTGAAGACGCCAGTTCAAATCTGGCCTCGGACACCGGAGGGTTTGGTCACTTTTTCTGAAGTATATGACATCTATTTCAATGTAGGTACTTTCAAATTAACTATGAAATTAAAGCAACGTTTGAAAGAATAACACTTTGCCACAGATAGTAACATTTGTTTGTTTTTGTGAGACTTTTGAGTGTCATATTGTGACGTAGGTAAAAAAAAACTTTTATGGTACAATGAAAATAGTCCTTGAATAAACTAAAAAATAATACCTTTTTATAAATTACTACATATAGTGTACAGTACATAAATGTTATTTATAAAACAAAATGCACAACCTTTTTGTTTGTTAAGGTTTTGAAGTGAAATATCAAAAGTTCCTAACAGCTCCAGTCCATTTTCTATTATAACATATTTTGCTGTCACTTCCAAGATTAGGGAAAGCTGCGGTTGCGGCTGAAACTAACCCGCGTGGTTGCTGCTAACGGTACTGCAGATATGGAGTAGCATTCCAACTTTACAAATGTCAACTCGATTTGATATTAATCACGGTATGTATATCTCGCTTGCACCAATACGCACCAATACTTAGGTACAAGTGAAATAAATATACTGAGAGTAACTAATATCAAATCAATATCTTTTTTTTATAGTTCAAACTTAGTTTGATATTCTAAGTACCGGTGAATTTCCACAAGATTTCTGCCACTAAAATATTATCCTTCTCCATAAGAAAGGCGACAAATCCGAAATAGGAAACTACAGACCAATTAGTTTAATTTCACATATTTATAAGTTATTTATAAAGATTATAGAAAACCGGGCGATCCGCTTTCTCCGAAACTGTTCACCTCTTGCTGACAGGAAATTTTCCAGAAGCTGGCGGTCAAGTGGGAAACGATGGGCATCGACATCGGCGGCAAGAGGTTGGGGTAGGTGAATAAAATCAAGTAACATCTTGTGCACAATATTTAATATTATAAATTACAAATAAATAGTTTTTGGACTTGAAATATAAATTAAATTAATGCAATAGTAAGGCATTTCACCTACCAGTATTATCCTTGCTTATTTCTATAAAGTTACTTTTATAAACTAGAAAATCACTTTCACAAAATGTCACAAGTTGATTCCATCAAGAACTCTTTGACAAAATTGTCCAATTCATTCCAAGAGCAAATGGCGGCGTTCCAAAAAAGCCTAGATAAGGCAGACCCTGCCAGCCCCACAGTTGATTCAGTGTCAGCAAGCTTCAGCATTTTTAAGGAGTTTGTGATGAAAACTCTCCGGACCCTTCAGAAGCAGGTCCAGCTATTAACCCGCCAAGTAGACCAGATTGAGACGCGCTCGCGTCGAAAGATGCTGCTGCTGCATGGTGTAGCCGAGGTGGAGTCCGAAGACACAGCTGATCTTGTTGCAACTTTACTGCGGGCTGTTCGGGACGGCCTCGGCACTGCTGACATTGAGCGCTGCCATCGTCTGGGTGGGCGCAGCGGTCAGAGCAAGAAACCCCGCGCCATCCTCATCATTCTCATCAAGTTCAAGGAGGTTGCTATCCGTGACAATGTCTGGTCCAGTAAAGTGAAACTGAAGGGCACGGAAGTGACGCTGGGCGAATTCTTGACCAAGCCGCGACACATGGCCTTCATGGCGGCCCGCGAGCGCTTCGGTGTTCGAAATTGCTGGACGGCAAATGGCGAAGTGCATGTACTGGGCAAAGACGGTGTGCGTCGCCGTGCTAACAGCGCCGCTGAAGTGCAGGCCCTGCCTGGTGCGCCTGTGGCGACGGACTCTTCAACTCCTCTGGCCCCCGGTGCTGCGGGTGCCCAGACCGAGCAGACTGGAAGAATGGAGCGGCCGAGACGTGGAGCCGCGAAGTCCCGTTCGTAGCGTGTTCGGAGTTTGCCCAAATACTATATTTATTCAGTGTTACTTGTGATCTCTTCTCGTTGTCCATGTTATATCTTTGCCTTATTCCTATTTGGCCGTGTAATACCATGTTAAATCCACCCTCTACTTTTTTTTATATTTATCATTGTTTACTTTTAACTTCGCTTATTGCTTACTATCTGACATCTGTGTCACTGTCATGTTTTACATTTGGTGTTGCCATGTCAAAATTAGTGCGTTTTGTTTCTCCTTCTAAACTGTCATTGTTTACTTTTGTAACTTGTTAAATTGTCCCTTAAAAAACTGGCGGGTAGCGTTTGTGCCCAAGTTTAAGCACCGTTTACTTACTTTATTCATTTATATACAGTTATATATATATATATATATATTTTTGTTGTTTTTATTTCTTTGTATATATTATTTATGGTCAGAATTAGTGGTTCTGATAGTGACGATAATTTTCTATCCTTTTCGTCAGATTCAGAAGATAGTTTTAGGAGTTTGCCGCTTTCGCTTCACGATTTTCTTGCAGCTGAATTTAATGATGTAAGTAAAAACTTTAATATTGTTCACATTAATGCACAGAGCATTCCGTCACATTATACCGATTTAATTGCAACTTTTGACCATAAAAATATTTACGCGATTCTTGTGTCGGAATCTTGGCTTAAACCATGCTTGCCTTCTACGTCATATTCTTTGCTTGGTTTCAACACTTTCAACTTAATTCGTAATGATCGCTCGTGATCGAGAGAGTTGGTGGTGGAGTAGCAATCTATCTTCGTTCAAACATTCCATATTCTATTAATAGTATATCCGCACACTCTCCTTCTTCTGATATAGTAGAATATCTCTTTTTAGACATATCTATCTCCCATACTAAATTTCTTCTTGGAGTCTTCTACTCCCCGTCGCTCAATGTAAATTATTTTTCATCGTTCGAAAGCCTTCTTGAGGACCTCTTACCTTCTTTCGACCACCATGTCATTATGGGAGATTTTAACACCTGCCTTTTTAAAGGTGACCATCGCTCCCGAGCTCTAAAGTCAGTGGTACATGCTTGTAAAATGAATATTCTCCCCTCTGGCCCTACTCATCATTTTCCAAACTGTACACCTTCGCTCCTAGATCTTAGTTTAACCTTTTCTGTCACTCATGTTGCTAAGTTTGACCAGTACGCAGCTGATGCTTTTTCGTATCACGACCTAATTTACTTATCATATAAAGTTAGACCTCCAAAGCCTAAACCTAAAATTCTCCTTCAGCGTAGTTTTGGTGGAATGGACATAGACAAACTTCGTGATAGCGCATCTAACATTGACTGGGATGTTATATCTAGAGCAGTGACTGTCGACGAACAAGTTTCCCTCTTTAATTCTCTTCTGACTCAGCTCTACGATGTACACGCCCCCGTCCGTGCTATCAAAGTAAAACATCTTCCTGCCCCTTGGCTTACGAATTAAATTAAGACCTTAAGCGAAAAAAAGAATTCCGCCAAGGCGAAGTACAAATCAAACCCCTCAGAGAAGAACAAATCTCGGAATCATGCGTTACGAAATCATTGTAATACCATCTGCCGTGATTCGCAGTATATCCATCAGTCTGTTGAGAACGGTGACCCAGGGAAAGTATGGAAATTCCTCAAATCACTCGGAGTGGGTAAGCCTAAGCATGATCACTGTAACAAGGACACTGACTTCGATTTGCTAAACCAGCATTTTTCCACTTCCGCTGCTTTTAGTGGCCCTGTTAAAGATAACACTCTCCATTATCTCTCCACTGTTTCAGCCCCTAGCACCTCTCCTTTTTCTTTTAGATCTTTCTCTGAGAGCGACATTAAGCGGAGCGTTCTATCCATTACTTCTAATGCAGTTGGTGTAGATTGCGTTAGCCGGAAAATGATTGTACCCATCCTCGACCTACTTGCCCCCGTAATTTCCATCATCCTTAACAATTCTATTTCCTCTGGTTCATTTCCTACTCTTTGGAAGGACGCGTACGTAATCCCCATCCCCAAAAAGTTAAAACCTTCCTCTTTTTCCGAGTATCGTCCGATTTCAATCCTCCCCTTTTTATCCAAAGTGCTTGAACGCCTTGTCCACCAACAACTCACTTCTTACTTAAACAAATCCAACCTCCTGAATCCATTTCAGTCCGGGTTCCGTACGGGTCACAGCACAACTACCGCTCTTGTAAAAATCACCGACGACATCCGGGAGGGAATAAATGATCGAAAGCTGACGGTATTGACGCTGCTTGACTTCAGCAATGCGTTTAATACCGTCGACTTCGACATTTTAATTGGTATATTGTGCTCCCTTAATGTTTCTCCCACAGCAATTAGCTGGTTTCATAGTTACTTGTTTGGTCGTCGGCAACGTATCTTATGATTTATATTCTTCTTGGTCCAACACGCTGGCTGGCGTTCCGCAAGGTAGCGTGTTGTCCCCTTTGCTCCATTTTCATTCATTCCTCACTCAAAATCTTTCTTCACGTTATCACATGTATGCCGACGACCTTCAGATCTACTCGCAAGGTGAAGCTGGTGATCTCCCGAATGTCATTGCTACTGTAAACGGAGATCTGGTGAGCATCCTTAATTGGAGCCATAATTTTGGTCTCAAGGTCAATCCTGATAAGACTCAAGCCATTGTCTTTGGTAGTCCCAGACAAATATGCGGAATTGAATTTGATAACTTAGCTCCGATTGACTTTGATGGTGTCCTTATACCGTTTTCACAACAAGTAAAAAACCTCGGTGTCATGATGGATAGAACCTTATCGTGGGTGCCCCAGGTAAACGAAGTAAGTAGGAAGATGTTTGCAGCAGTAAATTCCCTTAGGAGACTACGTAATTTCCTTCCTATTGCAACCAAAATTGCGCTAGCTCAAACTTTGCTTCTTCCCATCCTGGATTACGCTGATGTATCCTATATCAATCTCACCCAAGAGCAACTTAGTAAGTTTGAGCGCATCCAGAATGTCGCTATTCGGTTCATTTTTGGGTTACGCAAATATGACCATGTTTCTCACTTCAGGGCTAAGCTCAAGTGGCTTCCTATTCGTCTTCGTCGTAACTCCCATGTTCTGTCCCTTCTGTACAGTATTCTATTCAACCCCGCAACTCCCCATTACCTCAAAGAGCGTTTCAGTTACCTTCGTTCGGCTAGATCCGCCCAAAACCTGCTTCTAAATGTCCCATCCTCTTCGTCAAAAGTATATAATAGTTCCGTTACCTTTCAGGCCATACGCCTGTGGAACTCGTTACCTCTAGAAACAAGGCGTGCAAAATCCCTAACTATTTTCAAGAAACACCTTAAGGAGTATTATCTATCTCTCCCTTAACACAAATGTTTGCTGACTGTATTTTTATTATTTTATTTTTATTTACTCTGTGTATGTAGTATATGTATGTTTATTGATTATTTTATTTGTGTATGTTGATGTATAATTAAGCTATTGTATTATATGTTATTTGTTATTGTTTTCTGAATTTTCACTGTTTCTTTTGCCTATTACTATTGCCTACTCATACAATTATTTTCGACTAGATTTCCGCTACCCTAAGGTTATCTGGAAGAGATCGCTCTCTAGCGATAAGACCGCCTGTTGACTGCCTCTACTTTTAATCTGTGTACTGTACTGTTATATGTTATTGAGGTGTGCAATAAAGAATATTTGTATTGTATTGTTGACTAACCTGCGTTTTGCCGACGACATCGTCCTATTCTCCCACACTGCATCACATCTAGAGCAAATGCTGCAAGACCTTAGCTTGGCAAGTTTTGAAGTTTGAATGAATAGGGCCAAAACCCAATTAATGACCAACGGCATGAAACGTAGGGTCAAGGTAGATGGGCAGGAATTACAATATGTCGACGAATACACCTATTTGGGCTAGATAGCATCCTTCGATAACAGGCAGACCAAGGAAATCGATCGACGCATCGAGAACGCCTGGAAGAGCTTCTGGTCCATGAAAGCGCTTATGAAGGGTAACTTTCCACTGGCACTAAAGCGCAAACTCTTCAACATGTGTATCCTGCCCATCCTAACCTACGGTGCACAAACATGGTCATTAACGGAGGCTCAAAAGTCCCGACTCAAAATTTGCCAGCGAGCCATGGAGCGCAGCGTACTAGGAGTTCATAGAACCGATCGGATTAGGAACACCGAACTGCGCTCCAGGTATCTCGGATGTGGGTGTCAAGACCGCCAAGCTCAAGTGGGATTGGGCTGGATATGTCTGCCGCATGCACCCGGAACGATGGGCTAAATTAACTACTGAATGGACCGAACAAATCGGCCGGTTCAGAGGCAGACCAAAAAGGAGATGGCGGGACGATCTAGACGCATTTTGTAGCGACTGGCGAGAGCATGCACTAGGCCGTGACGAGTGGCGGAAGCGAGGGAAGGCCTTGGCCCTGCAGTGGGATACAATATAGGCTACGGAAAAAAAAAATTGTACATACTACTACATGAAAACATTATTAACGTAAGTTTTATCAGCCTAAAGGGAGGTTCTACTTCAGATCGTATAACTTACCATTGTTAATGAATTTAGTTCAGTTTAGCGAGACGGTCAAAATTTATAAATTTCCATAACTGCATCCAGGAACCTGACGCGAAGTTCATATCCGCATGGAATTTTTTTATCTATGCTTTTAAAGCGGTAAAGCGAGCGGACTGTTTTTGTTAAAGCAATGGCGTGTAGTTTCAGTGTCCGCGAGGCAACCGGATGGCTCGGAGCATTTAAGCTCCCTACGTGTTGTGGAACCATCTTGTGCAACTCGAACTAACCCACGTTGGACAAAAAGCCCAAGATAAAAAATGCCATGCGGATATGAACTTCGCGTCAGGTTCCTGGATGCAGTTATGGCAATTATAAATTCTAGATCGTCTCAATAAACTGAACTTAATTCATTATCATCAAATTGAATTTCAGCCTGATATACAATCTGTGGTTTAGCATACAACCACCACTTTTGTGCAACATGCACTATGACATGTTCTAACTCCAACTAACGCTTCAAAGGATTTTTAATTCTAAATTCACTAGTAATAAAGCTTAAATTATAACAAGCTTCTAATGCTACATATGACTGTCACCTTGAATTTGTAGTTGTTACTGGGTGGCACCACCGTGATCCTAATTCAGGTTTAAGATACTTTTATTCTCAAAAAGAAGATATACAAACTTCACTTATATGAGAATTACATTAAATTAACTTATTAATCTACATACATAAGAATTTAAGTTACAAATTGCATGCACACATACTGAATGTTTACGTATAGCAGAAACATACTAAATTAAGAAAACTTTGAGTATATGACACTTTAGCTTTTTCTTGAAAATGTTTATTGTCAATGAGTTACGAATTTCAGTTGGTAAGCTATTGTAAAGTTTTATTTAACTAATTCATTCTTAATTGGCAATTGTGATGCTAAACTTAACTCACTGGGCGCGACTCTACTTGTGATTCGTTAGTATATTCGTATAACATGCATATTCATTTTGAGCGCGAAATTGTTGTTTAATAAACTATAAAAATATTATTGTCGAAATTGACGTTATACAGGTTTTTTCAATGCTTAGGATTATCTACACTGGAAAGAAAATGTAGTCTTACAAAAAACAACCCCGAAAACACATCTGGTTTGCACAGGTACAATAGCGTTTTTGAGTCAAAGGTACATCATGGTTGGTTGTTAATAGAGTTTATTTCTAAATGATTTTTTATGAGAGTAACGCTTTATTGACAACCGACAATGATGTACCTTTTTGTCGAAAATGCCACAAATGGCAAGTAAGAGTACTGATGTGGCGACGGATTATCTACATAGGAAAATTTCGGAAAATGTTCACATCTTTGTATGGGAATTAAACTTTCCACTTCTTAAAATTCCAATTATTAGGAATTATATGTAACATATGTTAGAATAAACGCGTGTCTTGCAAATATTTGACCTAACCGAGACCTAAACCCAAATCCGCCTCCTTTGTAAACATTGTTTTATACAACTGACCATGCAGGCATGATTTGTCTGTTAATAATCTATGCGAAATACCTTCGAGAACCGCACATGTTGACAAGGATCGATGACGGGCTATAGATCATTGATCTAGGGCGCGCACGAGCCGAGGATTCGTTGCGCGTGCCCAAAGTACAAACATACTATATACAAAGCTTGAGATAGTAACTAAAATAAAGGCTTTTGTGGCATATTTAGTTGCCCTGGTGCAGAAAACGCCTAAGTACTTTCTAACATGGTGCCCGTGAGCACGCATTTCTGAGGTTAAAAAAAGGAAAAAACATTATGTGAGTTTAGTTGTAAAACGCAAAAAAAAATTTTTTTTTCTTGTTTATTACCTTTTTTGGAATGCTGTTACATTTCTTGTTTATTACCTTTTTTGGAATGCTGTACATAAAAAGTAAATGTTATTGCAAAAAAGTAACGGATAAAATAAATTGCTACATATTTTCTCGTAAATACTAGTTCATGCAAAGTGTTTCTTAGGTCTTAGATATCTGTCAATAAGAGATGTCTAGAGTCTAGACAGTAGACTATGCCCCTTACTGCTGAGATCGCCATCAAAAAAGCATTTTACACCGAGTAACAATTAAAAATGATATTTTTTGTAAGTAATATTTACTCTGAAACTATAGCCAATTTCGGAAAAGTTTATAGGACATTTTTTTCTCTAAATATGATCATGAAAACACCGTTAAAGTCTCTCGCAATGCTTGCCGTGTATAATAGGCTTATGTCTTAAAAATATGATAAGCCCGTCTATTAGGCTATGAGATATATGTAACTGTCTATAGCACTAAAAACGGTTGAACAGATTTAAATGCGTTTTTTTAGGTGAAAGCAGGTTTTCTAGTGAATAGAAAGCGATCCTTGATTTAGAGGATATTTTGTAATATATTAGCAACGTCCGATGAAATCACTGGATTTTGTTTGACGTGACTCTGTAATGACTCCCGGTAAGTTGCGGAATATTAGCCCTTTTGTCGTCACCGTGATAACCACAACAAGGTTAGTTATATATATCCCATTGTGTAGACACTGGACAGTTCTCTCATTGTACCTATCAGAGATTATATTAAGCCCGTACCAAAAAATGCTGACGGAGAGATTAAGGTTTTTTAGAAATTAAGTATCTGAAAATTCTGAAACATCACTTGATGTATAAAAGTATTTATTGAAATCCTCCAAATAGAACCTAAAAGTCCCTTTTAATTACTCCTTCTTGGATATTACTTGTGGACCTTCTAATACAAGGTTCTTCCGATTTCGCAATCGATTTTCGCGATGGAATTTCCCATAAACATAACGGTGCTAACTCGATGAACGATGGCGGCTATTATCTCGTTAGGGTGGTAAGCTGTGGCCTGCATTATTATGATGCATGTTTTAGTTCAAATTCCAGTCTGTGAGTGTTAGACTTTATTGCGATTGTCAAATAAATAGTATTTTCCTGTCTAAGTGATAAATAGGCACCTTCAAATGACTGGTCCGTATATTCGTCAAAAGTATACGTAGGCCAGACGGAGCTAATTTTTGCTTTTGTTATCTATTAGAGTTTTAGAAAAATGAAATGAAATGATGAAGTGAAATGTTTTTTTTTATGTATGTAGAGATTCACATATCTCCAAACTCTTCCTGTCCATACACCTACAATTGTACTTTATTTGAAGGAGTGCTATTATGTCATAAAATTTGAGTCTGGTTGGGAAGCGAGTTCTATAAACTCCCCGCCACTGTGGTAAGTATATGTCAGAGGTTGGCTGTATTGAATAAGTTTTCTTCACCGTTACGCTGTCAAAAATCTTGTGTTGAACGACTTACATACCAGGAACATTTTTTAGACACGGACGTACATTTACATTACCTATATGATGCCTTACCATAAAAATACAACAAAATGGTTGCCGTGTCATATAGAGTGAGATCACGCTAACTTTTCATTGACTGAGGAACTGCCACCATTTAAAACGTCATATAGTTATTCATATAAATTTGACGTTTATGCTCGATCTTACACACTTTGTTGCTTGCAAAGTATGTAAATTGTCATTAAATAATTCAAATTTACCACGGTCCGAGGACTCCGAGGGTTGCACTGCCGATGTAGCTACAACTGGTGCGTCGAAAATCTTGATCGTGAACTTGAATTTGTATATTTTGCAATTTAAATCTATAAAAAAATTACGTGACACTAATAGTAGTCGTTATTTAAATAAGACAAATATTTATTTTACTTCTTTGAAATGTATTTTATAGTATCAGATATGTTTTTTTATACTAAAAATTTTCATGATAATAAATAAATAAATATTATGGGACAATCTTACACAAATCGACCTAGTCCCACAGTAAGCTCAATAAGGCTTGTGGTGTGGGTACTACATAGACGACAATATATATAATAGATAGATATAGATAAATACTAACATACATACAAAAACACCTATAATCAGGAACAAATATTTGTGATAAACACAGGACCAGGATTCGAACCGGGGACCTCCTGCTTCATAGGCGGGGTCAATACCAACTAGGCTAGCAGGCCGTTGAACGATGGCTTATAATATGCATTTTCTGAATTATTAAATGCAATTACTTACCTATTTTTTTTGTTTCAAAAATACAAGACAGATCAGATAGGATGATAAAAAAATGTTTGAAGTTATGATGACTAACTATTTAAATACCTACGTATTTAATGTTATACTTGTACAATAATGATATCACGAACCATCATAATTTAACCACCAGACATTATTATTAACATATTAAAACGTTTTGATGTAGTCAGTAGTACCTAACTATAAATTATCTCATTTTATGAAGTAGTCTTTATTTATTTTATGAGCACTAATTATTCCAGCATTTAAGTATTTATTTACGTCAATAATACAAGCATGTATGTCTACTTAGAACTCGAGCTTCTTTGGGGACACTTAGAGAGCTTTAACAACTCCAAAATCTCTTAGTCTGTAGTAGCTTTTAAAGAATATTTTTTCCTAGTAATGTTTGCCAAGGTTTTATTTGATGGTTATTTTTATTCACAAATGTTGATATGTAGGTACTTTCAAGTCACTCGGATTTCAGAACTCCTTTGTATTGTTTTTTTGACATCTGAAAGAGCCATTTTATCTTAAGGCCAGGGGGGCGATTTTTGACAATCGAGCGCTAGAATTCAAAAAAAATTACCTCGAATATAATCGCATACCTAAGTTTGTCGCCATTATATACTCATGAAATTAATAGTATAAATAATAATGTACATCATTTCTTCGTTTTATTAAGAGTTTTAAATGTCATTTTCGAGCGCTCGAATCTCAAAAAATCGCCTCCCAGGCCTACTTACAGAATAAATGTTAGATTTTTTAATTTCCTATAGCGACACGCCTGAGTAAAACTGTATGACATGTCCATGGAAAGGGTACACTGCAGAGATCGTCTGCAGATTAAATATAATAGTAATAGAATGTCGCTTTTTACGGGGGCCCATCTTGCAGCGGGCGAGTCACCGTCTGCCGGAAATAAAACTGGATACCGTTTTATTAGGCAGGCGTCCGGTTCTTCATCCAATAGCCCAGTAGTTAGTCCATACTTTTCACCCAATAGCCTAGTACATTTTAGACTCTATTCACTCTCAATAGCCCTCCCTTTTCATTAAAATGTCGAAAGGGCCTCTGCGCGTTGGCTCCGGCTCCGCATATGCCTCTCAAAGGTCCGGAACACAATTGTTCCGTGGTCGGGAAAGACATACTTCTATCAAGTTTGATAGAGAACGCCTGAAGATAGAAAAATCGTTTCATCATACATACATATCCAAAGTGACTTAAGTCTTAAGTCGTCTTTTTCATGTCTGTGTTTTACGGCTGTAGACAAACCATTCTATAACTTACCTACAGAAAATCGTAAGTTAGATCTAGAGCTCTTATATAAATGCGACGTTGGTCGTAAGAAGGAACCCCGATAAACTATTAAATATGCAAATTTCGGTATGACTCATAGCTCCTCTACGGTATGCATTCTGTTCATCATATTTATGCAATGTCCAGTGGCCCTCTTATTTCTATTCCGAGTCTAAATCTAACGGTTTTAGACAGTGCATCCTATAACTAACACACATCATTCATCACTTATTGAGATTTTTTAAAAGTATTATCTTAGTTACTTACTTAATATGTTAAAGTTACGAAGATTTGTATTTCTTCATACATTATTCATTAAGTTCATCATATTATCCGTTCAGTGAAGGACCTATGTCGTCTATTTCAAGTCTGCGTCTAACGGCATTAGACAAACCATCCTATAACTAACCTACATGTAATGTTTACTTATTTAGATCAAGCTATTAGATAGATGCGTGAAACATCATAAAAAGGAATCCCGATAAACTATCTATACATATAATAAAGCTGAAGAGGGTCGAAAGTCTGTACATGGAAGATAATCGAAAAAAGGTTGGCTGGGGATACTTAGAATCGATAACAGAACACGCTCCAACAATTTTTAGAATTTTTGTCTGTTTATCTGTTTGTCTGTTTGTTTGTTTATTTGAACGCGCATCACGTGAAAACGGCTGAACGGATTTTGATGAAATTTTGTTTAGAGATAGTTTGAGTCCCGGGAATACTTAAAATCGATAACCGAACACGTTCCAACAATTTTTAGAATTTTTGTCTGTTTCTCTGTTTGTCTTTTTATTTGAACGCGCATCACGTGAAAACAGCTGAACGGATTTTGATGAAATTTTGTGTAGAGATAATTTGAGTCCCGAGAAACGACAGAATATTTTCATCCCGAAAATAAACCCTTTTGGGGGTGAAAAGGGGGTTGGAAGTTGGTATGAGGATATTTTTTACCGCTGAACTGATAAAGATGAAATTTGGTATAGAGATAGTATGGGTCTCGAGAAAGGACAAAGGATAGTTTTCACCCCGAAAATCAATCCTAAAGGGGTGAAAAGAGAGTTGGAAATTTGTATAGGAAATTATTAACCGCTCTGGAAAAGGAAATAAAATAGTTTTATCTCAGAAATTATCCCTTAAGCGGATGCAAAAGGGGTGGAAGTTTACATGGGGAAGAAACAACCAATAACCGCTGTACGTATTTAGATGAAATTTGGTATTGAAATCATTTGTAATTTTTTGGTCAAGGTGTTCATATTTATAACATGTTACCCGTCGATGCTTTACATTTACCTTTACCCGCTCTTAAGAAATATTTGAAAATGTCATGAATGTCAAAGGGTTATTGCAGGTTCGAGGTCTATATATGACGGACAAAGATGCATGGCCCAAACCAAAAAACTACTACAAAATCATCTAACATTTATAGGACACCGTTTAGGTAGGAAAACATGTCAAACGTTTTGTGAAGCAGTCGGATTAGGATTTATTTTTCTTTATAATTAAACAATAGTTACATTATCTGTCTCTCAAGCTGTTTTGATATGTCTTCTTGAAGAACTACGCATTATTTTGTATCTTTAAGATCTAATAATGTATTACTGTTTTGAAAAAAAAAAAGTCCCGTCGAGTTTCTTTTCGGTCATAATACTTCTTGGGACAGAGATGTAGGGTTAGAACCGGTGGTAGTTTTGGAACGTAGTTCCTTATCGGACGGTTCGCGGATGGGGGGCTAGGCGACAAAAAGTCACGTGACCGTCACGAAAAAGCGTCACGTCACGAAAACGCGACACCCATATGATTGAAAAACATGTAAAATGGAATGAAATAAAAAATATATAAAATAGAATAATGTGAAGTGAAGTGAAGTGAAGTGTAGTGAAAAGTGAAAGTGAGAAGTGACAAAGTGAAAAAAGTCGAGAACCTAAAAGTAAAAAATGACAAAAATGTCGAAAATGTCATTAATGGCAAAATTTCTAAATTTCAAAAATTTCAAAAATTTCAAAAATTTCAAAAATTTCAAAAATTTCAAAAATTTCAAAAATTTCAAAAATTTCAAAAATTTCAAAAATTTCAAAAATTTCAAAAATTTCAAAAATTTCAAAAATTTCAAAAATTTCAAAAAAATTCCAAAATTTCCAAAATTTCCAAAATTTCCAAAATTTCCAAAAATTACAAAATTTACAAAATTTACAAAATTTACAAACTATCCAAAATTTCCAAAATTTACAAAATTTACAAAGTTTACAAAAAAAATTAAACCACTAAATTTACGAAAAAGTCAAAAATGAAATAACATTAAATAACACAACTTCGTTCCAATCGAGTGTTCCACAACACTCACGTATTTTATTTTTCTCTGACGTTCATTAGTGCATTGTAATGTGCTTACATTGAAGAATAAATATCTTGATCTACACCAATATCATAAATCCTCTATTCCGCGTTCGGAACCGTATGTAATTACCACCATTATTGCAACCAGTAACGTAACATCAGTGTATTATCTGTGACAGTGTGGTAAAAACGTATGAAAATTAATTATCTACGCTAACGTAATGAAAATCCGGCCCCCCGGCAAGAACTTTCAAGAAAAACTATATTGAATAAAATCGGTTCAGCCTTTTTTGAATTATCAGTCAAAAATGCATAGTGAAAGGAAGTGCCGGATGGTAAAATGACGTAAGCGCCGCCAAATATCCCTTAATAAACGACCTTTTGAACGGATGTTTTGTAACAGGGCGGCATCTACGAAACTCTACACTGAGCATCGCCCGACAATCACCCCTTAAGGATTACTAATTCCAATTCAAGAAAATCCCCAGCCAGGTTATACGTAGCCTATAAAAATTCAACGTCTAAATGGGGGTGATAGCCACTACACTCGATTGAATTAAATTTGCATGGGTCATGGACCCCCCGTCTCCCCTCTAAGTGCACCTTAAATAAAAAAAACATTTCTGCATTTGTGACCCCTCCCCCCCCTCCCCAATTTCAACCGCGCCTGTTCTTACCTTTGATGCTTAGACTGATTTGACGGGAGGATCGTTTTGGATGATATTTGCCGTGGACATGAACGTATAAATACAAAAGTGGTCCTGTATCGTCCGATATACACCTACTACTCTATGTCGTTTAAATCATGCCAAAAAAAAATAATAGGATAAAAAAGTATTCATTTTTGAGTGTAGTTTCATTTAGTGGTAATTGTAAAATATTTTATTAGGACTACTGTCCTCTAGCGCAGGGGTTTTCAAAGTGGGGGGCGCGACCACATTTTAATGGGGGCGCGGGGCCTCGGGAAATTTGAACAGGGCTAGCTGGACCTACCTAGCATAAGCCTAAGGGGGCGTGGGAATTTCATTTTAGGCAGCAGGGGGGCGTGCCTAAAAAAAGTTTGGGAACCCCTGCTCTAGCGTATCCGTCTGTCAACTTTACTTCAAGTTCCGCCTCCAGGGTAGCGGGAGAGAAATTAGGGGTGAATTAGCCGCTTACTGACAAAGACCGAATTCCACGCGGGCGGAGCTGCGGGCACAGCTAGTTATGAAATATGCAAACATCGGTAAGACTCATGGCTCTTCCATACAATATGCATTCAGTTCATCATATGTTATGGCTGAAGGACCTAAGTCATTTATTTCAAGTCTACGTCTAACGGCTTTAGACAAACCACCATATAACTAACTCACATGGAATCTTCACTTATTTAGATAAAGATTACGAGTAGATAAATGCGAAAAAAATCCGATATACTATTTATTATGAAATATGAAACATTCGGTAGGACTTAAAGAGCATACTGTATGGAGGAGCTATGTCATGATTCCTTCATACAGTATACATTCAGCTCATCATATTCTATGTCATATGACGGACCTATGTCATCTATTTCAACCGTATCAAATAAACCATCCTACAAGGTGTAACAAAAATGTTGGTGTCCGTTTAAGGGCATAATTTTATTGGTATTCTAATTATGAAAAACTAAAAACAAAAAAAAATTCACGCGAAAAAAAAATGGTTTTGTATGGAAGGTTGGACGGCTGGGACGCCGTGCCCCATACAAGATTTGTTTCTTTTTGCGTTTCAAAAAAATTTTTCCTACTTTTTCTTAGTCGCAATACGATACCAATTGGGTACTTTCCTCGGTAAAAAAAATATAATTCTATTTAGTCAGTTAGATACTCAAAAAATATTGGACACGTATTTTTTATTTTGTCAGTCGAACAAAAATTGGTGAAGATATAGCCCGTTATAAGTTCCGCGTGACGTCACATTATACTAAAAATTGTACTGAAATGTGACGTCACGCGGAACTTTAACGGGCTATATCTTCACCAATTTTTGTTTGATTGACAAAATAAAAAATACGTGTCCAATATTTTTTGATAATCTAACTGACGGACTAAATATATTTTTTTAGGAAAGTAGCCAATTATGCCTTTAAACGTATCACCAGTATTTTTGTTACATTCTGTATAACTAACCTACAGGGTAACTATATAACTATACTGCCTGTTATTATATGATAAAGAACTTATCACACAGGTTATTAGATAGTAAGTAGAAAAGAACTAGAAGACTTTTTTGTAGCAATGCTCGGCTTAAGCCTTGAGGCTCCAGAACGCAGGGTACGCTAGACGAGACCATAACTTGCTTTAAATGAGTCCTTAGTTTTGAAGCATTTTTCCATGGAAAATTACGTGGAATTTTCGAAATTCGATTGTAAACAAAACGCATATGTTAATTTATTAAATTGAAGACTTTAAGCCCCGCGTCTACGACTTATCTCATCTAAGGTTAAAAGTTAAGGCGCTGCGTATGTAAATAGTTGCAAATCACAGCGTAATGTTAAGTAATGGTTAAGTTTATTATTTCGCCTGTGCCTGCCTTGTTAAAGCTATCTGCCCGTATCGGCCTTCTTCGGATACTGACGTTGGAAGACTTGGAGGGTTAGCAAAAGTGGTTGTAAATAGTAGTAGTAATCATTTTATTGTAAACAACGAATGAACTTTGGCTTTAATTTGTAAGTTGTATGTTATTAGTATATTTTAAATACGCAGTTAGCTACAAATTTCAGCAGTTTCAGCATTCAGAAAGTGGTATATACCTACCTCATAATATTATTTAAAGTGATTAGAATTTTTATTTAAGCCTCTGTTGTTTCAATTTACGTAAGGGCTTGTAAATTTGCATTTTTAAAACTTAAGTGCAAGCCATTTTTCAGCTTCAAATAAAAAAAGCAAATACCAACACAAATGGTCATTAACATAAAAATAACTTTTTATGCTGACGGTACCAATAAGTCCCAATAGCCTATTGTTCAACTTTGCATTTCAAAATTCTTGGAATCGGGAACTATTTTGCTATCGGTACGCATCTCAATGTCAGGGGTCTGCGAGGTCGAGCGTGCCTTTCTTTTTTGTCTCTTTCCCTCCTATTTACAGACGTGCGTCAAAATATTGAGTTAATTTGACTTTTATATGAGATTAAAGTGATAATGTTGGTTTGGTAGTACTGGAACTTGTTTCGCAGTGTTTACAAACAAAAGAATGCAACGTGTACCTTTAGTTGTACTTTGTAAAATGTGTAAGGCAAGTTATTTTTTTGAAGGGCAATTTAAATGGTATCAGAGACTAAAAATAAAATAGACAGCCACAGATTAAGAACTTTTTGAGGTCCAAGTCTGAAGCGCCACCTAGACGAGAGCAACCCAAAGATACAAAAATAGTACGGGGAAATGACATTGCCCGTTACAAGATGGCGCTGCAGCGCAAAGGAAAAAAACGGAACCCTTATAGGATCACTTTGTTGTCCGTCTGTTTGTCTAGACCATTTTTCTCAGGAATGCGAGGAGGTGTCAAGCTGAAATTTATATCAAATACTCAAGTCTACTGTTCCTTGGAGCTGTGAAAAAATCAAACTTAAAAGCCAACGAAATCAAAAGATACAGTCGTTTATGCTGCAAATTTTAGAGTTTTTCGGCACTCGCAAAACCTACGCTACGGGCTACTTCCCGTGAACTCAGAAACTTTAAATTTGGTACGAAGCAACGTGTTATAGCACAAACAAAGGAAAAATTGCTAAAACCTTTAATTTTTAGTTACATCATATAATAAAAATATTTTTAATCATTTTAAAGTTACCACCCCTATATACCTAAAGATTTGTACGGGACCCTCGGTGCGCGAGTCCGACTCGCACTTGGCCGGTTTTTTTGTATCTTTAGGTTGCTCTCGTCCAGGTGGCGCTTCAGACTTGGGCCTCAAAAAGTTCTTAGACTGTGGCTATCTATATTATGTTTAGTCTCCGATGTATGATCACAGCATTAATGTAATGTCCAATTTTGTGACGTTACGGTGACACTCGTTTTTTTTAATTTGCTTCTACAATAGTGTTCTTTAACACTTTAAACTTAACAAATAAATACTGCATTGTCCTGTCTCCACCTATAATAGACCTCCTGCTGAGCCGACAGTATTGATTTAGGTTACCTATCTACTATACCATGTGTCGTTTGAGTACGTATTAGCACGCCAAAGTCACTTTAGTAGACACATTAGCGTTAATTATAAATTAATAGTCTTGGTTCATTATTATTGCATCGTTAAAATAATTCTCCAATTAAACAATTGTATTGAAATTTTCTTAGTTACTTTTTAGAAGCAGAAATAGCTAAGCGAATAATCACAGATGTATAAAATAAGGAGACGTAACGCCGTGAAAACAAAACTGTGATTCCATAATTTTAAACAAAAAAGAACCGACTTCACTTAGCATTCAGCTTTCCAACAGCAAATGCTCGAGTTGCTGTAAAAAAAAAAATACTCAAATCACTATAGGTGTGCCTATAATAGTTGAAGAGTTCCTTCGATTTCTCCAGGATCCCATCATCAGATCCTGACCTGGTTACAATGGGACCAACTGTGAAGTATACTCTTTCAAACAAAAAAAGAATTTTCCAAATCGGTCCAGCCGTCTTCGAATAATCGGTGAACATACATAAAAAAAAAAAAAAAAAAAAAAAAAAAATAGCAAAAACAAAGATCCCGACGAATTGATAACCTCCTCCTTCGAAATCTTGAAGTCGGTTGAAAATACCTAGTGTCAAGTTCATTTTGAATACCGTGACCACTTAACTGCTTCTGCTGCTCAATATAGTATACGATAATTATACGATATTTCGCAATACAAGTTGTTACTAGTAGAGTCAGGTCAAAACTTTTTTACTAAATTACCGCGAAATAAGATTAAAAATATATCATATCCCTCTACAAGTGAAATGTTAAGTTTACATTCATATCGTAGGTATTTGCAGCGAATGTGCGTCAGACATAACGGAAGATAAGTACTAAGGTTAATTTAATTTTAGTATCAGATTGAGATTAGATTTAGACAAACGGAATGAAAGTGAATTATGTATCATTCATGAGACCGCTGTGAGTAAAGATATGCCAAATTATGCACAAATGTAATTAAATAAACACCTGAATCATTAAATCTATTTTGGTCTGCATGATAACAATATTATTTTCACACCACCTGCTCGACAATGCCAAATTATATATCATGCAAACCTGACCGAAAGCAAATCATTATAGCCCTTGGCTTTAGCCGGGTTATAATGTTGTACTAAATCTCATTATATCCCGCTGGTTAATAATGTGAATTCACTTCCCATAGCTCTTATTGTTATGTGCTTAAAGTCTAATTTCGTAAAGTCCGCACGGTGCACAGCCCCGCGACGCCAGCCGGGGCCCGCGCCGCCGCGTCGAGCTGATTTGAAAATCGAATTTATTCGGAAAATCGTGCTGGCCACCTCAATTTTAAATACCTAAAACAAATGCCGCGAGTGTCATAAGACGCTGCAGTATACGGAGTAAAACTGCAGGTTCTATAAAAATAGAAGATAAAATTAGAATAAAATGGACTAATGTATCAAGAATAAATTTTTAGGGTTCCGTAGCCAAATGGCAAAAAACGGAACCCTTATTGATTCGTCATGTCTGTCTGTATGTCTGTCCGTCCGTATGTCACAGCCATTTTACTCGGAAACTATACGACGTATCTGAATAAAATTTACACATAAGGTGTATTTTGTATGCCGCTACTCAGTTATGTAGTTAAATTTGAAAAAAAAAAATTTTTAGGGGGGGTGCTCCATACATGTAACAAAATTTTTATTTTTTATATTTTTGACTAAATATCAACATGTGACACATAAATCGATAGGTCTTTAAAAATAACACTGAGGTTTTTTGACCATTTTGTGATTAAGTGAATATTTTCTGAAATAATCGCTTCGAAAGTCAGAAAATGGGGGGGGCACAACCCCCCTGTAACTTTTGAACCGTAAGTCCAAAAAATATGAAAAAAATTGAGGAGATGCGCCTTATCATATACTTTCTAGGAAAATTTTTTTGAACATTATTGGTTTAGCCATTTTTGAGTTATCTCCAAAAAACTTTTTCCATAGGCATCAGATACGACCTTTTGGTATTAGTTTGGTTCTTATTCCATTGAATGTACGGAATCCTGCTATGTGTGGTCCGACACGCACTTGGCCGGTTTTTACTTTTGATTTACTTTAATAAAAATCCGTTTCTAGTAGCCTTAGCTATTTTATTGTCTCGCAAGAGGTGAGAAAAGTAGAGTATACTCCTCGGGGATAAAGCTGTTTTTGTCACGGGCGCGCTTGAACCCCTCACTGCACTCAGGACTCAGTCTTAATTCCCTCGCTTCGCTCGGGAATTAACTCAGAACCCCCTCGCTGCGCTCGGGAGTAAAATCTGGAGTCCTTCGTTACGTTCAGGATTCAATATTGCGCCCGTGACATAAAACAGTGCTTTATCCCCGTGGTGTACAATCTACTATTATTTTTGTTTTAATAAAATCGAATGAAATCGCTTTAGGATATTAATGTTCAAAAGATCATAACTTCATCAAAAATACGAAAAAAATTATTGATATAGTTGTCATTTTATATATAGTAGTATAAGTAGATGAAATAATTATTTAATACAAAATCAACGAAATAAAGTCTAAATATTACGTAGGTAGTTAATTTAATAGCGTAAGTATTTAAAGCTAAAAGCAAAGAATCATGCTTTTACTTAAGTTCAAACTTAACTTCCGTACCGTGTTTAACTCTCGTTTTTTACCTGTCAGTTAAACAAAAACAGTCAAAATCTTAAAAAACAAGGGTGTTATCGACTTAATGGCGAATTAGTGAGTCGCGTCAAAAGCGATAAACGCCATCTTGGATATCTGGGGCCGTAAAACGTGTGACGGATCGCTACCGGCGGCTGCAAGGAGATCACGGCGTTTTGGGGTCAACGCGGTTGGTGCGGGGAAAAGTAAACCTTTTGACCCATAGACATACTAGCCATGAACTCAAACTCAAACATTTATTCAGTAAGTAGGCCACGAGGGCACTTTTACACGTCAGATATTTCAAGGTAATCAAAGTAAAAGAGAAAAAAAAAACAAACTACACCGGTTCTAACCCTACACCTCTGACCCGAGAAGAATTATAACCGGCAAGAAACTCGGCGGGACGTATTTATTCAAAACAATAGTACATAAAACTCAAAAATACATATAAATGCGTTGTTCTATAAGAGAACATATCAAACCAAGGTGAGAAAAACCAAATAGGTTATAGTTTAAGAAATATACCAAAGAAAAAAGAAGATTATGAGTCCAAATCTGTCTATTTGAAGATTGATTACACACAAGTTTGATATACTTTCTTACCTGAACTGTCTTCTACTTAAATTTCTAAATTATAATAATCCATCATCAACAGTTAGGAACATATTTTGAAATTAAAAAAAAAAACCTGTCATCAATACCAAGATCGAACGGGGTCTTATCACACTTTCAATAGGTACGACAGAGAAGGTGCTATTATCGTTGGTCCTTGTCATTGTGTCAGATTTTTTTGTTACCCTCCACGCCATTACTTATAGCAGTGGAGGGTCACAAACAGATATAAGTCGCGATTTCAAGATGAGTAAACACAGAGATTTCAAGAATTTCTGTGTTTACTACGAGAAAACCTGATATTTTTCTTAGAAAGTATAGTAAATTGTTTTGTTTTGTGCTGTAGAAGTGATTTAATCGTCATCTAAGTCTATCCCTTACGGTAGTACGGTCAGCTGCAGAGAAAAGGTACCACCGTGCCCTACAAACTTGTATGGCGGGTTGTACCTTTTCTATGCAGCTGACCTGACAGCTGCTCTGTACGCGTGTGCGGTCTCTGGTTAAATTCTTGCTTTGAGTTTTGACCCGATTGCCGAAAGAAAGGAGGGGTGTGTTTGTAGAGGGGTATGTAAATATGTATTCCTAATGCCTATTTTACGAACAAAACACCGTAAGCGTTTGCCGCCTTTAACATTTCCGGGGCATTTCCTTTTGAACTTTTTAAACACCGTCTACGGAACCCCTCAATATTATTCTACCTATCAGTTCCCTAAGGTGTGAACACCTTATCCGCTGTCCATTTTTTTGCCCTACTTTGTTTTGGAAATTGATATCTAATTGGGATCAACAACAGTTTTTTTTCTTTTTTTCTAGTGACCGTTGATCTTTAAATCTCACGCGGGTATAGTAAATGAAATCTAAAATTCTTTTGTATTAATAGATTTGTTTTTGAAAAAATCGTGTCTTGAAATAAAGTTTTTTGTATTTAAATTAAATAATCGAGAAATAAGTTATTAACAATTTGAAACCCCAAAGAACACTGGTACGAGTACTTATACTTATCGATGCTGCTCTTGGTCATTTGGTCAATTTGATATAGAATTATTCCAGTACACAAGTTGACTTCCATTTGATACTTTTTTGTTTTTTTTTGTACGTAGTACTATTAGTTTTGTTCTTAAGTTTTTTGCCTTTCAATTGAAGCATTATCATCGTATTGCAAGACTGCTCCAGTGACAATCGTGTCGCAAGCAGGTAGAGTCACAGTCGCAGGTCGTAAACTAGCGTAGCAGGCATTCCCAACCGCTCTATATCTTCCTGGCAATGCAAATAGTATCGAGACCTGGGATTTATGTGCGCTAGACTAGTCTGAATTAACTACGTTATACTAATAGTTTTGTTTTCTTTAAGTTTTCTGCCTTTCAATGGAAGCATTATCATTGTATTGCAAGACTGCTCCAGCGACAATCGTGTCGCAAGCAGGTAGAGTCACAGTCGCAGGTCATAAACTAGCGTAGCAGGCATTCCCAACAGCTCTATATCTTCCTGGCAATGCAAATAGTATCGAGACCTGGGATTTATGTGCGCTAGACTAGTCGGTATTAACTACGTTATACTATTAGTTTTGTTCTTAAGTTTTTTGCCTTTCAATTTAAGCATTATCATCGTATTGCAAGACCGCTCTAGCGACAATCGTGTCGCAAGCAGGTGGGGTCGCAGTCGCAGGTCGTAAACTAACGCAACAGGCATTCCCAACAGCTCCATATCTTCCTGGCAATGCAAATACGTATCGAGACCTGGAACTTATGTGCGCTCGACTAGTCGGGATTAACTAAGTTATACTATTAGTTTTGTTCTTAAGTTTTATTGCCTTTCAATTCAAGCATTATCATCGTATTGCAAGACTGCTCCAGCGACAATCGTGTAGTAAGAAGGTAGGGTCGCAGTCGCAGGCCGTAAACTAACGCAACAGGCATTCCCAACAGCTCTATATCTTCTTGGCAATGCAAATAGTATCGAGACCTGGGATTTATGTGCGCTAGACTAGTCGGTATTAACTACGTTATACTATTAGTTTTGTTCTTAAGTTTTTTGCCTTTCAATTGAAGCATTATCATCGTATTGCAAGACTGCTCCAGCGACAATCGTGTCGCAAGCAGGTAGAGTCGCAGTCGCAGCCCGTAAACTAGCGTAGCAGGCATTCCCAACAACTCCATATCTTCCTGGCAATGCAAATATGTATCGAGACCTCGAACTTATGTGCGCTCGACTAGTCGGGATTAACTAAGTTATACTATTAGTTTTGTTCTTAAGTTTTATTGCCTTTCAATTCAAGCATTATCATCGTATTGCAAAACTGCTCCAGCGACAGTCGTGTCGTAAGAAGGTAGGGTCGCAGTCGCAGGCCGTAAACTAACGCAATAGGCATTCCCAACAGCTCTATATCTTCCTGGCAATGCAAATATGTATTGAGACCTCGAACTTATGTGCGCTCGACTAGTCGGGATTAACTAAGTTATACTATTAGTTTTGTTCTTAAGTTTTATTGCCTTTCAATTCAAGCATTATCATCGTATTGCAAAACTGCTCCAGCGACAATCGTGTCGTAAGAAGGTAGGGTCGCAGTCGCAGGCCGTAAACTAACGCAACAGGCATTCCCAACAGCTCTATATCTTCCTGGCAATGCAAATAGTATCGAGACCTGGAACTTATGTGCGCTCGACTAGTCGGGATTAACTAAGTTATACTATTAGTTTTGTTCTTAAGTTTTATTGCCTTTCAATTCAAGCATTATCATCGTATTGCAAGACTGCTCCAGCGACAATCGTGTCGTAAGCAGGTAGAATCGCAGTCGCAGGTCGTAAACTAGCGTAGCAGGCATTCCCAACAGCTCTATATCTTCCTGGTAATGCAAATAGTATCGAGACCTGGGATTTATATGCGCTAGACTAGTCGGGATTATCTATGTATACTATTAGTTTTTTTCTCCAATTCTCGAAAAACAGCTATTTTTATTTGGACTAAATTTGATTAATCTGATAGTCCAACAGCTTTTCTATCATCAGTAAGTTTTAGGGACGGCCTGGAGGCCAATTCTCGGGCCGTTCGAGATGATCTCTATTAGACATATCTCGAAAAAAAATGGCGGATGTCTAAATCTAATTTGCGTATTCTCGAAATCTCACACTCGAGATATGTCTACTCCCAGCGTTCGAGATGCAACGAGTGGTCGTGGCGATCGAGATGGTGTTATCACAGATTTTTTGACATTTGATCTGCGAAGGTGGGAAATTTCGAGAGGTTAGTAGTTTTAAAAAGTAAAATTAAGCTACGCAAAATAAATATTTTATTAAAATATGTCGCTCTACGCAATGGAGTTAGTTGAAAACGTTATAAACGTGGCCCAAGTTTTGACAGACGATGCGGGGGGTGCAAGACGAGGCGCACTGACGCGCGAAAATGCGTTTGAAATGCGGGACGTTTCATGTGTGAAAAATTTTAGGCTCTCCAAGGAGCTTACAAGAGCTTTAATAGCCGAGCTGGAACCGGTAATAGTCCCGCATACTAATTATGGTCTCCAGACCAAGGTAAGCACAATGATCTTTCCTACGTAACTAATCAATAATATTATATTTCTCTTACTCGTACACTGATCAAACACGATTATGTTATGGAAACACTATATTTGAATTTTAGGTTTTATGTGCTTCATATCTTGCCATGTCTAAAATAAAATATTACTTAATAATATAATATAAACGCATTTTGTTGAAACAGTTCATGCAAGACTGGAAATAATACGTCAAAATATCTTAACTTACGCTACTCCCTCTTGGAGCCGGGTAAGTATGCTATTTAGCTCCTCGGCGATAACACTCCACCGTCTTTCACCTTCTTTTTTTAGAAAAGGAAGCAGAAAACTTTCCCCGCCGCAGTTTCTCATATTATTTTTACAAACTAATAAGTAATAAGGAGCCACTAAGTACGTTTTCGTTTGGCAAGCCAAGCTGTCAAATCAAAAAAGGCGCGATTTTGCGCTCTATATCTCGTATGTGTATTAGCGAGCAAACACTTAAATATTTTTGATGTCATTGATGCACTTGAATGTTGATTGATGGTTTTGATTGTTAACACACCATAACAATGCATTATATTATTGTAAATGAATAACACTTTAGTTTTGGTATAAGAAATTTTTAATTTAATAGAATGTTTTACACTCGATTGAAGACAAACACAATCGAGAAAAAACGGAACGCGTTTTGTAATAGACATTGAGATCGCCATTCGGCATTAATGTCTATTATGCCCCAGGATACGAAATTTGGCATCCTTCGAGATTTTGGTGAGATTTTTCAATAGACATTGCTTCCTTCGAGATCATCTCGAAGAGTGATAATCTCGATCGGCCCGAGAATTGGCCTCCAGTATATATTTTCAACCATACAGTATTAATTTGTTATTTTTTAATATTAAAGGATTTTAACAAAAGTTAATTCCCATCCGCAATTATTCTACAAAAGTAGGTGATTGCCCTACTTTGTTATACAGTGCATACTAGTTTGTTATTAGAAAATAAGTAGTAGGTACCTATGTACTTAATACCATAGATATAGATATAAGCACTCAATTAAACCGCTTCTTTAATGTCGCTCCAAGAAAATGTATAGACAAATCCCACCATAATATCAGTAATGTACGAGTACGTCATATTACTTTTCAAAACAATCTCAGGCACCTCCAGTAACACTATGTTCACAAGGGTAAAAACCATAAATATCGTTATAGAAGTCTATACTCCACAATTCAACGGTCCAACTGTAAGCATTATATGCAATTACAGTCGTCATTTATCAAGAGTTATCACCGATTTGAATAATATAATAACCGGTGAGCGAGCCAAATCAATTATGTGGGTTGGTGTGAAATGCGTGTAGTGTGGTGCCGAGCCTGTGGACGCGCGCTTGTAAAACGGACAGGTTTGTGCGCTTGCGTCTGCATCGGCGCGTTCCACACGGGGTGGTTTTATTACTTTCGCTCTTATCTAGTTGACACTTATGATTTAAACGCCTGACTACCGTCCTGTTATAAATTGCGGTGTCCATGCAAGCCGCTGACTAATAGTTTGATCTAATCAGTTGTTTAGGAGTTCCTTAAGTAAATAAATTGCCTGTGATTATTTTCGCTTGTAATTGATTTAATCGAGTTTCTTAATTGTATAACATGCATCACAAGTGACAGATTGACGTACTGACTATATTTACGCTCGCGCTAATACTCGTGTGATTTATTAATATTAAATTAGTATGCGAAAATTATTTAATAAACAGACTCCCGCTAAACAGACTACCTATTACTGCATTTAGAGGCAATTCTTAATACTCGAATTTGTGCACGAATAGCCGTATCTATTGGATGGGCTCTTAAACTATAACAAGCTGATTCGCTATCGGATAAACTGCGAAATGTTTATAAAGTTGATCCTGAGGACCTCATTTCAGCAAGTTAATTATTCCTGGTAGCTATATTAACATAAGGCCAATGTGACTCCTTGGACAAAATCCGCCACGAGATATTCTCAAAATCCCTCATAAAGCAAACTTTCATCCTCGCCTCTCTACCACAAATGCAGCCGAATTTAACCCTCTTTAATATTAAATGAAATGACATTTTCCGTGGGACGTACCGTTTTCAAGCTACAAGCAAAGAAAGGAGAAAATACCAAAAATTTCGCTTTCAAAAGTTATGCATACCTCTTAGGATTTGGCAAACTCTGATTTCACGCATTTAGGACCAAATTAAGGTATTAAAACGATTTCCAGCTGGAAATTAATTCCTCAAGACGCTTTTTATTAATCTTATTTGATTGGCCTACGGGTTGGGAATTAAGTTTTTTCACTCCCCACACATTGGTTCCCCCTGCTATGATAGCTTGTCTGGAGTTGGCTTATACATAGCTATGTCAAGGTTCATGTTCATCATCTGAAAGCGTCAGGATCATAAAAAGGGTAAAAAATAGATTTTATAGTATAACTTGCAATATGGCTATAATTATATCATACTTACGAGATCGCAAGAGTGTCATACAAGGTTAACTTATACTTTATAGGTTGATACAAAGTTGTGAAGGTGTAGGTAGACGGTAGTTGAGTTTGTGATTCAGTTCCATTCGCACCGCAGTGTATTAGAGCTCATAAAACCATTTACGAGACATAACTCGTGAATGTAACTCTGAAGTCAACCAGCTCGAGTTTGCCACAATACAAGTTAAAAACAGTATGTGGTATTATTTGATATTTCTGAAACTGTGATTTGGAATTTTATAATACTATGTTATAGCCCTAAAATATTAATAAATACCATGACGACTCGTAAAAAACTGCACAGCTCTTAGATTTCAAAATGAACATGATTCAAATAACCAATCAAATTATTTGATCTAACATTTTGATTTGCGATATTTGCGTAACAGGGCTCGGGCACTGAAGAGCTTGGCCACGTTTTACTAAGAATACGACTCTTTTGATACTTACCACGTCAGTGGCAAACAAGTATACAATTCGCCTGATGGAGGCTTCAATTTATAATTGATTAGTATAAAAAGCTAATGGCTGCTAATCCTGCATTGTTGATTGCGTATTGTGACTGTTCTATAAACCGGCAATTGCAATTGAATTTCGTGAGCACTGAAAACATCTCGTCATTAGTTTCTGTTGTTATTTATACTGCAGCTAGATTGACTGTGGTCGCGGCCAGGGTTTCAAACACTGATCTATCGGCTGCCTTGGAACGTCCCGTATTTCATACATTCCAAGAAATTATACAAAATAATAAACCAATGTTTATTATCTGTTTTGACATACAAAGTAAAGCAGCGAGTTTAGCACGATATCGACATGATATCAATGTCACAATCAAAAGGCGCTTTGCTTACAACTAAATCTGGAGGCCAATTCGAACTATAAAAATTCAACATATTTTGACATTGATTTGACACTATTGCATATCGCACACGGATTATTAATTTATTAAACAACACGAGTGAGTAAGTTTCATGTTATGCCAGGGAGGTTTCACTATGTCTCTCTCCATTGTGCTTTAGTGTAATAACTGTCATGCTGTGTAATTAAATTGTATAAAATAAATAAATAAATAAATAAATTGTACCCGTTTTTTCCCGATGCGCTTACCGCATATGAGGATTGAGGGCTAATGAGCGAAGGGTTGGCACATCGCTTATCAGTTATCACGTTATGGTTGCGTTCGAGAATTTTTGAGGTTTCAACTTTCAAGTCATAGGTAAGTACATCATTGTCGGTTGTTAATAGAGTTTATTTCTAAATTATTTTTTATAGAATGTGCAATAAATTCCAAATTCACACTAGTGTTTCAAATTTATGTCGTATTACAAAAAAATAAGGTTGAATGTATACCTAAAAATGTCTATGACGTCGACTGTAATTACGGCTCTTTTGCGTTGTAGGGCAGAAGAGAGCCGAACTAGTTTGTTGATAGTAAACAAGAACACCTGAGGCTTTAATTTGAATAAGAACTCTACCCTCTAATAGGTATATGGACTAAGAGCTGTATTGGAAGAGCTCATTATTGTGTCATATCTGTAGTGGCTAGCTCTCCGTCTAATACCACTGAGACTTGAAAACCATAAAGATCAAACCATATACAAGATATCTCTATACTCCGTTTAGCGCGTTATTTCTTTGAAACCTAATAAGCTGCCAAAAAGAAGGGGTGCGGGAAGGGAACACGCACCGTTGGGGCGTTAGAGAGAGTCAGACATTAATGGTTGCCATGAAGACGTACTATGTTTACTGTCACTTCCAATAGTTAGTGTCTTACTATAGAGTGAAATTACTTCGAGCGTGGCAGCGGGGGTCGCCCGGCTATGCGGGGTCTTGAGTTAATTAGTCTATGGATCAAACATACCCTTTGCTACAACACACTAATTTTAGAAGACGACAAAATATTAAGGAGTAGTATCCTTAATACCTATTTTATCAATGTTTCCATTATCGTTTGAAAAGGTTCTTCGTATGGTAGGTTTGTAAAGGAATTAGGATGTTTTATAATAGTTCCTTATATCACATAAAGGTTCACGGTCAGCCGCCCATAAACATGTCAACGGAGCGATTGTGTGTCTATGACGGGGCCCTTTGATACTATTATAGGTCTAGCATGGTCCTTCGTGTGTTCCGTTATTGTCAATAATTGTATCGCGATTTGAATAGTTACAGAACTTATACAATTTATTTAAAGAAATTGCTTAATTAAAGTGCTGCAGAACCTGACACAGCCTAAAAGTTTTTTTAAAAGTTTTTTTTTTAACAAAATATGTATTTTTATTAGGTCAAAATAAAAGATACATTGATAATATATATCCACAGCAGAGGCTAAAAGTTTATTTTATATAAATACATGAATAAAATAAAATTGAAAATCGGTCCAGTACCAAATACAGTAAAACCCGCTTAAGACGATTTTGAAGGGACCCAGCCAAAAACGCGTCTTAGGCGGGAAAGCGTATTATGCGGGACTGATATAAAATGGTGAAGAAGAGATGATGGCGATTATTACGTTCAAACCGTCCGCCATGCCATGCTAAGGCTGCGCCGCTCGCCGCTCGCGTTGGACGTAAAAGCCATTTTAGTTTGATTTACGTACTCGGACTGTAGGGTCCACTCTGAGGTATTCGGCGTATTTGGCGTCCAGACAGGATACTCATGTAGGTTAAGTAGTTATTTTTAAATAACAAATTATTTATTTACAAAAACATACAATTCGAATTGTTCCACTAATAAGACATGTCATAACTTCTATTCATTAATAAGATGTCAAGTACAAGTAATAATGCGAGATAGTCCGAATGGAAGATAACCTCTGAGCTTCTTTTATAATTGAGATATTTTGTTGTGCTTGTTACAAGCATTAGGATCCAGACCAAAAACATGAGATATTATTAGCTCCCTTATTATTAGATCTTTGTCTAACAAAAACATGATTGTGAAAACTGGCCTTTAATGCCAAAAACGCATAGCTTTTCTTCTACATATATAATTACACTCGTATAAAAAATTACTCATATGCCTATTTTACAAGAAAAACGCCCCGAGCGTTTGACGCTTGCTTTGGAATGTTTCGTAAACGCAACAAGGAAGCTCATACATTTGTTCCACACGCCCGCCGCCGCCGTCAACGTCAAAAATAGTCAAAATCCGGGCGATATCGCACGAAACGTTTTTTTCTTGAAACAGACATTAGTTTAAATATTGTCAACCCTTTTTAGTGTTATCGAAAACTAAGTCGAGGTTTCTTAAAAGTTCCCATTAAAAGTATTAATGCATTAAATGTATTCTAATTGTATTGGTCAGAGCAAACCGCTATTGGTTGTGTGGTCTCAAAATGTATGGATCATTGTTTAAAGCGCGTGTTTACATTATACTCCGTCAGTAACTATAAGTACTTGAATTGATAGGTTCATCAGATTTTTTTGTTCTTTTATGTTAGCGAGGTTTTCTATTCTAATGGTTTACTGTTAGGTTAGATATTTAACTATGCTTAATCTATCAAACTTTCTTATCGTCTCTTTCTGTTATTCTTCTTTTGTTTCGACCTCTTTGGTGACCTTAAAACTTTCTTGTGCACCTCAACTTCTAGGCCTAATCGACTGTAAAATTTTAATACACACACGTGGCACAATTTTACTTGCATCAATAATTAACTACGAACAACATACACTGCATCACCGCCAGTTATGTCTATATCCAAAATGAGTTAAATTACCAAGAAGTTCCAATTACCTGCAAACAGGTCAACGATGGCTGAATGAATGAATAATAAGGGGGTATTATTACACGCCTTACAATCCTCAAATAATCTGATTTATCTGTCATTTTGATAGTTGGAATTTTTTTTAGAAACAAACTAACATATAAATCACCTTAATGAGTCTTGTAAGACGTTTATAAATAAGGGGGATTGTGTGTATGATTTTTTATAAAATGATTATTTTCGTTCAAATGATAATTTCATCACCTCGTCACGTTATTCGTGATAATGACGAATCGTTATTGGCCTGCAGGTCCACCGTTGTGTTATGGATACACGCCGCTCTCAACTATCGTAACTAATATACTTGACACTTAATACTTCCTCCAGGCTTGGGATTTTGAATAACAACACAATAACGTGACCCATTTGTTTGACTTATTGGGTTTGTGTTTATTCAACCGTTTTTTGTTTACCCTCTTCACAAACACCTGTATAAAATAAGCCTTAAGTTCAACGACAGAGGGTTGATTCTTCAATGTAACTATTGATTAGAGAAGTATGAGATTTTAATGGATATTTAATAGAAAAGGAGTTGATGTATGATATCATAATTAACTGGCACAAAAGATTTCGGGATCGTTATGTTAATGTTTTTCTAATTGATGGGAACAGGAGAATATTTTTTTCTCTCATAAAAACCATTTTTATCGAGGTAGGTTAGTTCAGCAGTAGTGCTGAGGCAGTGGATTTTTCTACTTTTATCTACACTCATATTGTAAGTCCTCTAAAATGCGTTTAAAAACCGTAGGCAATGACCAGCGCTCACTTAATTAAACCCCATTCGTGTTTTAAGGCCCCTCATTATGTATGTTGCATAAACTACAATTCCTTTATTTCTAAACATTGAGGTTAGTTCAGTACGTTAATACTATTTTAAAAGTCATATTGTGCTCAGTTATAAATTAATACTTACTCTGTACGACTTTGAGAAAAGATTGGTAAAATCGATATCTGTTTTGTTTCACAGCTCATAGGTACTAAAGTATTAAGCTAAAGTACTAAGCGCACTATTTATTCGTCAACAAACTGTCTTCAGTTTGGCGAAAAAAATATAATTAATGGAATCAGGCGTTACTTTGCGAAAGTCCATAATATCAAGTACAATAATATTGCTTTGCTATTCCGCGGTATAATAACGTGCTAGTTGATTAGTGACTACCCGTTATACTTTTGAATACAAAAAATACGCAAATAAGTATAACGGGTAGTCACTAATCAACTAGCACGTTATTATACCGCGGTATTCCGCGGTATTCTGCTTTGCTATTGCAAAGCAATATTATTGTACTCGAAAAAAATATGTATACCTACCACTTAAGTTTTATCTTGAAATAAAAAATAAATAAAAATTTTGTCCGAGGGAAATTATGATGCATGATGATGAAACGTCAAAACAAATACCTATCTGACTTATATGTAGTTTGTCTCAAACGCTTAGTTATTCTCATCTCGTACGTGTCCTGCCTTATATGACAAATTTAACAAGCGTACATTAACGTGAAGAGTTCGAGCTTCTTCTCGTGCCTGTGTTACGCGAGTCAGTTTAATTTGATGTTCAGAACAAGGCTTTTTATATTGAATCACTTTAATGCAAAAAAGATAAAAGCTTGTCATTCAACTTGCAGATTTGGTTAGTTTAGATCGAATTTTGTAGTCATCTTTGAGTTTGTTGCCAGAGGGACTCGTATCAGTTTCCGGTATTGCACCAACGTTGCTTTAATTTCGGTGATCATGACATCTTTTGGCCCCTCGACGTGTTTTACGATGGAGGAGGAAAGTAAGTAATTGGTATGAGGAATGCAGGATAAGTTGAGAGGACAAAAAGTGATAACTACTTAAGAATATATTTAAGTAGCTATTATTATTGTAGAAATGGTGTAAGACCAGATCAGGGATCGTAGCCCAGATGACAATAGTTTATCGAGGACCTAAGTAGAGACCTAAGTGGAACACCAGAGCCCCGGGCAAAAGAAACAATGCTCCCTTGGTATGAGTCGGCAGTAGAAACACATTATCAATAAACAAACTCAAAAAATATGTATTTATTAATATAACTTTGGTTTGACATTACAAAGTACTTTAATGTTACATTACCCAATTTTTATACACCCAATTTCTAATTTTCTTTCTGCCTTAAGAATTCCCGAAATGTGATGTTAAGGGGTTTATGATTTCTTTTCAAGAAGTTGGTCTCATATTTAGCCTGTAATGTGGCATTATCCTCTTTCTTTATACCAACACGATTTGTCATATTAAGATTTGTCTCATACTCTTTCTCCTGAAGAAGTTCGCGGATAGTCAAATTAAGTGGTTTACTTCGTTTATTAATAACGTTATCCGTGTCTATATCATCTAATACTAAATCTGTACCCAACAGTTTAGTGTCATTTGTTGGCGAGTGATCTCTTTTAGAATACTTAGTCATATTTATAACACTCGTTAAATTTCCAGGGGATGGTAGCAAGTTGGATCTTCTGAACTTCACCTTGAAGGGATAGTCAGCATCGAAATCTCCAATGTTTGAGGCGGAGTCTATCCAGTGCATGTAGGGGTAGATATCTATGAAGCGGGCGGGCGCGGAGCATCCGGGACCTTGGACGCCGAATCCAATCTACACCAGAAAATGCTAAAAGTCAGGTGGAATAAGTTTTTTTTTCAGGGCAACGGGAACTGTGCTGTCACGTTGAAAAATCTTCTAGTCCCACTTGATATACTAACTTACTAAAATTAACTCTGATAAAATTAACCTAAACAATCTTAAATTATACAAAACAAATTGATAATGGGATACCTATTTAATTGACATATATTTATTGTTTCTCTTTTATTTTATGAATGATGTTATGGATTTATGGATGTTTTCTATGTATTTAAGAATTTATCTATATCTATCTATTATATATATCGTCGTCTAGTACCAACAACACAAGCCTTAATTGAGCTTACTGTGGGGTTAGATCGATTTGTGTAAGATTGACCCATAATATTTATTTATTTAATGATTATATGTAAGAGTAGGTTAAGTGACATTGTATTGTACATATTACTTACTTAAGTTAATGTAAATAGTATGCCTAGGTTAGAAACTGTTTATATCCACATGCTAGTATTATTTTATTACTGGCTTTCATTACATGCTTGTATTACTGGCGAGAGTGTTGAGCACGTTTATTTCTACATATCATCAACTTTTGTAACCGCTTCTCAAGTGAATAGTTATTATATTTGTATTAAAATTACTGGTACGAAGATAATTTAAGAGCACTACTAATGGGAAATGACAAAACAGCAGTCTGGGCTCTTCATTAACTTCGAACCGCGGTAACCATAGGTGAGAGCGATATGGCCTTTCGTTATCACCTACACCTCCACTCGACGCCACCGACGCCGCGCTAAGATATGACAAAGCCATGACAAGGAGGTCTGATAAAATCCGCACAACAGCAACACTAAGGCAAACACCGATATGAATGGTAAGTAAAACCAAAACTTACCAAGACCCAATGCCCTGATGCATTGGAAACCAGTGCCATCCCATTTTCCCAGTCGCAGTTTTTCACGCTGTTCACGGCAAATGCGCACTCATAAAGCACTGGCGTGTACAAACCCTCCCCGTGCTAAGGAAAAGAAATAGTCATCAAAAAAACATCATAACGGTAGGAGGCAAGAATATTAGACATCGACCAGAAAAACAAAATACTGTATGTGTTAGGACGCTTGTGAAACTAATGACAATGTTACAATTAAACAAACGAAATAAGAACACTAGTTATTGTGTTAACTGTTAATTATTATTTCATAAGACGCCTCACGAACAAAATGAAATAATGCCATGTTAGTTGGATACGATTTTGATTGGGATTTAATGCAAGCAACGGATACTAATGCACAAACAGAACAAATATTAGCCTAGAAAACACCAGGTAGCAAACACCTTCAGTAGTATGAAACCGCGCGTGCTGATTTTAATTATACTTACTTGATACGTATTTTAATAGCAAAATAATTAGTAAATATCACCATTACTTGGCCAAGATTTTCAAATTTGTGCAATTACTTCGGTGTAATAGACAATTTTCTATTTTAGAGATCAATTAAATAGGTACTTACGCCAGCTCTTTTATAATACTCGTCACAAAGAGTTTTTTCTATATGCTCAACTTTGTAGGCTACCTTTTCCAATAATTTGTTTTCTGTAAATAATTGCTTTGATCAATTTGTTTGAAAATATTATAAACAAGAGCAACAACTTTCCTAAAAGTGTAATCAATGAAAGTTTACATGGAACATTCCGCCAGAGTTTTATTGGCAAATGCAACTCGTGCACGACTATGTCGTGTCAGTCCTGAAATGCTTGAAAGTTGACTATTGTTTAACTCAAAAACTCTTAGTGTCAAACACTGTTCCAATTAGAGCTTCTAATCCAGGGATGGAAGCCCTAGGTGGAATGTTCCTATAAAGTGCTGAAACAAACGGCAATACATATTGCAGTAATGGACTTACCATCAGTAAATCCTATGGCGTATAATTGGTTGGAGGTGTTGTACATGTATGAAGGCATGCAAATTGGAAGCATGGGTGCTGAGAACAAAGTATTTATTTAAAACATGCATTTTGCAAACATTTCGTGCCTCTCGCGTTTGAGACAACAGGGTGCTGGGGGTTGGAGGCTCTAACCTTTATAAAGGAAGTGGGCCGCCGTATTAGGGAGAGGAGCTCTGAGGCTCGCGCGGGTTCTTACCTGGTGCAAAGGTTGGCCATCGCCATCCAACGTGGTAACGCGGCAAGTGTGATGGGCACCTTTGCGCCCTGGACAACTCGTGGGGGCTTATTTGACAGTACGTAGACATCATTTTTAATTTTAATTGGACTGCTATTTTTATTATTACTTTGGACATGTAATATTTTGTGACATAATGAATACTTAATAAAAATACTTATTTTTAAAACATTGTAAAAAAAAATTTAAAACAGGTAATATCTATTTTAAAATTACCTTCGACGTTTCGAGGACGACATTGTCCCCGTGGTCCCGAAGAAAGGTCTCGAAGTCTTTCTTCAGGACCACGGGGACAATGTCGTCCTCGAAACGTCGAAGGTAAATTTAAAACAATATACGCGGTTATGTCCCGTTAGTACAGATAGATATGTGTAAAAACCGTGAAAGTTTAAATCAACATAGGTAATGTCGAGTAGTTTTGTAAGTACCTATCTAACCTACCTTGCTAGCCTAAACTACCTAATTGCAGTTAGAAACAGTTTTGCGGCTGCAACATATATACTTCTAAGCATCTCTTGGGATGGAAAATTTTTCAAATTTAAATTTACAAAAAGGTGCAGAGTAAAATAGAGTAATTTACAATCGATTATTTTCATTGTTGATATACCATTTATTTGCACTGATTTCTTGGTGATATTTTTATGATGAACTAACCAGTATTGGTGAGTGATTCCGTATCGAGTTCCACTAAAGCGATGGTGTTGAATGTTGTAAACTCGTACTCGGGATGCACGGAGACGTCACTCAGCTTGCATGTCCAAGGACCTCTATCTTGCGAGATGAACATGGCTTTGCTGTCTCCTCTGAAGTATATAATAGTACATTATTGTCGAGGAGGCGAAGTAGCACATTGCTGGCAATTGGCATGTGTATTATGTTTAAACGGACGACCTTGGGAGTCCGTTTAATTTAATACGAATAGTTTTTTATTTGTGTGCACAGATTTTATATGCGTGCTTCCTCGTCCCCCTCAGATTTTGGCAGAGCTTTTTGTTTGGAAAGATAAGATGAGGCGAAAACCGCCTCCTCTATTTAGAACTTTATGTGCAAAATGTAATGTCACGAAATCAAGCCTGTAATTTCTGTAACTTTTTAATTTTTATTTGACCATAAACTAGGTACTTAGCCGCCTTATTTTAAACCGTAAAATAAAAAATAAATAAAAAAAAACTTTTTTTTGTCTGTATGTAATATAACCTTCATGGTTGTATGAGCCTTACTCTTGTTGCTCTTCATATTTTCACGTTTCCATGTTCCATAGATGACATATAATGTAAAATCTGAGATTTGAAAATAAAAACCGGCCAAGAGCATGTCGGGCCATGCTCAACTCATGGTTCCGTAGTTACCGGCCCGTCACAAAACACCCATTCAAAAGGTTGCTTTTACATGATATTTTGCGGCACTTACGTCATTTTACTATGCGGCACTTACGTCCTTTTTACTAGGCATTCTTGAGTTATAAACTTATAACTCAAAAACGACTCAACTGATTTTATTCAATATAGTTTTTATTGAAAGTAATAAGGAATTTTCCCAAAATTTTTGGACCTTTGGTTAAAATGTTACAGGGGCCCCCCACGCACTTTTTTAAACTTTCGAAGATATTATTTACGAAAAGATTAGACTTATGCGAAATTTTATAAAAACCCTATTCATTTATAAATCTAACGACACCCCACACGATAGGGTTGCAGCGAAAATAAATCACCCCCTTCTTTAATGTGAACGTGAGGTACCCTAAAAAAGGATATTTTGTCAATTTTTTTTACCACTTTGTCGGTGTTATACTACAAACATAAATAACAGTTAATATTGGTAAACTTACTTTTTCCGTATTTTAGCCATGTCATCAGCATTTGCTATGGCGTGTTTCGCTTTAATTAATACAGCTCCTGTAACCGCTATCTTGGTTTTCGTTCCAAAATCTGAAAGCATATTTGTGTATTTTTTTGCCATGATTTTGATTTGCTGAGGTTCAGTCTACAAATAGACCTATCAAAATTTTCGTATAACACCTAATAACATAACAAGGAACATCTTCGGTAATTGGACTAATTCGTATAGGTACTTACGAAGATGTGCTCGGATGACTCCAAGCCAGGGCAAGATTCCCGTTTGCCCCATGTTACCTTCTTGGAATGGCATGTGCTTTAAGCTATCACAGGTGAGGCGCGGCTTGTTTTCCACTAAATAACATAAAGTACATAAACTGAGTTTTGGTCAGGGGTTTGGGTGAATCAGAATATTGTTATTAGTGTAGTATCACCAAATTTCTTCTTCCCTAACTTTCATACTTTTACAGGAGGTCAAAGAAGAAAAAGCAGTTTGGTGTTAGGTCGAGAAATTGTGTAAGCTTTGATAAACATGCTACGAACAATAAAATTTTTATCCAAACGAGGGAAGTAAGAAATAATTGTAAAATGGAAAAAAAACAAAACTAACCCTGAGGACTAATAAAAATCAAAATGATGAAAATTAAATTTAAAACCATTTTCAGCACTAAGTTCGCACGTTCAATTTGCGCATAAATATATTCTGTGTAAAAGTAATTATTTTTTTATAGGTCTTTAAAATTGGTAGTGAGATTAGAGATGAATAAAATTTCTATAAGCAAATTCACTTTATATATATGCGTAAGATTATATGCCTTGGATTAGACGAGCAAAATTAATATTTGCATTTTTTGCGAATATTTTGTTTAAATATTTTAATACCTATTTGACCTATATTCCATAATAATTTGCACGGAACTGTACCGTATAATGTATCTCAGCTTTACCTACCATCTTCCTTATTAACAACTAACATTAATCATTATCTTTAAGCGGTGTCAATATTTATTTCAATATTGACCCTAACACTTCAATATTGCCATTGTTAACTGTCCATTCAATATTGTTGTTTGGCAATCCATCTACCGTTGTGTGTTGTGTGCGAACCTCGGGCGTTTGCTGAGTGTTGGTTTCCAGACAATTTCCTTAATGCTTTAGGCCTTGTACGGTCTAGATTCATAACATGTAGGTATCTATGCGGACGAAGTGGATACTTCACGACCTGTTGTGGATATCTTTGTTGTTTAATTTTTGTCATATTTCCACTAATATGAACATAACTGCAAAGTGGTCAAAAATATTGCGGTAGGTTAAATTCAAATAGAAAATCGGCCTAAACTAATCTTCCTTCCGAGGTTAAAACAATATGGTGTCGAGCATTTACGATGCAACCAGACAAGCGGTTATAATCAGGAAACGACGCTATATTAATTTTAGTAAAAAAGTCTGCTAATAATTGGCGATTCGATGTTCCGTTCCAGGCATCATTAAGAGGCATTATAGCGTCATCGGCCTTTTCCCATGCTTTATGTGAGAACCACGCCTACTTTTAAGGCTCTGAGCTGAACTGTGACTTTACGTTTTTAATGTTATTGAACATTTATCCACCCTCCTGATATTTCCAGACACTATTTATCGAATTATGGTTACCTTTATTAAAGGTTGAACACGCCAAAACTTGGGCACGCAAAATTTGTTTTTAAACCAGTTTGAAAATAAATAACTACATTATGAATACCACATTTAATGACAAATTTAATGAATTCTAAAATCACATTTTTAATTTTAATTAATGTTTACACAGTAAGCCATAGATCGAACTTTTCTACGCACACGGCTCATAAGACTTTGCACCATCTCTTTAGAAAAGATTTTTGTCGCCCTGGTCCATATTTTTTGTAGCTCAGGGACGGATTTTACTTCTCCGCCTTTCTTTTTTAGAATTCCTTTCATAATACTCCAGTACTCTTCAACAGGCCGCAGTTCCGGACTATTTGGCGGATTGCATATTTTGGGTACCACCATTATCCTGTTAGCGTTGTACCATTCCATAACTGATTTTGCGTATTATCAACTGGCTAGATCTGGCCAAAACAGCGGTGGTGAGGCATGCTGTCTTATAAAAGGCAGCAAACGCTTCTGTAAACAATCTTTCTGATAAATATCGCCGTTTATTGTCCCGGTGGTGATAAACGAGCGACTTCTTTTACCACAGCTACATATTGCCTGCCAAAGAAGGTATTTTTTTGGAAATTGCCCTCATTTTTTTAATTCAAAATCTTCAGGATTATCTGTTCGAGATTTGCTAGTATATAACTCTTGACCAGGTATTTGTTTACAATCCAATTTTATATACATCTCGTCGTCCATCACCGCGCATTTAAATTTTGTAAGAAAATCTTCATAGAGTTGTCGCGACCGTATCTTTGCGGATAAGTTCTGTTTTGAGTCTCGATCTGGTGCGGCCTGGGCTTTATAACTCCTCAGTCCTGCCATCTGTTTCACTTTTTGGACATAGGACTAAGACATTTTCACTTTTTTAGCAACATCACGAGATGAAATCGTATGATTTGAGGCAAAAATCTTTAAAATACTCTTTCCTGTTTCTTATTCTTGACTCCATGCAACCCACCATTTCCTGGCTTTCTATCTATTGTCAAGCGTTCACGGAAACTTTTTAATACGTGACCAACGGTAGATTGTGGATATTTCAGCCTTTTCGCGATATCTATGTAGCTTAACATGGGATTTTTTACATGTTCGTGCAAAATGCGTTCACGTTTTTGATATTGTACGCTCGACATTTTGCCAACGAATAAATAAAAGAAAATAAAACTATCATCATTTTATAGCCCAGTTCCTTGTGAGAAAATTGTTGTTTCAAAAGTTTAAATATCTCCATTTTTCGAATAACTATAGCTATTTTTATATGCCCAAGTTTTGGCGTGTTCAACCTTTATATACAACTTTTTGAATTATCTTGCATGTACAGTCGACTACAAAGAGATGTATCCACTTTTTCACCTTATTGCATTGTAATAAGGTCCAAAAGTGGATTCATCACTTTGTAGTCGACTGTACTTGATGTAACCAACCCTTATCTCCGGCGATTAATGATTCAAAAATCTAAACTGTTTAGTTTACTGGAAGATTAAATCACGCGGTTTTTGTTTTATTTTAACTACTTAACAATTCCTTTTTATTTTAATGAGTGAAATTGCGCAAAAATTTAGATGATTCAGTGGTTTTTTTAATTATTACCTAACTGTCCATTAAAACAATAATACGTACGTGATCTCTGTATTATATTTCTAAACTAGCTAACAAGACGCCCTGCATATTATTAGTAACCACGGAAAATATAGTTGCCCGAATGCACCACAAACTTTCATAAACGGTATGCAAAAACGTCCCCTTAACAAAAGGTGTAAAGTTAAGAGTGATAAGGTACCATCCCATAATTTGCGAAGCCACAATTTACCATTAGTTCCTTGTTGCCCTAGAAATATGCTGGTAAGGTTGTATTGTATTACTGTTAAAGTTAGGGCCAGAAGGCAGATAGCCACAGATTCTACCACGTCACCTTGGTTGAAGCGAGTTGTTGAAGCGTGCGTCTACATGGTTGACAACAAGCGCCCAACTTCAGTGTGTTCGAAGCGTTACTAACCAACCGCTTCTGCTAATGTTTGGCAGAGCACGCCTAGCCACCAGGGGCGTTTAAAGGTCATGTAGAATTTGGCATCAACCACGAGCTACATCTTTGTTTTCTGCCAAGGTCTCGGAGCAGAGGGCTGTGGTTGTATGCCGTCTGGTCCTAACTTAAATTGTTTATATCTATGGTTTAAATTTTTATCAAATCCAATTTATGTCTTAATAGCCACCGACATGTGTTTAATAAAGGACGGGATACACAATCTGCCAAAAAAATGGCCCTACAATAGTGCTGTAGGAACGACTCGTACAGCAATTTGTCTGACAGTCTTATTACGGTACAACACTGGCCGGTTACAAATTTTCACGAGCCATATTTTCGGCAAACCTTCTTTGAGTCTGCACCTCTACTATATACTAACTCAATGTTAATAACACATAAAATGAAATAAACATAAACTTAAATATATGTCATATACAAAGAAAAAAGTTACCAAGGCCTCTGATGTTCAGGGCTATCTAGAATCGAACCAGACTCTTCTGCATTCGTGACAGACACTTTATAGGTATAGTTAAGTAATACAATTTACATAGTATCTATAGTATCTACTTAAAATAAACAAACCAAAATATTTATTAATAATGAATCGATATTAGCAAAGTTAGAAGTGATTAAGAAAATAGGACGTTTTATTTTATTTTTAGACTTCCTCAGTCGTTCCAATGCTTCTTAATACTTACAAATAAACATTGCTAAGAAAATACTAACAGGCGTTTGTTGCTTTTCTCCGTGAAACTAAAGTTCTCATAGACTTCCCTAAATCCGTTTAAAACTATGTTATTGCATTTAATACGTTAGTAATATTTTAATAGGAGGTATACATATTTTTTCATCACACTTACTCACAAAGCGTGCTATGCGTAGCGGGAGTTATAGAAAAGTGAAAGTCGCTAGGGAGTTATGGAAATTTTAGTAATTTATTTTACTTTTCTGTCTTCAAACTTTATGTTTTAACCTTAAACTCAGACGACAAGAATATTCTCTGGCATCTATCAGACTCTTGTTCGCAATATATTTCTCACCTTCCTTGTTGCACAATGTACTATTACTATATCCATTTATCCCAACGGGATGTCAATCCTCATAATGTATTAAATTATTCGAGTAATAGGAGTATATAAATTTACTAATGCACAGCCCAAACCGTTAAAGAAAAAAAAATGTATTTTATGAACGTCGTGAACCTAACATATTTTTTTAAATTCAATTCGAAATAGGATGAAAATTATGTTGAAAGTTAAACTCCTTCTGCTCGGACGAAACTGCGGGCATATATTAGTTTTCTCCATATGCAATACGAGAATTTGCGGTCAAAAGGTTAACTATGGCATATTGTTCACAATCTACTGATGCGATCTGCATCTTGCTTGAACTTATCTAAGAAGGAAACTGATATTATTAATTGTCCTTTTGAAGCGCAATTTACAATGGGTTTTGATGGCTCGTAACTATATTTTATTACAACTTTCTATTGTAACCATTTTGAATTTGACATTTGTAAAGAAAAAAAATGAGTTTTCAAATGCCAAAGCAAACAAACATTTTATGCCAAGTAAGCTAAAAATGTCACAAAAATAAGTCGAATTAACCTCAAGTATTGTATGCAGACGTCGATGTACTAAGCAATACAAGATTACATAGATATATGTATAGTTATCGAATGAATACTAAAGAGCTTTTATTAAAATATCTTCGCTGTGACATTTAGTGTCAGCAGTTGATGTCAAACAAGAAATTTTGCCCTCGAGGCGTACCTTATACATCTTCGATTGGTTTTTACTCACGTTAAGGCAATGAGATTCGGACGTCCATTCAACAAGAAGTGCGATATTATTTATTGTAAAAACGACAATGATAAATGAAAGGGCATATTATAGCTAAAATGCAATCTCTTATTAATCCAAAAATATCCTACATTGGTCGAAACTTGGTTATTTTGCCAATTTAACTTTGATTCACACTTTTGTTAAAGCCTAATATTATATGATAACATACCAAAACCAATTGATGGTACCTAACTACCTACATAACAAATCTATTTAAAGTCCACGTAACTACCAAAGTCAATTTATAATAATAATAATTAAAAACAGTGCCTATTATATTGTATAGGCAATAATAAGATTTTAATTTTAATATGAATCTCGTAAAAGGCCCAAGACGTACTGATGTACAAGTTGCGAAAAGATTTTTTTTTTTTTCCAAAACTTTCACAAAAATTATAGGAAATTTAAATAAAAAAGAAAAACGAAAAGTTTCAATCCCCGTACAAAATTAAGAGAATAATTTTGGAAGGTTACCGTCGGCACATCACCAAGATGATTATGGATAAAACTAAGATATTGATTTATATATATATAAAACTTATACAATGGTATTTTTGTAGATTTTCAAGTCATTTAGCGGTTACCCATTTAGCCATCCCTTCCCCATACGGGCAAAATGAGTATTTTAAAGGATGGTTAAATAAAATGTGGTGTATTTTTAACGGTTATCGAAGATAATTATTATGTATGTTACTGTTTTTCGATATTTTATCAAATGAGCGTTTATCGTAATTATAATCAAGGATATATTTAAATAAAATGTCATCTAAATACATTTAATTTCACATCTCTCTTAGCTTAGGTATATAACCCTTAGGTAATTACCCGTTTTGGGCTTGCCTCCCCTACAAGTAGGTTTTTGACACAAATAAAATTGGAACACTTTTGTGTCTAGATGGAATGAATAGTACTCTAGCTCAAGTACAAATAACCAAAAATTTCTCAAAATTTGAACAAAACAGGAACTTACAACGATTTGTGAAAACGTTCTCTAGATTATAAAGCCAAGGGATATTCAGTTTAAATACAGAGACCATAACGAGAATACAACAGTGTCTTTAAAATGCAAAGCGAGCTCGATACAAAATGATTCAATCTTTTTGTTTGTGTTATCGAGAAGGTGTTAATTATATTAAGATGGCCGCGAGATACGGGATAAATATCCCATCCTGTGGACAGGTGACAAAGCACACAGATTGTGAAATAGTGCAAAGATATTTCATTAAGGCATTTTGTATCGACTCGAACGACTTCGAATAAAAGTTCTTTTAAACAAATTCGAGTAGTTATACCAAGATCGTTTGTTAATCCTTCTTTACTTTCAAGCATTATCCTCAGCTGACTTCTAGAATTTGGGTCACAGCTGTTTCTATGTTATTTACGGAAAACTGTGATGAAACTTTGGACTGCAGTGAAAAGAAGAAGTTAGGATGGTAATAAACCTTGAAATTTAAAAACGAATCCACGACTTAGGTGACTCTTAAAATAAAAGTCTCAGCTGAAAGCTGTCCATAGGGCTTCGTACGAATCTTTTATTTACCTAAGTTGATGGAGTTTGATCGGAAAAAGGACCAAATGCGACAGGGCAGTTTACGACCAAAACATAAAAACCAACTCTCTAAAATAAATGCCCAAAGTCGGTTTTCAACAAAAGAAGACAGAAGATTTACTGTTTTCCGCCGGTTGGCCTAATCCCAATAAGTGCACTAGTAAACCAAGAGATAAACAATTTTCTCTTGTTTGCTGGTCTGATCGCAGTTACTGAAGCTAGTACCTTCGACACCAGTTTCTGTTATTAGGTTTCCAAGCGAACCCAAGCGCCATTGCACCATGGTAAAAAGCCAGGACAATGCTAGGAAGATGTTGATTTGTTACCTGATTTACGTTAGGCGACAACCACACAAATTACATCATTTACCGCACTGTTACCAAAGCGTTTACTGGACAGGTGACGACGTATTGATATTTCAATGAATGTGAAATGAGCCGGGATATTTATGACACGTAGCGGGTTGGACGTAATTTGTAGACCGAGTGTTTGAAGTATTGGAAAGTTTCGACATCTGCGTGCTTTAAGCACAATGGAAACTATAGGAGGTAAACCCATTTTCATTGTCCATGAGTGTATTAAATAACTTTGGGATTTGAAATATTTGAATTCTATTTTGTACCAAAGAGTTTCTCTCGATATATTTCGAAAAAAAAACAAACAGAATTTTTTTTATTAAAAAATTATAACTGGAAACAAATTCAAAGATCTATGCATGAAGCCGTATTATTATAATTAAAGAGAAGTCAAACTTGGGAAGTAAATACCTAAGTAGGGGATTGCATCTCATTTTGGTCAAGGAAGTAATGTCTTTGGAAAATAATGCCAACATGATAATATGTGCTAATATGTCTATATTTTAACGCACCGCTCCCTCTACTTTATGGTCTCTGCTTTTTCTAGTCTCCCAAGAATATCTTGGTAATAAATGTAAAAGCGTCCTTCAGAGCAGGAGCTTCATGGATCTATGTGATACTGATAATGTAGAGAACGTCAAATTTACAAAATATCTAAAATAAAAACCCTGACAAAGCAATGACAATTCGAAATGGAATATTCATAAAACATTACACTTACAAATCTCAAGATTTAAGAGCCAGCACAGACAGCAGCGACCACCCCACGCCTAACTTACCATTACCGTTAAAATTCTAAACCAACGAAGCGACTACACATAATTGCTAGTCCATGGGGCTTACCCAAGATGACAATCGTTTGCAGAAAACGAATCGAAACGCTATCCGTCTCTCTATCGCACTAATGAAGTGTGAGCGAGAGCGTTTAGCGTTTCGTTTCGTTTTCTGCAAACGATTGTCATCTTGGCTACAGGGCCATATATGTTTGAGATCTGGATTGTAGTAAGGTTTTGTTTAATTTAGAGCCTGTTTCACAATGTCCAAGTAAAGTATTGGATATTTAGCTATGTAACAAATAAATTAACTGCCAGATAAATCTACCTGCAAAACTTAGCACTTTATCTACCAGTTAAGCTTATTTGAAGATTGTGAAACGCCAACGATGACTTTATTCGTCAGATAAGTGGCAAGTAGCTTTTACTTGGACATTGTGAAACAGGCCCTTAAGCTCGTAACTTAAAACCTGTCTCATGTCCGTTACTAAGTACTAAACGTCTACTTACCATAATCAGTCAATCTGAGGTAAATGAGAACATTTTTTTATGTGTGTAATCTAAATATTGACCGTCGAGACTATCGAGATTCATCACAGTTTTCCCGATGGAAATACATTATGTACGCCCAAACATCAAAAACCCTATATCAGAGCCGTAATGACGCCGACCGGTTGCCTTTTTCGAAATAATGACATATGTTTCTCAGGAACACCTACATTTTGACGTGTCTTGCGCATTGCGTTTAAAGATACCGACGGAAAATAAATATTTTTGATATCTTAAGGTGCGTTTCGAATAGGTTTCATTTCGCAGGATTTAATATTTCAGAATAGGCACTTTTCTGAATAACTCTACTTTCGTTCTTAGTGTATATGGAATAAAAATATTAGACACCCAAAAGCAGTGAAAACGGGTCATTTTGTATGAAAATTTATATAAGCGTTTAGAAATTACAATTGAGAGTTATAATATTCATACTGTAGTGCAGATTAAGTATAGCGTATTTTTTTTTAATCAATATCCCCTACACTATGCTGAGTCGGATTTGAAATGTTTTAAATAATTTTCGTCTTTGTATAGTTTTAGTATAATATAGTAAAAAAGGTCGCAGGTTCAAACCCCGGCTCGTACCACTGAGTGTTTCGGAACTTGTGTACAAAATATCATTTGATATATACCAGTCGCTTTTCGGTGACGGAAAATATCGTAAGGAAACCGGATCAAATCCCAACAAGGCCTAATAATTTCCCCTCTGGGTTGAAAGGTCAGATGGCAGTCGCTTTCGTTAAAAAGTAGTGCCTACGACAATTCCTGAGGTTAAGTTGCCGAGCGGACTCCAGGCTCAATAGAGCAAAAAGCTGTAACGCTAGAAGGAAGAGAAGAAGTACAGTTTTAGTATATTTACTATGTATAAGTATTTATAAACACAAAAAATATCGTATACCGAATTTAATCGTTACCATCTTTAAAACCGCGATAACTAAAAATGTTTTCAAAGTGACTGAACGTGTTCTTTCCTTGTAAGAAACTCCCTTCCCTACAATTTGTTTCTTAGTTATGAAAAAAAAATCTAGGTCTATCATGCAATACCTAAATGAATAGTCTGTTTGCAGACTGATTTACCACCGTTGTCTCCTGCTCTCGATATTTTTAGTCTGCTAATTACTGACCCAGCTGACTGGCAAGTTACCTGATTAATCACTTACACACTTAAAACTAATACTGATAAAAGTGTATCATTAACACCCGAAAGCAGTATATGGAATAGAGATAAAAATAAATTATTTTTAAAATTTTAAATCATATAAGTAGAACAATTATACAAAATGTAGGTCTATCATAAAATTCCTTACCTAATGAATCTGGTCTGTTTGCCGATTGGACTCCAGCTGTTTTCCCGACGCTACGAGCCGACAAACAAACCAAGTTAATGAATGCAGCGCTGATTTACCACCAATTGTCTTCAGCTCTCGGTATTTTTAGTCCACTAATTACTGACCGAGCTGACTGGCAAGTTACTTGACTAGTCACTTACACCCTTAAAACTAACACAGATAAAAAGTCTCAAATATCTATAGGTATGCCTATAATATTTGAAGAGTTTCCTAGATTTCTCCAGGATCCCATAATCAGATCCTGACCTTATGACAACGGGACCAACTGTCAAGTATACTCTTTCAAACTTTCTCTTTCAAATTCTTCGCTTACTCGGTGAACAAACATTAAAAAAAAATGCAAAACGCAGATCCCGACGAATAAGATGTCGGTTAAAAACAGTCGCAGACAACGCATAGCCTAAACCGTTAAAGGTTTTAAGAACTTTAAATTTGGTACATGTTGTGGAGTTATGAGTACGAGTCAGTACCATATTTTAACCACCTATGCTACAAATGCTCCAAAATTAACCTCGGATGTCTTTTCGTTTAGGCGCCACTATTATTTAAATGAAGAAATTACAAGGCAAAATATCTTCAAAATGAATGAAATACCTTAGGCAAAACCAAAACGAAGATTAGGATTGATACCTATTTAATTAATTATGTATTCAACTTGTAGACCATACCGTATTTACTGCTATAGTTCATTAGGTACCACTATACCTAATGAACTATATTATATAGCAGTAAATTATATAGACAGCCATAGTCTAAAAACTTTTTGAAGCCTAAGTCTGAAGCGCGATCTGGACTAGAGCAACCCAAAGATACAATAGTACGGGGAAATGATATTGCGCTGCAGCGCCATCTCGTAACGTAGCGTACCGTAGTAACGATAGATGGATGGAAATTAAAATTTCACTCGAACTATTATTAAGTACCTGAGCAGGTAAGTATCTCGTCGGAAATGAGTGCCTCACATTTCTTGATTATCAAATCTACTACTGGTGTTGTATGTTTAGATTCCTAAGTTTAATGCAGAACCAGTTGAATAGTCCATGTCTCAAGCATGAAGGCCGTAATAATCGTTTGGTTTCGCTATTTTACTTCGATAAACAATGATTGTGATAGGCTTATCAGCTTATCGTTTGTCGTAAACCGAGCTGTTTTAAAGAAATTTGGACTCAACAGCTTAACATTAAAGTTCAATTTAAAATGCATTTTGGAGAGGAAGATTATTGGTAGCAAGGTAAACGAATTTTGATGTTTTTCAGCTGATGGGAAAATGACACCGTGTTTATCGATGTACACACAGTAGCATCATTGGTAAAATTAACGTTGCGTTATTATTGTGCATTACCTGAAATTACTTACTTGCAAGGTTTCTGCGTACCAGCAGGAATCCATACGTTTAGCTGTCGTAGTATGAAAACATTTGTAAAAAAAAACTTTTAGTTTCATAGAGCCATCAAAAGATCAGAGATCTAGGTGTGAACACATGACAAATTTAATTGCATCTTGATTAATTTGGTCACTTACGATGCTTATTTATAGGCATATTAGATAGTTGTGTTCCTGCTGGTGAGTAAGGTTGCCAAAGAGCTCAAAGAGGACCCAGTGTGTTGACGATGAGGGACCTTCTTTTTTTTTTTTTTTTTTTTATACCACGACGGTGGCAAACAAGCATACGGCCCGCCTGATGGTAAGCAGCTACCGTAACCTATGGACGCCTGCAACTCCAAAGGCGTCACATGCGCGTTGCCGACCCTTTACAAAAAGGAGGATTCACTGTGTTGACGACTAAAGGAACAAGAACCGACTGGGGAAGTACCTCCACCTTACAGAAAACCACAGCCAAAGCAGGAGGTCCCGGGTTCAAATCCTGATATGGGCATTTATTTGTGTGTTTATCACGAATATTTGTTCCTGAGTTATGGGTGTTTTCTATATATCTAAGTATATATTTATCTATATAAGTATGTGTATCGTCGCCTAGTACCCATAGTATAAGCTTTGCTTAGTTTGGGACTAGGTTGATTTAGGGCTTCCTTGCCTGTAATGGTGCAAACTGAATGGCCGCGTGAGTGATGGCGACCGGCGGAGCCTTCAGAGCTGCGGCGGAGCGTCCATGGCAAACAAATGCTAGCATATGGGAGTGGCCGCTGAACACTGATGAATTCCTTGGAAGCGGAACGCGCCGCCGAACGCTCCACTCAGGCCGTACATATTGTACTGCCAATACCGCCAGCAGGTGTACACACAACAAATGGCTTCCGTCCCACATCTCAGCTCACAGCATCTAATTTATCCGCTATATTGAATTATAACCCGACCAAAGCAAAGAGCTAAATAACCTTAATATTGTACTAAACTCTTACCCGTATTCTCAATCGGGTTGTATTAGAAGTGACACAAGTCAAGACGTCTTTTGTTTTAAAAATGTTTTTGACCGAGAAGGAGATAGTTTTTCTGTTTTTTCTTGTTATGGTGTTGTTTCTGGTGTGGTCGTATTTGCAAATATGTGATCTGTTCGTGGGGAGGATTGTCTACAAAATATTTGGTAAGTAGTTTTTGTTTTGTTTAATCTGTTCACAACACACTGGGCAACAAATTGTTTTCAGGTCGATTATCTAACGGCATTATAGCCATGTCACCGACTGACAAAAGAAAGTTGAATAGCTGCTACTGACTCCTTGGTAATCACCGGTTTAAAAATATGCAAAACACTAGGTCATCCTTCAAGCGTTTTTTCCAACTTTTGCCGCGGCTTTATTGAGCCCGGGTTATTTTAGCAGCCTAATGAATTGACGTAGACGTAGTTAGTTTTACGAAAGCGACTGCCATCTGACCTCCCAACCCAGAAGGAACAAAACAGTAGGTATTTTTGCTTATTAGGAGGAGGCTCCCAGCACTACTTGGTCCTACAGGCTGTCTCTATCCATTGGGGAAAACCGAAAAGTACATACATTAGGGTATTTAGAGCCAGTATGTCATATATTCCGGTCCAATGTGAGAACCGTATTGCTGTACGGATGTGAGACGTGGAAGGTCACTAACGACATCTCGCGTCGGCTCCAAGTCTTCATCAACCGCTGTCTTCGCCGTATCCTCGGTGTATACTGGCCCGAGAGAATCTCCAACGTAGATCTGTGGGAGCGCTGCGGTGAGACTCCGATCGACCAGCAGATTAAACGCCGCAAGTGGAACTGGATCGGCCACACGCTCCGAAGGGACCCCGATCACATCCCGAGGCAAGCCCTAGACTGGAATCCCCAAGGAAAGCGAAAACGTGGCCGCCCTAAGCAATCCTGGCGGCGGACGATCATCGCAGAGGCGGCGACCATTGGCAGGACGTGGAGCGAAATGAAGCGCGAAGCTCAAGACCGAACGGGATGGCGGAGCACTGTGGATGCGCTCTGCCCCATCTAGGGGACATAGGGTCATAAGTCAAGTAAGTCATGTCAAGTATCTGAACGATCGGTATAGTGGTTACGAAGAAATTGACAAATTACGATTTTTTACGGTGGTGTGCAGTGTGTATGTAATTAAAGGTCATGAGGAAATACATCCTCATCGAAAAGTTCGAAACCTCCTCCATCCTATTTGATTATCTATTTTATTCATGACACTTAATCACATTATGACTCATGAGACAAATGTGTGAGAGGGCAGGTGCATGGCAGGTGCCAACACCGACACACACATACAAACATATGGTGTTGCTCTGACGTGACGTGACACTAATATGTTATTGTCAAAAACCCTGCTAATCCGATTGTAATTAATTAATTATTCGTATGAAATTTAATTAATTTATTATTACTTATTTATAGTGCAACAAAACCATAAGTGCTAACTTTTGAAATTTCTTTTACCTTGCTGCTGGCATTCATATTTACCGGATCCGTTCATCTTGCCATACTGACATTGGCAAAGGCCCTCGAGGCTGTCATAACAAAAAAAAACCCTGCTAATAACGAATACAGTATATTTATTTTTGTTTTTGGATATTGGAAATAACTTTTGTTAGAAAATTTATTTTTTTACCTTTTGATTATATTTAAAAAAAATCTGTTAAGCATTCTTGAGAAGTAAACCTGTGTGAGATTTAAGGATTTTTCCAGTGGCTAAAGACACACTGTATATTTGAAAATGTAGGTAGGTTATTTATTACATCGGCATTTAAAAAAACTAAGTACGACGCAGAATACACTCAGAATTAAATGGGTCATACTTTATTTTTTTTTATAAATAATAGCGTGCTACTGAACCTTAGTATAGATTTCCTATACCCCAACCTACAAAATGTAAAAATGTGTCTAAAAATACTGCTATCGATACTTTCTTTTCAAGGCAGTTTTAAAGTACATTATCTTATAGTATGTAGGTTTTTGCTATCAGCATAATGTAATCTATAATAAAATAATAATAAAAATGAGTCATTTATATTGTTGCCATTAGGTATTTCGAAGATAACAGAAAATAGCAGTCATTGTAAACCTTTGATAATTAAACCAACCGGATGCGAGACGCGCACTAATTTCTATCAGAAAAAGTCTGCCAATTTCGGCGCGGGGGACGAGGAAACGCACACAATTACTGTTAACACTAATGCATTTTCCATTGACGTCGCTACACACGCACACGATAAAATTATCAAACACTAGCATAAAATATACTCACACAAGTACAAACACAGACACAGACAACCTGTCCGTGAACGAGATAATGTCATCTTTAAGTAAACGTAGATAGTGCGAGGAACGCGTCGATAATAATATACTTATGTATCGATATTTGTGACGTTTTCAAGTCAAAGGAAGAAAGTGCTGGAACAACCTTCCACCACCGATTAGAGAAAGTAGTACTATTAGTGGCTTTAAATCTAAACTAAAGAAGTATCTAACGGATCAACAAGGTTCTGCTGCCTAAGGCTTCACGTCATGCTTAATAAAAAGATGTCTCCTTCCCCCTCTTCCATTTCATGTCCGTATTACCTTTACCATATCACATATAATTAATTAAACTTCCACCTCTATAAAATTTCTCCATCTATATATCTTTATAATACACATATCAATAATTATATTCATATTTAAAATTCACTATGTGCCTATTTATGTATTTATTATTAACATCACCATCTTTGAGTCGCGCAGTATGCTGTCCTGCACACCCTTCTTACTGGCTCCACACAAAACCAGCGCCGTTGACTACGCTAGCCGTGCCAACTGCATTGCTGAGTGGAGACCATGTCGGTTTCACATCTAGATTTAGTTATTTTATTATTTTTAGTGCTGTATTATTTGTAAGATGTGTTGTTTGAATAAATGTTTTCTATTCTATTCTATTCTAAAGGTGCATCATTGTCGGTTGTTAATAGAGTTAATTTCTAAATATTTTTTTTAATGGTAACGCCTTATTGACAACCGATAATGATGTACCTTTGACTTGAAAATGTCACATTTTATCGTAGATTTATTTATCGTATGGCTACATGTCACTGGATATAGATAGGCATTTCTTCCCTAGGGTAGTGGGAAAGCAGATCATGAATAAAATCCAGTGAGTGCTGCGAGGTCCAGGTGGGACAGTGGAGCTCTTTTAGCACCACCCAGGGATCACGTGTAGGGTTGTCTAAGGTGTTTCCTATGGACGCAGAAAAACATTGATCTTAGATTAGTTATATATTTTTGTTTCTTTACCAAGTATAAGGTTTAGCTATTGGTAAAAACTATAATGTTAAGTTGTGATTAAATATCATGTTTTTCCACCGGCATATTACTTACGATGTTAATATTCTACGTAAGTTTGTTTGTCTATTTCAGGACAAATCTTGCAAGTTGATTTAGAGTAATTTTTATAGTATCAATTCAATATTTTGATGTGAATTTGATTTTATATTTAGTGGGAAATACTATAAATTGGAAACAAATAACTATTACAATGAAACAATGAACTGCAAAGAGCTCTGGAACATCACAGGATTCGAACCCACGTGTTTAGATTACCGTTCCAACGTGCTTCCAATTACACTAGACGTTCCTCTACCACCTCAGTGAATTTTTCACTGTAATGAATAATGATGAATCAGTCACTAGCGACACCGTGATGTTCCAGAGTCCTTCGCAGTTGATATTTTGATTGTAATGGGCATCTGTTTCCAATTTGGGTTACTATTTCTATTATCCTTCTTCATTTTCTATTATAAATAAAAAGTATAACATACTGCTAATGTTAATATAGACATTTGTTTTTGTGCTGTCCTATCACTAAAACTTACCTGTTAGGTACAGTGATACCAGAGTCAGAAATTAAAAGTGCCTATTTAATGGAATAAGTGTGTATAACGTACCTTATAATAAATAAAGTACCTATAATCCATACAAAATTAAAATGCTACATAAAGTGTATAGTGAAAATAAAGGAACAAATAAATTTCTAAACGGGAATATCGTTATTTCATGCATCTACAAGTATATTTCACTGAAGGGGTGCCACACATTAGAGCGGAATTCAGTGCGAAATTCGTTACACTAGCTGAAATTTATCTTTGAAAACGGAATTTGTTTATAGTAGCTGTATTTTAGAGACCATAGACAAATTTCAGCTATTGTGCCGTACTACAAGCACACATACACTGAGTTTCTTACGCTGGTTCTTCTCAGTTGGGGCTCCTTTCCGAAGCAGTAGTACATAGTTTATTGCCCTTCCCATAATACAGTTTTAAAAAGATTGGAATTCAATACAGTTGTTAAACCAGTGTCTATGTTTTATTTCTTTACCGTGCGTCTATGCGTAATGTGTTAAGTGCTAGGCTAGGTTATCCTGATCGTGTCAGTTTTTTGAGTTCCAAGTACTGCCCTGCGCTCGGCGGTCCTCGACGACATATGACATATATAATTTAAAAAGCTATGCATGTGAATGAGTTTTAACTTTGAAGTACTGACGTTAATCTTTTCATTTTTGATTAAAAATAATATGTAATTTGTATAATTTAAAAGTCGATTAATAGTAGTTTATGTAACTGTTACGTAATAAGGATCCTTAAAACATGAGTGTGGTTTTATGAAACGAGCCGCAGGTGAGTTAGGCCTAATTACGTACAGTTGCATACACTGCTTTATCTACTCATATTATTCTGCAAAATTAAACGTGTTAATGCAAATTACGAAGTGTTTTACTGCACTAGTTTTTATCACTGTATCGCTGTATATTTTCCTTTTTTCTCATAAAGAATATTTATTATTATACACCGTGGGCTAGAATAACCTGACAGATCTTAACCACAAATTTCTGAGACTTTCTGTGACTTTAGGTCAATTTCGCAATTTTCCTTTTTTTTATGTTTACTGCACATAAAAAGTAAATGTTATTAATAAAATTATCGCCTAAAACAAATTGGTACTTTTTTTGTAAAAATTTAGTTTCTGCAGTTTTCCTTGTCACTTTGATATCTGTCAATAAGGACATGTAAACTATGCCCAATAGTGGCAACAACGCCATCAGAAAGGCGTTTTGTGTGAAGTTATAATACAGAGTGTATTTTTTTAAATTGGTATTAACTCTGAAACTCGTACTCCAGAGAAGTTTATAGGACATTTTATTATTTAAATATGATCAGGAATACACTGTATATTTGTATATCTTTCCCGACCACGGAACAATGGTGTTCCGGACCTTTGGGAGGAATATGCGGAGCCAAAGCCAACGCCAATTTAATGAAAAGTGAGGGGTACACTAAGCGGATGCTGTCCCTACCCGTGTCATGGGACGCACGCAGAAACAGCACCCGTCATGGTGTAAGGACTATTGAGAGTTAATGGAGTCTAAAATGTACTAGGTTATTGGGTGAAAAGTATGGATAATCTACTGGGCTATTGGATGAGGAACGGGACACCTGCCTAATAAAACGGTATCCAATTTTATTTCTGGCAGACGGTGACTCGTCCTCCGCAAGATGGGCCCCCATAAAAAGCGACATGAAATATGGCTCAAGGGCAACACCGGTGTGGGAGCTGGGGGAGACAGGTGTCACTGGACTTTAAACATATAGCCAACTCGCCACTTAGGTCTCCACATCTACCCTCGAGAAGGTCGATCCTGCTCATATACGAACTCTCAAATTATATGTATCTTGCTACAACCCTGAAAAATTTCATGAAGATCAGAAAAGCGTTATTAAAGATATCGCGGAACAAACTTTCAAAATCAAAAAGCCATTGAAATGCCGAGACGTCCCACTAGCCAGAAGTTGTTTGTAAGAACTTGCTTCGCTTACGTTCGGACCGTTCGATAAATTAGTGTAGGTATAGCTAATGTTGTAACCGTAGGCATGAATGCTCTTCCGCGACTTATCTTTGTATAATTAAATCGTATCGCAGATATCCGATATCTGCGTTTCGATAATATTCATACAGGTAGTTGTACCGCGGATTTTGATACGAAACAAGCCATGGATTCGTTAATTTTGTTCTTGCCTTTTTTCTTTATTGTCTTCTTATATACGTCGACGTGTGTGTGCTTAAGATGCTGTGAGATATTTGGTAAGTTTTTCGATGGTCAATCAGGGCAGGAACAATTTTTGATCTTCTCTTTGCATTTTTCCAAACCAGACTCAGTTGTATAATTGTGTGTCAAGGAGGCATTAAGGGTTAAAACCGTTTATGGAATCATCCAAGTAGATCAATAAAAATAGAGTGCAAAATCTATGTACCTAAGTGATTTGTAGCAAATTCGACTATTGACGAACTACTATCATACTCACTGTCCTCACTGTTTCTTATAATGTAAAAAACCGGCCAAGAGCGTATCGGACCACGCATAATGGAGGGTTCCGTACGTACCTTCAATGGAATAAGAAGCAAACTAATACGAAAAGGTCGTATCTGATGCCTATGGAAGAAGTTTTTTAAAGATAACTCAAAAATGGCTAAAACGATAATGTTGAGAATAATTTTCATGGAAAGTATGTAAAAAGGCGCGTTTTTCAATTTTTTTCATATTTTTGGGAATAACGGTTCAAAAGTTACAGGTCACAATATTGCTGATTTTCAAAGCGATCGTACACAATGTTCAAAGAAACCTCGATGTTATTTTTAAAGACCTGTCGACTGATGTGCATGTTGATATTTGGTATTTTGTTATATTTATTTACATATATCCCTCCGCTCCCCTCCTAAAAATATTTGTTTCTGCAATTTAACTAGATAACTAAATAGTGGCATACAAAATACACCTTATGTCTCAATTTTATTAAGATACGTCTTAGGATGGTATGCACCACGCATAACTAACGAACTGATCAACGTTATACATGGCGACGGAGCTGTCATCCCATAGAAAACTGACAAACTTTTCATACAAGATTTTTTTAACGATGACGTTGACGTTAACCGACGGTTTGGTGCAACCGGCCCTTATAGTTTCCGAGTAAAATGGCTGTGCCATACGGACGGACGGACAGACGGACATGACGAAACAATAAGGAAAGGAAATTAAGTAGTCTTTTTAGGGTTCTGTAACCAAAATGGCAAAAACGGAACCCTAAAAGCCTACCTAATGAGTCAATATTGCACAAAAGCTCAGAATCCAAATGCAAATATACCTATCCAATTAAGGATAAACATGCAAAGCAACTCGCAAATGACACTGCAGTGGTTTCAGTCTGAAAACTTGTGTATGGTTCCGAAACAACGGGTTTCAATCTCATTGGCTACGTACAAAGTCCATGGCGGAGGAACTAAAAGCGGTGATCCAGCGCTACTTGACCAGGGGGGCGATTTTTGACAATCGAGCGCTCGAATTCAAAGAATTTAACCTCGAATATAATCGCACACAAAAGTTTTTCATCATTATATAGGCATGAAATTAATAGTATAAATAATCTTGATTTTAATTTACTATCGCTGTTATTTTTGAAACATCATGTTTTCGTCATTCAGAGTTTTAAATGTCATATTCGAGCGCTCAAATGTCAAAAATCGCCCCCAGATCGGCACAGCCTAAGAACTTTTTGAGGCTCTACACCATCTGAAAGAGAGCAAACCAAAGTTACCGCATAATCTGGCATTATCTAGAGCAAGAGGAACCGTAGTAACGATACTAAATGGCGCTGCACGGTTTCTTTAACTTGTAACTTTGGGTTGCTCTCGTTTAGATGACGCTACAAACTTGGTTTTTTTTTTAATACCACGACGGTGGCAAACAAGCATACGGCCCGCCTGATGGTAAGCAGTTACCGTAGCCTATGGACGCCTGCAACCCCAGAGGATTCACATGCGCGTTGCCTACCCTTAAAAAGTTGCTTGTTCCTTGGTTCCTCAAAAAGTCCTTAGACCGTGGGTCTCTATTAAATAGATACTCTCCGGCCCTACATTATACGGTAAATTTGGTTTGCTCTTATTCGGATAGGCTTCAGACTTGGATCCTCAAAAAGTTCTTAGACTGTGACGCTCTATTAAATAAATACTCTCTGCCAGAAGATTAACTTTAATTGAGTCAATATTTGGTCCTATTTGCTAAACCTAAAAAATTACATGAATAGTGTATACATTATTAAGCCTTTAAAAGTGACTCAAAGGGTCGTAAATATGATGGCGTGGAGTGAGTAAACCAAAACTAAATTTTAAACACTCGTTAAGGATAGGTATAATTCTTACTTGAAGCATAGTCAAAGAAAATAATTTAGTATTTTTCTTTCTATAGTACCCTCACCACTAAAAAATAGATGTGATCCGATAGCGATTATCATAGTTTCTGGGATTTTTATTTAGCTAAGTTCATATTTTTTGTTTTATTTTATTGCAAATTGTGGTTATGTATACAAACTTAATAGTATTTTCAGTGTTCGTTAAAATCCGTCTGATTGACATTGCTTGTCAGTCTTGTCACCCTACAGACGTAATCAATTTCGCAATACATTGCGTGTTCGAATAAACTTTAAAGTGTACTAAAAATCTAACCGCAAGTTATTTTTCAGTCGCTGAACAAACATTGTCTAATTTTAGGAGATCTTCGTTTTAATTTATTGATCGTATTACTGAAAACACGCGGTATAGTATAATCTGGACTAATGTATAAGTTTGGAACTGTAATTATCAAAATCAATAATTTTTTTATAAAACTAGCTAACCCGGTGAACTTCGTTCTTACCATGTTAACTACTATTGACTCCCATCGAGCTGAACTCCTGTCCAGTCATACCGTCTCTTACCGCTAATAAATTATCAATTTTGTTGTTATGAAAACCGTTTATTATGCTTATATGTATGAAAATGGAACCACACCCATGTACGTAAGGGTATCTCAATTAATTAAGGATTACTTAGTGCAATCTAATTATGGTTGATTTTAGTTTTTTGTTACATTACTACGCAAAGATCTCTAAAGGATTATATATCTCATTTGTTTTCTTTTAATTAATAATTTTGATTCTTCATCATATTTTATGAATTCCTTTAATAAGATAATAAATCATAATTTGATTACTTTAACTAAACTAAAAAACCGCACAGCCCCCAATTATGCTTTTTCAGCTTCTAGATCGATTAGTAACATAATCACAACTGTGTACTTGTGTTCTTATTTCTTAGGCATCGCAGTGCAAAACTAACACAAAAAACATAAAAGTGCTTATGTCATTTAACGTTAGAAATTAAATAAATTAATTTAAATAAATATGTTATCGAATAATTTACAATGCATAAAAAATACTCACAGAAGAAGAAAAAAACCGGCCAAGTGCGTGTCGGACCACGCATAATGGAGAGTTCCGTACCTTCAATGGAATAAGAACCAAAACGAATACCAAAAGGTCGTATATGATGCATATGGAAGAAGTTTTTGGGAGATAACTCAAAAATGGCTGAACCGATAATGATCAAAATAATTTTCGTAGAAAGTATGTGATAAGGCGCATCTTCTCAAATTTTTTCTGTATTTTTGGACTTACGGTTCAAAAGTTACAGGGGCGCAAATTTTCCGACTTTCGAAGCGATTATTTCTGAAATGATTTACTAAATCACAAAATGTCCAAAAAAAACTCCATGTTATTTTTAAAGACCTATTGATGTGCAACATGTTAATATTTGGTAAATATTTTTTTTTCGAATTTGTGAATCGTGTATATAATCATAATGTATTCGAAGTCTCTGTAAATACTACACGCGATTAGGTAAAGAATATTGACCAGATTCGGTTTCCGGTTATGTATGAGAGTTAAAAAAAAGTTAGAATGTCATTATTATTAAATCTAAAATCGACGCCATGGTTCCTAAGAACAGATTTCGCTATCTATCATAGTTTCTGACTTCTCCATACTGACCCATTCCTTTTTATTGAGTAACAAAATAATTATTATACAATACTATGTTAAACTAATAAAATAAATAAAAACTAAAGAAACCTACCTAACTTAAACTATAGGCCCTAAAGCAAAATTGCAAATATCCCCAATCCCGCTGGTATTGACCCGTTTGGATTGATCGCCATGTATCATATTTTAAAAGTATATGTGTAACTTTTTTGTAAGTCTAGGTAGAACTATTATTTTTATATAATGTTTTAAAGTTGCGATGTTAAAAATGTTAAAGTTGAAATAGCTGCATTTAAAGTTTGTGGCCGTAACACACTTCTACTTCGAAGTTACACATGGGTCGCAAACTAGTCTTTATACATCAATAAATAATAATAGTGGTATATAACAATAACTAATGCGTTTTTAATCAATCTTTGGTAGTTGTTACATTATTTGAGCATTCGAGAACTTAAGTACCTACTTACAGTCTGATAGTGATAGTAAAGGAACTGAAGTACCTACACTACACCTTTTATAATTGCTTACCATCAGGCGGGCCGTATGCTTGTGGTATAACTGTCGTGGTAAAAAAAGTACATATTAAAAATATATGACGAGTGCAAAAAATACTTCGAAATAAATTTTAAATCCGGAAATGACTTTTAATTCGCAAGCATTCGCTCGCGATTTTGTTCGTTGCTAAACGCCTCTGTAGTACCTATTCCCGTTGAACCTTAATGTATTTTTAATTTTTTTAGTTTGAAGTAATTCTGTATATTGTTTTGTAGTTTACAGTGCCTTGGTTTTATTATTGCCAATGCCGTGCAACTTATTTGAATAATAAAGTAAATAAATAATCACTTCTTTATGTAGAATATTAAGATACAACTGCATGTGTTCCGTATGTAACGGTATTTTAAAGGAACAAATATTTCAAATATCTAAACAATAAACATCAAATATTTGCTATGTATAATATCAGTAGAGATACAAAACATCAACGCTGCTTATTATGTTAACAATCGGTTTGTCTTTGTTACTCTAGTATCTATTCCGAAACAGGATCAAAATAGCTATGGGCCGCGATTCGAAAAATAAACACACACACTGGACAGACACAGCTCCAACCTAACTCAACCCAACTCAACTCAACGCTATAACGACATTGACATTTGCTATTCGAACAGATTTTCATTCAACATTGGTCTCACATTGGTCTCACATTGGTCTCACATTGGTCACACATTGGTCACACATTGGTCTCACATTGGTCCAATATCCCAACACCAACAAAACATTGTGATAAGATAATTAAGCTTTAATTATATTGTGAAAACAATTATGAGGTCATTGGTAAATGCATTTAATTAATACAATGACAATGAACATCATATAAGGTGGGGCCTGTCACTAAAGCAAAAAATTAAAACGTAGATTCTAGTCCTCAAACTAGACAACTTTTGTGTAGCAACTTTTTAAATTCATAAAGTTTTTAGATTGTTATTTTTTCAAACAAAGTAAATAGTATTTTCAATGTACTTAAAACTCCGTCTAATTGACAACGCCTGTCAGTCTAGTCACTCTACAGACATAATCAACTTCATAGTACATTGCGTGTTCGAATTAACTTTAAAATGTAATAAAATTCAAACCGCAAGTTTTTTTTCAAAGTCGTCAAACAAACGTTGCGTAGTTTGAGGAGAAGAATGTACATTTTAATTTTTTGCTTTAGTTACAGGCCCCACCGTGTATATGTACCTATAAGTACTTGTAATGTTATTAATGTAGGTATTAGTAGTATTTACACTTTGATTTGCGGTCAATGATCTCAAAAATAATCTAGAATGAGATAATACAAACCAAAGTCATTTTAATACGTTTGGTTATCATTAAAGTTTGTATTTCTATAAAACTTATAACCTACGTGTTTAAGGCATTTTAATAATTTCCTATGTTGTCATCAAATATTTTAGTTATAAAAGTACATATCTAAATTATAATATAATGATTAAAAGCTAAAACACCTAGATGTCATATAGGTACTTCAGAAAAAAAAACCGGCCAAGAGCATGTCGGGCCATGCTCACGTAGGGTTCCGTAGTTATCGGCCCGTCATAATACACCCACTCAAAAGGTTGTCAACCGACTTCAAGATTTTGAAGGAGGAGGTTATCAATTCGTCGGGATCTTGGTTTTTTTATGCTATTTTTTTATATATGTTCACCGATTATTCGAAGACGGCTGGACCGATCCGGAAAATTATTATTTTTTGTTTGAAAGAGTATACTTCACAGTTGGTCCCATTGTAACCATGTCAGGATCTGATGATGGGATCCTGGAGAAATCGAGGGAATTCTTCAACTATTATAGGCACACCTATAGTGATTTGAGTATTTTTTTACAGCAGCTCGAGCATTTGCTGTTGGAAAGGTGGATGCTAAGTGAAGTCGATTCTTTTGTGTTTAAAATTATCTTTATAAGATACTAGCTGTGCCCGCGGCTCCGCCCGCGTGGAATTCGGTCTGTGTCAGTAAGCGGCTAATTCACCCCTAATTTCTCTCCTGCTACCCTGGAGGCGGAACTTGAAGTAAAGTTGACAGATGGATACGCTGGAGGACAGTAGTCCTGATAAAATATTTAACAATTACCACTAAATAAAAGTACACTCAAAAATCAATCCTTTTTTTGTCCTTATATTTTTTTTTGGCATGATATAAACAACATAGAGTAGTAGGTGTATATCGGACGATACAGTAATATCGGACGATACGGCAAATATCATCCAAATCGATCCTCCCGTCAAATCAGTCTAAGCATGAAAGGTAAAAACAGGCGCGGTTGCACCATGACCCATGCAAATTTAAAAATTTAACTCAATCGAGTGTAGTGGCTACAATTTTCATTACGTTAATTTTCATACGTGTTTACCACACTGTCACAGATAATACACTGACGTTACGTTACTGGTTGCAATAATGGTGGTAATTACATACGGTTTCCGAACGCGGAATAGAGGATTTATGATATTAATGTAGATCAAGATATTTATTCTTCAATGTAAGCACATTACAATGCACTAATGAACGTCAGAGAACAAAATACGTGAATGGTGTGGAACACTTGGTTGGAACGAAGTTATGTTATTTTATTTTCGACTTTTTCGAGAAGTCTCTTTTTTGAATTTTTGAAATTTTTGAAATTTTTGAATTTTTGAAATTTTTGAAATTTTTGAAATTTTTGAAATTTTTGAAATTTTTGAAATTTTTGAAGAAATTTTTGAATTTTTTTGAATTTTTTGAAATTTTTGAATATTTTTTAAATTATGAAATTTTGACATTTTTGACATTTTCGACACTTTTGACACTTTTTACTTTTAGGTTCTGGACTTTTTTCACTTTGTCACTTCTCACTTTCACTTTTCATTACACTTCACTTCACTTCACTTTATTCTATGTTTCTCAATCTTATGGGTGTCGCGTTTTCGTGACGTGACGCTTATTCGTGACGGTCACGTGACTTTTTTTCGCCTAGCCCCCATCCGCGAACCGTCCGATAAGGAACTTCGTTCCAAAACTACCACCGGTTCTAACCCTACACCTCTGGCCCGAGAAGTATTATGACTGAAAAGAAACTCGACGGGACTTATTTTTTTCAAAACAGTAATACATTATTAGATCTCAAAGATACAAAATAATACGTAGTTCTTCAAGAAGACATATCAAAACAGCTTGAGAGACAGATAATGTACCTACTGTTTAATTATAAAGAAAAATAAATCCTAATCTGACTGCTTCACAAAACGTTTGATATATTTCCCTACCTAAACGGTGTCCTATAAATGTTAGATGATTTTGTAGTAGTTTCTGGTTTGGGCCATGCATCTTTGTCCGTCATATAATAGTCCTCGAACCTGCAATAACCCTTTGACATTAATGACATTTTCAAATATTTCTTAAGAGCGGGTTAAGGTAAATTTAAAGCATCGACGGGTTAATAAATATGAACACCTTGACCAACAAATTATAAACTATTTCAATACCAAATTTCATCTAAATACGTACAGCGGTTATTGGTTGTTTCTTCCCCATGTTAACTTCCACCCCTTTTGCATCCGCTTAAGGGATAACCGAGATAAAACTATTTTATTTCCTTGTCCAGAGCTCAAATTATCTCCATACCAAATTTTATCTAAATCGATTCTACGGTTAATAATTCCCTATACCTACAAATTTCCCACTCCCTTTCACCCCTTTAGGGTTGATTTTCGGGGTGAAAACTATCCTTTGTCCTTTCTTGAGACCCATACTATCTATATACCAATTTTCATCTAAATCAGTTCAGCGGTAAAAAAATCCTCAAACCAACTTCCAACCCCCTTTTCACCCCCACAAGGGTTTGAAAACTATCCTATGACGTTTCTCGAGACTCAAATTATCTCCATACTCATTTCTATCTAAATCGTTTCATCGGTTAAAAATTCTCCATACAAACTTTCAACCCCATTTTCACCCCCACCAGGGTTGATTTTCGGGATTAAAACTATATATTATCCTTTCCTGGGACTCAAGCTATCTCTGTACAAAATTTCATCAAAATCCGTTCAGCCGTTTTCACGTGATGCGCGGTCAAATAAACAGACAAACAGATAAACAGATAAACAGACAAAAATTCTAAAAATTGTTGGAACGTGTTCTGTTATCGATTCTAAGTATCCCCAGCCAACTTTTTTTCGATTATCTTCCATGTACAGACTTTCGACCCTCTTCAGCTTTATTATATGTATAGATTTTGCGGCACTTGAGTCATTTTACTATACGGCACTTACGGACGTGTTTACTAGGTGGCTTTTAGTTAAAACTCAAAACGACTCAACTGATTTTATTCAATATAGTTTTCATTAAAATAAATTATTAGGCCTCACTTTTATGAATTTTTTTTGGACTCACAGTTCAATAGTTACAGAGGGGCCCATTTTTAAACTTTTGGTGGTATTATTTACGAAACTAAAACTGTTTCAAAAGGCCCCTATTCTTTTTAAAATACCTATCCAATGACACTCCACACGATAGGGTTGGAGCGAAAAAAAGATTCACCCCCACTTCATGTGTACCGCAAAAATAATATTTTATTCAATTTTTATATTACCACTTTGTCGGCTTCATTAATACACAGACTCATGCCAAATTTAAGTTATCTAGTACTAACTGTGACTGAGCTAGACCGCGGACAGACGGACGGTCAGACGGACGGACAGATAGACCTGGCGAAAATATAAGGGTTCCTAGTTGACTACGGAACCCTAAAAAGTGACCAAAGTCCTCTGGTGTAATATAGCTTATAATTTATATATATTAGTTTCGTAGTTGCGGAGCAAATTGGCAGTGAAAGATGTACAAACAGACACGCGAGTGATCATATAAGGGTTGATTTTTTCCCCTTTTAAGGTAAGGAAACCTAAAAATGTACGCAGTTAAAGACTTATCCTTTCTAATTTTAATTAGTTTCATTGTGCTGCCAAAATAAGTCATACAAAGGGTAACATTGGAAACAAAAAAGAATCAATTCAAATGAGAGGAATCAGTACTCAAGTCATTAAAGGCCATGAATGTAGATAAAATTTGGCAGTTCACCCTAACGTAAGAACAAATAAAAAACAAAAACGATGTTAAAAACAATCACGTTACCTATCCGCTCAGACTTGACCTCCGTGGAGTCAGTTCCACGCTATAACCAAGGAGACTGTTTTTTTATCAATGAAATGAATGTCGTCGGCGGCGACAGACATCTCTACAGATTGTTTGTAGTCGAACGCTCTTTATTCAAGCGGATAATACTCGTACGTCAAATAAACGTCAATTTGCGATAAAATTATTGATAAATAAACGCTTTCGGTTGTTAAGAAACGCCGCAAGAAACCGGTCTACTTAAACGCGTGCAGACGTAGACTTACCAGAATTACGGATTTTAATTAAAAAAAATATATCGCAAAATGTTTTGTTTTTAATTGATTTTTAAGAAGTGTTAAATATAAAACTTATTCACAATGGACAAAGAAACTTCGATGGACATTAAAGTTGAAGAAGATATAAGTACAGGTCCCCATATTTACGGACTAATACCTGTTGTTGTTCTAGTGATAGTTGTTTTTGTACGAGTCACATTTGTTCTGTGCAAAAGTTATGGTAAGCATTTTTAATTAGGTAAGTACATATTAAATTTTTAGACAAGTTTTTTTTTTTAAGATGGTAATTTTAACTTCTTGTGTACTTTGAAATAAGAACGTTATTATTTTGATAGACAGTGGCTAATTACAAGAATTAATTTAAAAATAAACAGTGCGGCAGGGATGCTGGCAGCGTCTTATATAAAAAAAAATAGATTATTTTTGCGGCTTGTTATAATAAAAACATATTATCAAAAATAAACCCAATCAAACATAGATTAATGTTTTCTATCTATCGATCACTGTCGGCATTAATGTTCTTTTTAGTTTTGTTACAATGTTTTTTATTGGTAAACCAATAATTGTGACACTGATGAGCACTTAAAAAAAACGAGCTTAGTGTATAAGAAAACTTGGCATTTAAAATACAAAAAAAATATAAGAAGGTACATTACTTACCCATAACAAACGGTTATTTAACAATATAAATAAGTAGATTTAATTACAAACCACAATTGAAAACCTAGAAGCATTCGTTTTGCAGTATATTTACTTCATATATTTTTTATTTATCGTTACCTATTTAAATTTAATTCATTTGCAATTATTTATTCCGATTCAGAGTGTAGTGTTTACAATTTTATTATTTTTGTTGAAACTGGTTTTGATTAGAGATTGCTTAGAGACATTAAACAGGTACTTGTATAACCAATTTGTTTTTATAGCATCTTATTACCTTAGGTACTTAATGCAGTTATTTCTAATATATTTCAAAAGGGATGGTGACACATGTTGAATTATGCAATAAAATTTAGTTGATAGAATGCAGAATTACCAATTTATTCAAATAAAGTGAAAATTAAAAAAAAGACTATTGAAATGGTTCAAAGATATCATGCTTCAAACATTCAAATTTTTTCAATTTTTTAAAGTACGAAATTAAGAAAAAAAAGACAATGATACCATTCGATTTTTTACATTTTACTGTTAAATAAATTGTATGGTAACAATATACATAAACGCAACATTTTACTGTGAAAATAGCAATTTCATAATTTTTCCATACTTTAAACAGGGCGACTATATGATCGTGACGTCACTTTTGCATGTCATTTTGTTAGGAGCGTTTCGAGAAACAAATGCAAATCTCAGACTTTAAGTCTAAATTCTGACTTTTGTGTTGCTTCAACGGAATTGGCCCCATATAGACATTTGATTATCACAACAAAACGAATCGATTGATACCATACATGAAAAAAATTCACCATGCCTATTAACCAGACTTAATTATGAAATGTGCAAATTCCAGTAACATTTCAATATCTAAATAAATATTAAAATCAAATTTTCGTGAGATGTATTAATACTAGAAAAGATAATGGTTTCACTTACGTACCTACATTTAGTCATTACGGGCGACATGTTTCGGAAAACCTGGGTCTCCATCTTCAAGCACTAAAAGCGCTAATTGAACCGGTCCGTGACTCGCTAAAAATAGCTAATTTATATTAATGAGGTCCTCCGGTGACATTCGAAACATAACAAATAAAATCAAGCTCATTACAAATCGGCACAAATGGATAAATTATTAGAAATAATGATGGGTATTTGATTGTATATTGAATAACTAGCCTTTTCCCGCGGCTTCGCCCGCGTACTATAAGTACTCAAAAAGGATACGATACCCATGTTGATTATCAGACTTTGTGACCACATTTGCCCCTTTTAGGGGTTGAATTTTCAAAAAACCTGAAACACGTGTTTACTCATTTATCGTTAGGAATACTCCTGTGAAGTTTCGAATAAAATAATGTAACAAATCTTGTTTCGCCATACAAACTTTGGACCCCCATTTTACCCCCTTAGAGGGTGAATTTTGAAAAATCCTTTCTTAGTGCACCCCTAGACCTTAAAAGGAACCTACGTGCCAAATTTGGAATCTCTAGAACCAGCGGTTTGGGCTGTGCATTGATATGTCAGTCAGTCAGTCAGTCAATCAGTCAGTCAGTCAATTTCTTCTTTTATATATTTAGAAGATGGCTTAATGGCAGATATGGAAGCGAGAGTTACTAGTTAATAAAAGCCTAACCAATAAGAAAAAGTTGTGTTTTCCTTTAAGTTAAACTTTAAAGATAATTCCACGGAACGGCCGGCGTGGAACAGGCGGACTATCGATCATGTGTTTTGTTCATTCAGTCGAATGGTGTGTGCTACTTCTTGAACCTTCTTTTTTTTCAACAGAATAGAAGGATATAAATTTACCTAAGGTCGGCATACTTTAATTCTTCCTATATCATTTGCTAGTATTTGTTCGGCAGTTTACTACGGCCTCTAATTATACCTATCACATTCAAATGTTTAGGGTGAGTCATATTTCTAACCTAACGAAACATTTGAGAAGTTCTTTATTGATTTTGTGTACCATTCCTGTGTAAAGGTCTCCCGTCTCTTCCGCCACTCGTCACGGCTTGGTTGGTGCGACTACAGTTGACATACTCGTAATGTCCTCAAAAGTAAAAGAGAATCTAAAAAACGCGTTAACGCCTGGACTAAGTCAGTTTTTAACCTTTTCAGTACCGTTACCTAGCTATCTAGTTAACTATAAGGGAAACCGATTTCACCTCCAACATAATTAGTATAGCAGAGGCCAGGAAAACAAGGATACCTATTATTCTCACTTCAGATACTATAACCGTACTATCACGAAAAAAAAAATATATATAAAAAGTGCATGTCGGACCACGCATAATGGAGGGTTCCGTAGCTTCAATGGAATAAGAATCAAACTAATACCAAAAGGTCGTATCTGATTGGAAGAAGTTTTTTGGAGATAATTCAAAAATTACTGATGATGTTCAAAATAATTTTGGTAGAAAGTATGTGATGAGGCGCATCTTCTCAAATTTTTTCATATTTTTTGGACTTACGGTTCAAAAGTTACAGGGGGGGGGACACAATTTTTCTGACTTTCGAAGCGATTATTTCTGAAAATATTTACTTAATCACAAAATGTTCAAACAAACCTCGATGTTATTTTTAAAGACCTATCGATTGATGTGCAAAATGTTGATTTTTGGTAAAAAAAAATTTGAAATTTAGTTACATCTTTGGAGCGCCCCCCCTAAATTTTTTTTTTCTGCAATTTAACTAAGTACATAACTAAATAGCGGCATACAAAATACACCTTATGTCTACATTTTATTAAGATCCGTCTTATAGTTTCCGAGTAAAATGGCTGTGACATACGGATGGAAGGACGGACAGACATGACGAAACTATAAGGGTTCCGTTTTTGCCATTTTGGCTACGGAACCCTAAAAATCAGCTGATCGTAAAACCTGCCGCCATCTTTGACGCCAAGGTTACTTTGCAGGCTAAGGCCTGGAAAGTTGTGTGGAATTCCATTACAGTCCCCTCGAGTTGCTGCGCCCGAAACAGGATACTTCTGAGCTTAATATAAAAAACCGGCCAAGAACGTGTCGGGCCACGCTCAGTGTAGGGTTCCGTAGTTTGCCGTCCGTCACGGTAAGTGTCCCCACTTAAGAGTTAAAATAACACCGCCATGTAGGATATGATATGAGCGTTCCACGTACAGCTACATCTATCGGCAAATTAAGTAAACTATTGCACGCGAGCTTAAAGTATGGAAGCTGATTTTTATGGTATAATTCTTTATGGCGTGAACCGATTTTCACCGTTTTTACTTTATTTGAAAACACGTCATTTCATTGTGATTTTGTAAAAATTACAGGTACAATAAACACCTGCTTATACGGTTAAATTACAAACTTAGTTCAGAAATTATTTTGTAAAATTTTTTCAAGAACTTTTCAATCTATCAAGTTCAAAATATTTTCCCTAAAAATTTTTATAAATTTCTACTTTTAAATTTTTTTTCATATTTTTAAAACATATGGTTCAAAAGTTAGAGGGGGGGACACATTTTGTTTTACTTCTGGAGCGATTAAATATTTCCGAAAATATTTACATTATCAAAAAATGATTGTAGTAAACCCCTATACTTATTTTTAGGGTTCCGTAGCCAAATGGCAAAAAACGGAACCCTTATGGATTCGTCATGTTTGTCTGTCTGTCCGTCCGTATGTCACAGGCATTTTACTCGGAAACTATACGACGTATCTGAATAAAATTTACACATAAGGTGTATTTTGTATGCAGCTACTTAGTTATGTAGTTAAATTTGAAAAAAAAAAATATTTCTAGGGGGGCGCTCCATACGGGTAAATTAAAAAAAAAAAAACAAATATCAACATGTGACACATCAATCGATAGGTCTTTCAAAATAACATTGAGGTTTCTTTGACTATTTTGTGATTAAGTGAATATTTTCTGAAATAAACGCTTCGAAAGTCAGAAAAGTTGTGTAGCCCCCCCCGTAACCTTTGAACCGTAAGTTCAAAAAATATGAAAAAATTTGAAGAGATGCGCCTTATCATATACTTTCTATGAAAATTGTTTTGAACATTATCGGTTCAGCCATTTTTGAGTTATCTTCAAAAAACTTCTTCCATAGGCATCAGATACGACCTTTGGGTATTAGTTTGGTTCTTATTCCATTGAAGGTACGGAACCCTCCTATGCGTGGTCCGACACGCACTTGGCCGGTTTTAATTACCTATCCAACAATATATCACACGTTAGGGTTGAAATGAAAAAAAAAATCACTCCCCACTTTACGTATAGGGGAGGTACCCTAATAAAACATTTTTTCCACTTTTTATTTTACCACTTTGTTGGCGTGATTGATATACATATTAGTATCAAATTTCAGCTTTATAGTGCTAACGGTCACTGAGATTATCCGCGGACGGACGGACGGACGGGCAGACATGGCGAAACTATAAGGGTTCCTGGTGGACTACGGAACCCTAAAAACGTAACGACAAATTTGATTGCATGTTAGAGAAAATAATTTTAAAGTAAACACCACAATCTGTTTTACTTGCTTGCTTTATCACCACCACGATAAAGCTATTTCCAGGGGGATTCCCATGTTAAGAATATATTGAACGGGTTATAAAATATTATAACTGCATTGCTGATAGGAGACCATTTCAACATCACATCTTTTATGTTACGTATACTTCTTATTTAATATTTCTGTAAATGTGCTGATGTGTTGTCTGAATAAATTTTATTATATTCTATTCTATTCTAATATAGTTTAGTAAATTTATTGTTCCAAGTAGTCCCAGGGTCTCATAATAGCCTCATTATGAGACGGTATACATCCTATCTGTTTAGTCATTAGTAATACCATAAAAACTGACTTAGTTCTCCTTGTTAGTCAAGCCGGCTGCGTGACTTTATTTCTAATAGTACAGTCAACAATAAACGTTGTTAATTTATTTAGTATCGTAAAGGTACTTTAAGAGGCCATTTATCTAGGTACAAGTTTGCTAACATTTCCGCATATCAATTGAATAGATTGGACCACAATAAAAATAACAGGCCCCCGCCCCAAACTTAGTTCGGGTACAAGTTGTTAAAACTGTACTAGGTATTAAAAAAAGTAAATGTACCTATATTATATAATAGAAGTATAATATAGAATGTTATGAACTGTCTTGAAACAAACAAATTGTCGCTTGTTAACACATTTCTGTGTGACTTTACCTACCTACTCTATTATAGTGTGGGAAATCTACCGGGTCGTTTTATGGAGACCTCGCATTAATTCCTCAGTCGATAATTCTTTTGCTAGTATGTAGTATATATAGGTCATAACAAACACAAAAAACTATTTTTCCAAAAAAAAAAGTATGTCAGTTTTGGTATTTTTACCAAAATGTACAAAAACCTTAATAGTTTGTACTGGAATTTTCCTCAGGGTATGTTTTTTTCACTAAATATTTTATTTTGATTCCTGACAGATACTGTCAAAAGTTCAAAAAAATATTCCAAATAAAACTGTCACTTTTATTCAAAAATAATTGGTTACAATCGTCATTTTGTTTGGAAAATTGCTCAGTTTAGCATAATATTCACGAATTTCCAAAAAAAAAACCTTAAAGAGAAATTATTATTACAGTATATTTAATATACTTCATGGAAAATTGCTCAGCCCAGTTTTGTTTTTTATTCATGTTAAGTAGTCAATTAAACAGCCAAAACTAAAATTTCCAAAAAATAATCCACATACAATACGTCAAATCTTGAAATTTTAAATTTGTCTAGCCTTATAAAGCGAGTGAACATGCAGTAATATGTTGTCGTGCGCCAGCTATTGAGTCCAGTTTAGCATGCGCAACTACGACTCAGCTATGCTTGCATCATAGTGACAAAAGTGGAGTAAGTTACTGCAATTATAGAATTTTCTATTTTGATATTTGTATTTAACTCCTATCATTATAATTTTTATAAATATTGTGATGGCGTATTATTAAGTAACCATTTTAGTATTTAATTGAAGCACCAGAGTATCATTACCTTACTAAATAGAACACCATCACCACTGCTCGCCGACATAATCATAATGCACACAATCCGCATCACCGCGCAGCCGCACGCACCGATACAACTACGCTTTGACACTAGTCAAGCCGCCTACCAACAGATGGCGCAGTGATTAAGTGACCCTCGGCGCCTTGCCGAGGAATATTTGAGAATCGCGATAGGGTCTAAAGGCACGCATGCTATATGCCTCAACCAAGTTTCAGCATTTTAGTGTTGTGACACTAACCCTCTAGGCCAGTAATATATCCTTACGACAAATTACTGGCCTAGTACTCATCTACCTAGCTGGGTAATACTCGACAAGTAAGCACTAAAGAGACGACAGAGTACATGTAAATCTCTAAAACAATAAATTTTATCAGCTACACGCGACTCTTTGTCTTCGCCCCCCACCACCCCGCTCTACAACTATAGATTTCTTCATAATGGATATATCAAGGTATATGCGAAACAGCGCATTTGCCACATGACTTATTTAGACTCTTGATGTCCCCGAATTTAAACATATTTATTTCACATAAGTTGTATTTATAAACGACTCTTTAATAAGATGTACTTTTATGTCATGAACATTTAGTAAATGTAATTATATAACATTAAGGTATTGTCTGTTCTATTGTCTATTTCACCTGTGACAACTGTATGTTTTTCTCTGTATGTTATATTTAATTGTTTTTTTTGTTATAAGTAAACTGTTTCTTTTGTTGTTTTAAATGATTTCTATCATATGACATATATTTCAGTTTACTTATAACAAAGAAACAATTAAATATTACACACAGAGAATTTTTTTTACAGTTATCACAGGTGAAATAGACATACATTAATATTGTATAATCCACCACCATTTTTTTCCCGTGAAAAAAAATTATTTCCTTAGTTTTTCTTAAATATGAAAAACTGGAAAAAAATGGTTTTGTATAGAGGGTTGATCGGTCGAAACGACATGCCCCATCAAAAAAAACATTTTTAATACAATTGCTCAAAAAGTTTACTTTATGTAGCTGAAAATCGTGCGTAAAGTTTGATTTTATGCACTAGTGCTAAAAAGTAATCTGATCTGCAAATCGTGCGTAAAGTTTGATTTTACGCACGATTTGCAGATATATTGCATTTTAAATTGACCAATCAGAACACTTCACTATATTAAATCCACCAATCACAACACATATCGGAGTTAATCGGAACGCTAGATACTTTTTTGGTGCGTATACTGTGTAAATAATTTAAGTCCTTAAAAAAACATTGTATTTAATATCAACCAATCAGAATACAGCAATGTTAAAATCGACCTATCAGGAAACGCAATTTATTTCTCAAAACATGAGGTATTTTGTAGTTCCTACTTCACAATCATTAAAAAAGATTTATTTTTTTGGGAAACGCTTTAAAGTGTGTTTCAACTGTTAAAACAGCTATTAGACATGGCGATTTGTAGGGCCCAACCTGTTGTGTTGGGAGGTGTAATAGGAGGTTGGGCCCGTAGGGAGCTGAAGGAGGGTGTGGGAGAGGCAGGGTACACAACAGGTTGGGCCCTACAAATTGCCATGCTAATAGCTGTTTTAAAGAGCTAATTATACCGTCGTCTGTGGCATTCATATTTTGTATGTATGTCAAAGAAGTTAAAAAAATTAAAAGACCGTCAAGTTATACCATAATTTCACCTTAGTTTAGTTATTGTGCGTAAATAATAAGTATTTTTATGATATTTTCTCGCAATCAAGTGAAACATTGTATGCATTACTCTGGTCTAAAAGCCATATTACCACTCGAACAATTTTCCCTCACATCGGTCGGGAAAATAACCACCTGGTGGTAATATGGCTTACTTTAGACCCTTGTCAAACAATCTACTATTATTTCATTGTAGTTTTTTCGCAATTGTATGAAAAAACGTTGTTCGCCACACGTGCAGAAGTGTCGTTTTCACTCGACCCGAGTCTTCTCGCACTTGTATCGAAAATTACTATTTCGCACTAAAAAAAATTTTCTCCTACTTTTTCTTAGTCGCAATACGATATCAATAGTGCCCTTAAACGGACCACCAGTATTTTTATTACAACCTGTATGATTTTTTAAATTCATTTTCTTTGCATCCACCTATGTTGATATAACTTAAACATTATTAGACCTTAATAGTAGTTTATGTAACTGTTTCATAATAAGATCACACAAGTGTTTTAAGGCCTAATTACGTACGGTTGCATACACTGCTTTATCTACACACATATTATAAATCCTAAATGATGTGTTCGGAAACCAGTAGAATGACCGCCATTGCACCACCATGACCAACTCTTGTAGCATGCCGAAAGAACGCCAGCTACATCTCGCGGCGTCCCTCGGGGCTATCCGCGCGATTGGTTTGATTTACCGGCCAAGTTGCGCGAGTCAGGGTAGATTAGATCGTGGTTCGTCTACTTATAGATAGGTGGCGCCGATATCAAAATATGATCACCATATCATTTGTCTTTTTTTATTTTGAAAGAAGCTGACGACTACGAGAAGAGAATATTCGCATCAATTTTAATTTCAAATTTTGTAGGAGTTTGGAATAGTTTTTGTTTTAGTCGATAAGACAGATAGATTGTGAACCTCGAGCGGTGCAGTTGTCATAATCCATTTTCGACATCCCTTTTTTCCTATTTTGATCTGAGTTTGATTTTTTTTGGGCGTGATTGGAATTAGTATTTTGTGATATCCAACGCCAAGTGTGTGCGTGTACCGCGTCGGAGGGGCGTCAAGCGTTTGCGGCCGGAACTGCGATACTGTCCAACGCAGATATTGGATATCGCCTGTCGCGGTTGGGATACAGCCGCCAGCCGCTTCCAAAGGACTTGAGCCCGCATTACGATGGCTCACCAGGTGAAACCGGCGTATCGCCCTGGAATACGGCCGCCTGTCGCCTCTAAAGGACTCGAGCCCGCATTTCGGGTGGCTCACCAGGTGAAACCGGAGTGTCGCTCTAGGATACGGCCGCCAGTCGCCTCTAAAGGACCTGAGCCCGCATCTCTCGTGGCTCACCAGGTGAAACCGGCGTGTCGCTCCGTGAAGTGCTCTAGAGTTTAATTGGGGACTTCGCATTTTATTTGCCGTGCTTTAGTTCTATATTGTTGTTACCATTCTTACATATCTGCGATTCGCATCTTTATATTAACCCTAAATCCCCAAAATTCTAATTGCCTCATTTGACGGGCGTACAAAGACCTGGCTCTTGAATTTAGGCTACTCTCATCCAGTATCCAGTAAATCATCTGTCACCACCCATATCACTCGCCTCATTAAACCATTACTTTCCCCGCAGCCAAATTACCAGCCGAGTTTTTTTATTTGTACTTACTAGTTTTGCTAGTACTCCCTCGTTTTATTTTCCTTTCGTGCGGAAAGTAGACGTCTACGATACTAAGGAAATTATTGAATGTGAAATATCTTTATATCGATATCGTTATCGTCATTTTTATGTGAAGTGCTAATTTTAAATAATCTGATTTTTGTAATTTAATTACATTCTATCCACTAAGGAAATTATTGAATGTGAAATATCTTTACATCGATATCGTTATCGTCATTTTTATGTGAAGTATTAATTTTAAATAATCTGATTATTATAATTTAATTACATTAAATCCGGCTCGAAGGACCAAATTGCTAATTTTAAATAATTTACTTAATCTGCAAAATTAAACGTGTTAATACAAATTACGAAGTGTTTTACTGCACTCTATTGTGCCGGCGGTCGGGCAGGCGCGTGCCAGCACTCGGGGAGAGGGCGGATCTTGGTAACGTTACCGTGGGTAATGAATTTTCAGACGTTTATACCACACTGTCAGAGATGTTACGTTACTGGTTGAAATAATGGTGCTACGGTTTCCGAACGCGAAATAGAGGATTTATGATATTGGTATAGATAAATGATATTAAGTACATGCAATAGAATCAACATTATTATATATACGCCAAACACTGGCTATTGACATGTACTTTGTGTAACATGTCACATCATTGATAATACTCACATTCGTAGGTACAGCCACCGGCAATAGTATCTTCCTACACGAAGGCCGCAAAAATATGTGACACGCTCTTATTTGTAGGGCCATAAGAGTGTGTCACATATTTTTGCGGCCTTCGTGTAGGAAGATACTATTGCCGGTGACTGTACAATAAATTATTTGTATTTGTATGGATTGAATCGAACACTTACTCCGAAGACAGGATAACCACTTATTTAAGTAGTCAACGCTGGCAATCTACTGGCAGTAGGATGTCAGAACGTCCCCCTCCCCCAACCCGCAATACAAAGAGGCGATAAGTTGAGACAGATGTAGCCTAAACCGGTCTCGGCTGGAAAGACCTAAAAGTTTCTATTTAAGATCGTTGACAAGTGAAAAACTTTTATGCGAGATTATTTTATGGGACAACAGGAACAAATTTTCGTCACCAGAGTTACATTAGTGACCGATTGAACATCTTTGTTTGTTAAAAAAACGTTTTTTTTTTAAATTTACTTTGCCAGTTCGTTTCCTTCATCGTACCATATGATAAAATTAACGTTAATAAAAAAACTGGCCAAATGCGAGTCGGACTCGCACACGGATGGTTGCGTACCATTATCTATAAAAACGGCAAAAAATCATGGTGTATAGGAGCCCCCTTAAATATTTATTTTATTCTGGTTTTTAGTATTTGGTTGTTATAGCGGCAACAGAAATACATCATCAGATCTGTGAAAATTTCAACTGTCTAACTATCACGGTTCATGTGATACAGCCTGGTGACAGACGGACAGATGGACAGCGGAGTCTTAGTAATAGGAAAAAAATTGCTTTTACCCTTTGGGTACGGAACCCTAAAAAAATACGGTATATAATATTTCTACAAATATTTAAGAAAATAATGTTTAGTGACTCGTTTCCTTTGATAAAAACATCAATGCAGCTCAATAAAAATAGGCTACCAGCGTGACACTAAGAAAAAGTCACCGAGATCTCTAGTGATTAGGACTACTACAACTATGGTCTACAAGTTCATTGCGTATTTCAGTTTAATTTGAGTTTTTTTCTACCATTTATAAAAAATTGTATGCCTTATTGTTGCATAATTAAACTAATAATGTAGTTAGGATGGATTCACACTGATAAGTTTTGCTTATATAAGAAGGGACGAAACTATTGGCTATAATTGTCGCAGATAGCTTAAGTATGCACACAACAATAATGAAATAGTGATATTCGTCTCTCATTCTGATCTATAGCTGCATTCCTACTTACGTAAGCAAAACTTACAAAATGTAAATCTGACCTTACACTAGTTTTGGACCATAGTTAGGAGCTTATACGGTACCTACTTATTAAATTAGTTTTTTTTACACTCGCCACACTGCTAGTATATTGTCCCTTGCTAGTTTCGATATTTATTTAGTTCATTTTTTTTTGATAGCAGCAACTCTGGAGAGGATTTGGGTCGTTTGTACACCTTCGGAAGTAAATACATTTGGTTGGTGTAATCTTTAAATTATTTTCGCATAGGTTTTCTTGATCTGCTTTATTTTGGGAACTTCTGGATAATGTCGATTTCAGTTTTAATAAAATGATAATTAGGATGTTTCTACATTGACAACGGGTTTGGGTAATTCGGAACGGAACGTTTGTCGTTGGTTTGAAAAAAAAAGTTGCAGGAACTGTCAGTCACAGGAAAGGGGCCGAGGGCAAGGTTGAGTTTTAAGGAGATCGAAAATCTAATCGATTTAAATCTAGAATAAATGGTTTAAAAATCAAAGTCCTGGGTAGTGCCCGATGATAAGTGGAAAGAGGCTGTTGAACCATGCCTGTATTTGGGCAGTGACGTGCATGTTGCAGTACTTGGAGGCGCCGTCGACTCGGGTAAGTTTATTCCTTCAAAACCTGTTGAGGAAGTTAATTGTTTCCCATGTGCTAAGTGCCTAACGCGTGTCGTTGTTTCTTTTAGCTCCCTTCCTTGTGATTCGCACCGCTGGAGGACGTGCTGAAATCCTCCTGCGCCATTAGTCGAACCGCTTCAAGTAAGTGATCATGCCGCCATGTTGTTCGCGTGTAATTTGTTATGAGTTAGGACAACCCTTTTAATGGTATCTATTTGTTACAGGGTCAAAATGTTAAGAAGGCCGTGAGGGCCGTCCGCGACAGACAAAAAACGACAACTTCATCCTCTTCTCTGTTGAAAGAGGCTAAAAGACTGAGGCACCGTCTATAAAATCCACTCTTGCGTCCGAGATGACTATAAACTAGAAACAGCCCCTCCTGTTTAAAGAGGTATGTTCAAAACTTGCTCAAGCATTTTAATTGTATAGTCATGAGTATGTCGACAGTTGCGCCAGAGACTAATGTCAGCTTTTGAACTATTTCAGGGTTTCGGGACAGGGCTCGCTACTCCGGGTCGAGCTGAGGCGGAATAGTTCACTGCTACACTTGGAGGCGCCGTTGGACAGCGCTCTTGCCATGGTTTCGTTCTTAGTTTTATGAACCTTAACTGGGGTTACCAGGTCAGTGACCTTTCTAGTTAGACTTTGTTGACATACACACACACACGCGCCCTTTTATCGTGTTAAGATTAGTTTACCTTTTATATAAGAAATCCATAGTAATTCTAATACCAAGTGGGGACGCCCATGGTTTTGGATATTAGTTTAAGACGGGTTAAATGATAAAGTTGTCAACCGTTCCATTGACTATAAACTGTTGTACGGTTTTTTTTTTGTGAAGAATAAACACCTTTGTTAATTACACATTTTGCTTTTATCGTGTTTTACCCTATGCACTGCTATTGTTTGTGGTTGACTATTCTTTTCAATATAATCCTCAGGCGCCCAACACTTAATTGAGTCAACCCTCGGGTCTTAAGTAGCCCAATATCCCATTTTCTCATGCTCTGCCTGGCTGAGGTGTTTCAGTGGCGCCCAACGTGGGGCCTGAAATAACAGTGCATCAGGGTATAAGGGTGTGCGTGTTTGAGTGTGGGAAGTTTATGTGCACGCTGGTATGAGGATTTTTAGCAGCGCGGTTTACCAGATTTGGTGTGTGAATTTAAAGAATATTAACTTGAAATATTATTGAACTGAAATGTGAAACTATAAATGTTAAGTAGACTATTTAATACTTCTGACATTTAGCTATATCTTGTTGTTAGCAAAACCCTCTAATATAGGTTTTGTTGGTTTTCTTTTCTTATTAAGACTGACAGTTATCTTTATTGTGATACTATGGATTTCACTATTAAAATTGAGTACCTATTAAAGGATGAGATCCAGCATGAGCTGACCTTATTACACATTCCTTTTGACACACATGATTCTTGCGATGCACTTCGGAAATTGCTCCGACAAACTAGAACTTTGGTCCGGCGTGGCAATTTGAAGACATCAGGAGCGGCCCATCCCGTCGATGCTGTCCATGAGCTGGCAGTGTGTAAGCTTAAGGTTCAGGAGCTTCAGACAGCCATTGCGAGTGGCGCCAACTTGACAACGGCACAGCGGGAAAGGTTGGCTGGTCGGGCCAATTACTACTTGGGTAGGATAGCTCGGATCAAGGACCATGATGAAGCAGTGGACCTACTGCAGGGAGTTTTAGTGTCTTGCTTATCGGTTCTTAATGAGGAGGAGGAGTCTTCAGGGTCTGAGATAGAGATTTTCAGCTCCCCTGCCAAGGAGGAACGTCCAACTGTGGCAGTGTGTACAGCGGAACCGCGCCACAAACTCAGCAGCTTGAACCTCAAATATAAGGGCGATACCTGTGTCAGGACATTCATCACTCGACTTACGGAACTGCGCTTGGCTCGCGAGATCCCAGAACGCCTGGTATTTAAGGGTTTTGCAGACATAGTGGAGGGACCGGTTCTGTTCTGGTACCGCTCATACAAGGATTCCTTTTCAAATTTAACGGAACTCTTAGCGGCTTTAAAGGCTGACTTCGACATCCCAGATTATGACTTTTTATTATCGAAAGAGATTGAGGCACGCACTCAGGCGCGACATGAAACCATAGTGGTATACCTTTCTTATATGGGGGGGTTATTTTCACGCCTTACTAACCCACTGTCGGAGGGGGAGCGGCTGGCTATTTTGATGCGTAACATCAGGCCCGAGTACAGTAGGGAGCTAGCTTTGATGGACATCTCCTCCTTAAGTGAGCTCAAGCGGGTGTGCATGCGACTGGAGCTGGCAGGAGTGAGGGCGGCCAATTTTTCGGAACCTAGCACGTCGGGATTTACGGTTGCCCCAGATATGCAAGTGAAACCAAGGGCGGTACCTAGGAAACCAGCGGTAAATTCAGTGGATCGGCCCCGGGTGTCCTCCATGTTTTGCTATCGCTGTAAAAGCGACGCTCACAATACGAGGTTTTGTCCCAACTCACGCGAGTTAGTGTGTTTTAGGTGTGGACATGCGGGTGTAAGGTCACCCGAGTGTCCCACGTGTGGTGCTGCGGCTCCCCAGTCAAAAAACTGATTAGGCCGGTCTCGCGGGTGTCAACGGTCCGTAGTGGATCTGACTTCGTCGAGACCTACTTCCCTCCGCGTCCAGGGGATACAAGGGCATATTTGACTGTACAGGTATTGTGTGTAAAGGTCTGTGGGTTGATGGATTGTGGTGCCTCGAGTTCCATTCTGGGCGGTGGAGTGGAAACCGTGTTCCGGAACTTAAATATCCCTTTGTTAGAATTCGACCGACCATGTAGGTTTGAGGTAGCCAATGGGCAATTTTGCGAGTGCAAGTATTTTATGAACATTCCCATACAACATAAAGGGACTGTCAAGCTAGTAAAGTTCCACGTCGTGCCAGGTATTCCGATTCCGATCCATTTTGGGCTTAATTTCTGGAGAGCGTTCAACATAGCACCGGAGATACTGGCGTTGTTGCCGAAGCAGGTTCCGTCAGAATTCGTTAACAGCGTTACCATGGAGGAAGGGCTCCGGGACTACAGTTCTTTGAGCAAGGACGAGAAGGAAAAACTAGATGAGATACGTGCTCTTTTTGAAAATATTAATACGGATAAGGTCGGTTTGGGTCGCACCCATCTAATTCAACACGTTATAGATACAGGGGGGTCTCCTCCGATTAAACAAAAGTATTATAGACTTAGCCCGCCCAAACTGATATATTTAGTAGAAGAATTAGATCGAATGTTAGCTAATAAAGTAGTGGAGCGATCGGAATCGGAATGGAACTCCCCGGTTACTATGGTACCCAAGTCTAACGGGGAAATGCGGCTGTGTCTGGATAGCCGGCGTCTCAACGCGGTTTCGAAAACGGATGCGTACCCGTTGCCTTACATAAATTATATAATTGATAACTTGCGCGACGCTAAGTATTTGACCTCTTTGGACTTGAGTGCTGCGTACCACCAGATACCTTTACATCCTGACTCCAAGGAGAAGACTGCGTTCTCGGTACCCTCCAGGGGATTATTTCACTATAACGTCATGTGTTTTGGTTTGGTCGGTGCCTCGGCCACAATGCAGAGACTCATGGACAGCTTATTCGCTGCTGAGTTTGACAATAAGGTGTTCGCTTATATCGATGATATAGTTATCTGTACTGCTACATTTCAGGAACACCTAGTAATACTCCAGCGGGTGTATGAGAAACTCCGTTTAGCCAACCTGACCATCAACATGAAGAAGTCACAATTTTGTCGCAGTGAGCTAAAATATTTAGGTTTTGTCGTAGATCGTTTTGGACTTAGAACGGACCCTGCTAAGGTTGAGGTAATAATGAAGTATCCGACTCCTCGGGATCCTAAGGAACTCAAAAGGTTTATAGGTATGTGTGGGTGGTATAGACGCTTTGTTAACAATTTCTCTCAGGTTGCTCGGCCGTTAACTAGGCTCACGAGCAAGAAGGTGGCTTTTCAATGGTCGACAGAAGCAGAGGAGGCTTTCCGGACTCTGAAATCCGCTCTAATGTCTGCTCCCATTCTCAGGTGCCCAGATTTCTCGCTCCCTTTCTATATTCAGGCGGACGCGAGTTCTTTTGCCATAGGTTGTGTTCTGACCCAAAGGGTCGAGGGCGTTGATCATCCTATAGCATACTGTAGTAGGGTACTTACGGATCAAGAAGTCAACTATTCTGCGACTGAGCGTGAGCTTTTGAGTGTCCTCTATGGTCTCGAGCAGTTCCGGGCTTACGTAGAGGGGTCTATGTGTTATGTCATTACTGATCACGCCTCGCTGCAGTGGTTTTACAAACTCAAAAACCCGACAGGGCGCTTAAACCGCTGGGCATGTCGACTTAGTCAGTTTGAGTTTGAGATTATCCATAGGAAAGGTAAGGAACACGTGGTCCCTGATGCGTTGTCACGTATTCGAGTGGATTCAATTGCCTTTTGTCCGGAATCAGTGGTCGACCCCTGGTACTTACGTGTATTGCAGGGATGTACAAGCAACCCGCGCTTGTTTCCTAACTTCTCAGTCATAGACGGCAAACTGTTTCGGTTATCTAAGAATAAGTATAGTTTGACGTCCCAATTTGAGTGGCGGTTGGTGGTTCCGTTGGAGCATAGGGAGCACGTGTTAAAACAACACCATGCCCACCCGACCGCAGGTCATTTCGGGGTAGCTAAGACTCATAAAAGAATAAGCGCAGTCTACTTTTGGCCGTCGATGCATCGGGATGTTGAGAGATATGTAGCGGGGTGTGAGCTGTGTAAATGCTATAAACCTAGTAATGTGGCCCGAGCGGGCATGATGGGAAACCCGCGGTCCGTTAGTAGTCCATGGGAAGCAATTTCGTGTGATATTTTGGGGCCTTTTCCCCCTTCTTACGCGCGTAATCAGTATTTGTTTGTATGCTCTGATTACTTTAGTAAGTACGCACTATTATTTCCTTTGCGAACGGTTACCGCGAAAGCTATTGTTCGGTGCCTGGAGCGGGGGGTCTTCCTCCTGCACGGCGTTTGTAAATTTATCTACGTTGACAATGGACCCCAGTTCGTGTCGAGGGATTTCCGCGATTTAATGTCTAAATATAACGTTCCTCATATATTTTATAACCCCAGGTACCATCCGCAAACAAACCAATGCGAGCGACTTAATCGGGACTTAGTTCGCGCCATCGCGACATACGTCCGAGCGGATCACCGCACCTGGGATAGGTATATCGCGGAAATACAATGTGCGCTTAATACGTCGGTGCACACCAGTGCTAAACATACACCGTTCTATTTAAACCATGGGCGGCAAATGGTACTGGATGGCTCTATCCATAATATGGAGGAGCCGATCGACCCGGGTTCGGTGTCCATTGAACGGGAACCTTTTACGTCTAATTTGCCTAAACTTAAGGAAGTTTATCAGCAGGTTCAAGCCCATCTTAGGAAGGCTTATACTCACAACGTGCGTTATTACAACTTACGTAAGCGCGACATAGAGTTTGAAGAAGGGCAAATTATTTATAAAAGGAACTTTCCTTTGTCGAATGCCGGGAAGTTTTTTAGTGCTAAATTGGCGCCGAAGTTTGAGCGATGCGTAATTGATAGGAAACATTCTCCGTTGGTCTATACTTTAAGGTCCTTGGAGGGTAAACATTTGGGGAAATTTCACATAAAAGATATTCTCGAGCGGGGCAATATCGAATCTACGGACGACTAGGTTCGCTGTCCGGGGTAAGGCGACGAGTCCTCGTATCTCGTGATAATCTAAGACTCCGTGTATGCTACATGTAATGGCTGACATGTGTCAAGGGGTGATAGGCCACGCATCTTGTGACGTGGCGGCAACATATATATATTTTGCTAGGTTATGGCGTAAGATATCCGTACAGCAGTTACTTAGGTAAGATTTACGTATTAAAATTTAAGGTAATAATTAGCTTGTAGTAGTAACGGCTGGAGGTTGTAACCTCTGGCGTGGACCGGGCCCACATGTTGGACACCTCATGTGTCCTAACTGGTGGTTGTCCTTTATATATTTCTCGGATGTATCTCCTGGACACTGCAGAGCGTCGTTCGTATACGCGGTGCGGTAGTACACCAGTCGGGTAGTCTAGACAGTGTTTCGCATGAATATTAGGTTTAGGATTCAGTAGTAGTTAAGGCCGTGTTTTCACGGTGTAGGGCGGCCGTTGTTATAAGTAAGATTTGTTAGATTTAATATTTAAGGCTTGTTTAGGGAAGTAAGATGTCACACGGTGGTAGTGAGGGTTCCTACCACGGTATGGGAATTCGTTTTGTGAACCTAGATAGGTGAGGGTAGGAGCTTAAGTCGAAAATTTTTATTTCAGAATTTATTCTATTCTGAAATAAAAATTTTCTCGCGCAACTTAGATGGTACTGTAATGTCTTTTTTTTTACACTCGCCACACTGCTAGTATATTGTCTCTTGCTAGTTTTGATATTCATTTAGTTCATTTTTTTTTTGATAGCAGCAACCCTGGAGAGGATTTGGGTCGTTTGTACACCTTCGGAAGTAAATACATTTGATTGGTGTAATCTTTAAATTATTTTCGCATAGGTTTTCTTGATCTGCTTTATTTTGGGAACTTCTGGATAATGTCGATTTCAGTTTTAATAAAATGATAATTAGGATGTTTCTACATTGACAACGGGTTTGGGTAATTCGGAACGGAACGTTTGTCGTTGGTTAGAAAAAAAAAGTTGCAGGAACTGTCAGTCACAGGAAAGGGGCCGAGGGCAAGGTTGAGTTTTAAGGAGATCAAAAATCTAATCGATTTAAATCTAGAATAAATGGTTTAAAAATCAAAGTCCTGGGTAGTGCCCGATGATAAGTGGAAAGCGGCTGTTAAACCATGCCTGTATTTGGGCAGTGACGTGCATGTTGCAGTACTTGGAGGCGCCGTCGACTCGGGTAAGTTTATTCCTTCAAAACCTGTTGAGGAAGTTAATTGTTTCCCATGTGCTAAGTGCCTAACGCGTGTCGTTGTTTCTTTTAGCTCCCTTCCTTGTGATTCGCACCGCTGGAGGACGTGCTGAAATCCTCCTGCGCCATTAGTCGAACCACTTCAAGTAAGTGATCATGCCGCCATGTTGTTCGCGTGTAATTTGTTATGAGTTAGGACAACCCTTTTAATGGTATCTATTTGTTACAGGGTCAAAATGTTAAGAAGGCCGTGAGGGCCGTCCGCGACAGACAAAAAACTACAACTTCATCCTCTTCTCTGTTGAAAGTGGCTAAAAGACTGAGGCACCGTCTATAAAATCCACTCTTGCGTCCGAGATGACTATAAACTAGAAACAGCCCCTCCTGTTTAAAGAGGTATGTTCAAAACTTGCTCAAGCATTTTAATTGTATAGTCATGAGTATGTCGACAGTTGCGCCAGAGACTAATGTCAGCTTTTGAACTATTTCAGGGTTTCGGGACAGGGCTCGCTACTCCGGGTCGAGCTGAGGCGGAATAGTTCACTGCTACACTTGGAGGCGCCGTTGGACAGCGCTCTTGCCATGGTTTCGTTCTTAGTTTTATAAACCTTAACTGGGGTTACCAGGTCAGTGGCCTTTCTAGTTAGACTTTGTTGACATACACACACACACGCACCCTTTTATCGTGTTAAGATTAGTTTACCTTTTATATAAGAAATCCATAGTAATTCTAATACCAAGTGGGGACGCCCATGGTTTTGGATATTAGTTTAAGACGGGTTAAATGATAAAGTTGTCAACCGTTCCATTGACTATAAACTGTTGTACGGTTTTTTTTTGTGAAGAATAAACACCTTTGTTAATTACACATTTTGCTTTTATCGTGTTTTACCCTATGCACTGCTATTGTTTGTGGTTGACTATTCTTTTCAATATAATCCTCAGGCGCCCAACACTTAATTGAGTCAACCCTCGGGTCTTAAGTAGCCCAATATCCCATTTTCTCATGCTCTGCCTGGCTGAGGTGTTTACTAGATAATTTTATTTGTTCCATATGACACATCTACACAACACGCATGCATGTTAAAAAAATTGCTCTGGCAGCATAGCTCACAAAGTCTAGCTATTGATATTTAATTCACTACCCGCCCTGCATACTCGTTCCTTTTCCTTTTGAGGTACGGAATCCAAAAATTGTAAGTACTAGCCTATACGCAGTTGGTAAACTAATTGCGATTTATGTCGCTGTTTGGAGGCAACAGATTTCAAGGGAAAGTCAAAGTTTGTCCTTAATCCAATTTTTCTATTCGTTACAGCAATGTTCAGGGATTGTTAAAATTGTGTGATGTACGGAACTATCAGGGTGCGAGTCCGACTCGCACTTGGCCGGTTTATTTTATAATTACAACATTTCATCATCAATTCCCCTAGCGTTTGTCTCGGCTTTTACCACGGCTCAATTAAGCATAGACTGCTAAAATCATAACCTTTCCTTTTATCTTCGCCGTAGTCAAAAGTGAAATGTATTACAACTGGCGTACTTTTTTATTTACTTTGTGACTAGGCGTTTAGCACCACTGCGAATTATATCAAATCAAGATAAAATTGCTAACAGTATGGGTGTATTCATGTAGTGTTAATATACATTTTAGTAACGTGCAAAACCATAAATGTAAACTGTTTGTTTGAGTTTATTAAAGAGGATCATTAAAAAAGTGCATAGGAAGTCACACGCTTTGAGCGAAAGTAGTTAGAGCAACATTGTTTAGTCAAAGTGCTTACACACGCTGCGCATGGCCCCTCGCGAGGCATCCCCTCTCCCGCGTCCCGCGGCCCGCACGTGCGCATTCCACTAACGAGTGAAATAATAGAAATCTTTATTTGTCACATGATTTAACTTTTTAATACGCAGGATATTTTTTTTTATTTTTTTACAGTCGAAAGAAAAGTCTTAAAGGAAATATAATTAAAAAAAAATTGACGGAGCAATATTCTACTGCGAGTAATAAGCTAATTTTTATACTGAAAAAGTTTGATAGTGAAATTTTTGGAAATTGTTTGTCTTAAGTAGAAAACGTACATTTAATGTCACTTCAGTAAAGAAAAGTGACGGAGCTAATTTCCGATGTGAGTTACACAAAAATAATATATTTTATAAAAAAAATATAGTATGTCATGGATTTTTTTTTGAAATTTCAAATATTGATTACATACTTCAAGTCAATATTTCTGGTGAAATAAAATTAGACTGAGCTTTTTTCCAAACGTAAATATAGACGATATAAGAGTTTAGGTAAAAAAACCCAACTAAGACAATTTTTTTTTTTTGAAAAATAATTATGTACCATCTACTCCTGACACTTTATCATGCTGTGAAGTTTTTTTGGACTGAGGAGTTAATGCGAGGTCAAACCCTCTATTGCCTGGCCTATTAGGGCTGCCAATTTGTGGGTTATCTTGTATGCCTTAAATGTTTCATATTTAATAATGATGCAAATTACGTTTTTTGTTTATAAAACATAATATTCTGGTAATTAGAGTGACGCTTTTTTACACATTCCAAGTGTGTATATAACGAATTAAATAAAATATTAATAAGGAGCAAAACGAAAAGAGCTTAAGTACTCTGTAAGTTTTATAATTACATTAAATTTGAGGTTGTTTAGTACGACTAGTATGACATTCCGTCTTCATCTTGCTCCTGTTGTGTCTTGTAACAGTTGTAAGTAATAATTAACCTAATTAATAATTATTTTAGCGGAAACAGCAACGAACAACTGAGAGTGACAGCCCTATCTTAGTACCAACTCTCGCAAAAACACTAATTATGAACAATAACTAGACTGTTTAAACATGACATCTCGATATACCCGATTTGTAATCTTTCAACCAATTATGACTCCTATTGTCTTACTTTTATGTTCTAATTTGCCTTGCTACATTGCTTGCGTAATGTTTGTCCATGACAAGTGTTTAATTTAGGTGTCTTATCTGCTAGTTTACCCCACAGACATGTTAACTTAGGTGATGTGATGTGTTACATCTTTCTACCAAAGAAGGCTCTTATCGTAGGTATTAAAACTGATTAGGAAAACCCATAATTATTCGAGAACAGTCTAGTTCGGTTGGATCCGTATATATTATATTTATAAAACTTTCGCGTAAGAGGAAATCTAATCTAATCTATGGTCTACCACCGTAGTGTATTTATAATTCGTGATTTGTGTTTTGTTTTTGCGCAGATGAAAGAGATGCCAATGGGTCGGTTTCTTTTTTTTATGGGAAACAAGTGTCCCAAATCTAGTTTACTTATTTAATACAAAACTCTGTGTCAAATCCTCTTGTTAGTATACAGTGTGGAAAAAATAAGTCGGGCCCTGGAGGGAAACTACCTTTAAACGTTGAGATAGCTCAATTTACTGAAAGGAAACATTCTTTAATTTTTTTATAGGGACATAACTGCATTTACAAATTGTTGGAAAAAAGTACAGTTCACAAGAAAATTATTTATTTTGTAATTTTAGCCATAAATAATTGTTATGACAATTGATGCCAATCGATCCTATTTCCAACAAGGATAAAAACTTCTTAATACCAACCAAGTTTAAGGCACAAGAGAACCCATAAATAATAAAAAAAAGATTTTTCATACAATTAGTATGGAAAAAAGCGAAAATTAAGAAAAAAACTGTGAATGTAGTTTTAGTTTTTAGGAAAATTAAAAAATGTTTCCTTTCAGTAAATTGAGCTATCTCAACGTTTTAAAGTAAACATTTGTTCACAAAACACCGTGACAGAGTGGTAAAACTTAACGCTGTCCTCATGTCCTCACTAAAGAGAATGTTTTCTCAAAAACCACTGCACAGAGATTCTTGTTACCGACGTGAAAGAAAAATTTTGTAGTCCTTTAAAAAAACCATTCTAGTTTCTATTTAAATTTATCATTTTAATAATGCTTGAAAAACCGAAAACCTCATCCTTTTGACGCTGAAAAAGGAAAACGGCCTAAATAGCTCAACCCGATCAATGAGGGTTTCCGCGATCGAGTTTTTCACTAGATGGCAGCACCGTGGCAACAGGTCTAGCTGTCACAATCCACTAATCATGTTTAACCATATATTTTTTGATTGGTGGATTTTGACAGCTACTGCCAAAAAGACCTGTCGTCACGGTGCTGCCATCTAGTGAAAATCTCAATCGCGGAAACCCTCATTTGTTGCAATGGAACCCGATGTTTTACCTGTGGGTATTAAACTTCTTCCAACGAACACTAACTAAATAGGCAGGTTAAAAAGTTTAAAGTTAGAATACGGCATATTCTAACTTTAAAACACGGTTACACGCGATCGAACTCCAATACAAGTACAATGCATTGATAATGATAACGCAACGATATACAGCTAACGCCTAAACGTCAAAGTGCCGTCAACATGTGAGACTTCTGGAGTTGCAGACGTCCATAGGCTACAGTAGCTGCTTAACATCAGGAGGGCCGTTTGCTTGTTTGCCACCGTCGTGGTATAAAAAAAACCAGGAGTGTGTCGTGATCATTTTGAACCCGTCGTCGGTATAGCCGGTACTGCCGGTAGGTACTTTTTTAACCGTTTAAGAAACTGCATCCGCACCCTCAGGAGTAGGTACTTCACTCCCGCTGTGCTCTATACTCATTGTTACCTAAAACCACCAATAATCCCAATTACTTCGCATAAAATCAGATATTGTCCCACTTAAACGTCTTAAACTAAACTATCAAACGATTCCGACAACATAACAAGATAAGAGTAAACCACTTCTACTAGTTCATCGACATAAATGCAGTTTTATTTCATCATATCTGGAGTACGCAATGAGCAATATTTTCAATATTGTCATCCTCATCCTCACATGACCAGTGCTAAATCGGAAGCACGTGACGATCTCAAGTCATGAATCAGCCTCTTTGAACAAAAATAAAGCCGTCTGAAGTACGTTCACGAACTATCTGGATAAAAATAGACGAAGTGATATTTACGGATATTCAATCGATAAAGTCATACCTACATCGATAGGAAAAATTTTAGAATTGGACATGACCATGCCTCGTGTGATACTATGCAAGGGTATGTCCAAGCATCGATAGCGCCTTATTATTCAAGTCCATTTTTAGAATACGAGTAGAATAAGAATAGTTATTTGTTATACAAGGGTGCAAAGTTGTATTTTAACCGCGAGTGTGGAATTGAAACACGAGCTAGCGAATGTATTCTAATACATTACTACAACAACAACCACCCTAGAGGGTTGCAGTACAACCCTAGAGGGTTGAACTGCGAGGTAGCGAATGGATTCTATGGTTGAACCGCGAGCGAAGCAAGAGGTTCGAAAATAGAATCCTGAGCGAAGCGAAAAGTTCAAAAATAGAATCCTGAGCGTTGCAAGTGTTGCAACACACGAGACGTAAAAATAACTTTGCAGCCGTGTGTAACACAAATCTTTTCATCTCACTAAAGCGAGGAAAATATAGTCTGGCCAGCCAACGAACGCAGTAGCAATGTAAACCACACAAAAATATAGCAACACTAAGCGAATCGAACAGCAGCATTGCTCCATAGAAAAGCAGCAATGTACATCAAACAACTTAGTATTTTTTGGACGCCTGTCGCGCGCTTTTGTACGTCATTTCTAAAATTGTAATTCTGCATTGAATAATAAAATAATTGAAAATTCTGATATATTTATGACTTTACAATGAAAAAGAAGGTGGGAAGAAATTAAAATGACAACATAAAAACCGGCCAAGAGCGTGTCGGGCCACGCTCAGTGTAGGGTTCCGTAGTTTTCTGTCCGTCACAGTAAGTGTCCCCATTAAGAGTTTTTGAAAGCACGTCATTTCATTGTGATTTTGTAGAAATTACAGGTACAATAAACACCTGCTTATACGGTTGAAACAAACTTAGTTCAGAAATTATTTTGTAATTTTTTTCTAAAACTATTCAACCTATCAAGTTCAAAATAATTTTCCTAGAAAGTTTTTATAAAGTTGTACTTTCGACATTTTTTTTATATTTTTAAAACTTATGGTTCAAAAGTTAGAGGGGGGGGGGGGCACATTTTTTTTTACTTCTGGAGCGATTATTTCTGAAAATGTTTACTTTATCAAAAAATGATTGTATAAGCCCCTATTCATTTTTAAATACCTATCCAAAAATATATCACACGTTAGGGTTGAAATGGAAAAAAAATCACTCCCCACTTTACGTATAGGGGAGGTACCCTAATAAAACATTTTTTTCCACTTTTTATTTTACCACTTTGTCGGCGATATTAGTACCAAATTTCAGCTGTCTAGTGCTAACGGTGACTGAGATTATCCGCGGACGGACGGCCGGACGGCCAGACATGGCGAAACTATAAGGGTTCCTAGTTGACTACGGTACCCTAAAAATGACAGAAGATTATGCGGTCAAAATATAATAGTTGACATCCAGGAAGGAATGAAACATTGATACTTACAATGATTGCTAAAATCATAAGGCCAGTCGAGGGAAACAGTTACTCGTTTCCCAATTATATTTACTATGGATGGGTTATACTCTAACAAAATGAGCACAAAAAACACTTCCAGAATTATTTCAGAACATAGCAACGATTCTGTTGTTTATTTATTTTGACAATCATTACATCTTTGTCACTCCCATTGTTAGAAAATTACAGTTTGTCTCTTTCTCACGCGGGTGACGGGAGTTCATTGGCACGTCCGCATCTCTCGCTAGCCGATGCGCGACTAGCGACAATTGTTTGAATTCACGCATTTTAAGTGCTTCACTTCACCCATCTGTCATTATTATATATCATAGGTACCTATATCTACCAGAAAATACAACTTTTCAGTTTAGAATGGAACAGGATTAGGTAGCTTCATGATCTGTATGAATAAGAGAGTCATGTTAATTTACATATATTATATCACTCAGTATACTCCTACTTATTTACTATGATTTCCTTTTATCATTTCGTTTGACGACTATTTTAGGTAGGCACTTATTAAATCTAATGTACGAATCTAATGAATGAATAATCAATAAACGCACGTGAGGTTTTGGTGTTTATTTATTTTATACATAACTTAGGTAGGTACATAAAGGAAAACATTTCAAAGGCTTGATAAAAGTCTGTTGTAGGTAGCGGGATGCTTGGTGCTTAAACCTGTTAAATTGTAGTGTTTTCTTGCTTTGTGACAATATGCAGCACTTGCTCCTATTCAACAAACGATCTTGGACTTCGTTTAGCACTAGTTTTCGCTTCAATTATTCGATTTTACACTGAAAGAAAGAACTTGAAATGATAATTCGATACAAAACTCTACATAACCTCAAAGTCACATATATCACGAAAAATGTATTACACCTGTCGTAAGTACCTACATCAATATCTCAGTTGTTCTTTGCGTTGATTTAATACATTTATTGAAAGGTGATGGCAGATATTACATTAATAAATAATAAAAAACGCAATCTGAAACTTAAAAATAAAAGTAAGCAAAACGAACTTTTTAAAATTAAAAAGTTACATGTCACAGATAAAACAAAAACAATGCACTATTTTCGAATTATTCTGAGACAGGTAGTTCATCAATTAAATTAAAATATTTCTCGAAAGATTTAAAGCGTTTTATAGTAAAATCATGAAACAAAATTGTTTTACACTAAATGTTTCTAATTGAATACAATTAAATATAAAATAATTTTTGCAGATCAGGAAAATAGTAAGGTTACGCAATTATAGGTATTAATCAGTAATCACAGCTGTAATAGATCAGGAAATATCGAGAGACATAACGTAACCTTTTGCACTCACGGTCAAAGGACTATATTAGTATCTGCTTGTCCAGGAGTGAGAGGTATTGTGAGGAGGCGGATGATAAAAAAAAGTCCCGCCGTGTTTCTTGCCGTTCATAATACTCATAATATTACTTCTCAGAGGTGTAGGGTTAGAACCGGTGGTAGTTTTTTTTCTCTGACGTTCATAAGTGCATTGTAATGTGCCTAAATTGAAGAATAAATATATTTTATCTTTTTTTTATGCGAGCGGTGTAAAAATTGTCTGTTCTATAAATAGATCAAACTATCAAAGTACTTATATGATCTTCCAACGCCTTTTGATATACTCCGCAGCTTGCCTTCGATCGGCAGTTCCGTAATATCCTGTGCTCAGTTCCAAGGGATGATTATGTAATTTTGTTCCCGCGCTTATACAACGCGTAATTTTATCATTTTAAATTAATTTTGTACTAAGCAGAAACGTCTGCAAGCGAACTTGAGAAATGGAAAAATTCATCGCGTTATCATTTAATTTTAAATTTTTTTACTTTTATTGTGTGTGTCAAAAACAAGTCCCTTAAATCTAACATAATCTTAAAAATAATTACATACAGTAACTTGACAAAAGTCAAACCCGTTCCTTGAAGGTTGCGATGCAGCATTGCCACGCTGGATGGCTATGGACAGTCTTTGCACCAGAAACGACTCTCCCTTTGTCTCAGTCGACGTCCTATATCGCGCACAAGCTGTTTCGCGTCAGCACCCCAGCAGCCTGCTGTTTCTACCGCAAAAGGGACGAATATATAGCCTGAGCCTAGAGGCGCGTACTTTTGGCGCTTCACCTTTACAAATTAAGATGAGATTTGAAAGTTCAAATAAGCTTCGAGAAATTAGTTAGCTAGTAGCTTGTAAAGTGAAGACCAATGTTTAACTACAAACACATGATTCAATTTCACAATAGAACCTTGACTTACTGTCTGTCCATACAGAACCGGAATGTCTATTGACATTGGATGTATGCAGCCGTTTTTTTATAAAACCTCGTGCATCGTGACCGTGATTGTATTAGTTTTAGGTTTCAATTACACATGTATATAAATATATTATATTATATTGAGTAAAACCAGAGACTAGTGTAATTGTAAGTCCTTTACAATTTTGAAACACGTAATTTGGCCCTATAGTTCTTTAGAACCCATTTAGCCACTTAAAGTTTCCGATTTTTCCTTAATGAGTAATGATTTGAATACATTCTGTATACTTACCTATAAATAGTTTCTCAAGCGCTGACATCGCTCATACATAATTTATCAACATCAAACTCGCTTTAATTATAAATAAAGTAAAAATAGAATTAGAAAAAAAAGCGGCCAAGTGCGTGTCGGACCACGCATAAATGAGGGTTCCGTACCTTCATTGGAATAAGAACTAAACTAATACCAAAAGGTCGTATCTGATGCCTATAGAAGAGGTTTTTTGAAGATAACTCAAAAATGGTTGAACCAATTGTCATAGAAAGTGTGTGATGAGGCGCATCTTCTCAATTTTTTTCATATTTTTTGGACTTACAGTTCAAAAGTTACAGTTACAGTACAGGACACAATTTTTCTGATTTTCGAAGCGATTATTTTTGAAAATATTTACTTAATCACAATATGTTCAAAGAAAGCTCTATGTGAGTTATGGAGCGCCCCCCCTAAAAATATATTTTTTCTGCAATTTAACTACATAACTAAATAGCGGCATATAAAATACACCTTATGTCAAAATGTTATTAAGATACGTTAAGACGTATCTTCACAGACAGTTTCCGAGTAAAATGGCTGTGACATACGGACGGACGGACGGACCGACGGGAGACGGACATGACGAAACTATAAGGATTCCGTTTTTGCCGTTATGGCTACGGAACCCTAACAAAAAAGGTTAGTCACTGTTTATCGAAGCTCTATAAAAACAGATGTGCTCTTGAGTATTTACCAATATTTTTATTAAAACAGTTTTCACCTTCATTCATAATCTGTAGGTGCTTTCGTAAAATTGTAGTTTTAGTTTACACCGGTACAGGAACTTGACGAGTATAGGTTTCTTAGCGCACCTAAAAGGCTCTAAATCAATTTCAGATCTAGGCAGAGGCGTATTTTAAAATTGGGCGCCCCAGGCCATAAAGGCCTTATGGCCCGTTACTTGACTGACCGGCGCCCTGAACCCAGCGCGTAGGGCGACAGATGCCGCCCTATTTAATAAAGTACTGACATAAGTGACATTTATTATTATTGAATTAAGTACTGATTTCAATGTTCCGCCGTTCAATAATTATGACATTATTTTGCTAAAGGTACAATTTTTATCGCCGGGACTTATTCATATTCATATTCATTTATTTCGGTAATGCAAGTCAAAAGTAAAATTAATACTAGTGAGCTATTATATAATAGAAATTCGCGATTTAAATAAGGATAAATAATAAATATATTATGTTAATTACATAAGTCAAACATGTCAATTCTGATTACAATAGCCACACAATTAAAATTAAATTAATTTTATGTCACATAATTCTTTAGTGTCATATAAAGCATTTTCAATTAGTCATATTTAAATTCCTTAAAAAATTGTTATACATCTTACTGTACAGATTCAATGATCCGATATATTTTATGGCGACTTGTACAGTCGCCATAAAGTATATAGTCGGAGCACACAAATCTCTGAGTACGTCTCTATTGTCAAGGTGATAAAGTGCATGTTCAGATATTTTTGAGTACCCTGGCCGCTTCGATAAATTTGATAGCGACTGTATATGAAATAAAGGTGTAGGCGTTAAGCAAAATAATGTCACAATTGATAACCTTGTTTGTGAACGCTTCAGTTTATTCAGAAAGCTAAAATGCAGGTCATGATAACATACAAATACAAATAATTTATTTACGTCCCCACCTGGCCATAATGTGAGTTTTACCGCTCGCTACGCTTACGGTAAAACTCGCATTATGGCCAGGTGGGGACGTAAAATTGTGTACTCACCACGGGCAGTAAAAAAGAAAGCCCTCTATCGCATATTTACAACCCTCGCCTGCGGCTCGGGTCCCAAATACCTGCGATTTCGGGCTTTCTTTTTTTTACAGCCCTAGGTAAGTAATGTACTATTATAACACCAAGTTATAACGTCAATCTTATCATTATATTCAATTACATTGGTCAAATTTTCATCTTAACTAGTACTTAATTCGATTCCAAATATTTTGTTAGGGAATGTCCATCGTTACTGTCAATAATTTCCTAAACACCTGTTTTTCCTTAGGTTATTGCTAAGGAATAAGACACTTACAACAGCGCAACCCTTTAATTGCCAATTTTACGTACTATTACAATGATATGTAACTGTGTTAGCCATTTTCTGACATTGTACGTCATCGACAAATCTTCTATAATTTCCAATTTTTAATTATAACTGATTCTATGAAATACAGACTGATGCAACACAATTGATTACAATTATCTAAAGATCATTTCTCCAAACTAGGAACACCATCATCCAATAGATAAGCCAATACCTCGTTCATGGATAAGGATAATCGAAACATGATCTACCTTTTACAAGGGATAGGAATAACGTTTGCGAATATGTACATCGGTTTATACGTATAATGCACTTACCTCTACGGACCACCCACACTCGACATTAGCTTTCATACGTCCTATTATTGGAAGCCTCCTTCTGTGACATTAAAGCATAGATAATTTATATGCCTTGATTACACATACCGAGTACAGTGGCGAGACATCAATATACCACCTGACCGAGACAGTAAAGTGGCCGAGTTTTGTAAATAGGAATTTGTGGAATCGTTGGAGTAGAAGAAATGTCGTTTTTGGACGCGATGTCCTGAGAATACTGAGGGGATCTTGATGTTTGAAAAAATATTATTTTGTTTGATAGGGTATACACTTGACTTGACAGTTGGTCCCATTGTCATTAGGTCGGAATCTGATGACGGAATCCTCAGCTCGGGCATTTGTTCTTCGAAAGTTGAAGTCGGTTCTTTATTCTTTAAAATTATTTTGTATCTCATAGGTACTATCGGGTTCAGAATTGCATGGCCATGACCATGCAATTTTGAACCTGATGGTACGTCAGCTGCAGAGAAAAAGACCCCCGTGCGTAAAAAATCAAGCAAAGCTGTGCGGAAAACTAGTGTTTATTTAGCACTGATAAACATATGCGATAAAAATGGAATGTAACGGTGATATTTACCTTTATCACATCATCGAAGTTTTCATTAGGGATTAACGTTCACTTAATACTGGTTAACCATAGAAATATGAGTTCATCTGAATGTGTGAATCGTGAATGCGAGGGCAAAGATATGCCAAAAAGCATATTTTACCAGTTACTTTTGGCACCGATAGTTATTGCAATATTTGTACTCTTGTGCCTTCTTTGGAACTGTTACAAAAGCAACAAAAAAATGTGAGTATTTATCGCTTTAAACACCGATCAAATAATACTAGGGATACACAATCAGCCAGAAAAAATGACCCCACAATAATACCGCAAGAACGACTCTAGCGGGCGGTACTTTCTTTGACAGTCTTATTATTTATGGTATAAGACTGTCCGGTTACAAATTTTCAGGAGCCATATTTTCAGTAAATCTTGTTTGAGTCTGTGACTCCTTTACATTGGTGCTCGAAGTTTTAAAACTAAAACGTTGATGTTGCTGTTGCACTGATGTTACATTACGTTATAAAACACGAGGTGAAACGGTAGTGCCATTATTATGGCATCGTAGGGTCATCTTTGTTACACCGTGTTATATAACATTATGTACATGTTGTTGAATATATTGGGATCACTTTTGATGATACCCTTATGAGTATGAAACACAGCGTATAATTTTTTCAATAAATTATATATTTTAAAAGGATTTTTAAATCATTCAATCATTTATTCGTATATATATATATATATATATTTATTTATTTATTTATATATATAGGTATATATTTATTTAGTTATTTATTTATGAATTATGATCGTGGTCTGATATTAATAGTAATGCATTATATATTATATTATTATGTACCTATATATTTATTAGTGTTTACCTGCAGTTTTTTATGTTTCGGAACTTTTTATTGGTATCTTTTGTGCATAGTTTGTCTTCAACATTTGTACTTATTTAATTCTTTCTCATTTTCTCGTGTGTTGGCCGGAAGAGATCCCTATCAGGGATAAGCTCGCCTTTGTGCATATCTTTTATAATACCTACTTGTTTATGTGCAATAAAGTGATACATACATACATGTATATACATATTCAAAATAACACAAGTTTACAGTATTTTCCCAAAACACTTGCATGCCTATGCTAATGGAACATACTTTACAAAATTTGTATAAACTATAAGAGAAACATAAGAACAATAAAAACAGTATAAAATATGAAACAAACACAACACTTACAAATATTACCATTATTGTACTAGATACTAACTGCAGTAATGCTAAGACTTTTTTGCAAAATACACCAATACGATCAGCGAAGAATATCGATGTCGTTACATTCTATTAGGATTGGTTTAGGACCGTTCTGGCTCTAGCGGTGGGAGCGTTAGCACCACGCTGCATACGCGAATTCCACTTACAACTCTTACTAATTAAGTTAATTGAATTGAAGCTTTCTTAACACATTAACTTTACTATTTTTAACAAATTCAATCTACAGGAATGATATGTTTGACTCTAGAAAGGCAACTTTAATTTCCTACGTAAAAGAAGCACTTAAGATACACACTATAGTTAAACATATTTTACCTACAAAAATATTGTGCGTTATGCATTTTATAGCGATTAATTAGATTAATACCTTTTGCAGTAAAACACTTCTATAATTGCATTAACACGTTTAATTTTGAAGATAAAGTAAATTATTTAAAATTAGCAACAATAGTCAGATTATTTAAAATTAGCATTTCACGTAAAAATTACAATAACGGTATCTATATAAAGATATTTCACATTCAATAACTTCCTTAGTGGTTAGAATGTAATTAAATTACAATAATCAAAATATTTAAAATTAGCATTTCACTTAAAAATGAAGATAACGGTACCTATATAAAGATATTTCACATTCAATAACTTCCTTAGTGGTTAAAATGTAATTAAATTACAATAATCAGAATATTTAATATTAGCACTTCACATAAAAATGACGATAACTGTATCTATATAAGGATATTTCACATTCAATAGTTACCTTAGTATCGTAAACGTCTACTTTCCGCACAAAAGGAAAATAAAAAGGATGGAGTACTAGCAAAACTGGTAAGTACAAATAAAGACTGGGCTGGTAATTTGGCTGCAGGAAAATAATGGATTAATGAGGCGGGTGATATGGATGGTGACAGATGATTCGCTGGCTGAACGTAGCCTAAATTAAAGAGCCAGGTCTTTGTACGCCCGTCAAATGAGGCAATTAGAATTTTGGGAAATATTTTAGCAAAACAACAAAAAGCTATTATGGCACAAAAACACTGGATACAAAAAAAAAGGAATCGGATTTACGTTTTTAAAAAAATGTAAATAATTTGATATTCTCGAAAGACAGGATGGCTAAAGCTGTAGTTAAATTTGAATAGAGTTCGTGGGCAAGCGTCCGCTTTGGTTTAGGCGGACCCAACAGCTCGCTGAACTCTCTTTCTCACTTGGAGAGCCCGCTGGATGCGGGCTCTAATTCTCCCACGACGGTGAAGAATCACGCGGAACACGTGGCGGTTGCAGACCGCCTCGCCGGTCCGGCACCCACAAGCGCCTTCCGGAGTCCTTCCGGCTCAGGCGGTCCCACTGGTGGCCTGCTTGGTTTTAAATTTGGATACTCTATTGTTTCATCCGATGGTCACTTTTGATTGGTGACCCAACATGTTTCTATGGCTAAGATGTGGATGATGGTAAGCTTGCTGAACAGGCCTATCACTTAGTATTGAACAATGAATTAGCTTTCGAAAACTATCTCAAAAATAGTTACAATAAAAGCACACCAATCAATGGACACGTCCAAAATATGACACCCTCCATCCAAATCAACTTTTCCCTTTTTTAACAATCTGGAATACCTCAAAAATTCATATTCAAAATTAGCGCGAGTATTATCTCAATTTATAACTGCCAGTCGTGTATCACAGAATGCGGACTGATATAAGCGCCATCTACCCGTAATGCCGTGAATCACAATGTACGCTTTTTTATATATCAACAACGACCTAGCCTTAGACCTTCCTTAGACACGGAAGTTCTGAAGAAAGTCGACAGATGTCGTACGATAAACGTAGCGTCATGCTACACTTTATTTTGGTTTTCAGATAAATCGTATTACAACTTTTCCAACTTAAGGCTGACTAGATCAACAATTATAATTTATAATGTCTGATAAAATCTTTCCTTTGTTGAGTTTTTATAACTTCGGCCTTGCACAATCTGCAAACAAAAGATTGTTTTGCACATACATTCATTTTTGATAAGACAAGCTAAAAAAACACCAGAATTACTTTGAAAATATAATTCACGCAATGCATATAGGTATTTTATTTCGCATATTCGCTGTCTGCCATTGTTAAATAAATAACATTTAATTGCTTACGTTTCTCTGTTTCTCTGACAGTCTTACTTCTTACGGTATAAAACTGGCCGGTCCCTAATTTTCACGAACCATATTTTCAGTAAATCTTATTTTTATATTGTAACTCGTTGGTTTTTACAGACTTTTATTTTGCTTGATCCCGTATAGGTATTTGTTTAGGTATGCATCAAATCTTGTAAGTTAAATTTCTACCACTTCCCGGTGTCCGATTGAGTTGAAATTTGGTATACTTCCGTAATTTACATGACAATGCTACTAAGTATAGTCAGCATTAAAAGTTTATACCAATAAATATTTTTGGGAGTTACGAAAACACATAAATTCTAAGAGACTTCTCTTTCCACGCAGACATAATGATATTGTCGTTGTCGCTGTGTCACATCTTGTAGTGACATTTGACATTTTAGTTGTGACATCACTTTATTTGAGTTCCTATTTATGCATTTTATATAGGACGACGACTTCGTAGTCTTCGTACGCTACGTATAATGTTTACTGAATGTCGTAACTGGGAAATCCGGAAGAAATTTCAAGGCGTTTAACTAATCCGATTAATTCAGATATATTTTAGACATGCGATAATCTACCATAACTGTAAGAAAATAAAAACTATAACGGCGTGGATGATATAGTCGTATAACGATTATTTGCCCTAAAATAGCATTATGACGCAAACGGGTTGTATGGCGCGGTTTTTCTTGTTTGTTTTTCAGGTTTTACTTGCAATATAGGAGGAAAGTAACTTAATTAAAGATCTTGGGTAATCATCCAAGAATAATTTAAATGCTATGATAGATCAAGCCGGTTCAGGAAAAATACATGGAAATATTAAAAAAAAACTGAAATTAATTTAAGTCAGTTAGGGTCTGTATGGTGGTAGAGTCATTCGGGTCAAGATAAAATAAAAAGATAAAAGATATTTATTCTTCAATTTAGGCACAGTACAATGCACTTATCATCATGAAAGTTCCTGAAATCAGTTAATTTCGATTCTTCTAGATGACTCTACCGTTACTTGTGTCTACAGTATTTTTCCCGTTCAAAATATTTCACAGTCATTTAAACATCGTTGATAAGAAAAACGCAAAATCAACACTAAACGACAAACACATTTTATTTATGACTTAGGTACATTATAGTATTACAGTTAATACCTCATTACATCACGAAATTCCTACTTTAGATAGTAGCTAAAGAGGCTGTCGGATCTAAAGGACGTTTCCGTGCACGTTTTGTTAAGAATTCCTGATAATTCTAAGGTTGATGTACCTATTTATGTAAAGTGATTGGGGTTCAAAATGACGATGGAATATTTGAAACTGCTGTGTATATTGTTCATACCTGCGTTTTCGTATTTGTTGTATTTGGTTTTGCTTACAATGCTCTATTTAGCGAGATTTATTGTTACAGGTAAGTACATACCCTGTCCATCATTTACATAATAAGATTACTTAACACTTACTTAGAGGAATAAAGTAAGCTTAGAACGCTCACTCTATACAATTAGTTAATTACTAGTATGTTACTATAGCCAATACACAAAAAAATAACTTTCTATGTGTCTGTTGCCTTTTCAAGGCTAAGGTACTGATTTATAATGATTTAAAGTTCTAATCCTTGGGCTTAGCGATGGGTAGTGAGTAAATAGTCAGTATTTACTCAATATACCCGTATTTACTCGTTTATAGTGAAATTCGTAGGTATAAACTATGTAGAGTGCTGGCAGGAGTATAGAAATTTGAAATATATGTGTATTTTGTAAGCCGCTACTGGATTATGTAGTCAAAGTCGTAAAATAATATTTTTAAGAGGGGCACTCCATACATTTAACTAATTGTCACCAAAAAAAATTCAAAAACTGTCAATGTATGACACATAATTCAACGGGTCTTCAAACATAACTTTAAACGCATTTTTGGATAAATTGAAAACTTTTGGAAAGAAATTGTCTCTAACGGCCAAAATAATGTTTATCCCTCTGTAACTTTTGAGCCTAAGTTCAAAAAAATATAAAAAAATGCTCGGAGAATAGGGCCTAGAAAACACTATTAAAATAATGACTTTGAACATGATCGGTTAAGCCTTTTTTGAGTTTTCCTTAAAAAACCTTTAATAAAAGGACGTAAGTGCCGCTTAAACGCGCACTTTTGTATGTCAGGGATCAGGTTTGCTAATGGCCGAAGGTTCAATTTACCGTCTACCGGGTTATTCTAGTAACCCAATGGCGGACCTGTGGATTCTAACCTGGTCCTCATTGCCACTCACTGATAATTACATTTTTTTCAAAAACTAAGCGTCCTCTATACGTGCTTACACGTTAGAACTATTCAATAAAAAACAATTTAGTTCCTAAATCATACTTTTTTTAATATTTTATTAGTAATAGTTTTTCCCCGTTGAAATGAGTAATACAGGTATTTACCGGGTGCTTAAGATAAATACTGATTAAATACTCAGTAAGTATTTACTCACCCCTACCCATCTCTACTTGGGCTAGATATACGTATAATTTCATTTGTTTTATGAAGTATCTATCTGGTTGTTGCTTCCTGCACTGCTTTATAGTAGTTTATGTAACTGTTACGTTTTAAGGCCTAATTACGTACAGTTGCATACACTGCTTTATCTACACTCATATCATATATCCTAAATGAAAAGTTCGGAAACCATAGAATGACCGCGATTGCACCGCCATGGCCAACTCGATTGTGCCGGCGGTCGCGCGGGCGCGAGCCGTTGGTCAGGAAGGAGCACAGGATTTACATTATGTTATCAAATTCGATGTTCAGAATTTTAAACTCATTACGTATCAATATATGAGCATGTAAAGTTAAAATTACGTTACTGCCACAGATAAAAAGCTTATCATAGTAAAATCGGCTGTGGTAATGCTAGCCATTGCCTACAGTTTTTGAACACGTTTTAGAGGATTTACAATGTGAGTGTAGATAAAATTATTATATTAATGCATTTCCATTAAATAACTGTTGTATGTTGTTGTTGCCCATTTTCATTTTATTTAGATGACTATAACTGATTATTTTATTCTTTGCGCTACCTACCGGCGAGTAGCAGAACTTTGTTGATTATCTGTGCGTGCGATAAACCGCTCGTTATGTTGCCTTAGTGCGACTATTGTTGCAGAGATGGCGCTAAAATCGATAGTTTAATTACATGTAGGAATGTTAAAACATATTCCAATCGAACGAAAGAGAATCAATTATTTTTAATATTTTACTTTATAACATCAATATTTTAACAAGAAGATGTTATAATAATCAAAAAATACTAGGGTAATTGTGCTAGTTTTCGTCCACATGTGTCAGTTTTCCTCCCATACTTATTTGTATATTTATATTCAAGTTTTTCCCAAAATAAAAGCTGATAATAAAAAAATACTAAAGAATAAACTATAAATGGAAAATTTGTTTACCTTAAAAAGTTTTTCCCATATATTGAGAGCAGTTTAATCAGGTGGACGGTATAACTGAACCTGAAGTGCGATTTTTGAATCTCACAAAGTGACTAATTCTCACCGATGTGAGTGATTTCTGATAGTAAATCACTCACATCGGTGAGAATTAGTCACTTGGTGAGATTCAAAAATCGCACTCCTGGACGGAAAACTAGCATAACCGCCCTACGAAAATGTTGAACTTACTCTAAGCACGTTCTTTAGGTTCAAAATACGCAAATGTCATAGATACATATATAAAATAAAGAGACGTAATGCTATGAAGACAAAACTGTCATTCCATTTTAAGCCGATTTACTCGTGTTTGTATCGCGGACGAGCCGTGATTGGTTCAAAAGTGAGCAGTGGCGGTACTTCCATACAAGCCCAAAAGCCGGGCTTGCCCTAGTTGCCTCACCGAAATTACGTATTTTAATCGTCGCGCTAAATAACCCGTATTAATTATTTCGAGTGAGCTGTTTATAAATTTTGCCACACGCAACAAAGTGTCGCCACTGCCGCGCAAACGACTGAGGCAAACGAAACTAAACGTAGCACATGCTATCCCGCTCGCACTCACCGCCGCCGCCGCCTTGCAAGCGGCATGTAAGCGGGCATTCATTTCGCCTATACAAATCGCCCTATTGGTGTCTATACAACGAGCAACAATTTTTGCCCGGTGTACCTATAGCAAAATACGGCGATTTAAAACCAGCTTTTTGGTGTGAAGTTGGCCGCATGCCGTAAGATCGCGCGACGCAAGTGAGCGTTAACGGACAACTTCAAGTGTATTATATTACAAAAGTCGAATTTGATATGCAAATTAATTGTTTGAGCAAGTAAATGTGAATTGAATGGTATTGTGGTGAGGTGAGGTTACGAGTTAGTAAAAGTGCTTAATTCTTTTGTAAAACTTGTAAAAGTGTTAAAATTACTTATTAATAATGGATGAAGCCGTTCTTTGTGACTGTTTGAGGTACGTCCAAGTGTTGATCATGATCAATAAAGGCAAGGTAAAATCTCTGAAGTTTGTTCAAAATCAATGTGTCGTTAAACCTAATACCCGGCTTGTGCTATTTGTAGGCATGTCTCAGATGCATAAGCGAAAATTTAGTTGGGCTGCTTACAAAATACACTAGGCTAGATTGTTAGTTTTTTTCATTCTAAATAACTTATATTGCTGTTGTAGCATATTTTTTTCGAAAGATGATGACATTTTGAGTATATAAAGATTGAATAGTTAGTACGAAATCATGTCTTTAGGTTTGCCCTACTCCAAACCTCTGGGCACGCTACTGAAAGTGAGGTATGTGCACGAGACCGCTTATTATTGAATCCCAGTTTTAACTTCGTGGGATTACGTCTCCTTATTTTATATGTCTATGACATATGTAACATAATAGTGCGCTCAAGTAGATTTTTATTTTTTGTATATTACATCGGTAGAAGATTACTTATTTCCAAATGACAGCGTAATAAATGTTTGTCAACGTAAGTACCAATGATCACCAATAATGAAATAAAATAAACATAAAGGAAGGTTTATATACGTTTTTGGTACATACGAAATAAAAAGCTTAATTAGAGAATTAGGAATCCTCATTTTAAAATCCCGAAACCTCGAAAGTCTTTCAGGTAGGACAGTAGTAGAATATCGAAATATTAAATTATTAAAGGAGATTGACACATCTATCACCACGTAAAATAAGTTAGTACTTAATTTATCCAGTTTGGTATTAAATCTAGGGTCTGACGTCATAAAGCACTCTCAAGCTCACAATAAGCTCGATACCGATAAGATTAACTTATCTAACAAAGTGGATCACTCACATATCGAACGGCAGAATGTGATTCTCTTTTGATATTGCAACGTTTTGGAACGGGCTCAGAATAACGTTCCAATTTTGAATTTAAAAATGTAACAATAGTTCTTTGGTTTTTAAAATTAGAATAGTGTTGTACCTAGGTACTTTAATTGTGAACGTTTTCTACTGCGTTTCATATTCGTTCTAGTGGAATTTCGACATTTGTTCATAAAATAAATGGAGTCAGGGTCGATTTTATTTTTCCCTGGTGTCATTGCTGTGATACTGTTTATATGTCTGATGCTTCGATGTTGCATTTTTTGCAATGGTGAGTTATATATTTTTTTTACTTTCGTGGATGTGTAAGGTACGAGCCACCTCATTTTTACAGGTGTTTTAAAATTGTTTAGGCTGCTTTTCCATCAGAGATGAGCGAGGATGTGTTGCGAGAGTTGCGAGGGATGTGTTTGTCAAGAACCAATAGAATCACTTCAACCGACTTCAAGATTTTGAAGGAGGAGGTTCTTAATTCGTCTGGATCATTGTTTTTTTTATGTATAATCAGCGTATATTCGAAGACGGCTGGGCCGATTTGGAAGATTATTTTTTTGTATATTTGACAGTTGGTCCCATTGTCATCAGGTCAGGATCTGATGTTGGGATCCTGGAGAAATCAAGGGAACTCTTCAACTATAGGCGCACCTACAGTGATTTGAGTTACTTATTTTTTATAGCAACTCAGGCATTTTGTCTTGGAAAGGTGCCTAAGTGAAGTCGGTTCTTTTTTTATTAAAATTATTTAATCAAATACAAACACTGAAAACATTGAAAAAATAATCAACCCAGCAGGATTTGAACCTCGCATCGATACGCCTTACCGGGGCTCGATCGCTTTACCAATTAAGCTATGGGTTCAGTTACTGAGTTGACGAAATTCTCAATGCCTTCAATCATCTTTTTGCATTTATTTTTACATCGACTTTATAGCAGCCGTAAGCGACATCTAGGTGCTAACTACTAGAGTTAGATACCCTTCCCGCCGACCCTTTTACAAGTGTCACAACAGAAATAATAGATGGCGCTGCTATCAACTCATAATTATTTTACATGTTTTTTTAAAGTGGGGCATTCCACTCATACAATAGTATGTTATTCAATCAAATACAAACACTGAAATCATTGAAAAAATAATCAACCCAGCAGGATTTGAACCTCGCATCGATACGCCTTACCGGGGCTCGATCGCTTTACCAATTAAGCTATGGGTTCAGTTACTGAGTTGACGAAATTCTCAATGCCTTCAATCATCTTTTTGCATTTATTTTTACATCGACTTTATAGCAGCCGTAAGCGACATCTAGGTGCTAACTACTAGAGTTAGATACCCTTCCCGCCGACCCTTTTACAAGTGTCACAACGGAAATAATAGATGGCGCTGCTATCAACTCATAATTATTTTACATGTTTTTTTAAAGTGGGGCATTCCACTCATACAATAGTATGTTATTCAATCAAATACAAACACTGAAAACATTGAAAAAATAATCAACCCAGCAGGATTTGAACCTCGCATCGATACGCCTTACCGGGGCTCGATCGCTTTACCAATTAAGCTATGGGTTTAGTTACTGAGTTGACGAAATTCTCAATGCCTTCAATCATCTTTTTGCATTTATTTTTACATCGACTTTATAGCAGCCGTAAGCGACATCTAGGTGCTAACTACTAGAGTTAGATACCCTTCCCGCCGACCCTTTTACAAGTGTCACAACGGAAATAATAGATGGCGCTGCTATCTACTCATAATTATTAAAAATAAATGCAAAAAGATGATTGAAGGCATTGAGAATTTCGTCAACTCAGTAACTGAACCCATAGCTTAATTGGTAAAGCGATCGAGCCCCGGTAAGGCGTATCGATGCGAGGTTCAAATCCTGCTGGGTTGATTATTTTTTCAATGTTTTCAGTGTTTGTATTTGATTGAATAACATACTATTGTATGAGTGGAATGCCCCACTTTAAAAAAACATGTAAAATAATTATGAGTTGATAGCAGCGCCATCTATTATTTCCGTTGTGACACTTGTAAAAGGGTCGGCGGGAAGGGTATCTAACTCTAGTAGTTAGCACCTAGATGTCGCTTACGGCTGCTATAAAGTCGATGTAAAAATAAATGCAAAAAGATGATTGAAGGCATTGAGAATTTCGTCAACTCAGTAACTGAACCCATAGCTTAATTGGTAAAGCGATCGAGCCCCGGTAAGGCGTATCGATGCGAGGTTCAAATCCTGCTGGGTTGATTATTTTTTCAATGTTTTCAGTGTTCGTATTTGATTGAATAACATACTATTGTATGAGTGGAATGCCCCACTTTAAAAAAACATGTAAAATAATTATGAGTTGATAGCAGCGCCATCTATTATTTCCGTTGTGACACTTGTAAAAGGGTCGGCGGGAAGGGTATCTAACTCTAGTAGTTAGCACCTAGATGTCGCTTACGGCTGCTATAAAGTCGATGTAAAAATAAATGCAAAAAGATGATTGAAGGCATTGAGAATTTCGTCAACTCAGTAACTGAACCCATAGCTTAATTGGTAAAGCGATCGAGCCCCGGTAAGGCGTATCGATGCGAGGTTCAAATCCTGCTGGGTTGATTATTTTTTCAATGTTTTCAGTGTTTGTATTTGATTGAACAACATACTATTGTATGAGTGGAATGCCCCACTTTAAAAAAACATGTAAAATAATTATGAGTTGATAGCAGCGCCATCTATTATTTCCGTTGTGACACTTGTAAAAGGGTCGGCGGGAAGGGTATCTAACTCTAGTAGTTAGCACCTAGATGTCGCTTACGGCTGCTATAAAGTCGATGTAAAAATAAATGCAAAAAGATGATTGAAGGCATTGAGAATTTCGTCAACTCAGTAACTGAACCCATAGCTTAATTGGTAAAGCGATCGAGCCCCGGTAAGGCGTATCGATGCGAGGTTCAAATCCTGCTGGGTTGATTATTTTTTCAATGTTTTCAGTGTTTGTATTTGATTGAATAACATACTATTGTATGAGTGGAATGCCCCACTTTAAAAAAACATGTAAAATAATTATAAAATTATTTAATTACCAAACCTCGCGCAGCGCAGCTCCACGGTTATTTCTCATAAAACACATTCCTCGCTCATCTCTGGTGGAAACGCAGCCTTATTCTGTTCATAGTTGCCTCCCGTAAAATTGTATTTTGGCGTGAAGTCTCTTTTTTCTAATCTTTAATATAATAAACAATAATATCTATCATAAAACAGTTTTTCCAGTCGTTTCAATATTCATTATTGCTGTAGTAAGTTAAAATAGTCCCTGTCTCATCAAATCTGTGATGCAATACGCACCCACGCAGTTCACAAGTCAATTGAATAATGTTTCCTGCCGTAGCAGTATTCTCGGTCTCGGGACATCTTGAATAATGTAGACAATGAATGCAAAAATATGATATAGGTTTCCAAACAAATAGCTGTGAGGCTGGGAGTTAAAAACTTTGACCGCCTATTATAAGTTGCATGTTAATAGCCTTGTCATGACCATTGCATTGCATGTGATTCCTAAAAGCCTGGGCTGGTCGAGGTTCTAGTATATTTTCCTTATTTTACTTTAAAAGTGAAACAAAGGAAATTCAACTAAAATAAAAAAAAAATCGTTCACATTTCTCGGGCTTAAATTGTGTAATAGCAGGAGGATAGACCACATATTATTACAGGTAAGGAATAGGAATGGAACTAATTATAGTAAGTCTCCTAGTAATTTTATTAAAATTTTCCGGGTTAAAATTATGTATGTTAGGCAGCAGGAGGATAGATCATAAATATTACACATTATAATAATTCGGCTGGTAAGGAATAGGAATGGAAATCACCTTTCTTGTTTTAGAGTGTCGTTTTTACATTAGTACCTACCTATTGTGATTAGATCGTTGCTTGAACAGCTGTTCGGGACTCTATGTAGTTGGCCAACGTGTCCGGCTAAGTCCAATTTCGACACAGAATGACCTTGTTCACAACATGGTAATAGTTGTTAAAATATCTACTTTTAATAATTCATTTATTGGGAAAATTTGAAAACAAAAAACGCGCGCCTGTTTGATCTATTAATGAACTTAAAAACACTGTCGCTCAGACGAATTTGGAGTAATAAAAGATATATGGAAGAAACCTAATCATTTCACGTAATATTAAACAAGGCATCAAAAAAGTTTTGAAAGAAATGGATAGTGTGAATCAAACTGTCAAATCGCAATTGTCTCTAGGGAAACTTAATTTACCCAAATACATACCAATATTTACCGTAGGTACACTAGCAAATAAATCGATTTCACTTCTTACAAATACAAAGGTAATCTAATCATCATTAATTCGGAATACAAAGATTACACAACGATAATTTATATCTATTTCGCGCTAGATAATAATTACAAATACTTATTGTTATTATCAAAACTTGTTTAAATTATATATCAAAAGGAATGGGTGAGGTGTTAATACTAATATTGGTTACTACATTACCAGCCGTGATGATATTGTTGCTTTTTTTGCTTTTATGTTTGGCAATATCCCTCTATTTCTACATTGGTAAGTTGATTATAATTATTACCAAATGTTTTACTTAAAGCATACAATATATGTATGTCGCCTGAAGTACCTATATGTAGGTAATATAGCGGTAAATTTAAATAATGGGTGTATGTCCAAACATGTAAGGTACAAACCTGCTGTGCCTTTCAGATAATAGGTCAGGTACTTACCTAGTAGTGAAACTTGAAAGTTTAAACTGTGTAAAGCTACTAATTTTGTAGTGGACATCTGGTGATAATCTGAGATGGACAACGTGACGACAGTATAAATTAACTAGCTAGTTGGTAAGTTGTTTCAACTTTATATGGGTGTAGGACTGTAGGTATAGAAGAAAGAAGCGAGCTTTTTATGTTTTATCATTTATTGAAATAGGCCATAGATGGAGAAGCAGGTAAATAATATAACTAAAGAATTGGACAAGATAAGACCGGGAAGTTGATATTATGCTATATTAATTATTAAATTACTAGACTCATCAAATAACGATCAGAAATGATATAAAACTGACGTAAGATATAGTTATAAACCGGTACTTATCGAACAGTTTGAGTAGGTACCTTATAGGTTACTATATTAGGTATCTACTCAAATTACCTTATCTTAAGTGGAAGTCTGCTACTAGTGTCTGTCCAGAAAGAAAAGTGTCGTGGCAGAAAACGGAACTAAGATCTTCTTTTTTAGATGGCAACCAAGCACCTGTAAAAATTGTCAAACTTATGTCGTTTGTATGTCATTGCTTATGTACCTATATACACAAATACCGCAAAATGTATCTATAAAATAGCATTGAAAAGGAGAAAAAGCATACATAGTTCATTATTAGTTCCATACGGGAAATAGTATGTCAAATTAGAATGGCTGAAAGCACTAATATGGAGTACCGAAAAGTCTCCGAACGTGTGGTCGCTTTGGCGGGTATTTACGTTGTATTTTATTATATTTATTAGTCTTCATGAGTGATTAGAGTTTGCGATTATATCAACTGGTATTAAACATTTAAAATAAATAAAAATACGCAAATATGCATACATTCATTATCATAGAATAACTCACAAAGAGTGTTGATACTTTTCCATTACTTTATGCATACTTGTAAATACCTTCTCGTACCATTTTTTCAGGAGTCAGTAGTGTGTCTTAAACAAATAAAGAAACGATTTTTATTTTCTTTTAGGGTTTTGTACCATTACGAAAAAAAAAACAAATTTGTAGGATTACTCGCGTGTGTCTGGCTTGGACAATTTGCTGGGAAAAAACTTACGATAACTGTATTGTGTGTTTAATAAAATAAAAGTCATTTTATTTGATTTGATACATGATGCCTTACAATATGTATATTACTAGTATTTAGGAATATTAGTTTAAGATAAAATAGGTTTCGAGTTGTAGCATTATTTTTTTCATATTCAAGTATCAAGACATTTAGTGTCGAACTATAAAGTTTTGTCTGCATAACAAAAACTGTAAATTAGACACTTTTTTTCCGGACAAACTCTATAGGACTTGAATGAAATATTCTTTATTTACGGTTTTTATTCTTTAGTACCGTAAAACCACCCAACCAAAACTATGGTCCACAAGTTCAATACGTTATTAAGTAATAATCACAATGATCTTTCTTTTTGGTATAATTTATGTTTTTTCATTCACTTATGAAACTGTTTTGCCGCAGATAATGTCAGATACGTGTACGGGAATGCGACCAAGCCAAAATTATTTTCTAACGCCCTTCGGGATTTACATGTTCCTACTGATGCCATTCGGACTCCGCAACGCTCCGTCCACATTTCAAAGACTAATATTCATATTCAGTGTTAGACTATAGCATATCAAGCTTCTTTATCAATCTGCTTATTTAGATGACTTAAATAAAAATCCAAACGGAAATATTCAAGTTAGTTTTGGACCATAGTTGGGAGCTTTTGCACTATAGTTGGGTAGTTTTACGGTAGTCATTCCTTCAAAATGATTATTTTATTCATATTTGTTTAAACGACTACTTGTTTGTTTGTTTGTTTATTATATACTAGCTGACCCGGCGAACTTCGTACCGCCAGTCCGCACCATGTACGACTTGTGGGTTTTTATTCTCATTAGGTACAGTCTCGGTAACCAAAACGTAACTAAGTAAGTTTTTTTTTTTAATGTGGTAACAATAGGTAAAAGTTTCATGGTTAAAAAATATCACACATTTAGCCGCGTTACTGCATGAAAAATGTATTTTTAAAACTAAAAACTTAAATCTACTGGAGCATGCAATATAACACCTTAATACAATATAGGTATGTAGTATGTCGTAAAATGAAAAATAAAAACAATACAATGCAACATTACAATTATTCAATTAGTCAAAGAATTCATTTAAATTATAAAAATATTTATCCATTAGCCAATGTCGAAGTTTACGTAGGAACAAGGTATCAGGCAGCTGTCTTAAATCTAGAGGAATATTGTTATAAGCGTTTCCTGACATCATCATCATCTAAAGCAATTATTATTGTACTGGTCAGAGTTACATATTGGCCTTTGTATCCTAAGTACATCTCTGTACCTTAACCTTGGATTTTGAGTTGGTTTTTTAAGCAACTCAGGGTTGTTTCGTACAAATTTAACTTGCTCATAAATATAAATGTAGGTCAAGTTAGAGCGTTCAACTTTTTAAATAGATGTCTGCACGGGAAAAAGGGGCGTATACATAATCTTGCGCACAAGTTCAGAGGTTAAGTATAGCTGACCAGACACTGTCAGTAATAATGACATTATTTCTCTACTCATCCTTCTCATTCTCCACATACATAGAAAAGGACGGCTACAGAAATAATGACATTATTATTGACAGTTCAGCTATTAAGCGAGCCCCGCTTGCCATGTCGTAGCACTCAGTGCACTGGGCCGCGATTCGAAAAATAAATACACACACTGGACAGACACAGCTCCAACCCAACTCAACGCTATAACGACATTGACATTTGCTATACGAACAGATTTTCATTCAACATTGCACGCGGTACACACCTCCATGTCAGACAGACAATGCTAGGAGCTCGTGTGTGGTATTTTGTTCGAAAGCCACTCAAAGTGACCGACGATTACCATTCCTTATCTAGATACTGCGCTATCTATGAGTTATCACTCCTCCACTCGGCCGTGGGAGGGGATGAAAGTGTTTCACATCATAAACTTACGTGAAATATCCAAATCAATTTGTAACTACTTTAGTTTGTGAAATATCCTAGTTACAAAGTTATACATTTTTACTTTTTAAGAAAAATATTCTCACGTGTTGTTTTTTTCATAGAACTATTTTTTTTCCCTTGCGCACTTTTTTGTTCTGGTATATCTTGATTTAAAATTAGAATCTGAAAGTCTACCTTTGATATCTAAAGTGTAAGTCGTACCTCTTGTGAAACGAGATATGTAAAAATGGGTTGGCATACGAAAGAGACTGTGGCCATAGCTACTGCCACTACGGCGGCATGTATGATAGTGTTCATGGGACTGTTGTGCATTTGCGTCATATATAGTAGGAGTAAGTACGGTTCATGGACATCACCAGCCATTATCCTAGTTATTTTTGCTTAAGAATCCATCAATCCCAGTCTAAATAAATGTTTGTTTTCTACACTAAACAAAATCGATCACAATGTACATATGTTATGTGTGTCACAATGTTATCATCTAAATATATAAAAGAAGAAACTGACTGACTGACTGACTGACTGACTGACATATCAACGCACAGCCCAAACCACTGGTTCTAGAGATTCCAAATTTGGCACGTAGGTTCCTTATAAGGTCTAGAGATGCACTAAGAAAAGATTTTTCAAAATTCGACCCCTAAGGGGGTAAAATGGGGGTCCAAAGTTTGTATGGTGAATCAAGATTTGTTATACTATTTTATTCGAAACTTCACAGGAGTATTCCTAACGATAAATGAGTAAACACGTGTTTCAGGTTTTTTGAAAATTCAATCCCTAAAAGGGGCAAATGTGGTCACAAAGTCTGAAAATCAACACGGGTATCGTATCCTTTTTGAGTACTTATAGTACGCGGGCGAAGCCGCGGGAAAAGGCTAGTCATTAATAACCATTGCCCGAAAAACAGTAAGGGGTCGAGAATCTAATTGGAAACAACCACATTGTTCTTAAACTATCCTGTTCAAACCACAAAATTATATATATTTTAAAGCAAAATATATTTATAATCCAATCGCAACGTTCCTTTGCTGAGAAACTATTTATTGTATTCTGTCCCATACTTAATAGTTGCATCGCAGCTTACCCCTTTTTCCAGACACTAGTAAGTAATAACGTTTCCGACACTGAATCACAATGGACAACCACAAATGCATTCAAGCGACCATTCATTCATTCATTCATTGTATCTACTTCACTCTCCTCTCGCGCACTTATAGTAGAGTCTATGCATTTTAAATTTCGAATCCATTTAAAAATGTCAGTCATCGATAGCGATAGATAAGGCAAGATTAAAGTGTTACTTATTTTAGTTTTAGTCAATTGTAAGTGAGTATTAAAGATGGACATAGTGGAGGTTTTAATGTGCGTCGTGTTTATATTTATGTGTTTGTTTTTGTTTTGGTTCTGGTTCTGTTTTGGGTGCTGCATAAGGAATCGTAAGTTTATACATTTTATACTCGTATACTAATCTAAGTATTTGCGAAGCTTTGAGTAGGAATCCAAAAAGTTTAGATTTACTTAGGACCGCAAATAGTAAACACATCTCTCGCATCTTCATCAGTCAAGTCAAGAAAGGACGCGATTCGGCTTTGTTTTATTACAGCTCGTGATAGAACAAATATTAGTAGTAAATAGTAGTAATTAAACACTTTATTACACAAAACGAGTACATGACCAACAAAAATATAGAGAGTTTCACCTTACTACTTTGTAAGGTTCAAAAGTGTAAAAATATTTTTGACGTCGACTGTACAAAGGCGAACCATTATATTGTCACAATAGTAACCAATTACTGGGCACATTTTGATCTTTATGTATGTTGTCTGGTTTGGATAATCCGGGAGTAATATCATAATTTTTGTAATTAACCCACATTTGTAACCCATTTTTGTAATTATTACAACTTTAATTAATTTTGTCTTAAGCAGAACGTCTGCTAACGCATATAGGACCCCCCCCCCCCCACTCCCAACCCCTAAGACGCATAAAGGATATAGTCGAGAAATTCGCAGCCATAATATGTATCCCAGAGTCGCGAGTTCGAGTCTTGCCTGAGGCAGTGGATTTTTCTACTTTTCCTTTATTTCTAAATATTGTGGTATTACAACTGTGTCATAATTATCTACTTAGAGTGGGCATAGGCATAACGAAGGTCTTCTGAGCTTAGGTAATAACCGTAATAACGTAAACGATTTAAAAACACCAGTACCTATCTATTTCTTTAGTGTGAAGTTGGTGAGAGTCCAGATAGTAATTTTAAATTGAAAGCAGCTTTACCGGTGCGGATAAAGGGCAATTTTGTGATAGTAGCATTAATTATCAAACAAACATTAAGATAAGATACTTAAATATGTAATATTTACTTGGGACTAGTGAAGGTATTTTACTTTTTACGACAGTGGCAATCTTGCTAAGATTGGAATATAGTGCTATTAATTATTGTAAGGCGTCTTGATAAATCGAGCGTTCAGTAACGTCGCGTCGGTAGGTCGTCAGCCGTCCGACTTTCTGTATTTTGTCGGGTGACATTTAAATATATGTTTATTATGTACTGAGATTTGATACTTAGATATTTTAAAATTCTGTTTAAAATGTCGAGTGACTTCACAACTATGATAATCAATTCATGATCTAACGTAGGACTTACCTAAAGTCATGTAATTGCGTATTATTGAATGATTCGAATAAATATAATGTGTCATGTTCAACCGTGATTAAAAACGTCACTCAACTCTGGATGTACCACGTAGTTCCCAGTGTGGTAATTTTGTGACTAAAGAAAAAACAATTAAGTACTGTCGATAGACTCTTGTAGGTACAATCCAAAGACCAGAGACAATTTCTACTCTAACCAGAGAATCTCTTCGAACCGAGTACCTAGGTAATGAGTTTTTCTACGGACGGACCTAAATGAACCATCGGATTTGGTAATTTATATTATAAGGAAGTAAAGTCGTTGTTTACCTCTTGTACTGTTTACCTGAGCAAGCAAGAGGTCCTAAAAATGGAATTTTGAGCGTGACGGCTAGCGAGGTTGAGACCCTCGCTAGCCTACCAACGAGTCGAGCCATCACGCTCGATTCGTTGGTAGGACCGCGAATCACAACCACTTTGTAAGACCACTGAAAGGATATATATGTATGTACTTCCTCATGAAGTGATTAGTTAGTAGTGTTGTACAAACTTAATGGTTTGTAACCATTACCAGAGACTATACATAGACAGCCATAGTCTAAGAACTTTTTGACGCTCCAAATCTGGACGAGCACAACCCAAAGTTTCTATAGTAAATACCGTAATAATAGTAACGCTATCAATTACCAGATGGCGCTAAGGGGCAAAGAGTACTCTGGTTATACGGCAGCTTTGGTTGGTCTCTTTCAGATTGCGCTTCAGACTTGGAGCCTGAAAAAATTCTTCGACTGTGGCTGCTTATATATGCCATTACTAATTAATTAGCTCTGAAATAAATATAATCTAACATGTTCTTGAATATTAGATACCCAAAGAACCTACTTTTAGCGATATAGAATGGAACATTTTAATCGACGTTTTATCAATAATATAATATACAAATATCAATAAATATGTCGGATATTTGGAAATTAAATTGTAACCCCAAAGAGATAAAGTCAAATATCGAATATCAATCAAGCTATAGTAACGCAATCTTGTATGATGCTCGCTCGCTTTAATACAATATGAACTTTAGGTAACCAGCTTAAGGTTTATATTTTCTAAAAGATAATGACTTCTCTGACGTTTGGGAAGGTAGATAACTAGCTAATCTGATTTAATGTTGCCAATAATTTGCGATTAAGACATTAGTTTATAAACAATTATTAGAAGAATTAAACGTGAAGAAATAATATCATTGAAATTTTAAAAAGCCGCGAAAACGTTAAAATGAATCAATTGACAGCAGCGTTACTTTTTATGGCGTTGAATATAATCCTGTTTTTCTGTCTTTACGGGATATTCGTGCGATATGTTGGTAAGTAGTTTTATTCTCGTGGAAGACATATTTTATATTTTAAAATATTTCTCATTATCTGTTTGACTCAAGTCAGATACAAAAACCAGGTACTCCTTTAACCTACTAGCTGTGCCTACTAGGCAACTCATCGTCGAATGAACATACTCTTATAATACTGATCAAACTTCACTTCGAAGTTCGTTTGATTATGTATTTTTTACTTATTTATCGAGAGTAACACGTAAAAAAACAACTTTACAAAGTTACAGGTACTAGGTAAGTGACAATCGATTTTCCTCGTAAGGTATTCGCTGTGTGCATGATTGTGGCGTCATCTCTTGGACAGCGGTTCAATCTTTTTCTCTTTTTTATGAATGGCTTGTACTCCTTGCTTATATAAAATGTCTCTGGCTGATATTATGTCAGTTGACCTAACCGAGGTGACATAGGTGATGTCAAATATTTGATAGAAACAAGAACCCTTTGCAGTGCGATCGTTCACGTTCCCCCACGATAGATGGCACTTTATGTAGGTATAGTTAATGACGTAAAACATGGAAGATATTTCGATTCACTTAAAATTTTCACCAGTCGAGATAGCCTTTTCCTGTTTAATTTAAAAACAACGTACTCGTAATATGTACGTCATTACATTAAACGTCATTTTGGACTACTTTCTCCTAGGATAGTACTAGGATTTGTATTCTTAAAGTGGTTTGCATTCTTTGACCTCCACCACTTTATAGCTGCCAGATGTCCGGATCTAGAAATAAGCATAGCACCTATAGCAAACTAACGAGAGGGGTTTCGTTACTCTCATTATTGTGTCATATCTGACGTGGCTAGCTCTCCGTCTATTACCTTCGCACGACGAGCGACTACTTAATCCATTTGGAGTATTGGCTTCCTTTTTGACATTTCGAGATTTGAATTCCTAACCTGCACGGCTAGCACGTCTTACAAGAGCGACTTAAGCCGCGAGTAGGGAACCCTTCCCGCGCCTGTCAAAAATCTCGCTTTCCGGTAGCATAACATGCACCCGCGGCTACAACTGACACGAAGAGAACTCAAAGTTATGCAAAGGATTTTAGTTCGAAGTCGCGAGTCACTGTCATTTTATGACACTGGCATTTAATCGCGAGTCTGTCGCTCGCTCCTTTCACGCGCAAGTTGTGCTGCCAACTAGCGACAACGCATGAAGTCGCGCAGATCTGTCTTTTGTCACGCCAGTCGCGCGTAAAACGTGCTAGCCGTGCTGCTAGCCTAATTTTGTCGAGTTTTTTTCGCTTGTCGCCATGGTTGTCGCGTTCTAACAAGTATGTAAGTGCGAAAGTGATGTATGACGCGATAGATGATTAAATGGCAACAATGCTATTCGTTCTGTAGGTACCTGTACACATATTTATCCACTAGAAGCTTGTAGGGACTATGAGAAAGGCACATCCAGTTTTATACCTGTTGATAAAAAAAAAAAATACTCATTTACATCAAATCAGTACAACGACACTCCTAATCGAACAAAGGAATACGAGTACGCTACAGAAATATATACAAGGCAGATATGCATACCTACTCATTGAAGTCTGAAATGGTATTTAACATATTTCAGTTTAGGCGATTTATTATAAATATCATACCCGAGAACCATATAAATTAGAACTATGTAAGTATAATGGAAGCAAGCCCCGGAAAATGTGACACAAAAAGGAGACCAACGCAACCCCTAGAGGGGTTGAGGGGTTTTCACTTTACTAGAGTAAAGTGAAAGCTATGTGTTAGACTAAGTTCCAAGCAAAAGCAAATTGTGTCTTTACAGGTATTTGTCTTCTGATACGAGTACCTATATTTAGAGTGGTCCTTAAGATAGATAAGCAATCGTTACGGACAAATCATTTCCTGCTATCAGTGTTATATTAGACCGTTCGTTAGTATGATATTATTCGTTATAAGGTTTCTTAATAAGCTTGCTAACATTACTTTATTTGCTCTCTAATATTTAATATACTGTATTTGCCTTGATAAATAAAAATTAAATTCTCTGAAATTGTATATGATCCTGTCTGTAGTCAGTCCGGAAAGAAAAGGGTCATGGTTTATATTAGAACCCATACATTCTACGACACTTCTCTTTCCGTACAGACTCTAGTGATTGTTATTATTTAAAAGTGTGTAAGTGATTAAGTATTACCTACTCGTACCAACTCACAAAAACAGAAATACAAATACCTAAACCAAAATTAAATTGAATTATAAAACATGACCGAGATCGTGGCAATAGTAATGCTTATAGGAGTGAATATTATTATTATCTTGTGCATTTATGGATGTATGCTCCGACATATAGGTAAGTTATGAAATATTTTTTGGGGTTATTTCACGGTTGAGTGTTGTAATAACTGTAGGTATTTTAGGCCAAGTCACAAAAATTGCAAAGGTACAGCGTCAAAACCATGTCAAATTGCGTCTTTTGGTTGGACCAACGATTCCCTTAGATATATTGTGGTTCTCAAGCACTTGTTTTTTTAAACTCTTGTGAGGACCATTGCTGATAAAAAGTACCTACCGACATAATGTTGATGCTACTTGATACCTCAGTTGATACAGCTCAAAACTATGCCGAGGATTATAGCACTTATAGCCCAGTAAAGACACGGTTGCGTCAAACATTAAATTATAATCAGTGATCGGAGTAGCTAGTGCAATTTCGTGTGAATGACCTTAAACTTTATACTTCATATGGATAAGACCCGGGATTCCGGGACTCGTATTTTTTCTCAAAATATTTTCTTGACATGAAATGAATTGAAATTATATGGAAAACAGCGAAAAATAAACGTGCGAAGTTAAATAAATTAAGAACATAAGTAAACTTAAAACACGATGTACATAATTTGTCATTAGAGTTAAAATGTTATCTTTCAATTAGACAGAGACAGCAGTAAAAAAAATACCAAATATTGACATCTGCCGATCATTTCGCACCTCACATATCCACGGTCATAAATGTAAACAATAGAAAGTTAGAAAGTGTGAGTCAGGTAAAGATAATTTAGGAATGCCCTTTCAAAAACAACATGTGAATATCAAAAGATTTGAGCATATATAACGGCGATAATGATTACACATTATTTTTTTGATTTCTTAATCAAACATGAAACTTTTAACTTTTCAATTGAAATCTCGTGGTTACAAGCTATATCCATACTAAGCTTACGTACCCAAGTCTCGCGAAATTGCACTACCTAATGACCTTATACATCTCTAAGGATAATTGGAAATAGTATGTTAATTGTATACTAGAATCACTTACTTTTCAAATTCAAAATTTGTTTCTTACTGCTGATGATGGATTATTATAATTTGAAAATAGTCTAACAAATCTTGATTCGCCATACAAATTTTGGACCCCCATTTTACCCCCTTAGGGGGTGAATTTTGAAAAATCCTTTTTAGTGCACCCCTAAACCTTATAAGGAACCTACACGCCAAATTTGGAATCTCTAGAACTAGCGGTTTGGGCTGTGCGTTGATATGTCAGTCAGTCAGTCAGTCAGTCAGTCAGTCAGTCAGTTTCTTCTTTTATATATATAGATATATTTAGATAGATGTAGAGCTTGCTTATTCTGGTTTTTAGTAGGTATTTGTTGTTATGGCGGCAACAGAAATTCATTATCTGTGAAAATTTTAACTGTCTAACTATCACGATTCATGAGATACAGCCTGGTGCCAGACTCCGATCACTGATTATAATAGCCTGATTTTCTTAGATTTCTATCTTTTGGAATGAATTTATAAATATATGCAAAAATCCAACAGACTTTTACCCTGGAAGTAGTTAAACAGGTAAAAAAATTTATATATAAATGTTGTAAGTAAATTTTTTTTACAATAATAAGTATTATTTTTTTTTGTAAATATGACAACATTTAAGTTGTTGAAAAAGAAAACCAGGAAACCGTATCCACGTAAAACCATTTACTTAATTAACAAAAGGTATAAGGTAAGGTCATCACCCGTTACCTCTTAATTGGTTAGAAATAAATATTAATAAGTAGTACTTTGTTCTTACACATTTTAAAAGACTTAGAAACGATATGTTAATTAAAATCCTAGAAGAAAAACGTTTGTTATATGTGTGTACATATTTGTGGTGGTTAGGGAATAACGATATTTTGCAGGATATCATTGCTTAATTAATACTAGTATTATGTTATGATAATATCCGTTACACTAAAAATGTTAGCTATTATTAATTATTTCCGATTCGCCATAGCTAGCTGCCCGTAAATGACTGGGCTATTATTTTGGCCACTATAGGTCACAATTAAAAATTAGGCTTTCCATTCGGGAAGAGAAGAAACCACTTTTATTGTTATATGTGTAAATAACCGAAGACAGAAGACTGATATTTTCACACTAAGTCTTACATTATACACTGCATTAATTAATCCTTTTATTCATAACACTTAGCAAACCTCTGTTAAAAATGTTAAAATCTCTATCTAACAAACATACATTTCATAACAGCGAAACGATAATCACCGGCTCAATTTTATCAACGTCATATCTCACGAATACGACAACAAAAATTATACGTGATAATAGTAAGTCTAATCGCCAAAAGATAGGTGAAGTAAAGCGATGATAACATGAAAATAAATGTAAGTAGGTACGATTTACTTTACGATTAGTATTAAAACCTGTGTGGCCGTGCAGAATGTCGTATTACTATGTGTCGCCGCGGTTCTATTTTGCCATACTTTTTTTAGCCCTTCTCGTTGCGGCAATATTGTTGGCTAAAATCAGTAAGTTTACTACTTAAGTAATTATAACCATTGTTAGTAATCATACTCGTTATGTTAATATTATAACAATTTTACAGGTTCCATTACTCAGTGTTTGAAAACGTGTGCTCGAAACTCAGTGTTAATATCAGTCTTAAGTACGATGGCTGTATTTCGTAGAGTGTAAATTACACTGTGTAATTATACTTCGCTTTGTGATTCCTTCATATTATAATAACTTGTAGTAGCTCGTCGCTTACGCCCTTTTTGTCACGATATGTTTAGAGCTGAAAAGACTCCTAAAAAAATAACACTTAGAAATACAACTCCAATACGTCAAGTGACACACGTCACTGTCAACTCCTACGCGCCAAACTCTCATCTTCGTGCTATCGCCCTAACGTCACGCGCTATAGTTCTTCCTTTTATTCATATTTTAAATGAATTTCCGATTGAAAGTTGAAAATCAAAATGCATTGCTGCTTAAATATAGCCTATGAAGTGGTGGAAAGTGTATTTCAGGCTCCTAATTAACTTATTGCAAGAAAAATGCATTACGCAAAAATTGGAGATGCCGACAAAGGACGCCGACGCCGACGAAAGAAAACGCCGAAATAAGCAAAAGTAGCTGCAATTTCGACTGTGAATGTACTATTAAAGGTTTGAATGATGTCAAGACGGTGGACTATGTAAAACAAATTACGTCAAAGAGGTAACCTTCTCTTGTCGATTACACTTTAAGGTTATGTTATGTTGAACCGTAAACGAAAGTGACTTTCTATGAGAGTTAACATTAACTGGCCTGTTTCACAATCTCCAGTTAAAGCATATCTGTCAGATAAATGTTTGCTGTCCTTTTCTTTTATATGACTGGAGAAAAGGATAGCAATATTTTTAACTGGCAGATAAGTTTATCTGGAGGTTGTGAAACAGGCCCGTGTAGTACATATATCCGTCACATAATATATGTATAAGTACAAATAAAACATTAAAAGGCTCAACGAGTAATAAACCCTTAAATAATCCTAGGTTAGTCTCTTGTAAGTAATGCAAAATAAAATAATAATGGCATGTATGTAGAATACGCAAAAGAAGTCCCATGTTGTACTAAACTGATAGAATTGGAACTTTAAATGATAATAATAATCAAATCAATGTCCAATAAATCAGTAAGAATGTGTTATACTCATGAACAAGTATTACACAATTACCTTATTTAATTTTCTTAACACATATACATAGTGTACAATGGCATACTATGATGTAACGAGCAACCAAATAAGATTTTTTTTTTTAATAATTAAGCCTCACTTGATGAAAATACAAGAAATATGTACATATTTAAGAAAAAGCGTCTTGAGATTTACATTGACAAAATTTACATACTTGGGATACGAAATACAGATATAATTATCATTGTGATGAAGATGCATGGAATCATTATAGCATGAACCGTCATGATGCATATCAAGACCCTGATTATTCATAATGCAGTTTTACATTCACGGTATACTGATCAAAGCAATGCTTGTTGTAACTTATGACAGCTGTGGTCTCGCTAGCTATTTATTTGAAAAAGGAGGTACTCACAATATTAACCAAATCACTTAGCAAAATTTTTTGCATCCTGCTGTATTAAGCACAACATAACAACAAAGTTTATGGCACTGTTATTTATGCTAAGCCTATCCCATGAAACAAATCTACAATGATGGCATTATTGTCTATCTCTGTGTTTATAAACCAGTCAAAAAATTAAAATAAAGGCAGTACATGCTATGCCCGTGCTTATGAACCAGTCTGTCTATTTTTATGCTTCTGTGGTATTGCTATTCTACACTCTACTCGAAGCAAAAATTTAACAGTGAGGACATTGCTGCCCCGGATTATGAGTCAGACTGTATGCTTCTGTGGTATTGCTATCCTAGGCTCTACTCGAAGCAAAAATTTAATAGTGAGGACATTGCTGCCCTGGATTATGAGTCAGACTGTATGCTTCTGTGGTATTGCTGTCCTAGGCTCTACTCAAAGTAAAAATTTAACAGTGAGGATATTGCTGCCGTGGATTATGAGTCAGACTGTATGCTTCTGTGGTATTGCTATCCTAGGCTCTACTCGAAGCAAAAATTTAACAGTGAGGACATTGCTGCCCTGGATTATGAGTCAGACTATATGCATCGGTGGTATTGCTATCCTAGGCTCTACTCGAAGCAAAAATTTAACAGTGAAGACATTGCTGCCCTGGATTATGAGTCAGACTATATGCTTCTGTGGTATTGCTATTCTAGACTCTACTCGAAGCAAACAATTAACAATGAGGATATTACTGCTCATGATTATGAGTCAGTCTGTATGCTTCTGTGGTATTGCTATTCTAGGCTCTACTCAAAGCAAAAACTTAACAATGATAGCATTGCAGTGGAACATGCGTGGTTCTGCTTTCCTAGGCTCTACTGATGTAATAATTTGACTGTATGCGTGCGTCCATGTGTTCTCTATTTTTGGCTCTATATGATGCTAAAAACTTGAGTTTTTTGCAACTACTTAAAATCCAGGCTGTATAATTATTACATTCATTCGGTTTTATTCCAGCTGTTGTTAAATTTTACCTATTGCTGCACTGCTGGCTATTATTATTTTTTTAGCCTAATTAAGCAGAGAAAAATGCATCACTGTTAGAGTTACGTTAGAACTTGGTTCACGTATTTGGATAGTACTCAAAGCAACATCCCGCCATTGTGTTAAAATAAACAGAACATGATGCATTTATTATCTACTACTCTAATATTATGTTATTACAATTGTATCATTTTCAGTACCTATTAACAACAGCAGAAACCCTGATTATTGTTTGGTGTGTCGGACTCGATATAGACACAACTACCAGAAAAACTACAACAATACTTAAATTAAATGGATCTAATATAAAAGTATTCTGCGCTGCATATATTAGCAAGTATATTACATAATTATTTGGTTCCCTTACCATGCTGATATGTAATGGAGCCCACACCACTGTATTTGTGGATCATAGTTACTTAATATAATTTTACATTGGATCAAATTTGTCAATTTAAAACGATTTTTTTTGTCTTATAAAGACAAACAATTGCCTATTGGCACAAGCCATAACAACTGCTTGATAAAAGCAGCTGTTACTTAATCCCTCTATGATCATTAGGTAACCATATGGTTACTTTCTGTTAAATCTGCTTATGGTTTTTTGTTACCCTTGAACTACTTGGTATTGTATGCAAAAATTTTGATATGTAACAGAACTCCATATCAGCTAAGGGGGAAAAATAAAATATTGCCATGCTTAATTTGAAACATTATATACCCGACTACAATGACATATTTTTTGTTTTGTTTAATATGCCTATGCACTTGTGGCAGTTGTGGCACATCTTTGACGGATTATGACACTCAGTGGAAATTAAACTTACCGCTTATTAGTTTAAACTATTTGTCAATTAAACTCTTTAACTGAAATAAATATTATACCTAATCGTAACCACTAGGTGGACTAGGCCCGCTTTTAAAGGTTTAAGTATATGTAGACTGTTAAAGATAAAAACCTTTTCTTTAGGTAAAGGATTACCTTTGTTCTAGTAAATTGGAAAAGACACTGATGTGTCAAATGCTTATTTAAAATGTAAAAAGCAGTGCATACCGTTGTGAGAAAAATATGTTTCTTGTTTATACAATTTATATATACCTAGCGTAAATTAATGCTCGATCCTCATATACTCTGTGTGTACTCAACACACACTTTTATATGAGTAAGGTTATCACAAAATTGATGCACTTGGTGTCTAATTAGATCTCTATAAACCTAGTTACCTTTAATAATTATATGGAAAAAATTTTGCTCAATAAGATAAGTTCCCTGCTCATCTTATTGATTTTATTATCATTAATATAACATAATGCAGTTACCAAATTATTAATATTTTACTTGAAGGCTATGCCACCTATTACAATATTTGTGTACATGCCTACTTACCTATTTTTGACATCTATTGTCATGATGTTTCAAGAAAGATGGTACTTGACATACTTAGCTCATTGTCACCATTTGGTATCAAAAGATATATTGAAGTAAATGAACGGACTCTAAACAGTTGGGATTTCCTGAGCCTCCTAGCAGATGTGCCATAGAAACGATTTTTAATGATATAATAATGCTGTCTTTTATGCTTTTATTGATTCAATAATTTATATAAGCACGTTAAAGCAAAATGCTTCAAGCACTACCCGAAATAATACTATGTCAGCATATAGGTACCTATAGTGGTAGCCAAAATATCTCTGGTCTGGTAGCAGAGTTATGCAATGAATTTAGTAATTTTAATGAATATTGTGAACCGGTGTTTTATATATTGGTAGAATACTTATCAAGGCAGTGCTTTGAACCCTTGGCGGTCATTCCGCATTGGGTTGCTACATTGGGCTGCATTGTATAAAGGCATGCCTATTTATACCTATGTTGACTATGTTTTCATAACATAATATAATAATAGTAACAGTAACAAAAAATTATATTTGTTATTTGTCATATTACATCTACTCGTATAAGATTGTGTCCTATTAAGATTTGGTCCATAATAATGATTATATACTGTCAATACTTTCATGACACATAAACAACTATAAGTATTTAATTATTTAGGGGGTTTCTCTAAATTGACTTAACAGGTGTGGTCCTCTTGAAAAAGAATTCCTTAAAACGTAATGAAACTACTTGGTTTTTTCTTGTTTCATTACTTAGAATTCTACAGATCATTCTTATTCAAATACGATATTATTAAAAATATTATATATTTTAATTATTTGATCTTCACAGTCACAGGTATTGGGTTGTTTTGTTCTGTAGTGATACCATGTGCCGAGCAGGTATACTTTCATCAGATGTAAAAGTCATGATACTAATAATATATGATTATTTTCGTTGTTTAAATATTACAAATCACATTTTCTTTTGTGATTAAATATACATAAATAATATTTATAAAAGTTCTTGTCCACAATCAGGTCAAGATCCACAGATTATTATGGTAATTTCATTTGTCTTGAAACCAAACATATAATTATATAATTTAACCCAATCGCTATCACGCTTGTGTAGTGTTAATCCATCTGTAAATAATTATCATAATTCACTTTAATGCTACAAAGCTATATAACTTACGTTGATTGACCATAAATAAAAAACTCAACCTGGCATTGTTTTATACCTTGGACCAGATAGATCTCTCTCTCTGATGTTCTCTAGTTAACTATACTGTTTTATATGCGGATCTAGTTCTGATTATTTTACGAGTCTCTGAACATCTACAAGTTATTATAATATGAAGGAATCACAAAGCGAAGTATAATTAGTAATTAAACGAACTTACCTTAAGTGAAGTTCCATTACAATTATACGAGCTTTGTGATTCCGAATATTATTAACCCTCCCACCCGTGCTTAATGATTACAATAAGCTAAACCCAGTATAAGTGTACTGTACCATACTAGTGAGACTACAGTACTATGTTGTAAAATAATCAAGTGACTATTGAGAGGTAAACATTTCTTTATACATCTCAGCGGTGCTCTGAACTAAATGAGAGTTTGGCGCGTAGGAGTTGACAGTGACGTGTGTCACTTGACGTATTGGAGTTGTATTTCTAAGTGTTATTTTTTTAGGAGTCTTTTCAGCTCTAAACATATCGTGACAAAAAGGGCGTAAGCGATGAGCTACTACAAGTTATTATAATATTCGTAATCACAAAGCTCGTATAATTGTAATGGAACTTCACTTAAGGTAAGTTCGTTTAATTACTAATTATTAGAGTGTACTCTGGGGACGGACTGAGACAGGTGGGGTTGTGTAGGTATGTACTCTGGAGACTCTGAGGAATATTTTTTTTAAAGTTATCATTCCCATTTGTCTTCGCCATCGCCTTATTTACTTGGCGAGACCGAAGAAGGCAGTTGGGAATAATACGCGAGTCAAACCGTAAAATTATTAAAGTAAGTTTGGCTTATGTCTTTTGATTGCATAAGATTTATAAGTTTCAAAGATATTTGCCATAATTTCAGGATGTAAACGTATAAAATACCGTTGCGCTTATATATAGACGGCCACGGCACGGCACAGTCTATGATTTAAAAATAATAATAAACGTTTATTTCAGGCTATTGCCCGAGAAGAATTATCATTCTACTCAAAGGTTAACTGGAAGAGATCCCATAAAGGGATATGTTCGCCTTTGTGCTTATGTTTTCCTATTATTGTATTGTTTTTGCCTGGTTTTTATACAAAAAAGAGTTTTTACATGACATTACAATATGACCAGCAAGAACTTACTTTTTGAACGGCGGGACTTATTTTCTCAAAAAAAAAATCGGTTGTCTGTAAAGTCGGTTTACTGACGATAGTTGAACGTGACAAAGTCATAAGAAAAAACTGATGGAATGGTTGCATATTTCAAAAGAAAATTTTAATTTCACTGCACTTCATACTTGACGAAAACATGTATTATTGTATAGCAGCTGTCCACGCGGACGCATCGCTCACTCAAGTAGGAGAGAGACATGTCGAACGCTGCCGAACGCGAAGGCCGATTGTGCCTCTTTGTCGCTCGTTCCGCGCTCTCGCTTGCACTTCAAGCCTTAAATGGAACGCCTCAGAGCGAGGTAACGCCGCATGAGTCATGTTTTTTCGTGCGTGCAGCCGGCTCCATCGAATTATAAGACGTTGTCACGTCAAAAACAGTACATCAAAATCATCATATTGTTTATGTATTTAAAAATTAGAATACGGCACCTTGTCTTAACGCGAGACGTTAAAAAATGACGCATGCTTGATAAATATATGATAATATCCTACACTCCGAGAGCGGCCACGCTACGCACCGCCCCGATTGAAATTACCTCACCCCGCGGCGGTCGATTGGTAGGAAACTAGTAGGTTATGAACTTATCAGTCACGTTGACAGCGCGTCATGAACTTTACGCACACACAGATGAGCCGTGCACACATAGGCGCTCAAAGGCGTTTTGTAGTATGCCGTGTCCGCCCAGTGACTCCGGTTTTTCCATGCGCGACCAGCGATAAGTAAAGTGCGATCACAAGACGCTGTCGCTTTATCTAATTTTACAAACAAAAATTAATTAAACTGTCATTTTAATCTTGATACCTTTTGACAATTAGGAATGAAATAGAATTAGTAGGTATTTATCAAAAACATTTTATTATTGTTTTATACGAATAAATACTATATGCGGTCAGCGTAAGGTTGATATTGCTGTTAAGTTTCGGAATCTAGATAAGTACCTAATATGTTTGTAATATTATAATTAACTTGCAATAAAGTTAGCAGTATTCATTAAGATATTAGATGTTTTGAACGTAGAGTAGGTTAAGTTTTTTTTATTTAGTGTACCTAACAATGGATTACTTGACTGAGTTAATAGTAACTGTAATTTTGTTTTCAATGATGGTTATTTTTTCTTTTGGGTTCATTATTTTGTTTCTAAATTGGACATATTTATGTAAGTGTTTTATTTTTATAACTTAAATAGTAAACTGAAATAGATGTCATACACTAGTGTTACTACGGACTGTGTTTATATTCAGAGTGTTGTTACACTTAAAAATTGCAAATCATAAAATATTCAACAAAATTATTCGATTTGCTTTAAGACTTAAAGATTAATTAGTAAAGTGTATTTACAACAACAATATTAACCATCAGTGTTATCTTTACGCAGGCTGACTTATGGCTAACGCTCTCAATATGCTTATTTTTTCGAAAACGTCGTTGCCATTAAACTTGCAGCTGTAATTACAACAACATTAAGTTTCGTTTTTGCTCGCGAATAAATTCTTCACAGCCATTAGTGCTTTTGTTCTTATCTAAATTACTGTCTTATCTCTAAAGCCCTGATACGTGAATTCAATCAGTGATAACCTCCTAAAAGAAGGATTTATCGACTTTTTCCTTATTATTGACTAGTGAGTTCTGAAAAGTAACGCGTTAATGTGACCGGGTATAATGTTGTATTACAGCATGTCACCAGGTTTCTATTTTTGGACGATTTTCTTTATACTCCTTATGATGGCAATATCAATAGCGAGGATCAGTAAGTTTATTTTATTTTGCTATTGCATCACAATTGTTGGTATTGAATGGTTTATTTTCTTGGTATAAATATTCATGTGTTAAAACTTATATTCCTTGAAAATTTTACGATTGACATTGTCAGAGTTTCAAACCACCTTGATAATTTTCTCTTCATGGTTTCCGGTTGTTTCCCCTATCTCTGGCGTGATGCTTTTGTTATTCCTCTCCCTAAAGTTCCCAATCCTACATTATTCAAAGACTTCTGTGCCATTTCCATACTCCCATTCCTATCTAAAGTTCTCGAAGCTATCGTGCACAAACAGTTGTCTGCCCACATCTTCTCTAACCATCTCCTTTCACCGCTTCAGTCAGGTTTTCGCCGTGGCCACAGTACCACTACCGCGCTGCTTAGTGGTTGCGCTGGTAGTAGAGGATGTGAGGCAAGGCATGGAATCATCTCTTGTTACTATCATAGTCCTGATTGACTTCTCCAATGCATTTAACGTAGTAAATCATGACCTCCTCCTTGCCGCACTTAATCACCTAAATATCTCCTCATCAGTGGCTGAGTGGTTTATATCCTATTTAGAAGGTCGCCGACAGGCAATTCGCGCTGATCAGTCGCTCTCAGACTGGGGCGACCTCACTTCTGGCGTTCCTCAGATTAATACATACCGAGAAAAGTAGCGGAAATGTGAGAGGGATCCTATCTCCGCTACTTTTCTCGGTATTTATTAATCTGATTACACCTAGAATTAAGTGTTCTTACCACCTATATGCCGATGACCTGCAACTTTACACCCAGGCAAGATTTGTTGAGGATAATGGGGCAATCTCAAGGCTTAACGAAGATTTGGATCGTATCGCATTATGGTCTAGAGATTTTGGAATAGCCGTGAACCCTTCTAAGTATCAGGCTGTTATTGTAGGGAATCCACGCTCAAAGTCAATTACCAATGTTACACAAGTGACTCCGATTCTCTTCGATAATACTGTTATACCATTCTCCTCAGAAGTAAAAGACCTGGGTCTATTGACTGTGGTTTGACCTGGGAACCCCAGGTTTCTGATGTTTGTCGACGAGTTACTAATACTCTGCGCTCACTGTACAGATTTAAGCACTTTTTACCGATTTCCACAAAAACACTCCTCATTCAAGCTCTAGTGCTGCCCGTAATTGATTATAGTGATATTAGTGGTAGCCGTACGATTAAAAAAACCGCAAATCGATCTACAGTTTAGCCGTTTGGCACACGCATAATAGAGGACAAAATTTGAAATTGGGCTTGTACGGCTACCACTATGTGTGCTGTACCGATGCGGCGGAGGGACTTTTGGATAGATTAGATCGGCTTCTAAATAACTGTATTCGGTTTATATTTGGCCTTCGAAAATATGACCACGTATCTGTCTTCCGACGAAAGCTCCACTGGCTTCGCATTCGAGAGCGCAGAAGTCTTAAAATTTTGTGTACACTGTTCTCCATTTTAAATGACTCAGCTGCGCCCCAGTACTTGCGATCCAAATTTACGTTTGTAACTGCCCGTCCTGGCTGCGAACTTCGTACCACCACTCGTAAGCTACTCCTCTCTGGGCCCGATCACAATTCCACTTCCATGTCCAATTCGTTTACCATACATGCCATCCGCCTTTGGAATGGTCTTCCCCTCAGCATACTTCAAGCTCAAACAAAATTCACGTTCAAGCGCAAGCTCCGCAAGTATCTTCTTGATAACTCTTCATAGTAAATTCAGTAGCAGGTCATTTATTTATATATATTTATTTATGCATATATCATTATTTATTTGTATTTATTACGTATATGTTATACTATCTTTGTATATTGTATATCTTATTAATATATGTATATTTATTTAAATGCTTATTTATATTAGATAACGTTCTTGCTATTTTTAGTTATTAGTTCTGTGTTCATTACATACCCTGCACCAATGATGCTTCTCTGTTTGGCCTAAAGGTTGACTGGTAGAGAATGCCTTACGGCATTAAGTCCGCCTTTTGTAGCTGTATATTTTATACTGTGCAATAAAGTTTATATAAAAAATAATAATAATAATAATTTTGCATAAAAAATATTGACAAAAGGAAACCGAATATGCATGACGAAGAAGAATATCAATTATAATTAGGTACTTACTAGAAACGAAGTATCATGTAAATTTATAATATCTAAGGTAGAATTCACAATTCAGTGGAGTGATTTGACAGCTCCTGGCATTGGTTGTCAAATGTATGTAAAGTACTGTCAAATCACTCCGCTGAATTATGGGTCCTACTCTAGGTGTGGTTGTATTACCCCCTTTGTAATAGAAATGATAATGATAACGAAAAATAGCAATGATTATTCTGCATTGTAACTAAGATGTCTAAGATTTGACCTGCTTCGTGATTCGTTATATTTGAAAGTTAATCTTACTTTAACCCTCTATAAGACAACGGTCTCAAAAAAGACATCCTGTAACATCATCGTTTTGTATTTTTTCTTGTACAGAATTTTTAGGACTATAGATTGGTGATGAGGCTTGAATTGAGCATTTTTGTCAGTCTTGCCCGTCAAAGGGTTAAACTTATCTTACAAGTAAACTTGCCGATGTATGCACACAGTAGGGACAACTTTTTGATGCATTAACCATACTGACAATAAATAAGTAAAGTGCTGCAAGTGTTTTTTTAATTTTATATGAAATTTATTCGCATGCAATGTCAAATTAATCATTCAACATTCGAAAATACGGAAGATAGTTATATACCTAATTGTTTACCTATTCTATTTAGATATGCTCAGTTCTGCCTACGACAAATTCAGTCTCATTCATATTTAAAAACAAAAAAAAAAGAGTATTTTAATTGCCTCTGTTATTTTATATCATTTTACATACCACAAATAAGATTATGATTTTGATCAATCTTCTAAAATATCAATATTGCAATGATAAACGTGTTAATAGATAACACACAGAATTCACGGAAAATGACAAACAAATATAACATTTAAAGTGACTTTCACTAAAGACGGATTTAGCATTAGCATTTTATTTGTTTACCTTTAAATAAAACGTAATATTAAGACAGTGTGTATTTTACTTTCTTGATATATTGACGGATATATAAATTGAAAATGACGTGAATAAAAAACAACTAATAACTGACTAGGATACAATGCCGAAAGTTTAAATATCCAAACTAAAAAAATGCATACCGCAGTTTCTATTTTGTGAAACTGTCAAGTATTTGCATTGAAGTGAAAATATATTGAAAGAAGTAATTTTATATTTAAAATGGCTCCTCTTTCTGATTTGGGAATAAATTATTCGGACATGGTGCATGTTGTGGACCAAGTGCCGGGGCAAGATGTCGCCACACCAGAACATTCTTTACCTCTGGCTGCTGTTATATACTTGTCCGTGTTTTCTACCTTACTGATAATATCTTTTTTGCTGTTGTGTTTGAAGATATTGGCTCTTGGTAAAGTATTTTTATTATAATCTCATTTTTACTATTTTTGTTTGGACTTCGTTTAAACACTAAAATAGGTTATCTTGAATAAACTAAGTCTGGATAATTTTATTACAAGCTTTTATTTAGTTTCACCTGTTCCGTTGTCAGTAATCAAATCATGCAAGTTTACCCACTTCTCGGTTTCTGATTGAGCTGAAATTTAGCACGCATATGTATATTTCGTGACATTGCAATATTATGATGACATGGAGCTGGAAGGTGACTATAGGAACTACTTAACATTATCCCGTCGTGTTTGGGCTTATTGCATTAGTATTGGTGAACAGTTATGGATTGTACAAAGAAGTGTATTATTTGGTCAAATAGTCAGTTGATATAAATTACTGAAATTCCTTGAAATGTGAAAAGATCTACTATCTTTATTTTTAGCATAGTCTGCGTAAAGGACGCTGAAGTGTAGTGGTGATTGTACATTTTGTCACCTATTTCACCCTCTTAGGAGAGGACTCTCTGTATCTCTCTGTAGAACCTATGGAAATTTTAGGCTTAATCGTTCTTTTTGCGGCTTCTCTGTATTATTATGATAAAAGGACAGAAAATTAATAAAATTGTAAAAGTAATATGCATATTTGATTAAATTATTCGGTAACCGATCTTTTATTTTGCACTTTCATGAGTCAAGCGGATGGTAAATCTTATCCTTAATCTTGTTCTGTCAAAGATAAATAGGTAACGAGATAATTTATCACCTTGCTGTCGAGGAGAAATATCAAGCTCCAATATTGTCTAAATATTTAAAACTACAGCACAGCTAAATTCTAATAAAACATTGCGAAAACACGACGGTTTCAATACAATATATAGAAAAGAAAACATTTAAGTCGGGAGATAAATCACTGTGTACGCTTCTCGGTTATTGAAATTAAAACTTTGTATTGTTTTTAAAAGAAAACTATTGCAGAAGTTCATCAAATGTTGACACAATAGTACATAAGAAAGCAGTTTGAAATAGCAATGCGTACCAACTTGGAGAAATAAGATGGTTCCTCGAGTAGATATTGACGAAGGCAATGATGTTTCAGATTCAGATAATTATATAAATTCATCTACTCTTAAAATTATATACTGGTCTGGGGCTTTTATATTAATAGCTATATTTATAGTGGGAGCCCTGATTGCACATTTCAAAGGTAATTGTTTAATTCTTTATGTTGATCATAAACACTTAATAATTTATTCGTTTTTGACTCGAATTCGGTAACAAGTACAATTTTTTTTTACTAGCTATTCCCGCGGCTTTTATTCGTGCATTTTAAAGGAAATATTGATAAATTAAGGAAAATAATATATACTCAGTAAAAAATGAAAGCCTGTGATTTTTACAGTTGTGTTGTGTAAAAAAAACCTTTCCATAAAAACTATTATTGTAAATTAGTGAAACATTTTGCTGTGCGAAATAGGGTTCAATTGAAAGAAGTATTAAAACGTGATATAATATACGTTTGTAACTAGACGCACTAGCTGCTCTAGCTAACAAGTAAGTGAGTGAAACAGAAAACTGTTTTAAAATTATTCTCAGCAATTGAATCTACGATTAAATTGGTCATATTTTAATAAATAGTATTTCATTTAAATATTTATTTTTACGCTTAATAAGTATTTTCTTAATTCTCTGAATTAAATAAAACACAAAGCATTTCTATTAAAAGCTTAAATAACAAGCAATAGTTTAATAAAACTTGACTATAATAGCTCATTAATCAGACGTCGAATGTTTGTTTAAACTTATCAACAAGGGCCTTTTAGAGGAACAGAGGCGGCTCAGATTGAAAGAGGCGGTCGGGTCGACCGGGTTAGGCGAGCTAGGTGCGCTAGCAAGGTCGGGTTTGATATATACCGATCCCCGAGGGAACTCGAGTCATTCTTATTTTGACCGTCGGATTGTCATTGACTTTGGCTCGTTCGTATAGTGTATAGTGAAAAGGTGAATCGTAAGGTTATTGTCGATAAGGTTGAGTTTGACGCTGTGTAGCTATTTATGTTGCATTGTGTTGAATTATCGACTTTATTTTGTTGATAGTAAGGTTGAGAGTTCAATAGTGTAGTGTTCAACAGTGCAGTGCAGTGTCTCCGCTACAACTCGTTGGATTTTCAATCTTTTTGTTACGTGTTTAGGTGAGTTTTTCCGCGATTTTGAGCTAGATCAATGTCCAGGTTGCATAGTCAACCTGACTGAATACACTTCATCTATCGGTGAGAATGAAGTTTATTCAGGAATCCTGTAGAGTTGTTAGGACCAGATCTGGAGGGGGGGTCTCAGACACTAGGGTTTGCTATACCTCGGTTTTGTCGGCCGAACGTTTTCTAGCTTAGAGTAGGGCTAGGGTTCCCACACACATTTAAATAAATAAATTAGAGGTTAGCCTCTAATTTTTTGCACACATTAGAATAGGTGAATTGGGGTAGAGTTAGAGTAGAGTCATACACAGGATGGTGGTATTATTTTTAATCAGTGGAGATGGGAAAGGGATAAAGTGTTATATTTTTGTTACCATTTATATAAAATTGGTTTGGTTTACAACTTTATGATCCTTAATAGCTGTAAAATATGGATCAATAAATTCAGTAAAATATGGATGTGATACTGAGACGCGTACAATAAATAAGATACTAAGGTAATTCACACATATATTTTTTGGGAGAGTTTAGGGGAACAAAATTATTTGAGGACATACTAAATAATTCTGTTACAGGGAGCTAGTGACAGGCGAAGCAGTTCACTAGTGACAATTGAGCTTTTCTACAAGGGGTAAAAAGGGGCAGTTAAGTCATATTTATTAGACGACTGTTCTCAGTATTTCATACATATTTACAAAATATTCAGACGAGTTTCTTGGCGTTTCTTCTTGTCTGAAAGTAGGTTCCGAAACGCTGGTAAATATACATTTTTATTGTGCATAGGAATACCTATTAAAAACAATACAAAATAAAATAGGTATTATTAGGTTAGTTGGCCTGACTCCATCTGTACGTGGCAGTAAGTAGGTATGTTTGTATCCTTTGGTATTTATAAAATAATATTTTTGCTTGATTAAAATAAATATTTTCCTTTAGCTAGCTAGGTCGGTTAAGGGGTTAAAAGGAAAATATAAATACAAACTACAAGGACTTACTACTGTCACGGTAACTGGTCACGGTAGGGTCGGTAGGAGATATTATAAAAAAAAACAAATATATTTTTGACTTATTCTTATCTAAGTTAAATAACTCCATAAAATAATTATTTTTGCAGTACCTTTTAGTAAATTTTATTACTTAATCAAGAGGGTTATTAGGAATAGTAAGGAAATCCAAATCTAATTATTTAGTCTACACATAAAAGACGATGGGTTACAAGGTTCATAACAGGGTTTTTACTAGACGATCACATGGCCAAATTAAAATATTTTCTTAGTTAACAATTAATCCACGTCGATTTTTATTTAAGCAGTATAAGGTTTAGTTATTGAAAGTTACACGTTGCACCTGAAGATAGTTATATTGAAGTTGACATGATATTTCGTAATTTATCGCAAACAATGAATATCCTAGCGAGTTGTCAATTCGTCAAACTGATTTGATATGATATCAGGATATCACCAAATACTCCCGTAGATATCGCATTATCTCAGAGCTTATTGTAAAAGTGACATTCTACAGTGTTTTTAGTAAAAATGTGAAATAGAATTGTCGTTTTGCCTTTAAAAAAATACGATATAAATAGTAAATTCTGTTAATTTGACCACTCAAATAATTTGTTTATTCAAGTTATTGCGAGTGACTTGACTTCTATTTGGGCAACTCAACCGTTTTTGAATAAACGGGCCGAGTTTGTTATGTCCAAAACCGGATATTAAATTCGGAATGGCGCCCATGTTCGGTCATCCAAACTTCTTCTGGTCGGAAGAGAATTTGAGAGAAGATTCAGAGGAGTTTGACGATACTGAGGACAGTGGGACAGTAGGCAGGGAGGGATTGCAAGATATGGCGATTTGGTATATGATTATACTGGTGGCGATGTTGCTGTTATGGCTGCTCGTATACTTCTGTCTGAGGCTGATTTCGATAAGTATTAATAATTTATGAATGATTATTAGAAAATATTATGTACTTAACGTTTTCCGTATCGTTATATCGTTTAAAATGACAATTTTTGAAACGGTTTTTAGTTTTTGTGTAGAATGAAGTCAAATTAGAGTAGCATTTTAAATCAAATCATTTCTTCTTGTTTTGGTACGTACTTCTGTGGCTCTTATTTTCATATAAACATATTCATTAATTCCAAATACTTTGTGTTCTATTACATATAAGTATTTTGAAAATAAGTTTTATAATAACTCAGGTACTTTTTACAAAAATGTACTTACTATTTTTTAGTTATTGAAAAAGATATCAATAAATTGATATCAAAACACTCATGACACTATAGATAAGATAAACCTAAGGAACGAGGAGGCCTAGCTTCTAGTTAGCCGAGAATACAATTAAGGCTAAAAATATAATCCAAGGAAAAAGCAGGTACTTAGTGCAAAGGTTCGTGGGCACTGGGCAGATCTATATTATGGGTAGCTTCTAATAAAATTTCGATTATAATTACATTAGCATATTCCGGGAATTAGTAAATCTCAGTTTTTTGTCTTATGTGTAGTATCTTACGCATAATTACTTTTGCGTTTGAATAATTGTACGTATTATTGGTACCTGCACTTAATTAAGTTGCGGAAAACAGCCCGCGTTAACCTTAAGCCTTATTATTTCAATGTCGATATTGATGGCCGTCATAACTTGACTCATAATTAGTACTTACTACTAAGAAAAGTTCGAGTAGTACGTCTAGTAAAATAATTACGCTGGTTCCTACGGACCTACTTAAGAACCAACGTAAATATTTTACTACACGTACTACTCGAACTTTTCTTTTGTTATGCACAAAAGTGACAAAACAAGTTAATATTAAAGACAACTCGTATACCTATGGCAATCTTATAAAGATTTTATGGCAATCTTATAGACATTTCGATAACAAACACCAACCGCATTATATGCTTTATAGTAATAACATAATATCGAGATTTGCTTGTTAATTAGCACTATTAATCGAAACTCTCTACTAACAAGAGGATTAATATTAAAACGCTTAAGCCCCTACGATAAAATAACCCCCTACCCGATACTAACTATAAACTATATCAGATTATTCAGATTATTGTGTGTTATTATGTGTGATTGAACAGGCGTGTTTTGTGTTACAAAATAACATTATTTAAAAAACGTTTAATAACGTTATGTGCATGTTTGGTTACTTAATTATTAAGTGATATTCTATAATATCCTCCCTATTGTTATGGTTAAAACGTTAATATATATTGATATAATGAACTTCAAAGAAACAACGACCAACGAATTTGAAGTCAACGAGTATGCGGACGTACAAGTAACAAGCGTTCTTCATGAGTTTACGAATTATTTAATTATATCGTTGTTCGGGATAATGCTGCTGGCATTACTGACTATTATAGCACGTATCATACAAATAGGTAACAGACGTATAAGTTTGAATTTTTATTTTGAGGTTTATATCAACAAAATGAAAAATAGCAATTTTGATTACTTCAAATACGATTTTTAACAACGTTGTGTTTGTACCGGTTTAGGTGGATTTTGAGCCTCATATAGGTGATTTCATGATACTCGTAATTAATCATCAGTATCTTTACCTATAGGTTTAGTGATTGATTGGTAGATATGTATTTCATTCGATTGATCAGTACTGTTAAATAAAATCTTTGATACAGTATAGAGTACAGAACTTTATGACAATTTTTCTCAACAGAATTCACAATTTGGTCTTACTTACTATGATTACCACATTGTAGAATTTTGTCTCATGATTTTCAAGATTTTTGAGCATTGTTTACTAATAATTTCTCACAGCCGTCGTCTCAAACCTAATTGTATGCAAAACGACAGAATACGAAATCTATGAACACTTTTATCACCGATGGATAAATATAAATGTTCCTTTATTCGATGGGCCTTTTACATATGATAGCCTGTTTCGATAAGTGGTACATATTTGTTTTCTCTATTTCCAGGGCAGAAAACGCGAACGCCTCCGCAGAGGAGGATGTACGTAGGCGCCCGAGCCCGACAGTCATTGTCACAGGCCGAGCCAACTATCTACGTCAGCCCCAACAATTTGCCCCCACCCCCCAAATATGGTAAGCACATTGAAATTCTTTTCATCTTTTCATCATACCCTAACGAAAAAAATAGCATCTGTGACACTTGTCAGTGACGGAGTGAAATTTGTTTATTGATTCGCCAATTTATATTACATAGCATAATTAAAATTTAACGATTTATAAAACAAAACTACTAAAATTAAATCTAACTTAAAAAAAAAATAACTAAAATCAACCCTCTAAACCTTGACCCCTCGGTAAGGTGCCCATCAATTCACACAGGCTGCATGAAAGCTGCCTGCGCGAGGGTAATAATATGACGAAAATGTATATTAAGTTTTTTTTTATACATACGTAATAATACAGCATAATTTTGTTATTAAGTATTACTTTTCCTTTTCACATGTGTAGTAACAAATATTATGCATTCATGTTTGTTTATTGATTACACTATCTAAGTTTCTAGACCGCAAATATGTGAATAGCATTTAAAAAAGAGATAATAGTACATTACTACAGAGGCCGGGAAGTAGGGGGTTGCCGGCCGAGTACATATAAACGGCCGAGCGTAGCGAGGCCGGATAGTCACGAGGCTGGCAACCCCTTTTTACGCCGAGGTATGTATAGGGCTTTTCTCAAACATGCAATGAAATAAATAAGAAACTTATCAAAAATTTTTTTTGATATAGTTGAGGCAATACTGTACTCGTAAACTTGTATTAATAATATAATGTATGTTTTATGTACTTCAAACACCTTCATACTTAGGTTTTTATCTAAAATGATACAATAAGTTCAATAACCACAAACGTACAACTAAAATTTGCATTAATTTCTAGAAAACAACCAACGTTCCCACTATTACGACTAAGTATATGTTCATTTTGTTATTAATGAATTATCCTATCGACAAAGTACAACAAAAACATTAATTAGACTTACCACGTAATCAGAAATATGCGTAAAAACATTACGTTATGAAGTCTGGATTGCCAAATTCTGACTGCATTTCATTGTCACTGAACGGCTTTTAAAAATGTATAACTATTACGTACGTCGGCCATTTAAGTATAATTTTCACTTACATTTGAACAACAGCTAGAATTAATTCACTTTTATTGTACCTATAGCCGAATTGTTATAGAATGAAACAAATCGACATTACAATTCACAATAATATACGCAACATAATAAAATAAAGAGAATGTTTTTAAAATTTTCCCACTAAAATACTTTTTTTCACAGTATCTGTGCTGTTCGAGAGGTTGCACTTAAGGCCATTCTACACGAGTTAAAATTAAGAAGACGAATGTACATGAATCTGAATAAATTCAGAACGTTACAAATATTGTCTATGGTCTCTGTTAATGCGTTATTGTAGAAAATATTCATAAAAATCAGAACCCTCCGAATTTATTTCGTGACTATAGATTCCAATTCTTAATTTTAGCTCGTGTATAATAGCCGTTGCTGCTAATATTTTAGCTTGATAACCAACCTTTCACGACAAAAAAAAAACAAAATCAGCTGTTCCTATAACCGGTATTAGACATAACAATTTGTAGGGCCCAATCTGTCAGGTTGTGAGGTGTAATAAGAGGTAGGGCTCTTAGGGGGCTGAAGGAGGATTAGGGAGAGGCAGGGTACACAACAGATTGGGCCCTACAAATTGCAACGTCTAATACCCGTTTTTAATCTGCCTACATCTTTACAATTTAAAATTATAGGAATTTGAACTGAAAATAGATGTCATATACTCCAGAAAAAGTAACCAAACCCTCCGGTGTCTGAGGTCAGATCGATCTGGCCTCGGACACCGGAGGGTTTGGTCACTTTTTTTTTTCTGAAGTATATGACATCTATTTTCAGTTTATATATAGTAGTGTAACTACTTAAAAATTGCAAATCAAAAAATATTGAACAAAATAATTTGATTTGCTTCAAGACTCAAGATTATAGGAAATTGTTAATAATGTGTTATTTGTTATTTTCATGTCGATTTTATATATAAACGAAATTGCAAAATATATATATGTTTATTGTTTTTTTTTTTAATACGCGTAAGTAGTGGTAGAATGTCAAACGGACCAAAAAGTAAATATCGCTTATAGCCTTAAATGGCTGAACGCCATGATCCTGTGCCACAAATATATGTGCAATGGAAATTAAAAAAGAGGCACTTGCCGGCCTAGGCCTCCAAATTTGTATGAAATTCCATTATCGACCTCTTGTGTAGCCGCACCTGAAACGTGATACTTCGCAGCAAATTATAAGGAACACAACATCAATATTTCATTGCATGTTTGGGAAAAAGCTTTTATAACCGATCGGGCAATCGGAGTAGACAACATTTTTTATTTTTCTCGAATCCTCGACCACGAGCCCTAAGTAATTAATTACTACTGAGCTGTGGCAAATTGGCAAGCAAGCTCGCTTATTTATTAACAAGCTTGTCATTAAAAAAAATAACATTTTTAATTCCTAATATTGTGAAACATAATCGTACATGTATCTGCAACCATCTTATGGCAGAGTTAATAATAGCGTGTGGAATTGTACTACATGTACCTCCTACCTGAGAGCATATTGGCCCTATGGAACGACACCGTCAATTAAGCCAAACGTTATAGTTTAATGCCATTTATCATGTACATATTACATACACTAACATTAATTTTCTCAATTTCAGAGTGCCTAGCGCCTCCCAGCTACGAGGAAGTAGTGGGCATCCACTACCCTCAGTACCAGAGCCAGCCCATTACCCATCCCATCACCACCGCTATGGCGCAAAATGCCCAGTCGTCGCAAAACGCCACCGACGCGCCACCGCCAACCGTCATCACCGTCACGTCAGAGCGAACGTCAGTGCAAGTCGCATCCTCATGATTTCGTTAACCCGTTATTTTTGCAATAACGTTATTACTTATTAGTCAGTAACGATATCTTTACAAATTGAGTTGTTTAACATTTCCTAATTGACGTTACAAACGTAACTACGATCCTTGCTTGATTTCATTTTTAAAAATTTGAGACGCATTTTTAAAATAGTGCAATTTTATACATTGTGTCGTCGGATGACAACCAAAATTCACTAAACACTACCACAAGTGTATAGCCGTAACGACGCGTATCGGTAACATAACAAGGTTGATTTTAGTTTTTTTTTTTGCAAGTAGTGAGTTGTGGTTGTCACCTGACGATGTATTTTAAAGAAAAAGTTATTATTATTAATGTACTCATCTACAAATTATGTGGAAAAATATGGTGGAGCAATTTTACCACTTCAAAAATTAAACCAACATTATTCATGTATAAGAGATCTAACTTGAGCTTTAGCAAATTTCATTCCATATAATATGATTGATTTAAAATTAAGGTTTTCATTACATTCCTTAATAATCACTGCAGTATTATGAGTTACTTTTATAAACTAATTACTGCTGGACAGTAAAGATTTTTAATAATTTATGTCGAAACATTGTGATACTAATGTACCAAAGTTGAAGTACCTAATTCTATGTCAAGGACAAGTAGCCATAGATTTCAATGGTGACCCTAGCCGAGCTCCAGAAATAAACTAACGCGACAAGCGACAAAATAGCAGCACTCGATATTGTCGCTGTCGATGTCGCCTTATCACATTACGCTGTTGCCTTTTTTACTCTAGTTAGAAAGCGCGAGAGATTTTGTATTAACATTTTTGACTATATTATTTGGCAGGAGGACATAAAACTGTGCAGCAAAGCTAGTTTAATACGATTTCTTTGTTTAGTCTAGAATCGTGTTACCCGAGCTGAACTGTAATATTAAAGGTAAAAATGTAACAATTAAACAAATAAACTCTTTTTCATTACAACTAGTGAAAAGGTGAATTATTCGTTATAAAAAAACTACTTTTCCAAACTTCGTATCACAGCGGTTTTTGTACTCCGTCGAAACCACGAAACGAGATGTAAATATTTCTTTATATTATGAACTTATTTGTGCCTTTGCGTACAAATTATTAAGTATAAGTAGGGATATAAATGTTTAGATTAAGATTTTTATGTACATACATAGACTGTGGGTGAAACTTGACAAAAAAGACCATCGTATTTATAGACTTTAATAAAAAGTTGTTATTTTATGGCGTGTTTTTTTATTTTCATTATTATATTGTTTAAAGCAAACAGCTACTTACCTAAAGAACATATCTGCAGAATTTTATTTGATAAGATGCATAAGCCTGACTTAAAAAAACGCTAAGCCTTGATAACGATAGAAAAAATAACGCTGTCTTGCCGAAATATCACAAAACATTTTCAGGCGCGATTAATTTAGGATCGTAAGTACACCTGGATATACAGCATATTTTTCCAATTGCTAAGGACAACCTTAGCCATTGGACAAAGCCTTAAATCCCGCTTATGTGTTTTCTCATGAGCTTTTAATTACATACAAGCCGCTCCAAAATAAGAAATCGTAATGCGTAAATTTATTCGTTACCGATTGTTATAGTATTTAATTCTAAAATTCACAGTACAGTACAGTACAGTGAAAAAGGAACAAAAGAAAAGTAACCTCTTCTTTTAGTCTACTTATCAAAAAGTGGCAAGTTAATAAATAAATTACAATATAAGTTACTTAATAAATTATATTAAATAAATAATAATAATAAATATTATGGCACAATCTTACACAAATCGACCTAGTCCCACAGTAAGCTCAATAAGCCTTGTGTTGAGGGTACTAGACGAAGATATATAAAATAAATAGATATAGATAAATACTTAAATACATAGAAAACACACATAAATCAGGAACAAATATCTGTGATAAACACAAATAAATGCCCTGACCATCAGGATTCCAACCCGGGACCTCCTGCTAATCCTGCTTCATAGGCAGGGTCACCGGGCTAGGAGGCCGTTTATTTATTAAAAGAAATATATTATTTCCAAGAAAATCAAACACATTTCAATGAGTCAAACACAACTTAACTAAGTTCAGCTACCGTTCGTTGTCGTTTCCGGTGAAAAAGTGCCTATAAAGCTCGCGGCATTACCACGTTGGATACATATGAACAGTCTTTGCACTAGAAATTAAAACTAAATTTAAATAAAAACAAGAAAAATAATACTCTAAATGTATATGCACGTTTAGGGAATGCTAACCGGTTAACCGGTTACCCGGTAATTTAACCAATATTACAGTCGGTAAAATACCGGTAATTTCTAGCCATAACCGGGAATTTACCGAACGATGTATAAGCAAATAAAGATTTAACAACCTGTTGAATTAACACATCTATGTCTTCATACTTACAAAATAACAGTAACTACGATTACTTTTATTTATTTATTTAAACTTTATTGCACAAATAAATACAGTGTAAAAATGGCGGACTTAATGCCAGATGCCATTCTCTACCATTCAACCATAAGGCTAAACAGAGACACTTAAAATACTTACTTTTCTGCATCTTATGATCTCATAAGATGCAGAAATCGGAGTAGGAAGCAATGTTCTGTACGCACATAGCCTTCAGCTTGGTATACTCGATGTTATGTATAAAAACCAGCCAAACGATTATGAAAACGACTCAGAAGACGAACACAATTCAGAATCAAAATTTCGGATTTAGATACTGATGGCGAAGATGATGAAAGTTTTAATTTAGAAGAACCACGAAGAAGGGTGCCGATATCAAATGCAGACATCAAGGTTCTGGTTGAGAAAGTGAGGAGAGTATGCAAGATCTTACGCAATTCACCAACGAAAAACTACCAAGCGTTGCAAAAATACGTGAAACAGACCTTCGATAATGAACTTCAGCTCATATTAGACTGCAAGACTCGCTGGAGCTCTCTAGCGTCAATGTTGGACAGATTTATATTGTTATATACTTGCGTCCAAAAGGCGTTGATTGATATAAAATCCGAAATTAGATTTGACTCCGTTGAAATTGATTTGCTCACAAATGTGCACAAGATACTTGAGAGTTTTAAAGGAGCACTGAAGTTAATTTGTGAAAATGAGGCAAATCTGCTTACAGCCGATTTCGTGCTCAAGTTTTGTTTCTCAAAATTAAAATAAATTCCTGGAACACTTAGCATATCATTTCAAATGGCTTTGAAGAAAAGGCTATAAGAGAGGTATCAACCTATACAAGGAGTTTTAAAATACCTCGATAACCCGAACGATTTTTACACCGAATCTAAATTAGACCTGATATTTCTCAAACCGTCCCCAGACGACATAGTTTCGATTATCATGGCATTGTTGAAACGAAATGAGGATGCTAATAGTCAAGATGTAACGGCCGAGACATTAGATGCACCACTAACAGCTGATGACGAGCCTACGCAAAGTTCTGGAGCAATCGATGTGGAAGCACCAGATACAATTCCCATTCAGTCGACGTCGCAATAAATTAAGAAGACAATGAGAGACGAAATGAAAAAGAAGATTATGAGCACTGTGGATCAACAAAGTAGCCCAGCATCTCTTCAGGAAGCTCTTTGTCCAAATGCCATTCGCTTTGAAATTGCGCTTTACGACAGCGGCGGTACCAGAGGTCGGTTCCTCGAAATGGCACACAAAATGCTTGTTTCTATTAAACCGACAAGTGTGGAATGCGAAAGAACATTTTCTACCGCTGGTTACTTGTGTGTAAGATATCGTTCACGAATGAAGGATGACACAATAAATTCTTTAGTTGTTTTAAAACATTACTTGTTGTTTAAGCAATGTTCTAATTAATCGCCTAGATATTTACCAATCGCAATTATTTTTTGTATAATTGACAGAATGATGTGATTTTGTGTTCCTGATTACTTTTATATTTTGATATTTGAAACAGCTCCTATCTTAAAGTGCAATTTTAAAGTAAGTAGTGTTAAAATTATATGAATGGTTTCATGTAATTTTAACTCTGTTGCTGTTAAATATTGTTTTTATATTTACTAGATTTTAATGAAAGTTGATTACGGTTTTACTTTAATATCAATAATATATTGTTAATGGATGCCATTTAAACGTGTATGACATTTAAATGACGACTGTCACTTTTAGTTATAATTTTTGTTACCCTTTGATCACTGTGATTTTGAAAGAATTAAAAAAGTTGAATGTTACTTATTTAATCTACAAGTTCATTTCGCTTTGAAATGATACATGTTTGATTTTTTATTTAATATGATTACGTAGTAAATACATCTTGTTTAATGTTTATAGTTGATTTTATTGTTTTGTTTTGTCGATTTCTATAACCAAAACAAGAACACAATAAATAATAATGCAAAATCATTGTTTTTTTTATTTCATAATTTTCATAAACGTATAACCGGTAATTTACCGGTTAACCGGTTAGCGGGACCTCGCGTCGGTAAATTACCGGTAGTGAAAAACGCCTGGTTATTGCATTCCCTATGTAGTACGTTTCGACTTCGTCCAGTGGATATGGACACCTATATGTATATCCCCGAACATACAAAAAAACATATGCGCAATCATATATGTAGCTCTTTTTTGACGTTGATGAATCTTTTTTTAAATAAATACTTTAGGCCCTGACACTGTCTTCCGAATCCTACCTACCTTCCTTGTTGTCTTTAAAATTGTTTAAATGATATTGATTGGATATTGATCCATGGCATGAGTCAGCGAGTCGTTCTTGGCAGAATGCCACAAGGGCTTCGCCTCATGTGAATAAGGTATTTATAAGGATTGGTCATCCTGACCAGAATACTACAAACTTCATCAGGACATTAACATTGGAGTGTTTATTTAATTAAACTCGATTGAACGTAGAGAGAACTCGAGAAAGAGAAATCGAGGGAACTCTTCCAATATTGTAGGCACACCTGTAGTGATTTCAGTATTTTTATAGTAGCTCGGGCATTTGCTCTTGGAAAGGTGGAGTAGGCTAAGTGAAGTCGGTTCTATTTGTTTAAAATTATTTAATAATTTAAAAGGGTAGGTGTAAGTGCCTGCCTGAAAGTAATAGCAAGTTTTTAATGATGGGAATACTTATACTTTCTATCCGTTACTTTTACAATAAAAAATAACAACAATGCTTTTAGCTAACTCTGAAGCGTCATCTGAACCAGAGCAAACCAGAGTTACCGCATAATGTATGGGGCCCTACAGCGCCATCTAGTAATGCTATCAAACTTGGAGCACAAAAATTTCTGAGACGGTGTCCGTTTATTTATAAATCCTCTTTGGTATTGATTCTAAAGTAGATAGATATACATATTTATGAGTGAGTTATTACTAGTAAACTAAACCTTTTTACAGCAGATTGTCCCTGTCAAGCATTGGCATTCGAACCGCGGGTCTTATACACCTTAATGATCGATTTACCCAAGAATGGACGTGACGGCATAATTACCGTACTTTGTAACATAATTTATAGCTAGGAGATTCCAAACACATTTGTCCACATATGGCACATATCACACATACTTGTCCGCAGAGAAATCGATCGTTAGTTCGCCTGGCGCTTACGACAATATTGTAAGATACCAGTGGCTAGCTGTTTATACTCGGTTTCCACCTGCATGCTGATTGCTTAGGGTTCAAAAAGCAGAGCGCTTTTTCCACAGGTCATGAAGATAAATAAGGTGACATTTGACGGCTTGACGATCATTCCTATTTTGCAGTAGATCTGCACCTACATCCAGTTCTCTAGCTACTTGGTGCTCCGGTGTCTTGAGCAGGTTGAGCAGGTTGTTGGTTTCTTCTTCTTAAGCTTTAGTCTTTAGAAAGTTAAGTATAGAGCTATAGACGTCTAGACTAGCGAAGTAAGCGCCTACCACAATAAGGCTGCAGCTCCCTAAAAACGACACACTGCTGCGAGATTTTAGTTTAATTTTACTTGATCCCGAATTCCGTAACAACTAGGCGTATATCGAGTTCAAATTTACATTGGTTTCATTCTTATTCGTGAGCTAGGTAAGCGTAGGGTCATTCTATTTCCCATCTAATGACAAGTCTGTAATAGATCAGATACTTATCTGTATTTGGAATCATGCTAATAAGCTCAGCGGGCGTCGAAGGTAAGATATATTTCTTATTAGAACATAAAAGTAGGTACCTATTTAAAAGGTATTTGCAGAGGAGGTCTTAAATTAAGCGAAAATATTTGCATTGTAACTTTTCGTATTTATACAATACCTAAGTACGTTTTAGGACGTAATAGAAGATTGTGTATTCATACGGGATTAAGTTAGTATTTGTGTCGTCAGTCGGGTAGATTCAACTTATTTGTTTTTCCACTTATGAGTCCGGTGACGATGTGAAAACCAAAATCACTAATAATGAAATAACGTACATGAATTGCATTTGATAAGATAGTTTGAAGTGTTGTAATTGCAAAAAAAAACTTTTAGTCCATATATATTATTATTTAATACTCGAAAACTCAATTCGTAGGTACAGAGCTTGTTTAGTGAGGACGTTGTTTCGTGTAAACTTGTCGTTTGTTTTTTAATTAAGTATTACTTTTTACGCCCTCGTATATTTAGCTATGTTTTATATTATTTTATTAAAGCATAAAGTCAAGTTTATTCCAACATTTTTGTATTTTTATGAAATATTTTAATTGCATTCCCAAAAATGTCACGTAAACTTCGGCAATTTTTCTTAAAATTTGCTCTACCTACATACATACCTGGCATAAAAAATTAAATATATATGAATATGAAAAAATTTGTTCCTCTTATTCCTAAGAGGACTCGTTTTTCAACGTATTTATATAAAGCCTGACCAGAAATATATGATTATTGTCAAGAGGGCGCTATTATTCTCATTTATATGGCAACAGTCATAGAGCGTAGTATAGTATATGGTATAGTGACATCTTGATTTGTTTACCTGTCAGCTCTGATGTTAATTTGAAAATGTTTCACGGCGAAATAGTTTAATTTCCCGAGCGTATTATTTACAGCAGTTTATTATATACACTATTTACAATGTTTCGCTCATGAATATGGATAATTTTGTTTTTTTTTGTGGTTTGTAATTTCATATTCAACGCTTTATTATTTTGACATTCTATTTATTAATTTGAGATTGTAATTTAATTTATGTTATCTGTGCCAAATGTTATTGTTAATTATATACTTTGAATTGGATAATTACACTAACAACTAGAAATAAGTTATTATTGTATTACTAACATGCCTATGGGCCTTTAGAGCCTGAAATAAATAATTGAATTGAATTGAATTGAAATATTATTCAAGTAAACAGCCTCAATGACACTTGACAACAGTGACAGCCTATCACATGCATACACATGCATATCATTCTGTCATTAAAATTATTGCCAGTGTAAGAAATTAGTTCCTATGAAATTTCGCAACATGGCGCATGATCATATATTTCTGGTCAGGCTTTATTTTACGTACTAGTTTAACATAATTTTAATAAATAAAAAATATCCTTTTTTCACCTCTCCAAGCAAAAATCGCGAAACAGCTGTTTGATTATGGTAAATATTTATAAAAGAAACACAAAATCGAGAAACTGTTCCACTTATAAAGTTTAAAAAGAAACGATCTTAACGAACTAAGAATATGTTAACAAACTAAGTAATAGAAATTGTATTTTTAGTAATTAAACGAACTTACCTTAAATGAAGTTCCATTACAATTATACGAGCTTTGTGATTCCGAATATTATAATAACTTGTAGTAGCTCGTCGCTTACGCCCTTTTTGTCACGATATGTTTAGAGCTGAAAAGACTCCTAAAAAAAATAACACTTAGAAATACAACTCCAATACGTCAAGTGACACACGTCACTGTCAACTCCTACGCGCCAAACTCTCATTTAGTTCAGAGCACCGCTGAGATGTATAAAGAAATGTTTACCTCTCAATAGTCACTTGATTATTTTACAACATAGTACTGTAGTCTAGTATGGTACAGTACACTTATACTGGGTTTAGCTTATTGTAATCATTAAGCACGGGTGGGAGGGTTACTAATATTCGGAATCACAAAGCTCGTATAATTGTAATGGAACTTCACTTAAGGTAAGTTCGTTTAATTACTAATTATACTTCGCTTTGTGATTCCTTCATATTATAATAACTTGTAGATGTTCAGAGACTCGTAAAATAATCAGAACTAGATCCGCATATAAAACAGTATAGTTAACTAGAGAACATCAGAGAGAGAGAGATCTATCTGGTCCAAGGTATGAAACAATGCCAGGTTTAGTTTTTTATTTCTGGTCAATCAACGTAAGTTAGCTTTGTAGCATTAAAGTGAATTATAATAATTATTTACATATGGATTAACACTACACAACCGTGATAGCGATTGGGTTAAATTATATAATTATGTTTGGTTTCAAAACAAATGAAATTAACATAATAATCTGTGGATCTTGACCTGATTGTGGACAAGAAAGTTTATAAATATTATTTATGTATGTTCAATCACAAAAGAAAATGTGATTTGTAATATTTAAACAACGAAAATAATCAAATATTATTAGTATCATGACTTTTACATCTGATGAAAGTATACCTGCTCGGCACATGGTATCACTACAGAACCAAACAACCCAATACCTGTGACTGTGAAGATCCAATAATTAAAATATAAAATATTTTTAATAATATCGTATTTTAATAAGAATGATCTGTAGAATTCTAAGTAATGAAACAAGAAAAAAAAATCAAGTAGTTTCATTACGTTTTAAGGAATTCTTTTTGAAGAGGACCACACCTGTTAAGTCAATTTAGAGAAACCCCCTAAATAATTAAATACTTATATCTGTTTATGTGTCATGAAAGTATTGACAGTATATAATCATTATAATGAACCAAATCTTAATAGGACACAATCCTATACGAGTAGATGTAATATGACAAATAACAAATATATTTATTTTTGTGACTATTACTATTATTATATTATGTTATGAAAACATAGTCAACATAGGTATAAATAGGCATGCCTTTATACAATGCAGCCCAATGTAGCAACCCAATGCGGAATGACCGCCAAGGGTTCAAAGCACTTCCTTGATAAGTATTCTACCAATATATATAAAACACCGGTTCACAATATTAATTAAAATTACAAAATTCATTGCATAACTCTGCTAGCAGACCAGAGATATTTTGGCTACCACTATAGGTACCTATATGCTGACATAGTATTATTTCAGGTAGTGCTTGAAGCATTTTGCTTTAACGTGCTTATATAAATTATTGAATCAATAAAAGCATAAAATACAGCATTATTTCATCATTAAAAAATCGTTTCTATGGCACGTCAGCTAGGAGGCTCAGAGAATCCCAACTGTTTAGAGTCCATTCATTTACTTCCATATCTTTTGATACCAAATGGTGACAATGGGCTAAGTATGTCAAGTACCATCTTTCTTGAAACATCATGACAATAGATGTCAAAAATAGGTAAGATAAAGTAGGCATGTACACAAAATTTGTAATAGGTGGCATAGCCTTCAAGTAAAATATTAATGATTTGTTAACTGCATTATGTTATATTAATGATAATAAAATCAATAAGATGAGCAGGGAACTTATCTTACTGAGCAAAAATTTTGCTGTATAATTATACCTTTAATAATTATTAAAGGTTATAACTAGGTTTATAGACAATTAGACACCAAGTGCATCAATTTTGTGATAACCTTACTCATATAAAAGTGTGTGTTGAGTACACACAGAGTATATCAGGATCGAGCATTAATTTACGCTAGGTATATAAACAAGAAACATATTTTTCTCACAACAGTATGCACTGCTTTTTACATTTCAAATAAGCATTTGACACATCAGTTTGCAATTTACTAGAACAAAGGTAATCCTTTACCTAAAGAAAAGGTTTTTATCTTTAACAGTCTACATATACTTAAACCTTTAAAAGCGGGCCTAGTCCGCCTAGTGGTTACGATTAGGTTTAATATTTATTTCAGTTAAAGAGTTTAATTGACAAATAGTTTAAACTAATAAGCGGTAAGCGTAATTTCCACTGAGTGTCATAATCCGTCAAAGATGTGCCACAACTGCCACAAGGGTATAGGCATATTAAACAAAACAAAAAATATATCATTGTAGTCGGGTATATAATGTTTCAAATTAAGCATGGCAATATTTTATTTTTCCCCCTTAGCTGATATGGAGTTATGTTACATATCAAAATTTTAGCAAACAATGCCAAGTAGTTCAAGAGTAACAAAAAAAAAACCATAAGCAGATTTAACAGAGAGTAACCATATGGTTACCTAATGATCATAGAGGGATTAAGTAACAGTTGCTTTTATCAAGCAGTTGTTATGGCTTGTGCCAATAGGCAATTGTTTGTCTTTATAAGACAAAAAATTCGTTTTAAATGACTTTATATATTGTCAAATTTGATCCAATGTAAAATTATATTAAGTAGCTATGACCCACAAATACAGTGGTGTGGGCTCCATTACATATCAGTATGGTAAGGGAACCGAATAGTTATGCAATATACTTGCTAATATATGCAGCGCAGAATACTTTTATATTAGATCCATTTAATTTAAGTATTGTTGTAGACTTTCTTAACACTGGTAGTTGTGTCTATATCGAGTCCGACACACCAAACATTAATCAGGCTTTCTGCTGTTGTTGATAGGTACTGAAAATGATACAATTGTAATAACATAATATTAGAGTAGTAGATAATAAATGCATCATGTTCTGTTTATTTTAACACAATTGCTGGATGTTGCTTTGAGTACTATCCAAATACGTGAACCAAGTTCTAACGTAACTCTAACAGTGATGCATTTTTCTTTGTTAATTAGGCTAAAACATAATAATAGCCAGCAGTGCAACAATTGGTAAAATTTAACAACAGCTGGAATAAAACCGAATGAATGTAATAATTATACAGCCTGGATTTTAAGTATGCCTGGAAATTAAGTAGTTGCAATAAACTCAAGTTTTTAGCATCATATAGAGCCAAAAATAGAGAATACATGGACGCATACAGTCAAATTATTACATCAGTAGAGCCTAGGAAAGCAGAACCACGCATGTTCCACTGCAATGCCATCATTGTTAATTTTTTGCTTTGAGTAGAGCCTAGAATAGCAATACCACAGAAGCATACAGTCTGAGTCTGACTCATACTCAATGGCAGCAATGTTTTCACTGTTAAATTTTTGCTTCGAGTAAAGCCTAAGAAAGCAGAACCACGCATATTCTACTGCAATACCATCATTGTTAATTTTTTGCTTTGAGTAGAGCCTAGAATAGCAATACCACAGAAGCATACAGTCTGAGTCTGACTCATAATCGATGGCAGCAATGTTTTCACTGTTAAATTTTTGCTTCGAGTAAAGCCTAGGAAAACAGAACCACGCATATTCTACTGCAATATCATCATTGTTAATTTTTTGCTTTGAGTAGAGCCTAGAATAGCAATACCACAGAAGCATACAGTCTGACTCATAATCCTGGGCAGTAATGTCTTCACTGTTAAATTTTTGCTTCGAGTAGAGCCTAGGATAGCAATACCACAGAAGCATACAGTCTGACTCATAATCCAGGGCAGCAACATCCTCACTGTTAAATTTTTGCTTCGAGTAGAGCCTAGGATAGCAATACCACAGAAGCATACAGTCTGACTCATAATCCAGGGCAGCAACGTCCTCACTGTAAAATTTTTGCTTCGAGTAGAGCCTAGGATAGCAATACCACAGAAGCATACAGTCATAATCCAGGGCAGCACGGCATAGCATGTACTGCCTTTATTTAAATTTTTTGACTGGTTTATAAACACAGATATAGACAATAATGCCATCATTGTAGATTTGTTTCAAGGGATAGGCTTAGCATAAATAAAAGTGCCATAAACTTTGTTGTTATGTTGTGCTTAATACAGCAGGATGCAAAAAAAATTGCTAAGTGATTTGGTTAATATTGTGAGTACCGCCTTGTTCAAATAAATATCCAGCGAGACCACAGCTGTCATAGGTTACATCAAGCATTGCTTTGATCAGTATACCGTGGATGTAAAACTGAATTATGAATAATCAGCCCAGTAGGGTCTTGATATGCATCATGACGGTTCATGCTATAATGATTCCATGCATCTTCATCACAATGACAATTATATCTGTATTTCGTATCCCAAGTATGTAAATTTTGTCAAAATTATATCTGTATTTCGTATCCCAAGTATGTAAATTTTGTCAATATAAATCTCAAGACGCTTTTTCTTAAATATGTACATATTTCTTGTATTTTCATCAAGTGAGACTTAATGATTTACATCATTTTATTAAATAAATTTCTAATTTGGTTGCTCAGTTACATCATAGTATGCCATTGTACACTATGTATATGTGTTAAGAAAATTAAATAATGTAATTGTGTAATACTTGTTCATGAATATAACATATTGTTACTGATTTATTGGACATAGATTTGGTTATTATTATCATTTAAAGTTCCAATTCTATCAGCTTAGTACAATATGGGACTTCTTATGCGTATTCTACATGCATGCCATTATTATTTTATTTTGCATTACTTACAAGAGACTAATCTAGGACTATTTAAGGGTTTATTACTCATTGAGCCTTTTAATGTTTTATTTGTACTTTTATATTATGTGACGGATATATGTACTACACGAAGATGTTGATGTTAACTCTTATAGAAAGTCACTTTCGTTTACGGTTCAACCAACATAACCTTAAAGTATAATCGACAAGAGAAGGTTACCCCTTTGACGTAATTTGTTTTACATAGTCCACCGTCTTGACATCATTCAAACCTTTAATAGTACATTCACAGTCGAAATTGCAGCTACTTTTGCTTATTTCGGCGTTTTCTTTCGTCGGCGTCGGCGTCCTTTGTCGGCATCTCCAATGTTTTCGTAATGCATTTTTCTTGCAATAAGTTAATTAGGAACCTGAAATACACTTTCCACCACTTCATATGCTATATTTAAGCAGCAATGCATTTTGATTTTCAACTTTCAATCGGAAATTAATTTAAAATATGAATAAAAGAAAGAACTATAGCGCGTGACGTTAGGGCGATAGCACGAAGATGGGAGTTTGGCGCGTAGGAGTTGACAGTGACGTGTGTCACTTGACGTATTGGAGTTGTATTTCTAAGTGTTATTTTTTTTAGGAGTCTTTTCAGCTCTAAACATATCGTGACAAAAAGGGCGTAAGCGACGAGCTACTACAAGTTATTATAATATGAAGGAATCACAAAGCGAAGTATAATTGTTAGTACCAGCAAAACAATATCAAAAAGTATCGAAAAAAAAACTTTACCGTACTCTTATAGTGGCTATGCTATGACATTAGTGACATTACATTACGTTTGATACCTTATAACATGTGTTTATTACATGTTAACCTCGTATCCCTTATTGCCCCTATTATACTACCCAAAGAGAAATGTAAATATTAAAGACTGGCAATCACCATAACAGCCACGCTCTTTGTAACTTGAGACTAGACAAAATCCACAATCCAAGTTAACCAAGGGACCGAACTAGGCTCAGCCTTTATTTTGGCCTCTGCAATTGGGATAAAAAATAAGAAATACTGTGACAATTTATTTAGATGCAGAGTATAAATCTTTATAATTTTGTTGTCTCTGCTACCCGCAATCCTTGAACATATACATTACCATCTCTAAAACCTGTGTCGCCATCTATTAAGCACGCCTGCCAATTATTATAATCTAGATGATGTCCTATCACGTTTTCTGGTATCGACTAATTTCGTTTTGCCTTCAGCAATTTTGGACTTGACTCCTATAAACTTTACGATAATGATTAAAATTGAAGGGGTTTTGTTTTATTTCAGGTACAGTCAAAGATTGTTTGTCTCGTGCAATATATGCTTGTCTAATAGAGTTATGTATGATCGACGTAGGTACACTTGTTAATGTATTTAGAGCAACAATTTAATAACGAGTTAGTAGGTAGGTTACGCTATACTTTTGAAGCGGTAGAACTATCGGGTTGTATGGAGGTGGTGGTAATCGGGGGTAAATCGATGATCCTTCCCCACTGGACTTGATTTTATTACGCTGGAAATTAGGCGACTCGATGAGTTATTAGTATGATATTTGCTATAAAATTAAATAAAACACAGTATTTGTGAGAAATAGGATTTGGTTTAATCTACATTGGGGGTAATTAGGAGTATTATTTCGTACAATCTTTAGAGAAAACATTATTTTCAACTCTACATAACTCGGTACAGTCGCCATAAAATATATCGGAGCGGCCAAGCCCCTTAAAAATATCTGAACATGCATTTTATCGTCTTGATAATAGAGGCGTTGTTTAGTTATATCAGAGCGGGCAAGGTGGTCACAAATATCGAAGTAGGTAGGTCCTAAAAAATCATTCGTCTGTACCTAATGAAAAGTTACAGTAAAAACCGATAGCAGATAAAAGAAGGAATCTTGGCCAACATAAACATTGTATGTTTTCACAAGAAATATATTTCATCTCAGATCATGAGTATTTCATCACCTATGTATCAGTCAGATAGATGAAAGAAGTTCGTTTGTTTTCGTATCCCCAGCAATCGGATGATTGTAGTTTGCATTGGGATTTTGCGTCATTATTAAAGTAAATAGAGAATATAGGTACATAAATAACGGATAGATACCGGCAAATCTTATCATTACGTACGTATTGTCTACGTCATATCGTAAATATGATTGTCTAGATCAAAAGGATCGAATACAATATTGTATCTGTACAACATAAGTGCCTTTACCAAATGGTACCATTTACAAAGTTTATACAGAGAATCAAATCAAATTTAAAACGAATCAATGTGTTACAGTAGTTAGATAATTTAGAAATCATTCGTTACAGCAATTATACAGGTCCACCAAATGTAAAAAAATGAAACCAGTCTAAATACACTTTCTTTTTTGGCAACAAGAAGAGTATCACAGCTTTAAGAATACTCGTACATGAATAGAGCCGCTTGCTGTTTGCTTTTTCCGACCCAGCCCGGCCGATCTCTGATTAACCTGACAAACCAACAAACGAGGACGTATTAAATAGAGTAAAATGAAAGAGGTGCCTGCTAAAAATCATTGAACATAGATACAGAAACCACACCAGGAACATGTTGAGACATCTTTTACCACGCGATGCATCAAGACCATCATAGAAGGGAAAGTGGAAGGAAGAAGAAAGTGAGGGAAGCCAAGAAGGGCATGCTTGGATCAAGTGAACGAGAAAACGCACGTCGTGACGTATCAACTGCCAAAGAGAAGGCTAAAGAACATGAATGCTTTACCAACGAGAGCGCAGCTTTTAAGTTTATGAGGATGATGATCATTAATCCAAATATGAGGGAATCCTTTTTGGGAAAATATACCTCAATATGAAAAAAATACCTACTTTTTATAAAAGACACTGCTTTGCGACGTAAGACAAATTTTTGTCGCAATAAATACGACACACGCAATTTAATATTATCAATATCAAACGGTATAGTGGTAATTTTTTAAGATTTCGGAATCTTACCAAGGAGTTCTACCGACAATTCCGACATCTTAAAATAATCGTACTGTACAGAAAGCCGTCACCATACAAGTCAATCTAAGATGATCAAGGTACGGTACGGTACGGTGTGGTAAGTATGGTCTACAAAAATAAAATACTGACGATTTGTTTTCTTTACGTATTGAATTATGGTTTTATCAGACAAATAAAAGAAATAAACTATTATTAAGATATCTTATCTTACATTTCTGTGATTAATACATCAAATTAATTAAAACTGATTATATTGCATAACGTAGGTAAATTTTGTGAATTTGTATTACATACAATAACCATAATCCTAGGTATAGGGTCGCCTTTGTAATTATGTTTTCCTATTATTGTATTGTTTTGACTGGTTTTTGTGCAATAAAGAGTTTTTACATTATATTACATTACATAATAGTAGATTGTTAACCAAGGAATTAAAGCCCCACTTCGGACGAGACATTTTGGCGACTCAACGGAGAGCCCAAAGAGTTTAAAATTCTTTGATTATTTAATTAATTAAATATTTCAATTATTTATATATTTTTTTAAATGATTGTCTAAATTCAAAATATTTATAAATACAATTATTCACAAATGTCAACTCTTAATATGTTCTACGTGCTTAAATACATTACACTTATTTATTTAATATATTAATTAAGTAATTTTTCTATCTCTCTAACATTAATGCCGGCTGCAACGACTGATTGGAGCCCGGGACATGTTTTCCTACTTTGTCTTCTCCACCTCCCCCACTACTTTGGGCTATACCGGTATAGCCCCTAAAACCAACGTCAAGACGACGTCGAGATATAGGCACTCTTATACCTTTATAATAATAAAGCTTATTTAAAGTACCTTTTGTTACCTTAACATTCAGTGATTGTTTATCCATATTTTTTACTTTTATAATAGAGACTTGGAGACTTTATACATCTCTAAGTATAATTTGGAAATGGTATGTTTTTCGTATACTAGAATCACTTACTGTTTTTTATTTTTTTTATTCGAATTCAAAATTTGTTTCTAACTGTCGATGATGGATTATTATAATTTGGAAAATTAAGAAGAGGACACAGTTCAGGTAAGAAAATATATCAAACTTGTGTGTACTTCATTTTCAAACAGTCAGATTTGGACTCATATTCATTCCTTTGCTTTGGTATTTCTCTTAAACTATAACATATTGTTGGTTAATCTAACCTTGGTTTGATATAAGTTTTGATGTAATGTTGTTTTGAAAAAATAAGTCCTGCCGAGTTTCTTGCCGGTCATAATTCTTCTCGAGTCAGAGGTGTGGGGTAAGAACCAGTGTAGTTTTTTTTCTCTTTTACTTTGATAAACTATCTGACGTGTAAAAGTGCCCTTGTGGCCTACTTACTGAATAAATGTTTGAGTTTGAGCCTAGTTAATTTGCCAATATTTCAAAATAAATTGTATCTTCATTAGGGCCAAATTTGCTTAATCTATCAGCTGTCTTGATATTGGTTTTAGGGAACTCATGTGTCTAAATTTATAATTACTATGTATTCGCTTTAATCTATACCTAATACTTACTCGTATATATCCTAGCGTGCGTACTTAAATATAATTCAACAATAAATCACACGCCTAGCCAGTAATAGTCACATGATATAATGAGCAAAGACAACCGTGACATTATAATCCCTTTAACTGGTCTAAGATCATGTGAAGGTCTAAATAGCACCTGACTTCAGAAAGGCTTAAAGGTCAAGCTGTGACTGAAAAAGTAAATAAATCTACAAACAACAACACAACACAATTGGGCTACAATTTTCATGTTTGAATGAATACATTATCAATTATGTCTCTTTTTTAAGCCTATCATAGAGTCCCACAGCTGGGCAAATGCTTTTCCCGTTAAATTCGATGTTTCCTGGTGTTGCGTCGGTGGAAAGCATCCAAATTATTCCGCCATCTCTGTTTGGGCCTGCCACGTCACGTTTCTATTGCGGTATCTATATTTTATTGCTCAATCAGAAAACCTATCGTACAAAAGATATTAAGACAAATGCCATAAGGCATTCTATACCAGTCAACCTTAGCGGCCAAGTAGGCGGTCCGTCTCACAATTATTGCATATTTCTTAGCACTAGTACGTACTTAGTGATACAGGTACGTACCTATAACCATCTATTGTGTATTCAAAATGATTTTTTCCATAAAGTACCTAGACAAGAATATGTGGCCGAGTCGTTCGGCCAATGATCATGATACAAAACGATGATATAGTTGAGATACTTACAACTTACAACCTCAATGACCTAATTTAATAATGTAGGTCTTTCAGAATGCTTTGTTCCCTTTACACTTACACTATCGTTTCTGATCCAGCAGCTCCCGACTATTTCAAATCAAAATTTTAGGTTACGAGTTGCGCACCTCTCGTAGTCTTGAAATTTCTACTCCTCCACCGCACCGGCTTTAAATCCAACTCCTTCGCCCTACGTCTTTGGAACGATTTGCCTTTCCTCTTAAGACAAGCACAGAGCAAATTTTGATGATAATGATCAGATGCCTGTTTTATAAAGCTCCAAGTTACGGTAAATAGTCTTTTTTAACTGATGGTCGTCTCCCTCAGAGTATCATAACTAATAGTATGGTTAGTGAAATATAAATTCCATCAATTTCTTGAACAACAAGTAAATAGAAGTAAATACAATATATTACTTAAGTCCGGTAAAAAGCTAGGAGGATGAGGACGATAATATCGAGTTTTAGTAAGTATAACCAAGTATAATTAACTAATATCTTCTGAATATCTGACCTAATCGTAGCAAGCAACTGCCATACCACATTGCTTACTTTCCATTTCCAATGCTCGGCAATAACGTGTTCGGTACTGTAGAACACTGTAGAATACTGTAGAATAAAAAAAGTTGATATAGTTAAATATTGCATGTCTTCATTACGGCCTATTAAGCCCCATCCATACGACACGATGGTCCGCGCCGTCACGCTTGCTGGCTTCGTATGAAGGTCGTCGAATCACCTAAAATGTTACATAAATATACCGGAATTGACTTCCACATAATGAATTAATGATAAATAAAATATAACATACCGAAATCACAGGTATGTCTAAAAGATCGTAAAATATCTTTGAATAAATGACAATTTGTCTGCGAACCCGATCAACATAAAAATTGAATTATTTTTAATAAATATTTTGGATCGTTTATTTTTAAGTAGACACACTACTATATAAATCATAAACTTATATAGATTGACATCTACGTCTTTGTCATATGACTATACAAAGGAAAAAGTGACCTAGGCCTCCGGTGCCCAGTGGTAAAGGCGTCTGCCGCGAATGCAGAAGACGCTGGTTCAATCCCAGCCCTGGGCACCGGAGCACCGGAGGCCTAGGTCACTTTTTCCTTTGTATATGACATCTATAAAAGTTTAAGATAAAAATTTGCTTCCAGTATAAAAATCACTTTACACTGCCCAAAATATAAGATATGGTGAATCGGGCAGTTCGTATTGTTGACGATCCCGATCTTACACGCTTAGATCCACTTAGTCTCCGGAAAGATGTTGGCTCTCTGTGTGTGTTATACCGTCTGTACAACGGGGAATGTTCTGAAGAACTTTTTGAACTGGTGCCATCGTCACGTTTCTACCATCGCACCTCCCGCCAAAGGAACAAGGTTCATCCTCATTTTCTAGACACATGGTATACCAAAAATAAACGGGCATCCCGCTCGTTTCTGCCTAGAACGTGCGGAATATGGAATGAGCTGCCTCCCGAGGTGTTTCCATTGCGCTTTGACATGGGGTTCTTCAAGAAGCGGGCATACAGGGCTCTCAAGGGTCGGCAACGCATAGGCGGCTCCTGATGTTGCTTAGTTTCATGGGCGACGTTGACCGCTTCCCATCAAGCGGCTCGTCTGCTGGTTTGCTACTAGTTTCATAAAAAAAAAAAAAAAATTAATACATCGTAGGCATGATAAGTAAAAAATCTCCCCCTTTTTTTTCCTTGCTCCATCCCACTTAAGGCGGGCTCGACTCTCCTAATTATTTTGCGCCACGATATTCTGTCGAGGGTTATCGGGTCGGGTAGACTGCTGTTCTTTATACGTTGACCCAACTCCTCCACCACATTGTTGGTTGGTGTTCTCTGCCTCTTTCTGTGGCAAGTTCAAAGCTTTTTCGAAGTACTCTCTCTCAGGGTATAACAAGTAAAATATGAAACCGTAGGTAAATTTAAGGTTTATGTAAGTTTAGGGGATTGTTCTACCAATTGTAAGATATAAGATGGAAAGTCTAAATAATATTCTTTGTTATCTCCAATTTACACCAAATTGAAAAAAATACAACTGTGAAAATTCGTACTACTTTGTTTTGTTGACGGAGCACGTATAAAAAGTAGTAAGCAAATAGATAATTAGTATTCAAGGATGATATATAGTATTGTATCCAACATGTGGGTACAACGCGGTTCCCTGGAACTCCGGCTCGTACCTACGAGTATAGATGAATTATCGAGATCATAGAACAGCATTTGTAGTGGTTGTACCGTTTGCAACAAAAGGAGAATAATTTTCTCTTAAGGCGCTAGTCGCTGATTGTGGCCGAAAACTGTTACTTTCTAAGGGATATATCTCAATAATGAGTCATTCAAAATTTTTGAAAAAAAGATATGTTATTTACCATTTCATGTACAACATTTTCAACGTTTGAATAACTCGTGTAACGTATAGTTTCTCCGTTATGTAAATGTAACGAAATGTCGTTTAACGGTTGATTTTGCTTATATCTACTGAACGGCGTATTCGATTTAAAATATTGTTGAACTAAAAAATATGTACTACAGAACACTACAAACTCAACGTAGGATATTTAAATTGATTAAATTTTCTTAAACAACTTGATCATAATTCCACATTTCGTGCGTTATTAGCTCGAAAACTGCGTTGCTGGCAGTCGTGAGCTAGCTTTGAGACGAGGAGGCTGTGTCGCTCGTCGCTCCGTGCTTCCCTTGTACTACATATACTTGTGCTTGGCCCGTGAGCAATAATATCGGACTTACTGTGCCTAAAGACTAATTAACTGCAGAGGGTTCATGCGGTGCAGATATAACGTGTCTTCCCGGAATCAATAATGTATAGACGTTTTATCTTTTATGATAATGTACTCGTATGCATGTTTATGTACGTTCGTATAAAAAGTGTATTTTATTTAGATTATAATACAAGTAAAAAACAAATGAAATAAAAATGGAGAAAAAACAAAAATCATGAATCTCACATTGCCTGCTCTGAAAACAAATTTGGTCATGTAAGTAAACTAAAATTATTATTTTTTAGTAGACGCATGCATCACGCAAAATAGGCATTAGTCGTCGAGTTGCGGAAATCTGCTAGTACTGCAATACAATAGACTAATAATTAATTTAATAAAAAACTCCAAAGAACCGAATTTATTTAAACATATTTATTTAAGAATACCGTGTTCTAAACGAATATAATATGCGTTTTATTTTAAGATTAAACACAATCTTTAATGTTATACTTTATACTAATTTCTCAAATCTAGAAATTGCGAAGTAAACTGCAAAGTATTGCAGATAAACCGGCCAAGAGAATATCGGGCTATGCTTAGTGTAGGGATCCGTAGTTGCCGGCCTGTTACAATACATCCATTCAAAAGGTAGTCTATAAAGAAATATTTTGTGGCACTTACGTTATTTTACTATAGGCATAACTCAAAAACGGCTCAATCGATTTTATTCCATATAGTTTTTATTGAAAATACGTGATAAGTATTTCAGCCTCACTTCCAGGAATTTCCCCAATTTTTTTGGACCCATGGTTCAAAAGTCAAAGAGCATTTTAACTTTCGAAGCTATTATTATTTACGAAAGTATTAGTTTTATCCAGAAGTTGTTTAAGAGAATATGCCTTAAACAACTTTTGGATAAAACGAATACTTTTTATCTTATCTTGAAAGACCTATCCAACAATGGGTTTCAGATACTTATTGTTTTACCACTTTGTAGGCGTAATTAAAACACATAATAACTCAAACCAAATTTCAGTCTACTAACTATCACTGAGCTAAGCCTGATTGAGAATCTAAAAAAATTTCTGATATTTAAGAGTTCAATGTATGTAAGAATAAAGGAAAAAAGCTTTTTTTTATACCACGACGCTGGCAAACAAGCATACGACCCGCCTGATTGAAAGCAGTTATAAAGCCTATGGACGCCTGCAACCCCAGAAGATTCACATGCGCGTTGACTACCCTAAAAAAACTTTACTATGTCGGTGAAATGCAAATAAATACAAATTTTATATTAATTATCAACACAAGTGAATAAATAAATTACTACTAAGGGTTAATACTACCTATCAAATATCTTTAAAAGACCGGCCAAGTTTGTATCGGACCATGTATAATGTAGGGTTCCGTAGAAAGTAGTTTCTTGGAGATAACTCAAAAACGGATGAACCGATAATATGTGAAGTACTAAGCCTTCTTGGTATTTTTTCATATTTTTAGGGTTCCGTAGCCAAATGGCAAAAAACGGAACCCTTATGGATTCGTCATGTCTGTCTGTCTGTCTTGTCTGTCTGTCCGTCCGTATGTCACAGGCATTTTACTCGGAAACTATACGACGTATCTGAATAAAATTTACACATAAGGTGTATTTTGTATGCCGCTACTTAGTTATGTAGTTAAATTTGAAAAAAAAAAATATTTTTAGGGGGGCGCTACATACAGGTAACTAAATTAAAAAAAAAATATTTTTAGGGGGGCGCTACATACAGGTAACTAAATTTAAAAAAAAATATTTTTACCAAATATCAACATGTGACACATCAATCGATAGGTGTTTCAAAATAACATTGAGGTTTCTTTGACTATTTTGTGATTAAGTGAATATTTTCTGAAATAATCGCTTCGAAAGTCAGAAAAGTTGTGTAGCCCCCCCGTAACTTTTGAACCGTAAATTCAAAAAATATGAAAAAATTTGAAGAGATGCGCCTTATCATATACTTTCAACGAAAATTGTTTTGAACATTATCGGTTCAGCCATTTTTGAGTTACCTCCAAAAAACTTCTTCCATAGGCATCAGATACGAATTTTTGGTATTAGTTTGGTTCTTATTCCATTGAAGGTACGGAACCCTCCTATGCGTGGTCCGACATGCACTTGACCGGTTTTTTAGACTTACGGATTAAAAGTTAGATGGGGGCTATTATATTTAGACTTTCAAAGCAATTATTTCTGAAAATATTGACTTAATAAAAAAGTTTAAAAAAATAGTATATATATATATGTATATATATATATAAGATATTTTTAAAGCCGTATCGTACAACATGTTCATATTTACAAAAAAAAAATATTTTTGACATTTAGTTTGGCATATGTATGTATGGAGTGCCTCACCTAAAAGATTTTTTAGCAATTTAGCCAGAAAACTAAGTAGCGGCACATGAAACACACCTCTAGATAAAATTTCAGTAATATATGTTTTATAATAAAAATGGCTGTGACATACGGACGGACAGACGGACATGTTTCAAAAAACTTTTAAGGGTTCCGTTTTTACCATTTTGGCTATGGAACCCTAAGAAGTGTTTGCGCTGTGTTATATTTTAAAGATCTAAATTTAATGGGCTTACAGCTCTCCTTTGTTTGACGATTTCGTGCACAAATACCGCTCCTTACATGTGCATTTTTACTATTCGCAACTCGCAACAGGCTTAGTTTTGTTAATTTATCGTAATTAAGTGAATTTTTACGGGTAATATTTAAAATCGCAACAAAAAAATAACCATCTATTAAGCTCACTTGCACAGCAAAAAAAATCCAAATTCACATGAAAACACCGCTTTGATGTGCATTCAGTTTTTTTTGCTGTACTAGTCAGTATTTTTTTATCCATCCACAAAAGGATTAGGTATGATTATGTATTATAAATCTGCCCGCGCGCCTCTGAGTAAAGTCATATTCTTTGAACATTATTGCGGTGCATCGCGGCGGATTTACGCACCATCGCAATGAGAAGGGTACGCGGGTGGCGCGGGTAGAGAGCGCCCAAACGCTCAAGGACACTCCGGCGACAATCGTCTTAATTTAATAAAATTACATACCCTTAAGAAATGGAATAAGTAGTAGTCCTCTGTTTTTTGCTTTTAGTCGCTATGATGTTCTTCATCTGAGCTGTCACAAGTATTGATAATAAGATTGTTTGAAGTTCGATCCATTTCCCCTTCCTGACATCGATATTTATTTTCTTCACTTTCGACATGGCGACAAATATTTTCCCAGTCCTCAGCAGTAATAGTATTCATTCGTTCAGTTGCTAAACTCATAATGCCTTGCATGTTTAATGAAACGTTTCTTTTCGCTACATATCCTTTTACCATGGACCAAATATTTTCGATCGGATTGAATGTCGGGTGATACGGTGGCAATCGTAAAACGGAGTGGCCATGTTCTTTTAAAATTGCATGTATGTGGTACTCACGAAACCGCTCTTTATTTTGTTTAATTAAATCATACAAACTGGTTTTGTATATCAACGGGCTATACGAAATGTTGTGTTCTGTCAACCAATCCATCATTTCTTGTTTATGAGAATTTGACGTTGGAGCACGATTCAAAAGTTTGTTGTGATAGGACGCATTGTCTACGATAAGTACGCTATTCGGTTTAAGGTTCGGTATTAATTTTTCTTTTAACCATTTTTCGTAGTTGACAAAGTTCATTTCGATACCTCCTAAGTATACTGAGCCAAGTGCAAAACCACGATTTTACAGGAGGGCTGTTCAAAGGTACAAAGTTCCATAACTAACTCATACGTTGAAATAATTTCATGAAAATTTCAAATATGTATAATAAATATACTTTGCTTAAATCTAGATATTTACTTTTTCTAAATAAATAATAGTTTTTGAAAAAACGGTAGTTAGTCCAGTATACGTGAAATTTACGAGTACTAGGTCTTTGATAAACTGAGCCAATTACCACTTGATCCAGTATACGTAGTAAATTATGATTAGATGAATATGGACATAATTTTATTAAACTAGATGTCTATTATGTCGCATGTACCATTAGATAACTAAACATACTCAAAGCTCGTGCTCAGATAGATTATATCGGTTATTTTTCGTCTGATTTATCACTTGTACCAGTATACGCCTGAATGAATGCATTATATACCAGTATACTGTTAAGATTATTTTGTATATTATGTCCATTATAGTAAGTTTAGAAGTTTATATTTAGGATATTTAAGCAAGTTATGTTTGTAATACAAAAAAAACAAATTTACATTAAAATTGCGTTTATTATAAAAATTTTGGGAATGATGTTTGTCGTTGCCACAAAGTGTTATTATCAACATAATACTGTTTTAATTTTTATTATGGATTAATTATCTCACAGTCTTCATTTCCATTACTGGCAGACTGGGATTCTACGAAATCACAAAAAGCACTTTCTTTTAACTTTAGCAATAAAAATCAAAATGATTAAGTCCAAGTTAAGCACGTTATAAATATAACAACGCAGATCAGTTTTTACTAATACAAAATAAAAATGAAATATTAACTCTCTCTGACACAAAAATTAAAACATAACTTCTTAAACATCAGGTTCTTCTGAAATTATTTTAGGTTAAAATATATATTTTTAAAAAACGATGGCACTTGCACGAGATCAATAATTAATCGCCTTCATTGACTATAATAGCTCCAAGTCATTGGCATAAAGAACACAACACAGATCAATTTAGTCTTAACATAAAAAACTTAATTCGGACAAATATCCTAGAACCTCAAAAACTAATGTGCTAACAGAATAGTTAACTTCTAAGAAATAATATTACTTATTTTAATTAGGCCAGTGTTACTTACTGATGGCACATTAAAATCAGCCAACAGGATGTTATTATTTGGTAATTAAAGTTTTGAAAAAGTCGTGGTATTGAGCTGGCATTATACCACTTTGACATAAATAATTAAGATCTTTACTTTTTTCTTTGTCGATAGGTATTGGGCTGTTATAGGCCAATTGAATGTTATTCAAGCCTTCCGTTAACTCATTTTGTCGGCTCCTAGAATTTTTATTTGCAGAACATTCAATTAACTGATAGTGATATGTACTTCAAAAGTCTATTTTATTCTGAAAGGCTCATCAGGTGAAACATGTACTTCACACAATTTACTCCACATGACAGTTTGTCCGTTAGTGCCAGTTTTCCAATTATTAAAAAGAGGTAGGCATGCTTTAAAATCAAACACCGATTCTTGCAAAATTTCTTTCACTTCATAGGGTTTTACCAATTTTTGCAATACGCATAGCCATGTACTTTTCAGTTCAGGTGTATAAATGTTTATATTTTTCGTCTTTCTTTCGATTAGAGCATGCATACTATCTCCCTCTTTTTGGGTATGCCCGACAACCAGAATACGATGTGTAATTGTTATGTTATACTTCCAGCAGGCGTACATGTACATGAGAAATACGATCCGGTTCCTATTTTGTCCCTCACAGTTGTCAGGGCAAAACCTGAACTCTTTTACATCGTGTTGAAGCTTTAATTTAATTAAGTCTAATACATTGCTAACAACTCACATTAGACCCTTTTTTAGCTATTTGATCATGCCAACAGAACAGTACCCCTCTAGTGTTCCCAAATCAAATGCTGTGAAATTGTGCAAATTAAGTTTTCTTTTGTAATAAATAAAACACGCTTATATTACCGTGCGATAACTAAATCATAAACAACAGAGCCTAATTTTATACGTAGTAGGTAGAAAAGACGTATGCCGCATCGACTATTGCCCGCGTATAGTGGAACAACGTCCACCCGCAACGACGACGAGCGAGCATACTGAGCCAACTGCCACTTGTGCTGCGCCCGCGCCGCCCTTCCTCGATAGGTGTCCCACGTATAGTGGTACAAGTGACTTAGCTCAGTATACGATGTTCTAATTTAAAAAACAGTGTTAGTTGGGTCAGTATACGTCACTTTATTTTGAAAACTAGCAGTAATTTCGCTACGAAATTTTTATAGCATGTAGATATAAGTATTTTAATTCTAAATATGCAAAAAAAACGAAAATCGAAAAAATGTCAGTTGGCTCAGTATACGTAGGAGGTATCGATTTGGTCCATAGCCTAATTCTATGATTTGGTCATGGTAATCTCCCGTTTTTTGGTTTGTCTTAAACATTAACAAAGCGTTGGGAATAAAACCATCTTTTCCTCCTGCGTGCACTATTATTAACCGCTGGCCTGTACTGATTTGTTTTTTTACACCAAATTCTATTCCATCGGTCCAAGCCTCTCCGGACACATGTGTAGTGGTCTATCTTCAGACTGATATTCCGCAATTTTGGTAAGGTAATTTATTCTTAGCAGTCGTATGTTGTGTCTTTCCATTAATATTTTTCGGTTGTCCTCGGTCTTTTTCCATTTAAATCCTAATTTTTGTATATGTTTTCGTAAGGTGGAAATGCCAAATTTGTAATCTATATCGGATTTTAACACAGAGTGGAGTGCCTTTAAGGTTGGAAATTGCTTATGGGACAGATGAAAATTGTATATAGTTCTCCGGATGACTTCCTTTCCTGATCAAAATCGTCTACTGCTGATGACGGACAAGTACGTAACTTTTTATTTCTCGGGGAGGTGAATTTCTTTGTTGTTGCGAATTTCTCACACACAATGTTATAAACAGTAGAGAGACAAACACCTGTAGCTTTTTCAACTAACTGGGCAGCGGTGTAATGGGAATTTAAATTTTTCTTCAAATCAAGTTCAAAATATTTATAACAGTTAAAAATAATTTGCTTAATTAATTGACTCTCAATCGGACCAAAATTACTCACTGCCATATTTTTTGAAAATTATGTAACTAACACTTAGTCGTACGGGCTGACACAAAATTATTCTGATAATTGTGAGAATACAATAAAATCAGACGTAAAAATATATGCACAACGTAAATAATATTCACAATTTGACACTGACATTATTTTGGTATTTACTTCTTCAATATATAACAAACCTCTTTTTATGCTGATAGTACGAGAAAATAGAAAATTCAAATATAGAATGCCTGTACACATACAATACTCTACATATGCAATTCCATGCTCTCGTTAATTTATCTATACAATAACGTTTCTCGGAACTTGTACGCAAAATATCACTAGTAGGAAAACGTCGCGGAGAAACTGGACTTAACCCAAAATTGGCCTAGGTTTCTCCTCTGGCTTCGAAAAGAAGAGCAGTCGCTTTGCCACCGTTAAGAAAAATTCATAAGTACAGTCAAATACAACATACGAGGACAGGTGTTCAAAATGATTACTGACACGACTTTATTGTTACAAGCACAAGCGTGTAAAGGTTATTTCGAACAAATCGCCCGCTAAGCTACTTAAACTTAAGCTGTTCATTGTACCTATTAAGATAATCGAAAGTGTTAAACCTTTACGCGCCAATTCTTCCGGCAAAACAAAACGATTGTCGATGGTTCTTGTCAGTTTCATATCGCTACCGCAGCGAAAGCACGCGAAGACGCGTTTTACTACGGTAGTACTATTATTTATTCTGTGGTTTTACCAAGTAACGGTTTGCGATTTAAACGCATGAAAAGAAAAGTAATTCGAAGTTTAAAAAAGTGTTGCCTTGATTTGTAATTTATGTTTTTATACGAGTAAGTGCTGGTTATTGTTTATGATTCTAATTGGATGATTAAGACAGGTAAATTATTGTTGTAATCACAACAGTGGGTGGATAATGGATTCTTATTATTTGGTGTTATTAGGTTAATGAATACGTGTTTATCTGCTGCATCTAGAATGTTAGAGAAACTAGAGCGATTCTATTGTACGTTAATGTGTTCGTAGAAATAGTGAAACTTGTTAAAGAAAAGATTCTCATAGAATGTTAAAATGCAATGTTTTTGTTGCTGATACATTTAAGCTTTAACATTGAAAAGAACTAGACATGGGTTGTTCACGAGTGAGTGATTTAAATGAACTCTCTTTTGATTCAACTCGGTCACTCTTCAACTCACTGAAAATTTAACTCGCTCAGTAACTCATCTACAGTGTTTACAGTATTACCTACTTGTTCGCTCACACTCATGATTTGAATGAGCCGGCCGAGTCAAACGAATAAGACGATGCGAATATGCGAACAGATTCAATGAGCGAAATGAGCGGAATGAACGAAATTAGTGATCCTTATCTCCGCGAGCGAAATATATGAATCAATCTTTTCAATTCGGTGAAGCGTTTTGCGCATCTCTAAAAATAACTCTTTAACACTGAAGAAAAAATATTAGGTACAATGCATTCGAAATTCAGCAGCCGAATTACCTACGTTGGGCAATACCTAGAGCTTACCGCAAATTTCAAAAATTGAAATTTTGTTATTTGCATCTCTTTGGCTATTATTAACAAGTGCGATGGAGATGGAGAAAACGAAGGCGGTAGGCCCATAGGTGACTAAAACGTTTACACGATCGTATCTTGACAATAAAGCTGTATCTAGATCATTTCGCTCGCTTAGATGAGTACTTCTGCGGCGGATGTTTGTATCTTATTAACACAGTGGCTCAAAAAAAGTGCTTTTCTAGTAGTAGTTTATCGTGCGGAAAGTTCGATTTCTCGCACTAGCGCTTTTTACTTTTCCAGCCAATCACAGCGCAATATTCATGATCACCGCGCCGCAACGCACCGTGCGAGAGCGTTCGGATAGTACTAAGGTAACCTCAAAGTGACTAATTGTCCTTTTTGTAATTTTTTCGCAACTGTGTTAAAAACGTCGTTCGATCGGAATGTCATTCTTCACTCGTCCCGAGTTTTGCCACTCGTCTACGGCTTGTAGCAACATGTCTCGGAAATCGTGGAATACTGGCATTCTTTCCGACCTAGTATCGAAATGTACTCCGAGTAGTCCGAGTATTACCTCCCGTAAGAGAGTTTTGGTTGGGTTCCAAACCACCCCCAAGATGTTGTGCCCGTATCAAGTTATCTTTGTTATTTTTAGCTTTCGCTCATTAGTATGATGGCTAAGGTGCTCCTATACTTTAGGGTTAGGATAAATGAAACATCTATGTAATTTATATCTGTATATTTATATATAAGTAAGTGCATGTGCGCAGTACGCGGAAGAACAGCCGACTCCTTTCACCGGTTTTAGGTATCTTTTGAAATCGACGCTCGAATCATAACATTTATAGGTACACAGGCAATGAATAGTTCAGACTTAAATTAAGCTAAAGTCAATAAACATTACTTTTAGTTAAGCATTAACTTATTTTATGTTAAACAACCTATCTACGGCGGTTGTCACACTGCCGCCGCGTCTCGTTGCGAGACGCGGAGCAACGGACTCGCATGCGGAGACAACGCACCAACGTCCGAGTCCGGAGCTGCGATGCGCGACGTCCCGCGTTACTTACGTCTCGCGTTCATTTCACATTCGAACGTTAAGGTGAAAATAGTTCCTATTTGTCGATAAAATGGACACGGAACTTATTCAGAACGCTGCGGTGATACTTTCAGTTTGGTTTTTGTACAATCGAGTCATAAAACGCAGAAGACACTGGGTACATCCCTATTTACAAACCAGACCTAAAAATGGGTCTTTTGCTAGAGATTACCAAGATTTTAAGGCAACACGAAGAATTTGTTTTAAATTGCACCCGTATGTCAACCGCGTCATTTGATTATTTGCTAAGCAAAATTGGAGTGATTATTACTGGCGCGGACACAAATTTTTGACGTTCTATTACAGCGGAAGAAAAGAATTGGCTTACATTCAAGTGAGTAATAATCTACTACTTCAATCTTCAATTATACTTTTATAAGAATTCCTAGATTATGATTAAACGAACGACTTTCAATTTCAAAAATAAACTTATAGAAGTCGATATCCATTGCGCCTACGTCCTTTCTTGCACTAAAATCCGTACGGCACTGCGGAGCTCGGTGTGACATACCCTGCGGCACGCACCGCGTCTCCTTCCGAGCGCGCGAGTCGTCGTGCGTCTCGCTCCTCCGCTCGTCGAGGCGGAGCCAGTGTGTCCTACCATGCGATATTTCTATACAAAATCAAGATTCTACGTACAAAGTTAAAAAAACGCATCAACGGACGTCGCTGCGAGATGCGGAGCAGTGTGACGACCACCTTAGTACCAAGCATGTTATTTGATATTTTTTTATGAATGTGAGTAATAAGTTAATAACTGTAATAAGCATGTTATTTAATGCTCATATTTAAAACTCACAATAATTCTTAGATGTTTGTTTTAAAGCACCTAATGTTAAAATTATAGGTATCGCTAAGATTTCTAAACGAAAAGCATTATGTAAATAGCAGTTATAAATATAATAATGGGCTACTAATATAAATAATAATGGGGTTCTGACTCGATTCCATTAAAAATCCGTTTACCAAATTCTATAAATCTGCCTAAACAGTGATTAAAAAAATAACGCACAAGACGTATGTAGGTACTTATCTACTCAATGTCTGTTTGTATTACAAATTACACTAAATTCTCTGCAAAGCGTCATAATTTCACCCCTTTTGCTTTCCCTTTGCTTTGCTTTGCTTTTTGACATTGGAAATGTCTTTTCGTTCGTTCCAGTATAGGCCCCGATTTCACGAAAAAGTGCGATCCTCTTATAACTCGGAAAGTTGTAAAGATATGATATTCAAAAATGGCTTAAAAGACTCATATTTACGAGAGCTGTAAGATGCTAAAATAATTTTTCGAGAAAATCAAAAAAGAAAAAAGTTATGGCCGGAATAGTGAAAAAATAAATCAATTTTTTCAAAATTTTTGATTTTGGCGTTCGATATTTTGGAAACGAAGAATGATATCAAAAATTTGAGAAGAACTCCTCTGGACAATTTAGTCAGCTACAATTTAAGCCTAAAAAAAGACGATCGGGTTAAGGGTCTGCCCTGTAGCCTAACCTTTTTGAAAAAAGTCGAACGACATTTTTCACCTTATTTTTTTTTTAACTGACTTCGAGATTTCAAAAGAGGAGGTTCTCAATTCGCGTGTATGTTTTTTTTGTGTTTTTTTTTATGTTTGTTTCACCATAACTCCGTCATGGGGAATCGAGGGAGTTCCTTGAGGAGTTCCTCAAATGATAATGGCATACATGTAGTGATTTTTATCAACAAATCAATCATTTTCATTCAAAACAGTGACATTTGATTAAGCGCAACTGCTGATGATGATCAGACGGGAACTCTTCAACGACGCATAGTTCACGTTTGGCGATTCCTCCTCTTATCGAACACACATCGGTGTTTGTTAAGCAAGTAAGATTGTCAGGACAAATTTTCGCCAAGCTCAAGTTCTGATGATGGGATCCATGAGGAATCGAGGGAACTCCTCAATTCTTAAAGGCAAACACATAGTGATTTTTGTATTTTTATCAACAAATCAAACATTTTCATTCAAAAGAGTGACATTTGATGAAGTGGAACTGCTGATGATGATCAGAACGGAACTCTTCAACGGCGCATAATTCACGTTTGGCGATTTATCCTCTACGATGTGTTCGTTAAGCAAGTTAGATTGTCAGGACAAATTTTCGTCAAGCTCAAGTTCTGATGATGGGATATATGAGGAATCGAGGGAACTCCTCAAATCTTAAAGGCATACACATAGTGATTTTTGTATCTTTATCAACAAATCAAGCATTTTCATTCAAAAGAGTGACATTTGATGAAGTGGAACTGCTGATGATGATCAGAGCGGAACTCTTCAATGACGCATAGTTCACGTTTGGCGATTTGTCCTCTTCGCTATGTTTGTTAAGCAAGTTAGATTCTCAGGACAAATTTTCGTCAAGCTAAGTTCTGATGATGGGATCCAGGAGGAATTGAGGAAACTTCTCAAATCTTAAAGGCATACATAAAGTGATTTTTGTATTTAAATCAACAAATCAAGCATTTTCATTGAAAACAGTGACATATTGATGAAGTGGAACTGCGGCTGATGCCATAAACATGTGAAATGTAAAATGAGAAAGGAATTCTTCAACGACGCATAGTTCACGTTTGACGATTTGGCCTCTTCGCTGTGTTTGTTAAGCAAGTTATTTCATTGTATAGAGAGTGCACCATCTACAATAATCCTTCACCGGCTTCCCCCATGGAAGAAGTCGGTTTTTTTTGCTTAAAAATTATTTAGCTATGTGGCTACCATTTGTCGAGTTGACTACGGATTTGTAATGTAATAATTTTCTTGTACTTTGAACATTATTATATCCTGCTTATTAATCTAAAAATGAAATATGTATACTTAGGCGCCACGGCGACAATTATTCAAACTTCGATATGCGTGTGGAAATTTTTCAATTTGTTTGTTCACAGCAGAGTTGGGCACACTTAATCAAAATCGGTGATCGATTACTAATCATCGCTGATTGAATAATCGCTGATTAAATCATAACACAAAACAATCAAGTAGTTTCGCCATGAGTAAATCATTAACGACGGGCGCTGATTGATACTAAATTAACGCTAATCAACTAACTTGTTCAATGTGATTGACGAATGTATGATTAGAGTGTTCTTAAGCTGATTTATATTATTAAATACTTGAATAAGGCGTTTGTTCTGAATTTCACATATTGAACCAGATACATATGTAGAAATTTTCATTATCCTAAATGAAAATGAAAATGAAAATGTGAATGAGAATGAGAATGAGAATGAGAATGAGAAGGAGAATGGGAATGGGAATGGGAATGGGAATGGGAATGGGAATGGGAATGGCAATGGGAATGGGAATGAGAATGAGAATGCGAATGAGAATGAGAATGAGAATGAGAATGAGAATGAGAATGAGAATGAGAATGAGAATGAGAATGAGAATGAGAATGTCAATGAGAATGAGAATGAGAATGAAAATGAAAAGCGCATGTGGAAACCGCAGCTGTGTGATAGCTGCCTTAACTGTAGCCGAAAACCGCAATAAAACCGAACAGGCCGTTTCAAAGTTAAATGGGAGCATTCATTTGTACACTCATACCAAAAACTAACAAAAAAATTGTCGATATTTTGGCCACTGGCATTTACGCTTTTATTGCTCAATATTGAATCTGCACTATAGAACTTAAGACTTAAGCGCCAACCGCCAAATGATACCTTTAGAAATATTGTCACAAATAGCCATTTATCCTAAATGTATATTATACTCACCTAGGTACCGCCTCTGTTTCGTCAGGGAAAAAAGTGAAGGAGCTAGTAGCTACGCAAAATCTAATCAACTAAATCGTTAGTTTAACTAAGCATACTGTCTTACCTTACTAATGTAATCACTTCAGCTAATCATGAGTGAAACTAAAAATCGACATGATTTACTCATGTCGGTGGTCAATCAGATTAGAAAGCTCATTATTGAATTCGTTATCATGTGTTCATATGATTATGAGTAACGTTCTCATTTTTAACTTTAGTTTCAATCACTTTAATTATTGCCCAACTCTGGTTCACAGGCGTTATATCGAGGATACTTATGTTAATCTAAGAATAAAATAATTATCATTCAACGTCGTAGTTTTATTTTATAACATTTTCCTTATCCCGACTTTCTCGTCGCTCAGCGACAATATTTTTTCGACTTCCGTAGATTCATTTCCAATGTGCTCGATAGTCGTGTGAGGCACGAAATCTGTGAATTTTTTGTGAACCTTTATGATGAATATGATTGACAGAATTAAACATGTAGTTAAAGCAATGGCGCGTAGTTATAGTGTCCGAGAGGCAACCGGATGGCTCGCGGTATTTGGGCTCCCCACGTGTTGAGGAGCCGCCCTGTGCAACGAGCCGAACTGACCCAACTTGGACTTGGATTTTCACCCTCCCCTCATTATTTTTCCGGCTTTCACCTCTGACAGATTTATAACCTACCGGCCGGGGTGAATGGCAATTTGCATGCTCGTTCTACATCACACGAGGACATTGGAAACATTTTAAAGAACATCATCTGTCTCTCCCATGATCCGTATAGATATCCTGCAACTCCATTAACTGGTTTAACAACCTGTGGCATGTAGTGTGTATGGTCCTAGTTTATATTTTCTTATTTTATTATATTTATTAAATATATATGTATGTATGTATGTATGTATGAGCTATGTAAGTTTATTTATTTTTTATTTATATATTTTTCTTTCTTTTATATGTGTAAGTTTATTAATGTTTGGTTTATTTGCTTTGCAACACCTACTTTTCTGTTAATTTACAAAGGTTTCCGCTTCCCAAAGATTGTCTGGAAGAGATCGCTCTTTAGCGATAAGACTGCCAATTGTTTTGCCTCTGCTTTTTTGTTTGTGTCTTGTGTATACTTTGTGTCTATTATTTGAGGTGTGCAATAAAGAGTATTTATGTTATGTTATTGGAAATTGAAAAACGAAGTCCAAGTCGGGTGGGTGAATTCGTGTTGCACAGGAAGGTTCCACAACACGAGCCATCCGGTTGCCTCGCGGACTAGACTATAGGAAAATTAAACAAAAGTTCCTTCACGATTTTCGTAGACATCTCTTCTAAATACCTAAAACTGGTATGGACGTGTTCCTCGTTGTCTCCAGAATACGAATTGCCCGGTTTTAGTTTCTGGAAGGGGGGACAGGTCGAAAAAAAGGGGGGGGAAAAATGGCGGCCGACTGTCATCGAAATTTGTTAACATCTCGAGTCCTATGAGACCGATCGGTTTGTATGATATGTTATTCGAAAGATTATTAGACGTACTATAATTGTTTCTAAGTAACCATACTCATCGCTTTAGTCGTTTACAAAATATTTGAAAAAATCTGTTTTTTTTATCGTGCATGTTTGCGTAAGTATTGATAAAACATGCTTATAACTCAATAATGTATAACTTTACCGCAAATAATGTTATTACAAAATATACGGGAAATTTTATAAGCTTTCCAAAAATCATAAGTTTTGTTTGTATATAATATAATATAACCAAGTAAAGATGTTTTTTTTTCAGCATGGGTCGCTGCGCATCGTCATATAAATGGCGCCGACTGTGTCGTATTATCATTATTTCTCGAAATCTATTTTACGGATCAAATCATAATAGGTATCATTTGAAAGCCTTTTAAATGTACTTTAATCGGTTCTGTAAAGTCTGAGCTGCAAAATTAACCGTTAATTTTGTTTTAAAGAAAATGTAAGATTTATACCTAATAGACTGGAGGAAACAGGCTTGTTTGGCGAAAAGTCCTCAAAATCTCTTCTAAATTCCTAAAACTGGTATGGATGTGTTTTGAATTGTCTCCAATATACGAATTGACTGGTTTTATTTTATAGAGGGGGGGGGGGGGGGGCGAGTTGAAAAAAGGGGGAAGGGAAAGATGGCGGCCGACCGTCATCGAAACTTCTTCACATCTCGAGTCCTATAACACCGATCGGTTCGCATGAGGTGTCATTTGAAAGATTATTAAACCTACTATAAATGTTTCTGATAAACCCTAGTCATCACTTTAGTGGTTTACAAAATATTTGAAAAAATATGAATTTTTACCGTGCATGTTTGCGTAATTACTGATAAAACATGCTTATAACTCAATAAATTATAACTTGAGAGCGATCAATGTTAGAATAAAATATACGAGAAATTTTATGAGCTTTCCAAAAACATAAGTTTTATTTGTATATACTATTATATAACCAAATAATGATGAATTTTATTCAGCATCGGTCGCTGCGCATCGTCGCATAAATGACGGCCAACTGTCGTCGTATTATCATTATTTCTCGGAATATATTTTACGGATCAAATCGTAATAGGTATCATTTGAAAGCATTTTAAATGTTCTTCAATCGGTTCTTTGAAGTCTGAGCTGCAAAATTAACCTTTAAGTTTTTTTTTTTAAGAAAATGTAAGATGTTTTCCTAATAGACGGGGAAACTGGCTTGTCAGGAGAAAAGTCCTTAAAATCTCTTCTAAATACCTAAAACTGGTATGGATGTGTTCCTGATTGTCTCTAGTATACGAATTGACCGGTTTTATTTTATGCAGGGTGGACGAGTCGAAAAAAAGCGGGAGGGGAAAGATGGCGGCCGACCGTCATCGAAATTTGTTCGAATCTCGAGTCAGTCGAGTTCTTGCTTGACAAAATTGGCAATGACATATATATTATATATGTTTTTGGAAAGCTCAAAGGATCTCCGTCAATTTTATAACAATATTGATTGCGGTTAAGTTATAATTTATTGAGCTATAAGCATGTTTCATAAGTATATACTTAAGCAAACATGCCCGGTAAAAACAACATATTTTTTCAAATATTTTGTAAACGACTAAAGTGATGACTAGGGTTAATAAGAAACACTTATAGTACGTTTAATAATCTTTCAAATAACATCTCACACGAACTGATCGGTTCCATAGGACTCGAGATATACTCGAGATATGAACAAATTTCGATGACGGTTAGCCGCCATCTTTCCCCTCTCCCTTTTTTTGACTCGCCCCCCCTTTAAAATAAAACCGGTAAATTCGTATATTGGAGACAATTAGGAATACATCCATACCAGTTTTAGGTATTTAGAAGAGATGTCGAGGACTTTTCTCCAATCAAACCGGTTTCCTCCAGTCTATTAGGTAAAAATCTTACATTTCCTTTAAAAAAAATAAACGGTTAATTTTGCAGCTCCGACCTCTAAGAACCGATTACAGTACATTTAAAATGCTTTCAAATTATACCTATCACGATTTGATCCGTATAATAGATTCTGAGAAATAATGAAAATACAACAACGGATGACCGCCATTCATATGACGATACGCAGTGACCCATGCTGAACAAAATTCGCCATTACTTGGTTATTTAATATTATATACAAATAAAACTTACGTTTTTGGAAAGCTCATCAAATTTTCTGTAAATTTTATAATGACATTCATTATGGTTAAGTGATAATTTATTGAGTTATAAGCATGTTTAACTTACGTAATCATGCACGGTAAAAATTCATATTTTTTGAAATATTTTGTAAACGACTAAAGTGATGACTAGGGTTAGTTAAAAACAATCATAGTACGTTTAATAATCTTTCAAATGGCATCTCACATGAACCGATCGGTCTCATAGAACTAGAAATGTGAACAAATTTCGATGACGGTCGGCCGCCATCTTTCCCCTCCCCCTTTTTTTCGATTAATCCCTCCTCCATAAAATAAAACTGGTCCATTCGTATACAAGAGACCATGAGGAACACATCCATACTAGTTTTAGGTATTTAGAAGAGATTTTGAGGACTTTTGTCCTAACAAGCCTGTTTCCTCCAGTCTATTAGGAAAACATCTTCCATTTTCTTAAAAAAAAATACGGTTCATTTTGCAGCTCAGACTTCAAAGAACCGATTTACGAACGATATTAAACGTACTATAAGTGTTTCTTATTAACCCTAGTCATCACTTTAGTCGTTTACAAAATATTTGAAAAAATATGTTGTTTTTACCGGGCATGTTTGCTTAAGTATATACTTATGAAACATGCTTATAGCTCAATAAATTATAACTTAACCGCAATCAATATTGTTATAAAATTGACGGAGATCCTTTGAGCTTTCCAAAAACATATACAATATATATGTCATTGCCAATTTTGTCAAGCAAGAACTCGACTGACTCGAGATTCGAACAAATTTCGATGACGGTCGGCCGCCATCTTTCCCCTCCCGCTTTTTTTCGACTCGTCCACCCTGCATAAAATAAAACCGGTCAATTCGTATACTAGAGACAATCAGGAACACATCCATACCAGTTTTAGGTATTTAGAAGAGATTTTAAGGACTTTTCTCCTGACAAGCCAGTTTCCCCGTCTATTAGGAAAACATCTTACATTTTCTTAAAAAAAAAATACGGTTCATTTTGCAGCTCAGACTTCAAAGAACCGATTAAAGTACATTTCAAATGCTTTCAAATGATACCTATTACGATTTGATCCGTATCATAGATTTCGAGAAATAATGATAATACGACGACGGTCGGCCGCCATTAATATGACGATACGCAGTGACCCATGCTGATCTAAATTCATCATTACTTGGTTATATAATATTATATACAAATAAAACTTATTTTTTTGGAAAGCTTATTAAATTTCTCGTATATTTTATTCTAACATTGATCTTACATTTTCTTAAAAAAAAAAACTTAACGGTTAATTTTGCAGCTCAGACTTCAAAGAACCGATTGAAGAACATTTAAAATGCTTTCAAATGATACCTATTACGATTTGATCCGTAAAATATATTCCGAGAAATAATGATAATACGACGACAGTTGGCCGTCATTTATGCGACGATGCGCAGCGACCGATGCTGAATAAAATTCATCATTATTTGGTTATATAATAGTATATACAAATAAAACTTATGTTTTTGGAAAGCTCATAAATTTTTTCGTATATTTTATAGTAACATGAATTGCGGTTAAGTTATAATTTATTGAGTTATAAGCATGTTTTGTAAGTACTTATGCAAAAATGCCCGGTAAAAATTCATATTTTTTCAAATATTTTGTAAACGACGAAAGTGATGACTACGATTTTATAGAAACAATTATAGTACGTTTAATAATCTTTCAAATAACATCTCACATGAACCGATCGGTCTCATAGAACTAGAAATGTGAACAAATTTCGATGACGGTCAGCCGCCATCTTTCCCCCCCATTTTTTAGACTCGTCCCCCCCTCCATAAACTAAAACCGGTCAATTCGTATACTAGAGACAATCAGGAACACATACATATCAGTTTTAGGTATTTAGAAGAGATGTCGACGACTTTTTCCAAACAAGCCGTTTTCCTCCAGACTAGACGCTGCAACTACACGTCATTGAATTATGGAGTTTTTTTCAATACGGTGATTAGGTAGGCCTTACCGGAAAACTTTTAATATGGGACTAACTCCGAAAACACGAAATATTTTTTTGGCTGTTTCAAACATTTCGGCAGTACTGATGTCAACGTTTTCTATTGGGAGGCCAAATTTTTTTTCGAGATTTTGTGGTTGGTCTCATAGCATGTAATCAGTAGGTAATCACGTCGCTCAATAATAATAATAATAATAAATACTCTTTATTGCACACCTCATACAGTTACAAGCACAAATTTTACAATTAGATAAATTTAGGTAGAGGTAACAACAGGCGGTCTTATCGCTAATGAGCGATTTCTTCCAGACAACCTTTGGGTAGTGGAGACTAGAGAAAAACAATAAGCAGTAGGTGGTGCATAGAAACAAAAGCTCGTCGCTCAATTTGGCTGAGGGTTGGAAAACCAACTTGTATATAAATAAAAGTATAAAAACAGAAGTTATTTCATGCCATACATTGTCTATTGTTGGTATTAAATTATTAGAGTGTGAAAAGATGATTTCAGATTACATCTCCCATGTCACTCTGTATATATTATCTCCATCACATGTGACAAGTCATTGAATGATGGCGGAGGTGATATCGCCGGAGGCAATTAATCAGGACCGTTTAGCGTCGCGCGCGCAGACGATCGATCATGACGTGATCACGTGACGCGGGCGCATGTCACATGACGAGGAAACGTCTAAGCTAGCTTTATTCTCGAATGTGTTTGACATATCGAAATCATATTAATAGTTTTTATTGCATACTAGGTCAATGGAACGCAACAACCAATAATTCAATAATAAGCATTGATCCAGCCACATACCTAAAATGGGTGGATTCAGCAATGATTCTGATTAGATGGCAGTCGTTTTCGAAAAAACTAGTGCCTACGTCAATTCATGAATTCGTGATCGTGGAGGTTATATGATTAGTTTCTTTCTAGATGCGGCTGAGTGCCCAATTTTATGCCGCTTTTTATTACCTACAACCTACAAGGATGTCCCTGTGCTGATTTTATTTTTAGATGCATTAACATTTGCATAGGTACCTAATTATAAACCTGAGAACTGTGACACACATCTGTTTATATTTATGTAAGTCGGAGACAAAGAAGTAATAAGTAAGAATCTTGAAGCAAACAAATTATTTTGTAGAATTTTTAAATAAAGAGAAAGAAAATTAAATTTGTCTGTGTATATTTACTTTATTATTGAAGTCAGTCGGTGCCAAACTAAAATTTTAGGACAACGAAGAACACTGCAGTTGCAAATACATGGTTTACTCATTATTTTATTTTTTATTTTTTTTATACTACGACGGTGGCAAACAAGCATACGGCCTGCCTGATGGTAAGCAGCTACCGTAACCTATGGACGCCTATAACTCCACAGGAGTCACATGCGCGTTACCGACCCTTTACAAAAAGGAGGATTCACTGTGTTGACGGCTAAAGGAACAAGAGGGTCCCTCATCGTCAACACACTGGGTCCTCTTTGAGCTCTTTGAATATTTTTTGATTTGCAATTTTTAAGTAGTAATACTACTTTATATAAATTAACTGAAATATATGGCATGTCTAAATAAGTAATAAGGTAATAAGTATATTTAATTTTCTTTAAATCACTTTAACTTCTGATCAAACCTCGCAACCGAGGTATAGTACGATTTTTTTAAGATGTCGGTTTTGTCGGTAGAACTCCTTAGTAAGATTCCGACATTTAAAAAAATTACCACTATAGCAAACTTGTGGCAGTTGTACGTTAGGGTTGACACAAATCAAAAACCAAACTAGTGTTTGAAAAATGAAATTCATTGTTTAAAATAAATGTACTTTAGGTAGGATTATAATGTTAGTTTTCGTCCACTTATCGATTTTCCCAGCTTTGTGATGCAAAAAGTATATCTTGAAGTATCCTTATTTAAATGTATTATATTCCATTATATAATTGATATAATTCTATACAAGCAATTATCCAACTGAAACTTCTTTTTTGTAGTTAATTTAATAATTACTTCATGTAAACTTATATAGATGTCATAATTACTTCATGTCCTCAATGGATACAACACAACTAGGTAGTCCTTACACTCACACAATTTTAAATAGCTTGCTGATTTTTATTAAATAATTTTCAAACTATACAGGGTGACTGGTAATTCGTCGTATTCCTTCAAGGGGGTTGTTCTACAGCTTATTTGGAGTGATTTAAGTCCAGTCAAGCAGGAGTCAAAACTCATTGGTTTTCAAGTTATTCAAGATTTTAGATTTTTTTAATAAATACCCGCTTTTTGACCTAAAACTAGTTTTTTTTTTAAACTACGTATTTTTCAAATAAAAAAAAGATTTTCCGAATAGCCAATGAATCACTGATTACGTAAAATAATAAAAAAAGTACAAAACATATCAAAATTTTGCAAATAAAAGCATCTGAAGTCAGAAGTTTTTGTATTTTTTTTTCAAATCTTGTTACATTTTAAGGCATAACTAAAAAAAAAAGTAATAACCCTTCGCGTACAAATTACAGAATTTATTTCCTCAGTTCATAAGCTTTCTAAAAAGGTACAATTTATGACATTTTATGCTCATTTTTTACAATTAATAATAATAATACCAGAGCAGGTACAGGACTTAGCGTACTTGACTTTACTTGTTTGTGTCGTTTTAAACTCGCCGAAGGCATACTTTGTCTCCAGTTTCTTATCTTCTGAGACTTTAAGTTGCCCGGGGTGATACTTTGCTAAGTAATTAAGTAGGGGAATAAGAAAAATAGGAAAAATACAGTTTCATTATTAAATAAAATTTAATCTTAAAAAGGAAAAATTATAAATCTTGCTCGAACTGTTTGCCCTACCTGCGTATGCAAGAACGAATCCTTCTTCGTACTTCAGTGATTGTCACTCGCCTCGAAAGCCCGTCTTTCATCGTCTGTGCAGCTGTTAGGATTTTTTGCCGTAGGTCTTCTACGTCACGTATCGGTCTGTCGTAGACCAACGCCTTCATGTGACCCCAGATGTAGAAATCACACGGAGTTAAATCTGGGCTCCTGGCTGGCCAAGGGGTTGGGCCACCTCGACCAATCCATCTTCTTGGGTAGTTTTCATCCATCCACTGCCGCACACCCCGGTAAAAGTGAGCAGGGCAGCCATCGTGACGATAAATCATGTTAATTCTTGTCGCAAGCGGCACATCTTCCAGTAGCGTCGGTAGCTCATCCCTCAAAAAAGTTTCATACGCGATGCCGGTTAATCGAGCTGGCAGAAAAAAAGGTCCAATTAAATTATCGTGCACGATTCCCATCCACACGTTCAAAGAAAATCTTTGTTGGTGAGCTCCTTCGTTTGATTTCTTTGGGTTTTGACCTTTGGGAGCCCAAAAGTGCAGATTGTGGTAATTTGTTATCCCGTCACGGTCGAAATTAGATTCGTCCGTCCACAAAATTCTCTTTAGGTATTCGGGATCTTTGATCCCAGCATTAATTAAAAATCTGCAGAAATCCATCCTTCTTGCTGGGTCTCCCTCTTCAATAGCGTGTACTGGAGTGTAATGATACGGATACTGTCGAGCTGAGTGCAGGGTAAACCACACCTCCCACTGAGACATACCGAGCCGGTTAGCCATAATTCTCGTCGAAGTAGTACCGTCTGCCCGGAAAAAGTGCAAGATTTCTTCTTCTTCAGCAGGATCGTATTGTTGAGGTCTTCCAGCATCAGCTTGACGGCGTTTAACTGATCCTGTTTCCCGAATAAGACGGTACGATGAACCAAACACGCTTACGTGAGGTAAACGGCGGTTAGGGTAACGAAGTTGGTACTCCCTTCTAGCTGCAGCGGCGTCACCATCACAGAGTCCGTAACAATAAATGATTTGCTACTTATATATCCGGAAACAAAAAAACAAACAAACGTACACGGCTGAAAATGGTTTTATTGTTTTTCAAAGTATTCCCCTTGATGATCTATGCACTTTTGCATTCGCGTGAACCAATTTTTAAAGCACTTCTGCCACTCCGCCTGAGGTACCTCCATAACGTGTTGTTTGAATGCGTCGACAGCATCTTCAGCGGTCGAAAATCGTTGACCGCGTAATTTATTCTTTATATTTGGAAATAAATAAAAATTGTTGGGTGCCAAGTCAGGGCTGTACGGCGGATGACCAGTTAATTCCACATTTTGACCCTCCAAAAATAGAGTTGTTTCGCGTGACGTATGACAGCTGGCATTGTCATGATGAAGAATGATTCTTCGTCGCTGGTTAGTTTTACGAATTTGTTCAAATACTTCCGGTAAGAAAATGGTCGTGTACCACTCTGAATTAACCGTTCTACGGTTTTCTAGTGGCACTGTAGCTACATGGCCATTAATACCGAAGAAGCAGGCCACCATTTGTTTCAATGTACTTTTTGCACCCATACCGTTGATTGTTGCTTCGTTTCGGGATCGTATGCATAGATCCAGGATTCGTCACCTGTATAGATGTTATAAACGGCTTTTGAGTCACCACGGTTATATTTTTTTAACATTTTATTGCACCATTCGACGCGAGCATCTTTTTGCTCTTTTGTTAAGTTGTGGGGTATCCAACGCGAACAAATTTTTTTTACAGCCGAATAATTATGTAATATGCTATTAATGCTGGTCATAGAAATACCCAGAGTCGCCTCTATCTCGCAGTACGTAACATGTCGGTCGTCCATTATAAGTTTTCGCACAGCCTCGATATTTTGTTGTACAACGACCGATTTCGGGCGACCTGCCTTAACTTCGTCCGTAAGCATACTACGTCCACGATTGAACTCACTAAACCAGTGATACACAGTAGTTTTAGATGGGGCTTCATCACCAAAAGTTGAAGTTAGTTGATCTATGCACTGTTGTTGCGTTAAACCACGCCGAAAATCATAATAAATCATAGCACGAATATTTTCACGAGTGAGTTTCATTCTTGCTGCGAGATGACATTTAAAACCCGTCAAAAACAAAACACGAGCGTTAATAAGAAAGAAAAAATATACCGGCCAGTACTTAAAAAAGTTCAAATTTTACCATGGAGGTCAAATATGCTATTTAAGAAGATTGTAATCCCGGTTTCCGGATATATAAATAGCAGCCCTTGTAAGTAGCCATTTGAGAAAAAACTTAGTTATCAATATCGTCCGAATTGGAAAGAAAGTTGAAAGTAACTAACTGATTAATTACTACATGACCTATTTAAACCTGGTTAGTCTCACCCCCACCCCATGAGAAGCATCGCCACCCAATAAAATTAAGATAAGATAAGGAACAGAAGGCGAAAAACCCGCCGTAAGAATTAAAGTGACACAAACAAACTAATTAAAGTAATTTAACTTCATTAGCTCATTAGCTAATGACCCTTAATCAGTTTGTTTGTTTCACCAAAGGCAATCTGCAGTACCTACTACCTCAAGGAATAAGATAAGATAAGAAACTGGAGACAAAGTATGCCTTCGGCGAGTTTAAAACGACACAAACAAGTAAAGTCAAGTACGCTAAGTCCTGTACCTGCTCTGGTATTATTATTATTAATTGTAAAAAATGAGCATAAAATGTCATAAATTGTACCTTTTTAGAAAGCTTATGAACTGAGGAAATAAATTCTGTAATTTGTACGCGAAGTGTTTTTACTTTATTTTTAGTTATGCCTTAAAATGTAACAAGATTTGAAAAAAAAAAAAAAAACTTCTGACTTCAGATGCTTTTATTTGCAAAATTTTGATATGTTTTGTACTTTTTTTATTATTTTACGTAATTAGTGATTCATTGGCTATTCGGAAAATCTTTTACGTAGTTTAAAAAAAACTAGTTTTAGGTCAAAAAGCGGGTATTTATTAAAAAAATCTTGAATAACTTGAAAACCAATGAGTTTTGACCCCTGCTTGACTGGACTTAAATCACTCCAAATAAGCTGTAGAATAACCCCCTTGAAGGAATACGACGAATTACCAGTCACCCTGTATAAGTTGTGACAAGTCCTTTTACTTAATCGCTTTACTTAAATAGTGCTAAAACAATAAATTGGTACATGACATGTGTGACAAAAATAATTTTATAATCATAACAGACAAGCTTGAGATAAAACTGTCACCCTACATGAGATTTATTCCTTACAAAGCAAAGATAGGTAGGTACATAAATCTTGCCAACAGCTACAAAAATTCAGTTTTTCTCCTGATGGATGATGTAAACAACTCATCAATGACGTCACCCACCACAGGTGATTACCGACTTCAATGTCCGTGTCACGTCCGCTAGCTCACTGAAATTGATGTGTCAATTAGGTATCTAGTTATATAAGACGTTGCAGGAAGATAGCCATGAATATAAAAAGTGATGCGATAATTTTGAGCATCTATTTACATAAAGGTGTTTCTATGTGCGCGACTGTAGGGGGTATGGCTATGCAATTATATTTACTATTGGGGATACTCTAACAAAATGAGCACAAAAAATACTTCCATAATATTTTGACAATACAAATCCACTGCATTAACTATGCAATACAGCTAACGCCAACGTCTTCACGTCTGAATCAGAATTTGCATGAAAATTCCAATGAAAATCCAATACAACTCCAATATTGGCTGATTATTTGTTGTAGTTGTATTGCAAGTAGGTTGACCGTGGGCCGTATTATAAATTTAATGTACGTTTAGACACGATCCAACTTTAATACAACTCCAATGCAACTACGCAATACAGCTAGTGCCTAAACGTCTGAATCAGAAATATCAGAATTTGCTTGAAGATGTTACCTATGCTGAAGGTAAAATGACAGTTATTATCATAATTTTATTATGATTAGGTTACATATATTATTATCCTTATAACGTGATTGGCTATATAAACTACAATTTTCCGTAAGCACTAGTGTTTGCGGAAACAGTTTCCATCTTGTGTTCTAACAACGCGGAGTTGTCAACCCTATCTATACCTATACCCCTCTTTTTACTTTAATCAAAGCCTATACCCTGGCACACTGGCGCCGCAACCGCCAGCGCAAGCGAGCAGCGCTATACAATGCAGAGCGCTATCTCGTTCGCTCACCGGCGCCGCATGCGAAAACCGCAACAGTGTAAAACCCGCCTTAATCATATTTGTTCATAATACTTATATGTCTAAATATCCTGGACACGGAACGATGGTGTTCCAGACATTTAGGCCTACAGTCAATCAATTTGATTCCTAGGCCACTCTAGAACCTTGTCACAATAGCTAGTTTGGTAGCGAATAAGTTACGTTCATTTATACATATCCACAGGCAACTGTCATTACGACAAGTTTCTACAGTGGCCTAGAAATCAAATTGGTTGACCGTACGCGCAGTACGCGGAGCCGAAGCCAACGCATAGAGGCTTAGAGGCCTTTTCGACAATTTAATTAAATGTAATACTATTAATATTAATACTAGAGATTTATCGGCTCACCATTATTATTATGATTTAGACTAAATGCTACGTATTCGCAAATCAAAATATGTAATACAATACCATGGTTTGTTTTCTAGATACTTACTAGTTACGTCGGTTTTTGGTCTGATGATGATGTTTCTTGAATCGGCTTTAATAATCAACTGGGTCTGTTTAAAAATCGGTTTTCTGATATTTTTCGAACTAAGTGGCTAACAAAAGATTTAGTTTTAGGTAAGTGACACTATTGCAATGAATAAAACTTAAAAAAAGGAGCTTAAAATAAATTGTGAGCTAAAGAGGTACCTACTCATTGACATGAACGGATCACTTTCATTTCGTGTTTGAAATTTTCATACAATGGGTCACCACCCATGAAGAAGAATTTATTCACCCGTGCTTTGTCTCTTTATGTGATTCTATCGTGTGTGGCCTATAATAACACGAGCAAAAAATTAAATCGTAGATTCTACTCCTCAAACTAGACAACGTTTGCTCAGCGACTTTAAAAATTAACTTGTGGTTTGATTTTTAGTACACTTTACAGTTTATTCTAATACGCAATGTATTGCGAAATTGATTGTCTGTACGATGACAAGACTGACAAGCAATGTTAATTGGACGGATTTTAACGTACATTGTTAATACTATTTAGTTGGTATGAAAAAGAGACAATCTAAAAACCCCATATTTTTTAAAAGTTGTTGAACAAAAGTTTTGTAGTTTGAGGAGTAGAATCTACGTTTTAATTATTTGCCCGGGTTACAGGCCACATACTGTATAGACAGGTAATGAAACTAGCGGAGTGACGCTGACGTTGAATCCGTTTAAAAGCAGCTGTTAAAGTCATAAACACAAACAAAAAGGAAGATGAGTGACGTGAGCATGATGTGGTCCAGCACCTACACACTTCTAAAATGCTACACACCGCTATAGTATATGTGCATCATGGGCAAAAGAGATAACCCTATATATAGTTAACACGGGTGTGGCCGCCAGGCTACTCTCTGGCGTCAGTCTGCATCAGCGACAGCACAGTCTAAATATTTATTTATGCGGATACAGAGCATTCGCTGGTTCGGGATCCAATTCCTCCCACTGTGGAACGGGACTCTCAGTAATAACACTCACTGCACTTGGATTCTTATTTATTACTAAAACACAATCACTCGGTACACTTGGCTAACTATGGCTATTTACACTATTTACAACTTATATCCTAGAACAGGTACATATACCCTGTCCGAGGATAGGCACATTTACCCTACTTCGCACTGTCACTAACTTTACTTGAACTACTTAGTCCACGAACAGGTACATATACCCTGCCCGAGTACTGGCACGTTTACCCTAAGAGCACTAGGTACAAACTGAGACACTAACACTTTACTTATAACGCTTAGTCCATAAACAGGTACATATACCCTGTCATATGAACCCTAGGTACGCTAGGCACTAAACTTTAACACTAGGCACATAGAAAGCCGGTACGCACACTGATATACTGATACTGTCGACTACTGGTCACTATTATCTCTTCTTCTTCTTATTTTTCTTGCTGGAACTGCTTGCTGAACTGAACTGAACTGTCGCTACGGCGGTGCGTGCCGGCTTTTATATGATTCGAAAATAGCGAGGGTGGAAATATCTAGAACGATCTGAAAGAGAGATCTATCTTCATCTCTTTTACGCTATGGAAAAATCTAGATATTTTAGACAAGGATATCTCTATCTTTTTCACACATTCGAAGACTCTAGAAGTTTTAGACAGAGAAGTCCTTTGTTTACATTGCTATCTCTTTCTTGCACTCGACTTAGGATGTTTGCGTATTTATTTACATTTTTGCTTATATCTCGAAAACTACTGGACGGATTTTGATGATTTATACCTTGTTAGAAAGGTCTTTGCAAGATCTGTCTATCTAGGACATTATCTTTACATAATATCAATAAACTAAAAAGTTGCTTTTTCTTATTAGTTAATTTTGTATGGGAGTGAGCTTCTATCTACTCTAACTCCGGTATCCTAAGTCCGAGGCTTACAAAACTATTTCTACTGGATAGTTTACTAGAAAACCTATCTCTAGAGGTATGTATGACCTATGTGGGCTGCGGCATTTTCCGGAAAAATCAAAATGTTTTCGCGGCTCTCGCTTCGGTCAAGCTTTGCCACCTCAGTCGGGGCCCGCGGTCGTCGTTTGGTAATTACGGCTGCTTGGGTCAACATTCAGTCAAATACGCCGCTCCTCCTCTGCCCGCCCTCAGTCGGGCGCGTACCATCACAGAGGGCACACATACTGCTTTTCAGCGGTACAAACAAGTCTTGTTTCTGCACAGACATCAATCAATCTAGTTTTTACTTTAATAAAGTCGACCTGTGTGTACCACTTATTTATCACCTTACCTAGACACCTTATTACTAACTAGGTAGAATACAATTTATTTAGGTAGGGATCTAGGCTGTCCGTAACAGTTCTGCCCCCGCTGACGCTCCTGCGGCTGCTCCTGTTGCAACGGTAGGACAGCCAGCTTCGTGACGGGTCTCCGGAACACGCCTCCCTTGGTCTGGACGTCGGCTGATCGGACTGCGCCATCTGGTCCCTGGTACACCTTCGTGACGATCCCTCGCGGCCATACGTTGCGTGGTAAATTCCCATCCACGATAATAACGTAGTCGCCCTCCTGGATCGGTCTCACTCCGTTAGCCGCTGACTGTCGTGGTGCAAGTGTGGGTAGGTACTCGCGCACCCACCGCCTCCAAAAATGGTCCGCTAGAGCTTGGCTGGCGCGCCAAGTTCTTCGGTCGGCTTCCTCGCATGGTCCTGTCGGTGGAACCCCCGTCGATCCGCCCAGTAGAAAGTGTGCTGGTGTCAGAGCTTCTTCATCTTTAGGGTCCACCGAAACGTGGGTCAGCGGTCTTGCGTTGACGGTGTTTTCTGCTTCGGCTAATACGGTCATCAGTAATTCTTCTCTCGGCGCCTTTGTGTGCAGAGTGGCTGTTAATGCGCTCTTTACGGAGCGCACCAGTCGCTCCCAGGCTCCGCCTTGATTTGGTGCACCGGGTGGGATAAACCTCCACGAAATGTTCTTCTGTACGCCGAACTCTTGAAGTGCAGGTATCCACTCTTTATATGCGTTGCGTAGCTCGATGTCCGATCCCCGGAAATTGGTCGCATTGTCACTGTAAATGACCGCGGGCCATCCTCGTCGTGCCGCCAGTCGTCGTAGAGCCATTATTGCTGAGTCTGTCGATAGGCTGTGGACGACCTCCAGATGCACAGCTCGCGTAGTCAGACAGGTGAACAATGCAACCCACCTTTTTTCGTGTCTTCGTCCGATGGTTACCATGAGTGGCCCAAACAGGTCCACGGCTGTGTTCGTGAACGGTCTTTTATACGGCTCGATTCTTGCCAGCGGCAAGTCTCCCATTGCTGGCACCTTCGGCTGTGTCTTACGAAGAATGCACAGGCGGCACTTGCCAGCCACTTGTCGCACCGTCGGTCGTAGGTGAATGATCCAGTGGAGCTGACGCAGATCATTCACAACCCGTTCGTTGTTGGCGTGTCCAGCTTCCCGATGTGCTCGAGCGATCATTAGTTTGATCACCCGATGCCTGCCGTCCAGGATTACAGGTCTCTTTTCCAGGCCTTGCACCGGCGCTGCGTTGATCCGTCCCCGCATCCTTATTAGACCATCTTCATCTATTACTGGGTCTAATTCGAAGATCCGACTCTTCCGGTTCACTGGCTCCTGCTTAACTAGACTTCGGTATTCCTCCGGGAAACTCGTCCGCTGCACGTACTGGAAGAGTAAGTGTTCCGCTTTCTTCCGATGTCTCACTTGCAGCGGCATTCGTTGTCGGGTCTTAAGGCACTCGACGAACTGGTAAACGCGTGCTGTCGCGTTCAGCAGTCTGTTGTAGTCGGAGAATCGATCGATGTCGGGAATAGGCTCCTTGTTTACCTTTGGTTCTTCTGTCGCAGCGCAAATTATTTCTTCCCTCTCGGCTGGATCCGTAGTCTCCTGGGACATCTTCTCCTTTGGCCATTCGTTTTCTGGTCTCTTCAGGAAGTCTGGTCCTTGATACCATCGGCTGTCGAAGGTGACTTGTCTTCTGTTATCCGGCCGGGTAGCTTCATCTGCCGGATTTTCCTTGGTTGGTACCCAGCGCCATTGACTTGGCTTCGTTAGCTCCGCTATCTCTCCTAAGCGGTTGGCTACGTAGGCGCTGTAGCGTTTGGCGTCGTTGCGAATCCAGTGGAGTACTGTTCCACTATCAGTCCACATAACGACTCGTGCTGGCGTCAGACGGTGCTCTTCTCGGATGGTCTGCTGCAGTCTCGATCCGATGAGCGCTGACTGAAGCTCCATGCGTGGCACGCTGAGTTGTCTCGTTGGCCCCACCTTACTTTTGGCGGCGACCATGCTGACCAGGGCCGTCCCATCTTCTTGGACGACTCTCCAATATGCCACGCATGCGTACGCCTTGGTGCTGGCGTCCACGAAGACGTGTAGTTCCTTGCTCGCCGCTGCCCCCGTTGACAAGTAGCATCTTGGAATTTGAAGCGCTGCAACGCTGTCCAAAGCCCGTAGCCATTCTTTGAAGTCGCGCTTGTCCTCTTCTGGCAGTGGTGAGTCCCAGTCCAGTTTCTTGGCCCACAAGTTTTGTAACTGGACTTTGGCTGTTATCGTGTAATGACTTAACAGCCCCAGTGGGTCGTACACGGACATCACGGCCGATAGCATTTGCCTCTTCGTCGGCGTAGTCTTCATGTCTCGTACCTCGGCCGGTACCCTCATCATGGCCGTGTTAAACCCGAGCTCGTCCGTTTCAGGGTTCCAATACATGCCAAGGATCTTGTTTTCCTTCTTCCCTAGCTGCGCCGGTGCGTTTGCGTGCAGCTCTTGTGGGATACCTTGCAGTAACTTCTTACTGTTGGACGTCCATCCACGAAGCTTGAACCCTCCTTTAGCGTGTGACGATGTTACTTGCGTGGCACGATGTACGAGCTCTTCCTCGTCCGGATAGCTTGCCACGTAGTCGTCCATGTAGTGGTTACGGACGATGTCCTCTACAGCATCCGGGAATTCTTCGGCGTTGTCCTGGGCGTTCCTGTTGCGAACGCTGTGCGCCAGGAAAGGCGAGCTCGCTGCGCCGAACAGCATGCTCGTCATCTTGTAGAACTGCGGGTTTCCGGTTCGGCGGTCTCCTCTCCAGACGAAAGTTTGTGAGGGCTGGTCCTCACTCCTCATCTTGATCTGGAGGAACATCTCCTGTAGGTCCGCCACCACGGCGAACTGCCCTTCGCGGAACCGGAACAGTATCCCGATCAGTGATTGTAGTAAGTCCGGTCCTTCCAGAAGAAAATCGTTGAGGCACTTCCCTTGGCTGCGACACGCTGCATCGAAGACTAATCTGATCTTTCCCGGCTTGTTGGGGTTGGTCACAGCGAAGTGCGGTAGAACCCACGCTACGTTGCTATCTGGCGGCTCCTCCAGCGGCTCAGCATACTTCTTAGCAAGCAAGTTATTTACTTGCTCGGTGTAGCTCGCTGCGAATGCCGGGTCACGGTCCATCTTGCGCTCGATGCTATGCAGTCGATTCAATGCCGTGTGCAGGCTCGGCGGCATTCGTGGCTCCTCGTCCCGCCATAGCTGTCCCACCTCGTAGCGTGGTCCGTCGATTTTCTTGACCGACTTCTCGAAGATATCCAGGGCCCTCTGTGTCCCTGGATCTACCTTCTTGACATTCTTGATGCCGAGCGAGTCTATGTTGAAATATTCCCGCAACATAGAGTCCAGGTGCTCGTCATCCTCTTGGCGGCAATGTAGCGTCACGTGCTTCTCGGGTGGGTTGACTATACGTGGCTTACCTCCGAAGACCACCCAACCTAACCCTGTCAGTACTGCTGCCGGCTCGTCCAGTCCCCGTATTCTCGCCTCCTGAGGTAGCAACACTGGCCATTGGTCTGTCCCCACAAGTAGTCGCGGTACGGCCTCGTCGTAGCAGGCAGTCTGGATATCCTTGAAGTGTTCCATCTCCATGACCTGCTTGCTCATCCTTTGCGTTCGTAGTCCTAGTCTCTTCACTGTGGTGAAGACTAAGTTATACGCGGTCTCTAGGCCCTTTCCTTGTACGCGAACTCTGACTTGTCTGCTTACTTCTGGCACAGCTTCCATGTTGCTTACCCCTGCCAGGCGCAGCGGCGTCTCGGGTCCCGTGGCTCCTATGGCTTCGGCCAAGTCTGCTTGGATCAGACTCACTGTGCTGCCATCGTCAAGCATAGCGTAGGTATCCACCTTCCCTTTTGGACCCTCTACGGTAACAGGTACCATCTTCAAAAATACGCTGGACGTGCTGTTCACTTGTTCCACCGTCGTGTTCGACGTGATCTCCGGCTCTGTTGGTTTGGCCGCCTGCGGATGTCCGGACCCGTCGCGGGCGGCAGGTTGCGGGGCAGGTGAGGCCGCGCGGGGTGGCGGCCGGCGTACACGCGCTTCGCTCTGCGTGCTGCCCTCGCTGTGCAGTAATCGGTGATGCCATCTGGTGCATCCGTTGGAACCGCATGCCTTTGCGTGACATTTCAACTTGGAGTGTTTACCGTTCAGGCATTTGTAGCATATGCGGTTGCTTTTGGCCCAGTCCCATCTCGCGCCTGTGTCCATGACCAGGACTCGCTTACATTCCGTAGTCCTGTGTTCACCGCCGCAGCACAAGCAAGGCTCCCGAATGCCCACGGTGTTCCCTGTTGTGTACGTCTGCTCGGCGTGGTACTGCGCTTGCGTCCTACGCGCGCCTCTTCCCTGGACTGCGCGACTCGGTGATGGTCGAGCTACCTCCTTAGTCACCGCTTCCCTCCTTTTATTGGTGCCAGGCATGCGAGCGTGCGAGAATTCTAACTCTGCGTCGCTCTCTTCCATTAAGAAGTCAGCCATCAGCATCAGCTCACACTTGCCGCCCTTTATGTGCTCCTTTGCGTAGGCGCACCATCGACTTCTGAGGTGTGGACTCAGTCTGTCTGTTATCTCTCGAACTAACAACGGGTTGTTGCTATAGTTCCTGCTGTCGAGCTCGCAAAGTGTACTTACAATGTTTACAATCTTCGTTGCGAATTCGTTGAGGTCGATGGCACTGGGTCCCAACGGCGGTAGCCGCTTGAGCTCGTCCAGCGCCTTGTCCACCAGTAAGTCGATGCGCCCGAAATTCTTCTTAAGGAGCCTTATTATTAGCTCTGGCTCTGTCGATGTGGATAACAGATGCTGCACACACTGCCGTGCATCTCCACGTAGACAGTTCCTCAGCCGAGCCATGTTCTCGAACGCACTGAAGTTGTACCGTAGGGTTGACTCCGTGTAGGCGTTGAAGAACAGAAGCCATTCGTTAGGATTGCCCGTGAATGGCGGCAACTCGTAACACTGCTTCGGCGGTGTGGTCCTGACGGCGTCCCGTAGCTGGTCGGCGAGCCTGTTGAACGCTGTCGCTGCATAACTCGGCAGCGGCTCTACCGACGACATTCATGTCGTCCTGGTGGCTGATCACGCGGTTCCACGGGCGGCGGCGCTCGTGCCTCAATACGCGGCCCACGCGGCGGCGATTGGGCGCGCCTGACCCGTGACGGTACGGGCGGCGACTCTACGCGCACTCGATGATGCGGCGTGTCTTCAATAGTGCGCAGCCACTCGTGCACTCGACTATCGGGTTCAGCCGGTCGTTCCCTGGCCGGGCTGATTGTGCGCGATGACCCCACGGACGATGAGTCAGTTCCAGTTCCAGTTCCAGAGCTCGTTTCTTCGAGTACCTCGTCCCTCTTGAGCTCGTACTCCTTCCTTAGCAGCTCTCGTTCCAACTCGATCTCTCGCCGTTTTAGCTCGACTTCTTTCCTCATTTGCTTGAGTTCGAGCTCTCTTAATTTGGCTGATCGGAGGCTGCTTACGTGTGATGCGTGTGATTTCCTCGACGGATGAGACTTGACCGTCGGTGCCTTGTCTGGTGATGGAGTTGGTACCTTTTGTGTCTCCGTGGCCTTAGGGTAGGGGTGGCCTCTGGCTGGGCCTCCTTACTCCCTTTTTCCGAAACCGGAGACAGGTTCTGCGCGCGCCCACTCAGGTGCTCGCGCTCAACTCGGCGTTGCTCCGCCTTTTCCTTATGTCGCAGCTGCTTCTTGATCGCTTGCTCGATCCTTCGCCGCTCCAGTGTCGACGGCGAACGTGGTGATCCCTTATGGACAACCTTCGCGGGCCCAGACGATACCATGGCTCCAGCTCTTACAGGTACCCCCGCAGAAGATTCTTGACACGGCTGCCCGGCCTTGCCCGTGACCCCATCCTGTGGGGTGCGCACGGTACCGGGTGCCCCTGCCACGTTCGCAGATACGCCTTCCGCAGTATCTTCTAGTCGGCCTTCTTCCTCTCTGATGCGGCCAGACTGCGACCTCGTATTCACTCCTGATGATACCATCTCGGCACTTTATAGCACTATATCACAACACAATGTCACAAATAACACACATGCAAAGTATCAGTAGTCACTATAAGAATCCACTTTTCATTAGTCCAAGTTCCACTGAATCCCCTGATCCGGCTCGAAGGACCATAGAACTGTGGCCGCCAGGCTACTCTCTGGCGTCAGTCTGCATCAGCGACAGCACAGTCTAAATATTTATTTATGCGGATACAGAGCATTCGCTGGTTCGGGATCCAATTCCTCCCACTGTGGAACGGGACTCTCAGTAATAACACTCACTGCACTTGGATTCTTATTTATTACTAAAACACAATCACTCGGTACACTTGGCTAACTATGGCTATTTACACTATTTACAACTTATATCCTAGAACAGGTACATATACCCTGTCCGAGGATAGGCACATTTACCCTACTTCGCACTGTCACTAACTTTACTTGAACTACTTAGTCCACGAACAGGTACATATACCCTGCCCGAGTACTGGCACGTTTACCCTAAGAGCACTAGGTACAAACTGAGACACTAACACTTTACTTATAACGCTTAGTCCATAAACAGGTACATATACCCTGTCATATGAACCCTAGGTACGCTAGGCACTAAACTTTAACACTAGGCACATAGAAAGCCGGTACGCACACTGATATACTGATACTGTCGACTACTGGTCACTATTATCTCTTCTTCTTCTTATTTTTCTTGCTGGAACTGCTTGCTGAACTGAACTGAACTGTACTGTCGCTACGGCGGTGCGTGCCGGCTTTTATATGATTCGAAAATAGCGAGGGTGGAAATATCTAGAACAATCTGAAAGAGAGATCTATCTTCATCTCTTTTACGCTATGGAAAAATCTAGATATTTTAGACAAGGAGATCTCTATCTTTTTCATACATTCGAAGACTCTAGAAGTTTTAGACAGAGAAGTCCTTGGTTTACATTGCTATCTCTTTCTTGCACTCGACTTAGGATATTTACGTATTTATTTACATTTTTGCTTATATCTCGAAAACTACTGGACGGATTTCGATGAATTATACCTTGTTAGAAAGGTCTTTGCAAGATCTGTCTATCTAAGACAATGTCTTTACAGAATTTCAATAAACTAAAAAGTTGCTTTTTCTTATTAGTTAATTTTGTATGGGAGTGAGCTTCTATCTACTCTAACTCCGGTATCCTAAGTCCGAGGCTTACAAAACTATTTCTACTTGATAGTTTACTAAAAAACCTATCTCTAGAGGTATGTATTACCTATGTGGGATGCGGCATTTTCCGGGAAAATCAAAATGTTTTCGCGGTTCTCGCTTCGGTCAAGCTTTGCCACCTCAGTCGGGGCCCGCGGTCGTCGTTTGGTAATTACGGCTGCTTGGGTCAACATTCAGTCAAATACGCCGCTCCCCCTCTGCCCGCCCTCAGTCGTGCGCGTACCATCACAGAGGGCACACATACTGCTTTTCAGCGGTACAAACAAGTCTTGTTTCTGCACAGACATTAATCAATCTAGTTTTACTTTAATAAAGTTGATCTGTGTGTACCACTTATTTATCACCTTACCTAGACACCTTATTACTAACTAGGTAGAATACAATTTATTTAGGTAGGGATCTAGGCTGTCCGTAACAGTCGTGTTCGACGTGATCTCCGGCTCTGTTGGTTTGGCCGCCTGCGGATGTCCGGACCCGTCGCGGGCGGCAGGTTGCGGGGCAGGTGAGGCCGCGCGGGGTGGCGGCCGGCGTACACGCGCTTCTCTCTGTGTGCTGCCCTCGCTGTGCAGTAATCGGTGATGCCATCTGGTGCATCCGTTGGAACCGCATGCCTTTGCGTGACATTTCAACTTGGAGTGTTTACCGTTCAGGCATTTGTAGCATATGCGGTTGCTTTTGGCCCAGTCCCATCTCGCGCCTGTGTCCATGACCAGGACTCGCTTACATTCCGTAGTCCTGTGTTCACCGCCGCAGCACAAGCAAGGCTCCCGAATGCCCACGGTGTTCCCTGTTGTGTACGTCTGCTCGGCGTGGTACTGCGCTTGCGTCCTACGCGCGCCTCTTCCCTGGACTGCGCGACTCGGTGATGGTCGAGCTACCTCCTTAGTCGCCGCTTCCCTCCTTTTATTGGTGCCAGGCATGCGAGCGTGCGAGAATTCTAACTCTGCGTCGCTCTCTTCCATTAAGAAGTCAGCCATCAGCATCAGCTCACACTTGCCGCCCTTTATGTGCTCCTTTGCGTAGGCGCACCATCGACTTCTGAGGTGTGGACTCAGTCTGTCTGTTATCTCTCGAACTAACAACGGGTTGTCGCTATAGTTCCTGCTGTCGAGCTCGCAAAGTGTACTTACAATGTTTACAATCTTCGTTGCGAATTCGTTGAGGTCGATGGCACTGGGTCCCAACGGCGGTAGCCGCTTGAGCTCGTCCAGCGCCTTGTCCACCAGTAAGTCGATCGAAGTCGAAGCCCGAAATTCTTCTTAAGGAGCCTTATTATTAGCTCTGGCTGTGTCGATGTGGATAACAGATGCTGCACACACTGCCGTGCATCTCCACGTAGACAGTTCCTCAGCCGAGCCATGTTCTCGAACGCACTGAAGTTGTACCGTAGGGTTGACTCCGTGTAGGCGTTGAAGAACAGAAGCCATTCGTTAGGATTGCCCGTGAATGGCGGCAACTCGTAACACTGCTTCGGCGGTGTGGTCCTGACGGCGTCCCGTAGCTGGTCGGCGAGCCTGTTGAACGCTGTCGCTGCATCACTCGGCAGCGGCTCTACCGACGACCTTAGTCTGGCGTTTTCGGAATACGGCGTCCATTCATGTCGTCCTGGTGGCTGATCACGCGGTTCCACGGGCGGCGGCGCTCGTGCCTCAATACGCGGCCCACGCGGCGGCGATTGGGCGCGCCTGACCCGTGACGGTACGGGCGGCGACTCTACGCGCACTCGATGACGCGGCGTGTCTTCAATGGTGCGCAGCCACTCGTGCACTCGACTATCGGGTTCAGCCGGTTGTTCCCTGGCCGGGCTGATTGTGCGCGATGACCCCACGGACGATGAGTCAGTTCCAGTTCCAGAGCTCGTTTCTTCGAGTACCTCGTCCCTCTTGAGCTCGTACTCCTTCCTTAGCAGCTCTCGTTCCAACTCGATCTCTCGCCGTTTTAGCTCGACCTCTTTCCTGATTTGCTTGAGTTCGAGCTCTCTTAATTTGGCTGATCGGAGGCTGCTTACGTGTGATGCGTGTGATTTCCTCGACGGATGAGACTTGACCGTCGGTGCCTTGTCTGGTGATGGAGTTGGTACCTTTTGTGTCTCCGTGGCCTTAGGGTGGCCCTCTGGCTGGGCCTCCTTACTCCCTTTTTCCGAAACCGGAGACAGGTTCTGCGCGCGCCCACTCAGTTGCTCGCGCTCAACTCGGCGTTGCTCCGCCTTTTCCTTGTGTCGCAGCTGCTTCTTGATCGCTTGCTCGATCCTTCGCCGCTCCAGTGTCGACGGGGAACGTGGTGGTCCCTTATGGACAACCTTCGCGGGCCCAGACGGTACCATGGCTCCGGCCCTTACAGGTACCCCCGCAGAAGATTCTTGACACGGCTTCCCGGCCTTGCCCGTGACCCCATCCTGTGGGGTGCGCACGGTACCGGGTGCCCCTGCCACGTTCGCAGATACGCCTTCCGCAGTATCTTCTAGTCGGCCTTCTTCCTCTCCGGTGCGGCGGCCAGACTGCGACCTCGTTTTTATTCCTGAAGATTCCATCTCGGCACTTTATAGCACTATTTCACAACACAATGTCACAAATAACACACACGCAAAGTGTCAGTAGTCACTATAAGAATCCACTTTTCACTAGTCCAAGTTCCACTGAATCCCCTGATCCGGCTCGAAGGACCATAGAACTGTGGCCGCCAGGCTACTCTCTGGCGTCAGTCTGCATCAGCGACAGCACAGTCTAAATATTTATTTATGCGGATACAGAGCATTCGCTGGTTCGGGATCCAATTCCTCCCACTGTGGAACGGGACTCTCAGTAATAACACTCACTGCACTTGGATTCTTATTTATTACTAAAACACAATCACTCGGTACACTTGGCTAACTATGGCTATTTACACTATTTACAACTTATATCCTAGAACAGGTACATATACCCTGTCCGAGGATAGGCACATTTACCCTACTTCGCACTGTCACTAACTTTACTTGAACTACTTAGTCCACGAACAGGTACATATACCCTGCCCGAGTACTGGCACGTTTACCCTAAGAGCACTAGGTACAAACTGAGACACTAACACTTTACTTATAACGCTTAGTCCATAAACAGGTACATATACCCTGTCATATGAACCCTAGGTACGCTAGGCACTAAACTTTAACACTAGGCACATAGAAAGCCGGTACGCACACTGATATACTGATACTGTCGACTACTGGTCACTATTATCTCTTCTTCTTCTTATTTTTCTTGCTGGAACTGCTTGCTGAACTGAACTGAACTGTCGCTACGGCGGTGCGTGCCGGCTTTTATATGATTCGAAAATAGCGAGGGTGGAAATATCTAGAACGATCTGAAAGAGAGATCTATCTTCATCTCTTTTACGCTATGGAAAAATCTAGATATTTTAGACAAGGATATCTCTATCTTTTTCACACATTCGAAGACTCTAGAAGTTTTAGACAGAGAAGTCCTTTGTTTACATTGCTATCTCTTTCTTGCACTCGACTTAGGATGTTTGCGTATTTATTTACATTTTTGCTTATATCTCGAAAACTACTGGACGGATTTTGATGATTTATACCTTGTTAGAAAGGTCTTTGCAAGATCTGTCTATCTAGGACATTATCTTTACATAATATCAATAAACTAAAAAGTTGCTTTTTCTTATTAGTTAATTTTGTATGGGAGTGAGCTTCTATCTACTCTAACTCCGGTATCCTAAGTCCGAGGCTTACAAAACTATTTCTACTGGATAGTTTACTAGAAAACCTATCTCTAGAGGTATGTATGACCTATGTGGGCTGCGGCATTTTCCGGAAAAATCAAAATGTTTTCGCGGCTCTCGCTTCGGTCAAGCTTTGCCACCTCAGTCGGGGCCCGCGGTCGTCGTTTGGTAATTACGGCTGCTTGGGTCAACATTCAGTCAAATACGCCGCTCCTGGGCCATCGGGCCCGCCGCGGCACGCCAGGGCCAAGACACGAAGCAGATGACATCACCGCGGCTGGGCCATCGGGCCCGCCGCGGACCGCACCTGACACCATCGCTGCGGCAGGGCCATCGGGCCCGCCGCAGCCACACCAGACGCCAAGTCGTCCCCAAAATGACGGCGAGCGACCATCCCACCGCAGTGGGATGCGACACGACACAGGAGTCATAGCAGAAATGCGGGCACTCCAACCCCTGCCCCCATCATAAGAGGAGCAGCGGACGACACCAAAGAAGAAGAAGAAGAAGAAGAAGTACGCCGCTCCTCCTCTGCCCGCCCTCAGTCGGGCGCGTACCATCACAGAGGGCACACATACTGCTTTTCAGCGGTACAAACAAGTCTTGTTTCTGCACAGACATCAATCAATCTAGTTTTTACTTTAATAACGTCGACCTGTGTGTACCACTTATTTATCACCTTACCTAGACACCTTATTACTAACTAGGTAGAATACAATTTATTTAGGTAGGGATCTAGGCTGTCCGTAACAACGGGTATGCAAGGGAGACCTCCATATTTGTATTGCGCATTGCACAAAATGTGACTGAGAGACTGCCACACGACTAGGTTCCGGAACCTATATTTGATGGCACACAATCGAGCGCCTGGTACCATATCTCCCTTTTTGTATAAATAAATGGTTAAAGTACCTTCAATAGAATCAGACCGCAGAAAGAGTTGGCATATTTAATGTGATATTGATATCATTAAATAGAAAACCACATTCCGTTCCTCAAATTCTTCTAATTTTGATACAAGCAGGGCGGGGTGCGGGTTACATAGGTTTTTAATCTTTTCAACCGACTTTAAGATTGCGAAGGAGTAGGTTCTCAATTCGCCGGGATCTTTGTTTTTGCTTTTTTAGGGTTCCGTAGTCAACTAGGAACCCTTATAGTTTCGCCATGTCTGTCCGTCCGTCCGCGGATAATCTCAGTGACCGTTAGCACTAGAGAGCTGAAATTTGGTACTATAGAATAGTTTTTGAGAAAAAATTACAAAATAATAATAATAATAATAATAAATACTCTTTATTGCACACCTCATACAGTTACAAGCACAAATTTTACAATTAGATAAATAATTTCTAAACTAAGTTTGTAATTTAACCGTATAAGCAGGTGTTTATTGTACCTGTAATTTCTACAAAATCACAATGAAATGACGTGAAAGCACGTAAAGCAGCAATCAAGTTTTGAAAAAACCCATTTTTTAGGGTTCCGTAGTCAACTAGGAACCCTTATAGTTTCGCCATGTCTGCCCGTCCGTCCGTCCGTCCGCGGATAATCTCAGTGACCGTTAGCACTAGAAAGCTGAAATTTGGTACTAATATGTATATCAATCACGCCGACAAAGTGATAAACTAAAAAGTGGAAAAAAATGTTTTATTAGGGTACCTCCCCTATACGTAAAGTGGGGAGTGATTTTTTTTTTCATTTCAACCCTAACGTGTGATATATTGTTGGATAGGTATTTAAAAATGAACAGGGGTTTACTAAAATAATTTTTTGATAATGTAAATATTTGATAATGTAACTAATCGCTCCAGAAGTAAAAAAAAATGTGCCCCCCCCCCCTCTAACTTTTGAACCATAAGTTTTAAAAATATATAAAAAATCTTAAAAGTAGAACTTTATAAAAACTTTCTAGGAAAATTATTTTGCACTTGATAGGTTGAATAGTTTTTGAAAAAAAATTACAAAATAATTTCTGAATTAAGTTTGTAATTTAACCGTATAAGCAGGTGTTTATTGTACCCGTAATTTCTACAAAATCACAATGAAATGACGTGCTTTCAAATAAAGTAAAAACGATGAAAATCGGTTCACGCAATAAAGAATTATCCCATAAAAATCATCATCCATACTTTAAGCTCGCGCGCAATAGTTTACTTAATTTGCCGATAGATGTCGCTATACGTGGAACGCATATGAGCATATCCTACATGGCGGTGTTATTTTAACTCTTAAGTGGGGACACTTACTGTGACGGACGGAAAACTACGGAACCCTACACTGAGCGTGGCCCGACACGCTCTTGGTCGGTTTTTTACTCTTAAGTGGGGACACTTACTGTGACGGACGGAAAACTACGGAACCCTACACTGAGCGTGGCCCGACACGCTCTGGGCCGTCAACTAGGAACCCTTATAGTTTCGCCATGTCTGCCCGTCCGTACGCGGATAATCTTAGTGACCGTTAGCACTAGAAAGCTGAAATTTGGTACTAATTGTATATCAATCACGCCGACAAAGTGGTAAAATAAAAAGTGGAGAAAAAATGTTTTAATAGGGTATCTCCCCTATACGTAAAGTGGGGAGTGATTTTTTTTTTTCATTTCAACCCTAACGTGTGATAAATTGTTGGATATTCATTTTTAAATAATAGGGGTTTACTACAATAATTTTTTGATAATGCAAATATTTTCGGAAATAATCGCTCTAGAAGTAAAAACAAATGTGCCCCCCCCCCCCTCTAACTTTTGAACCATAACTTTTAAAAATATAAAAAAAATCACAAAAGTAGAACTTTATAAAAACTTTCTAGGAAAATTATTTTGAACTTGATAGGTTGAATAGTTTTTGAAAAAAAAATACAAAATAATTTTTGAATTAAGTTTGTTTTAACCGTATAATCAGGTGTTTATTGTACCTGTAATTTCTACAAAATCACAATGAAATGACGTGCTTTCAAAAACTCTTAAGTGGGGACACTTACTGTGACGGACAGAAAACTACGGAACCCTACACTGAGTGTGGCCCGACACGCTCTTGGCCGGTTTTTAATATTTATTCTATTTTTGAGAACTTTCTTAAGTTCGATACACGATTGGACAAAATCGGTTCGACAGAAAATAATTCCGAAGTTACGTCTTAAAATTAGCTTTAAACAGTTTTATGTCTTTAGTTTCTTGACTTATACGTCTCTAATTAATAACAAGATTCCATTATACTAATACTTACTATACTTTTACTAAACATCATTATTTTATATTTTTCATTTAATGCGTTTTTTTTTAAATCCATAATTTTGCAGAATTTATAATGAGTTCCCTTCCCACTCTCCAGCTCTCCGTAACACAGTGCTTCTCTTTCACTCGCTGTTGTCATCCCATTAACATTCTATGAACATCTATTCTATTTACGCAATATAAATCATATGTATTGTGCTTCATGAATAAGCATTATACAGCGATCTGGTTCTCATTGTGATGCAAATGTGACCTTTACAGCAGTCATATGACCGACTGCTCCCAAAATACCATCCACAATGACATTCACTCTTACTCAGCTTTATACGAGTACTTTCATGGAAAAGTATTCAGGCTTTCTTCTAACTTTTTTTTATTACAGTGGCAAAAAAGCTTACGGCCCACCTGATGGTAAGGAGCTATTATAGCCTATGGACGATGCCGCCGCCGTACATAAGCGTATTCACTGTGTTGACGACTAAAGCAACAAGAGGGTCCGTCGTCGTCAACACACTGGGTCTTCTTTGAGCTCTTAGGCAATCTTACTCACCGGCAGGAACACAACATTATGAGTAGGGTCTAGTGCTATTTGGCTGTGGTTTTCTGGTAAGGTGGAGGTACTTCTCCAGTCGGGCTCTGCTTCAGATTTTAGCGAGATGATATTCGCTGAGGTGTGCCCTCCTATCAAGCTATCACAAACAGCAAGATGACATTCGCAGTACCCATACCTCTCTTTATTATATTATTGTAATATTTTAATCACAAATATGTTACAGGTATCCAAATAACATTAATGATCGAAATAAATAAAGGTATATAGGTAATCATTTGAGGTTTATCTTAATTATCTTATTACGACTGTGTGTGTACAGTCACCGGCAATAGTATCTTCCTACACGAAGGCCGCAAAAATATGTGACACGCTCTTATTTGTAGGGTCATAAGAGCGTGTCACATATTTTTGCGACCTTCGTGTAGGAAGATACTACCGTGTGAAACCCACTAGGGTTCTTTATAAAACAAATAACTCTGTCTATTTTCCACCTATTATATGAATACATTCAATCTCCACCAAGGCCAGAATATAAATTAGTTTTTTCCAGAGCTGTAAATAACCAATTAAGATAAACTACGAGTAAACCATTTATGTTCACGAGAACCTCGCTGCGATCTCTATCACACATCGCACATTAACCTAGTATAGTATTTATACCATAAATGATACCAATTAAATGTATTTGGTTCACTTTACTACTTGCGGCTAGGGACAGTCATACATAAAGCGAGCCTTCAAAGATCTTTCGTTTAAAAATAATACGCTTCGAATTATGTCTACTCGTATTACAAAACGCGTATCATGGTTGTCATTTTATCGTCTATCACGTCATGCATCACTTTCGCACTTAGATACTTGTTAGAACGTGACAGTTATGGTGACAGGCGATAAAAATCCGACCATATTAGGCTAGCAGGATAAAATAAATCCATACTTCCAGACTAATCCATACTAATATTATAAATGGGAAAGTGTATGTGTTTGTTTGGTTGTTTGTCCGTCTTTCACGGCAAAACGTTTTTTAAGTGGAGATAGTTGAAGGGATGGAGAGTGACATAGGCTACTTTTTGTCTATTTTTAACCCCCCACTTCCTTAAAATGGGGGGTGGAAGTTTGTATGGTTTGTTACCCCGAATTTAACGCAAGCGAAGCCGCGGGCAAAAGCTAGTAGGAAATAAAATGTAACATTTAATTGGTTTCTTTGATATTTAAAGCTCCAAGATATTTTATCTCGGAGCTTTAGGCCATTATCACACTGGCGCCGCAACCGGATGCAGCGACGATGTGAAAACGTGACAGCGCACATGCAGAGCGGTATCTCGCTCGCGCACCGGCGACGCATGCGGGAACCGCAGCAGTGTGAAAGCCGCCTTAAATTTGCTTTGTGCTAGTCGGACTCGCGCCCCGAGGCTCTGTTCGTCACACAATTTTAAGTGTTTCTTTTCTTAAGTACAAAATTAACTATTCATTATAGCCTATTTCATCACTACATTAGTATAAAACATAGTCGCTTTCCGTTGTCTGTCCCTATGTATGCTTAGATCTTTAAAACTACGCAAGGGATTTTGATGGGGTTTTTTTAGGATTCCGTAGTCAACTAGGAATCCTTATAGTTTCGCCATGTGGGCCCGTCCGTCCGTCCGTCCGCGGATAATCTCAGTGACCGTTAGCACTAGAAAGCTGAAATTTGGTACTAATATGTATGTATATCTTCACACCTTGAATGTGTGCTCGAGAAAGTCATCGAATTAAATATGAATTTTATCTTTGTAGGTGATATGAATATAAATTGTATCGGGGAAAAAACTTCAGATCTCAAAAATCTGGAGGAGGTGCTGATGGCCCACGGTTGTACGAACGAGGTGACGTACAAACTTAGTTCAGAAATTATTTTATATTTTTTTTCAAAAACTATTCAACCTATCAAGTTCAAAATAATTTTCCTAGAAAGATTTTATAAAGTTCTAAATACTTTTGAGATTTTTTTCATATTTTAAAACTTAGGGTTCAAAAGTTAGAGGGGGGACGACACAATATTTTTTTTATTCTGGAGCGATTGTTTCCGAAAATATTTACATTATCAAAAAATGATTTTTCTAAACCCTTATTCATTTTTAAATACCTATCCAACAATATATCACACGTTAGGGTTGAAATGAAAAAAAAAATCACTCCCCACTTTACGTATAGGGGAGGTACCCTAATAAAACATTTTTTTCCACTTTTTATTTTACCACTTTGTCGGCGTGATTGATATTATTCATATTCATTTTATTCATAATATTCTCAATATTACATGTCAGGTATATACAAAAATTAAAATAATCATAATCCTATTGATTATTATTATTGGTATAACAGTTTTAAATTTTACATTTTTTTAAATTCATCGAAGCTATAAAATGTGTGCTCGAGAAGCCAATTCTTTAGCCTTTTCTTAAAACAAGCAAGCGAGGGAGCTGAGGTGATAGTGTCCGGCAACTTGTTGTATACAGTTGGGCACATAACGTGAGTTGTCTTTTCAGATCTCGTAAGTCGTCGCTCAACCACCTGCAGCCTGTTAGGGTATCGAAGTACACGACCTAAGTCTCCACGTGTTTTATAATCACGCAAATGAATATAGCTATAAGTAGCAATTTGCTGTATCATTACCGATGGCACTGTCAGTATGCCCAGTTCTTTGAAATAGGGTCTCGCGGGAGTGTCCTGAGACACTTGTACCACCGCGCGCACGGCTCTTCTTTGGAGTCTGAAAGCGCGTTTCCATAACACTCGGTGCCATACTGTAGGCGTGAGTGGGCGGTCGCAAAGTAACACGTTCGCACTACATGCCGAGGCACGACACGACCCAAGCGGCGCAACGCAAAGCAGGCGCCATCGCCACCGAGCTTCTTGCATAGCTTGTCTATTTGAGGTGCCCAAGTTAGTTTTTGGTCGATTTCAAAGCCTAAAAACGAGGTAGCCTTCACCTGTTCTACTAATATATATTGATTCGGCGTGATTGATATCAATCACGCCGACAAAGTGGTAAAATAAAAAGTGGAAAAAAATGTTTTATTAGGGTACCTCCCCTATACCTACGTAAAGTGGGGAGTGATTTTTTTTTTCATTTCAACCCTAACGTATGATAGGTATTTAAAAATGAATAGGGGTTTAGTAAAATCATTTTTTGATAATGTAAATATTTTCGGAAATAATCACTCCAGAATTAAAAAAAATTGTGTCCCCCCCTCTAACTTTTGAACCCTAAGTTTTAAAATATGAAAAAAATCTCAAAAGTACGTAGAACTTTATAAAATCTTTCTAGGAAAATTATTTTCAACTTGATAGGTTGAATAGTTTTTGAAAAAAATATATAAAATAATTTCTGAACTAAGTTTGTAATTTAACCGTATAAGCAGGTGGTTATTGTACCTGTACTTTCTACAAAATCACAATGAAATGACGTGCTTTCAAATAAAGTTGACGGACGGAAAACTAAGGAACACTACACTGAGCGTGGCCCGACACGCTCTTGGCCGGTTTTTTTATAGATAGAGTGATTCAAGAGGAAGGTTTATATGTATAATACATGCATAATATAGTAGAAAAACACTGTTAATTTTAGAGGTTTCTAATGTGATGTCGTGAATAAACACATTTTTTGCGCTTACATTGCAAACGCTGGCTGAACCCTACGAGATAGATCAAAATAATGTACTACAGTATTGTACACCTTAAAAAGGGCTACAAAAAGTCCATGATGGTATATGTATAATTCTTAGGGATAACCCACAATAACCATTCAAAGAAAAATAATGTAGTTAGGTATTAATGATAAAATATGATACAACGAACCGCAATTGTAATTCTTGTGTATATAACTTGGATACAGTAGGTAATTAATTAAGCTTATTAAAATGTATGAACTGTGTACAACTTTATAAAGACAACCTTTACCGTCAAAGCTAACCTAATAAATACAAAATAATTACACAAAAGTTACTGTAATTTAAAGTCATTGTAATTTAAACCTTAACAAATTGAAATAAGATTACGGTAGCACAAATGATCTAAATATCCTAGAATTCTAATTTTACCATAAGTGGATATGCCAAGCAGGTTAACGTGATAATAACTAATGAGAGACGTATATACCAGAGTATAAATAAGAAATAATTTAAACCCTAAACCCTAAGAGTTCAGATTGAAATTGCGTCAGCAATTTGTTAAGAATCGAATCCAGTTCAGATTAAAGTGCATGTATGTAAATGCATTAATGGATATGTCAGTACGTGTCTAGATATATAACTTAATGTGGTTTGTAGTAAACTTTAAATATCCGGTAAAGGGCCTTTTATAAATAGTAGTTTGATATAAATAATATGCCTAACTCTATTTGTAAAATAATAAATAATAATTTTATTGGCAAATACAGGTAGTTAGTCATTTAGGTAGGCAAGGTACACGTACCTTTATATTTTGCCGACTATAGACTAAATATATGTGTGAAAAATCCTAGCGAATTTTCCTCGTGTTGGCATCGTGTGTCTGTATACCTTTATTCTCAATGTCGAGGGTCAAGGTCAAAGGTCGTTACTCCTTGCAATCAATTTTCTCTTTGATGAACTTCTGCCAAGTATACATCAGTTTACCGAAATCTACGGAAACTTTGAAATTTTATCTTTGATGAAATTCTACCAAGTATACCTACATCAGTTTACCGAAATCTACTGTCTGTGAAAGTTATCGACATAGCTCAAATAATTAGCAAGCTGAAGTGGCAGTGGGCCGGCCATATCTCGCGAAGAACCGACAACCGCTGGGGTAAACGTGTCCTTGAGTGGAGACCGCGACTCGGCAAACGTAGTGTAGGACGCCCTCCGGCCAGGTGGGATGACGATCTGCGAAAGACTGCAGGCATCTGCTGGATCCGGCAGGCTGAAGACAGGGCGCTATGGCGCTCATTAGGGGAGGCCTATGTCTAGTAGTGGACTAATATAGGCTGATGATGATGATGATGATGATGACTGTAAACTTTGAAATGTTCTCTTCGCCATGGCGAACGACCTCGACTAGGTTCTTCGCAACTTCATCAGTGATCTGTCACAGTCACAGTTCTGGATGAAAATGGCGATAAAAAGTACTTTTGACATCATTGCTCTCAGTCATTTCCGTAGGAAACGAAATCCGCGCAAAGTCAAGGTGAAACCGTGTCCTCAATAAAGATCATTGCCAGCTGGATACTGAGTATTAAACGACCTGATAAATTTATTGCACCTTTAACCTTGTTTCGTCGATATACGTTATAATTTATGTTGCTTCTAGCGGGATTCATAGGATGTTTTATGGCTAAACCGATTGGACACATGTAATTATAACAAGTTTTATACGACTCGTCATATTGTTTGTCATTTCAACCTTATTTTCGTCTGCATAAGGCATATGTTAACTTGCTGACGTATGGGATTTTAGTATTTCTGCATCTGGGATGATATTCACAACGCTTAAAATCGTATCGGCTTAGATAATCCAACATAAGTTTAATCTCAAGTCTGTACAGATACAGATCGAGAGGTCAATTTATGTTAGCGGACTAACAGTCGGAGCAAAATTTTTTGAAGGCTGTCAGTAATTACTGTGGATAATTTTCATTCATAATATTATGCTCGCCTTTTATCGTTAATATCAAGATCACCGTATGTAGTTCAATTTAGTTATAGATTAGCATTATGCGCGTGACAGTGCCTACCTAAGTAACACAGGAAGCATTATTATAACATATGAATAGCTAACTTATTTCGAACTTAAGGACGGTATAAACTCTTATATACGTTCACCGAGCAACTTGTCGCATTATATGTTGCTTTGAGCTGTATAACGGTTGTATAATGGCATATCTAAATGCTTTTGTAAAGCCTTTAGCTTTAGTGCAGCAAACCACAACGCAACTGTACAGCTTTCATTTGTTTAAAAGCACTTAAGTGTTTTAGGTTCTACAATAGCATTATATAATGCTTTAAGCTGTATAACGGTCGTATAATGGCACATGTAGATGCTTATTTAAAGCCTTTAGTTTTAGTGCAGCGAACCAAAATGCAACTGTACAGCTGAATGCTATACAGTTGCGTTTTGGTTTGCTACACTAATGCTTCGGTGTGGTTTAGTGCCTTAGGTTCTACAATAGCATAAATAAATGCTTAATGCTGTTTAAGAGCATGAATATTAGCCATTATAATGCCACGTAAATTAGCTATACAGCTTTCAGCTATTTTTAATGCCTTAGGGTGTACAATAGCTTTTTTAAGTAGGTAATACATTCCTAATGCTGTATAATAGCAATAATATAAACCATTATAAAGCCAAGTAATTCACTATAAGGGGCTGTTCATAAATTACGTCATTTCAAATGGGGGGGAGGTCTGGACATCGGATGATGATAGCATGACGTAGGAGGGGGGGGGGGGGGGGGCGGTCATTCCGAAGATCACATCATCTCTCGCATCTTTAAAAAGTGCTTCAATATGTAAAAAAAGGAATGAAATTCGTGTTTCTATAAACTTTTAATGCTATAAAATATTATCTACTAAATAGTTTTTTATTTTACAATTAAGCTAAAAACGCATTTTTTTATGACGTCACTTTATTTGGCAGGGGGAGGGTTGGATGATTTTAGGGGGGGGGGGTAAAAAATCATCAAAAATTGATGACGTAATTTATGAACAGCCCCTATACAGATTTTAGCTGTTTTAGTGCCTTAGGGCCTACAATAGCAATTTTAAGTAGTATATAATGCTTAATGTTGTTTAATAGCATAATTATTCACGTGTAATGCTGTAGGCATTAATAAGCTTTTTTTAAGGGTCACTGAGCTACTATTGGACTAAGAGCTAGCCACGTCAGATATGACACAATAATAAGAGCAACAAAACCCGTCTGGTTAGATTGCTATACTATTCTTATTGCTAGATCCTGGCATCTGGCAGCTTTTAATGGGTGGAGGTCACAGTGACAGACTAGCAAAATGTTTTAATTGGAAAATGGTAATACCAAACTAGGTAAAAACTGCCAAAGTTTTCCCAGTTATAAGGGACAGGGCCTATATTTTAACCATTTGACCGCCAAAGCCGTTCAAACACGTCAACGAAAAGTCGTGCCCTCAGCGCCATGACGTCTTAAAACGTCCAAAATGAGAGATTAAAATACTCCTTAATAAAAAACCTTTATAGAAATATTTTTGTATATTTATTATAGCTCTACCATTCACCTATCTTTTTAGTTAAAATTTCGTTCAAAATAACCCGTAACTCAAGAAAAAAGTAGAAAATACCTCAATGCTATTTAAAAGAACAAAAAGGCACTGCCCTCCTCGCCGTTGACGGGTAAACACGTCAAGCGGCGTGACGTCACTTCGAAATAGTGTCGTTCGTTTGAAAGCATAGTCGTCGATGTTGATTATTGTATGAACATTAACCAAACACTGTAATTATGAAAGTTCTTCGCATTTTAAGTTTTATAAAACGAATTACTTAACTGTGATTCGTGTAGAAGATTAGTTTTAGGAACTACATATCGTAATAACATTACGAAAAGGTATACAGTGTGGAAAGATAAGTCGGGCCCTGGAGGGAAACTACCTTAAACCGTTGGGATAGCTCAATTCGCTGAAAGGAAACATTCTTTAATTTTTCCTAAAAACTAAAACTGCATTCACAGATTTTTCTTAATTTTCACTTTTTTCCATACTAATTGTATGAAAAATATTTTTATTATTATTTATGGGTTCTCTTGTACCCTAAACTTGGTTGGTATTAAGAAGTTGTTATCCTTGTTGGAAATAGGATCGATTGGCATCAATTGTCATAAAAATTATTTATGGCAAAAATTACAAAATAAATAGTTTTTTTGTAAACTGTACTCTTTTCCAAAAAATTGTAAATGCAGTTATGTCCCTTTAAAAAAATTAAAGAATGTTTTCTTTCAGTGAATTGAGCTATCTCAACGTTTTAAGGTAGTTTCCCTCCAGGGCCCGACTTATCTTTCCACACTGTATATTTTAAATTTTTACAATTTTTACTTTAATATATGCATTATTAAAAAAAGAAAGAGTTTTATTTAAGTCGCAATGGAATAAATACAATGCGTGTTATAAGGGCCGTATTTAAAACCTAACAATGTGTATGTCGTTTCTTTTAATCTTATTGCTTCGCCGCATTCTTGTTAATCCTTAAACAATAATAAATACCACGACACGTGGGCTTTCGGTCCATTTCATTCATACCAAATAAGTAAAAATAATGAAATGGTATTTTAGATAAAACCAATATGAATGTTATCGGTGAGAGACCGAGTTTAAGTGAACAAAGAATATGTCATTATTAGGGATATACCAAGTTTCTTTAGGTACAAAAGAATGAAATGTGCGCGAGGTGTTTTTTTACCTACACACCCGTTCTGTCCGATGTTCATTAGTTTTTATCATAAAATTTATTTATTTGATGGTATTGCTAAACATTTTTTTACTCAACTAAACACTTAAAAAACCCAGCGTTTTTTTCTTCATACATAACTGTATGAAGGAAATATCGATACAGAAATGAATGAATATCTCTCACCCCCAACTCTAACATTCATAATAAGTTACGGTGCCACCAGCGCCAAAGCCGTCATAACACGTCAGCGCGTGACGTTATCACTTAAGTAGTGCTGTGGCTATATTGACAAAATTAAATAAAATTTTATATTAATTTTCATATTTTTGTAGTTGATTTTAGGTGTATAAGAAAAATACGAAATGAATATTCGTTACTATGATGATTTCTAAATATCTAAAGTGATTTTGCCTAACTAAATCCACTATTAGGCGGAAATAAATGTTTCGTCGATATGTTGTTTTCCAATCACTACGATATCTGAGTGCGCTCGTGCAAATTTCGCTCTAGCGCTGGTTGCACGATTTTTCTGTCCGATGCGTGGCGTTCAAAACGTTAAGGGGCTACCTGGCGCCAACGACCTTAGATCTGATTCCCTTATTTTTCTAATGATTTATATAGCTTATCATATTATCAGTAACGGCTTTAAACAATTTAGTATCCTATATTTACTTCAATATTCATTGTTTTCGAGATATTTGACATCAAAGTCGAACCGGTTTAGGCTAAAAAAGTGGTTTTTATGGTCATAAATTTTGTGTTAATTAGTTAAAAATTAAAATCTCTCTAAAGTTTTTAGAGACATCAAAGAGGAACCCTAATATGTAGATTACGTATATGTAAGATTCTTTACACCATTCGAATATCGATAAAAGTGTTTATATTTTAAAAATATCATAAAAAAATAACGGCTCATTTATTTCAAGATCCGGCTCTACAGAATGGATATAAAAGATTCAAGAACCGGTAGTCGTTTGCCTTATAATTCTATCTGTAGTGAATATGTTGGAATATCGACTCAAAACTGGTCAAATATCGATAAAAAACGTTAGACCAAAAAATAATATGTATTATTACGGAAACAAAAACAGGCGACAAACTATGAACTATATTATACATCGTTTGGCACTACTTTCCCCCAACATATTTACACTTTTGTATAATTTCTCTTAATATTGTATAGTATTAGTATAGTTTCTCATAATATTGCATCAAATCCAGATCTCTAGGATTTGTTTTCTTGAAATGGGTTGCATTCTTTGACCTCTACCACTTTAAAGCTGCCAGATATCCAGATCTAGAAATAAGCATAGTATACCAAACTGACTAGAGGGGTTTGGTTGCTCTCATTTTTGTGTCATATCTGACGTGGCTAGCTCTCCGTCTATATAGACCAACGCCATTTTGTAAATAATTTATAACCTAAAAATAAAATCATGCGAACCTATTTATACGAGGAAAATGCCTATATAATAATGAAATAACTTAATTTAAGTCTGCTCAACCAACACTATTATGTTAATAATGCAAAACTTGTTTTACACGAGGATTACACAATTGTTGTTGATTGTTTTGTTTATTTGACGCATATTTCTTTATAATATTTTATAGCAAAACCACAATAAATCAAAGGCGCGTGAAAATTTTCAATGAAACTTATATACACATTTACAGTAAACTACATTGCGCAGTAATATCTGAAGGATATAATAACGTAAAAGAGTCAAAAACCTTTATAAATTTTGTTAAGCAAACAAATATGACGTGTCACTCATTCAGTTTTTTGTAGTCTTCGTCCATTTTATATTGCGAGACAAAGTAGTTAAATCACAACGTTCATTGTACATTTCTTCCGTCGGTATTAGAGACGTTTTTGCATTGACGTAAGGTTTATTTTACTACACTCTTATGCTAGTATAATGCTTTTGTATTGCGATTGGCAACTTAATCGAGAGTACTAATGCTTCTTTATTGCGATTAGCAAGTTTTTTGGCCGTATTAATGCTTCTTTAATGCGGGTGGCAACTTAATAGAGCGTACTAATGCTTCTTTAATGCGATTGGCACTTTCCATGACAACGATAATGCTAATAGCGCAGACATAAAGCGCCTTTAATGCTATTAAATAACCTATATAGGATCTCAAGCTGGGTAATTTGTGCCCATTTAAGAGCTATATCAGCACTATAAACGTTTATAATGCTACTATAAAACGAACTCAAAATGCTAAAAGCATACAGATATGCTGTAAGACGGCCGTTATACTGCTTTGATGTGTTACTTGGGTATTCGCGACTCATAATTATGGTTTACGCGTTAGGTATGAAGGAAAATACATCAGTGTTGTATCTTATTTAAACATGTGAAAATATGCCACTAAGGTGTGTTCTAGAAATTTCGCGACGTTCATTTTAACCCACGAAAGCGGCCTCAGTGCCCGCATCCCTGATTCTATGCTTATGCCCACACTGTTCACCCCATTTTAAATTCTGAACAGCGCAAAAGTCAAATGTTCAGAAGACAGAGATTGTACACTAGCTAAAAAAATAAGTTAAAAGCGGAACGGAGGGTAGGCAGCCCAAATAATTGTCTTTGAGCTGTCTACCCTCCGTTCTGCTTTGGCACTGCGTCGAAACGAAGACCCGGAACGTCATTGCGGAAAGTGCTTCTTAAGCAGGAAGACCCGAAAAATAATATAACTGGACATTGCAGCACTGATTGAACTAAGACGACGGGTCAATGAATGCGCTAAATAAATAACTATGTTGTACATGGACGCAATTAATGATGAATTGATGAATGAAGCAACCGGCATGGGGATAGCAGAGGCCACCGCGCCGTATCGGAGCCGTTTCGTACTCGCCCTTGTGATCGATAGCGATCGATGTATCAATTGTTAGGGCGTCCACGCACTGGCATAGTAATAGTATGTACCATTGGCTTCAAATATGCTGGTAAAAATTTGGCGATTCGGCGTTTTTTTTATAGTTTGTAAGTATCTACTCCTCATTTTTAAACGGACTTTAAAAAATAGGATTGTATTTATGTTTTTATCAACTAGAAAGCTAACAACATTAAAAGATAACAACAAAACACAAATAATCCAGCAGTTATGTCGAATGAAGTTAAGGGTAGCTGGAAAGTAATCCAAACTCAATGGAACTTTAACGGGTAGTTTGGGGGCATACAAGGAAGATACTCATAAGTTTTCGACCTCGCAGACCTTGTGGAATTTATAGGGGGGACAAAAAACAATTTTTTTTTAGTTTTTCGCTTATATCTCATAAACTAAGCACTTTTTGTGTACACCTTGTATGGCAAAGTTAAAGAGCAATAAATTCCTGAAAGTTAGCTGTCATACCAGATTTTCAGACCAAATATTAACGAAGATACAGTCGAAAATAGGTTATTAAAATTTAAAAAGTAGCTTATCTGTTTTTTCAGCATTGCTATGTTAATTATGTCGATCAATCACCAATATTAACGTCTTTGAAAACCTATAACATCGGAACTTTGTGGATATATTATTTCTTGTGATGCTGTCAAGTGTCATCATACATTAATAGCAATTAATGTATGATATTCTGTGGATATTAAGTAAAAGTAAAGTTAAATCCTCTCTATTGCACACCTCAGAATAAGAAAACAGCACACCAAACCTATGTACATATGAAGAGAGGCAAACAACAGGCGGCCTTATTGCTAATAAGCGATCTCTTCCAGACAACCTTTAGATGTATTATTTTTCGTTAAGCTGTCAAGTGTTATGACACTTGAAAAGTCATAACTTTTCAGAATTGCTAAAAAAATTATGGTTCCGCTGCCATATTGGAATCTCAACAACAAATTGGCTTTATCTTCGTTAATATTTGGCCTGAAAATCTGGTATGACAGCTTACTTTCAGGAAATTTATTGCTCTTTAACTTTGCTATACAAGGTGTACACAAAAAGTGCTTAGTTTATGAGATATAAGCAAAAAACTTAAAAAAAAATAGTTTTTTGTCCCCCCTCAAAATTCCACAAGGTCCTCGAGGTCGAAAACTTATGAGTGTCTTCCTGGAATACCCCCAAACTACCCGGTAAAGTTCCATTGAGTTTGGATTACTTTCCAACTGAAATGTACATAACTGCTGGACTAAAACATAAAATCTATCTTTTAGTTATTAGATCAATGATGGTGGGATAATGGATTGGATGGGTAGGTAGGTACATAGGAAATATCATAGATAAATCAACCATTAGTATTCCGACACCCAGAAGAAGAAAAAAACCGGCCAAGTGCGAGTCGGACTCGCGCACCGAGGGTTCCGTGCAAACCTGTAAGTATATAGGGGTAGTAACTTTAAAATTATTAAAAATATTTATATTATATGATGTAACTAAAAATTGACGGTTTTCGCAATTTTTTCTTTATCTGTGCTATAAGACTTTGCTTCGTACCAAATTTCAAGGTTCTGAGTTCACGAGAAGTACCCTGTAGGTTTTGATTCCCTTGAGAGTTTCGAAAATTTGCGGAAATTTGCGGCATAAACGGCTGTATCTTTTGACTGCGTTGGCGTAGAAGTTTGATTTTTTCACAGCTCTAAGGGACAGTAGACCTAAGTATTTGATCTAAATTTCAGCTTGATACCTCCACGCGTTCCTGAGCAAAAGGGTCTTGACAGATGGACGGACGGACGGATGGGCGGACGGACGGACGGACGGACAACAAAGTGATCCTATAAGGGTTCTGTTTTTTTCATTTCGAGGTACGGAAGCCTAAAAAATTATCATGACAAAATATGTCCAAGGAATGCACCAAACCTGAAACCCTACCAATGTGTTACAACAACTCCATTGATATTTTCCTTCCTTCCTCCTTCCTACTTTTGAAATATTGCATGTTTATCACATTTGCCTTCAGACTCATATAAATAACGTATAAAGATTTTATTACCCGTATAATTTAACACGTATGTCTTTAGTATGCGATCGGCCTACAGTAACCGTTGGGCAACTATGATCGACAGTTACTTTACCAAAACAAATCTGGGACGATTTTGTTATTACTCATTCGATTTTGTAACCTATTCGGTTGTAGTTCGGTTCAATTTTATTTGTTGAGCATTCTGATGGTGTTTAAAAAGAAGAGGTATTTAAGTTTTCATCAATTTCATCATAGTAAAAAGTAACTCGGTAGTTAGAATAATTATAGTTTTACAAAGAAATATAATCTAATTTTAGAATTTATTTTGTACTACCTACGTAACGTATTTTGAGGTAGGTACATTAAGTATTAAATTAAAAAAGGTACATAATTTAGGAAAATACCATTGCGAGAAGTACTGGTCCTAAAGAAGAATGAAAACTACATAAATTCCATACAATATTTTTTATTGTCTTTAAGTGTATAACACAGATCATTTTCGGAAATATTTCTAGTCCTTGACTCAATACAATATAATAAGGAAAAAAACATAAACAACCGTCGTCGTCGGTATAAGAGCTATATTTTTTTCGTTACAAAAGGCACCACTTTCTTTAAATAACATGATAAGAATGCGGATAAACTACAGCATAATGAGCTGATTATAAAATATGATAGCGCGTAATGTTTCTTCATTGTCTAGAACTAAAAATAGAACGGTGATCCGTCAAGTACCCGATAAAGAGATAATACGGCCGAAAGCATAAATAATATAGTCACTAGCGGCATGTCATTTATTTTAACCGATTAAGAATAAAAAGGATTAAAACAAGACTATACAATTATTATTCAGACCTGACTAACTTACACTTTAAAATAAACTAAAAAGTTAAGTCGTAAGCTGACCAGACACTGTCAGTAATAATGTCTTTATTTCTCTACTTATCCTTCTCATTCTTCATATACATAGAAAAGGACGGCTACAGCAATAATGACATTATGACTGAGTGTCTAGACCGCTATACTTACGCCACATTTTAAATCGGTAAAATGTTAGTGTACCTAATCGATAAAAAAGTTATACCTATGTGTTTGCATTAATACATGAGCTGCCAAGAAATATACGATTGAGTCATAATTGTTTATAATAATAATTTAGAAAACACGTTTCTTACTACACAAAAGGCAATCACTCACAACTTTATTTAACTGTGCATTCAAAATTAAGCAGTAATATTTTTCTTATTATGAATGGGCAATATCATAAAAGTAAATGTCAGGTGTATTTGTTTAACTAACATTTTAGTAGATTTATTTTCACACCTGTCACATCTTGAACAGCAAAAAATACATTTTATTATAATTTAGTAATACTTATCAACCCACGTGCGTTTTCTACATTTTATACGCAGATAAATTGAAAAGTTTGGAAACGTAAACAAACACGTTCGCTTAAAAAAATAAAGGTTAATAATTATAATATGCCATAAACCTTCACTGTATTTTAAATTGGTAAAAAAACGCCACGGTGCTGCCCCCTTGTGAAAAACTCGATCACGGAAACCCTCATGGAGCCGTCAAATAATGTTAAAACCCAGGTTTACAATGATCATTGATCTCAAACTGGATTTATCTTAATCCATCATAGTAGGTTCCTTCAACTCAACAGTCACTTCAACATTCTTTTGTCTCTGTGTGTGTTACATATGCTTAGCTTTAATCCGCCAAAAAAAAATGTAATGTGTAAGGAGGTTCAGCAACGAAATTCCTTAAGTGCTGAATTTTTCGATCAGTTTTGCGCAACATTTTCCGATAGGTGATTAGGTCCACTAAGATAAAAAAAACCTTGTACAATCCATAATAAAGTGATCTTTTTTCATTGTAATTACTAAGGTCGTTAGAGGGAATTTCCAATACTACTCATTATTGTAGCAAGCATTAGCGTAGTATACTCGTAACTATAACATTAAATATATGAGAGGGGTACAAGTCATAAGTGTTGAGCGGGATAAATGTTTGTTTTTATTCTATCCGGAGTGGGTTAGGGGTTAATTAGTGGTTATAAAAAAAAACAGTACATTGTGCAATATGTAAGTAAGTGAAATATTACAAACGAGAGTCTAATAGAAGTCCAATAGTTATAGCCGAGGGTGTTATGATTCGAGTTTGTAATAATAATATCCTCCAATTTACACAGAATACTTTGCAACAGTGTTGCGAAAAAAGTAGTTTTATGACAAAAAAGTTCAACTCTGAAAGTCTGTAAATATTTTGTCCACCGTTTTGTTTACTGGTAATTAATTGATACTCGCATGAAAGACAAAGTTAGAGAGGGATTCGGACTGTTAGCCGCGATTGAAAGTTTTGTAAATAATATTTTTAACAGCTGTTAAATTATTCATATTTAATATGTTAATCATTAAAAACAAAATAAACCAGTAATTTTCAAGTATTTTTTTATTTCTTGATTCAAAAAAATGTAACGGCCTTAGTAGTCTGGTTGGGCGGGACATTGTGCATATTTATTATTATTATCATATAACAAATACAAAAACTTTCTAAAAGAAGTTGACAAATTTCTAAAAACAATAGTAACTGATAACTGGCATAGTGTACCAATTGGTAAGGGTAGGGATAGGCCGCTTTCGCCCCTTCCTTGTACCAACTCCAACAATACTCAATGAATCACAGCACTTTGCAGTCGGATCCCAAACTTCGACCGAGTCGCACTGACAAGTAGCACGTGCTTAGTTGAGTAAATAGTTTCGTCAAGTGAAATTGCAGTCGATGATTTGAAATATTGTCGAGAATTTTTTTTTAATAAGTGGCAGTGTTTTTATGGTTGTGAATTGGTTGAAGTTAAATACCATTATCAAAAGTGTGTTCGTTTTTCATGGATATAAGAGGTAAAGTATTTTGTAATCGATGAATTTTGTATTGTAGCAAGTTACTTAAAACCTACAATTTTTTTTTAGTTTACTTTTGCTTTTTTTTCCTGACATACCTATATTATTATTGAGTCAGTAATAAATACTCGTACCCCTTTTAGTGAATCAAGTCTAACTTTTTTTAAATACCGATCGCATTTATTACAACAGCAACCATAGACCGATCAACAAGTTCAACAACATCACATTTTCACATATAATATCATAAGGTAATCGTACTAATGTTTGTCATCTAGGAATTAGGATTGATAATATTTGTAGGCCATTTATTTTAAACTAGTTTTGTCCACGATGACCACTTGAAGCATAAATTAATATTGTTTAACAGTGTGCGCTATCAGTACTTGAAAACTCAAGGGAAAACAAAAAAGATATAAAAGTGGGTGGATCATTCTTAAATTTTATGTGTGCGCTCAGACTCAACTCCGTCAAATTTTCATACGTCTAGAATAATTTAACGGAGCTTAGATGCAGTTAAATCTTGCTTATATCAAAATACATAAATAATAACGCCAAAATTGTATTCAAAAACATATACACACAAATTTCATCATTATATATTTATCCTGTGGTACTTTTCCTTATGTCAAGTCATTTTATTACCTACTTAACACATCATGTGCTTGCACAACGCACATACAGCAAGTAAATAGTAACTCCGTGATTTAACTATTTATGATTCCCGAGATATTTTACAGAAATATTGTAGAAATTCAAACAAAATAAGGAGTATTTTAACGATAACAGATAGTGACTGCCTCTTAAGGTAGCTATACTCTAAACAATTTGAACTGAACTCATCCACTTAGTGTCTTATCTTTTGTGTGTAAACCGCAGGCGCGCGTGCCACTATGAAAAAAATGGTTTGGCCACATGTTAGCGTTTATTGAATATCTACTATATGGACCACGCAATAAGATTCAATATGAACTAATACGAAAAAAGTTCTATAGGGTTGCACCCAGTACAAGCGATTCAAATGCTCTAGAACCAGCGTAACTCGACACCTACCTAGCTACCTTATACCTAGCTACCCAAAATTTTTTTTCGCTATCTAAAACACAAGGTCTTACCTATAGTACCTACAAATTACTTCAATGGCATTTAAGTCACCTTTTTTTCCTTCGTTGGAATTCATCTATACATATAATAAAGCTGAAGAGGGTCGAAAGTCTGTACATGGAAGATAATCGAAAAAAAGTTGGCTGGGGATACTTAGAATCGATAACAGAACACCTTCCAACAATTTTTAGAATTTTTGTCTGTTTATCTGTTTATCTGTTTGTCTGTTTATTTGACCGCGCATCACGTGAAAACGGCTGAACGGATTTTAATGAAATTTTGTATAGAGATAGTTTGAGTCCCGGGAAAGGATAATATATAGTTTTAATCCCGAGAATCAACCCTGGGGGGGGGGGGTGAAAATGGGGTTGAAAGTTTGTATGGAGAATTTTTAACCGCTAAAACGATTAAGATGGAAATGAGTATGGAGATAATTTGAGTCTCGAGAAACGTTATAGGATAGTTTTCAAACCCTTGTGGGGGTAAAAAGGGGGTTGGAAATTGGTATGAGAGACCGCTGAACTGATTTAAATGAAAATTGGTATAGAGATAGTATGAGTCTCGAGAAAGGACAAAGGATAGTTTCATCTTTAAAAAAGCCCCCCCTCCCCCCCCAATCTTACTTTATAACCGTATGTCCAAAAAAATTTAAAAAATTATGGAAGTGAAGCCTGAAAGGGACTTTTAATAAAAACTATCTATACATATAATAAAGCTGAAGAGGGTCGAAAGTCTGTTCATGAGATATATTCGAAAAAAAGTTGGCTGAGGATACTTAGAATCGATAACAGAACACGTTCCAACAATTTTTAGAAATTTTGTCTGTTTATCTGTTTGTTTGTTTATTTATTTGACCGCGCTTCACGTTGAAACGGCTAAACGGATTTTGATGAATTTTTGTGGAAAAGGAAATAAAATAGTTTTACATGGCGGGTGGAAGTTTACATGAGGAAGAAACAACCAATAATCGCTTTACGTATTTAGATGAAATTTGGTATTGAAATCATTTGTAATTTTTTGGTCAAGGTATTCATATTTATAACATGTTACCCGCCGATGCTTTAAATTTACCTTTACTCGCTCTTAAGAAATATTTGAAAATGTCATGAATATCAAAGGATTATTGCAGGCCTGGCCCAAACCAAAAAACTACTACAGTATCGTGTAACATTTATAGGACCCGTTTAGGTAGGAAAACATATCAAACGTTTTGTGAAGCAGTCAGATAAGGGATTTATTATTCTTTATAATTAAACAATAGGCACATTATCTGTCCCTCAAGCTGTTTTGATATGTCTTCTATGCGTAGTTCGCATTATTTTGTGTCTTTAAGATGTAATAATGTATTGAAAAAAATAAGTACCGTCGAGTTAGAACCGGTGGTAGTTTTGGAACGAAGTTCCTTATCGAACGGTTCGCGGATGGGGGGGCTAGGCGAACAAAAATTACGTGACCGTCACGAAAAAGCGTCACGTCACGAAAACGTGACACCCATACGATTGAGAAACATGTAAAATGGAATGAAATAAAAAATATATAAAATAGAATAAAGTGAAGTGAAGTGTAGTGAAAAGTGAAAGTGAGAAGTGACAAAGTGAAAAGTCGAGAACCTAAAAGTAAAAAAATGTCAAAAATGGCAAAAAAGGCAAAAAATTTCTAAATTTCAAAAATTTCAAATATATCCAAAATTTCAAAAACTTCAAAAATTTCAAAAATTACCAAAATTTCAATAATTTCAAAAATTACAAAAATTAAAAACCGCAAAAATTTAAAAAAAAACAAAACTTACGAAAAAGTCGAAAATGAAATAAAATTAAATAACATAACTTCGTTCCAACCGAGTGTTAGTGGGGGAGGTAGCCACTACACTCGATTGAATTTAATTTGCATGGGTCATGGACCCCCCCCCCCAAGTGCACCTCAAATTGAAAAAAATCATTTCTGCATTTGTGACCCCCCCCCCAATTTCAACCGCGCCTGTTCTTACCTTTCATGGTTAGACTGATTTGACGGGAGGATCGATTTGGATGATATTTGCCGTGGACATGAACGTATAAATACAAAAGTGGTCCTGTATCGTCCGATATACACCTACTACTCTATGTCGTTTAAATCATGCCAAAAAAAAATTATAGGATAAAAAAAAGTATTCATTTTTGAGTGTAGTTTCATTTAGTGGTAATTGTAATAGTAGTTTATGTAACTGTTACGTAATAAGGGTCCTAAAAATACGAGTGTGGTTTTATGAAACGAGCCGCAGGCGAGTTTCATAATAAGATCACACGAGTGTTTTCAGGCCTAATTACGTACAGTTGCATACACTGCTTTATCTACACTAATATTATTTATCCTAAATGCCGTGTTCGGAAACCATAGAATGGCCGCCATGGCCAACTCGATTGTGCCGGCGGTCGGGCGGGCGCGTGCCGGTGTACATTATGTTATCAAAACTCATAACCTACGAGTATCAATATTTGAGCATGTAAAGTTAAAATTACGTTACTGCCACAGATAAAAAGCTTATCATAGTAAAATCGGTTGTGGTAATGCTAGCCATTGCCTACCGTTTTTTAACACGTTTTAGAGGACTTACAATGTGAGTGTAGATAAAATATTTTATTAGGACTACTGTCCTCTAGCGTATCCATCTGTCAACTTTACTTCAATTTCCGCCTCCAGGGTAGCGGGAGAGAAATTAGGTGTGAATTAGCCGCTTACTGACACAGACCGAATTCCACGCGGGCGGAGCCGCGGGCACAGCTAGTAACAAAATAAATTCGACTTTATTTGCTTCACTTGGATTCAAATTCCTCTGCAATTTTTGTATGGGGGTTCACAGGAGGGTAGGTATGGGATTTTCATAGATATCTTTGAGTAACGTTTATCAGAATGTCATAATTCTCATACAAATTTCAATTATTTGAACCTAGATTAATTTGTATCCTTTATACATTCCCTAAATCATCTTCATAACAAAATAACAATTGACGTCGATGCCTATAAGCGTCACATTATGCACTAAAATACCTGGAGTGCGATTTTTGAATCTCACCAAGTGACTAATTCTCACCGATGTGAGTGATTTACTATCGGAAATCACTCACATCGGTGAGAATTAGTCACTTGGTGAGATTCAAAAATCGCACTCCTGGGGCCGTATTCTTACTTTAAAACACGTTTAAACACGATCCTACTTCAATACAACGGTTCCCCTATCTTTGACATATTTGTTTTTGTAATAATTCTGTGTTGCATAACAACTTTAAGCATAAACTACGGTTAGCATAAACTCTATTGGCATAGCCAAGTTCCCCATATGTACTCTACGCATAATTTTCATGGACCGAAGTAACGTTTGGCATAAAGTTAATGTCCGAATCGGGGCTAAATATCTTTTTTATTTCGCATAATTTTGTTTGTAATAATTCAACATTGCATAATACTCTTTAAGCATAAAAGACTACTGGCATAAAATTTTATGGCATAGTGAAGTTTCGCATACTTGCAATACGCATATATATATTCAGGCCGAATAAGCCATACATATAATAAATGGTCCGAATCATCACGAGGAATGATCTATTTTTCATTCATACTGTTGTTATGAATGAAATTTTCCTTCTGACATTTAGATTTTATTCTAGAAACATTCTAGATTAGTATTTTATCATAATTTTTTTTTAAAGTTTTGACGATCTTATTGTGAAGTTATTATCATACATTATGACATGTAATTTTTTTTATTTTATATTTCTCTGAATTATATATTAGCTTTAGATAATAATTGTAACTGACGATTCGAAAGTGCTTGTTGCTATGCCTACTTGAATAAACACATTTTTAACTTTGACTTTGACTTATGTATAATACCAGTTACCAGTAGGTAGGTATGGAAGAGCATCTATTTATTTATTGTATAGATGCAACCGTACTACCATAGAATAAGTAACGTGGTTTTAAGACCAGTAACCCAGTTTCTAAGTAAATTTATATTCACTTTCAAAACATAAATTTTGGGGCATATGGCTGCACCAAGCAAGTTTCTCTATTTTATTAATGGCTTGTTTCACAATCTCCAGATAAACTTATCTGCCCGTTAAAATTATTCCTATCCTTTTCTCCAGTCATATAAAAGAAAAGAACAACAAACATTTATCTGATAGATATGCTTTAACTGGAGATTGTGAAACAGGCCATAAGCCGCTTAATTTCATTTATTCGAATCTGGACTAATCGTTGTAAATTGGTATATTCTGGTATTACTTACCTAATTTAGTAGGTTCCTTGAAGCTTGCGGTTCAAATCTATTAACCTAACATACATTTTTAAGGGTCACAGTTCTAACCTAACCTAACCTAACCCACTCTGAGCAGCCGTCCGGGTTGGTTGAGGCTCACAGTTATAACCTAACCTAACCTAACCCACTCTTTGAGCAGCCGTTCGGGTTGGTTGAGGGTCACAGTTCTAACATAACCTAACCCATTATTTGAGCAGCCGTTCGGGTTGATTGAGGGTCACAGTTCTAACCTAACCTAACCCACTTTTTTAGCAGCCGTTTGGGTTGTTTGAGGGTCACAGTTCTAACCTAACCTAACCCACTCTTTGAGCAGCTGTTCGGGTTGGTTAAAGGTGACAGTTCTACTACTAACCTAACCTAACCCAATTCTTTGATAGCCGCTTCGGTTGTTTCAGGATCACGGTTCTAACCTAACCCACTCTTTGAGCATCTATTCGTGTTGCTTATTTAGGTTGTTTGAGGGTCACAGTTCTAACCTAACCTAACCCACTCTTTGAGCAGCTATTCGTGTTGGTTATTTGGGTTGTTTGAGGGTCACAGTTCTAACCTAACCTAACCCACTCTTTGAGCAGGTATTTAGGTTGGTTAAGGCTCACAGTTATAACCTAACCTAACCCACTCTTTGAGCAGCCGTTCGGGTTGGTTGGGGGTCACAGTTCTAACCTAACCCACTCTGAGCAGCTGTTTGGGTTGGTTAAAGGTCACAGTTCTAATCAGGCTTTCCTCATGGACCAACTACGTATGCACAACTAGTTGTGCCATAAGGAATATTTTTTCTAAATCCTTCCCATAGACACATTTCGATCGTTCGAGCAGCATTTTTCCAAACTTTTTGGACCTCCGGGTCAAAAGTTAGATGGGGGGGGAGAAGCCCTTTTTTGAACTTTCGGAGCTGTTATTAACTTTCAGTTTTATCCAAAAAGTCATTACTAAGTAGTATTTATATGTGATTCGAGCATAAAATAATTCTGCCAACTGTACGTTATGCATAATTCGTTTTCTGTAATGCAAACATTCTGCTAAAGCCTATTATGCTAAATAGATTATGCGAATTATCAGTTTCGGCCACGTGAATTTTATGCAAAATAAAATTATTCGCATCAAAAAGCGGCCATGATAATAGTAGCCCATTTCAAATTCGGATACGCAAATATTTGGCCAATTGTATATTATGCGAACCGATGATTTCTGCAATGTTAATATTATTCGAAAACAATTTATGCCAAATACGTTATGCCAGATGCGTTTCTGGCCACGGAGGTTATGCCAAATGGAGGGAACCCAATACAACTCCAATGCATTAACCACGCAATACTGCTGACACCTAGTTACATAAACAATACACTAATAAGACAATTCATCCCCAACACAACTCCAATGCACAACAAATAATCAACCAATATGTATTGAAGTTGTGTAGGAGTTGCATCTGAATAATTTTCAAGCAAATTCTGATATTTATGATTCAGAAGTTTAGTTAATGCATTTGAGTTGTAATAAAGTATGATCGTATCTAAACGTGCTTTAAAGTTAGAATATCGCTCCCTAACGTTTGAAACAGAAACATCAGAATTAATTTGAAAATTATTCCGATGCTGCTTCAATACAACTTCTATATCGGTTGATTATTTGTTATGTTTTTGTATTTTAAAATAAGAATACGGCACCTGGTCTGGTCATTATCCCTCCCATGTGATTATTGTATTGAGAATTTGCGTCACAAAAGGCCCTTATCAAGGACAAAGCCAACCTTCAAGAATACGCTCATAATAGTTTTTCGCATCGAAATATCTCGACCCGGAAAAGGTCTGTTTTTGGGTAACACCCAATACGATACGCACAAGAGCGATGCGATGACGTAGCAAAATATTGTTGTTACGTAATTAATGAAGTGCTTAATAAAAACCCGTGACTCGAAATGAGTTCTTCTTTCGCGTGCAATATCATTATTCAATATCACTAACCACGCTAACGTAGAAAACTGTACTAGTTATAAAACAAGCATAGGGGAGATTTTTGAGATTCTAGCGCTCGCCCCTGACAAAAATCTGTCAGGATTTTTTTTTAAATAAAATTGGAATCAAGATCACTGTAATAGTAAATTTAAATTACTATTTTAGTAGTGATTAAGTATTCGTGACCTTAATTTTCTTGATTTTAAGCACATGAAAGTAAAAAGTCGCCCGCCATGTTTTGTGTCTTGTGTGTTTTACCGTATTTTGACTGTGCTTATTTGCAGAACCACGTCGCTAGCCGCTCTATGTTGTGGGGTTGTAACTCAATGTAAATAAAACCAAAGTCATGACAAACCACACCCAAAACCCGATCTATGTAAATGGATCTGTAATAAACTATGTCGACGACTACATATACCTCGGAAAGCAAGCGTCATTCCACAAGAACAGAAACCGAATAGAACTTGATAGACGAATCGCCCTGACATGGAAATAGTACTGGAGCCTTGAAGAGGTAATGAAGTCGAATATACATATATCTGTAAAGAAAAAAATCATGGATACGTGCCTACTACCATGCCTTACATACAGCTGCCAAACGTGGATATTCGACGTTAACACCAGAAATAAAATATTAACCACTCAAAGAGCGCTAGAAAGAAGTACTTATGTTAAAAATTAAATTAAAAGACAAAATCAGACGTAGCAAAATAAGGCAGAAAACAAAAGTACTCGATGCTTTATCCTTAGCTCAAAGTCTAAAAATGGAAATGGGCGGGACACGTGGCGAGATATCAAGACGACAGATGGACGAAAAAAGCTACTACATGGAAAGGGCCAGACGGAAATTGAAGGTCTGGAAGACCACAAGGAAGATGGAATGATGAGATTGTAGAGATAGCCGGAAAAAACTGGACAACAATAGCGGCTCAAAGAAACAATAAATAACAAATCAATAAAACCTGCATTGACAAAGAAATGAACACTAATTTAATATAAAATTGTATTATTGCATGCAGTAAATTAATGTAAACTTTGATATTAGGTAGCAAACGTAAGTTTTACTTAGTTTAAATTGCATGTGTTATAATGTAACTGTAAGTGGAATAATAAAAGGCTTTTTTATTTTTTTATTTTTTATTTTACTTTATTTTATTATTTGCAGAACCTGCTTAGAACTAAGTACCTACTCACCTAACTTCCTGTAGTTGATTGGTTAACAAATTTTAGGCAGTAAGTAAAAAAAACAATCAAATACCTATTTCAAAATAATCACATTATATAAGAACAATAAGATATTACAACCAAGTTAGTCACAAATTATGGTAATGTCATAAACAATTGTACCTCCAATATCGGTCCGTCAAGTCATTTTTACAATTATACTATTCTGTGGTTTACGTGACGAGCCACACCATACGTGTATGTCCATAGATACTTTGTTCCACCGTGAAAATCGTAACTTTATATCTCAACGGTTTATAAATAAAGCGCAGTTTTAAATAATAGCTGAAATGACATAAGCCTAGAGCCCCTTTATTTTTCTTTGGTACCTAAATACACATATATAAAATTACTTCCTTATCGTTTTATATTATTTGTAAAATCAAAATTTAATACATCTCATTCTCATTTTCCTATCAATGTTTGGGAATCACGCACTTTCTTAATCGTAAATTGTGTTTCGAATCATACTGTTCAGTCAAACAATCAGCCATAGGTGGCGGTGGTAGCCTGATGGCGGAAAATGAGGAATTTTTGGAAGCTTTAAACATTTGTTTTTATTTTGCGGAACTTGAAAAGCCACAATTGACCCGCAAAGAGCCGCATGCGGCGCGCGAGCCGCGCGTTGCCGACCTTTGCACTAGGTCAATGACACGTAATTTTTACATATTAAACACCACAAATGACGTTTGTTTCACGCTGTAGAGTTCCGTGTCGTACACGACACTTCTGACTTAATTTTGTATAGAAAGCGTCACGTAATCCTCAGTTACAGCGTGAGCCATCCTTAACATGAACCCTCGGTTAGCTTACTCTCCCATTCACGACCTTACCCCGGGGGCCCCAGAAAGAATGCTCTAAGCGATATCGCTCGACGCTTCCGTCTAACGCCATACTTGGCCATACATTTTGTTTGCTTTGGTCGGCGGGAGCACCGTGCGATGTCGCTCAGAGCGTTTTTTTCGTGATCGACGCGTTAAAGTCAAGTGCAAATAAATTGTTCATAGCACCTATTTGAGGTATCCTCATCCTGATACCATAGATCTAGTTTTTTTTAAATCTTCAGGTACCCTAAAATTAGGGTAAACTACGAAAGTGGCAGATTTGGGTGAGACGACCTAATATATTTTGGCACTATTTGATAAATTCGTATATCTTTTTAAAACCATTGTTTGGGGTTTTTTTTACGTTCTACTGGTACAATATGGGTTTTTCGTTCGAACACAAAACTTGATTGCATTTTAAATGCTCCAGGTTTAGGACCGGCTGCCAATTTTTATATTACCAGGATGATCGGTAAATTCATTTGGCATAAGTTACATCTTGCCTCCCGATAAGATATTTTTAGGTATTTTTTGGCACCCTAAAAGTTGACCGCATACCGAATGCTCCAGGTTTGGCTCATCCAGTCAATTCAAGTCTCTAACAAAAAAGGCATAGCTTTATAAGTTGCGCGACTCGCTATATGTGCCGAATCTTGCTACCCGATGAGGTATGATAACGAACTACCTAAGCTTAGTCTAGCTCATCTAATCTCTAAGTTTAGCGAGAATGTGATTATCTTATCACTCCTTATCAGTGCTTATAATGCACAATGTTCCATTTTGCAATACTAAATTATCTAAGTAAGTAGGTATTACCACTGTACTGTACATCACTTTATACCTAGTATATAGGTTTATGTGTCTTATATATTCTTATACTGTGTGTAGTAATAAAAATATCATAGTAGTTCTGCTGAGAAGATACTTCCCCGGAGGCCTACAAAGAGATATGACTTATAGCAAAACTTGATATACATTTTTTTAAATAGTTATACAATTTTATAGATTTATTTTCATATATTGAAATCCATGAGAGCTGATATATTTCCGTCGGGGAGCATAACACGGTAATAGAACAATGTCATCGTCACTGTTTGTATGGATATCTGACACAATTATTCTAATTAAACTACTCCACTTTTTGGAAAGAGGTATCTAACGAGATTATTGGGTAGGTCATACATCATACATAATTACCATACTATACTATCTTCATATACTACAGGGTGCGAATGTAGTCCCCAGCAAAATAAAAAGGGAAATAGACCACCTGTTCACCGTAAGGTATGTGATTTAAAAAAGGAACGCTTGGGCGTCTTCGACATTCCTTTACAAAAATGTAGGTACCTACAGAGAGAACAGTATTTTTAATGAAATTTGTAGCAAATGAGCATACTAGCCGCCTGATGGGAAGCGGTTAACGTCGGCCATAAGGGAATGCGGGGAATGGGTTTAATTAGGGAAAGTCTTACTGCTAATTGAGAATACCAGTGCAAATTTCAACGCAGAATGCGCTGCAATTGTTCAAATAATATCTTATGCCATGTCATGTAACGCTCGCTTAAAAGTCTCTGCTTACGGTGGCATCGTTGATCGGGTCGCCACTTTCCCGAAGAAAGGTTGAGGGAGGCGATGGCTGAGAGATGCGTCATACTCGTGAACGGGTGCTGTTTGTGGAGACCGGTCTGTTTAAGCTAACTGGGGCTACACAATTACGTAACTTTTTATTAATCATATTTAATTTTAGTTTAATTGGCTTTAGACACTACATTCGGTGCTTGTTTATCCATATTTTTTTATTATAAAGAATATTGATCAAGACACTTGGAGACCTTATACACTCGCGATCAAAAAAATCGACTCAAACTAATTTTTAATTTCATCGTTTAATATCTCAGGAACCAATCATGAGATCAAAAAAGCAACGGTACCATTTTAGAGCTAACAGTGTCAGCTTTCAATACGAGCATGTTTTTCAGGCGAAAAATTTCAGTTCATGAAAAACAAGCTAGCATACCAAGGAGGTGTAAAATTTGGGTGCAAAAATGACCTTAACAACGAAAGAAAAAACATTTTCATGAACGAATAACAATTTATTTTTATCTTTAATACCTGGTGTTACCACCAAAAACCTTTTTTACACATGCCATGCGTCTCTTAATTAACCTTATCAGCTTCCTGATGGTATCCTGGGGGCATGCTTCCCACTCTTCGACCAAAGCTTCTTTCAGGGCCAAAATTGTCTCCGGAGCAGGATTGCGAGCTCGAACCTTGCGTTTCAGGTAATCCCATAAGTGCTCGATAGGATTTAAATCAGGACTCAGAGGTGGCCACTTCAGAGTCGGGATGCCAACTGCGTCAAGGTACTCCTTTGTGACGCGGGCGGTATGACAAGGGGCGTTGTCTTGCATGAAATGGAACCCCTCGTCAAAGAACCCGGCGTAGGGGACGACATGGTCTTGCAGGATGTCGGTGATGTACCTGTCTGCATTCAAACCACCGCCTCGACCCCCGCCATCAACAAAAACTAGCTCGGTCCGCCCCTCCATGGAAATCCCCGCCCACATCCGATGACGGAACCTCCACCGTAGGCGACTGTTTCAGCGAAGCAACACTGGGCGAACCTCTCTCCAGGTCTTCGGTACACCCGTCCTCTTCTGTCGCTGCCATGGAGACACACTCTGCACTCGTCGCTGAAGAGTACGCGGCTCCATTGGTCGTAGGTCCAATTTTCGTAGGTCGCCACGAATTCCTTCCGAGCGTCCCGATGCCTCTGAGTCAGTTTGGGCCCAGTAGCAGGTCTTCTTGGGGTAAGGTTGGCTTCCTTGAGTCTCCGCCGAACTGTTGAGGTGCTAACAGGCACAACCCGGTTCCGCATCAGGTCTTGCTGGATGGCAACAGCGGTACGGTGGCGATTACGAAGACTGGAGGTGGCGATGAAGCGGTCATCCCTCTCCGATGTGCACCGCTGACGGCCAGATCCTTGTTTCCGTTTCAAGGTTCCAAACCGACAAAACCGACGATAAACTCTGGAGACAGCAGACTGGCTTAAATTCAGCTGCTCAGCAACAGAACGCTGCGAGAATCCTCGATTCACCAAGGTGACGACTTCGGTGGCTTCAGCTTCGGTGGTATCCATTTTTCGAAGGTGATTCCGGTGTAAGATTGCGAGGAGATGTGCACTGGTCAACTTCTGATAAGCGAATGATAAGAAATAACCGGTTACACCGGTTTTTATTGGTCTCAAGAGGGCACAACTCGTGCATATCATAACCATGTAAAATGCCATTTTGTACAAAAACTGCGATAACCTAAAAACTACGCAACTGAGATCGATGTCTTTTACTGTTTTTTGTAGCTGAATAAATTCGTAATAAAATTGCATTCAAAGTTTTATTAAAATATTTCCCGCTTTCCGGAAATACGACCAAAAGTAAAAAATGTTGCTTGAGTCGATTTTTTTGATCGCGAGTGTACATCTCTAAGCATAATTTGGAAATAGTATGGTTTTTGTGTACTAGAATCACTTAAGTACTTTTTTATTTTTTATTCTAGCTGTTGATGATGGATTATTATAATATTTATAATTTGGAAATTTAAGTAGAAGACACAGTTCAGGTAAAAAAGTATATCAAACATTTTCAATTAGTCGGATTTGGACTAATAATCTTATTTTTTCTTTGGTATTTTTTCTTAAACCTATTTGGTTAATCTCACCTTGGTTTGATATGTTTCCTAATAGAACAACGCATATCGTCGCTCCCAAGTAACACAGGAAGCATTATAACATATGAATAGTTAACTTATTTCGAACTTAAGGACCGCATAAACTCTTATATACGTTCACCGAGCAATTTGTCGCATTATATGATGCTTTGAGCTGTATGACGGTTATATAATGGCATATCAAAATGCTTTTGTAAAGCCTTTAGATTTAGTGCAGCAAACCACAACGCAAATGTGCAGCTTTCAGCTGTTTAAAAGCACTTAATTGCTTTAGGTTCTACAATAGCATTATATAATGCTTTAAGCTGTATAACGGTTGTATAATGGCAAATGTAAATGCTTTTTTAAAGCCTTCAGTTTTAGTGCAGCGAACCAAAATGCAACTGTACAGCTGAATGCTGTACAGTTGCGTTTTGGTTTGCTACACTAATGCTTCGGTGTGGTTTAGTGCCTTAGGTTCTACAATAGCATAAATAAATGCTTAATGCTGTTTATGAGCATGAATATTCGCCATTATAATGCCACGTAAATCCGGTATACAGCTTTCTGCTGTTTTTAGTGCTTTAGGTTCTACAATAGCATCATATGATGCTTTACGCTGTATAACGGTTGTATAATGGCATATGTAAATGCTTTTGTTTAGCCATTAGTTTTAGTGCAGCGAACCAAAATGCATCTGTACAGCATTCAGCTTTACAGTTGCGTTTTGGTTTGCTACACTAATGCTTCGGTGTGGTTTAGTGCCTTAGGTTCTACAATGGCATAAATAAATACTTAATGATGTTTAAGAGCATGAATATTAACCATTATAATGCCACGTAAATTCGCTATACAGCTTTTAGCTATTATTAATGCCTTAGGGTGTACAATAGCATTTATAAGTAGGTAATACATTCCTAATGCTGTATAATAGCAATAATATAAACCATTATAAAGCCAAGTAATTCACTATAAGGGGCTGTTCATAAATTACGTAATTTCAAATTGGGGGGGGGGGGGTGTCTGGACATCGGATGATGGTAGCATGACGTAGGAGGGGGGGGGGCGTCATTCCGAAGATCACATCATCTCTCGCATCTTTAAAAAGTGCTTCAATGTGTAAAAAAGGAATGAAAATCGTGTTTCTATAAACTTTTAATGCTATAAAATATTATCTACTTAATGGTTTTTTATTTTACAATTTAAGCTACAAACGCATTTTTTTTTAAATGACGTCACTTTATTGGGCAGGGGAGGGTTGGATTATTTTAGGGGGGGGGGGTAAAAATTATCAAAAATTGATGACATAATTTATGAACAGCCCCTATACAGCTTTTAGCTGTTTTAGTGCCTTAGGTTCTACAATGGCATAAATAAATGCTTAATGTTGTTTAATAGCATAATTATTCACGTGTAATGCTGTAGGCATTAATAACCTTTTTTAAGGGTCATTGAGCTGCTATTGGACTAAGAGCTAGACACGTCAGATATGACACAATAATGAGAGCAACAAAACCCGTCTGTTTAGATTGCTATACTATTCTCATAGCTAGATCCTGGCACCTGGCCGTTTTTAATGGGTGGAGGTCACAGTGACAGACTAGCAAAATGTTTTAATTGGAAAATAGTAATACCAAACTAGGTAAAAACTGCCGAAGTTGTCTCAGTTATAAAGGACAGGGCCTATATTTTAAGGGGCTCCCTGGAGCCAACGACCTTAGATCTGATTCCCTTAGTTTTCTAATGATTTATATAGTTTATCATAATTATCAGTAACGGCTTTAAACAAGTAAATATAGTATCCTATAATTACTTCAATATTCATTGTCTTCGAGATATTTGACATCAAAGTCGAACCGGTTTAGGCTAAAAAAGTGGTTTTATAGTCATAAATTTTGTGTCAATAAGTTAAAAATTAAAATCTCTCTACAGTTATTAGAGACATCAAAGAGGAACCCTAATATGTAGATTACGTATATGTAAGATTCTTTACACCATTCGAATATCGATAAAAGTGTTTTTTTAGACCATATTTTAAAAATATCATAAAAAAATAACGGCTCATTTATTTCAAGATCCGGCTCTACAGAATGGAAAAAAAGATTCAAGAACCGATAGTCGTTTGCTTTATAATTCTATCTGTAGTGAATATGTTGGAATATCGACTCAAAACTGGTCAAAAATCGATAAAAAACGTTAGACCAAAAAATATTGTGTATTATTACGGAAAAACAGTAGGCGACAAACTATGAACACATTGTTTGTCACTACTTTCCCCCAACATAAACTTTTGTATAGTATTTGTATAGTTTCTCATAATATTGCATCAAACCCAGATCTCTAGGATTTGTTTTCTTGAAATGGTTTGCATTCTTCGATCTCCACTACTTTAAAGCTGCCAGATGTCCAGATCTAGAAATAAGCATAGTATACCAAACTGACTAGAGGGGTTTGGTTGCTCTCATTATTGTGTCATATCTGACGTGGCTAGCTCTCCGTCTATATAGACCAACGCCATTTTGTAAATAATTTATAACCTAAAAATAAAATCATGCGGACCTATTTATACAAGGAAAATACCTATATAATAATGAAATAACTTAATTTAAGACTGCTCAACCAACACTATTATGTTAATAATGTGAAACTCGTTCTATACGAGGATTACACAATTGTTTTGTTTATTTGACGCATATCTTTTTATAATATTTTATAGCAAAACCACAATAAATCAAAGGCGCGTGAAAATTTTCAATGAAACTTATATACACATTTACAGTAAACTACATTGCGCAGTAATATCTGAAGGATATAATATCGTAAAAGAGTCAAAAACCTTTATAAATTTTGTTAAGCAAACAAATATGACGTGTCACTCATTCAGTTTTTTGTAGTCTTCGTCCATTTTATATTGCGAGACAAAGTAGTTAAATCACAACGTTCATTGTACATTTGTTCCGTCGGTATTAGAGACGTTTTTGCATTGACGTAAGGTTTATTTTACTACACTCTTATGCTAGTATAATGCTTTTGTATTGCGATTGGCAACTTAATCGAGAGTACTAATGCTTCTTTATTGCGATTAGCAAGTTTTTTGGCCGTATTAATGCTTCTTTAATGCGGTTGGCAACTTAATAGAGCGTACTAATGCTTCTTTAATGCGATTGGCACTTTCCATGACAACGATAATGCTAATAGCGCAGACATAATGCGCCTGTAATGCTATTAAATGACCTGTATAGGATCTCAAGCTGGATAATTTGTGCCCATTTAAGACCTACATCAGCACTATAAACGTTTATAATGCTACTATAAAACGAACTCAAAATGCTAAAAGCATACAGATATGCTGTAAGACGGCCGTTATACTGCTTTGATGTGTTACTTGGGCTGTGCGTGCCAAAGTCGCCATGTGTTTTAACCTACTTTACAGGAAACACAAAAAACTAATTATTTCGATACTTCTTTCACATAAGTACATGAATATTTTTTTAGTAAAAATATGCACTCTTTTACATACTTTAAGTTTCTCCTGCAAAGATAAAACTGTTTAAATAAATCAAAATAAATAAATTTTAATAAATCTGACACATAGCGATTTTTGTTTGAGTCATATAATAATCTCTATGTGTCTTGGCATCACTTAGCTATATTAAGCGGAGCGTATTAAATTTGTATGTGTTATTGTCAAGTTATTTTATGAAGTGATATTAGGTATTAAAAAAAAACAAGAAAGATATGGTAAGTCAAATATAATGAAAAATCAATACGACCAATCTTTGGATTTTCTTGTTACTTTCCATTGAGTTAGAATATAGGTCTCAAACAAACAAGATTTACCGAAAATATGGCTCGTAAAAATTTGTAACCGGCCAGTCTTAAGTAAACCGTAATAAGACTGTCAGAGAAACTGCTGTACGAGTCTTTCTTACAGCACTATGGTGGGCCCATTTTTTTGGGCTGATTATTGTGTATGTGTAGCCCGTTCTTTATTACATAACTATCGGTGTTACTTTCATTATCTTTTAGTTATAATTAGAATGAATCCATAGCAATAAGAATTTTTTTTATCTAATATTTATAGAAACATCTCCTTCCAGACACGGATTTTTAGTCCGGCCTGGCCTGGCGAACAATAATAAAATCCGAAAGACTTTTAGTGTACCTACACCCAGATTCAATATTGCGTGGACCATTCATGAATGAATTCATTCATAATGTGTCCATGCAATATTGAATCTCACTGTACACCTACGAAAGTATTTCTTGGTCGTAATATGGTTCGTACTGTAATTACTCCATTGAAGTATGATTACGTAGTACATTTTACACTCCATGTTGATAAGGGTGGTTACCTTGAGGAAGAACATTCTTCTTCTTGCAACAGTATTATTCATCGTGTATACTCGTACAAAACGATCAACTCAAAGGGAACTAACGTCACTTCCACTATGGGGGCGTCCATTAATCGCGTCATACGTTTTTGGCTTGTTTTAGACCCCCCCGTCCCCCATGGTGATCTTTGGTGATATTTTCAGGACCCCTCCCCCCCCTCGTCCAATATGACGTGTAATTTTTTGCTAACTAAAGTAAGTACAGTTTTCTAACACGTGAAAACGTAACGTACGTACACGTGAAGGAAAAAAAATGAAACTACATGTATGCACATCTCACTATTTTCATTAAAATAATATTTAATATAAAAAAACCGGCCAAGTGCGTATCGGACCACGCATAATGGAGGGTTTCGTACCTACTATCGAAAAAGTAATAAAAGGTCGTATCTGCCTATGAAAGACATTTTTTGGAGATAACTTAATAATTCCTAAACCGATAAATATTCTCGATTATTTTCATATTTTTTGGATCTCCAGTTTTGAACTGGTGACAGGGGGCACATTTTTTAGACTTACGGGGTGATTACCTAATTATATCTTTTCAGCAATTTTACTACAAAACTAAGCAGCGGCATACAACAATACACTTTATATTTATTAAGATACGTTTTATAGTTTCCGAGTAAAATGGCTGTGACATACGGACGGAAAAACGGACATACGGACGGACGGACAGACAGACATAATGAAACTATAAGGGTTACGTTTTTGCCATTTTGGCTACGTGGAATCCTAAAAACCTACTGTGAAGAAAACAATATTTCAAATGTCACTAAAAAATCTTTACAATCATAGTGCATCTCATAAGAGTCATAACAATTACTCCCAAGACGTAAAAAAACCTTGTTCCATTCTGGTCTTCACAAGCAGTTTCAATTTCACTAAATAGCACTATTCAAATGCAATTGTTTGGTTTTTAGATTTCAAAAAATCGCTATACGTCTCCTTATAAGGTTTCAGGAGTTCCCTTGATTCCTCATGGATCCCGTCATTAGAATTTGATTTTGATAAAAATGAGATCAATCTAAGTGAACCCGTGCATAAAGCATAGCGACGCCTCGCCCGCTCAACTAAACGCAGAAGTCCAACTGCGAGGCAAATTTTACTCTGGTTTTCACAGAATGGTTTATTTCAAAGTTCATAATTTTTATTTTATTGAAATATTTGAAATACAGTATAGCACGAAGGAACAAAAAAATTACACGTGATACGTGTCCAGACCCCCCTCCCCCCTGTGGTGATATTGGTGATTTTTTCTTGACCCCCTCCCCCCCTATACAATATGACGCGATTAATGGACGCCCCCTATACCGACGACCTGGCCCGACCATCATATGAAAAATCTTTCGAGGAGGTAAAGAGTGGCTCGGCGGAAGGTCTGGCGTCCCGTTTCCACCCAGACCAAACTCAGCTTAGACACAGGCTTTTCACCTGAAATATATACAGGCAACTAGATAGCTAAACATTGTTTGGCAGGGTTGTCGGCTGGATCACACCTTCACCTCTCAAATATCTGAGCAAAACGCTAGACATATCCCTGACCTAGAAATCACACTGCCTTAACAAAAAACAGAAAGTGGCGGCAAGAAACAACATCATTTGTCGGATCACTGACACCACATGGGGAGCAACTCCACATACACTTAGCACTACTGCACTTGCGCTAAGTTTGTCGGTTGCAAAGTATGCATGTCGCATGCCCAGTGAGAAATAATTCTGCACACGTGGATGATCAGATAGATACTGCTTTCAAAGAAAGCCTATCGACTAATCACTCGATGCCTTTAACCTACCAAATGCGACCATCTTTACCAAATGAGCGGAATTGCTCCTCCTCACATACTTAGAAACTTGGCAACCGCTGTAGAATGCGAAAAGCAACTGCGGGATTCCCGACATACAACAGTCACCTGGAAATCTCTAAACAGACTAAAGTCAGAAGTTGGTCGATCAAAAGGCAATCTTCTTAAATGGGAAATCAGGCCGGAACAAAGAGATGCACAATGCGAATGTGGGGACTTACAAAAAACGCAACACATGATTCAGCGTTCCCTGTATCCAACTATGTGTAATACAGAAGACTTCTTGAAAGCTACTTCCCAGAGATTAGAGGTAAAAAAATTTAAACTACAGGTAAAAAATAATTAAGCTTAAGTTTTTGATCCTGTCATACGAAAAGAAGAAGAATTTGATTTGCCTGCCAATGACAGCAATAATGGTTTAGTGAAAAACATGTATATTTGAAGGTAGACTAAGGTATAGGACTGAATATAATACAGAAAAATCTCGCTATGTACCGTAAAACAGCGTCTGACGCCGCGTCTACGAACATAACGTCGATCCAAACTAGTACAAAAATATCGCTATGTGCAAAATGCTACATAGCGGGTGAAAATATCAGATTAATCTAAGTGAAAAATATCGCTATGTGTCAAGAATCACATATTAGGCGCATTCTAATAATGGTCCTTGTGGCAAACTTAAGTAGTAATGTGATTTATTGCACTTAGTGATTATAGAAGGCGCATTCAACCTATGGACATCACATAACTAGATTTGATAAATCCTGAAATATTGAAATTAGTTTGATGTGATTTTTGGAGCATATGAAATCTTGAAATAAGGATCAAAATGCGATTAAAAACCAAAAATTTTCAAAATTCACATAGCGACTTTTGCACGCAATATATATGTAGTTTTAAGTTTTTATGTACTGTTGTTTTGAAGACCCGCCGAGTTTCTTGCCGGTCATAATTCTTCTCGGGTCAGAGGTGGAGGGTTAGAACCGGTGTAGTTTTTTTTTCTCTTTCACTTTGATTACTTTGAACTATCTGACGTGTAAAAGTGCCCTTGTGGCCTACTTACTGAATAAATGTTTGAGTTTGAATTGGAAATGCCAAATTCAAAAATAAATATCTAGTAGACTACGCAATTTTCTTTCGTCCAAGTTAAAGATGAACCCTTAACTACTAATATGTGGGTTTTAAAGCATTGATCATTAAAAGGACTCGCATGGAATTCTGACACAGGCCTCTGATTTTAGGACCATGGAATATTTGTCAATTGAGAGAACCCGGACAGAAGTTTCTACCAGAAGGAATAAGAACAAGGCATTTGTTGTGTTTTTATCTAACTGACTATTAGGATTGTAATACAGCAAAAAATCTTTTTATGCATGACTGTTTAACTTTTTGCGAGCAGATTCGCTTGAAAAGATGTATTGTTTGTTGCCTTGGCCGTGAAATTAAAGGTGGATTTTAAAAATGACCTGTTGAGTACTCCGGTTTTTCGAATACTGATTTAAGCATTTTGCTTTGCTTGATAGACTATACTTATTATAGTTATTAACATGAGGTCACTATCCACAAACACTAAGCATCGCGCCTGTTTCAGGACTGAAGTATTGAGGTTATCTGTGATTTGTATACACCTAAATTTTGTACCTATTATGTAGTATGTAGTATAGCAGCCACACAGTTGTTTTCAATACATACGTCGACTATTACCGACAAACACGGCACGCGACAAGCCAACAAGCTATTGTTGTGTTAAGGAAGTTGAATTACTTATATGTACTTATCTATAGATGTCTAAGACAGTACGACGTATTACGGCACATGTTGCTATGTAAATGACTAACTGACTACAGGGTGCCGTATGCTAATTTAAAATACATAAACAATACATTAAAAACACAACCTGTCTCCAACATAACTCCAACACACAACAAATAATCAACCAATATTGAAGTTGTATTGAAGTTGCCTTCGAATATTTTTCAAGCAAATTCTAATATTTCTGATTCAGACGTTTAGGCGCTAGAGGTTGCATAGTTAATGCATTGGAGTTGTATTAAAGTCGGATCGTTTCTAAACGTGTTTTTAAGTTAGAATACGGCCCAGAACTCCCAAGCGCATTGAAATTATTTACGTTGAGAGTATTATTAATAAATTAGTAGTTTATGTAACTGTTACGTAATAAGGCTTTATCTACACTCATATTAATATATTAAATTAAGTGTTCGGAAACCATAGAATGACCGCCATTGTACCGTCATGGCCAACTCGATTGTGTCGGCGCTCGCGCGGGACCAATCGAGTTGGCCATGGCGGTAACATTATGTTATCAAATTCGATGTTCCAAATTTGAAACTCATTGCTTAACAATATTTGAGCATGCATAGTTAAAATTACGGTACTGCCACAGATAAGAAACTTATCATAGTGAAATCGTTTGTTGTAATGCTGGTCATAGCCTACGGTTTTTGAACGCATTTTAGAGTACTTACAATATGAGTGTAGATAAAATAATTTACGAGATCTGATAACGAATCGAATACGATGGAAAGAGAGAATTGGACGTTTTCTAATGGCAATTATAGGTACTTATGATTATAATAAGTTTTAAATGGCAGGTCGTGAAATTGCCGAATAGGGTCCGTTATTATGTCATCGTCCGCTACACGAAAATCCTTAGTCATATCTCACTTACAGCCGGTCAAGAGGTTACCTTCATTTTAAATGTTACAGCAATTAATACTGACAGCTATAAGTATTTAATGATCTTAATCGCCCTTTAATATCCTTGTTTATAAACATCTTATCTTCTGTAGGAACTCGTGGTGTTAAGACGTTTTGTGTTTGAGCTGATAACTTGCCCTTTGCAAGTGGGTTAAGATTGTATTTACATACAATGGACGGCATATGGTTGTTAGATTCGTGTTTAGTACTGTTATAGGCCAATTGAAAGTATTGGAACTTACCTAGTTTGAAGTGCTGTTTACAGAGATGTGACTTATTTGAAATACTTGTATTTAAAATGCAAATACAAAATACCTATTTCCTATTTTGTATTTAAATACCTTTTTCACAAAAGCATTTTGTATTTAATGACTTTCAAGCGCAAGCTAATATTTAATGACTTTCAAGAAAATTCTTTAACTTTTCTTGAACTTGGTTAATACTTAAATATATACGATACCTAACCTACCTAAACCTTTTCAATATAATGTTAATACAATGTTTTAAATTATAGTTATTTTATAATTATACCTTTTGTATTTTATTTGAAATACTTTTTTGGACCCATTTTCTATTTTGAAAATACAAAATATTTTTTTTTTGTAATTTAATATAATGTTGGTAGAAAGGGTAGGTTTTACAGGTTATAGTTATATTGCTCCTACGTGGGTGATTGGTAGGACACTACCACGGAAACCAAGGAAAAAGGCACTCATTCTTGACGATCTCGTCATTTTGTAACTAGTCGTCTATTTTGAAATGGAGAGTTAAGATAAGTATGGAAATCATCATCCTCTTAGCGTTTGTCCCGGCTTGGCGAATTAATCACATGAATTGGCATAGACACTAGTTTTTACAAAAGCGACTACCATCTGATCTTCCAACCCAGAGGAGAAACTAAGCCTTATTGGGATTAGTTCCGGTTTCCGCGGGATATTTTCCTTCACCGAAAAGCGACTGATAAATATCAACCGATAATTCGTACATAAGTTCCGAAAATCTCAGTGGTACAAAGTCGGGATTCGATCCCGAGACCTCCAGATTGAAAGTCGGACGTCTTATCGCCAGGATACCAGCGCTTTTAAGAATGGAAATCGTATTAAATAGCAATCCATTTTTGTATTCAATTCACATTGCATTGAAACTTAAAAAATTTACATACTTGGAAAGTAAATTCCCTGGAACGGAAATGAATGACATATTTGGATCCATACAGATAAATATAATTCACTATCAGAGCATGAAAAAAAAACCATTTAATTAAATGTATCGAGTGCCGAACCCAAAAACATATTTTAACCTACATAACAAATTAGTGGCACACAAATCTCACCTCTAGTTAAAATTTGATTAACATTTGCTTTATAATTATTGATTAAAATGGCTATGCTATGCTATGACTATGACATATGATCACGGGCAGACGGACTTGACGAGATAAGGATTCCGTTTTTTCCATCTTGGCAACGGATTCCAAAAAGTACTTTAAAAAAGTATTTTGAAAATACCTATTTTGTATTTTGCATTTGAAATAGTAAATCATGAAAGTATTTGCATTTTGTATTTAAATACTTTTTCTAAACCATTTTGCACATCTCTGGCTGTTTAGCAGATGTAGGCCATTCTTATGTACAGGTACTAATTATGTCTTCTTCTTTGTCCAAACCTGATACTTTAAAGCGGCTGTTAGGTAGGTACTTTGAGCATTTTTTCAGACTTTTTTTGGTAAGAAGGACAGATAAATAAAATATGCCAATTTTTCTCTATCCTTCTCACTAGAAAATACAGTTCACATCTCTTTCAATATCGCAGAACAAGTTTACAATTAGAAAAAAATTCTTTCGCCGAGTGACTATTCCGTTTTCGTAAATTATATATTCTAGTCGAATAACGTTTGGAATAGTATTTTTACTCAAGATAGCGCCATTATAAAATTGTAATGGGGTTAATTTTTTTTTTATTAGAGTTATATATTGAATCGTAGTGACATAATTTGAGTAACCTGTATTTAACCAAACAATAAACATATATTATTTAAAGAAATTAGCAAGTTGAAATAAAAAGGTTTCATTTTTAATACAATTTATATTTATTTGAATACAGTACGACACAGTCAAACGATGAAGGCTTTAGCGGTTCAGACACTATCAGTAATAATGTCGTTTCTGTACCCGTTCTTTTCTATGTTATATGAATGATGCGAACGATAAGTGGAGAAATAATGTCAGTATTCATGACGGTGTCTAATCAGCTATTGGCTTGTTATTATTTTTATTATTTAAGAGAAATCGCAGCCTCTAGGGCGCTTATTGGGTTGGGCCTGCCAAAGATATAGACATACTCGTACTTAATTACCGTAGAATTACCTACTTACTTTATTTGAGGGCATTTAACATTCGATTTATCTCTATATACTCGTATCTATAAGTAATTTGATTCTGTGCGCGTGTACGATTGTACTGATAAGGGTGTCAATAACATTGTTATCTTTTTTGTTCGTGTTTAAAAACCAACTCAAAAATTTAAGAATAATATTGTCATGCATCGAAGTAAGTAATACATACATACTCTCGGAAAACATCACCCTCCTTCGGCAGTCGGGTAAAAAGGCCACCAGACACTATCAATAATAATGTCATCATTTCTGTACCCGTCCTTTTCTATGAATATGTAGAATGAGAAGGACGAGTATATAAAGAATGTCATTATTACTGACGATGTTGTTGGCCTAAAAGAATAGGTTGGAATAGGAATATTTTACGTAGTAATTAGTAATCTTGAGATTTCTTTTTAGGTACATTTAATGACTAGTAGTGTACATATTACTGTAGGAACTTATATGTCGTTTTCTTAAAAACCTTCAAATCCAATGTTCTGTTTTATTTGTTACAGACATGCCGTCCTGACGTTTAGGAGCTGCGAGAGATAGAGCAAATACACAAACACGACATGTAAACAGGCGTCACAATGCTCCTAACCATCTGTAAATCATGCCAGTAGTAAGTATTTGTTTATATTGTACTTACTTGTGTTATTTGTATTGAACTAAGTATATTTATTGTTTTAAATCGTATGCTTTATCTGTAAAAGATTAGATGGCTTTTCATTTGACTTTTGAAATCATTTATGGGTATTTTAAAATAAATAGACAAACAATAAAAACCAAAGCATTAATTTTCTCCAAATTTTTGTCAGCTATTCATTTGACACTATTTAGGTATGTAGGTATAATAGGTATAGAGATACTACTCGTACTAAAGATACGTATTTAAATGTATAGTTAGTATTTGACCACTTTCTTGATATTTTCTAAAATAGGTACAAAAAGCTAGATTTCGAGCCCATGGAAAATGAACAGATGACTCTAATTAAAATAAATGATCAGACAAATAATTGACGACTAAAAACCGAACAAGTCTTAAATAATTAAAGCGATTTGTTATACTATTCACCGCAAAGACACTAACCGTGAATAATCTCCACAATTTTCCCAGTCCAGTCACGCCATGATAAACCTGTAACTGTCACCTGTCGAGATAAGTCACGGTTTCAAGATTTTACTAAAAACGTGCTATCAATGTATGGCACATAAATGTACTACATTTTTCTTCCGAGACACTACTGCTGTAGTACCAATTTATATAAGAAGTTCATACACTCGCTAACAACGTAAGTTGCAAACTCTTGTGCCCTTCAAGCACCAATTAGCACATTTGATTCTGAACTCTTTGCGAAGTATATAAAGTTGTTATTTATGTGTATACCTTTGACAATATAAGATCTTAGGGTTTTCGACTTGATGTTAGACGTTATTTCACACATGTTTGCAAAAGGAACAACCGTTTGTATTGCAAAGTTATATTTGCTACTGAAAGGAGCGCTACTGTCGTACAATCTCGTTGAATATTGAATAATGTGGTAATTTTGTAGTGTTACAGTCTGAAAACAGTCTTCATCTTGCGTCTCTCGGATGCGGGTAGGCGCGGATAATATAAAAAATATATTAATAAATCTTTTCTATGTGGTGTAAATCATAGTATTAATATTAGACGTGGTTGTGAAAAATGAGTGTTGTAAAAGTTGATGTAACTTACATTGCAAAAGTGAAGCAACAATTTTGATTCCATCAAAATATATTTTAATATACCTACTTCTAATTTATAAAAAATACTGCATCTGATTTCATTATTCAAACTGTTAAAGTATAAAAAAAAGGGATCCAACTGAAGTTTGCAGAAAAAGTGTAACAAATTTTGTCTAGGTAACATGATGTGGTTCCTTGTTATCGTACTGGCTATAATTGTTGGTGTCCTGTAAGTTCCTCAATTATTTTTATCTAATAATATAGACATGATTGAACCGCGAACTTAAGATTAAGTACAATATTATAGTAGATATAAATAAAGTGGAAGCGTGGAAGTATGGAGAGGAGGCCTATGTCCGAAGACGGGCGCTGTAAAGGCTGTTATAGATAGATAGATAAATAGAGTAGTTTAGTCCGGCTATCTCAATACATTTAAGTATTCACCTCCGACGTCCCAATTCAGGTTAATGGAGGTTCTCTGTCCTTGTAGCGTGTTATCTCAATATTCCTCAAAAAATTGGTACGCAATTAGCATCGCTGATCAAGTGGCATCGTCACCATTTATGATGTACGTGAGTTTATGATCAACTAATTAAAATTCATTGAGATTGTTAGTGTCTACCGCTCTCAAACAGTTTGTCTTGGCTCTGTGCGTACTCAGTTACTAACTGCTATACAACATTACTTAGTTAATTTACCAAAAGCTACAACAAAGGAAGAAAAACTGTGATACATGTAGAAATTGCGAGATTTCCAAAACCACCTGGAAAAGTGTATTTTCACAACACATAAAAAAATCCTGTTGGAAAGTCTCCTCTATGGAAAGATCCTCATTAACAACTAAAAAAAATCTGAAAAAACATGAGTAAAATTGGTACATCAATATACTCACTGTACGTCCGTCCAATACGTTTCCAATCTAATTTATGTTAATAATTAGCGCTCTAGAAAATTATATTAATGAATCATTTCCTCTAGTGGATTTGAATCGTAATTGTAGGAAATCGTAAAGTCAGCTAGGTACATAACTAAAATGGACTGACATTAGTGATTATTTCCTCCGGAACTAATCATAAACGTAATGCAACGATTATGAAAATAGTAACTTAATGTATTTATTATATTACTTTTGTAAATTATACCAGTCCGGGAGTAATGTTTTCGAAGTAGGTATATTTAATGTATATTCGCCTTTGCTATAATTTAATCTGGTCACAAAGTGTTGGTAGAGATATATAAGAAAAAAAAATTAAAAACAAAAAAATTAATAGTGAAGCAAAAGAGGTTTGACAGTGTGTCTAGTAGGTATCTTGCGAAAATTCGTGATACAAACAACAGTTGAAGACAAACGTGTCTTACATTTTTTTTAGATCTATTTTCCAATTTTTTCTAGTTGCCTGGAGACGATGTACTGGAAATGCTGCGAGGAAAAGTTTTGCTTTGACAAGAAAATTGCCACTTACAAGTAAGTCAGTTTACGTAGTGATTTGCCCAACCAATCATTTAAATGTTGACGTTCAACATTATATATTTTATATCATCATACTATTGATCCACTCTTAAGCACAAAACGCTTCCTTAAATAAAACATAGATTCCACTAACAAGATAGGAATCTATGTATATGTCGCAGGGAAATGATTAATACAGAGATTTGAACAAATCTGTAAGGGATTTGATCAAATTACGCAAGATGTTAAAATGGAGACTCCATATCATCATTTCCCTAGAAACAATCAGTCTTTTCACCAAATCACTGACTCTGTTTAGTGGAAAGACAAAATCGGTCAATAAGCGCGATACGCTTTTTCATTTTACTAGATATGTTTAGGAAATTGACAAAATCCCTAACTACGACAGTAAGTTGACGAAACGAACTCAATAAGTCAACTAGTTTTATCAATTCGCTAAACGAGTTTAGTGAAATAATAAAATCTCAACTGGAAGATGGTATATGGTGATTTGATTAAATCTCTTAACTGATTTAGTGAAATGACGAAAGCAAGTACCGAATACAACATGTTACAGTAAAACGATTTAATCAAATCTCTGACTAGATAAAGTGAAACAGAGGTTTTAACAAATCTCTAAGGGATATGATCAAATCACGCAGGATGTTGAAAAGGAGAATCCATATCATCATTTCCCTAGAAAAAATCCGTCATTTCACCAAATCTGTTTAGTGGAAAGACATAATTGGAAGGTGCGTTATTTGTGAAAATCCAGTGCATGCTCACGGTCACTATAAGATGTTGTTAGATTAGCTAATTACGTAATAACTTAAGACAGAAGGTATCTTAAGTAGGGGCTGAATAAATCAACCGACTTGGTATTACATGGATCTCACAACTTTTTACGGTAGAAGAACTGAGTTGCAAGACTTGGTTTTTTTTTACAAGTTTTGTTTTTGATGGCATAAACAACTTTGATACCTACTTTTGACATTTTATGTAACAATTTCACGGAATCTAGTCTATATCTTCAAGTCATATCTTCAATCTTTCTTTAGTATATCTTCAAAAATTTTGCTGCATTTTCCCTCTCAGCTCTAATATTTGCTTTCTTTTTGACAAAATTGGCATTTAACGACTAAGCCTTAACCTTCCTCTCCAACATTACTTCCACATGTTGCATGCACTGGATGTTGACAAATATTGCACCGGCCGATTTTGTCTTTCCACTGAACAGAGTTAGTGATTTGGTGAAATGACGGAATTTTTCTAGGGAAATGATGATATGGATTTTCCATTTTAACATCCGGCGTGATTTGATCATATCCCTTAGAGATTTGTTAAAATCTCTGATTTAATATCTGTTTCACTTTATCTAGTCAGAGATTTGATAAAATCGCTTAACTGTAAAGTAAAATATTGTATTCGGTACTTCCTTTCGTCATTTCACTAAACCAGTTCAGAGATTTAATCAAAACACCATATACCATCTTCCAGTTGAGACTTTAACTAGTTGACTTTTTCAATTCGTTTCGTCAACTTACTGTAGTGGTTAGGGATTTTGTCAAATTCCTAAACAAATCTAGTGAAATGAAAAAGCGTGTTACGTTTTTTGGCCGATTTTGTCTTCTCACTAATCAGAGTCAGTGATTTGGTGAAATTACTGATTTTTTGATGATATGGAGTCTCCATTTTAACATCCTGCGTGATTCAAATCATCATTACATCAGTCATTTTATAAAGTTATTCAACATATATATATATATATATATATATATATATATATATATTTAATTCTGATAAAAACTGGCCAAGTCAAGTTTAAGATCTCACATTTTTAAATAACAGCAATTGTTATAGGTAGGTATCCAATAAAGCAAAGAAATAGAGTTTAATACTTGTTCATAATGTTATTTTGTTCCTATAAATACATATTTTGATTTTGCATAAAACTTGGCACTCATTTAGATCTCCATTCTTTTTGCGGCGAAGCCCACAGCCAAGCATAATTTTTGTATTGAACTTGACTCTCCTTTTTTACATTTATGTTTTTGGTGGGATATCATTACTTTTTGTAAAGAAAACTAAGCAGGTATTGAGATTTAATGTTTTTTCTTGCGTTTCCGCTGCATGTTTTTCTTTTTTATGCTATTGTCTACATTCTCTTTATTTCAGTTCTGTGTATAATTATGTGGTGCAGCGCGCCGCCGACGACACACCGTTGGCCGGTCGTTTAGCGTGTTTTACAAGTTTTTTGTATGGGGACACCACTTGTTTTTTGACTCAACTTTATTTTTATATTTCTGTTATATAGCAAATATAATAATAAATATATTGGGATAGTTTCAAATATCTGCTTGTAACGGTTCCAACGATACAATTTAAAAAAAAATTGTATGGGGACCCCACCTATTTATTAACTTTTTTTTATTTTTAGATTTTTTCCTACGCTTACATACAATTACCGAGCTGGATTCCAAATTTCATCCTTCTAGGTCATCTGGAAGTAGGTTAGGTTTAGGTACTATATGTCAGTCAGTCAGTGCAAAAATTTACGACTTTTTGACCTTCATATCTTTATAACCGTTTGAGCTAGCTTCATGAAATTTGGGCTTCTAGATGTCCTTATGGATATAATTAAACACACGTAGTTTTATGTGTTTACGTTAAAGAGGTTTTGAGTTATAGAAGGGTCAAAAGTGGCACCAAGTGGTTCGTGTGAATATACACTTGGCGCTGGCTAGCCAGTTCCTTTGCTTGAACTTGGCTTGACACGCTGCCGCGTGTCTAGATCCGTTTGTGTAACAAGTAGGTAACAAGCATTACAATAACTTACGAGATCGATGTCATTAAAAATCCACGCTGATTCATTAAGATTCTTTGCTTAATATCAGGTAATAATAGTATGTCACTAATGCAGACGACCACTTGATTAAAAACATTAACTTTAACATAAGTAAATATAATATGACTAATACGAGTACGAATGATTGAGAAATATAGGTATTGTCGCATCATTAGCATTGGTACTTGCTGAGGTCATTATCTACCATTAGTAAAACACACTTTATTACATGCATAAAGCTAGTAAGTGCCTTTAGATAAATAGGTACCTGATCTGATGTATAAAATCATGTGATAGTAAATTAACTTACGGTGCATAGTCCTATCCTAGGCGGAGCGGCTTCGTCTAAAAACTCTGAGACGAATAGTTTCCGAAGCAATTTTTCACGTGTGGCTTTGGCTATCCCACGCTTTATGCCTAAAGCCACACATTTACCAACGTAGGCCTTCTTCATTATACTTCTTCAATGAAAATCTGGCTTAAAGCATAAACGTGGGATCATGGATATTATTTTTCTGATTCCAGATTAGACGACGATCATGCCAACGGATACTCGAACGGGTACGCAAACATGGGCGCCAGCCTGGACAGCGTAGTCACAGAACAGCCCATTAACAACAACCACCTGCAGCAGAGAGATGTCATCGGACGGCAGCTCAACGAACTGCCTATACACGCTGACAAACTGTATGAGGTAGGCCTTATTTTGATATGGAAGCCAATTTTTTGAAAGTAATATTCGCTATAACGCCAGATATTCCCGATATCTCTTATTATTACGTCTTAGAAAGGTACCTATTTCGTAATGTGGAGTATTTTGATTTGATTTAATTATACATACTAAATCAATCCTATGTAACTGGTGCGGCAGCGAAAGGCTTATTCAAACAGATTTGACTGCTTAGAGATCAAGGCAAAAATTAAGAACAAAAACTAATTTTTGTATTGTATTTTTTCAGGTATTCTCCAAGTCCATGATATTCAGAGACGAACACGAATTAAAATCGAAAGGCAGTAACGACTCTCTAGACGAACTAGAAACTAAATCAGAGCCAGACTACTTAGACAAACCAAATAGAACCAAAGTATACTTCGAAGACGAAGTGGATTCGCCGGTTACCGACTTTGAAATTATGTTCAAAGATGAGCTTCTAGCTGGTCACGATATGTTCAAAATAGAGGAAGAAGAGGAAAGCGATAGTAAGAGCCAAGACACTGAAGAAGGATTAGTTATGAACGTAGAAGTTAAGAAACAAGATGTAATAAAACCTACTACAGTAACAGTTAAAGATGAATCCAAGATAACGACTCAGAGTTCAATTTATAAGTACGATCCCGTGTCGATTGTGGCCTTACCGTCTTCATTATCTTTACCAAGAGTCGAGAGCGTTAAAGGAATCCTAAGATTAAAAGGTGAAAGTATGCCTAGAAGTTTTAGTGCCAGAGCTTTGGAAAGAGTCGACAGTGGCAGTAAATTAGCGAGACCAAATCTGAACAGAGTAGATAGTTTGAAAAATATAGACCCTTTGAAAATGAACAAAGTATTATCGCGAGTACCACACAGAAGTGCGTCTTTCTTAAATATACCAGAACATTTAATACCAGAAAAACCTCCATTGACGAAAAGCAAGTCTACGTTAGGTGTAACATCTTTAGACCAGGAGGTTAAATTAGGAAGGTTGCCAGATACCCCAATAATAAGAAGTAATAATCTACCGAGATTCTTCGCCGATAGCCCTTCACTCCCCGAATATAAGGGTGATACTAGCTTGCAAAGTATTAAGCAGAAATCTGCATTGATGCTTCAAGAAGATTACAGTATGCCAAGATATTACGGTGCAGCAATACCAATGGAAATCGCACCAGTGCATGAAAGCAAGTCCATGCCTGATTTACGGAACCCTACTTCAACCGGTAAAGTTAGTAAAAGGTTAGTGAAGTTAAGGAGCAGGTTGAAACCTCTAGTTATCAGGAAGAATTCGGATGAGAAGTTATAAATAAATAAAAAAGTTATAAATAATAAGGAACTATTTAAAAAATTATGTCAATGCAAATTCGAAAAACAAGAGTAAAGATCAAATTAGGGTCTAGAATAAAATGTACTGACTGAAATCAGATACATTGTGATGTACCTAAGAGAATGATTGTGATTTGTATGTAGAATAAGTTTACCTTTGTATAAAAAACGTGCACTGGTGGCCATTTTCAGTTTGTGCAATTTCTTTAGGTAAGTATTTTTGTGATTATTATCTACGGTTTTATTATGAACTTGTGTTTAAGATAATAAAGAAATTTAATTATAAAGTTTCCATGAATGGTGTTTTATCATAAAGTGGGTTGTATGTTTTTCGAAACGAGTTTAAATTACTATAATTATATGTACTTAATGTTACAAGTACCTAAACTATTACAAAATCAATTTTCATATGTTTATGGAAAAAAAATAAAGGAACATTAATATTATTAGGATTAGTTTTATCAGTATTTTTTTGCTCAAAACTTAAGTACCTAGTAGTAAATGTGATTGAAAATACATACTTACCTACTTAATTTGATAATTAATGGAATTGTTTTCTTGTAGCATGTAGACTTATTTCATATAAAAAATATTATGTATTATTTTTCCGACAAAATAAAGCAATGAACTACGACTAAATAAATAAATTTGAATATTGTAAACTGTGTAAAATGCCTGCATGATTTTTCGGATAGATTAATAATATATTATTTATCGAAAATATTTTGAGCTAGACTTCTTTTATTAAAATGGCAATTAGCCAATTACACAATTTTATACGTAGTATCCATATTTCGTAATTACTTGTTTAATTTTAATAAATTTAAGTGCATTAAGCCAATCGAGAAACAAAAGTTAAATTATATTTCTAGTCATTTCATCACCTAACTAAAATTGTAATGTTATGTTAAGAGTAGTTTAATAAGATCTGCCGCATGAAAATGTACTTGTCTCTTATTATTGTCTACAGATTATTCTGCGAATGAAATTAAATATTAATAAAAACATATATACGTTTAAATTAATTTATATGGATAGCTAAATTAGCCCAGTGATTACTTTAGAGCAGTATACCTACTCACCTGTTGCAAAAACCATTTACTAAATATTAAACGATAAATGTCTAAAGGCAATCGAACAACATTACACATTACCAAATAATAAAAAATAATCGATGCGTGTGTAATGAAAATGACTAATGAAACGGTAATCGTTCAATAATTAGGTACGTTTGTAATTTATTTTCTTTAACTTTTTCTCAAAGTGTGACTTTCGATTGCACATAAAGTGGACAGTAAAATACGGATAAAAAAAGCGCACAATTTATTACATAATCACTATTTCATACAATTCCAGTGTACATTATTTAGGTATATATTTAAAAGTCCAACGGTATAATTGTAAGAAATACATTAATAAATTTAAAAATTACAGCCACTAAAATGACTGAGAAAAGTGAAACATCTAATAATAAGTGTATTGTTCTTTTTGATCTAATATTCTATACTACCTATAATTAATTAACTTAAACTAGTATGAACAAGGATTTTTTAATATAATTTACTTGAAGGATAAGAAACATCTACGATGAAAATTGAATATTTTACTTACAAAGGCTTAAATCTAAATTCCGAATGGCAAATACAATGCAGGTAAATTTTGAGATTTTTTATACACCTGTCACTATTCGGTTAGTTAGGATTGCTTGGAACATTACAACTAAGAGTGAAATATTTATTAATATAGTAAAATGTATCACAAACAGCTAAATTCATACATTATCGCCTTGTACTAATATTGCAAAATGTTGACAATTATTTGCAACTGTTATTTTTTGTTACACTTTTCAATTGAGTATAATTAAAGCAACGCCTGCTCTAATTAAATAGCAATAGTGTTTTTTCTCTGTCTATAGTGAGGACACGAGCATCTTACAATAAGGCGCTGCAGAAGCTAACTAACATTCTATAGGTACAGAACCTGCGATAGTATGTTCCTCGACGAAGGCGGAAAAAATATCTACTTAACACTGGTTTATTTGTAGGGCCAAAAGAGCATGCCACATATTTTTGCGGCCTTGGTCGAGGAAGATACTATTGCAGGTTCTGTACCTATAGAATGTTACCGTCGGGTTCATAATTGCATACCCAATTTATTAATGAATTCATTGATAAATTGGGTATGGAATTATGAACCCAATAGTACGTAAATACGGTTTAGGCTGCGTTTCCACCAGATATATGCGACTTATTAGGTTGATGCACTAAATTTTAACAACTTCTGTTCTCTAAAATTAGATATAGGTATACAATCCAAACTAATGTATGAAAGGATGAGTTTAGAATATCTAAATTATACCAAACAAAGGGTGCATTTACTAAAATAAGTTTACTTCACCCAAAATTTACACAAAAACACAACAAGTGCGGTTTGGAATTTTATTTTATTTATTTATTAAGTATTTATGTTATTCATATTTTCAAACAATATCACATGTAAGTAAATATATAGTTTTTACAGAAGCTCTATAGAGGCCCTTCAAAATAACTCTGCTAGAATTTTCTAATGGGTAATTATATTAAATGTTCAATCGCAGTGAATAATAAAATTAAAGTCGGTTAAAAAGTAATCGTTTTCAATCTACTATTCTGTTTTCACTGTGTATTATAACTATAATGATTTCTCATACCCGTCTTATAATAAATGTCAATAAAAACATGTTCAATGGGCAAATAGATGAAATGTTAGGTATAGGCCTATGGTTGTCGGGGAAAATGTTGATGATAGCTTTCCAGCCCTTTGTAAATCTTGAACACATACGAGTAATACATATGTATAGTACTTGAACACATAATATAATGCTATACAGAACCTCATATTTGTTGATGATGGTAATTATTATTGATTTAAGATGGGCGTGAACAATCATATTATCTGTACAATTAAGTTCTACAATTATAGGAAACTTTTTACACTATACAACGATTTAGAATTATGCTACGCAACATTTTCAGTTTTTTCAACTGACTATTTCTATTAATGGTCAACAACATACGATTCCAGGACCGTCACCGAAGTGGCCTCAAATTACTATAAAAAAATTAAATGCATTTTAAAGTAGAATTACCTTATTTGATTTAGTAGTTATAATTTTGTAATCAATGTGGGTTCAAAAGTTGTTGAATAAAAGTATTAAAACTAGGCGATACAAATGATTAAATGTCACTAATAAAGATTTTTGGGAAAAAGCAAGGTTTACGAAATAATAGTAAAAGTCCTCATAGCCCACCCAATGAAGGAAAACTTAGAGGAAATAATTCGTGTATAGCCAAATTTTGGTGCAGTTGAAGGCAAAGGTATCTTACACTGAAATTTCGTATAAGTATGTATTTTAATTACGCAGACAGAGTTTTAAAACAAAATGTGAAAAAATATTATTTTTTCGGGTACCTCCCGTACACATGGAGTAGGGGGTAAATATTTTTTTTACTCCGACCCTAATGTGTGGGGTATCGTTGGATAGGTCTTTTTAAAACAATAATGGTATTTGAAACAATTTTTGGATAAAACTAATAATTTCGTAAATATTAGCTCCGAAAGTTTAAAAAAGTGTTTATCGTATTTCCTCGATATCTCATTAAACATTGATCCTAGCAAAAAATTGCAAAGAATCTTTTTTATAGAAAATTAGATGTGGATGAATTAAGCAATAGAACATTTTTTCCTATGAGCCACCGTTACCGAGTTATTTACGAAAAACCAAAATAAGGGACCTTTACACCCCCCCCCCCCCCCCCCGCTAGCGGCGCCCCCATCCACCGGTACTTTTAGTATGTTGTGTAAGATACCTTTGCGTACAACTACACCAAAATTCAGCTATACACGAATTACTTCCCCTATCAGGCAGTTAAGCGTCTTCGTTTGATGAGCTATCAGCATATTAAGTTGCATTTCTCCAAAATAAAATGTATGCATATATAGGTCTCAGTACAGATTGCCTAATTGAGAACTGTCTCGTTGTAAATTAGGTACAGTCACGTACTTAAATTGTTGAGACATTTAGGGTTTATTATACACTGGACATTTCATGGAGTAAGTACTAAAAAGTAGCTTGAACCGTAAATTGCTCTAAAATTAAAGGCCACGACTGTACCTACATATACCATAAATGATTTCAAGCAACAACACTACGTTGACGGTCGAGGTACGATATGATATACGATGTGATGACCCAATGTCGGCTACAAAGATGACAGGCATACTCGTTGGCACATTTCTATAAAAAAAATCGCAGCAGTTCAACCATGATTAAAACGACGACACCAAAACTTGACCAGTCGCCGATCATACTGCGCGAAGAGCATTGCAATATCATTTAGAACATAAATCTTGTGGTCTAGCCCTTATTGAAACTTTTCAAAATGCAATTTAAAAAACAGTTGTATTTCGTCTAGATACCTACAACATTAAAATACTTCATTAAAATTTAAATATCGATACTATTTCAGACGTATTGACTGAAGCGAAAAAGATTTACATAGTTTATAGCCTTTTTTACAAGAACCAAGATGTGTTTAAAAAATCTATTAACATTTTGCCTTTTGTTTTTTCATAATAGGTATATTGTTTTTTATAAATATTTTTTCTAGCACTCTAGCAATTATAATATTGCGTAATATAGTAAAGGCTACAGTGTATATGTAGGCGTGGACTAGAGGTTTCGTACACTGAATATTTTACAAGCTAAGTAAGGTATTTTTCTATAAAATGAATGATTCTTATAATCATATGGGTGTTGATTTTGCACTTTGTGGTCGTAAATGCTAATGATTCTAAAACCGGCCAAGTGCGTGTCGGACCACGCATAATGGAGGGTTACGTACCTTCAGTAGAATAAGAACCAATACGAGTATAATAACAAAAGGTCGTATCTGATGCCTTTGCAAGAAGTTTTTTTGGATATAACTAAAGAATGGATGAATCGATAATGTTCAATATATTTTTTGTATAAGGCGCATCTTATCAAAAAAATTCACATTTTTTGGACTTACGGTTCAAAAATTACAGGGCGATTATTTATGAAAATATTCACTTAATCACAAAATGTTCAAGGAAACCTTGATGTTATTTTTAAATACCTATCGATTGATGTGCAACATGTTGATATTTGGTAAACAAAATGTTTTGTTCATATTTAGTTACATTTTGTGGAGCGCCCCTCCCTAATTGTTTTAAATGCATTTAAACTGCATGAATAAATAGCGGCATACAAAATACACCGTATGTCTACATTTTATTAAGATGCGTCTTATAGTTTCCGAGTCAAATGGCTGTGACAGAGTTTACCATGTGACATGGTCCATGTCCCATCCATGATTAAAAGTATCATACAACTAATAGGGTTGACAACCAAATCTATATATAAATACTGAAATGAAGCAGCTACAACCAAGGGTCATTTCGGCCTGTCTTAAAATTTAACTTAGATTAACTCAGATCGTAAACTTGTACTCAAAATACTGATTCCCTAATATACATAATAAAAATAATGATCTCCCTCAATGATACAGAGACACAACTAACAAAACCGCATTCTAAATTTAACCTAAACTTAAAACTTATTATTACAACAAGTTAATATTAAATATTAATTTTAGGTAGGTATTTAATAAGTTTAATTTAATATTTTTGGTTTTAAATATTGTTAAAACAAATATATTTATTTACAAAATATTTACTTATGTTTTAATAGACTGTTTTTCTTGTTTAAGCGACTCTAATAAAACATAATGTTAGGAAACCACAATAAAATGAAGTATGGGTCCGTACATCACTAAATGAGTGAGAGACCTGTTAATAGTTAATAGTGAGATAGATAATGTTTGTTTCATAAATTTCGTGGGTTGTTATAATTTCAATTAATAGTTAGGTTTAAATGACAGAATTAGTCAACTGGATCATGTATTTTTGATATCGGTCAACTCAAATCAACAATTTGAAGAATCAGCTTAAGTGAACCTTATTGAAGGAAATTTTAACTGAATTAAATTAAGAAATAATAAAACGAATTTATCAACTGCGAATCAAACGAAAATAATAGAATTAATATTTTTGCAATTAACATAAAGACACGACAAGCTTTTTATGATTAGTTTAAATACAATGGAAATTTTTATTTACCACATCAGTTTTTTTATTTACACATAGTTCCAAGCCGATTTGAGACTTTTAGAGCCACCAAGCGATCTAATAAAATTTCCTTCAATAAGTTTATAATTATCAATATTAAGAAGAATTCCACAGTAGGTATAATTAAAACAGCGTATTGTCAATCCACTTTTAAAGTTGCACAATTTTCAAGACAACCACTCAGTAAACTTTATATTATTCTTCCTCTAATATCATGAATCGTGAGCTTAAGGATTGCCAAAGTATTTCTAAATAAAAGATATTGTTCGTGGATTTTGGCAACCCTAAAGCCTAAACTCAACAGTATTATCACGATATCGCCCTATACGCCCTTCTTTATAGCATTTATATTACTACAGTCTGTACTTTTAAATACTTAAAAGATTACTAACAAGTAACGAGTAGATTTAAATAATCATTTGTTATGAGCCCAGTGACAAGTTTTGTTAGTTAACATAACAACTTTTAAATACTCAAAAGTATAAACTAGAGATTTATCGGTGGTGACCGACAGCCAACTTATTATCTAACAATCTTGAACCTCTTGACTTTGACCTGTGTTTTGTTGGAGCACAGCTTGAGCGCTGTGGCCGCCGCTACGTAGTCGCCTTTCGACACGTCCTTTCCGTCCACTGAGACGAGGAAGTCACCTTTCTGAAGACGGCCGTCTAGGTCGGCTGGGGAGCCGGGTAGCTGCAATGAACAATGTTTTTATTTTTATGCCACGATCGTTAAAAACACATGTATACTCGTAGGTATTTACAACTCTTGATGCTTCGTTGTCAGTTGAAGGGATAATTTAGTGACCTTGTTGCCAATAGTAAATCAGTAGAAGTTTGTCAACTTTTCATCATGAATTAATATAGGACTGAATATGGACAAGTTATTTGTGTTCAAAAAAGAACTAGAGACGAATTGTGAGCTACCTACACCTTTTACACCTTACATAACGGTTACATGAATGAATCGAGCCAGTTTCAAATAATGTCTATAAGAATTTATATAACAATCGGTATACAAAATAGCAAAGCTAAATAGTAGAAACAGATATGTTTCAAAATTTGGTTTTGGTTAATAAAGTTTGGTAGGGTTTATAGTACTCAATCCCGCATAATTTCAAATGTTTTACAAACAGACTTACCAGTTCTCCAAGATAAACGCCCGTGCCCTCTACCGGCGCGATGCATGTCAGGCCAAGAGTCTTGCCTGCCTTGCGCGTTAATTCCACCTCCACTTCCGTGTAGGGGATTGGATCTGGACGGAATACTATCAGCTTCATCTGAAATGTATATATAAATATCAGCTTACTGCTAGCACTTGTGTCTCCAATTTCATTTTAATTGAGCTGGCATTACTTTCGAAAAAAACTGTCAAATACTGGTTAAATTACTCTTCTTCACAGCACTAATTTTGCTATATTCTTAAATAGTAGAACGGTTTACCTTAGGCGTTTTTTGCTTGATGCTCATAGCGATCCGTTCGTAGGTCATTTCTTTGGTAATATGGATGCCGTTGCACTCCACGATCTGGTCTCCAACCTTCAAACGCCCGTCCTTCGCTATCGCACCCTTCTTATAAATGTCTAGGATTACCGCAGCTGCTCCCTGAGTAAAATAATTTAGGTTGAATAGTTATTGCTGTAAAGTACTTGATAAGGTTTCAATGTCACCGAAGATACCTGAGTAGGTAATGTAGGAGGTAGTCTAGATTTCCGCTCAATTCAGAACCGGAAAGTTTGTTAAATATACCGTGTAAGTCTTGATTACGAATAGTCACAATTAAAGAAACCAATACCAACAGGTAAAATTAATAGGAACTTATAAAAGCTTGTGAGACTAATTTTGCAACCCTAAGTAAACACGTTTATCTAGGTTCTTTTGAATTCACACGAATGCCATTCAGGCTTAAAAACGTACCTACTAAGGAAACCTGTCCCGCTTAGGTTCAGGGTGAGTTTTAACGTCGGGTTTAGTTTTTTATGTATTATAGTACATATTAAAATAACTCACATTGATCAAGGTATCACTGCCACCCAGTAGGATGACACCAAGAATCTCATTGGCAGAATTGATTTCGATGACCGTGTCGTGATTTGGAACAGGGTGACACGTCGCGGGGTCGGGTGGAGGTTCGGCTGCAAAAAAGTCATATGTATTGATTTTTAATGTTTTATGAATACGAGTAAGTCTGCTGACGAAGATGATAAAACACAGTGTCGTTCTTTCATGACATGCCATGAAAATGCCATTTATAGTTTGGCTAGGAACTTTCCCACTTCGGGCATAGACAGAGAGAATCATACTGCTTTTGTCTAAAGTATCTAGTATCCTCACAAAAACCGGCCAAGAGCATGTCGGGCCATTCCCAGTGTATTTTTCCAGTTTTTATTCTACTGCTTTGTCGGCGTGATTAATGCACATACTCATACCAAATTTCACCTTTCTAGTGAAAGCACTGAGCTAGACCGCGGACAGACGAACAGACGGACGGATGGACGGACGGACATGGTGAAACTGTAAGGGTTCCTTAGTTGAGTATACAACCCAAAAAGGGATGAGTACAGCTTATTACTTCTATTTTTACTGCGGATTTTGATTTGCTAGACTATGAATTACATATTTGTATTTATTTATGTACCTTTGACCGGCGAAGGTGCTGGCCTCGGTGTGGTAGGGCGGGAGGCACCTGCTCCTAGTTCCTGGTTCCTACTTGCTGGCCGAGACGTCGCGTTGGCTGTAAATAGAGTTTACAATAGTTTAGCTATTTCCATATAGGAGTAGCTCTAATCTTATCAGGTCTAGTTTTGACTTATAGATAAAAACTTGAATTATGACAGTATTTTTGGAAAAGTTTTAGACTATTGTTTGGAAACGTGAACCCGACTTTTTTTTTACAACATCTTACTGAAATTCTTAAGCTTTACTACTACTGTGTTAAACTACGAATTCAGTCGAATCAATCGTTTTTATATTTAACCATATAGAATCTGATGTCCAGACAGGACAAGAGCATAAAAAAGATGATAATAATTTAAGAATATGGTCGCATTACCAGCTGAGCCGCTCGCATCATCAGTCTTGTCATCCTTCTGGTTGGGGCTACAGACGGTGAGTATCACCACTCCCTCTGTGTGCTTCAACTTCGCCGCCGCCTGGAAAAGTATAAAACGTGTGGAAAACTCTGTGAGGTAACTAAAATGATGGAAATGTAAACCAGAATTCGAGGCGTATGAAAAGTACCTATGTATGTGGTATTATGCCATTTAATGTGACGGCAAGCGCCCCGACGGAGCTACGTTGGTGCTGTGGAGGCTAGATAGAGCCTTGATATGGGACGCTACTTGTGTCGATACGTTCGCCCAGTCTCATATCCAGGCAACCCGCTCGCAGGCCGGCGCTGCGGCTGATCAGGTTCAGTTTCTCAAGCGCCGCAAATACTCGTCTTTACTTAAAGACTATGAGTTTGCGGCGCTTGCGATAGAAACTTTGGGCCCCTGGGCAGCCGACATAGCAGAATAAGTTGATTGACACCTCGGGAGACCGTCGTGCTGGCAGTTACCTCTCGCAACGAATTTCTGTCGCAGTTCAGAGAGGTAACGCCGCCAGCGTGATGGGGACCATGCCGCAAGGCGACCTATTAGGCGGGGTTTTCTTTCTACAATAGTATTTAGTTTCGAGATAGTTTTAAGTTTAATATAGAGTTTTAGTTTTTGAGAGAGCCATTTAATGTACAGGAATTTTAAACACAACAGTTTGGCACTGTGATTGGGTAACTCAATCTGTTTTTTCCACTATGTTGCCGTGGTTACGTTTTCTGGGGCACTCCTTAAGACCACGCCTTAATTACACCAAACAGGCATTTTTGTGTAAATTGTATTAACATTCCTTTATGAGCTATGGACCAACTATGTTACAAGCCTATTTTAACAATCTGCTAGCCTAATATGGTCGGGTTTTTATCATCTGGGACCATAACGGTCACATTATTACAAGTATGTAAGAGCGAAAGTGACGCATGTCGTGATAGGCGATAAAATGGCAACCATGCTATCCGTTCTGGTTACTGCCTGGCTCACGGGACATGCCAAAACAGGTTGACTAACCTAATTGCTATAAAAATTCAACAATTAATTTACTTTGCTCAGTGGAAATGTTGTATACTTACTGCATCGTAACTGCAACTCAATAAGGAATCTCTGTTCACAGCCAATATCATGTCTCCTATTTGAAGACCGCCCTGAAAAATTAAATACATTCCTATAAATTTTAAATTACATGTGAGGCCCGACTGTACCGCCTTGTTCAAAACCATATACATATCTTTAATGTCGACTGCACTCTACCATAAACTATGGCACAAAAGAAATCCCATTAACTTATTTTAATACGTTATTTCCATCAGTAATGTTATGAATTTTCTTAGAGTTCACCCGGTAAGAAGTAACATTCGAGCTAATCTGGACAATCTCGGGTGGACTGGACTACAGTCAGAGAGTTTTACTACCACCTAATCTATCAAATTGTTGTTAGGCCAAAATAAACCTTGTAATCGACCTACATCCGGCGTAGCATGTATTCCTCATCCATCAGTCTGATTTTAAGAGGCTGACAACACCCGATGACCTTCAAATTGACTTAACTCAAACAGTATTTTAGCTATAACTAATACTTGTTTTGAGAAAGTAAAACAAATATATGTTAACATTAGTTATATTTGGAAGAACTTCGATAATTCCGATACACGATTGGACGAAATCCGCTCGATAGAAAATAATTCCAAAGTTACATCTTAAAATTAGCTTTAAACAGTTGTATGTCTTTAGTATCTTGACTTATACGTCTGTAACAAAGGACAAAATTCCACCACAGTAATTCGTTGTTTTATATTTTTCAATTAATGCGCAGTTTTTTTTGTAATGAGCCCCCATACTAATCGTAACACAGTGTTTCTCCTTTACTCGCGCTGAATAAGGTAGGGAGGAAATTCAGTGGTTGTCAGCCCCTTAAAGGGCTGTTTACACATTGATTAGTGTTTAGAGCGAGTCCATACATTTTCTACTTGTGTTTAGTAACAAATGTATGAACTCGCACTTAACACTAATCAATGTGTAAATGGGTCTTAAGTCTAATAATGTTGTTTCTAAAATTGCGACTTATCATAACTTGACTTTACCTTCACATCAAATCGAGAAATAATGAATTTCGTGGCTGTTATCTATAGGAGGCAACTAATAGATATCACCGTTCTGACTATTCATATCAATCGAGTCACCTGTTCGGCAGCACTGCCCTCTTGCAAATCGGAGACGAAGATTCCTCGGCCGGCTTCTGTGTGCCGGCCCTCGATTATCATGATGCCCAGCCCCGAAGGACCCTGAAAAAAACATCACGTTTTCGATTTAAATTTTATTATTACATGAAATAAATGAACGGACCTAAATTATAAAATTTGCAGTTTAGTCAACTTTATATCGGCTCCGATCATAATAATGAACAAATTGGAAAGTGATTAGATATTTATTAAAGGTCAAATGGGAACAGGTGCCGTATTCTAATTTCAAAATACATAAACAATACATTAAAACAATTTATGACTCCTACATACACCAAATAATCAACCAATATTGAAGTTGTATTGCAGTTGCATCGGAATCATTTTAAGCAAATTCTGATATTTCTGATTCATACGTTTATGCGATAACTCTATTGTGTAGTAAATGCATTAGAGTAGTATTGAAGTTGGATAGTGTCTATGTCTAAACGTGTTTTAAATTTAGAATACGGCCCCAGGGGTTTGGATTTGGTTGATTATTTGTTGTAAGTTGGAGTTATGTTTGAAAAAGATTGTGCTTTTAATGTATTGTTTATGTATTTTAAAACTAGAATACGTCACCTGGGCTCTGGTCCGGGTTTTAAAGCTTAGATAATTGTTGTTAAGGTCATTGAAAATCGTGAATGAGAAAGAATGAATGTCTTACCTACTTTCATATAAAAACTTTTATTCGTATAAAACTGGAGACAAATGAAGATAAAAGTGTATTTTAAAGTAATCTAACCTTTTTGATGGTAATGTCGCGAACGCCCTTGTAAGCAGCATACTTGTCCTCCGACTAGAAAAAAGAGAAAATGAAATGAAATATGTTTATAATGCTTGAACAGCAAATACGACCGCCGGGTGTATTAAACAGAGAAAGAGTAAGCAGGAGAGGTGTTTAAAAATGAGCTTGACACGGTTTCGTTGTCAAAACGACAAGAGCATCAAGATGAATTTGAAAATCTCGCCCGCTTTGAAATTTCTGCTGCTGAGTGCGTTAGAAGAACTCATATATAGGTTATACTCTAACATATTGGCACAAAAAATACTTCAAATTTTATTTCATAACCTAATTATTCTGTTATGTTTATTTATATTCACAATCAATATCGTCGTCATTCTCGATCAGTATTCTTCATGTCGAATTTTGGGATTACCTCTAAGGGCAATCTTAAAATTATTGCCGTATCCAAAAAAATACGGTAAGGTGCTGGAAAAATGTATGGAGATACGGACCGCTGCCGTATTTTTGACTGTGAAGTGTGCCTTTTGTCTCTAGCTTACACGGGTGAAGAGGGCTCATTAGTACGACGTCTGCATCACTCGTTGCTGGTGCGCGAAAAGAGAAAATTGATTCATGTGACCACTGTACCTACTTTATATCTACTTGTAGTAAGTACTTGATTTAAAATAATCAATGACTGTTCATAATAATCATAGCTTTCAAAACTATTATGCAGGTGCCAGGTTATTTAAACAGCCGCACAATTTAATTCTCTCTGTACCGATATTCCGACCATATATCAGTTTTTTTTAAATTTGCTAATCAAAACAATTGCGAAAAAATCTTGCTCAACCAATAATTTTTTTTAGCGGTTTCCGTTGCTTTACGTTTAGACGAAATAAATACAATTTTACATCAACATACCTATTCGCTCTGTGTGGGACTAATTTTATTTTCTGACAGTAGAAAACTGTTAGCCGTAGTTTTAAAATGTCGTCAAATGAAAGTCCACAGGGATTTCCGATTGAACCACAAAAAGCGAAGTAGTCGTCTAGAGAACAGTTGTCTTGTGTTTTGCTAAGTATTCTTGAAACGCGTTTAACCACGTACGAGTATTTTCAGTCATCACTCGGCAATACACAGCCGCCGGCCGTGGCCGTGTCGGCCGGGGCAGTGGCCGCCAAGTGGTTATTTGTAAAGTTGAACAAAACCAACAACTGCATGTCATACAAGCATTTTTTTTGTAACCACACAAGTGGCCAGCAACTTTGACGCAGTCATAACTGTCCCACTGGACAGAAGTCAGAATGATAATAAATAAATAAATATTATGGGACATTATTAACTATACAAATCGACCTAGTCGCACAGTAAGCTCAATAAGGCTTTTGTTATTGGTATTGGACGACGATATCTAAATAATTATATTCATAGAAAACATCCATAAGTCAGGAACAAATATTTGTGGTAAACATATAAATAAATGCCCTGACTAGGATTCGGACCCGGGACCTCCTGCTTCGTAGGCAGGGTCACTACCGACTGGGCTAGGAGGCCGTTAAGTTGATATGCTAGCATTTTTCACCGGCTAGCTTCCCCCACCACGCACTTCGTACAACGCACTTACTTAGCCAATACGCATACGCTAACAAGATCCAAAGTGTACTAACAAATATTACCACAAAACCAGGTAATTGTAATTACAATTACCATAATTGTTATTATGTAGACTTTTAGACCTTTTGGTGTTGAGGTCTTGATTACCTTAAATCAAGGTCTTGTTTCATTTCAAGTAATTCGTTTAGAAATAACTGCACTAATATTTGAACAAAAAGAAGTAAAATGAATATGTAAATAATTAAACACATATTTGACTGCTAACATTTGCTTGGATGTTAGGCCACTACCATATTTAGACACCGTGGCCAAGTGTTCAAAAATACCTATCATAACATCGTCTCAACTCGATAAGATTAAATCTGTGTCAGTAAAGGTCATCTAAGAGCGTGCTAGGCACGTAAGAATTTCGTTAGATAACGTACAAATTAACAGACTAATTTAGCGAAATTTATATTAAACGTGTAGGTACACATTCGGTAATCTCTCATTTTAATAACCGCCCAAAAAGGATACTGATAAGTTTCATTAAAATAAAGCTCCATCCGCTGTAGATTACGATTATTTTAATAAATTATTCCAAATATTACCGTTGCATTCATAACCTTGCGGGTTACGTGTCAGTTAAAAATTTGAACAAAATTTGTTTTTGCCTGCATTAAAAAAAGGCTATTAACCTTGCCCTTCAAAAAATGCTAAAAATTATTTGCCAAGTGTAACCATCATATTTATGAAAAGTCAGCATAATAAACAGTTAATCATCGGGTAGACGACATGGAACATACGAGTATATAATAACTACCTATAAATGCAATTAGAACGCAACAAGGGGCACGGTAAAAGGCGTCCTATGAGATGCCTTTTTAATCCAATAATCGGGGAATCATCTCCATACATTGCCTAACAAAAGGTGGTGTAGAAAATGTTTTAATGGGTATTGGTAGGCTTCAGGGTGGTTATTAAAATCTAGATTTTAGACCTTGAGGAGGGGGGGGGGGAGCATTGGCCACCATCTTGGTTTAAATATCTGATGCCTGAAAAAGTTTTTTGGAGATAACTCAAAAATTGCTAAACTGATAATGTTCGAAATAACTTTCGTAGAAAGTATGTGGTGTATGGTAAGAGGCATCTTCTCAAACTTTTTCATATTTTTAGACTTACGGTTCATAAGTTAAAGGGGGGAGGGGGGCACAATTATTCTGAATTTCGAAGAGATTATTTCTGAAAATATTCACATATTGGATGTTATTTTTAAATATTTATCGATTGATGTGCAACATGTTACTATTTGGTAATTCTTTATTTTATTTAGTTACATGTTTGGAGTGTACCCTGTAAAGATATTTTATTCTGCAATTCAACTACATAACTAAATAGCAGCATACAAAATACACATGTATAAATTTTATGCGTCTTATAGTTTCCGAGTAAAATGGCTGTGACATACGGACGGACAGACGGACATGACGAATCTATAAGGGTTCCGTGTTTGCCATTTTGACTACGGAACCCTAAAAAGGCAGGATTCGGCACGCGCGGTTTCATACTGTTGAGAGTGCTTGCTTCTTCTAGCTATCGTTCTGTGCATGACAATGACATTCAGCTTAGTGCAATGCAACCAACTAAGTTGAATTACTATTCAATAAGAAAAAAATGTGTGTAAACAGTACACGAGCTATGTATACAAAAATAGGGACCTATAAATGGTTACAAGAACCTGATGAGAGTAGCCCACTATCCACGTGGTCCTGTCGGTCCTACCTACTCCTAACGTTGTTGTGCTAAATGCTACCCTATTTACAGTATAGAAGCACGTTTAAGACATTCCCAAGTAACACATCAAAGCAGTATAACGGCCATCTTACAGCATATCTGTATGCTTTTAGCATTTTCAGTTCGTTTTATAGTAGCATTATAAACGTTTATAGTGCTGTTATAGGTCTTAAACGGGCACGAATTACCCAGCTTGAGATCCTATACAGGTCATTTAATAGCATTACAGGCGTAATATGTCTGCGCTATTAGCATTATCGTTGTCATGGAAAGTGCCAATCGCATTAAAGAATCACTAGTACGCTCTATTAAGTTGCCAACTGCATTAAAGAAGCATTAATACGGCCAAAAAACTTGCTAATCGCAGTAAAGAAGCATGAGTACTCTCGATTAACTTGCCAATCGCAATACAAAAGCATTATACTAGCATAAGAGTGTAGTAAAATAAACCTTACGTCAATGCAAAAACGTCTCTAACACCGACGCAACAAATGTTATAATACAATGAACGTTGTGATTTAACTACTTTGTCTCGCAATATAAAATGGACGAAGACGGTACAATAAACTGAATGAGTGACACGTCATATTTGTTTGCATCCTAACAAAATTTATAAAAGTTTTTGACTCTTTTACGTTATTATATCCTTCAAATATTACTGCGCAATGTAGTTTACTGTAAATGTGTATATAAGTTTCATTGAAAATTTTCACGCGCCTTTGATTTATTGTGGTTTTGCTATAAAATATTATAAAAAGATATGCGTCAAATAAACAAAACAATTGTGTAATCCTCGTATAGAACGAGTTATTTCATTATTAACATAATAGTGTTGGTTGAGCAGTCTTAAATGAAGTAATTTCATTATTATATAGGTATTTTCCTTGTATAAATAGGTCCGCATGATTTTATTTTTAGGTTATAAATTATTTACAAAATGGCGTTGGTCTATATAGACGGAGAGCTAGCCACGTCGGATATGACACAATAATGAGAGCAACCAAACCCCTCTAGTCAGTTTGGTATACTATGCTTATTTCTAGATCTGGACATCTGGCAGCTTTAAAGTGGTGGAGGTCAAAGAATGCAAACCATTTCAAGAAAATAAATCCTAGAGATCTGGGTTTGATGCAATATTATGAGAAACTATACAAATACTATACAATATTAAGAGAAATTATACAAAAGTTTGTGTTGGGAGAAAGTAGTGCCAAACGATGTATAATAAAATATAGTTCATAGTTTGTCGCCTTTTTGTTTCCGTAATAATCATACATCGGGGTTTTCGGTGCGGAAACGATTTGAGAAAGAGTAGAGATAAACAGATAGGTTGAGAGTTAGTCTGAGAAAATATCATATTATACCTAATGAATAACTACCTCTCTGTGAATAGCTTACACACTATGATACGAGCTTTTTTTCTTCGAGGCATGTTTGTATTGACTATTATATACTTAGTATTTTAAAAATGCAATTGCATATCCGAAATTTATTAACTAGATCTATCTAAGACAAAGACACGGTATAATAAGTGTCAAATATTAATCTTGACGTCCGATATTTATGAACTATTTGATTAACTGAAGAGGTTGACAATGATCAGTCATTACATGAATTAATAAAAAAATACTTGAAAAAATCATAGGTATATGTACCTACAATATATATACATAATAGTCAGCTATTACATATAAATTGTATATACCTATGATTTTTTCGATCAATTATTCATTAGGTAGAAACGTGCCAGAGTACATTCTGTTTTTTAAGTTAATGCCTACTCTTTGGCTAATGTCTAACATTCCCGCACCGAAAACCCCGATGTATGGTAATAATACTAATAATACACAATATTTTTGGTCTAAGATTTTTTTTATCGATTTTTGACCAGTTTTGAGTCGATATTCCAACATACAGTTAGGTGCATAACTGAACCAATGTGCATCACTTTGACATGTTTCTTTCATTATTTCAGAAGAGGCTAGTTATTAAGTTACTATTTTATTATTAATTGGTAACAACGCTAATAAACTTACTGACCTATTATGTTATTGTAGATAAAAATAAACATTTTCTCTATTAGATAATATTTGGTACTGACTCAGTTTTGCACCGACATCGTTAAATGAAGATAAGTCTTATCAATTATGAAAAAAATAAAAACTTTCAGGTTATATTTGTTCGTCTCGGTGTCAGCTATGTATCCATATGAAAGCCAATTTCGATTCATTGCATTCACAATCTTGATTTTTTTATTCGTCCATGATTTTGAACCAAAAACCGTTAAACTACATTTTTTTTATTTAACCCGATATTGATATTTTTCTTTTACACAACCAGGTAAGACAATTAGTTGAAATAGTACATTATATGCTCTTTAAAATGAGGTGTATGACTTTTATATCACTCACGTATTTTTATGGTTATCTCAGAATGAAGTCCGCTACAAAAATTAACTAACGAGAAAGTTGTTCGGCCATTTGCCTTGACTCAGTTTTGCACCTGACAATACATTGCCAGTAACTAATTACAAAAATAAGCCTGATTTAAATGTTTGATAACTAAAATAATGGTCGTGGAATTCCTTACTTTAAATGAGTTTCTGAATTGGGAATGCCTAAGAAAAAATGAAATAATGGGAAAAATAAATTAGGTGAAATTTCACAGTTTTTGGTATGAAATTGAGAAAAATGTATAAGTCGGAAGAAAATAATTTGTGAAGCAGTTTTGTAGCGGTACCCAAGGATTAATATTTTACGTTTAGAACTTTTATGTAACTTTGATTGTTATCAAATTATTTACATTTTACTAAGGTACTAATTTTGACTCAGTTATGCACCTAACTGTATTCACTATAGATAGAATTATAAGGCAAACGACTATCGGTTTTTGAATCTTTTATCTCCATTCTATAGAGCCGGATCTTGAAATAAATGAGCCGTTATTTTTTTATGATATTTTTAAAATACGGTCTAAAAAAACACTTTTATCGATATTCGAATGGTGTAAAGAATCTTACATATACGTAATCTACATATTAGGGTTCCTCTTTGATGTCTCTAAAAACTGTAGAGAGATTTTAATTTTTAACTAATTAAAACAAAATGTATGACCATAAAACCACTTTAATAGCCTAAACCGGTTCGACTTTGATGTCAAATATCTCGAAGACAATGAATATTGAAGTAAATATAGGATACTATATTGTTTAAAGCCGTTACTGATAATATGATAAGCTATATAAATCATTAGAAAACTAAGGGAATCAGATCTAAGGTCGTTGGCGCCAGGGAGCCCCTTAAAATATAGGCCCTGTCCTTTATAACTGAGACAACTTCGGCAATTTTTACCTAGTTTGGTACTACTATTTTCCAATTAAAACATTTTGCTAGTCTGTCACTGTGACCTCCACCCATTAAAAGCTTCCAGATGCCAGGATCTAGCAATAAGAATAGTATAGCAATCTAACCAGACGGGTTTTGTTGCTCTCATTATTGTGTCATAATCTGACGTGGCTAGCTCTTAGTCCAATAGCAGCTCAGTGACCCTTAAAACATGCCTTATTTATGCCTACAGCATTACACGTGAATAATTATGCTATTAAACAACATTAAGCATTTATTTATGCTATTGTAGAACCTAAGGCACTAAAACCGCTAAAAGCTGTATAGGGGCTGTTCATAAATTACGTCATCAATTTTTGATGATTTTTACCCCCCCCCCCCCCCCTAAAATCATGCAACCCTCCCCCTGCCAAATAGAGTGACGTCATTTAAAAAAATGCGTTTTAAGCTTAATTGTAAAATAAAAAACTATTTAGTAGATAATATTTTATAGCATTAAAAGTTTATAGAAGCACGACTTTCATTCCTTTTTTTACACATTGATGATGTGATCTTCGGAATGACCGCCCCCCCCCCCCCTCCTACGTCATGCTACCATCATCCGATGTCCAGACCCCCCCCCCATTTGAAATGACGTAATTTATGAACAGCCCCTTATAGTGAATTACTTGGCTTTATAATGGTTTATATTATTGCTATTGTACTGCATTAGGAACGTATTACCTACTTATAAATACTATTGTACACCCTAAGGCATTAAAAATAGCTGAAAGCTGTATAGCGAATTTACGTGGCATTATAATGGCTAATATTCATGCTCTTAAACAGCATTAAGCATTTATTTATGCTATTGTAGAACCTAAGGCACTAAACCAAACCGAAGCATTAGTGTAGCAAACCAAAACGCAACTGTACAGCATTCAGCTGTACAGTTGCATGTTGTTCGCTGCATTAAAACTAATGGCTAAACAAAAGCATTTACATATGCCGTTATACAACCGTTATACAGTGTAAAGCATCATAAAATGCTATTGTAGAACCTAAAGCACTAAAAACAGCTGAAAGCTGTATACCGGATTTACATGGCATTATAATGGCTAATATTCATGCTCATAAACAGCATTAAGCATTTATTTATGCTATTGTAGAATCTAAGGCACTAAACCACACCGAAGCATTAGTGTAGCAAACCAAAACGCAACTGTACAGCATTCAGCTGTACAGTTGCATTTTGGTTCGCTGCACTAAAACTAAAGGCTTTAAAAAAGCCTTTATACATGCCATTATACAACCGTTATACATCTTAAAGCATTATATAATGCTATTGTAGAACCTAAAGCACTTAAGTGCTTTTAAACAGTCGAAAGCTGTACAGTTGCGTTGTGGTTTGCTGCACTAAAGCTAAAGGCTTTACAAAAGCATTTAGATATGCCATTATACAACCGTTATACAGCTCAAAGCATCATATAATGCGACAAGTTGCTCGGTGAACGTATATAAGAGTTTATACGGTCCTTAAGTTCGAAATAAGTTCACTATTCATATGTTATAATGCTTCCTGTGTTACTTGGGTTGTATCGGTATTTATGGCCAGCAGACTGTCTCGTGCCGTTTGCACATCTGGAGTGTCACCTGTCCAAATGTTTGTCTGTCTGTGCGACCTGAGCACACAAATGGCATGTGCGACTCTTGCAAATATTATCGCGCTTCGTATTCTATGACGCGAAGACGCGATTTCGCTTGATAATTTGACAGTTTGCTAGTTTCCAATCCCTTTTAGGCAAATTGTAATTGTATAATTTTATACGGTTCGTAACATAATCTATCATATATTTTCGGTGACAACGACGAATTTAAATATTGTTAATGAATTTTGTAATATAGTAACAATGTAGAAGTGCGACCATGTTCTTCGAGATTTTTTTTTCTGCTGAAATAATTTAAACAGTTCCAGTTAGGGTAGTTTATCAATGTCTTAGAAGACAAAGGGAACTATGTTTAAATTAGATTAACTATCGACTAACATGTCACGGACTATAAAATATTTCTAGGCAGGTTAAAACTTGATTTGAATATGTACCTATTGTGTAAAATTTCTTGGACTTTTTTTTTGGACAGTTGGGTAAACAACTGACCCACCAAATTAACAGATACCACCACAGCACTTATATTATGTGCGTTATCAGATACATGTCCGTATCTGCATAATCCTTTATACTTAACGCAAATCCTCGATATCATTTGCATTGTAATAAAGTGTCTAATCCTGTTAGTGTATGTAATTTTATTTTTACCCGGACTTGGGGATGGTCAATATATTCATCTGATCATTAAGCAAGACATTGTGTTTATGAGTGTGAGTCATATAGTTGAAATTGATTAGACAGTTGAAATCAATATCAAATATATAAAAATCTGTATTTCGAATGCCGCACAAGCTCGGATGGAGTCACTACCCCACAATGTGGAATTTTACATAAGAATCAGACATGGATTAAATAATAGCGTAATATAAAGCTCAATTAATACTAAATATAAATATGTAATCCCCACTAGTTAATTCCTCATAGTTTTCAAGAAATCACATTTTTAAGATTGCTTTCAGAAACTCCAAAATAATCATAGAAGTGGTAATATTTCCTGAATACGTGCCTTTATAAACTTTCGTGTAATATTAAACGTTATATCTCTTCCGACTGATAATTTTAAGACCAAAAATATCCTTAAAACATGATTCTGATCTGAGAAATTTGCAATTTAGTAGTTAAACTATTTAATTTTTTTTAATAAAAATCCATAGGTATGCGGAATTCATTCTTAACTAGAGATCTTCCTTATACCATATTTAGTGAACATTATTAATTGGAATAAAGTTAATGAAAGGATTTAGAATTTAAAGCAATTTAAATATTTGTGTTAGGGCTGCTACTTGGTAAAGCGCCTGATTCATCTAACATAGCAAAGTTACCACATAGCATTTTATTATAACGAAAAGGGTACATAATTAAAAAAACGTGACGTTAACCGCCATCATTTGTGTATTGGAGTCTATTGGAATCAGAGGACTCAGAGATTGAGAAATTGTGTACCTACCTACAAAACCTACTTAATTTAAATTAGAGAAAAGTGACATGGGCGTTATGGACGAAGTAATTCAAATCCTAGAAAACTTTCATAGAGGTATCAGGGTCATTCAGGTATCAGAAGAGATCTTATTCTCACTTTCTCACTCACTTTTTTTCCTTTAAAAACAGTATGGGATAATGTCGCTTTATTCACACATGTGCAAAATAATTTATTAAAAGTTTTGACTTGTTTCTTCACGCGTTAGCTTGTAGGATAGAGTTTTACCTTGCCTATGCACAATGTTTTTTCATTCCATAGAGCGTTTGCGTCACAAAGTTTTATGACAAAATATTTTTTTTTAAGACAAGCTTTTATCGCCGACTATACTTTTATTTCAACAGTCGTCTCGTCTACTACTCATCGAGACGATTCTAACAAACCTCTAAGCACAATGAATGTATTGTTTTATATAACTTAGTCCTTATGGCTACCTCCAGATCCATCATCAGACCAGCTCGATGGTACCAAAACATTGTAATGTCATCTGAGTTAAGTAGCTACACTATATTTCAGCTCAATTGGGCAGCAGGAAATGGGTCAAATTGAAGCACCGTGAAGTCCTCGATCTATACGTATGGTGTCCAATCACAGACTACCTACTAACCTACTAATAATAACCTATGATATATAATAATGACAGATGGGTTATGCACGCTCCAAAAGTGAAGCACTTAACATGAGTGAATTCAAACAACTGTCGCTAGTCACGCTCCGGCAAGCGAGAAATGCGGACGTGTCAATGAGCTCCCGTCACCCGCGTGGGAAAGAGACAAACTGTAATTTTCTAACAATGAGAGTGACAAAGATGTAATGATTGTGAAAATAGATAAACATAAAATAATCGTTGTTAGGTTATGGCATAACTGTGGAAGTATTTTTTGTACTCATTTTGTTAGAGTATAACCCATCCATAGTAAATATCATTGATAATAACCAGTTGGATGACCGGAGCATAGTTAGGTAATTTTACATTAATTACTGTTATTCGATTTCTGTTTTATTAAACTAAATGTCGTGTGACAACCCTAAAGATCAGAATTATCAGAAAAACATAGAACTTTAATAACTTCCAAATCCAGAGACGATAATTAATGAATTTTTGATATGATTTTTTAAGTACGTAAAAGAATATTTTTTTTCTTGAAACTAACTTCGCTTACTATATCAAAAGGTAATAAGACAGATATTTAGTTTTTTTTATACAAAGTACAATATCTTTGCTATTTAAGGATTAGGAACATTGCTATTTGAAACTTAAATACTGTGTAACAATATACTGACGATAAGCAGTAAAGTTCAAGCCAATAATTAAAGCATTTGGAGAAAATTAAGAATTTCCCTTTTGGAAAAAAATTTAAGTCCGCACATTAATATGAATATCTTAAAAAGTATCATTAATTTGCATAGACAGACCTTGCTATTTCGTCGAACACCTCTAAAGCTATCTATTAATGCCATAAACTGCCTCCGGTTAATGGCATGTCCGATTTTGATGTAAAATTTCACACTGTGGCCCAGGCGTCAATCGGACGCGTGTTCGCCGCCAGACTTATTTGTATTTGTAATTGAAAAATCACTTCGTCGAACATATGTATCGAGAATATCGAGATATCCTATTCTGTTTTTGCTTGCAGATTTACGAGTTCCGCAAACTTGGAATGTTCGGTAATCATTCAGTTTTTAAATAATAGTATTCAAACAAGTAACGTTACGTTTATTTTTCTTTACTTTTTGTGGTGCTATATTCCGATTGAAATTCCGATGGAAATACATTATGCACTATATTCCGGGTCAATACAAAAGTAAAATAATGTAAACAAACGCATTTACTTTCATGTGAAGCACAGATAAGGTAACCACTAGATAAGCCTTACAAGGCGACTTGGGGTCACCACTCGTTGGAGTAAAACGACTAATAAATTGCGCGGGCGTCCGCCGTGCCGTTCATCTGCCCGAACATCTCTTACTCATTCTGGTCGGCATCTTCAATGCCGCCCTGTCCAATAGTCACTTTCCAGCCGCGTGGAAACGTGCCACGGTCATCGGAATAGCGAAGCCCGGCAAACCCCGGGCCTCGCCAGCCTCTTACAGGCCCATCAGCTTACTCAGCTCGCTTGCTAAGCTGTATGAGCGAATCATCCTCGCTCGGATTCTCAGGTTCACGACTGAGAATTCAATTATCACGGACGAGCAGTTCGGCTTTCGTGCCGGACACTCGTGCGTCCAACAGGTGCACCGCATCACGGAGCACGTGCTGGACGGCTTCTCGCGTCGAACAGGGTTGAAGACGGGAGCGATCTTTCTTGACGTGGCGACAGCCTTCGACAAGGTCTGGCATAACGGGTTGATATACAAGTTATATCAGATCGGTATGCCGGACAGACTCGTACTCATAATACGAGATTTCCTTACGGACAGAAGCTTTTGCTACCGACTGGAGGGAACGCTTTCACCTCCACATCCTATTAGGGCAGGAGTCCCGCAAGGCTCCGTTCTCTCGCCTACACTCTATTCGTTGTTCACGAACGATATTCCTAGGCACCCGCGTGTCGAACCAGGGTTGTTCGCGGACGACACCGCGCTCTTCACGACGCACAATCGCTACATTCTTGTTCGGAAATACCTCCAAGAGGCAATCAATGGCTCAGGTCAATGGTTTCGTCTTTGGCGTATTGAAGTCAATCCGGACAAGAGCGCAGCGATTATCTTCCACCCTACTGCCATAGGTCCGACAGGCCGGAAGGTGCCTCCGGTCCGGCTTTTTGACCAGCCCATTCCGTGGGTTAATGAGGGCAAATATCTAGGCGTCACTCTCGACCGTCGTATGACTTTCAAAAGTCCGTAGTCCCACATCCGTAGGGTACGCAACAGAGCGCTGTTCGTATTAGGAAGGCTAGGGCCGATGATTAACAAGTTTAGTAAAATGTCACTTAGAAATAAGCTGACACTCTACAAGACTTGTGTTCGTCCAATCATGGCATACTCAAGTGTGGTTTTTACCCACGTGGGTATGTCAAGTCTTGAGCCGCTTCAGATCGTTCAGAATCGTTTCCTCCGTAGGGCGACTGGTGCCCCGTGGTACCAGACGACCCTCAGTTTGCACCATGACGCGGGGCTTGACTCCCTTTATGGTTTCTTTAAGCAGACTGCCCGGCGTTATTTTGACAACGCTCCGCACAGTAGTAATCCGTTAGTTAGGAAGGCTGCGAACTACATTCCCAACCCTCCCCCCCTCTCGGACTCTTAACACGGAAGTCACTGATTAGGGGCCGCTCGGTTCGGCGGCCTAGACACTACGTCACGGACCAGGACGACGCACTCACAGCGGCCATTCATGAGAAATGGAACGCTGTACGTGCGCCCTCCCCCACATGTACACTGCGGCGCCCCCGCCGGCGGGGACGCCAACCTCGGAACAGTCGTGACCACATCGACACGTTCAGTCCCTTATCCACCCGGTACCGCCGCATACCGGATAGAGTCACCCCGACCGTCGTCGGGCCTAGCTGAGTTTCTTGCTGGAGTCTTCTCAGCTAGGCTAGGAGTAGCGAACCAGCGACAAAACTCCCATTAGCTCGATCCCCCCCCCACTCACCCAGATCAGGTTGAACTCGCTTCAACTGATCTCGCTGGAAGCGCAAGCTCGGTAGGAGCATTCCAGCGTAGCAAACACGTCACGTCTGGTCGCGGAAGGGTCCTGGATTTTCCCCCGGCAACCATCCCACCAAACAGTCCGCCCGCTTTAGCGCTCCAGAAACATAAAGCCCAAGTCAGGTTCAAAAAAAAAAAAAAAAACCGTGCCGTTCAGTTGCGACCATGGTTTAGACCTGCACGTAGTGTGCGTGTATGCAAGTTTTTTTTTAAAATACGTATGAATACTATTCAAAATTCTGGCATATTGTAGTGTAAGGTGGTATGGCAAATGTTTTAAACGTTAAGAATCAAAAGAGTTGGAGTTACATTCCACTTTTACTTCAAAAAATTTTTTTTACTTTAATATGTTTCTAGCCAGCGGAGTTCATTTTGAATTAGTCAATTGAGAAGTAGTTAGTACGCCCGTCTCTTTTTATCATGTTAATAATGCAATGTGCTATTCCTTTCTTACGGAAGCACGTGTAGGATAGTGATGTGCGGATGATGTGTACCGGACTTATATACCGGCACCACGTACTTTCGACTTAACAAATATACGAAGTACAATAGAAAACAGAAGATCTTTGTTTTATTTTCTTTTTTCTTTTAGTTTGAGTAGTTGGTAGAATTTAAAGATTTATTCTGTCAGTAGTTTTTCTTTTCATATATGTAGTTATAATAAATATGGGTATTAAGGGTGCCACATGAGCGTTGCTTCTATAAGATACTTTCAATGGGTGTCACATGACAGTTGTTTTAAGTAACTTTTAATTGGTGTCACATGAGCGTTGCTTCTATGAGACATTTTCAAATGGTGTCTTATGAGAGTTGTTTTAAGGAACTTTTAATTGGTGTCACATGAGCGTTACTGCTATGAGACAAGTTCAATAGGTGTCACATGTGCGTTGCTTCTATAAGACGCTTTCAATGGGTGTTATATGAGTGTTGCTTCTATAAGACGCTTTCAATGGGTGTCACACGAGCGTTTCTTCTATAAGGCGCTTTCAATAGGTGTCACATAGGAGTGGCTTTAAGCAACAATTAATGGGTGTCACATGAGCGTTGCTTCTAGAAGACACCTTGAATTGGGTGTCACATGGGAGTCGCTTCTAAAAGTACTTTCAATGCACAGATAAGGTAATTTTAGATTAGTCTATAAGGCGACTAGGTAAAATTTATTGGTAATACGTTTTTAAAGTAGGCATATACATATTGCATTATTGTTATTTGTTATCAATTTAGTAAACAGTAAATACCTCAATCAACAACAACAAATTACGGTACGGTACGGTACAGGGGGGCGATTTTTGAGACTCGAACGCTCGAATTTGACATTTAAAACTGAATAAAACAAAGAAATGACGTTTTAAAAATAACAGCGGTAGTAATTTAAACTCACGATGATTTTATACTATTCATTTCTTGCGAAAATAATGGCGACACACTTTTGTGTGCGATTTAATACGAGGTTGAATTTTTCGAATTCGAGCGCTCGAAAGTCAAAAATCGGCCCCCAGTACCGTTTACTTGTAGTACACATGTCCCATCACTACGCAATCACGTGATAGCGTGGTGATAGCGCGCGGTCCTTGAATCGACCAATCGCAGCGCCGCTATCACCCACCCGCCCCTCACGTCTTCCGCAAGATTTGGTGACTCGCGGCGCGAACAAAATGAGCAACATTATTACTCTATAGGAGGTTCTCTGTGATGTGAAGCAATCACGCACTCTTAAAACCAGGTTGTTCAACCAGGGTTACATTGTCAGCTTATATACATAAACTTGTTACATAATATATTTTTTTATTACAAACTAGCTTTTGCCCGCGGCTTCGCTTGCGTTAAATTCGGGGTAACAAACCATACAAACTTCCACCCCCCATTTTAGGGAAGTGGGGGGTTAGAAAGAGACAAAAAGTAGCCTATGCTATGTCACTCTCCATCCCTTCAACTATCTCCACTTAAAAAATCACGTGAATTCGTCGCCCCGGTTTGCCGTGAAAGACGGACAAACAAACAAACACACACATACACTTTCCCATTTATAATATTAGTATGGATATGGATATCGTTTGATACGTTATTTTATTGACGCCAAATATACATTTCTAACTACGAAGCTACAAGTTACGTCTTTATTTGGCCATTCGGCTTTACCATATTTAATTAGTTTAAATAGATGACTTGCACTACTTATGGACATATTTGTTTTGTCTCAACAACGGTTAACGATCGAGTATTCTTGCTCTTGAGATTTTTTTTTTGCAAATAATTCTTTAAATTATTATGCGAACGTATTTGATAGGTACAATTTGCCGCTTAAACACAAATAGTGCCAAATCACTATAAGGCGTCAGATCTGATACCAAAAGAGTATTAAATCAGTAGAGTGGACAGACCAAATCAGCATCCAACTATCCACCAAAACGGGTTCCAGCTCTTTTAGAGCTTTAAAATAAATTAAAGATAAATGTGATTTAAAAAGTAAAATTATTAAGTATATTTATTTACTATTAATATGACTTCACGACAGTTTGGTTTCGAAAAGGGTAAACTAATATACAAGTAACCCTTTATCCATTGTTCCACATATTTAGAGCCGAAAAGGCGGCTGGTGGTTGAAATATTAAAATTACGTGGCAATATTACATTATCTAGTGACTACAGTGGCCGGGAATCAGTTTTATTTTATTGCTTTTGTCAAATATTATCCAATGAAATACAATATTAGATAAAATAAAAATATATGTATATGAGTTCCGTTCATAAGTCTACTCGTAAACTTTTATTATTATTCTCACTTCAGCCATTAAGATACGATAAACTTCTTAATACAATTGGTAAAGAAAGGTAAGAATTTTAGGTCCATTAACGTCTATCAGATTTTCAAACAGACCAATCAAATTTTAACGTTATGTTACTTTTGACTAACGTCGCCGGTATGACAATCTTATTTAGATTTTTTTATGGTAACCCACATCAGAATCAGAATTTCAGTTCCGATACCGCTCAATTACATAATTTTTATTTTTGACTAGCGTTGCTGGTCTTATCTCTCTTATATTGATGATTTAATACACAAACTAGTTAGTAAGTTAACTAGAAAATGAGAACGGTCAATATCGAACGAAACAAGGGATTCGAAAATACGTACAAGGTTGATCGCATTATAAATTCATAAACAGCTTGCCTCGGTAGCGAGCTCAAAATACCTATACAAATACTGAAGTATAGACATGAGAGCATATTTGTATGGCGGATGTGAAGAGGTTCGACCTAGACATCTTAATTTGTTTGACTGACAATTTAAAAAAATACTTTTACCTAAGTTTGCATTGACTTGGCAGTGGCATTGTATTAAGGAGCCGTAATTGGCGTAGCAATTCGTAGTTAGATGAGAACAAAAAATACATGTCTGAGTAAAGTAAGTATTTCAGGGAGATATACTTGACTTACTGATATTGACCCAGATCATCAGAAATTCAATTAAAATTTATGTGACCGGCTCATGTCTCTTCTTAAGGTACAATCTGTTCAAAATTAATTCGTTTGCATCAATTGATTCTCTTAGATTAAGTACGCAGGTATCAAAATATACTATGACACCTACTTAAGTTACATATCAAGAATTATGATCCTGAGAAGGAATTTATTTACTAACGACAACATCCACAGATTCGAAAATAAGATGAAATATATAGGTAATATATAGTATATTAGCTATAAAGATTATTTCTTCTACCTATACATGCCTTTTGTTTGTTAAAAAATATTTTTTTTGCCATATAAAATTTCCTAAGTGACCAGAAAATTCAAACAATGTAGAAACATTTAATGTTCCAATATCTCTATTTGTCTTTTTTTCCAACTCGCAGCCAAGTGAGGATGCTGATTTTTTTTTTGCAACTGCGCCGCTTATTAAGGATTGTGCTACAAAAAGAAAAAATCAAAAAAGTTCAATAGTTTTTTTCAATAAATTAATTGCTTCACCCGGAACTTCTTAACAAAAGTTAAAAATTAAAAAATTCATAACTCGAAAACTACGAAAAATCGGCTAACATACATGGGGTATATTCTGATAGCCCACGACGAGAGGTATCTAAAAAAAGTTTTTTGACGTCAAGGTTTGGACCACCCTGTATGATTCGAATCGAAATTCGATGTTCCTGTAGCGGTCATCCTGTTATTGTATCATTTTTGAAAAAAGCACTATATTGGACTCGGCGCGAAGGGCCATTGCTGGCTTCGTATTGAATTAAACGGACTCCTAAAGTCGTCCGTTTAAACATAATACTCAGCCCGCAATGTGCTACTTCGCCTCCTCGACAATAATAATGTACTATTTTTAACGAAGGAAAACAAACGTTTACATCGCTTAAGGAATATAAAGCTTGTGAAGACTCTTAATTGCGAGATTGGGCTAGAATTTAACTCATAAAGGTACAATAAAAGGAGACCAGTGTCCTGAACTCTGTATTTTTATTTTTTAATACACTTGTGGTCTATTCTACGTGCAATTCTTTCAAATGAAAGCATAAATGAAAATATTGCATCTTGCCTATTATCATTGAGGTGACGCGATACGGGATAAGGTATACGGGAGAAAACCATTAAGCTAACATAAAACCTGACTGTAATATGTCCCTTCAGATCATGCCACATTCACGCTCCCAAGTGCTTTCATTTTATTTCAAAACTTGCACAAAAACACTTCAATTTTACGTGTTTGCGTATATCCCGTCATCCCGTCACCTTAATTAAAAAAAACCGGCCAAGTGCGTGTCGGACCACGCATAGGAAGGTTCCGTACCTTCAATGTAATAAAAACCAAACTAATACCAAAAGGTCGTATCTGGTGCCTATGGAAGAAGTTTTTTAGAGATAACTCAAAAATGGCTGAACCGATAATGTTCAAAGTAATTTTCGTAGAAAGTATATGATAAGGCACATCGCCTCAAATTTTTTCATATTTTTTGGACTTACGATTCAAAAGTTACCGGGGGGGCTACACAATTTTTCTGACTTTCGAAGCGATTATTTCAGAAAATATTCACTTAATCACAAAATGGTCAGGTTGATATTTGGTTAAAAAACATTTATTTTAATTTAGTTACATCTATGAAGCGCCCCCCTAAAAATATTTTTTTTTAAATTTAACTCCATAACTAAGTAGCGGCATACAAAATACACCTTATGTGTAAATTTTATTCAGATACGTCGTATAGTTTCCGAGTAAAATGGCTGTGACATACGGACGGACAGACAGACAAACAGACATGACGAATCCATAAGGGTTCCGTTTTTTGCCATTTGGCTACGGAACCCTAAAAATGCGGTTAAAATCCAACTTATGTTTGGATATACATCTTTTGTCTCACTTTCCTCTTCTTGATAAACAGAGTCGACACGACAGTCACTTATCACTCTTACGAGTACACCCGCCACAGCCAGTCACTGTCTCAAATATTATGTTAGTTGTGTTTTGTCTCACCTTTCTCTTCTTGAAAGACAGAGTGCGCCGCCATATCGTGCGCAGGAACGCGGTGGGTTTGTACAGCTCCGAGTCGACGCGACAGGGCTCGCTCATCACAGTCATCACTCCATTTATTTACACCCGTCACGGCCTGTCACGGCCCCGCGATCACTCCATGGTTAACGCACTGTCACTTGTCACTTGTAGTTTGTTCGTTTCATAAAGTTTATGTTCGTCCGAGTGTTTTTACCTATTCGATAGAAACTCACGATGTCGCTTAGTCTTTCAATTTTAAAAATGTATGAGGAAACGTGAAATTGAAGGTACCTACAGAATAGAGATGATTAAATAAGCCGATTAAAACCTAAATTTCCTTAATTCACACTTTAATCTGGATTTTGATTACCGTTCCCTATACCTACCCAAATAGGAGAAATAATTGTAATTAAACTTTTGTGATGTTTGGATTCATTATATTTTGGATTTACACATTGAAAAATCTCTCCACAGTAACTAAATTAGATAAGAACCTACCCGTAAGTATTTTTCTATTTCCGACTGCAGTAAAAGTAGCTTAGGTAGCGACCAAAATGGCTCTTATTAACAAAAAAGTCGTGCCAGGACCATTTGAACACCGCACCCGCTTAGCTATTTCAGTTGCCGATTGTACTCCATTAATCGAGACGATAGTAACTAACCTAAACTGATTGAGGCTGTGTTGGACGTTGTTTTTGTACAGAGTACTTATCCAAAGGCCACTTTCGGTCACCTTCATTAAACTAGCTTGATGGTCCCATAATATTAGATTGTCATCGAAATAACACAGTCAGTTCAGTTAGATTTATTTAAACCCTCATCCGGGGAACGATTTAAAATTTAGCTTTTAAGTAAATATGACACCGATTTTGAAACAGGGATGCCTATTCGTATAACATACAAAAAAAATATTATATTCGAAGAAAAAAAAACTTATATTTTTTATTTGTAAGTACGTGGCATTGTTTGATACGTTTTGATTGTAAATAGTTATATTTAATAATTTTGACTAACGTTCTTTTACTGACGGCGTTTTGTTTGTTCTAGTGTAAAATACTAAGTATCTCTTTTTCTATAAAAAATAAATAAATCCAATCTAATCTACAATCTGTTAATGGTTTGATTATGATATTCAACAGGATTAGGAGGACAGGAAAGGAAAGTATTTTGATAGCAATTCAAAACCTGATTTTAAAGTTAGAACACCACTCCTTTTCAAAATTATTCTACATACTCTAACAATAACTACATATTTGTATGACTGCCACACTGCCAATACCAAACATAAAGTTGCAAGTGTAATCCTCGCATGATGTTATCAGTGTTGGAACTTATCAAGTATGAATCCTGTTAACATTACTAACGTTGATATGATAACAATATTTGCTCACCTAGAGAGTATTACATGGTCGATATAGCTGGCTAAGTGAATACCAGACTCATTTTGCTGTGTGAATAATATACACGTGTAATGTGAAATGTTCAATTTTCTTCGAGTATTTTTTATTGAATTAACATTTTCCATGACATTTGAAGACTGCAGTATACAAAGCGTTTGAAAAATTAGTGGATTTGTAAAATGTTCTATTTAGTAGCGCTATCATTTTTAGTAGATAGCTGTACTATCTACAATAAAAAAATACAGGACAACGAACTCATTTAAAAAAAATACATTTTATGTGAAAAAATGCTTTTGAAACTATATTTTTTTATTCCATTTTGAGTGAGTGTAAAACTTTTCTGTAATATTTTAGACTGTATTGACTTTTTGCCCTGCCAAATGACCAGGGCCCGAAATTAGGTGAGCTAAAATACCTAAAGTTCGCGAGAGGACATAATATAGAGTGGTTACAACCGGATGAAAATAATATTTTATTTGGATTAATACTAAGTACTTGTTTCCTTATCTTTCTATATATACTATAGTACTCGTAGTACTAGTAGCTTTCACTATTTTTACGCTAATACGCCACTCTGACAAGCATTGATAATGAATAGGAAAATACAGATTACTAATTTAAAATATATGTCACATTTTCAGATTTATTATTATAATGTTAACTTTATGGCTGCAATGTAACCATTTTTCATCATTACGACTATTACTTGCAGTGCCCGGATGAATATCGAATACCCGGAATCCAAACAAAATATTATTTTCATCCGGTTGTAACCACTCTATATTATGTCCTCTCGCGAACTTTAGGTATTTTAGCTCACCTAATTCCGGGCCCTGCAAATGACACATTATTTTACACATGTGGGATGGATATTTTGATAGATAATGGTATAGGAGTGATTTGTAGATAAAATTCGTCGTGGGTCTATAAGTACATGAGTAGCTGTACAAACACATTGTATGTTCCAATTTTAATCTCTTTGCCTTCAACAGTTTTAGGCTGTGCGTTGGCTATCAGTTTTTAAAGAACGCAAGAGTAAGAGCAAATTGTGACAGGGACACTTATTCATATGTTGTCGTATAACGTCCATTTTATTTGATTTAGGATACTCCTTGCTCGTACTTATTTGTTCGCCACAGATTCACTAAGACTAATAATAAGCGCTGGTGGCATAGCGGTAAGACGTCAGACTTTCAATCCGAAGGTCGCGGGTTCAAACCCCGGCTCGTACCATTGAGTTTTTCGGAACTTATGTACGAAATATACTTTGATATGTACCAGTCGCTTTTCGGTTATGGAAAACGTCGTGAGGAAACCGGATCTAATCCAAACAAGGCCTAGTTTCCCCTCTGAGTTGAAAGGTCAGATGGCAGTCGCTCTCGTAAAAACTAGTGCCTCAATTTCAAAAATCATATTGCGTTAGCATCTGCCAGAGTTCGGAAACTCATATACACTATGAAATTCCTGAGAAAAATCGCTGACAAACAGTTAATGAAAGTGGTGTATCTGGCGTTGTGCCAGCCTGTACTTAATTATTGTATTCTTGCCTGGGGAGGTTGTTGTAAGACCACTCTAATATCGCTGGAAAGAGCACAAAGAGCGGTGTTAAAGGTATCTTTGCGTAAACCGAGAAGGTTTTCTACAGAACTTCTTTTCAGGGAGACAGGTGTTTTCAGCGTTCGAGACTTTTCTTCATGCGGGTCGCAGTATACATGCATAAACTGATAATTAACTCTTCAGCCTACCCAGGTATGCTGCAAAGGCGCATTTTTAGAGCAACTGTTCCTTGTGTCAATAGTAAATTCGCTAAACGTTTTAAATCGTTCATCTTCCCGTTTATCTATAATGCTATTCTTAAGAGCTGCGACCTCAGGAGCTGCCAGCTCTTTAGGGCCAAAACATTAATACGTAACTTCTTACAGCCCCTTACTTACAAGGAGTCCGAAGATTTGCTGCCTTGAATGATGTTCGTACCTAACCACCAGCTCGTTTTTATTTATTCACATACCTACATAACTATCTACACTTATACAACTCACATTCTTACACACCAACGTTTACACACTAAAATCAAGTGGGCAAGACGTTTGTTATATTTAGTTAAGTTCACATCTAACTTCATTTTAACTTGCATCAATTGTAATATTAAATTTTATAGTTATAAGTTGCATGTACTTTATACTCCAAAAGCCGCCTCGTTTTTGGTAACATTCATATGTTTCTGACTTCCACGACACAGGCCTAGCCTAGTGTGGGAGTCACTGATGATCTGTGAATGTTATATAAATGTATTTATGGTCAATAAAATATTTTTACTTTTTTTTTTACGCAAATTCCCGGGATTAGGTTGCCGAGTGGATCCCAGGCTCAATAGAGCAAAAAGCTGGTACAAACGCTAGGAGGAAGAAGATTCACTAAGACTAATGTCAAAACAATAGTAAATCAATTTTAAAATTCTTAAATATTGTTCCACTTCCTCTGGAGTCAGTTAATTTTGGATCATTCTACCACATCGTGATATAATCGTTGGAAATCGCTTCAAGAATAATTGCCGTAGCTATTCATTCAACTACTTCAATGATCAAATTAGCATACCTCCGTTCAATAACACATTGTTACACATGGGAACCTTAATACTATTATCAATAAAGGTCATAGTAAGTTGGCAAGTCGGACCTGTATGAACAATTACTTACCAGTTCCGCGCAGTTATAAATTTACATAAATTTGCTTCAATGGAAAAGGGGAATTCTTGTAAATTTGGTTTAGATCTTAATTTGCATAAAAAATATCTAACTAAGAGTTTTAACTAACATATACCTATATAACAGTCAACGGTTAATATTTCACGCGGTTTTATAAAAGCTCGCAACATTACAAACGATTTGATGATATAAGTATTTAAAGTATATAATGTACATACTTATACTTATAAGAATACTTTTTAACTTAGGTTAGTAATTGTATGGTAAACTGTTTCTGGTATAATCAGACAGGCGATCATTCCGTATATATAAGAGATATCAGAAAACTTTAAACTGATATCGAAACATGCTGTATACAGGTAAGTTTATAGACTTCTTTTTCAATAGCATTTAGGTTTGTTACACCTACATTTGTACCTATCTTAAGAGATAGTTTTCTTAAGCGATCACCGCTATTTGCGCGTTTATCCTCATAAGAATATTACAACGCAGTAAACATATAATTGAAGGGAGAATACCAAAACGAAGAGACCGAGGAAGACCATGACGTGCGTTTCTAGATCAAGCCAAAGAAAAAGCCAACCTCATGATGTATCAAGAACTAAAAGAATTAGCGGAGAACAGAAAGAAATTGCGATTACTCCAGCGACAAGAGCCAGGCTCTTAAAATTATGATGATGATGAAACATATAATAGTTACTAATAAATATAACAGCTAAAAATATTGACCATTACCTCAGATTTCCTCGATATCACAATGAATTTAATGAGCGTAATCTAATTAGTCAGATATTTCCCACGGCTTTTGACATTTAACACCACATATCAGTGACACGACTATTTTATACGAGTATAACATGTATTGAGTGTGATAGATGCACTGCACAGTATACCTAAGTAATATTATCAGTATCATCACAAGTAAACTACGCTAGCGTTATTATAAATACAGGTTGAAATATTAATCACCGTTCATATTCAGCGGGGTGATTAGGTAGGACATACTGAATAACTTTTATTATGGGACCAACTCCGAAAACGCGAAAAGGTTTTTGGCTGTTTCATACATTTCGGTCGATCACATATTGTCGTTTTCTATGGGGAACCCAAACAATTTATTGCGATTTCGGAGTTGGTCTTATAGTAAAAGTAGTTTAGTATGGCCTGCCTAACCACCTCGCTTAATATTTCAACCTGTATACATTAAGTATATGTTTTTAATAACTTACTAATCGGGAATACTTAATCTTTAAATATACATTGAAGGTTTGCAAAGCCGAAAAAAACGAAGCTTGTAATTAATTGAATAGTTATACTTATAACTATAAAAAAAATACTTTATTTAGGTATAAACCCAATCAATCAATCAATCAAACACTTAAGAGCCATGCTCTTGTCGGTGCAACTCAAAGTGGGCTCTCCATTTGCTTCGGTCCCAGGCCTCCTCTTTGATCTCTTGGTATGACCTGACCTTAACATTATTTTTAATTTGGTCTATATAATTAATTCTAGGTCTTCCTCGCCTTCCTTCCATTTTTCCTTCAACTATCTTCTGTATGAAGTTGTCATGTCGTATGAGGTGGCCCATCATCCTCCCTCTTCTCGAATCTATGCTATCCATCAACTGCCTCTTTTCCTCCACTCTTTCCAGCACTTCTTCGTTCGTCACTCTTTCAGTCCAGCTAATCCTCTCCATCCGCCTCCAACACCACATTTCAAACGCCTCAAGTATACTCTTGTCCCTCTGTGTCAGTGTCCATGTCTCGCTGCCGTAAAGTGCTATGCTCCATATATATGTTTTTACAAATTTATTTTTTGTGTTTTTGGATATGTTTGAAGTTAGTAGGGTTTTTTTATTATGAAATGCTTGTTTGGCCATTGCTATCCTGGCTTTTATATCGGGCGTACACCTAGAGTCGGCGGTGATGAGGCTTCCTAAATATCTAAAGGATTTAACCTTTTCTACCGCTGATCCATTTAGTAAAATTTGTGACAAGGTATAAACCCATTACATTTAAATTGAATTAAATTAAAATTAAAACTACATATGAATTAAATACATTAATTAAAATACCTTAGAATAATTAAATTAAATTAGTAGGCGATTGACGAAACCTTGCTCGCGAAGTAACATGATGCACACACTGCCTTTACAATGCTGTTATAAGTATTTTATTTTGAAATTAAAATAATACTTAGGCTACCTAGCAGGCTGAGTGTCTTAGGAAGGTATTTTAGGAAGGTTTTTTTAATGAACTGGTGATTGTTTCATAACATTCTTAAGTGATTTGTTATATGCCTCGTTTTTTTTTTCATGCCCAGCCATGGAAATGGGCAATGCTAATTATTGTAAAGTGGCATTCGTAAGTCAGGATTCTGGTAAATATACTTTAATTGTGTTTATATTCAATCTACTCAGGTGGACATGCTATAAATACTAACGTAACCTCACGTGTTCATTGACGTAAAATTCTAATCTAATTAAATCGAGATGAGGATTAACATGCAATCGTTAATTTTAGTCACAGGCGGTAAATATAGTCACTATAATAACTGTATGTGTATGTTTAGGTCAAATTGGATGATATCACATCATAATGTGTAATTAATAACTTTAAATAACGCAGACTGATTCAACCTTTGGACTTTCACTACACTGTGGACAGTTATAGACTGATAAAATTCGTAAAAATAAATGAAAATCGGAAATGATGCTTTTAGCAATGCTTAAGCAAGTTTAAAGCAGATCGATTTGCTCTTAATGGCATTGAAAGCTTTTATAATGTTACAAAACTGTCAGTTTAAAGTCTAACTAGTCTTTAAGTCTCATTATATCTAGTGAATTAAATTAAGCCTTTACGTAGGTATGTTCATTGAGTATGCAATTTTCTGGTAGGTGATCTAATCAGCAACTGAAATATCCTATAGGTACAAAGGAAAAAGCGACCAAGGCCCCACGCCCAGGGCCGCGATTCGAAAAATAAACATACACACTGGACAGACACAGCTCCAACCCAACTCAACTCAACGCTATAACGACATTGACATTTGCTATTCGAACAGATATTCATTCAACATTGGTATCACATTGGTCTCACATTGGTCGCACATTGGTACAACATTGCTACAATGTTTGACCAATGTGTGACCAATGTGAGACCAATGTGATACCAATGTTGAATGAATATCTGTTCGAATAGCAAATGTCAATGTCGTTATAGCGTTGAGTTGAGTTGGGTTGAGTTGGGTTGGAGCTGTGTCTTTCCAGTGTGTGTGTTTATTTTTCGAATCGCGGCCCAGGTGCCGGATTCTAATTTAAAAATACATTAACAATACAATAAAAACATAACCTATCTCAAACATAACTCCAACACACAACAAACATTCAACCAATATTGGAGTTGCGTTGGAATATTTCTCAAGCAAATTCTGATATTTCTGATTCAGATGTTTATGCCGTAGATGTATTGCGTTGTCAATGCATTGGCGTTGTATTGAAGTCGGATCGTGTCTACATGTGTTTTAAAGTTAGAATACGGCCCCAGGGCTGGAAACGAACCAGCGCCATCTGCAATCCCGATCCCGATGCAGAAGCCGCCGTTTCGGTTCCAGCTCGGATAGCCAGCCTACTGCTAATCACTTCGTTCGTCGTTCGTATATTAGCGTCTCTATCGCGCGTATCAGCAAGAGCGCTAGAGACGCAGATAGTCAGTTTTCGAATTTCGATTTCCGCGGCAGGTCCTCTTGGGCGCCGTGGGCCTTGATCGATTTTTCCTTTGTATATTTAAGTCTACAACTTATATAGCAGTGTGTCTATTTAAAAAATAAATAAATCAAGTTTTTTTTTTACAATTTGATTTATTTTAGTTTGTCTAATGATGGAGTGTGTCTATTTAAAAAATAAATAAATCAGTTTTTTTTTTACAATTTGATTTATTTTAGTTTGTCTAATGATGGAGATTAATCGTCATACTTATGTACAAAACAACCTCATAAAGTTTAGGCTCCTACTTAGATTGTAGTCCAAAAATATGTACCTATATATTCGCAATAGTCACCGACATTGGATTTTTTGTTGACAAGAACTATAGTTTTTTTGGTATAATTACTTAGCGTGACTAAAAAGTTGTAAGATGTTACAAAATACTTAAAATGGAAACCTTTTATGTTTTTGTTAGGTTAAGTGTAATTTACGTTGGCTAAGGTTAATATTAAATAATCAGTGTATTTTTTGTATTTGATGCAATAACAAATTGGCGTAGGTATATGCATTTATATTACACCTAATTATGATTTTCTCTCCAGATTTTATTAATTAAATAAATTTTATTGTTGTGACTAATTACTATAAACTACTTCATCTGACGTAATTTTGTAAATGATTATTAGGTTGTAACATCACATAACGTAAAGTCACGTTTTGTAAAGCTACAATTCATAATTTCACTTTATGCCTATATTTCTAACAAATATGATTGTTAAGGCTAGTATTTAAAGGCACAACAAACAATTATTAATACAAAATTAATAAAAATTGTTAACAATTCTAATGACAAAAAATATTTTATTCTGTCATCTTAGAACTTATGAATGATGAATGAAATAGGAAGAGAAAGTACATAAAAGTATGCAGGTACATATTTTGTTCCTGTTCCCTAAACTACGTCTATGGGACGCTATCTTAAAAAGTTAGAATTTGTAAAATCGCCGGTCTCGCTAACTCTGACCTAAAAACAAATTTTGATTTTATTCCTGTAGTGAGAAAAGTCTGTAACTTTACTAAAATACGGTATATTTTGTTGCCGTTTCCGTTTACCTGAGTCAGATAACCGCAAGCAATCTGTACTTATTAGAAACTAATTCACTGACAACAACAACGGAGATGCTTTTATTTTCACCGTAATATTGAATCTCGCTCTCTACAACTTTCTTAAAACTTCACTCACTTAAAACACACTTTTCTCACTTCGTTTTAATTTACAGTTTATTTTTAAACAAATAAAGATGGTGAAAAGCAACGCGTTTATATCGCCTCTAAACCATCCTCAAACTACAAACGGTATGTTTGCAATATGACATTGCTATGGAAGATAACATTATACAAAAAAACTTTACACCCATACTACTATAACCAACAAACCCGCCATGCGATTATCAACTTTAATGCAACCCAACAAAGTTTACAGCTCATAAAAAAACAACCTCCGCTTGTGTCTTTTCGAAATGACAAGAAAACGTAAACACTGAAACTTTTTGCAGCGATCGATTTTCGATCATCTTCGCTTCAACGTAGAGTTTATTATGAAATGAATGCGTTCGAAAGGAAAATCATACGGATTATGTGGCATTCGATACGCCGTGGGTGCGAGCGAGACAGCCAACGCGACAAGGTCAGCGTACACTAATAAACATATTTAAATAATAAAGTGTAATTTATCTTTTTTTTGTAAAATACCAGTTGCTAGGAGCGGATTTAACACTGATTGCGAATTGGTTTCGTAACTCGGCAGCATTTGTTAAATTTTAATTGCCAAAGTTATTCAGTTTATACTTTATGTATACCTACATATGTAACATACCTAAATGTCCCAGTGATTGACAATGCCTGAATTGTTATACCTTCAATCGTAATTCCTATTGTTGTGTTACTGTGAAAAATCGTTTTCTCTAGCTCAACTACTTTCCTGAGACGTCTTGTTTAAAATCAGGGTTCCGTTGTCAACTATTTAGTTTACGGAAAATAGTTTCGCCATATCCGTTTTTTGAGTCGTAACTCTTAAACGCATAGTAGAAAGGTCGTAAGTGCTGCAAAATATCCCTTATTAAACGATCTTTTGCACGGATGTATTGTAACAGGCTGGCAACTACGGAACCCTACACAAAGCATGGCCCTACATGCTCTTGGCCGGTATTTCTTAGTCAAAACTATTTTTCACCATTATTTTGTTTTATGTTCTTAATAACTGGAATGATTAATCATTTAATAACTCAATGGGTTTACCCGTAATTTTTTTGTGAAATTTAGAAACGGCAACATGTTACCTATACTTAACCCTTTGACCTCCAAGCATCGGACGGAAAAGTCGTGCCCTCAGCACGTGATATGCTGGCACTGAGGCAGGGATCGTTACCGGTATTCTCAAAACCGGTTGTAATTTGGGTTTAACCGGTTATACTTGAATTTCACTATTTATATTGCTAAAACCATGAATAGCGGTAAAGTATTACCGGTATTCAAAAGCATTATCGGTGTTCGCAAATGACATGTTTACCTGTAATCGATTTTATTAGCGGTATAAGAAGTCAAAAGACAAGCACCTAAAAGGCATAAGACTCGAAAAGTCAGAAATTCATTTGTGAAATACGACACTTTGTACTACTACTTTATTTAGTTGGTTTATTTCTAGAAAATTTGAAATAGGAACGCCTTAGCAGAATGCGTATTATGGTTGTCATTTTATCGCCTATCTCGTCATGCGTCACTTTCGCACTTACGTACTTGTTAGAACGTGACAGCTATGGTGACAGGTAATAAAAATCCGACCATATTAGTGTAGCAGGTCTGTCCTCTGTCGTCGAACTAGTCGGTTAGGTATAAATTCGGCCCGATAGAGACCGTAACTTAGATACAGATGTCTCACTCGCACTAGTAATAAAATTGTCATTCACTGAATATAGGTATTGAATACCGGTAAAGAATACTGAAATTAGGACTTGAATTGTCATAATGATATTAGTAATATTAAAATAATACCTCTAATTCGAATACAGGTATAAAATTTAAACCGCTATTAGTTTGACAGTTTGTTTACAGGTATTTAATAAAACCGGTTGTGCAATCCCTGCACTGAGGGCACGACTTTCCCTGCGCGTGATTTGACGTCTTGGGCGGTCAAAGGGTTAGCCTACTTTTTAACCCCCGATGTCAAACGAGGGGTATTAAATAAAAGACCACATTATGTGTCTGTCTATGGCACCGTAAAACTTAAACGTTGAAAAACTTGGCAACGCTTTTTTTATAATTTTAAAGCAGGTTTTCTGGCGTCAGATCTTAGATATATTTTATCAAAATCGGTTCAGCCGTTTCGAGGGATTTCCATTTTTTTTTATTTAAAATGGGGATAAGGGGGGAATGCAAGTTTAAACTTACGTCTTCTTCGAGGGCGACCGGGAACTGCGTCAGCGGCTTTACGGCGACGTCTTCTAGTGCCGACTTTCGTCTGTTGACAAATTATATGTATACTTTAATAAGCAAGTAACTAATCTATTTATATTGCCTAGATTGATATAGTGAAAGTGCGTAAACTGAAGAGCTGAAGAAGTGCAAATGACATATTTAAGTTGCCATATTAGTCTACTAGATGGAAGCAGGCACCTTCTATTGGCATGAATTATAGTATCAATTTTCGATTTGGAACACAAATTAAAAAATTAAAAATTAATAGTTCTAAGGCAATATATATGTCGCAGGGAAATGACTAAAACAGAGATTTGAACAATTCTCTAAGGGATATGATCAAATCACGCAGGATGTTAAAATGGAGACTCCATATCATCATTTTCCTAGAAAAAATCAGTAATTTCACCAAATCACTGACGCTGTTTAGTGGGAAGACAAAATCGGCCAAAAAACGTGACACGCTTTTTCATTTCACTAGATTTGTTTAGGCATTTGACACAATCCCTAACCACTACAGTAAGTTGATGAAACGAACTCAAAAAGTCAACTAGTTTTATCATTTCGCTAAACAAGTTTAGTGAAATGATAAAGTCTCAACTGGAAGATGGTAAATGGTGATTTGATTAAATATCTGAACTGGTTTAGTGAAATGACGAAAGGAAGTACCGAATGCAGTATTTTACTTTACAGTTAAGCTTTTATCAAATCTCTGACTAGATAAAGTGAAACAGATATTAAATCAGAGATTTTAACAAATCTCTAAGGGATATGATTAAATCTCGCAGGATGTTAAAATGGAAAATCCATATCATCATTTCCCTAGAAAAATTCAGTCATTTCACCAAATCACTAACTCTGTTTAGTGGGAAGACAAAATCGATGACATGGAGTCTCCATTTTAACATCCTGCGTGATTTGATCATATCCCTTAGAGATTTGTTCAAATCTCTGTTTTAATCATTTCCCTGTGACATATAGATGCTTTGTACAAGAACACTAAATCAAAAAAATTAAAGGCATCGACAAAATTACTTATAACACCGTCATTACTTATAACAATAGTACATTATGATACAACTGTGCTAAGTTTACGAAGCGATATTGTGCGCACGAACGCACGTGAGTGCGCTAAGGAAGCTGAGCTATGTAATGATCCAGCACACGCGTTTCATACGACGTTTTTCAACACACTTGCGAGGAAATAACAGAATAGAGTAATTAATAACTTTTGATAAATACATTAATTGTTAGAATATTTACGGGATAGAGGTACTTACGAACCTAAGATAATTAAATTTAACTATCCTTTTTTTTGATGGGACTGATTTTTGGAAGACCTTTTCAAATCATGAAAAGGTCTTCCAAAAATCAGTCCCATAAAATTAAAAACTTCACATTTATTTTGTATTTTGTATTTTTTTCTTACGTATTGCTCACTAGATTTTTATGATAAATCTTTGTTACTAGTATGTATCACAATTTTTAAAATATATCCAAAGGTTAAGTTAACGCTAAAGTTGTCTTCTTATTCACTTAAAATATAATTTGTTTAAATTAATAAAATACAACAAGAAAAATCTAACAAATAAACAATGATTTGAGGTTAACTTATAAATGGCGCGCAATTTTCTTTTTTGGATGTGCGTGCAGCTTAAGGCTAAGGCGCGGAATGCCAAACAGCCAATATTAAAACAAACAATTCGTGTTTAAAACATAAGTTATTGTGTATTACGAGTAATATAATGAGTTGAAATGATTCTTTTTCACAATCAGGATTGTATAATTTGTATTCTATCGTAAATGTGTATATGTTTAATATATTTACTTTTTTTTTACTTGTTTAGAATGCAAACTCCTAAAGAATTAAAAAAAAAGTAAAGGTAACACCCGACTAAATTACAACGATTCGTCTGCGTACATACAACTTTGTACTAGAGTACAAACGTCACTTGATCAGATTATTAAATTATTGCACTAGTTCGATAATTATTGTGAAATGCACGCGTGTTTAATATCTAGGATTATGAGCATAAAATCGGTGGAATAAGAACCTCGTTACGTGCAGGCAGCATACGAAGAATTACTTATAACACCGTCATTCATCGAGTTAACCGACCTAAAGTAAAAGCGTCGTGGTTAAATACTAACCTCGTTGGTGTGCGCACACTGGCTAAAAGAAAGCGCACACTAACCTAACCTTTTCGAAAAACCACAACAAGCCGTTTTTGAGGATCATTCGTCATGTCTAACGATATAATATTATGAATAGGTATATTCCAAAAGTAAACAGATTTGAATTCTCTGGAACCGTGGTGCCCAGGAGTCCATATATTAATTAGGCAGGTCACTGGGAACCATTCTCTAACAGATTGGCATAGCGATCCAGAGGGGGGATGCAGCCAGCCCCTTAAGGGAACCCTTCCCCAGGATTCGGACCTCGGCGACCTCACTTAAATTCATGATTGCTATTAGTTTTCATTATGTTGGATAGTTTCTAACTTTGTTACTTAAATTGTTTTTCGGTTTTTAAATAAATAAGTAAAAGTCATATTAATATTTTAAGATATGGAATTGAAAACACATAATTTTTCCATAAGAAAGTTTGTTAAACTCAAACATAGGGTCGAGACCTCGACTATCTACTTATGAAGACGTTCTCGTCCTGTCCATTTATACAAAAAGTTTAATGCTTCAACCGTCTATGCCAGAAGAGGGGTTATTGTAAAAATATAATGAAACGATAAGACCCGTCAAGGTATCTCCGAATGGCCTTTTATCCCACTAACGAGCATGCGACAAAGCTTTGAGAGGTTCTGTACGTACAAGGATCTATGGTAAGGGATGTGGCATTTTTCTCATTCTATATTTTATAGTTCGAATTCACTAAAACGGCGCCATTTACGAGTAATTAGCTAAACCTGTCTAAGAACCATCTCGAGATTTAATTCAAAAATACACTCATATCGGTTAACCCGTTGAGAAAGTACAATTCTACAGTACAGATAGGCCCCTATTTCACGACGCTGACATTATGTGACATATGTCGGCATCGTTATTACTGACGTCACAAGCATCCACAGGCTACGGAAACCGCTTACCATTGGGCGGGCTGCATTCTTGTTTACAACCAGTGCGATAATTAGAGAAAAACTGCATTTATTATCACTAAAACTACTACTTTTGTAAACAGAAGCTTTGACATATAAGTATGTCTCGAAAAACGCGACAATAGGCACGATCATTTTTTTTTCATTTATGGTATCAATCGATTCGTTTTGCTGTAAGGATCAAATGTCTGTATAGGGCCAATTGCGTTAAAGCAACACCAAAATCAGAAATGAGATTCAAAATCTGACACTCGCTTTTGTTTCTCAAAGCGCTCCTCACAAAATGCTATGCAACAGTGACGTCACGGTTGCATAGTCGCCCTGTTTAAACTAGTTTAAAGTATGGAAAAATTACAGTAAACTGTTAAAAATCGAATGGTATCAATGTTTTTTTTAAATATCGTACTATAAAAAATCGTAAAAATTTTAAATTATGAAGTCCCCCTTATCTTTGAACCGTTTCAATATATTTTTTTAAATTTCAGCGTCATAGTGCCTATTGTTACGAAATTCCGACATTTTCGACACATGCCTAATCTTATGTCGGAAAATATCGACAATTCTTCTAAGCACTTAATGTTTTTCGTGACAATTGTCATGAGCTCTTCACCAAACTAGAACGACGATATAATAAAAATATGTTGTATTAAAAAATATCATGCTGGTGGCAACAAGCATACATCCCGCCCAATGGTAAGCGGATACTGTTGCCTGTGGACAACTGTGACGTCAGTAATTTGGATATGTCACAAATTGTGACAATTGTCACCGTGGTGAAATGGGGGCCAGGTAGACTTTACTTATAATATTCTTAACCCCGGAACGGAAATAGTTGAATTATGCAAGGTTTTGTTAGTTTGTGTGTTTCTGCATCAAGTGAATGTTGCCATTTACCTCCAAAAGCGCGTGTCTGATTACAAATTTTAATTTTATTCTTGGTCCCTTAGTTTTCGCTGCCTGCCTACCTCTTCTAGAGGTACTAAACATCTGCTTTCACATGGGCCCCATTAAGGCGACCCTTCCACCGTTTAATGCTTTCTTTGTGTGCTGTGACATCATCAATTTATTCGTTTCATTATAATAAGCTGGGATGAGAAATAGGTATTCCGAATTTCGTCATGAAATCTTGATTCCATGCTTGAGTTTGAGCTGAACATTGCCATGTTTATGGCTTTACAAATTACCTAGGGTAAATAATATCTTTGTCCTATAGGTTTCCACTACCTGAATTAACGTTTTCACGGTTACGGGCTTTTAATATACGGGGCAAGCTTGTACCTGCAATTTCAATATACCATTTTGTGTCATAAACAAACGTTTTTAACACAAGGTTTGAAACACCTTGAATGACGGATATAACATTCACTTCTAATTAAGTGGCGGGCAATCATAATGAAAATAATCGAAGATTTCCATGCTTAGAGAGCGGAAGGGTATAGGTATAGGTATGCCTACGCCACGCAGTAGGTGTCAGAAGAAGTAGCTAACCGGGTGTAAGGCGTGAAAATGATCCATCACGCTTTTGTTCTCTTAGCAAAAAAGTCGTACCAAGTTCATTTTGTACAATAGGGATGATGACACATGTCGAATTTTTTAATAATATTAAGTTACCTGGATGCAAAATGATAAATATGAAAATTTAAGAAATCTATTGAAATAGTTCAACGATATAAGGCTTCAAAATTCCATAATTTTACGTTTTTTTTAAAGTACGAAATTCAAAAAAACAATGACACCATTCGATTTCTCACGTTTTACTGTAAAATAAATTTTATGGCAACCATATACATAAACGCAAAATTTCACTTTCAAAATAGCAATTGCATAATCTTTCCATACTTTTAAAACGGGCGACCATGCAACCGTGACGTCACTGTTGAATAGCATTTTGAGAAACAAAAGCGGGTGCCAGATTTTGAATCTCATTTTCGACTTTTGTGTTGCTTTAACGCAATTGGCCCTATACCGACATTTGATCCTTACAACAAAACGAATCGATTGATACCATCCATGAAACGCCCGCTTATCCATCTCTGCTGCTAACTTTAAGTACTTTAAATAAAAGGAATAAATAGTAAGCTGGGTTAGCAAGCTGGGGATTTTTTCCTTGGAGCTCGCGCGCGAACCGTAACTATCTCACTATGCAGGTACCTCAGAAGTATGATCTTGAAAACGGGCCCCACAAGTCCTTTGATGATGGCGGACGCGTTGAGGTGACATCGCCCGTGCAACACGATCCCGTTCACCTGTAAATGACAAAAATACATTAATTATTGTTTTAAAACAGTATAATTACTTGGAATGACTTAAATATTTATGTTACAATCTTATTTTACTCACAGTGTTTTGTCAGTTAATATTTCGTTCTCTCTAAACAAGATCTAAACCAGGCTGATGTCTGATTGATCTGAAATTCCGCATACCTGCGTAACTTGGATGCCATACAATATTTTGGTACCATCGAGCTGGTCTGACGATGGAGACCGAAGGTGGTAATAACTCTGTGATAAAACATCGCAAGCTCATTGCGTTTGGGTTTGTTATAATAATGTCGTTGAGCAGTTAATATTTTTTACAATAAAAATACAGCGTTAAAAGATTGTATAGGTTTAAAAAACAGGCTAACTTTTAGGTTCCCGTGGCAGTCACTGGTGCTAACTGTAATTGGGAAAACAATGCTCTGTCAGTGAGACCAATGAGATGGACCATAGACCATAATAATGCCGCAGTGGATAGCTCAGCATGTGCTGAGCATATGCCTGGAAATCTAACATCAGAGAAGGTTGGCTGCATCTTGTGATGTTGACTGGTTACCATCATCCTTAAATTATTATCAAGAGTAAATTCGTGGAAATCATCGTGCATTTTTATTGACTAAATTTGGTGAATGGTGAATAATAAATAATAATAAATACTCTTTATTGCACACCTCATACAGTTACAAGCACAAATTTTACAATTAGATAAATAACAACAGGCGGTCTTATCGCTAATGAGCGATTTCTTCCAGACAACCTTTGGGTAGTGGAGACTAGAGAAAAACAATAAGCAGTAGGTGGTGCATAGAAACAAAAGAGACGAAATAGATAACACAGCACATTCATATGAATATACATACTTAAATAAATACAAAATAAACATACATATACGTACATATATACATATATAATACACACAGTAAGAAACAACAGTGTCAACTTAAAAACCTAAGGAAGAGATAAATAGTATTCCTTAAGTTGCGATTTAAAGCTACCAATAGATTGCGCGCGTTTTTTTTATGTTGAGAGGGAGAGAATTCCACAAACGAACGGCCTGGAACGTAAATGAGCAATTATAAAATTTGGAAGATGAAGATGGCACTTTTAGGAGCAATTTTTGAGAGGATCTAATAGAATTAAGATAAGAGAAACGCTCTTTGAGGTAGCGGGGAGTTGCAGGGTTAAAAAGTATAGAAAAGAGTAAAGAAAGTATGTGAGAGTTACGGCGGTGACGGATAGGGAGCCATTTGAGTTGAGAACGAAAACTAAAAAAATACTGTATCAGTATCGATAGCGATTACAAGCTAAATACCCTGGCCTGGCTAAAAAGTTATGGGTCAACAAGGGATTTTATTGAATATAAAACAGAAAGTTCCCGTGAAGTAACATTTCAATCAGACTGCACAGTGAATTGTAAATGGGCCAGTTTGTTAGCTTCAGGCGATTCGGGTTAGGGTAGAGAGTTGAACACAGCGGGTACCTAATGCTGAAGCCTTATGTCTGTTCATTCATGTTCTTACCACAGTTTCGGACAGCACCAAAATTGTTGGCTTTTAGGTTATTAACGAGTAACTCAGTAACGTGTAATGTACGATAAAACCACTGTGATAAGAAACAAAAAATACTTACCGGAGTAGAGAACAAAGATACATTTTAATCAAAGCGCACAATGGATTGAGAAAGGATCAATTGTTAACACACGGTGTTCGAGTCCAACCTCAGAGCTGCTGATAGCAGATATACAGGCTGAATTTTTAACCCCCAGTCATATTGAGCGAGGTTATTAGGCGTGCCATACTAAACAACTTTTACTATGGGACCATCGGACCCGGGGTATGTCCTTAAACTACGTCCGGACTCGGGTATGTCCTTAAACTACGCCAAAAAGAGAGGTATGGGCACTGCGAATGGCATCTCGCTAAGTGTGGTAGGGCACGTTCAGCGAATGTCATCTCGCTCAAATCTGCAGCAGAGCCCGACTGGGGAAGTACCTCCACCTTACAGAAAACCACAGCCAAATAGCACTAGACCCTACTCATAGTGTTGTGTTCCTGCCGGTGAGTAAGGTCGCCAGTGAGCTCTAAGAGGATACATTGTGTTGACGACGGGGGACCCACGGAACCAATAATACGGCCTTTGGCCTTTGTGGGCGCAGAGTGCAGGTGCGGCGAACAGGGAGACCCGGTGAAACGGTTGTCCGCTGGCCGCACGCAGGTCAGTAGGGTTCCCGAACCCAGGGGTCACTTAATCTCCACCCTGGGAGGCTGAACCGCCAACCTGCGAAAAATCCCTGGTGTGGCTGTACTGGTACCCTTGCTTGCCACAGACGTGATATGAATTGTAAATCGTGTTGCTTAAAAACGGCAAATATAATAATTATCAGTTATCACCTTTATAATTATTAGTTGTTATATCGATCCGCCCATCGCCCCGCTTATCGCTCCGCCCTCCCATATCCACAGCCTGCGGCCACTTGGCGGTCAGCCAGACGCCCGCCGGAAATCAAGAGATCAGTCTAATGTATTCTCGAATCTATATACAAACGGTTGTCTGTCCGACAATCGATAATTTATCTGACATAATTAATTTCCCAACTGAGATCTGACACGTGAATGCAATGCAGCTGTAGTTTGTGCAGATTTTGGTTTAATTCTGAGAAATGCATTGTTCGATATTACAGTGTGTATTGTATGTATGGTTCTTTTGTGTTTTTTTTATACGACTACGGTGGCAAACAAGCATACGGCCCGCCTGATGGTAAGCAGCTACCGTAGCCTATGGACGCCTGCAACACCAGAGGTGTCACATGGGCGTTGCCGACCCTTTACAAAAAGGAGGATTCACTTTGTTGACGGCTAAAGGAACAAGAGAAGCCCTCGTCGCCAAAACACAGTCCTCTTTGAGCTGTTTGTCAACCTTACTTACCAGCAGGAACACAAAACTATGAGTAGGGTCTAGTGCTATTTGGCTGTGGTTTTGTGGTGTGGTTCCGTAGTCAAAAAGGATCCTTATCGTTTAGCCGTGTCGGCTCTTTTCCTCTGTCTGTCTAACCGCGGTTATGGAATAAATATGGCATGTATTTAACCAGGCTGCTAAATAATTGAATTTGGGTAGCTATAAAAAATACAAATGGGTACCAAAATTAATAGGTTGGCGACTAATTTGGGGCCGTACATTATCTCCATATGGGCTGTTTTTTAATGTCTTAATAACCATTGTTTAACTATAGGTAGGTATCAAATAATTATATTGAAAACTGAATTTATAACTGGGAAGCATTTATAGAAGCCTTTTTTAATCGAAAACGATTACCTATTAAATTAAAAATAAGGTACTTTTAAAATATTTTGGAAGCAATTAAAGTGAATTACATATTCAATATTAGTACAACGGGCAACTTTACACGAGCTTTAATTATAAGATAAAATGGATTCTTAAAAAGTTACTGGGGTCTAGAATATTGGTAGGTAAGTATCTATAGTCAGATATCTAGAACCAAAATTCATAAGCCACATATGATTTAGAAAAAATTAAAGGTGCCTTTTGTACAGTATTACCAAAATACCAACCTAGTTCATAGAGCACAATGAATGGTGCCTTTTGTGTAGGTATTACCTAAATACCTACCTACCTAGTTAATAGAAAATATGAAGGGTGCGTTTTGTGTAGGTATTACCTAAATACCTACCTATACTTCCTTAGATTGTTATTAAATCAAATACAAACATTGAAAACATTGAAAAAATAATCAACCCAGCAGACCTATACTTCCTTTTTTTTGTACCACGACGGTTGCAAACAAGCATACGGCCCGCCTGATGGCAACTAACAATGACCCTATGGTTTGAAAAACATTCTATTTAATTTTCTTAATTACCCCCTTAAAGCACCAGGGGACGTACAACCTACAAAATGTCAAGTCAATCGATCTAGCAATTTCGGAGCAAATAGACATTGTGACAAGACAGAGTAGTACATGCTTCCTTTTAAACCATTTTGGTACGGAACCTTAAAAATATTCCAGTTTCCTGAAATTTTAGTGCTCCTGTAATTAAAATGATACCAGGAATTGATACCCAAAAAATGGTTAATTAGGTAGAAACAAATAGCTGGCAACAAATATTTAAACCAAGCCTGCTTTGAATAATAGATGCCAAGTTAATATTTTTGTTGCCAACCTATTATTTCAAGTTCCCGGTTATTTTCTTGGTCAGCTATATATTGGTTCCGTTTTTCATTAATATGATGCCATATGTTTGAGGCTTACAAAAAAATATTATCGCTAAAATATTAATTCACGGCCAATTTCTATTATTGTATGCCTTAGAAAAGTTGCCGATTCATGTTTTAGATACCCGGAAAATTATAAGCCAATAAATATTATAGAACTTATGCATATAAATAATAATAAATAAATATTATGGGACAAGTTGCCATCAAACATATCGAAGCGGCCGAGGTACTCTAAAATATCGGAACATGCACTTTATCGCCTTGACAACGGGCTATCTATTAGGTGTAAACGTTGTTCCGATATTTGTGACCACTTTGGCAGCTCCGATATATCCGATAGCGCGACGAAATTACACAGTGCGTCTGCCATGACATTCCAATTCAGGGATTCGTTTGCAAAATATTCAGCTTTAAAACTCCAAGCCCTAACTTTTTGTAAGAGTATACACCCTAGCCTTTCCAGGTGCCGGATTCTAATTTTAAAATACATTAACAATACAATAAGAACACAACATATCTTAAACATAACTCTAACACACAACCAACAATCAACCAATATTGAAGTTGTATTGGAGTTGCGTTGGAATATTTCTCAAGCTAATTCTGATATTTCTGATTCAGATTTTTATGCCGTAGTTGTATTGCGATGTTAATGCATTGGAGTTGTATTGAAGTTGGATCGTGTCTATACGTGTTTTAAAGTTAGAATACGGCCCCTGCTGAATGGTTGTGGTTGGACGCGTAAAAAACAGAAAAAATATATTTCACAACTTTTATAAATATCTGAAAATTTTATGTGTCTTTACTTCGCACGATTATATTTGAGCTGATAGTAAAAACACAACAAGGTAACAACAGTTTAATATTCGATTATATTTTTCTTGGACTTTCTTAAAGCAACCATTTATACTTACGTCTTTTGTTTTTGATGGCGACTGTACTTAAGTATGTATTGAACGCTAGAAAATAAAAGCGTCGCTCGGTTTCACTTCAGCAAGCAATCCATCGGGAATGAGCCATTCCATTCAGTTTTCCCATTTACTATCGGTCTGCGTTCCTAAGAACGCGCTCCATTCGTTCATTGAATAGAGGTGTGTTTGGATCGCCAGTGTCTTGGTAAATATTGACGTAAAAGTGAAAGAAACACGCATAAAGATTATACAAATAGCTCCATAAAAGAGTAAATTAAAAACGCCGCCAAATTTCAAATAGTTAAGCAACCACTCCACCCAGATTTGCTAATAAATTGTTTTTATATCACACTTGTTCTCAATCGGTGTTATTATTCCACATAAGTGTACAGGATGTTATAATCATTCATATTATAACTCAACTCTGCAGCTCTCCTAAGCGAGTAAAGCATTTATTAAAATTACTACCTAGAAACACAGTAGAAAAAACCACTAAATACCAATTTAAAGGTTAAATTTAAACAAAAAAAATGGTGTAACTTATTTCTACTAGCCCGGAGGTTCAGCAGGTGTAGAGCGCAGGTTAAAGTAACACTCTTTCGAGCGTACTGTACTTCGCTGTACGCCTGTTGCCTGTGGACGAGGTACACGCAGCATACCGTGTATGCTATGCGTGTACAATACAATGACGTGTTCAGGGTACTGTTGAGGCTGCCTCGGTACTGCAACTACTGCAGTGCGTCGGGCATGTTCGCCGATGCACATGTGGACGGGTTTCATGCCACGCTGCGTAAGCGCTGCGCCGCGACGCTCCGCAGAGTGCGCGCCAGCCGCAACAGTCTCCTGGCCGTCGTGGCAGAGAGATGGGATAGCGCCCTAAGCAGGCACTGGATCTCTCAACACTTAAGTTTAGGTACTAACATAGTTTTTTAAATTCTATTGTAATACTAACACTATATGGATTTCTTTGTCCGAAATAAATCCTCCTTGTAAAGATCTTGTTGTGATCCTTTTTGTAAAGGGTCGGCAACGCGCATGTGACTCCTTTGGAGTTGCAGGCGTCCATAGGTTACGGTAGCTGCTTACCATCAGGCGGGCCGTATGCTTGTTTGCCACCGTCGTGGTATAAAAATAAATGTTTTTTTATTTTATTGGCTCACAGTTATTTAGGCAGGTAAGAAAATCATATTTATGTAATGTAACTCATTAACTTTAACGACTCCTAGCCTAGTCGTTAGTGACCCTGCCTACGAAGCGGGAAGTCCCGGGTTTGAATCCTGGTCAGGGCATTTATTTGTGTGTTTATCACAGATATTTGTTCCTGAGTTATGGATGTTTTCTATGTATTTAAGTACTTATCCATATTTATCTATTATATATATGTATCGTCGTCTAGTACCCATACATAACACAAGCCTTATTGAGATTACCGTGGGCCTAGGTCGATTTGTATAAGATTGTTCTATAATATTTATTTATTTATTTAACTTTAGCAGTCCCATGATGAATAAGTATTATTTATTATTGCGATTTCATGTTTGTCCGACTGTAAGTATCTAAAGTAAAAAGTTTATTTTATGTAAGGTTAGCGATCCTTCCCCCAGTATCAGTAGTTGGCGGCATTCCACTTGGCGATGATTCACGGCAACAAACATTACAATCGGTATTTGTGCGCGTTTCTTCAGGCGTTAGTTGCCAATCCGATTATATAGATATCGAGTGATATTGATGGTTGTTGTTAGGGCTTACGTTTCGTTTTTGTAAATAGTAGTTGTACTAGGCTACGAATTGTAGTAGGGTTGTCGCCAAAACACAATTTCAATTGTTTTACATGTCATAAATAACACAGGTGATTGTGCCAGGGATGACTTATGAAGTGGAGTGGAAGTGGAGGGCCAACAGTGGAAACGTCTAAAATGTAGCCAGCTTTTAGATATTTTTCTTAACTTGTTGTTAACTAATTAGCAGTGATCGGCACGACACGTGACGCACCGCGGGATTGCGAGCAGAAATCATAACATGGACATGATTAGATTATAACATAACTCCGTGATTTTGTTAAATAGAATAATTTTATTGTATGATATATATTTGCAAATATACGATAAAGTGTTAAATAAGCTTATAAAATGTATCATTAATTATTAAATAAAAAATTGATATATTTCGAATGTTGAATATTTCAATTTGACAGTTTGTGAAATATTAAGTAGCGGCTCGTAATTTTGCACTCATACAAAATACGTAAGTGTTAAAACGGTGTAACCATTTCAAGTGCAACTAAACCCTTCGACCGACTACCTGGCTTATCGAAGGTCATTTGCGAATTTTCTATTGTTTGCGTTTGCGTTTAAACTGGGGCGGTGCAAAATAGACGGCTAATTGAAATGCCTAAATAAAGAGTTAATGCCATCCTTTTCTAGTTTACTGATAAGGATTGCAACTATTTTCTAATGGCAAATATGTTTACTTATGTTCCTCGGTTCATTAAGTTCGCACGTGTTGTTAAAGTTCCTTATTATTTCAGTGTTTATTTCAACGACTTTGGCTTGTTTTACGGACTCGATAATCTCTTATGTTACACTAACTGGACTTCCTATTGGCTGCTGATTGGACAAAGTGAACTGTTGCTCGTTGGTGTCCTGAATATGACGCGTAGGAGAACTCGGACCTTTCCTCAAGAAGCAACCATTTATAGTGGGATTGAACCCTACCCTGAATTGATGTACGAGTCGACGCGACGTTTGATATACTGTACGAAATGTGGAAATAACTTTGGATGTAGACAAAGTTCAGTTAAAAGATACATTGAAGGGCCTTTGCACAACAGATCATCCGACAATGACCCTAAACACTTTTACGATGATTTGATAGAATTCCTTATTCTCTGCAACATACCATGGCAACAAATAGAAAATCCGGCATTTGTAAATTTTTTACAAAAGTATATATGCTGCACTTGTGCTACGATGCCTTTTTCAAAATTACCTAGCGAGAGAACAATCAGAAGACATCTGGACAAGTTTTATGAAGGCAAGATGACGATTATACACAGTGAAGTGAAAAATGAAAAATTGTGGATATCACTGGATGAAACCACGGACTTTCTTGGAAGATACATTGTTCGTTTTATAGTAAAGCCTCTGAATTCAAGTACTTCAAAGAAGCCATTACTTGCTAGCGTGTAAAATGTTGGATGTGGTAAATGGTGAAAGCATTGCAAACTTTGTAACTGATTGTTTAAAAAAATTATGGAGCGAATCTTATGAAAATAACATTGAAAATGTCCTTTGCATTTGTTCAGATAGTGTCGCGTATATGCTGAAAGCGGGGCGAATTTTAAAATCAGTTTATCCCAAAATGAAGCATGTAACGTGTTTGGCTCATGCTCTCCATCGGGTTGCGGAACAAATACGATCACAACATACAGATGTGGATAATTTGATCGCAAACATAAAAAAAATATTTTTGAAATCCCCAAGTAGGGTGAAACTATTAAAAGAAATGTACCCAGACCTTCCTTTGCCTCCTGCACCTGTCATAACCAGATGGGGCACTTGGCTTTCCGCAGTGTCGTACTTTGTCAAATATTTCAATGAGATAAATAATGTTTTACAACGTTTAAACGCTCGTGATGCAGTATCGATAAAAAAAGCAAAAGATATCTTAAAGAAGCAGAACACAAGAAGGGATTTAATTTATATTCACGAAAATTTTCAAATAATCGAAATTGCCTTAACAAGACTACAACATCGCGATACCACAATTGTTGATACCTTAGAAATATTTGACGAAGTTCGCACATTAGTTAATTGGAGTTCCAACTTAATTATACAAGCCAAATTAGAGGCGGTCATGATGCGTAATCCTGATTTAGATAAAGTTAGAAATTCTGCAGATAATATTTCGAATGAATCCGCAATCATTGAAGAATATTTGTATGAATTCGCTCCACTTACATCAGTAGAAGTAGAAAGAAGTTTTTCAGCATATAAGTGGATTTTAGATGTTAAGAGAAACAGATTAAAAATAGAAAACATAGAAAAAATTATGATCTGTTATTATAATTTTATACGAACAAATGAAAAATAAATAGTAAAGTACTGTTGATTTATACATTATATATTAATGTTAATTCTTGTTAACTTATTGCATTAGTTCATAATTTAATTAAATTATAAGTTTTTATTGTACGAACATTTGATAAAAATTATGATCATTTTACTACGTGATTATATACCTATTTTGAACTTGATGTCGTTTTATTTAATGGTAAAAATCATTCATCTTCCTGTGTGGAATGCCTTTATGTACTACAATCGTAAATACTGACTTCCTAAAAAGACCGAAATCTCGGGGCATATCCATGTTAACATAATGATTGAGGTCATTGACACCGTGCGACACGGGTCGTGCCGATCACTGCTAATTAGTTACAGAAAGGGCTCCGTATGTGATATTATCAAATCAAAGGTACATCATTGTCGGTTGTTAATAAGGCGTTGCTGCCATAAAAGATCATTCAGATATAAACTATATTAACAAACTGACAATGATGTACCACTGACTTGAAAAGGTAACATATTATTGTGATAATATTAGGAAAACTTATGAGGGGGAGAGTGTAGCAACATTGAAGTTACAATGGGTTCCGTAGCCAAAATGGCAAAAACGGAACCCTTATAGTTAAGTCATGTCCGTCCGTCCGTATGTCACAGCCATTTTACTCGGAAACTATGAAACGTATCTTAATAAAATTTAGGTGTAAGGTATATTTTGTATGCCGCTATTTAGTTATGTAGTTAAATTGCAGGAAAAAATATTTTTAGGGCGAGCACTGCAAGCAGCATACGTACTTGTATGCTAACTATTTTTTTTACCAAATATCAATATGTTGCACATCAATCGATAGGTCTTTAAAAATAACATCGAGCTTTCTTAGAACATTTTGTGATTAAGTGAATATTTTCAGAAATAAGCGCTACGAAAGTCAGAATAATTGTGCCCCCCCCCCCCCCCCACCCTTCTCCCTGTAACTTTTGAACCGTAAGTCCAAAAAATGTGAAAAAATTGAGAAGATGCGCCTTATCACATACTTCCTACGAAAATAAAATATTTAAGCGGCGAAAGAACGCCTGTTCGAATCTAGTAGGCACTGGACGCTTGGTCACTATTTCTTGACTATATTACATCTATATCGGTTTATAAATACAATATACCTACCTAACATCTAAAGATAATTTTAATTAAGAGACTAACCTTCCCACGCGATTACAGAAATATTGATGTTTATTTTTAAATTGTATGTTTATTTTTAGCTGTTTTGTTTTATTTAGAACTGTTTTGGCTGTATCATTCGTCGGTATGCCCGGATTGCCCGGTTGTAATAATATAACAATTTCCGACATTGAGCTTTTCAATATTACGCACACACGTTTTGTAAAGCAGTCAGATTTGGATTTCTTTTTCTGTATAATTAAACAATAGGTACATTTTCTGTCTCTCAAGCTGTTTCGTTTATGTCTTCTTGAAGAATAACGCATTATTGTGTATCTTTAAGATCTAATGTATTACTGTTTTGAAAAAATAAGTCCCGCTGAGTTTCTTGCCGGTCATAATACTTCTCTGTTCAGAGGTGTAGGGTTAGAACCGGTGGTAGTTTTTTTGTTCTCTGACGTTTATAAGGGTTACATTGTAATGTGCCTAAATTGAAGAATAAATATATATATTATTGAACAAAAATCATGGATAGGTAAACAATAATAATAAAAATAAATCGGTATTACCACAAACTGCCAAAAAGGTATTATTTTGCTTAAAAACTGCACATAATTTTTGAATTGAATGATACTCGTAATTCCCTCCAGACAATTTTTAAATGAAAAAATACACTTGTTAAAAAGAAAGTCAGTAGCAGAAAAACAAAAATGCACGCCATTGGCCAGCGATAAGGGCACCGCTTGCGCACATGCTGGGTTTACATGGCAGTCAAACTTCAGTCAACATCTGACTCTTGTATCATGCGGACGCGTCATGTTGCTCTTCTATGTTCGGGTTTTGTTATTTATTACCTGGCTCGTTTATAGCACTGTCTGCCGTTAACGTATGTCTAGCATGTGGTACTTAGATGTAAAATAACCGAAAATGAATTATACGGTTGAAACAAAGAGATTTGTAATTAATTTAGAAAATGATAATATAGTGAGTCAAATCAAGTTACCTAATATTTCAAATCAACTTATCAACAAAAATAATAAGGAATATGAAATAAAAAAATATTCCAAACGACGGCATGTAAGCCGAGCCTGTCAGTGAGGTGCGATAGTTCACGCCCACTGACCATTTCTTGTCCTTTTCATTTTCATACAAAAGTGCAAAAGAGAAGCCGCTTTGCTAACTCTTTAACGCGAATAGAGTGTAGTTTGTTTTGTCACTAATAAAATAAAATAACACATTTGACTACATTAACTTGCATTAGCTTATAATATAAACATGGCAAATTAAAACAGTTATCTAGTTTACATTCTAGGGAATTGGTTACGAGAACCGAACCACTCGAACTTTTAAACTGAATCGAGAGGCTACGAAAATAGACCTCGATGGCTACTCCGAAGTAGAAGCAGCGATAGAAAATAAAAGGTCATAAAACAGAGAAGAAATAAAATGGTTTATCATACACCAGTGCTAGTATAAAGAGCCCTTATGAATTTTAGCTATAAATATTGTACCAATGTTTTATGTTTTTCTGGGAATAGGAAAATACTTTATTTTTGCTTTAAAATTTAAGGAGAGGTTTTATTAAAAAATATCAATTGGAGAGAGCATAAAACTTTAGCTGTACTATAACAAACTATAGGAACTGTGGTCTCTAAATCGAAAGATTTAAACTACTTCACGCCAAAGCAGGTGTTTACCCTACAGTTCACGGAATCACATTTGGGTTTGCCATCCAGTGTAGTACAGGCCGAAGTCTTAAAACCCTGGTTCCTTCCATAAGTCCTAGCAATATACTTCAGTGACAATTTTTGTAGAGAATTTAATGAAATATATGTATATTCTTTATTGGAAGGCAGCGAAGTTTAAGTGGGACTGGGCTGGCCACGTCTGCCGGATGCTGAATGAGTTGTGGGGCAAAATCACTGCGCCACACGTCGTGGTAACTTCAACTGTTTTTATAGAAAATAAGAAAACTAAATTATAACACAAAAGTAGGGTTGAGAGGGGAGAAACACCGAATGGACGACCTGTTTTTACTGTTATAACCTACGTGTAAGCAAAATTTCATGCTTTCTTCCGGGGGGACCGCTTTTTTAAAAGTCTTTAGGACTGGAAGCCGTACTAGTGGACTAATTGGGCAGCATAGCTGTGAGAGTATCACTTCGCGTAAAATTAACATGGAAAAAATTCTCCTTAGCAGCAGAGCCGTTTGGGTTGAGTGATACACGAACACAACCATGTGGTGTTCTCTGTGCCTATATTAGGCAGCAAGAGCCGCAATATCTCCCGTGCCTACGAGCGGTAAATTAAGCTCCTTCTCCTAGGGCTAGCTTTCGCTGCGAAACCGGCTGGATTAAGGGCGGACACGAACACGGTTTGCGGCTTAGATCCTGATGGCCAACGAGAACCCAAGCACAGCACGTGCCGTGTGTTCAAGTAACACCACGATGTTAAGGTACGTGCGGTTGTGGTATCGGCAGGATTCTGCCCGTACACGAATGCCATTCGACTCCGATCCCGATTCCCTACCAACAAGAGCCCGAACTCCGCTTGCACTGTTTGAGTTGAACAACCACGTTAAAAAACTAGCTTACTCACCTCCGAAAACTCGTCGCCGACTTGAACAGGTGGGATGGCCTTTCCAGCATAACCGGCAGGATTTAGCCCGCAGACGAACTCAGCCATACGAATTCGGCCCCGATGCCCGGCCAGCGAGAGCCTTCACTCCGCTTGTAACATGCACTAGAGTTACACCAAGATATAAAGCTAACCCGCTAAATAAAGCTGCTTACCTCCAAGATCTCATCCCCGACTTTAACAGGCGGGCTGGCCTTTGCAGCTGAGCCGGCAGGATTCAGCCCACACACGAACACAGCCATGCGACTTCGGTCCCGATGCCCGGCTAGCGACAGCCCGAGTCCCGCCCGCGCTGTACGCTCAAGCTTGACTACCACCACGCTGTCGCCGAGGGACGCGTACTTCTTGCGGATCTTGTCTGTGGAAGAAGACATTGTGTTCAGAAACGTTTCAAGTGAATGCGGTGTATGCGGGAAATGAGAGCGGCCTTATCTCCATATCGGTCGCTCTTGCAATATTGGAGTGACAGAGATGAAGATGAATCTAGATTTTAGATCTTCATGGTCGGCTCCTTGCGATAAATATTACTTGAAACGGGATATTTACCATGTATATTTGTTTTTACGAGCACCCGATATTTCGGCGCAGTTGCATGCACCATCATCACGGAGTAACTAACGTTGCGGCTAGTTTTAGTGGTCTACCCACACACCGTAGCAATCTACCCTCTTTCGAGATCGCTACGGTGTGTGGGTAGACCACTAAAACTCGCCGCAACGTTAGTTACTCCGTGATGATGGTGCATGCAACTGCGCCGAAATATCGGGTGCTCGTAAAAACAAATATACATGGTAAATATCCCGTTTCAAGTAATATTTATAATGTGAATGACCATGTGAGCTTGAAATCATATATCCTTGCGATAAGTAAAGCCGTTGCGATTGTTAATCTAATAATTTCATACTACAAGTTGTGATACCCTGCCCGTAGTATACCTTCCTCGACACGACAACAAAGCTATTTAGACAATTACACCTACCTATAAAAATGTTACTATATTCCTCTGACTCAATGTTTTGCACTAAGTATTAGTTATTATGTGGTTTTTCATAAGAAATCTTTTCATATTAGACTACACAAATAGATCCTTCTACACAGGAAAAATTCTGCTTAAAAAGGAGCGAAATCATCAAAATAAAATTTGATATACATGAATTATCGAGATCATGGAATTGCATTTGAAGTGGTTGTACCGTTTGCAACAAAAGGAGAATAATTTTCTCTTAATTTAATAAAATTACATACCCTTAAGAAATGGAATAAGTAGTAGTCCTCTGTTTTTTGTTTTTAGTCGCTATCATGTTCTTCATCTGAGCTGTCACAAGTATTGATAATAAGATTGTTTGGAATTCGATCCATTTCCCCTTCCTGACATCGATATTTATTTTCTTCACTTTCGATATGGCGACAAATATTTTCCCAGTCCTCAGCAGTAATAGATTCATTCGTTCAGTTGCTAAACTCATAATGCCTTGCATGTTTAATGAAACGTTTCTTTTCGCTACATATCCTTTTACCATGGACCAAATATTTTCGATCGGATTGAATGTCGGGTGATACGGTGGCAATCGTAAAACGGAGTGGCCATGTTCTTTTAAAATTGCATCTATGTGGTACTCACGAAACCGCTCTTTATTTTGTTTAATTAAATCATACAAACTGGTTTTGTACATCAACGGGCTATACGAAATGTTGTGTTCTGTCAACCAATCCATCATTTCTTGTTTATGAGAATTTGACGGTGGAGCACGATTCAAAAGTTTGTTGTGATAGGACGCATTATCTACGATAAGTACGCTATTCGGTTTAAGGTTCGGTATTAATTTTTCTTTTAACCATTTTTCGTAGTTGACAAAGTTCATCTCGTCATGGTAATCTCCCGTTTTTTGGTTTGCCTTAAACATTAACAAAGCGTTGGGAATAAAACCATATTTTCCTCCTGCGTGCACTATTATTAACCGCTGGCCTGTACTGATTTGTTTTTTTACACCAAATTCTGTTCCATCGGTCCAAGCCTCTCCGGACACATGTGAAGTGTGGATGTAGGTTTCATCAGTATAAACTAGTGGTCTATCTTCAGACCGATATTCCGCAATTTTGTTGAGGTAATTTATTCTTAGCAGTCGTATGTTGTGTCTTTCCATTAATATTTTTCGGTTGTCCTCGGTCTTTTTCCATTGAAATCCTAATTTTTGTATTTGTTTTCGTAAGGTGGAAATGCCAAATTTGTAATCTATATCGGATTTTAACACAGAGTGGAGTGCCTTTAAGGTTGGAAATTGCTTATGGGACAGATGAAAATTGTATATAGTTCTCCGGATGACTTCCTGATCAAAATCGTCTACTGCTGATGACGGACAAGTACGTAACTTTTTATTTCTCGGGGAGGTGAATTTCTTTGTTGTTGCGAATTTCTCACTATTGCTCTCAAACACAATGTTATAAACAGTAGAGAGACAAACACCTGTAGCTTTTTCAACTAACTGGGCAGCGGTGTAAGGGGAATTTAAATTTTTCTTCAGTTCAAGTTTAAAATATTTATAACAGTTAAAAATAATCTGCTTACTTTTACTTTACTCTCAATCGGACCAAAATTACTCACTGCCATATTTTTTGAAAATTATGTAACTTACAATTGTGAGAATACAATAAAATCAGACGTAAAAATATATGCACAACATACGGTACATTCTCAGAAGACCTGAACATGTCTATAATCACACCGCTGGGCGCTCACAACTCAGTATTCCAAGCTGAGTGCATGGGCATCATCAATGCGGCTGCCGCCATCACTGCAAGGTAACAGGAGCCTCCATCCGTATACTCTCTGACAGTAGGGCAGTACTGATGGCTCTAGGAAGTCACATCGTTACATCTGGACTAATACATGAGTGTCATGAACGGCTAATGGAGGTATGTCAAAATAACAATATTGTCCTTCAATGGATTAAAGGTCACAGCGGATCCCGGGGGAATGACGCAGCAGATGAGCTGGCCAGGCAGGGGTCAGGTGCTGGGTCGATTGGTCCGGAGCCCATTCTTCTGACGCCCTTCAGCAAGGTACGCTCGACGTTGCTGGAACGAACCGGGAGACTGCACATAGCACTTTGGCAAAGTCAAGAGGGATGCAGACAGGCTAAACAAGCCATGCCTAGCATTAACAATAGACTCACCAAAAGACTTCTCCGTCTCGGCAAAATCCGGTTAAGGATGGTAACTAGTGTGATAACAGGTCATGGACCATTTAACAAACATCTCTTTAACTTAGGTGTTACAGACAGTCCCCTGTGCCGTGGGTGCATGGAGACAGAAGAAACGGCCTCTCACGTGGTACTGGAGTGCAACGGAGTGGCCCCGTACAGGGCAAAACACCTCGGATCCCCGGGTGATCTCCCCGAGGTCCTACTCAACACCAAAGGTTTGATAGGATTCCTCGAGGAGCTGGGCTGGCTGGACTAGCCGTCCTTCCTTCACGCAAAATAGGCGCCAGACGTCGAGTTGCGGAAACCTGCCCGTACTACAATACAATACAATACACAACGTAAATAATATTCACAATTTGACACTGACATTATTTTGGTATTTACTTCTTCAATATATAACAAACCTCTTTTTATGCTGATAGTATAATACGAGAAAATAATTTTTTTTAATATAGAATGCCTGTAAACATACAATACTACTACATATGCAATTCCATGCTCTCGTTAATTTATCTATATCAACGTTTCTTAAGTCCAAGGAGAACCAAATTATAAACCGGCTACTGGTGAAACGACCGGCCATGAAAGCAATCCACGGATATTTTCAATAGGTGGAAACAATACATACTTAAGAATTAAACCAACCGTAGCGGCCATTGACAGGCGTTCGCCTCTGCTGAAAACATATGACCAGTGGTCATATTTATTGTATGAACTGACGTTTATCTGACGTGGCTATTTGTACGTTAAGTACGATTAACCATACATTTGACGTTCCCCGCCCCCGCAAAAATAGACTTTTTTTGTATAGATAATGACAGACATTGCCGCTCCGGTAGGTTGAATTCTCTAAGAATACATATTTCTACAATTCCAGTATGATGTTCACTGTTATGTCAGAGACGCCATAAACCCGGATACATGCAGGATACGATACCCAGGCGACGCGTGACGTCACAAATTGCCGCCATATCCGCCGCTTGAAACGCTAACTCGATTTGAAATGAAACGTGACACAGTCACAGTCAATGTCGCTCACAGTTACAGATTCATAAATTTATGTAGATCGTGGGTATGTAAAAAGACAATCATCATAATTTCTTGACGTGAGCATTGTGAGCAGGCAGTGAAATAATCACCGTAATACGTAATGTAAGAATATTATGTCCAGTTAGAATAGTTACTTTAATTTTCTGGCACCTAAAGTTTGAAAACCACTGCAACAGACGGACAGTAAGTACCACAGCAGTTAATCAAATCATTTACTTAATTGGCCTCCAGCTCCCTAACTAATGAAGTTGTAAATGTACGACATTTACGTACAATCACCATCAGATATGGAGCTGCCAAGGTGGTCATAAATATCTGAACAACGCCTCTATTGTCAAGGCGATAAAGTGCATGTTCCGATATTTTTGAGTACCGTGGCCGCTCCGATATATTTAATGGCGACTGTACCTACCGATTTTGCAATAACTACTGCGCATTGCATTTCGTAACGTCTGTCTGCAATAAACAAAAGACGTCTAAGATCATTTTGTTAATTAGCTCTTTCTAATGTATCTACAAACTAAAACATTTAAAACCAAATCGGTTCCAGAAAACACGTTGAATAACATAAAACTTAAATATTATTCACAAATAAACACACTAAAAATAAGTAATCCTATCGTATCTCAATCCCATCAAAACAGAGTGTCGTTTTTATGACATTCCCGTATTATAGTGAAAGCATTGTCTCGCCGCCGGTAGAGCGGACTGATTGAAATCCCCACATAAATGAATTCATTTACATATGCGACATTTTCAGCCGAAAGGCACACTGTCGGTTGCCAATAAGAGCAATATTATTTATATCTTATATACTGTGGGGTAGGAAATTGAAAAAGAAAAATTGTTGAGTTTATTGGTGGATGCTTCGAATTTCTTTGGGCTAGCGTAAGGTCTGTAGCCCGATCCTTTGCGTGGAAGGGAGGAGGCCTGTGCCTTACAGTGGGACTATGCCTGACATCATGAATTATTCACACTATGCCAGCACATTATTAGTGATAAAAATATACTATAATGACAAAACACGGGACTTAATCGCGTACACTTACTTTTATTATTATGACGACACTTTTGCAGCTTTGATATATACAAAGTGTCGTTCGCGTGTGTGTGGTATCTTAGCGTCATCGCTGCACCCATCAACTCGAATGTGCATTTGAAGATTTGAGATTGCATAATATAAGAAAAATCACATGGGTTGCTGGGCACGTTGGATTTGAATCAACTTGGTAACTTGGACTACACCTAGATATTTTTCTAGCACGAACGACTTTTTGTAAGTGATTGACAAAATAAAAATATCGACAGTCCTGTTATCGATAAGTACCACTTCAACGTCATAGAGGTAGTACAAAGACAAATATATAAAGGGTAATAGGGTGCGGTAGAAAATAGATAAAAATAACAAAACTATTAATTTATTTATATTTTACATACTTCAGAAAATAATTTGGAATACTTTCGTAACTTTCTTTCTTCGTGTCACTGAATTAATTATCCCTTAAGTCACTCCATAACTCACACACACACACACACACACACACACACACACACACACACACCGAAATTGTCTTTCAAATTGACGCAGAATGTCACAACATGTAGTATTTTTGAAGTATACTTATCGATAACAGGATTGTCGATGTTTTTATTTTGTTAATCACTTACAACAATTCTTTCGTGCTAGAAAAATATCTAGGTGTAGTAATGACAATGAATAAGAGCGCCACACTTGACGTAGCACTAGACGTGCAAATTGCATAGCATGTTAGGACTCTATTGTGTGTAATTTTTCAAGAAAAACTACTAAGAAAAATCTGATTACTAAGAAACGTCACTTGCATTTTTTAGATTATTCTCCCCTGCTATGGCTACTATAAGTATTTTCTGTTCTCATTGGAAGTTCTATTTTTTACACAGTCCAAATAGTGTGAAGTAAAATGAAACCTCCACTAAAAGCGCTTTGGTAAAACACTCGAGTTCATATCACTTCTTCCCGTATCGGTGAAAGTGCAGCTCATATTGGGGTCGAGAGCTCTTGGCCCTGGCGGATCATTCCCGAGCCAGCGCTGATGAGTCGCGCTCTCGCTAACGGAAAAACTAGTGTATCATGGCCTTACATTTGTCATGCCCATGCACAATGTTGAGCATATCTATACTGGCTAACCTGAGCTTTGCAGGAGCAAATGGACGGTAAGTTACTGGAATGTAACCCTGGTGTATGCTACTGTAGTGACACGAGTATGGATCGTAGCTAAGTAAACAGATAGACAAGATACGCCATGAACGGGCCGATAGAGTGTTAGCAATTAGGGAACGTAATGATTGATACCTGTACTGTATTAGCTTTGCTCTTTATTAGGCAAGTTCTCAAGACTCAAGAGTGATGTTGACTTCCGCATATACATAGGTGAGATGGAATATATCAAAGCATCTACAGTCGCAAGGCCTGGTAGTGACAGAGACATTTACAGCTCTATTGCCCTCCTTTTCTCTACTGTTACGTATCGGATTGATACTTATTACAAAGAATCCTGAAATAGTCTATTTACCTACATTATTGGTCTATAACGGAACGCATTAATCGGGGTATTGCCACTGCCGGCCAGCAAATATAATAAATCTATACATTGAATTGGGTTCTGTAACCTTTGGGGCATTTATAGCTTTCTATGGGCGTCCCACGGCCATGCCACATGGAGGGAAAGTACCTTTAATATTGTAGATGGAACATTTTACTGAAAGAAGACATTATTTTAATTTCAAAAACAATCTAAACTGCATTCATAGATTTTTGAATAATTACACGGTTGAACCGGGAATCGAACCCGCTACACGAGAAAAAAAATACCCTGTAGCTTTATCACACCGATCGGAAGGCTTCATAATAAGGATTATTTTTTGCTAAATAACATAGTATCAGAATTAAAAGGAAGACCATAAATTTTAACATTTTTAACAAAATAATTTACGCGTGTTTCGGCTCAGGATACGGCTCGATTTGTTGCATACAACCAGGTACCTAGGATCTCTTTATCATTTTATCATGCACTTAAATTATAATAGGGAAATGATGCATACTTCTCAAGTGGGTACATTGATTAGTAATAGGTACTTATGATAATGTCAGTTGTATGTCCTTACGGCAATGTTAGCTTTTAATTTTTCTGAACGAAATTTCACATCAAATGTTAAAATTCATGGTCTTCCTTTTATTTCTGACACTATGTTATTTATCTACAAAAGAGCACGAGCACACAGCGCGCAATGCTGACCCGAAAACTGACTCAAGCACGTTTTTTCGCGAGTAGCCCTAACCTAGATACCACTATCACCACTGAATCAAATATAAAACCGGATTATAAAAATGTTAGGATAATGTACCAGAATATGCAAAGCCTTTTTAATAAGCAAGCTATATTAGACGCATTTCTGGACAAAAAACCAAACCACTTTGCAGTCCTCAGTATTACGGAAACATGGCTAACTAAGGAAAAACAGGAGATAATACAAATAAATAATTACGACATCGCGTCATCATTCTCTCGGAGCAACTACTCGGGAGGCGGGTGTTGCATATTACTACGTGAACAAACTGATTACATCGAGCGTAAGGATATTGTGGATATGTCTATCGAATATATTATAGAAATGGCCGCTATTGAATTGCACTCACTTGATACATTGATCATAGTTATTTATTGGAATGGTCGGGAATACGAAACTTTCTTAAATCAAATGTCTTTACTTCTGGAAATGTTAAATAAAAAAATAATGGGAAAAAAATTATATTGGGTGGTGATTTTAATATAGATTTGATGCAAAATAGTAAACAATCAAGACATTTCTTAGATTTCATGTTGGAGTACGGTTTTGTTCAACATATTAAAGACCCCACTCGCGTGACCAACACCACATCAACGTGTTTAGATCACATTTTTACGAATTTCACACACCAACTAATAAAAACGGAAGTTTGCGACTTTGGATTCTCTGACCACAAAAGTACAATTATTGAATTACCAATACCGCAAAAAAGCGGCAATGACTGTTTCATATACAGTAAAAGAATCTTTAATTTAATTAATATGAGTAACTTTAAAATTTGTCTACAACAAGTTGATTGGAGTGAATTAATTAAACCTGTCAATAATATAAATACAAACTATGAAATATTCAATAATACACTATTAAAAATTCTAAATGAATGTATACCCATACAAACAGTTAAAATAAAAACAAACTCAAAAAAATGTTGGCTCACGAAAGGAATAAAAATATCATGTAAAACAAAAAGATTATTAAAAATTATGGTTACCCAGTCTGGCGATAAAACTCTTACAAATCATTATAAAAAATACCAAAAGATGCTTAAAAAGACTATAATAAAATCTAAAAAAATCCAATTCATTAGAAAAATCCAAACATCTGATAACGTGAATAAAGCTATGTGGAAAATAATAAATGATCGCACAAATAAAAAGATAAAGCACACGCGGCAAAATATAGAACTATCGTTCCACAATAAAATTACGTCTGATCCTAAACAAGTATCGAATATATTCAATTCATTTTTCTCATCAGTCGGAGCCGTCGAAGCCGGGAGTACCGCACCACGCGGCCGGTCCGTGCTCCTACCCACCACTAACTCGATATTCATAAGCCCCGTAGATATGCTAGAGGTGAAAAGGATAATTATGAACCTAAAGAATAAACGTAGCTTCGGAGTAGACCAGATGCCTCCTATGCTATTTAGATTTTGTGCTGATGAATTGACTATGCCTCTAAACATACTGATAAATCAATCTTTTACAGAAGGCTGTTTTCCAGATATGCTTAAAAAATCGATTATAAAACCAATTTATAAAAAAAAGGGACTGAAAACCGACCCCAGTAATTACCGCCCCGTGGCACTTCTACCTACATCAGCAAAAGTATTCGAAACCGCTATGTGTACTCGCATTTATTCTTTTTGCGAAAGGTTTAACATTTTTGATGACGCACAAAATGGTTTTAGGAAAAATCGGTCCACTACTTTGGCTGCATACAAGTTTATACAAGAAATATTAGATATAGTAAATAGCAAAAAATATGCAATAAGCATATTACTAGATATGTCTAAGGCATACGATATGGTCCAGTATGATATATTATTAAATAAACTTTATCAAATAGGAATTAGGGGCATAGCCCACAAATGGCTTACGTCTTACCTTAACAACAGGGAACAATATGTTGCCATGGAACATTTGGACCCCACAACGGGTGAAGTAACATATGTCCAATCGGAACAGCAGCCCATAACATATTCTATCCCTCAAGGCAGTGTAATGGGATGTTTGCTTTTTTTAGTCTATATTAACGATATCCCGAAAACAATAGCACAATCTTGCGTACTATATGCTGACGATATCTCGATTCTAACTTCATGTAACGATAGCACAAACATAAATAAAGATATAAACACGATATTAAACTCGGTAATAGAATGGATGGATGATCACAACCTTAAACTAAATATCTCAAAAACTAAAATTATTCAATTTAGGCCTTACCAAAAAGAACCCTTATCATTAAACATTGACATGAATGGTATAACATTAGATTGCGTCGACTCGGCAACATTACTAGGATTTGTAATCGATACAAATATTAATTGGAAAGGGCATGTCGCCGAAATAAAATCAAAACTATCACGTTTTGTGTATGCCTTAGGACAAGTAAAGAGATCCACGGATTACAACGCTGCGCTTACCACTTATTACTCTCACGCGTATTCATGGCTCACGTACGGTATAATACTATGGGGTACCAGCACGGATGTCGAAGATCTATTTATTCTCCAAAAAAGGTGTGTACGGGTTCTCGCAAATATAAAATTCCCAGCGAGCTGTTTTCCTTACTTTAAACAATTTAAAATATTAACATTAACATCCATTTACATTTTTGAGGTATGTAAATTTGTTAGGAAGAACCCTCAACTGTATACGTCTGTCCTAGACCAGGTACGACGCTACGAGCCTAGAGAAAGATTTAGAAACAATCTAGTTACAGTGACAGATTCTAATATGAAACTACACCGTTTAAGTCCACACGCCATGACCATAAAAATATATAATAAATTGAATAACAAATTAAAAGGTGAAAAAAACAGTAAAACATTTTTGAACCATTTAAAACAGACGCTAATAGAAAAACGTTACTACAATTTAGAAGACTTTTTTAGTGACGAAAATATTTAATTCGAATAACCTTGTAAATATGCTTGTTTTGTATATAACTATGTAAATATTGTAATTAGGATAATCTAGATGTTAAGATTTATTTTTTAAGTTTTCTGCTGTGCCCTTACAGGGTATCACGTGACATGTATTATTTATATATGATGTAACTTGATGGCATGAATAAATGAATATGAATATGAATATTTAGCAAAAAATAATCCTTATGATGAAGCCTTTCGATCGGTATGATAAAGCTATAGGGTAAATTTTTTTCTCGTGTAGCGGGTTCGATTCCCGGTTCAACCGTGTAATTATTTAAAAATCTATGAATGCAGTTTAGATTGTTTTTGAAATTAAAATAATGTTTTCTTTCAGTAAAATGTTCCATCTACAATATTAAAGGTACTTTCCCTCCATGTGGCATGGCCGTGGGACGCCCGTATAGGTTTATTTTCTGTCAGGAGCGGAAGAAGCTAAGCGGGCGAGGTGTGCAATATGAGCTGAACAGGACTTTATTGCCAAGATCGTGTCAAGTCATTTTTAGGGTTCCGTAATCAACTAGGAACCCTTATAGTTTCGCCATGTCTGTCCGTCCGTCCGTCCGTCCGCGGATAATCTCAGTGACCGTTAGCACTAGAAAGCTGAAATTTGGTACTAATATGTATATCAATCACGCCGACGAAGTGGTAAAATAAAAAGTGGAAAAAAATGTTTTATTAGGGTACCTCCCCTATACGTAAAGTGGGGAGTGATTTTTTTTTTTCATTTCAACCTAACGTGTGATATATTGTTGGATAGATATTTAAAAATTAATAGGGGTTTAGTAATAGTACATTATGATACAAGTGTGCTAAGTTGATCATTACATACGAAGCGATATTGTGCGCACGAACGCATGTGAGGGCGCATAAGGAAGCTGAGCTTATGTAATGATTCAAGCACACGCGTTTCATACGACGTTTTTCAACACACTTGCGAGGAAATAACAGAATAGTATGATTAATAACTTTTGAAAAATACATTAATTGTCAGAATGTTTACAGGATAGAGGTACTTACGAACCTAAGATAATTAAATTTAACTAACCTTTTTTGTGATGTTATTGAGTATCTGGAACTCTTTTTCAAATCATTTCATAAAATTAAAGACTTCACATTTATTGTGCAATAAATTATAGTATTTTTTTCTTACGTATTGCTCACTAGATTTTTATGATGACATTTTACTAGTATGTATCACAATTTTGAAATATATCCAGAGGTTAAATTAACGCTAATGTTGTCTTCTTATTCATTGAAAATATAATTTGTTTAAATTAATATAACACGACGAGAAAAATCTAACAAATAAACAATGATTTGAGGTTAACTTATAAATGGCGCACAATTTACTTTTTTGGATGTGCGTGCAGCTTGAGGCAAAGGCGCGGACGTATAATACCAAACAGCCAATATTAAAACAGACAATTCGTGTGTTAAACGTAATTTATTGTGTATTACGAGTAATATAATAAATAAGTTGAAATGATTCTTATTCACAATCAGGATTGTATAATTTGTATTCTATCGTAAATGTGTATATTTTTAATATTTTTACTTTTTAAGAATGTAAACTCATAAAGAGTTAAAAAAAAGTAAAGGTAATACCCGACTAAATAACAACGATTCGTCTGCGTACGTACTACTTGGTACGAGAGTACAAACGTCACTTGATCGGATTATTAAATTATTCCACTAGTTGGATAATTATTGTGAAATGCACGCGTGTTTAATATCTAGGATTATGAGCATAAAAGCGGTGGAATAAGAACCTCGTTACGAGCAGGTGTGTTGAAAATTCATTTTTAGATAATGTAAATATTTTCGGAAATAATCGCTCCAGAAGTAAAAAAAACTCTAACCATAAGTTTTAAAAATATGAAAAAAATTTCAAAAGTAGAACTTTATAAAAACTTTCTAGGAAAATTATTTTGAACTTGATAGGTTGAACAGTTTTTGAAAAAAATTACAAAATAATTTCTGAATTAAGTTTGTAATTTAACCGTATAAGCAGGTGTTTATTGTACCTGTAATTTCTACAAAATCACAATGAAATGACGTGCTTTCAAATAAAGTAAAAACGGTGAAAATCGATTCACGCAATAAAGAATTATCCCATAAAAATCATCTTCCATACTTTAAACTCGCGCGCAATAGTTTACTTAATTTGCCGATAGATGTCGCTGTACGTGGAACGCTCATATCATATCCTACATGGCGGTGTTATTTTAACTCTTAAGTGGGGACACTTACTGTGACGGACGGAAAACTACGGAACCCTACACTGAGCGTGGCCCGACACGCTGTTGGCCGGTTTTTTAATACTTGGCCCGCTTAGCGAGTTCTGCTGCTCGAAATCAATAAATCATGAATCATCATCATCATCATCTCCTCCTAGCCGTTTTCGGCTACAGCGACTGCGTTCCACCGTTGAGAGTGACGCTGGTGCGCTCTTATGTGACTGATATAGCCATTTTTTGCAGCAAATGTGCGGCCAATTTCGCTGCAAGTCAGCACACCTCCGACATAGCAGTAATTTATGGGCACAGTTGGTAAATCTAAGAATACCTAACAACTAACTAACATTCAAAAAGTACTTTCTGACAAAGAAGAAACTTAAAGTTCGGTAGGTAACCATCAATCAGTCATCCCCCTCATTTTTTTCTTTCCAATTTTAATGCGAGGAAAGTTTGCACTTTTCAATGAAAAAAATCTAATAAAGCTAGAAAAAATATGAGGAGCTTTTAATATGATAAAATGCATAAAACCAAAATGAAAAAATTTAAAATCAAATTAAAACAATTTGTTAATGATAATATATCTTATGTGTTGTCGACACGATGGACGTAATCATACATATGTAATTTCATTAATTTAAGCTCATTATAAGTGAATTTTTGTTCTTTATGAGTAATAAAGTTCTTTAAACCTAAAGTCGTTCTGGCAACAAAACGTAGGTACCTGTCCGACTGTCCTTGTCCAACATGCAATAATAATATTTTAAGTTAATTTTTGTGATATTTATAAAAAAATCGATTTGATCTATAATATATGTGCTTAATTGTACTAGTATTTCTTTCATCTATTAGGCAGATTAGGGTTTATGTTGACATGATCACATTTGCAATGGATAAGGTGTGGCGTTCTACGATTCCACAGCGTTGTAGTCTGATAATGGATAAGGTACATATATATTATGAAATAAAACACAATTTGATTTTGTAAGGGAAAACAGTTCTATAAACTGTTTAAATATCTCCTTTTCTATGCTGCAGTAATAAAACCACAAGCCTTTTTAAGAATAGGTATGACTTAATATATAAGGTTCAAATATTTGTGCAAATATAGTACTCAGTTTTAAGTATAAACCTTATATGTTTTATGATGTTTTTTTTGAGAAAACTGGAAAACGCTACGTAAAAACACCCGGTTTATGAGATAAACAATAATCAGTAATAAGACCTCCTTGATTATCTCTTAACTCTATCACTTGACTGATATATGTCAATGTCATCCTATTTGATGTTGTCTCAGACTAGATAGACATGCGATAGATCCCGCGTGTTGATTCTCTTTGACGCCGTAACACGCATGGTCATTTCTTGCTCCTTGATCTAGTAATAAAGGCCATTTGTTAAAAAAAGACAACCATATTTTGATAGGGCGTCATAATGCATGACTAGACTAAGAGGAATTTTTTATGAAATCTATGACAAATATTACTTGCCAGAAAGTGTTAACACCTTGTCAGTGAATTTCACAGGCTGATTATGTTTGGACAGAATTTTAAACTGTTTATTTTGTTCGGAAAAATAAAACAAAAAATCGCATACAAAGTTTTCGTAATTTCTATTATATTTAAAGTTAATAGTTTCGGTGGAACTAATTAACTTCTTTTAATATATTTGTACTTAATTTGTTAGCACCTTATAGATAAATACAGGTGTATTAAACAGGCATCCGATTTAACACCCAAAAGCCAGTAGGTAGTTAGTCCATACTTTTCACCTATTAGCGAAGTAAATTATAAATAGATCCCCTAAACTGTCTGTAGTCCTTACACTATCGGGTGAAGTTTCTGCGCCCCATGACGCAGGCCGGGGGGCAGAATCCGCTCAGTGTACTACTACCTACTTGTTATATTTTAATGAATAGTCGAAAGGGCTTTTTCGTGTTAGTATCGTTTCGCGTACGCTTCGCATATTTCCGAAACACAATTGTTGCGTGAACGGAGAACACTTCTCTTTTTTCTTCAATTCATCTAATATCCTACCCACCAATAACCAAACCAAGCCTGTCATCTAACCTTTACCAAGTAAGGTAGGTGATTTTACCTACCAGTGAATAGGTCCATTTATTTAAACTCAGTAAAGGCCGGTTGCACCAAACCGTCTGATAACGTCAACGTCATCGTTAAAAAAATCTTGTATAAAAAGATTGAGAGTTTTCTATGGGATGACAGCTCCGTCGCCATATTTAAGTAAGATCAGTTCGTTAGTTATGCGTGGTGCAACCCACCCTATGTCTACTGTAACCGAGTTCGATGCATGAGCAATAAATTAAGTTGGTAAAAGTGCAGTTACTTAACGGGGGTGTTAACAGCGCCACTTGATACGAGGGTAGTTAGTTAGTAACGTTCACTGTGTTTTATAGTCTTTGCTCTGTTGAGTTAGTATCTTAATAACCTTAATTAATAGGGGACACTGGGGCTCGTTTATCGTCTTCCTTGTGCTATGACTTAACACGATAGATTGTTTCATATACTTTTTTAAAGAATGAAATAATAAAACCACGTGACTCAGCCATTCGGCCATTCAGCAACATGCATAATTTTTTTGAAAACGTTATTCGATTCTATTTCGCGTTAGATTCAAATGTCTTTATTATGTATAGTAAGTACTACTTACTATCTATTGTAGCACTGAAATGTCAAAAATACGCTAGGCGTCTTGCGCCGCGCGTCAACACGCCCCACACAAAAAGCGTGCTGAGGTTTGTGACGTAACTGGCCTCAAAGTTAAGGAAAACTTTTTTTTTATATACCACGACGGTGGCAAACAAGCATACGGCCCGCCTGATGGTAAGCAGTTACCGTAGCCTATGGACGCCTGCAACCCCAGAGGATTCATATGCGCGTTGCCTACCCTTTAAGAACCTATACACTCCTTTTTTGAAGAACCTCATACTGTAGCCCGCTGGGAAAACCTCGGCAGGGAGGTGCTCGGGAGGGAGGGAAAACTGTTTGGAAGGAATAATAGACGGAGAGCTAGCCACGTCAGATATGACACAATGAGAGCAACGAAACCCCTCTAGTTAGTTTGCTATACTATGCTTATTTCTAGATCCGGACATCTGGCAGCTGTAAAGTGGTGGAAGTCAAAGTATGCAAATAACTTGAAGTAGACAAATGCTACAGCTCTGGGTTTGATGCAATATTATGAGAAATTATGGAACTAATTGGATTATATCATAGCCAGAAGTTTATGTTGGGGGAAAGTAGTGCCAAATGATGTATCATGCAATTTATACTTATACTAGCCCCCAACCAAACTGACGACCGGGGCCATAAAACTCGGGTGAGGTGCAATAAAACTCGGCGGTCGTAGTGATGGGAATGTGACGATTACGAAATGTTTTAAACGTCGATGTAATTTTAATATTTTAATTTTTTTAACTATAATTACCTAGTTATTCAGTGATTATTGTCTTCCTAAGTAAGGTTCTTGTTTTGTAATAACCGAATGTGGTACATTATATATTATTAATAATTTAAAGATGGGTAGTTATCAAATCACATACCTAATGTTATTATCATCTTTTAACGTAAGTAATTACACTGTTTACTACAAAAGGTTAGTTATATATTGTTTTTTATAAGTTAGTAGTGTAAGTACTTAAATTAAGAAATTGTATAAATTATTTATTTGTCATATGTAAACTTTTTAGCCTATATTATCAAAATCATTAAAAATATTATGTTATGGCGTAATGCCATTGTGATTATTATTATATTGAATTCAGGCACATAAAATGTATTTACTCACTCAACTTATCGTCAATATCGACATTCCTCAATGTGGGTTTACTACCTGCATAGGTCTATAGGTCTATAGTCTATAGGTCTCGGCTCGCTCCGTGAAAGACAATGGGGAACTGATAACGCGAGCTCAAGGGTTTTATGGCCCCGGTCGTCACTTTGGTTGGGGGCTAGTATAGTCGCCTACTGTTTTTGTTTCCGCAATACACATTTTTTTTGTTCCAATGTTAAAATATGGGCCCTGTCCTCTATAAATGACAGACCTTCGGCAGTTTTTACCAATTTGGTATAACTTTTTCCAACTTAAAACTTTGTTGATCTGTCAGTCTGAGCTCCACCCATTAAAAGCTGACAGATGCCCGGATGTGAGCATCAGAATGACTGACCAAAATGGTAGATCAATGTTAGAGTACCATCAGCATTTACTACCTATTTGCTACTATTTAGTACCTATGGTGACATATTTGGTACCTAAGTAAAAAAAACATTTATATATTTAATAAAGTGGGCAGTCATTCTGACGTCAGGATGACTGCCCACATTTATTATGTCGGGGTTGGACCCCCTAATTGACAACGTTCTATTCACTAAGATTTACTACCTATTTGCTACCTACACATATATTTTTTCTAGATTTTTGAGGCCAAAAATAAAGATTTTATAAGCAAATGACTGACCAAAATGGCAAATCAATGTTAGAGTACCATCAGCATTCACTACCTATTAGCTACTATTTAGTACTCATGTTGACATATTTGGTACCTAAGTAAAAATATATATATATAAATCAATGTTAGAGTACCATCAGCATTTACTACCTATTAGCTACTATTTAGTACCTATGTTGACATATTTGGTACCTAAGTAAAAAATATATATATATATTTACTAAAGTGGGCAGTCATTCTGACGTCAGGATGACTGCCCACATTTATGATGTCGAGGTTGGACCCCCGCATTGGCAACTTTCTATATACTATGATTTACTACCTATTTGCTACCTACACATATATTTTTTCTAGATTTTTTAGGCCAAAAATAAACCTATACTAAATATTAGCAAATAGGTAGTAAATGCTGATGGTACTCTAACATTGATTTGCCATTTTGTTCAGTCATTTGCTTATAAAATCTTTATTTTTGGCCTCAAAAATTTTGCAAAAATATATGTGTAGGTAGCAAATAGGTAGTAAATCATAGTGTATCAACGTTGTCAATTAGGGGTCCAACCCCGACATAATAAATGTGGGCAGTCATCCTGACGTCAGAATGACTGCCCACTTTATTAAATATATATATGTTTTTTTACTTAGGTACCAAATATGTCACCATAGGTACTAAATAGTAGCAAATAGGTAGTAAATGCTGATGGTACTCTAACATTGATCTGCCATTTTGGTCAGTCATTCTGATGCTCACTGCCCGGACCTAGCAATAAGGATGGTAAAGCAATCCGACTAGACAGGTTTCATTGCTCTCATTATTGTGTCATATCTGACGTGGCCAGCTCTTAGACCATAAGTTTTTGGAAAATTTTGGCCGGTGAAAATATGAATATGGTGATGATCTAGAATTTTGTGGCAAATTAAATTTCTGGCACCTAGCGCCTACCGCTGATGTCGAAAATTTAAATGTCGTTATCTTCCTCTCTATCGCACTTGCTTATACGCATGAAAGAGATGCAGATAACGAAATTCCGATTTTTGAAGTATGCGGTAAGCCCTCTGATACCGAGAACAAAAGGTAGGCTATACTTAAAGCCTGAATTTTGGAGTAACGACATTTAGGCAGACATTGCAGTCCAGGTATTATTTAGTCCATCGTCTATATAGGGCAATATCACAATATTTCGTGATATATATTATTCCAAATATCCCATCTTGTGGCCTTGTCTTCGGGTTAACTACGCGCACAATATCCATTTAATGGGCAGTCAAATTGCTGTTATGGCTCGGTCATGTTCTCTTCATATACTGGTATGGTCTTGAATTGAGTATGTATTTTCTGACAGAAAACGAATGAAGCTGACTGAAGAACTAATCAAATTATTTACGAACTTATAATGTTGTACCTTAGATGATTGGCCAAAATGCGCCTTAGCATTTACAAAGATTGCATATACACGGGAAAATTCGACCAGTGCCGCTTTGACCCGGGTAGCCTAGTGGTTAGGGCGTCCGCTGCAAAAAATACCACCTAAACTTTGTACATTTTTCCTAAAATTGCTGTAGCTAAACATAGTCTTGCTAAAAATATATATATGAAAATGAAAAAAACTGTTCCACTTATACCTTATAATAATAATAAATAATATAATTAATATTATAAAACAATTTTACACAAATCGACCTAGGCCCACAGTAAGCTCAATAAGCCTTGGGTTATGGGTACGACGTATGGGGACGACGGTATATATAATAGATAAATATGGATAAATACTTAAATACATAGAAAACATCCATAACTCAGGAACAAACATCTGTGATAAACACACAAACAAATGCCCTGACCAGGATTCGAACCCGGGACCTCCGGCTTCGTGGGCAGGGTCACTACCGACTGGGCTAGGAGGCCGTTAAACTTTTACTTTACTTTGTACTCGTATGACTAATTTTCCAAACTATTTATATATTTTACATAAATATAGTGTCCGACCGAAGGTTCGGTTTCGGTTTCGGCCAAAAAAACGTGTTTTTTTATCGAATGATTATCAGGGCCTGGAATTAGGTGAGCTAAAATACCTAAAGTTCGCGAGAGGACATAATATAGAGTGGTTACAACCGGATGAAAATAATATTTTATTTGGATTAATACTAAGTACTTGTTTCCTTATCTTTATATATATTCTATAGTAGTACTAGTAGCTTTCACTATTTTGACGCTAATACGCCACTCTGACAAGCATTGATAATGAATAGGAAAATACAGATTACTAATTTAAAATAGATGTCACATTTTCAGATTTATTATTATAATGTTAACTTTATGGCTGCAATGTAACCATTTTTCATCATTACGACTATTACTTGCAGTGCCCGGATGAATATCGAATACCCGGAATCCAAATAAAATATTATTTTCATCCGGTTGTAACCACTCTATATTATGTCCTCTCGCGAACTTTAGGTATTTTAGCTCACCTAATTCCGGGCCCTGATGATTATACGGATAGCTTTATCAAAAATACTAGAATTCTACATTTAACAGGTGTTACTTACTGAAGATCATTCTTAGAAAAAGCCAAAGTAGGTTAAATTTATTATAATCCAATTCACTGCGAAAATGTTACCCACTTTAGTAGAATTTATGGGATACTTATTATAAATTCATTCCACGCACTAAATGGCGAACCGTATATCATAATTGTATTGTTCAATGGTTAGAAAAGTCATTATATATGATGTTTTAATCAATGAGCAGTCGCCTGCCACCCAGAGAAGGTTCTCAATTCGTCGGGATCTCTGTTTTTTTTTTTATGTTCACTGATTATTCGAAGACGGCTGGACCGATTTGGAAAATTCTTGTCTTGTTAGAAAGACCAACTGTGAAGTATCCACTTCACAGTTGGTCCCATTGGCATCAGGTCATCTGATGATGGGATCCTGGATCATTTGAGGGAACTCTTCCAATATTATAGGCACGCCTATAGTGGTTTCTGTATTTTTTGTAGTACCTCGGGCATTTGCTTTTGGAAAGGTGGAGGCTAAGTGAAGTCGGTTCTTTTTTGTTTAAAATTATTAATATAAACTATTGATATGATGATATATTTACGGCAATGTGATTTCCATTATGTAAAGTACCTAGACAAATGTTCACTATTTCCAACGTAGATTTAAACCATTTTAAACCTGATTGTTCACCCTGAAGTTTTGCTAAGGTAGCGGTGTCAGTAACAGTCCCTCATTAAAAGTTTAACCGCGGACGTTTCGGTCAGATGAGGTTGCTGTTTACTAACAACTTCACGTTAAACATTAAATTTACGCTCAAGTAAGCTGACACTTTCAAACAACAAAGTATAGTTAGTATGAAAGAGGATACCGAAAAAACTTTATTTGAAACAACACAAACCTTTAATCGGTTAACCCTTTGACTGCCAAGCATCGCACGGAACAATCGTGCCCTCAGCAACAGAGCGCGCAAGCAAGAAAAGGTAAACCGGTTATACTTTGGACGTGATATCACGTGTTGGCGCTGAGGGCACCACTTTCCGTGCGCGTGATTTGACGTCTTGGCGGCCAAGGGTAAGCATACTTCTAATTTTCTAAATAATTTAATTTATTATTTCCAAGTCCATGATCTCATAAAATTTCTATTGTGAAACTGATCGTTTTTAGGAATATAAAATAGTTTTTGCGGTACCTTTTACTTTCTTATTCTGTGGTGCTTTCCTTACTGAATATAATTGAACACGTAGAAGCGCCGTTGTGGGTTGTGGCTTACTTGGATAATACATTTTAATTACATATAATGATCAAATACAGATGGCGGTACGTCTGGGCCTCTTTAAGGCCCTAACCAGCTATGGGTGGTCTTGTCTATCGGACAATTCTGGTTCTGGGTTTTTGTATCGAACTCATAGATTGTTTTCAGCACAGTAAATTTATCTGTACACTTAAGTTTTGATTTATATTCGATTCTGCTCAAGAGTAGTGTTTCCCTAAATCATCTATAAAGTTACGCATTTTTGTCCCGGACTGTCCCATTTTACATTATAATGGAATCGGGATAACGCCACCATATCGACTCCGATTCGAATCCCCATTATGTGTGCAAGACACGGGTATCTCCTTAAACTACGTCCAAAAGAGAGGTATGGGTACTGCGAATGTTATCTCGCTATGTGTGGTAGGGCACAGGCGGCATAGCACAGCCAATGGCATATCACTCAAATCTGGACCAGAGCCCGACTTGGGAAGTACCTCCACCTTACAGAAAACCACAGCCAAATAGCACTAGACCCTACTCATAGTGTTGTGTTTCTGCTCGTGAGTAAGGTTGCCAAAGAGCTCAAAGAGGACCCAGTGTGTTGACGATGAGGGACCCTCTTGTTCCTTTAGCCGTCAACACAGTGAGTCCTCCTTCTTGTAAAGGGTCGGCAACGTGCATGTGACACCTCTGGAGTTGCAGGCGTGCATAGGCTACGGTACTGCTTACCAGCAGGCGGGCCGTATGCTTGTTTGCCACCGTCGTGGTATTAAAAAAAAGAGCTGCTATGAGGCCTATTTCGAAATATCTATATAATTAGTATTATTTTAATTTTATATTGAACAAGGCTGACTTCCAGCTTGATCACTTGATCAAGATCATTTATATTGTTTTCAATTGGTATCACGATTATATTAGTTTTGACGTGATAACGTCTTTAAAATCGTTTTAGTCGGGTGACATGTTCAGAAACTTGTGTCACACCAAAACCTCACGAGCGCGATCGCAGGTATAACGAGAGAGAGACGGACCGATCTCCCGTCTCATCTCGAGCGCTGCCAGTCATTCCGTGAAACTTGTCACGCGGAATCCTCACGAGCGGTTAGACGTTATCACGTAAACATCTCGATCGTAAACCTACTTTACAAACAACCAATTTTTTATTTAGTTTTTTATTTATTAACCATAGCGTAACATGAACAATAGTATGTATATTTACTATACAAGGTAATTACGTGCTAAAAAAAATATTTATCATTTTCGTCAATTATAATTATAGTTATGTCAATTGATGTCAAAATAGGATTTGCTTTAAGTCAATATGATGGGTACCTCAAAAGTTTTAGTAACGTCAATAAAATTGTAAGTCAGAACCGCCAGTTTGTTTGCCAATTGCCACTTTGATGAAAAATAAGATCATTTTGACTACAAATCCATAACAAATGATGATTTGCTAGTTCTCGGTGCATCTTAACTAGCAGATTGTTTTTTGCCATAAAACATAATGTCTACAATTGATATTACTATAGAAGAAGGTTCCGGTAAAAAAATGTTTCATCAATGATGTTGCATCCGTATCAAATAAAACATTAATGAAAAATGTCACACTGCACAGCGTTTGCGTTTCAGCAGGCTTCATGTCACTTCCTTGTTTCGAGATGGGTCAGCACTGAATTGATTGTTAATGAAAAAAAAGAGTCTTTAGGGTTCCGTAAACGGAAGTATGCAGAATGTTATCCTATTTTTGGTGATCTATGAGTCCACTACGACACATTATGCGGCTCGTCAGTTTGATCTTCTAGTAGTACCTCTTGTACTGTACATAATATGTATAAGAGAGCTTGAAATTGAAAAAATTGTGCGCATCGAGAAAAAGTCATGAATTTTAGACCATGGATAGAGTGCCTCACGATAAATATTTTTTAGTATTGGAGGTCTGTAAAATTTTTGGACCTTCACGTCAAAATCAGGGGTCTCGTGTTTTTAAATATATACAATGATTGATTTTTTTTTCGCGTAGTTTTTGTATCACAAAAGCTTTAAAATTGTATATATTTATCTAATTGTAAAATTTGTGCTTGTAACTGTATGAGGTGTGCAATAAAGAGTATTTATTATTATTTTATTATTATTATTATATTTAAAAACTGCATTAATATTTTTTTTTTTATTTAAAAATAATTGATATTTATTAGTTATATAACGTTCTAGAAAAAATATATTTTTGAGTGATTTTCCTCTCCGCAGAACTTTTTTTTTTAAATATGGATTTTTACTTTTTTAATATCAAAAATGAATTCTGCATGCCTGTTTTATAAGAAACGATACTACACAACCCCTAGAAGCCTCAACCAGAGAGTTTTTACTCACTTACATTTGACGTGAAGGTCCAAAAATTTTACGGATCTCCTATACTAAAAAATATTCATCGTGGGGCACTCTATCCATGGTCAATAATTCACAATTATTTCTTGATGCGCACAATTTTTTTCACTTTTGTACTGAGAGGAAGCCTTACTATAATGCAGTAGGACGATTTCATTACACAATAATATTCAATTCAATTTAATTTAAATAGTTATTGGCTGCGATTCGAAAAATAAACACACACACTGGAAAGACACAGCTCCAACCCAACTCAACCCAACTCAACTCAACGCTATAACGACATTGACATTTGCTATTCGAACAGATATTCATTCAACATTGGTATCACATTGGTCTCACATTGGTCACACATTGGTCGCACATTGTAGCAATGTTGTACCAATGTGCGACCAATACCTAACCTAACCTAAATTACTTTCAAAGTTTGCAATTCGCCCCAACAAACGAACGGGAAACGTAAAAAACTACGAAGTAGGTCTGTGGTTCTTATAATTTTTTCTTTTTTAAAGTATTTTTTTCTAAAAACGCTGCGTTTATTTAGGTTTCTTAGGTTGGCAGTAATTTATTTTATATTAATAGCCGTGTTTGCACGCGATTCCGCGATACTATTTTGGCGCTTTTATAGGACAAGTGTTATTTTGGGGAATAGACTAGATAGACTTTTCATCGAGTGTATTATCTATGTTCTTATAAAGGTGTTAACGAATGTATAAATGACAGATAAAAGTACAGGAGTAGAAAAAATACATAATAGGAGAAATTGAACTTCGACATAAGTATAGAGAAACGAAGAAGTGTGTCGCCAGTGGTATTAGGAAAAAAATATAAATACACCTTCATATTTATAATACAAATTATCAATAACGTGAATACCTATCCTAAAACTACTTGAAATAGCAGAAAATTTAAGTATTTACAATGTCCTGCAAGCGTATTGGCGGACGCAGAGTTTCAGTCAAAGGTTACCCATTCGGCTGTAGGTTTTTTTCTACTACTCAGTACGGTGTTACCAATGAGTACCCATTAGGGAAGGCAAACTGATTAGTGTCACCCTGAAAATAACCGGTTTGCATTCTCTAAACCTATTCAAGAGCAATGTACAGAGGTTTCTATACAAAGTGATATATTTTTATTGCTCATGAGTTGTAGGATAGCTGTACCGTCCACTTCTCGACGGTCTCACGACACGAGATTACATTTATTCCGAGGCGGCCCGCGGCCTTGGTCGCCGTAAACAGTGGTTTAACAGTAGACTTGGATTTTTCACGACCGTAAACCAACTATCACGCCGTGTGCTCTCCTACACCTTACGGGGTTTACTTACTGAAGTGAGTTATTAGTCGATCATACCATACCCTTCAGAAATATGATCTTAATAAAATCGACGAGTACTTATAGTTTTATCTTCTACTACCACTGGCGAATTTCCTACTTGCGGAGAGATACATAAACATTTGACACGACCTATTTGTAACCTAGTTGGCGTTCAAAATTGAAATTCCGTCATAAATACGCATATATCCTGTTTTCGTAACGCCCCTAAGAAATCAAGTTGAAACTATTGGCGGCATATTTTTTTTATTTACCTCGTTAGACTTCTTATACGTTTTAATGGATGTACAGCTGTACACGATACACTTGTATTTACTGTAACAAAATAAGCACGTACTGTAACTTCACGATTTACTGTGACCCAAGACAGCCACTTGACCCGTGCATTGTCGTACAAAAGCTAGCATTAGAGGCTGCTGTGGACATTGCATTACTGTTGTTTTTGCCTTACACCTTATATGTTCCACGGTGGTTTACGTTTCATATGTTTTATGACGTCGGCGTCGTGAAACAATTTGAAAATATCTCTAACTAGGGAATGTAATTTTAGAAGGATTTCTATAAACCCGGAGGTCTATTCGAAGATTATATTTTGTAATTGGTTTGTTTTTAATTTGATATTGAATAGGATAGGATATCAATCGTGATGTTTGGGTTTTATTCAGATCCACTATTATGTATGCTCATCGTGTCGAACATTGCTGCTGTCAGGATTATTTTTATTTTCAACACGATATGTCAAACTTTTCACTTTTCACTTGCTCCCTAGGAGATATTCCGAAAGCTGGCGGCCACTTGGCAAACGATGGGAATCGACGTCGGCGGAAAAAGGTTGACAAACCTGCTCTTTGCCGACGACATTGTCCTATTCGCCCATACCCCATCACAACTCGAACGAATGCTCCAAGATCTTAGCGTGGCAAGCCTTGTAGTCGGACTCACCATGAATAGGGCTAAAACACAACTGATGACCAACCGCGCGAAACGTAGGGTAGTGGTAGATGGGCAGAATATACAGTACGTCGACGAGTATGTTTACTTGGGTCAGCTAGTATCATTCCACAACAGGCAGTTGAAAGAGACCGATCGCCGAATCGCAAACGCCTGAAAAGCTTCTGGTCCCTGAAGGCACTAATGAAGGGCAAACCTTCCACTCTCGTCAAAGCGTAAACTTATCGACATGTGTATCCTGCCTATCCTAACCTATGGCACCCAAACATGGTCACACACTGAAGCTGAAAAGGCCAGACTCAAGGTCTGCCAGAGAGCAATGGAACGCAGTATACTGGGTGTACGCATAACTGACCGTATCAGAAATACCGAACTGCGTTCCAGATCCGGTATCGTTGATGTGGGCATGAGGCCGCCAAGCTAAAGTGGGACTGGGCAGGGTATTTCTGCCGGATGCATCAGGAACGCTGGGCTAAACTAGCCACTGAATGGGTTCCACATGATGGACATCGAGGCAGAGGAAGACCAAGACGGAGGTGGCGGCATGAGCTGGACACGTATAGAAGAATGGCGCGAGTGGGCGATGGACAGGAAAACATGGCGGAAAAGAGGGGAGGCCTGTGCCCAGCAGTGAGACACACTATCAGGCTAACAAAAAAAAAAGTCAAACTTTTAGTGACATTTAACTGATCACAATTTATTTAAATGCAATTTTGATGAAAAAAGATCAATTCAAACGTCTTTCCTTTAAAATAACATCATTTTATTAGTTACGAGTAATACATCTGTCCTCAAAAAAATAGATACCATATTTAAAAAGTTATTTCTTTTTGTTACTTAGTTTATCGCCTATATCTATGCCTTGTTTTATCTATTGTATTGGTGCAAAATGTAAATCAACTTCTTTTGTTTCCTTAAAAAGCACTAGTGCAGCAATCATGCTTTTCCTCCCAGTGAATTTATTCTCCAGAGCTCGGACCGCAATCATTAATCAAACGTCGAGATGAGCCTACGTATTCACAACGACCTTTTGGAATCTCTCTGAGCAAAAACAGTATTATTTGACCTTTATGGCCATAACAATAAAGTTTAATAGGAGACCAGACTATTATTGGTTACAAAACAATGAGTGCTTAGCACTTTAACAAGTAGGAGCTGGTAGCAATTTAGGGTAAAAAATACACACAATATTAACATTCCTGGCCTGATGAGAGTAGAAAAAGAATACTAAGTCTTGCTACGAAAGCGGACCATAAGTGCCTGAATTTAAGATCTAATTTGTCGTCTTTATCTGGAATACAGATATCTTTTTGAAAACAACGATACCGGGTAAGCAACTAAAGCCTGACCAGAAATATATGATTATTGTCAAGAGGGCGCTATTATTCTCATTTATATGGCAACAGTCATAGAGCGTATAATTGTCTATGGTATAGTGACATCTTGATTTGTTTACCTGTCAGCTCTGATGTTAATTTGAAATTATTTCACAGCGAAATAGTTTAATTTCCCGAGTGTATTATTTACAGGAGTTTATTATATACACTATTTACAATGTTTCGCTCTTGAATATGGATAATTTTGGGATTTTTTTGTCGTTTATTATTTCATATTAAGCAATTTATTATTATTCAAGTAAACCGTCTCAATGACACTTGACAACAGTGACAGCCTATCACATGCACTCACACATGCGTATCATTCTGTCATTAAAATTATTGCCAATGTTAGAAATTAGTTCCAATGAAATTCCGCAACATGGCGCATGATCATATATTTCTGGTCAGGCTTTAATTCTACAGACAATTAACTCAACAAATAGAGTCCAACCGTGCAACATGTGAGACGTATATACATGAATTTTCCGACGACAAAATATTGAACTAACACCATTAATGTCAGTTTCACATACGGTGTCAACGCCAAAAATAAGCATCCATTTTTGAACTTTATTGCAAAGGAGTAAGGTGCAAAAGTATGTATTTTTAACTTCCAGATTTCCAAGGAGGATCTATTTCTGCATCACCCATTATTTGAAGACGGCTTGAGGTTAACCGATTTGGATTTTTGAACGGGTATACTTGATAGTCCCATTGTCCTCAGGTCAGGATCTGAAGATGGGATCCTGGAAAAATCGATTGAAGTCTTCAAATATTACAGGCACACCTTATAAAGTGATTTGAGTATTTTTTAAAGTAGCCTAAGTGAAGTCGGGTTTTTTTTCTTTCTATTTATATCATGTACAATCGACGTCTATGCTAGAACAATACTTTGACAGTTGCAAAGTCAATGCAAAGAGCGTGGTCCGACTTTATTCATGCTAGAAGAGAACTAAGGATCTGTCCAATAACATAATGGCTCAACCTTTTTAATAATAATCTGGGCTTTTGGTTAAACGTCAGCTGTTCATAAAAAATCTAGAGAGCCCAAGCCAATCCGTTAAACGAACCCCGGTCTCCTCTAATATAAAACCAAAAGAGATTATAAGAGATGAATAAGCAATAACACTTGATACACAGATGTGACATCACAACTTCCACAAATCTAGCCGTTAAACGAAAATCAAATCCCACACCACACCTGGTTATTGGAAATTGGATGGTTGAAAGGCTCAAAGCTAGAAATAAAATCAGAAAAGAATAACTTATATGACAGCGGTGCACATAGGCCTTATTCCCACATGTGAAAATTTGAATAATATATTCTATACTGCTCCTACTTGCATTACTTTCCTAATTGCTGAAGGTCATAATTAATAAGCATTAATCATTTCTTTAAAAAATGTCGCCATTTGTTCCCTCTAATAGGTATATATAAAGCAGACGGTACGGGTATTTTAGAAGTTTTATTAGAAATATTTTTAAAGTATTCAAGATATATATGTACACGGTACCCATGAGGATTGCGAGAGATTTGAATAGTGTATTTCTGATCATAATTACTACATGTCATACTAGACTAGACTAAATGTCATAGTAACTTTTGTATATTATTAATTAAATAAAAAAACATTTTTTTTATTGTAACTCAGTGCAAAATCTACGCCTACGCGACTACGCGCTGCGAAGCCTACGTCTTGACCCATGGACTGGAGTACAACACGAAAAAGAGTTAGGTGTTAGTATTTAAGGCAGGCAAAATGAAGCCATACTATGTACCACCGATTGTGTTGAACTCTAGTCCATTAAAAGTGGTTGATAAGGTCAAATACCTGGGGCACATCCTCACGAGTGACCTAAAGGATGACTTGGATGTCGAAAGGGAGCGCAGGGCGTTGGCGGTCCGGAGTAACATGGTTACCCGCGGGTTTGCTTGTTGTTCAAGTGATGTAAAAATAACGCTATTTAAATCGTACTGTCAAACCTTGTACACGAGCAGCCTGTGGGTACGGTACACGAAACGGGCCTACAACGCCTTGCGCGTACAGTACAACAATGCCTTTAGAATGCTGATGGAACTGCCTAGCCGGTGATCTGCATCGGGCATGTTTGTGGCAGCGCGCACGGGTAGTTTTCAGGCTATAATTCGGAAAAATATAGCCTCATTACTAAGTCGTGTGCGAAGTAGCCCCAACAGCATTCTAAGGGAAATTGCCGACAGGTTTGAGTGTCCAATCCTAAAATATTGGACTGGGCAGATAAAAAGTGTAGCGCAATTTGGAGTGTACATTTTTTATGTAAATTTTATAATTGTAATTAAGTTAAATTATTAAGACTAACGCTAGATTAAGATTTTTGTTTGTTTGTTACTAACACTCTATGTATACATGTTTGTCCGAAATAAATATATTTTTTTTAAAACGCCTTTTTGATGGCGATGTCACGCTTTATGCGGTGTAGTCTAGACATCCTTATTTACAGATATCAAAGTGACAAGGAAAACTTTGCATAAACAATTTTTTACGATGCACCAATTTATTTTAAGCGATAGTTTTACTAAAAATATTTACATTTTATATGCAAAAGCATTAAAAAAACGGAAAAAAAAATTGGTTGTTTGTAAAGTAGGTTTACGATCGAGATGTTTACGTGATAACGTCTAACCGCTCGTGAGAATTCCGCGTGACAAGTTTCACGGAATGACTGGCAGCGCTCGAGATGAGACGGGAGATCGGTCCGTCTCTCTCTCGTTATACCTGCGATCGCGCTCGTGAGGTTTTGGTGTGACACAAGTTTCTGAACATGTCACCCGACTAAAACGATTTTAAAGACGTTATCACGTCAAAAAGCAAAATAATTTGACGAAATTGACATAACATCATATAACATTTCTTACTCCTTATGACCTCTCTTTTAACTTCTCTCTCTCTATTAACATATCTCGTAATCCTCACGGGCACCGTGTATTATGCTTATCTACGTTAACACTGAAAGATTGGCGGAAAAAACCTAATCATCTAAGAAAAATATATAATCATTACGTTTCTAAATATAACCAATATTCTAGAAGTATCGGTTGTATTTTCGTTACTTTTGTGGCAAATGCACACAACCTATGTCCTGAAAGCAGAGTTCCTATAATGTTATTATATTTTGGTATCCGAATCCAGTCTTTGAATATGGTATTTGTGATATAGGTTTATTCACATACATCAGCCAAACCAGCAATTGAAAAACTCATTCTTGGAACTATAAACCGTATTCTCGAGCAACAAATACAGAATTTCAATGTAGAATTTTAATGACTGTTTTGTATTTTTTGCGATGAGCGCCTAGCGCCTATTTGCCGCAAATGGGACGTCACAAAAAATAATAAACTACAGTATCATGGGGTCCGCTTTTACACAAAAACTAACCGCTATCTCGCTATAGATATTCTGAAGTTTTACTGAGGGATTTGGAGTAAAAAAATATTGGTATGGTGGTCACCATCACTCTATAATATACCTATAGGTATATAGTTTAATTCATATGTGATGCATTCCATAAGGAAATATAGAATATAGTCAGTGGCGAGTTAAATATAAATATAATATATGCAAGTGAAGAATTTCGTATGAAAAAACTCCGGTCGGGAAATTTTTAAGATAAGTACATTAACATAAAACTACGATATTTACGATCTATCACTGGTAACGCGCATGTGACATTTCTGGAGTTGCAGGCGTCCATGTGGTAGCTGCTTATCAGCACCAGGTAGGCAGTATGCTTGTTTAGTCGTCGTGGTATTTAGAAAAATGTATTGTTGGAAGCATAGGGAGCACACCTTAACAAAGCAGTCTAGAAACATAAATATAGTGCGAATAATGTGATAACCGCATATATGAAAGTATAAGCAGAAAAGTACAGTCAGCGCGTAGGTGACCCTTATCATAGTCTTTGAGTGTTTTTATGAGAAATGTGTACATATATGATAAACCTAAAAGAAGAGATCTTCAGTAAATAGGAAATTAGGTTGCGCTCGCCCTTTTAAAGGATCTCTCAAAGATATATTAAGTTAAACGAATTTTTAACCGCTTATCTGTACAAGTGTGAACCCACGAATCTGACGGCACGGCGAATTGCAGATTTTACAGTGCGATATCCCTTCGTACCTATAGTCATGAGCTGATTTGGCACATTACTCCGGTCTAAAGACACTTATTCTCATAATATTAGAAGAATTAAACTTACACGATTTTCACTCATTATTTTGATAAAAACGGGACTTAATCGCGTACACTTACTAGGGAGTCTGCCTGCGACCACGAGCGTTACGGCACGCTCGAAACGTCAGGGAAATAATAAAGTAAGTGTACGCGATTAAGGCCCTATTTTGAAAAATAACCCGATCTTTAAAACGTCATAGTGGCAAGCATCGGAAACTAACAGATATGATTTTCGGATATATGTTTCTTGACTATGTGATATAACATATTACTAAGGGGGGTCCATTAATCGCGTCATACGGTTTTGGCTTGTTTTAGACCCCCCCCCACCCCCATGGTGATCTTTGGTGATATTTTCAGGACCCCTCCCCCCCCTGTCCAACATGACGTGTAATGTTTTGCTAACTAAAGTAAGTACAGTTTTCTAACACGTGAACCTACTTACGTAACGTACGTACACGTAAAGGGTAAAAGAATGAAACTACATGTATACATATAAAATAAAATTATCTTTAATAGAATTTTTTTTCTTTAATAGTGCGTGTCAGGCCACGCGGTAGGTCGTACCTACTATCGAAAAATTAATATCAAAAGGTCGTATCTGCGTATGAAATGAGTTTTTAGGAGATAACTCAATCATTCCTAAACCGATAATGTTCTCAATTTTTTTCATATTTTTTTGGATCTCCGGTTCAAAAGTGACAGGGAGGACACAATTTTTTTAGACTTACGGAGTGATTTTTTCTTAAAGTATTCACTAAATAAATAAAAAATCAAACAGACCTCAATGTTATTTTGAAAGACCTACCGAGTGATGTGCATCATGTCAATATTTGGTAAAAAAATTTTTTTTTACAAATAATTACATGTATGGAACAAAATGGTATGGTACAAAAACACACCTCTATTTAAATATTTATTAAGATACGTTTTATAGTTTCCGAGTGAAATGGATGTGACATACGGACGGACGGACGGACAGACCGACATAACGAAACTATAAGGGTTACGTTTTTGCCACTTTGGCTACGGAACCCTAAAAACCTACTTCACAAAATAATATGTCAATTGCCATTAAAAAATATTTACAATCATAGTGCTAATGCAATTTTACTCTGCTTTTGACGGATTGATTAATTTAAAAGTTGGTAATTTTTATTTTATTGGCCATAATACAGTGTAGCACAAGGAACAAAAAAATTACACGTGATATGTGTCCAGACCCCCCTCCCCCCTGTGGTGATCATTGGTGATTTTTTCTTGACCCCCTCCCCCCCCTATACAGTATGACGCGATTAATGGACGCCCCCTAACCCGATACACGAATGCTTAAACTTTCCTCGATAGAAAATAAATCCAAAGTTACGTCTTCAGTTTTCTTTTTTTCCTTGGTTCAACTAAACAAAACATCTTTATGCAGTCTTATTTACTTTAAAGTAAAGGTTTTCATGTATTCTAATATCTCTTAAACGAAAACGTATCGTATTCATAATAAAATCCAAATATTTGTTACCATTTTTGATTTCACGAATTCATCATCAAACGCCCACCACTTCACGTTCCGCTTCTCTTTTCCTCACGCGCCGAAGTCATAAATCCGTCCTTTACGCGAGGCCAGCCCATAACGCCGGCGAATGTCACAGAGGGTAGACGTTTGCCGCTTGAGCTCCCGTCTGATTTACGTAAAAATTAAATATCAAATAAACGATGACCTACGGCTCCGTTCATTACAATTGGATCCGGCGGCCTTCTAAAATTGGGCACTGTTTACGAGACTATGCGATACGCTTGTGTGCGTATTTTGGTTGCTTCACCCACATCTAACAATTACAAAAGGATGGAAAATTTCGTTATCAAATGCAATGTAATGAATGGTAGCCTCGTGGTTCGTGGCTTTGGTAGTAAGTGAATAAAGAATCAATCCGGTGTCGGTGGATCAAATCTCAGTATTGAAAACTTTTTTCATTTTTTTTTTTAAATATGTTCAGTCTAAATATAAAACTTCAGTTTTTTAAGCAATTATACTCGTAGAAAAATCTAAAGTTTGGTAATATTTTATAAACAACTTTATAAATAAAATAAGCAATATACATATTTATGCAAATTTTTCATTTTATATGGTGTCTAGCAAATCAACACAAATTATGTCAATGATGTGATGTATCAATATTACATACCTAGGTAATACAGATTTTTGTTTTTTTTTTTTCATTCTATTTTTTGTTTTTTTTTGTAGGTATAAATTTGATGAAACCATAAATAAATTATTAAATAGCCTAAAATAAGATGTAAAAAAATACATAAGCCAAAAAATCATTAGTACTCGCCCGGGTTCGAACCTGCAACGTCCGGTTTGGATAACACTTAGTTCCCTTAGCAGGACTGCGTAAGTACGAGTGCGTGCCAGATATTAGGTACTATCTATCTCGCTCGCTCTAAGTATATCACACTGGCGCCGCAACCGCATGGGGCGACGGTGTGCAAGCGTGATATCGCTATACACACGCAGAACGCTATCTCGCTCGCGCACCAGCGCCGCATGCGGAAACCGCAGCAGTGTGGAGGACGCCTAATGTTCGCTTGCGTTAGGTAGGTATTAGAATGATGATGTGGATGCGAGTGTAGGTAATTGATTACTTACCTACATCAATAAAACATGTATGAACATAAAATAAAATAATTTTGATGATATTAAAAATAATAATAACCCGTCAGTGTGGCAACATAAATGCCTATCTACTAGGTATGTACGAGTAGTAACTTTATATCAGGTACCTATAACATAACAAGTGATTTCTTCGTGTCGCAGGATAAATGCCTACTAGGTCTTGGTATATATATGTACTCGTAACTGTCTATGTAGTAGTACTGGTAGGTTCTGAAGCTATGGATAGAAGAATCAATCATTTAGCCTTCCTTTTTTTCCCGACTACAGCGAAGCTAAAAGGAAGGGTTATGATTTTATTTAGCAGTCTATCAATGTAGGTACTCGTAAGGAAGTTACTTGTATAATCGTTTAGCAAAAATTTTACCAAAAAAGTAAGTACCTAAGCAATAATTTACGATTATTTATTTTTGCAATAACAATTATTTATTTTATGTAAGAGAACTTTTGCCACTTTTTGACCCCCTACGTTATTATTATTATTTATTATTATTGATACCTAGGACGTCGTCCGCATGGATCCGTTATTAAACGATACAGGTATGTACTACTAAATTATCGTTTTAGCTTTAGTTAAATTTTCTTACTAAATTTTGTGTTGTTTTTTATTTTATACTTTTTAGTGACTGCAACTTCGTTTATTTTACAACAATATATACTTAAAACACATAAAATGTATATGCTATTTATGATCGAGTTAAACTAATATGTCATATCATGTCAAAACGACTGACCCATATGTTTGTATGTATGTACATATGTCTGTATGTATGTAAGTATGCTAAACCGGTTTTGATGCAGTTTTCAGAAAAGTATTTGTTACATTCTGGACAAGATTTTGGTATAAGGTCAGGTGGTCGACAGTGTAACACTTTTTTTAGTAGTCCGAAACCAATGATCAATATGATCATACATTAGGTGGTTGCTATTAAAAAGGATAGCATATTAATTTTATGTGTTTTAACTAGTTTTAAGTATATAATAATTGTTGTAAAATAAACGAAGTACTTACCTAATGTACATATCACAAAAAATTATGAAATAAAAAGTTTAAATAAATAAACAACACAAAAACTTGTAAAAAAAAAACAAAACAAAAACTGAAACTAAAATGATAGTTTACTTTAATTTCTTTTTTAAAAATGGGAACCGTCTTCTAAAAAGCAATGATCTGAAGAGCACAAAATATTTTTTATATAAGTATCTCACCCCTATCTTTATCCAGTCCCTATCCCGTCTCTATTTTTACCCTGTAAAGCAAATTTCTGCCAGAAAGTAATTAGTACATAATAGTAAGAAAATTTATAATTTATTTTTTGAAGTCGGTGCCACCGCCAAACCACTTCACTGTCTCTTTGGAGCGGGAAATTAGTGAAAGAACTTAATTAATCGGCAGCTTTTTATCACCGCACCGCTCGCCGCCGGCAGGGTGTTCATCCTCACACCCCGGAGCCTAATAGGTCGCGCACTGTATGGTTTAAGAGGAATTTCCTCCCACGAACGCCGCGACTGTGGAATGAACTCCCTGCCGAGGTTTTCTCAGCGGGCTACAGTATGAGGTTCTTCATAAAAGGAGTGTATAGGTTCTTAAAGGGTAGGCAACGCGCATGTGAATCCTCGGGGGTTGCAGGCGTCCATAGGCTACGGTAACTGCTTACCATCAGGCGGGCCGTATGCGTGTTTGCCACCGTCGTGGTATTAAAAAAATAAAAAATAAAATAATGAGTAAACTATGTATTTGCAACTGCAGTGTTCTTCGTTGTCCTAAAATTTTAGTTTGGCACCGACTGACTTCAATAATAAAGTAAATATACACAGACAAATTTAATTTTCTTTCTCTTTATTTATTTTAAATCTGGATAAGGATAGGGGTGGAACTTATGTATAAAAATTGTGCTTTTCAGTGGGTGGGTTGTTTGAAGGCCCTTTTTTTTAAAAGATATAATATAGTCTTTTTTGTTTTGATTTTTTTACTTAATTTTGTTTCGTATTTTATTTAAACAATTTACTTTTTCTAGTATACCAAAATCAAATTTCATTGAATGTACTGTATAGACTCAACAGAAACCAAACCTGAAATTGCATGTCATGCATCAAATGCAATGTACTATAATGCGAAAAAGCTTTTTACGAACTCCTTCCTTCCTTCCTTGAGTTTAAATAAAACGATCCGATTTCCGATTAACATGAACTTCCCCACTATCTATTTTCCTATTAAAGGCCTATATAATGCTCAGCAGTGTGCGATAAATAGCTGATGATGATGACGATGAGTACCTATTTTCAAACGCCACTTTTATCTATTTCATTATGACTGTTATGTTCTCGCTTCTTCTATTGGGTTCTTTCTTCATATTGTAGTCCATATCCAACTGGCTCGTTAAAATTTGTATTTTCTGTTGAAATGAAAGTATTTCGGTATTCAACGCTCCTGCACATCGGGCCTAATAAGATGATGATAATCAATAATACTAATAGAACTAATGTTTTCATACTTTTATATTAGAATTAGTATGTTATCGAATTTTCTCTTCTTGTTCGCATGTGTGTATGCGTTAGTAGCCTAGCCTTAGTTTAATTTAGACTATATTGTTATTACTTGTGAGTTCCTTTAATTGGCTTTCTGTGTATATTTAATTGTATAACTGTGACTTAAAAGCTGTTGGTTCTCCTTAACATAAATAAATAAATAATCTTATAAGTCATCAAGTCATCAGCTCACAATCGATAACGGATTTAAAACATCAAGCTCGGTCCTAAATAAAGCCTTATGTCCTTGTGAGACCCTGTTGTGAATTTTATTGATGACATTGATGTAAAGTTCATTCATATTGGCATGATTTTGACAAAAACGTGACTTAATCACGTACACTTTACTTTTATTATTTTCCTGACGTTTCGAGCGTGTCGATTCTGAAAAAACCGTCTAAGTGCGAGTCGGACCACGCATAGTGGAGAGTTCCGTACCGGCTATCGAAAAAATTAATATTGCAAGGTCGTATCTACCTATGTACGTAGTTTTTTTGGAGATATTTCAAAAACGTCTGAACCGATAATGTTCAAAATAATTTTCGTGGAAAAATATTCAAAGATCTTGATATAATAATATGTAATAATATATATTATGGTGATCAGTTACAAAGTCATAAAAAGTGGTTCAGGATCACGACCCAGATTTCACCTTTTATAAACTCATATTTTTATATTTTTATGGAAGTAGAAAATTCCATCAGGGTAGAAATAGTAGGTAAGTAAGCCTTAGGTAAGTAAGGTTGAAAAATCTTATCTCTTTGGCTTTATTATTATATAAAGTTTACATTTATTTTGTTCTCGTTCAGTTCATGACGGGCATTGAAAATATTATTAATGTAAGTACTATAGTTGTTACTTATAACGTATAAAGATCGATAATAATGGCATTTTAGTTGTATTGTGGTTTCATCATTATTTTTTAAATATTGATTATTGAAGAGAAATAACGTATTAATATTTTTTGTTTCTTGTCTTTTTTAACATGTTATTATATATAATATCTACTTGTTATTAGTAAAAAATAATCAGAAACAAATTTTACCTGTGCCTTCACCCGCGTGAGTTTGTGTTTTAACTGCTTGATATCTGTATACGGTTCGTATTGTTTCGATTTTAATCTTACTATATCTGTCAGAAAAATAACCCAACGGCCTGGCTAAGTAGTGGGGGATGGAGGTGGAATGATCCACCCTAAATATCTTGCTAAGCTTGTAAATGATGTTTCTTGTATGATGTTAGTGGGATTTGTCGCGACTGACAAATATGATTCAATAAAAACTGAAAAAAATCAAAACCAAACAAAAACTACATTAAATTAAGTATGCTATCCTTCTTGATATAACCTCTTATGGTCATTGGTTATGGCCACAAAAAAAAGTGTCCCACTGACGACTATCCGACCCTATACTAAAAACATTTTCCAGACTATAACAAATACTTTTCTGAAAACCGCATCAGAATCAGTTTAGCCATTTCAAATATAATAAAAAATAATTTTATACAAAAAAGAACAGACTTCACTTATTCTCCACCTTTCCAAAAGCAAATTCCCGGGCTACTGTAAAAAACACTAAAATCATCATATAATATTTGAAGATTTCCCTCGATTTGTCCAGGATCCCATAATCAGAACCTGACCTGGTGACAATGGGACCAATCGTAGAGTATACTCTTTAAAACACAAAAACAATTTCCTAAATCGGTTGAGCCGTCTTCGAATGATCGGTGAGCATAAAAAAAAAACAAAAAAAAAACCCGATGAATTGATAATCTCCTCCTTCAAAATCTAGAAACTATCTTGCTTAACTTGTTCTTAAGTTATTTTTAAGGTTTTTATTATGTTTTATCGGTACTTATCAAAACAATACTTAGAAATATGGGGTTAAGAAGAAAATTCCTTTTTTAAATCATTATGCAGCTAATTTCTTCCGAAAAACTAAAATAAGGATAAGCACGTAGTCCTATAGATTTTTATGACAAGCGGAACTATATTATTATTCCATTTAAATAGGACAGAACAATAAACATTTTAAGAACAGCGCCATCTGACGGTGCTTGGTTCATATTAACTTTGTGGCCAATTGAATCCAGTGGTAGTTAACAAGTATTACGCTAGATGGAGCTTTATTTTTCCAAGCGCGGCGGACCTTTTTATGTGTGCGTGTTAATTTGAAGGGTGGGGCCCCATAGGCGTGGTTTAGGAATAGGTATTTTGCAGTCAAAGTAGGGCCTTAAGTCCCGTTTTTATCAAAATAATATTAGAAGAATGTGTTAAAAAGAAATAAAAATGGTATAACTATGCTGTTTAATGATCCATGTCTAATAATTTTTCTTAAAAATAGTTGCCATGATTTCTATATCCAGAAAGAAAACCGGCCAAGAGCGTGTCGGGCCACGCTCAGTGTAGGGTTCCGTAGTATTCCGTCCATCACAGTACGTGTCCCCACATAAGAGTTAAAATAACACCACCATTTAGGATATGATATGAGCGTTCCACGTACAGCGACATCTATCGGCAAATTAAGTAAACTATTGCGCGCGAGCTTAAGGGGCTGACAACAGCTAAATTCCCTCCCTATCTTATTCAGCGCGAGTGAAAGAGAAACACTGTATTACGATTAGTATGGGAGCTCATTGCAAATTTTACAAAATAATGAATTAAAAAAAAACGACGCATTAATTGAGAAATATAAGGCAACGAAGTTTTTAGTATTAGTGTGGTGGAATTTTGTCCTTAGTAACAGACGTATAAGTCAAGAAACTAAAGACATACAACTGTTTAAAGCTAATTTTAAGATGTAACTTTGGAATTATTTTCTATCGAGCCGATTTCGTCCAATCGTGTATCGGACGCAACGAAGTTCTTCCAAATATAACGAATATTAACATACATTTTTTTTACTTTCTCAAAACAAGTAGTTATAGCTGAAACACTGTTTGAGTAAAGTCAATTTGAAGGTCATCGGGTGTTGTCAGCCTCTTAAAGTATGGAAGATGATTTTTATGGGATAACTCTTTATTGCGTGAACCGATTTTCATCGTTTTTACTTTATTTGAAAGCACGTCATTTCATTGTGGTTTTGTAGAAATTACAGATACAATAAACACCTGCTTATACGGTTAAATTACAAACTTAGTTCAGAAATTATTTAGTATTTTTTTTTCAAAAACTATTCAACCAATCAAGTTCAAAATAATTTTCCTAGAATTTTTTTATAAAGTTCTACTTTTGAGATTTTTTCATATTTTAAAAACTTATGGTTCAAAAGTTAGAGGGGGGGACACACATTTTTTTTTACTTCTGGAGCGATTATTTCCGAAAATATTTACTTTATCAAAAAATGATTTTAGTAAACCCCTATTTATTTTTAAATACCTATCCAACAAATATCACACGTTAGGGTTGAGATGAAAAAAAAAATCACTCCCCACTTTACGTATAGGGGAGGTACCCTAATAAAACATTTTTGTCCACTTTTTATTTCACCACATTGTCGGCGTGATTGATATACATATTAGTACCAAATTTCAGCTTTCTAGTGCTAACGGTCACTGAGATTATCCGCGGACGGACGGACGGACGGACAGACATGGCGAAACTATAAGGGTTCCTAGTTGACTACGGAACCCTAAAAATGGGTTCTACGTTTGTATGCAGGCGGTTGTCCACTTTCCCCTTAAGTGTTACTATTAGTACAGATTATGTTATGTACAAAATACAGAAAATAAACGCAAGCGTACAGCCTCAGTGGTATTCGTTAGGCGTAGCGTCGAGCTTCCAAGGGATTTAAGCAACGTTCACTGAGAACACTTCCATACGTTTTCACGTATTTACTATAAACGCGTTGTCTGCCGCTCAGTTAGCACCCTTACCAAGCTCAAGTTCCGCTTCGGCGTCCTCGGCGATCGTCTCCATGGCCTCAGCGCATGGTTCGAGGCTGCACGCGCGCGCGCGACTCGCACGCCGCGCGCATTCCGAGCACGCGTGCAACGTGCTGGCTCGCGGGGCGGGGGCGAGGGCACGCGTGCGTGGGCACGCGCGCTCTACGCACGGAATGCACGGCTGCACGGACACACGGTCACAAACGCACTGATCGGGAATACACAATTGCACTTATGATTAATATCTGTACGATTTTACACGGGTTGTATGTACACCGTTGTATAAACTGAACTTCCTGTTAAAATACACAGTTGCACGGATCACTAGTCTATGATTTGTACGATATTTATCCTTTGATATTTATCCTATAATATTTTTTAATTCTTTCTGCACTAATTAGAATTAAAATGAATATGACAGACCTGTAGACACATAACTTTTTAGATTAAAGAGGATACCATATTCTGGAAGAAGACACTGGCACAAGTGTGTTACACATAGGGTTGCCAGATGGTCGGGATTTGGCGGGATTCTCCCGAATTTTTGTATGTCCTCCCGACTCCCGACAAATTAAAAAATCTCCCGAAAAACAGCTTCATTTTGTAAAACAATAATTAAGTTACTTAATTCCGAATTTCCGGGGCATGTGTTTCGTGATATCCATTCCCGTAGGCAATGCTTATTTATTGTGAAAGTGTGTTAGTTTACTAAATAATCTTTGCACCAAAGAAAGACCAAAACCGAACGTCCATAGATTTAGTAAAGCCTAGTTAATGATTCGACTAAATTTTGGAGAAAATTGTTTGAAATTCAAGTCTTCTTTAAACAGTGAACAAGTACATAATATGGTAAAATCGATGAATTTTAACACAAAACACAAGCTAAAATATACATAATTAATCAATAAATTTTGTTCATTATTGATAATTTTTAGGGTTACGTTAAAAGGAAAATCGGAACCCTTGTAGAATCACTTTTTTATTCGACCGTCTGTCTGTAGGTATCAAATTGAAATCAAAATCAAATACTTATGTCTGCGGTCCCTTGAAGCTGTAAAAAATCACGCTTCTAAGTTCGCAATCCAAAGATACGACCATTTGAGCCTTACTTTCTAACAGTTCGCAGGGAAATCAAATCCTAGGATACTTCTCATAGATCTGGAATTATGAAATTTTGCAAAAAGGAAAGTAAAGTAGCACAAGTAAAAAAAAACCGGCCATGTGCGAGTCGGACTCGCGCACCGAGGGTTCCGTACAAACTTATAACAAGCAACCTGAGTATTTGATATGAATACCTCTACGCGTTTACGAGGAAAGAGGTAGTAAGTTTAAAATTTAAAAAAATATTTTTTGTATTATTTTACTAAAAATATCTACCTTTCGTAATTTTTCCTTTGTCTGTGCTATATGAAGTTTCTTCGTGCCAAGTTTCAAGTTTCTGAGTTTACGGGAAATATCCTTTAGGTTTTGAGTTTCTTGCGAGTACTCAGTTTCAAAATATGCGACTTAAATTGCTATTTCTTTTGATTGCGTTGACATAAAAGTTTGGTTTTGCTACATCTGAAAGCTGAAAGGTCCTATAGCCCTGAGTATTTGATATGAATTTCAATTTAATACCTCCACGCGTTTACGAGGAAAAAGGTAGTAAGTTTAAAATTAAAAAAAAAAAATTGTATGATTTTACTAAAAATTTCTACTTTTCGTAATTTTGCCTTTGTCTGTGCTATATGAAGTTTCTTCGTGCCAAGTTTCAAGTTTCTGAGTTCACGGGAAATATCCTTTAGGTTTTGAGTTTCTTGCGAGTACTCAGTTTCAAAATATGCGACTTAAATTGCTATTTCTTTTGATTGCGTTGACATAAAAGTTTGGTTTTGCTACATCTGAAAGGTCCTATAGCCTTGAGTATTTGACATGAATTTCAATTTAATACCGCTACGCGTTTACGAGGAAAAGGTAGTAAGTTTAAAATTTAAAAAAAAATATTTTTAGTATGATTTTACAAAAAATGTCTACTTTTTGTAATTTTTCCATTGTCTATGCTATATGACGTTGTTTCTTGCCAAATTTCAAGTTTCTGAGTTCACGGGAAGTACCCCGTAGGTTTTGCGAGTGCCGAAAAACTCTAAAATTTGCAGCATAAACGACTGTATCTTTTGATTGCGTTGGCTTTTAAGTTTGATTTTTTCACAGTTCCAAGGGACTATAGACTTGAGTATATGATATAAATTTCAGCTTGATACCTCCACGCGTTCCTGAGAAAAATGGTCTTGACAGACGGACAGACAGACAGACAGACAGACAGACAGACAGACAGACAGACAGACAGACGGACAACAAAGTGATCCTATGAGGGTTCCGTTTTTTCCTTTCGAGGTACGGAACCCTAAAAATAAGTCCGAAACTCCGAATATTGTTATTTTTTTTCTTCCATCACAAAAAAAACTTATATACTATATTTTCTAACACTTCGCAGGGGCATCAAAATCTTTAAGGCTCCTGATTCCCTAAAAGATCTAAAAACTCGATTAATGAAAAAAGCCGCATAAAATGCTGTTTATAAGATAGTTTGAATGATTAGTAATACAAAAAAATACTTTTGAACCATATTTATTATTGTTAAGTACCCAAAAATACGATTCTTATAGTCCTGTGGAGTGTGATTTATAGGTCATTTATAAAATTCATACCAAATTAACACATACCACTAATAGTAATGTTTTTTTTTATCGTGATAGAATTTAATTTAACTTTGCTATAGTAATATTATTAGGGAAAAATAATAGTAGGTTTTTCGTGGAAAAAATGAAATTTCACCGTGTTTTAATAAAAAAACTGGCATATATAATCAGAAGGTATTTTGTCTATTATACAAGATGAATCTTCGATTTTTATTCCAATGGCCGTCTCAGACATCAGACATGACATGACATGATATACTCAATTGAATTTTATTCAAGTTGAACAAGAATTGTTACCCTTTTTGCGTAATTTGGAAAGGAACCGTACTTCTAACTGGAAAATCCGGAAAGGCCTTCTCCAAGACAACCAATTTTTTTCATATTTTACTCGTTAAAATGTAATATTTGCTCCGATGGCCGTCTAGATAAAGAAATGAACTATTATATGCATCAATCGTTACTTTAAAATAACAAAGTATTTTCGACGAAAATGAAGCATTTATGAAATTTGCGCGTTTTGGGAATAAGGCCTCTTAAGGGTAGGTACTTCCCATTCTTCCCATAGTTCCCATAGACCTAAAATCATGAAATTTGGCAAGAAGAAAGATCTTACAGCACCAGTAAAGGAAAAAGTCCGAAAATGGTCGATCACAAAAAATCATTGCGATTTCAAACTTATTGCAGTTGATAAACTAATCGCGACAAAACTTTTTCAACGGACCGGTTCAAAATCATTTTTCCGTTCATTACGCAATGTTCGGCGACTGTTAAAATTGTGTGATGTACGGAATCTTGAGGGCGCGAATTCGACTCGGACTTGGCCGGTTTTTTGTCAGTATTTTAATTATGTAGACATTTCTACCCGCAGCGGATGATGTCACAATAATGTTAAATGATATTCATTTTAATATATTTACTTTAATTTGATTTTATTTTTGTTTCTCCCGACTAAAGTCTCATAATCCCGAAAAAAAATTTGTTTCTCCCGATAGTAGGGTAATTCGATCTGGCAACCCTAGTTACACACCTCACATCACAGGTTTCGACTTGGCATAAAAGTCAGGGACCTCAGCACTTTTTGTAACCATTTCTGATAACAAAAGATTCTATTAAATAATAAAAATAAAACAAAAGTGTAAATACGAAAAATATTTATTATAATATAACCATATTTTGAAAGAAATATCTAAAAACCGACGTAACTATAACTTTTTGAAAAACCTGCAGCAAAATACTGTTGGATTGTTATTGACTCATTTCTTATGTCCATATTTAAGTTTATAGACAGAAGAAAGTACTTCGTAATAGACAAAATTACTTATCTTTACGTCATAAGGTACTTTACATGTCGTTATTCCAATCCATACTAATACGTAAAAGCTAGTTCGATATAAATAAATTTCAATAAAAGATGTGTTGACGTCAGCTGCTGAACGTCTCTTCATTCTAGATAAGCAACTGTTTTATTCATAAAGGTGCAGTAAAATTATGCAAAAAAACGTCTGATAAACAATATTATGCGGAGCAGACATTTTATATAAGAGAGTAAATAAATATTTATACACGGAAGATGTTTTCATAAAAAAAATTCATAGGATTTTTTTGTTATAGGTAGACCATAATATAATATAGATTATATATATTTAGTTTGTCAAGGATTGTGTGTCAGTGAAGGCACATACAGAAATAAAACACTGTTTTTTTTTACGACTGTATACTCTGGGCTCGAAAATGTAAGTAGGTAGTTAGGTATGTAGTAATTTTTTTATTCTGCTGTTACAGGCAAGATTGGCTAGAAAAGTTTTCGTCTGCAAATAACTATGTACTTTTCTACGGCAAATTACAAGCGTTTTCCATAAAATAATTTTAAAAGTGAAGTCCTATCACTGTCTCTACCGTCAAACTCGGGTAAACTTAAATGAAAAACCACAAAGAGCTAACTTTTTGTCCATTTACTACTTTAGTTCGACCTATATAAGTCAGAACTTGACAATGGCTTTATTTAACGGTTGAGAATGACTAACTACTTAAATGTTTGAACAGGACCAAAGAGCAATGAGACTAATTGGAGAACAGTAAAAGAAGCATTTCGTGCTAAATTGTAAGAATAAGTGTGTTTAAAATGTAAGCACTTCAGAGGCACAGATGAATGTTTAAGAAGAACTTCACAATGGTAAGGGAATTAATATAGATTTATACTTGAGAAGTTTCTTTTTTTACATTTTAATGTTTGTTTTTCTTTTTAGGGTTCCGTAGTCAACTAGGAACCCTTATAGTTTCGCCATGTCTGCCCGTCCGTCCGTCCGTCCGCGGATAATCTTAGTGACCGTTAGCACTAGAAAGCTGAAATTAGGTACTAATATGTATATCAATCACGCCGACTAAGTGAATAGTTTTTGGAAAAAAAAATTATAAAATAATTTCTGAACTAAGTTTGTTTAACCGTATAAGCAGGTGTTTATTGTACCTGTAATTTCTACAAAATCACAATGAAATGACGTGCTTTCAAAAACTCTTAAGTGGGGACACTTACTGTGACGGGCAGAAAACTACGGAACCCTACACTGAGCGTGGCCCGACACGCTCTTGGCCGGTTAGTTAAATATAAATTAGATTTTTAGATAGGTATCTAAAATAAAACTAACCTCAAAACTAAAACTAAATAAAAGTAGAAAAATGTCAAAACAATTGGGCCTCTTCGGCATGGTGCTGAAGTCGCTGGCAGCATTTCCCCGCTGTATCCCAATACTAATTCGTTGAGCGAGGAAGCTGCCAGCTCTTCTGTCACCAGTTGGGTTGACGATCTTTTTTTAAAGTCCTTTAAAAAGTTTATAGGGACCCCACGGGCCTTGGGTCTCAACTCCGAACGACTTTTTAATTCTTCAAGTTTATAAAAGATCATGGCGGTAAGACGTCCGACATTCAAGACCCCAGCTCGTACCATTGAGATTTTCGGAACTGATATACGAAATATCATATGATTACCAGTCAGTTTTCGGTGAAGGAGCCTGTCTACGCCATATATGAGATATACATAATACGATTTGTGTTGATACCGATTTAACAATAATAGGAATATTTTTCTGTCTAAAACGCTGTTCTCATGTAAGTGACTAGTATGTCTTTTTTGGTATTATATTGTATTCCTATTTCGATGTTTGTAGTACCTATTCCACTTAGTATCTAGACACATTAACATTACTTACAGTCACCTTGACTTGTTACGGCACATCCAGTAAATTACCGTATGAGCGTAAATTGTCACACACAAGTCACACGGAGAACATTCAATAGTCATTCTTATTCCGAACACAATATGGTTTTTAGGGTTCCGTACCTCGAAAGGAAAAAACGGAACCCTTATAGGATCACTTTGTTGTCCGTCTGTCTGTCTGTCTGTCTGTCTGTCTGTCTGTCTGTCTGTCTGTCTGTCAAGACCATTTTTCTCAGGAACGCGTGGAGGTATCAAGCTGAAATTTATATCAAATACTCAGGTCTATTGCCCCTTGAAGCTGTGAAAAAATCAAACTTAAAAGCCAACGCAATCAAAAGATACAGTCGTTTATGCTGCAAATTTTAGAGTTTTTCGGCACTTGCAAAACCTACGGGGTACTTCCCGTGAACTCAGAAACTTGAAATTTGGCACGAAGCAATGTCATATAGCATAGACAATGGAAAAAATACAAAAAGTAGAAATTTTTAGTAAAATCATACAAAAAAATATTTTTTTTAATTTAAACTTACTACCTTTTTCCTCGTAAACGCGTGGAGGTATTAAATTGAAATTCATGTCAAATACTCAGCGCTATAAGACCTTTCAAATGTAGCAAAACCAAACTTTTATGTCAACGCAATCAAAAGAAATTGCAATTTAAGTCGCTTATTTTTAAACTGAGTACTCGCAAGTAACTCAAAACCTAAAGGATACTTCCCGTAAACTCAGAAACTTGAAACTTGGCACGAAAAAACTTCATATATCACAGACAAAGGAAAAATTACGAAAAGTAGACATTTTTAGTAAAATCATACAAAAAATATTTTTTGAAATTTTAAACTTACTACCTTTTTCCTCGTAAACGCGTGGAGGTATTAAATTGAAATTCATGTTAAATGCTCAGGGCTATAGGACCTTTCCGATGTAGCAAAATCAAACTTTTTTGTGAACGCAATCAAAAGAAATAGCAATTTAAGTCGCATATTTTGAAACTGAGTACTCGCAAGAAACTCAAAACCTAAAGGGTACTTCCCGTAAACTCAGAGACTTGAAACTTAGCACGAAGAAACTACATATAGCACACATAAAGGAAAAATTACGAAAAGTAGACATTTTTGGTAAAATCATACAAAAAATATTTTTTGAAATTTTAAACTTACGACCTTTTTCCTCGTAAACGCGTGGAGGTATTAAATTGAAATTCATGTTAAATACTCAGGGCTATAGGACGTTTCCGATGTAGCAAAACCAAACTTTTATGTGAACGCAATCAAAAGAAATAGCAATTTAAGTCGCATATTTTGAAACTGAGTACTCGCAACAAACCCAAAACCTACAGGGTACTTCCCGTAAACTCAGAAACTTGAAACTTGGCACGAAGAAACTTCATATAGCACATACAAAGGAAAAATTACGAAAAGTAGACATTTTTAGTAAAATCATACAAAAAAATTTTTTTGAAATTTTAAACTTACTACCTTTTTCCTCGTAAACGCGTAGAGGTATTAAATTGAAATAAGTAATAAACATACTACAACTTTTGCTTGTTATAGGTTTGTACGGAACCCTCGGTGCGCGAGTCCGACTCGCACTTGGCCGGTTTTTTTTATTTAAAAGTGACACTGATTAGCGGAAATCCTAAATAAAGTCTTATACAAAATAGTTTACTTTTAATGCTAAAGTTGGTATAAATATTAGGTAGATACTTGACTTCTTTAGGCGCTTCTAAAAGTCTTGCCTATTATTGGTTTTGTCAATTGGCGATTCTAAAATATACATAGCAATGGATAAAGTACGAAAAGCTGTATACAAAATAACCAGTATACCGGTTAAAAACCGGTATTCCTTATATTTACCCAGAGTTAGTTATATCCAGATTCAAAATTGCATGGACAATTCATTCATAATGTGTCCACGCAATTTTAGATCTCACTGTACTTCATATGACAAGTTCATATGTAAAGTCAGTGTCAATATAAAAGTATAATAATGTAAACAAACACATTTACCTTTATTGCTTCGCAATCACGCACTTTTAAATAAAAATCATGGTTTCATTGTCAAATTATACACATAAACTTATTATTTACATTCATTTTTAGTACAAATTTACTTTAATTACTGATATTTCAGTGGGAACGGATGTCTTTAATAATATTTTGTCGTGTCTCAAATGTTTTATGTGCATAGAAATTTAGCCATATTGTTTACCTTATTTTACTTTTCTTTTGACACTGACCTTAAGCACGACATATAAATAGTATGCGTCATCCCTCGTCATATATTTCGTAAACAAAATGCGGCTTGCTTTTAGGCAGTAACGCGGTAGTGACAGCTATCTTACACACTGTCTCGATGTCGTTTGGAAACCACATATTGGTGTCTTATTTCTACTTTTTTTTAGTAAACTACCTATAATAATTCCTTCATTCCTTATATTCTCATTCATTCCAGTTATTAACGACACTGCATTATGAATCTTGAAGCAAATCAAATTATTTTGTTCAATATATATTTTTTTATTTGCAATTTTTAAGTAGTTCCAATACTATATATAAACTGAAAATAGATGTCATATACTTCAGAAAAAGTGACCAAACCCTCCGGTGTCCGAGGCCAGATCAGAGCCAGAGGGAGAGGTCAGCTGCGAAAGCTGAAGACGCCAGTTCATATCTGGCCTCGGACACCGGAGGGTTTGGTCACTTTTTCTGAAGTATATGACATCTATTTTCAGACACTGCATTATTTTGAACACGTAAACTCATTAACTCGTTCTATCCGGTGTCGGTATTGTCGGTATTGTCGTCTAATCGGTGTAATTGTACGTACGTTACGTACGTTTAATTTTACGACCTAAAACCATATTAAATTTACCAAAAGTCACTTTCGTCATCTCGCAGTCCATTATCCGAGGCAGCAGACTGAGAAATTACAAAAAATAACTGTTCGCTCAAATTTCATATTGCAATTAAATATCACGTAGGTCTTAGGTTCTTGACAGCAATAAATTTAAAGGGTTTTCAACCTTTTGACTGCTATCTAAATATATAAAAGAAGAAACTGAGTGACTGACTGACTGACTGACTGACTGACTGACATATCAACGCACAGCCCAAACCGCTGGTTCTAGAGATTCCAAATTTGGCACGTAGGTTCCTTATAAGGTCTAGGGGTGCACTAAGAAAGGATTTTTCAAAATTCACCCCCTAAGGGGGTAAAATGGGGGTCCAAAGTTTGTATGGCGAATCAAGATTTGTTAGATTATTTTATTCGAAACTTCACAGGAGTATTCCTAACGATAAATGAGTAAACACGTGTTTCAGGTTTTTTGAAAATTCAACCCCTAAAAGGGGTAAATGTGGTCACAAAGTCTGAAAATCAACATGGGTATCGTATCCTTTTTGAGTACTTATAGTACGCGGGCGAAGCCGCGGGAAAAGGCTAGTTTTTTATATTTATAAACGTCACTCTTACCCCAAAATCATTTTTAACCGACTTCAAGCTTTCAAAAGGGGAGGTTCTCAATTCGGCGTAGGTATATGTTTTTTATGTACTTAACATTTTACTGTTAAATAACTATATGATTGTGATGTCACTTTTGCACGTCATTTTGTTAGGAATGTTTCGAGAAACAAATGCAAATTTCAGACTTTAAGTCTAATTTCTGACTTTTGTGTTGCTTTAACGCAATTGGCCGCATAAGTATAGATATTTGATCGTCACAACAAAACGAATCGATTGATACCATACATGAAAAAAATTCACCATGCCTATTGAACTGAAGATCGGTGCGCCTGTAGGTGCCTACATGCTGCGCCACTCTCAATATCGCCGTTTATCCGTTCCTCTAACGCGGTAGTGTCTATCTCACGCACTGTCTCGATATTGTTTGGAAACCACATATTGGTGTCTTATTTCTACCTGTTCTTAGTAAACTATGCTCATAAAGATTCCAGTTATCTGAAACTGCAAAAAAGTAACGACACTGCATTATTTTGAAACTTAAGAGGCTGACAACACCCGATGACCTTCAAATTGACTTTACTCAAACAGTGTTTCAGCTATAACTACTTGTTTTGAGAAAGTAAAAAAAATGTATGTTAATATTCGTTATATTTGGAAGAACTTCGTTGCGTCCGATACACGATTGGACGAAATCGGCTCGATAGAAAATAATTCCAAAGTTACATCTTAAAATTAGCTTTAAACAGTTGTATGTCTTTAGTTTCTTGACTTATACGTCTGTTACTAAGGACAAAATTCCACCACACTAATACTAAAAACTTCGTTGCCTTATATTTCTCAATTAATGCGTCGTTTTTTTTTAATTCATTATTTTGTAAAATTTGCAATGAGCTCCCATACTAATCGTAACACAGTGTTTCTCTTTCACTCGCGCTGAATAAGATAGGGAGGGAATTTAGCTGTTGTCAGCCCCTTAACTCGTATGACTCCGCTATGACTTACACTACTTACAGTACCATTTCTTTGCAGTGAAACGTGTTGCCACTGTAAAAGGGCCTCTAACCCTTTCTTAACGGTACCTTACCCCTTATTAATGGAAAGCGCAGTTACCCCTACGTTCGCACTTGTCCCGACTAACTAGTGCTACTTGGAGCGATACACAAGTGATGACATTGACTTTACCGTCCTGCCCTGCTAGTATGACTTACATTGTCGCGCGACTGTCCATACTTCAGGAGCGGCTCGAAGTATGAAGTCGCGCGCAACAACGCATGTTATGCTAAGCCACCTGATATACCTATTTAAAGACTTCAAAACTAGTATGTTAATTTCAATATAACAGGATCAATGTAATTGACATCCCAGTTTACGTAGGTATCCAACATTTAAAGCACTCGTGCACCGCGAGCGCTGCCAAGGGCCTGGATCATCAGAAAATAAATGGTCGTAAAACACGCCTAATGGCTCGGCATATGCGAAGGCAACTCTGTCTGGTACCTACCTCTTTACGCTTGAACTGCTAAACGGATTTAGATGAAATTGTCATACACAAGGTATTTTTTATAACAGTGATCTTGAACTGCTAAACGGATTTAGATGAAATTGTCATACACAAGGTATTTTTTATAATGGTAATCTTGAACTGCTAAACGGATTTAGATGAAATTGTCATACACAAGGTATTTTTTATAACGGTGATCTTGAACTGCTAAACGGATTTAGATGAAATTGTTATAACGGTGATTGTGTTTTACCTCTGCTTTTTTACGTTATGTTATGTTCCTTAAGGGGTCAAAAAGGGAAGAGAATTTTATTATGGAAGTGCAATATTATAAGTTGGTTGTAATACTAATCCTACCCAGATAAAGTTACGGGCATGAGCTAGATTTCATGGTCGACTCGAAAACAGTCTCAGGGAAAACCATGTTTTGATGTTATTTATATGTAAGTACCTATATAAAAAACTTGCTTTTTTAGTTTTTGAATAAGTATACTAGTGTATACTAATAGGTAACTACTAGTGTAGGTACTATATGACATGTTTTGTAAATTAATTTCAATATATATATTTAGGTATGTGCCGTTTTGAATTATGTATAAGTTATCTCATCGACGATTTTCGATAGGGCGCTACGCGGCGCACTGCCACAAAAAATATTTTGAAAGAAATCTTTATTAACTAATATTAAGTATAAGTGCCTAATTCAATAAACAGACATTATGAAATAAAATCAAGGTAAGCCTATCTATAAATAAGCGACTACAAAAATAAACTCATTAAATAAACAGACCGCTGTTGTCATAAGGTTTATAATTTATGAGAAAATAACGATAGTAAAATATTGACGGGTAAATAAAGATGAAACTTCAAAGCCCGAGCCAAGCTAATAGGCATAATATTTATTCATGCTATATCTTTAACGGAATATAATACAAACTTAAATGACCGGTAATGGTACCGGTACGGCCAAGTTTTGCCACGTGTGACATAAAACTGATGTAAATATTCACGTACCTAACTCTGATTTAAGTTTTAAATGCAAATAATTATAAAAAATATTTTTCATGTAATTTGGTCACCCTACTCAATGTGACGTCTTGCCGCTTCCCATACAGCTGATACAACGTACGTCAAAAGTCGGAAATTAAGAAAATAATAATAATTCTGTTTTGATCAAATAAAAACTGGTTCTGGATTATGACCTCACCTAAGAACCGTCGCTAATGTAGGTATCTGACCTCGGTCTTAACCAAAATCAAAACTAACACGGTTATAGTGATAAATAGCAATATTTATATAGATGCACAACCAAAAAAACTGCCTCTCATCCTATAGTCGTAGGTACAACAGCTCCTTTCCCTCGGGGGAATAAGAGCCACATTAATTTATGTATGACACAAAGCTAATTTATATTTTAATTTATTTTTCACACATAATGGTGATGTACTCACTTCATTCAACTTTCATATATCTAACGATAAACTTAAGGGGAGGAGAACTGGTCATCCTATGAGTATAATACCTACAGGGAAACCTACTCAGGAACCTGTTTCCTAAGTAGGTTTCCCTGTAGGTATTATACTAATTTGAAACTAAACTAATTAGAAGCCCTGGTTTCTAATTAGTTTTTAAGAGACTTTTGTATTTGGATTTGGAGGAATAGTGTTCCAAGTACTTATCGTTATTACTAGAGCTGGATGCCTGACAGTTATTACACTCATTTTTTGATCTAGCTAATTTCAAGTCAGTTAATACAGGATGATTCCTGGGTCGTGACCCGGAACCACTTTTTCTGAATCGTTAGATATTAACATTATAGTAGGGTATTCTTTTCTCAAAACAGAACTATTATAATTTTATCTATTTGTAATAACTGGACATAACCGCGTATATCGTTTTAAAATTACCTTCGACGTTTCGAGGAAGATATTGTCCCATTTAGGGTTGCAAATAAATAAACAATACCTATTCTAGTTTCTCGATTGATATGCCATAAATGATAATGTACGTTGTGTGTAAGTCACAGAACAAACAAGCTAAATATCTATAGTTAATTAAACAGCTCAGCTGATATCAACACATCTTTAATGAGATTAATGACTCCGATCTTTAATCTTCGTTAAACTGCTCTTTTAATTTTAGCATCAAAAGAATTCTTTGCAATTATATTGAGGACATTTTATATTTACCTATGAAATCAGTTTTGACATTGAAATGGCTACGATATTACATTCCTAAACACTTTTAGTATTTCTAGGTGAAGGTTAACTGTCCAAACAGCAATTGACATTTGTTTTATTAAAAACGCTAACGGTCCAAGTATAATCGGTAGAGAATAGAAAATACTAACATTTGTCAATAATTTTAGAATACCTATAATTTGCGCACATTAAAAATCTAATAGCCTGCATAAACTTACATAGAATACTTTTTAAAAGTAATCCATTATTAAATTACACTTTTTGTGATTATTTGAAGCTACACTGTTCCAATTTCAAAGTTTATTGAAAAACTTTATTATTCTTAGACGCGATCGAGCCGTGGAAAAACACACGAAAAACATCTCAACGACCATCCACGAGCATTCTCTCCGCGTTACTGAAAAACCAAACACGTGGTAGAAAATACACTGCACATCGTCAATAAAACGACTCAATTGGCCGTTTGTGACTAGCCAAATAGCACTTTGTGTCGATTGAATACAGTCGTAAATAGAACCACTGCGAGTAACGAGCTCACGAAAAATTCAAAACAAAATGGCATCACAAGAGGCAACAGAAAACTAACGAAACTCAACCTTATGATTACACAAATAAGCTTAAGTTTGCAATGGTAAAAGCGCAGATAGGTTTTCTAATATGGAAAACTCTATAGTTCGTGAAAATTCGACCGCGCTCGGACGATTTCGCGTTCGTTACTGGCCAAGCTTTTGACTGCAAACAGACGTCGCGAACGTTCACACTACATGGATTTTAATGGTGCAAACATAATATTTTCTTACGAGCAATAATCTTTTGGGATTCTAAAAGGATCCCTGGGGTATTGTGAATAGAGTTTCCTTTTCTTTGAGAATAAAGGTTGTTTTCCGGCCGCTTGGCACGGATTTGCATTTGTTTTCTCGGAACGGGAGACAAATTATTCGTGTAATGATGTGCGAAAATATTCATGCATGTCAAATAAAGGTGTGTCGAGCAAAGTACGTGACGAAAGGAGAGTTTCATACGCTTCTAAATGGTTCGTTACTGTGTAAGAATGGAGTTACCGCTGAGGACTGGAGAAGTTAAAACTTTGAATTTATTTAAACTTTGTACGGGTTTTTGTGTTGTTGAGTGAAATGGTTGCGAAACAGAATCATTGCAAAGGATTCTTGTGTTCGAGAATATCTCTTTGAAATATTGTTTTTGATGTTAAACACGTGCGTGTTAGGTAATTTATGAACCTTTCATATATCACAACGGAATACATAGAAATGACAGGAACATCTTGTTTACGTTCAAGTAAGTAAGTATATAGCTGCATATAAATAAATAGATTGCTTGTTAACAGATAAGTTCGTAGGTAGTTGTTAGAGGTGTGTTTGGTTTTCTGAGTGGGTAAAATCATGGCCTCTTTGTTTTAGAATGAAAACCGTAACCCAGTATTTCGCTATTAAATCATTCAATTGTTTAAATTACAGACGGTAACATTCACATTTCACAACATACGGAACATTAGGTATATGCAAAGTTATAAATAACCTGAAGTGGATTTTGACTCATGAAAAGATAAGAAATATGGTAATTTTTGTTCTCCCTGCAAGTCAGGGTGATCCCGAGTTATTGTCATAATGCCCTACTTGTATTTATTTATAAATTATTCATGAATCCCACCTAATGTGCATATCGTATACTATAACTAAGCATACCTGAAAGTTTGTTGTGAGTGAGTATACTTCTTGTTACTCTGAAATAGCACAGAGGACCGAAAATACGAGAGTAACAACTTCATTTGATTCATGAAACATCATACCGTCAAGAAACCAAAAGTAGGTTTCAATATGTTTTGCAATATAGTGGGGAAATGCCGCTAGCGTGATGGGGACTATGCCACAATCGGAGCTGCTGAACGGGGTATTCTTTTTATAACTTTGTGGGTTGTTAGGTAAGTATATTTTTTTCTTGTTTTTATATTAATGTAGTTTAATTTATAGATTTAATTAAGATTTTAGCGACTTATATTGTAAAAACAACCTACTTTTCTTGATTATCTAGATTTAATTAATAATAATTTACTGAATTGATTTGGGTATTTGTTGTTTATTTATTTATGATTTAAAATAACATGTTTGATTCATAAAGCGTTAGGTAAAGCATTAAGATGGTGGCTGAACCTCAGAATATTAACAAAATATCTATATTGAAATAATATGTTACTGTACCTAAAAAAAAAGGCGATCTCTCTAAAACTAATTGCGTATTGAGGTACCAAATTTAAGAAATCAATAGGACGGATACCTAACCTCTGCCTTGGCTAAATCTGCCCGTATAAGTCTGCTACTAGAGCATAGCCGGTTTACTCACTAGTTATGAAAATCTCAATAACTATTTGCAGCATGTCGTAAATGGCTTAACTATAATTATGGTAGTCATAACAAAGATTGACTTGCTGCCAATACTCTCATGTTTGCTAAACATTGCATTACATTTGCGTTCATTATCCATTGAATTTTAGGAGCAAACTTTTCATTAACGTTTACAAATTTTCATAAATTAAACGATTAGGTAGATACTTATATACATATATGGTACACACCATTGAGAAATAAATTTATTTAAGGAACAAGGAATATAAAATACAACAAATAATAAACTATATAATAATATACTAAAAGCCTAAGAATAAAATCTTAAAATTGATTTAAAGAATTGGGCCCTCTCGCAATACTTAGGTACTTACGAGTATCCGAGGAGCTGCCAGATTCTTCGGTCACCAGTTGAGTCAACGAGCCTTTTTAAAGCTCTCTAAAAAATTACTGGGCACTGGGACACCACTGGCCATGGGTTTCCACTCCGAAAAATGTGTTCAGGGCCGAGACCCCTTTATTTATGGATTTTAAAATTATTTAAGCTTAAATTGAATCTTGTTACATTATACAACGTTGGGGAAAGAAAAACATTACGAACGTGAGTCTAATGACTATTCTATTCGTTTCAAAGTTTAAGAAGCAAAACTTTTTACTAAATATTTTGCAAAATTGTCTACCAGATTGTTGTTATCTCATGTTCTCAAATGAGGTACCTACATGAGGTAGAGCAAAAATGTAATCCATAGATAAGAAATGTGGAATGAAATCCCTTTGGGCTAAAATGAGACTGTATTCTTTTAACTTATAAAATAAAGATTAAATGAATAAATCTACTTTTCATTATTGAATGTGAAAAAGACGTGCTATAAAGTCTGTATAAATGCTTAAGAGAGTTGTGCTTGCTCGTAACTATTCCTACGGCACCATTAATAGTCTAGATAAGTTAGGAACTATAGATACTTTTATCTATATCGCCGTTTGCAGTTTATGGATTGTACCTATCTATTCTATTTTCTGTTTATTCGTCTATAGAAATGCCTTGAGTCTGATATAATAATCTCGAGTCCAGTCACCCTACATTAAATACTAAGAGCTACGCCAAGCTCACTCACATACTTTTACAGTCTTTGTAAAACTCACCGAAGACGAACTCTTTGTAGATTTAATTGGTAAATTAGGTAATTTAAATACAGTGTAAGAATCTATAAAGACGTTAAATAAGAAAACTTGGAATTTTTGCGGAAACAAATGAATAATAATAATAATAATAATAATAATACTCTTCATTGCACACCTCATACAGTTACAAGCACAAATTTTACAATTAGATAAATTTAGGTAGAGGTAACAACAGGCGGTCTTATCGCTAATGAGCGATTTCTTCCAGACAACCTTTGGGTAGTGGAGACTAGAGAAAAACAATAAGCAGTAGGTGGTGCATAGACACAAAAGAGACGAAATAGATAACACAGCACATTCATTATGAATATACATACTCAAATAAATACGAAATAAACATACATATACGTACATATATACATATATAATACACACAGTAAGAAACAACAGTGTCAACTTAAAAACCTAAGGAAGAGATAAATAGTATTCCTTAAGTTTCGATTTAAAGCTACCGATAGATTGCGCGCGTTTTATGTTGAGAGGGAGAGAATTCCACAAACGAACGGCCTGGAACGTAAATGAGCAATTATAAAATTTGGAAGATGAAGATGGCACTTTTAGGAGCAATTTTTGAGAGGATCTAATAGAATTAAGATAAGAGAAACGCTCTTTGAGGTAGCGGGGAGTTGCAGGGTTAAAAAGTATAGAAAATAGTAAAGAAAGTATGTGAGAGTTACGGCGGTGACGGATAGGGAGCCATTTGAGTTGAGAACGAAAACTAGAAACATGGTCGAATTTGCGTAATCCGAAAATGAACCGAATGCAGGCATTTTGAATACGCTCAAGCTTATTAAGTTGCTCCTCGGTTAGGTCTAAATAGGAGATATCTGCATAATCAAGAATGGGGAGAAGTAACGACTGAGCAAGCGCAATTTTAGTAGCAATTGGCAGGAAATTCCGGAGCCGTCTGAGAGACCCTATGGCAGCAAACATCTTCCTGCTCACTTCACTCACCTGAGACACCCATGATAGACAACGATCCATGATTACGCCAAGATTTTTCACTTGGTTGGAAAAAGGAATTTGGATACCATCGAAGACTATCGGAGAGAGCCTGAGAAAGTCAATTTTGGAGATTTGTTTAGCGCTACCCATCACAATTACCTGTGACTTTAGGGGGTTTACTTTTAAACCGTAATTTTGACTCCAATTTGATATGCGGAGCAGATCAAGATTCGTGGCTTCTATAACTGAAATGAAATGTCGAAAATAGTTGAGAAGTTGAGCCTTTCAGGTGTCATTTTGGCATACCTTGTAAACAAGCAACACAGTTCAAAAGTTTGAAAATATTATAATATGGGCCTTCATAAAAAAAGAGAATCTTCGATTGGGTTATGGTACTTTTTCCAAAAAAAACATGTCAAAATTATTGAAGAAGGCACACAATAAACGTATCGTGTTACTAAACTAAAAACTGATACTTTTACTGTTTCGCCAATAAAATATTCGTAAGTATTTGATTTATATTTTAAACTATTTTTATTTATGTTAACGTACGCGCGTGAACGTGTATTTATGCTGGTATTTATTGACATGGTATTTGTCCTACTTTATTACATAGAAAATTCATCACTCCTTAAGTATCTAAGTATATCAGTTTATAAAGAATTATCTGCATATTGCCAATCTGACACAAAATACCCTACAGGCTTAAAGTCAGTGAGAATCACATACCGAAATAGTCCCAAATAGTGTTTACTTCCAGCAGTTTTAAGAATTTTTACGATATAATAAAACATATTTATGTCCGTACGTTAGGATGAGGTATGATATTTAGTACATAGTGGTGTTTTCTTGAGCAGAAAGAGATTTATATGTCATTAATTGCAATTTCATTTATAGTTTCCTAATTCATTTTATACATAGTTTACCTAGTAATGACAATTGAAACAATAACCAGTGCATTTATTCAACGCAATACATCCCTCCCTTTCCCTCTCTCATTCCAAACTTTTACTTGGCATTTTTTATTCCCCCTCCCTTCACGTTAATTACTTTGATTCTCTTGAGAAACTTCTCGAAGACCTTATGCCTTCTTATAATCATCACATTCTTATGGGAGATCTAAATACGTGTCTTCTGAAGGATGACAGTCGATCCCGGCGCCTTAAATCCCTGGTAGATGCATGCAATCTAACTATTCTACCTTCAGACGCCACACACTATTTTCCAAATTGCTCGCCTTCTCTTCTTGATTTAACTTTAGTTTCTTCGACTTCTCATGTGTCTAAATTTGGACAATACTCCGTGGATGCCTTCTCATATCATGATCTGCTCTATCTCTCTTACAAAATTCGTCCTTCCAAATCTAAATCAAAAATTATTTTGCAGCGCAATTTTAGTGGATTAAATGTGGAAAAGCTTCGAGATGACGCTTTAACAATCGATTGGAGCAGTATCGCTCGAGCGGGTTCGGTAGACGATCAAGATTCTCTCTTTAATTCGCTCCTCATACAACTTTATGACGCTCATGCTCCTGTTCGTGCAATAAAAGTCAAGCATCTCCCTGCTCCTTGGCTCACTGAGGATATTAAAGCCCTTATAGAGAGGAAGAATCAATCTAAATCTAAGTATTAACAACTCTGAGAAAAATAAACTTAAATATCATACCCTGCGCAATCGCTGTAGCACTATATGTCGAGATGCTCAGAGGGGTCATATTCACAGTTCTGTTGAAGATGGAAATCCAGCCAAAGTGTGGAAATTTGTGAAAGGTCTCGGAGTTGGCAAATCTCAACAGGCAACCAATTTAAACAATATTAGCGTTGACCAGCTTAACCAGCATTTTTCATCGTCCACCTGTTTCAGTGGTCCTAAGAAATCTAACTCACTTCATCATCTTTCATCACTTCCTGCCTTAGATTTCTCTTCTTTCTATTTTAGCCATTTCTGTGAGAGTGATGTTAGGAAGGGTATATTGAATATCACTTCTAACGCCGTTGGTGTTGACTGTGTTAGCCGAAATATGATACTCCCTCTCCTTGATTTGTTTGTTCCTATTATCACCGGTATTCTGAATTTTTCCATTTCATCAAGTACTTTTCCCAGTCTGTGGAAGGATGCCAATATTATTCCTTTACCCAAAAAATCCAACCCCAGTTCCTTCTCTGACTATCGCCCCATCTCCATTCTTCCTTTCCTATCCAAAGTCCTCGAACGGCTAGTGCATCAGCAACTAACTTCCTTCCTGAATAGAAATGACCTCCTAAACCCATTTCAATCTGGTTTTCGTCCGGGCCATAGTACTACCTCGGCTCTTGTCAAGGTTACCGATGACATCCGTTTGGGTATGAATGACCAGAAGCTTACAGTTCTTGCACTTCTAGATTTCAGTAATGCCTTTAACACGGTCGATTTTGACATTTTGCTCGCGTTCTTACAGTCTCTTAACATATCGGCTGCAGCGATTGACTGGTTCCGCAGTTATTTGGTTGGTCGTCGGCAAAGAATAAAACTAAATTATTCGTGTTCTTTCTGGTGCAGCACATCAGCTGGTGTTCCACAGGGTGGTGTGCTGTCTCCTCTTTTATTTTCTATCTTCATTAATTCCATAACTCTTGATCTCTCCTCTTCGTATCACCTCTATGCCGACGACCTTCAAATATATTCGCAGGGTATGCATAGCGATCTCAATTCAGTTATAGAAGCCACGAATCTTGATCTGCTCCGCATATCAAATTGGAGTCAAAATTACGGTTTAGTAGCGCTAAACAAATCTCCAAAATTGACTTTCTCAAGCTCCCTCCGATAGTCTTCGATGGTATCCAAATTCCTTTTTCCAACCAAGTGAAAAATCTTGGCGTAATCATGGATCGTTGTCTATCATGGGTGCCTCAGGTGAGTGAAGTGAGCAGGAAGATGTATGCTGCCATAGGGTCTCTCAGACGTCTCCGGAATTTCCTGCCAATTGCTACTAAAATTGCGCTTGCTCAGTCGTTACTTCTCCCCATTCTTGATTATGCAGATATCTCCTATTTAGACCTAACCGAGGAGCAACTTAATAAGCTTGAGCGTATTCAAAATGCCTGCATTCGGTTCATTTTCGGATTACGCAAATTCGACCATGTTTCTAGTTTTCGTTCTCAACTCAAATGGCTCCCTATCCGTCACCGCCGTAACTCTCACATACTTTCTTTACTCTTTTCTATACTTTTTAACCCTGCAACTCCCCGCTACCTCAAAGAGCGTTTCTCTTATCTTAATTCTATTAGATCCTCTCAAAAATTGCTCCTAAAAGTGCCATCTTCATCTTCCAAATTTTATAATTGCTCATTTACGTTCCAGGCCGTTCGTTTGTGGAATTCTCTCCCTCTTAACATAAAACGCGCGCAATCTATTGGTAGCTTTAAATCGCAACTTAAGGAATACTATTTATCTCTTCCTTAGGTTTTTAAGTTGACACTGTTGTTTCTTACTGTGTGTATTATATATGTAGGTATATATGTACGTATATGTATGTTTATTTTGTATTTATTTAAGTATGTATATTCATATCAATGTGCTGTGTTATCTATTTCGTCTCTTCTGTTTCTATGCACCACCTACTGCTTATTGTTTTTCTCTAGTCTCCACTACCCAAAGGTTGTCTGCAAGAAATCGCTCATTAGCGATAAGACCGCCTGTTGTTACCTCTACCTAAATTTATCTAATTGTAAAATTTGTGCTTGTAACTGTATGAGGTGTGCAATAAAGAGTATTTATTATTATTATTATTACATATAATATTATTTATAGGAATTTAATACATACCAGGCACTTTTTAGGGTTCCGTAGTCAACTAGGAACCCTTATAGTTTCGCCATGTCTGTCCGTCCGTCCGTCCGTCCGCGGATAATCTCAGTGACCGTTAGCACTAGAAAGCTGAAATTTGGTTCTAATATGTATATCAATCACGCCGACAAAGTGGTAAAACAAAAAAAGGAAAAAAAAAATGTTTTATTAGGGTACCTCCCCTATACATAAAGTGGGGAGTGATTTTTTTTCATTTCAACCCTAACGTGTGATATATTGTTGGATAGCTATTTAAAAATTAATAGGGGTTTAGTCAAATCATTTTTTGATAATGGAAATATTTTCGGAAATAAACGCTCCAGAAGTAAAAAAATGTGTCCCCCAAAATAATTTCTGAATTAAGTTTGTAATTTAACCGTATAAGCAGGTGTTTATTGTACCTGTAATTTCTACAAAATCACAATGAAATGACGTGCTTTCAAATAAAGTTGACGGACGGAAAACTACGGAACCCTACACTGAGCGTGGCCCGACGTGGCCGGTTTTATACTTTGCCGTGGACTGTAAATTACCGTCACGATATTCCAGTGCGTTCACATGGATGGTTTAATTCTATGAGACCGATGCGTCCATCAGGGGCATGTCACTTTTCGACATCTTTTGCTAGAAAGGGACTTCCGCTTGTATTACAAGTTACAAGCTTTTGAGAATGGGCCCCAGCCCACCAAACGTGATCATACATGTCATACAACTCTAACTCTGGTATTTGCAAACGCTTGATGCAAACTAGTTAGGAACAGTATGATAGCTTACGATCCGATCGATGGCAAGGTGCTCGCTATTTCAGTCAAGGCCCCTCCGTATAAACATCTGCAGGTGAATAATGTAATGACTAAACGGGTATGGGCCGCCGAAAATGTAGCCCGATTCTAAATGGGGCTGTAACCTGGAAACCCTGGGCGCTATTCTAACTTTAAAACTCGTTAAGACATGATATACAACTCCAATGCTTTAACTACGCAATACAGCTAACGCTTAAACGTCTGAATTAGAATTTGCTTGAAAATTACTCCTATACAACACCAATACAACTCCAATATTGTTTGATTATTTTTACTGTTGGATAATCAACCAATATTGAAATTTTATTGGAGATGCATCGGAATAAGTTTAAGCAAATTCTGATATTTCTGATTCAGACGTTAGCCGCTAGCTGTATTGCGTAGTTAATGCATTGGAGTAGTGTCTAAGCGTGTTTTAAAATTAGAATACGGCCCTTGCTATAATATCTTGATAAGTTCCAGAAACTTGATTCTTTTGATACCAATGCAATGTTACGATTAGTTAGATTAAGCCACATTATGGAAGAGCTCTAAAAATAACACTATATCTTCTAAACTAAACAATTATTTTCAGATGCCTATAAGCTCCGACGAGTGCCCTGTAATAATTTATGTTGTGTCAACATTTGCGTACTAAAAATGAAATTGAAATTCCATTTGTTCAACACCATTTTATTATAAAAATATACCCTCAGAATATTTTAAAAAATATGCTTATAAAATTGCACAAAACTTATTCTTAAACGAAAAACGACAGCAACAAATTGTGAAAAGATACATTATTTGAATAAATAAAAATACTGAAAAAAAAAATCTTCAAATGGATGAAACATTTTTGAAACAAAACATTTGGAAAGCTGTAGAATTTTCCAAGTTATTTGAAAGCCGTCGCTCTTTGGTCCCAAATACTACGAATTTCGCAAAAATGAAATGAAACTTGTTTTATAGCACGCTACTTATTTAATTTAAGCTTTTAAGTATTTTCATTTATTTCGATTGATTTTGGGAATTCTATTTTTAAATAGTTTATTTTCTTTATAAATTTATAACTTTTTTTGTAATTCAAGAAACTTACAATGAAAACATTAAAAATCTCGCGTCGCTTTAGTCACAGCTACAGTCAGCAAAATAAATCCCTAAGTTGTTTTCTTAACAATTAAATCAAGTAGAGAATAAATCAAATTATTTCATTAAAGACTTTGATTTGGATTTTTCAAGTAGAAACACTAGTATGGAAATTAAGTATAAACTGATATAAATGTAATACGAGAGTAAAAGTGACCAAAGCCTCCGGTGCCCAGGGCTGGAATCGAACCAGCGTCTTCTACATTCGCTGCAGATACACGAGTTTTAATAGGTGCCGCCGTGACTCGGGTAGCCTAAGGGTTAGGGCCTCTGCCGCGAAAAAAGAAGACGCTGGTTAGAATCCAGCCCTGGGCACTGGAGGCCTTGGGCACTTTTTCTTTCATATAGGACATAGGACATCTATTTCATTTAACAATTAAGTTCTGTCAAACTTTTATTTTTCAGATCTTAGCCGCAGAGCGCTTAGCTACATCTGCTGGTGACTGTACAGGTCAAGTAACCATTAAATTGAACCTAATGTTTGATCCTTCTTTTTGATTTTTTAAAACGTTTCACAGCAGCCGTAGCATATCGTAAATAGATAAGATTTATTGACTATATTCATGCATTACGTTATCTTTAAAAGGATAAATGAACTTACCAACCCCAACCGACCGAACCCAACAATAAACAGCGTAATATCAAAACAATAGTTTAAGCAAAAACGCAGCATCTGTTTGTAACAACAAGTAAGAAACTATTTAGTTAAACGATTCGGGCCGTTCTCGACGATTGTTCACGTCAAGTTGGCACAACTGGTAATAAAGGCTTTTTTGGCACTTTTAGAGGTCACAATACATCTAGTAGTTACCTAGTTGAGGGGCTTATGAAAGTGACCCATATAAATAAAATACTTTTGGGTTTTAAAGTAGTATTTTTCACTGCGTACCTATATTAATCTGACAACTACTGCCATACAAAATTAAACTAGGTGCCGTATTCTACTTTTTAAATACATAAACAATACATAAAAAATACAATCTATCCCAAACATAACTCCAACACACATCCAATAATCAACTAATATTGAAGTTGTATTGGAGCTGCATCGGAATCATTTTCAAACTAATTCTGAATATTCTGATATTTCCGATTCAGACGTTTAGGCGTTTAGGAGTTGTATTGAAGTTGGATGGTGCCTAAACGTGTTTTAAAGTTAGAATACGGCCCCTGTTTAGCAGGCAGGAGCTGTCAGATTACTGCACTAAATTAAAAAATACTAGGTACTTTAGTATACATAATATACCTCCTTACGTATAACCTATAAACTATTAATAAACCGTAAGGTTTATTTTCTGACAGGCGAAGGAGTAGGTAGTATATAAATAATAAATAAATATTATGGGACAATTTAACACAAATCAATCTAGTCCCACAGTAAGCTCAATAAGGCTTGTGTTGTGGGTACTAGACGACGATATATATAATAGATAGATATAGATAAATACTTAAATACATAGAAAACATCCATAACTCAGGAACAAATATCTGTGATAAACACACAAATAAATGCCCTGACCAGGATTCGAACCTGGGACCTCCTGCTTCATAGGCAGGGTCACTACCAACTAGGCTAGGAGGCCGTCATCAGTAGGCACAATAAAAGCGTAAAGTTACATACATTACACTGTGTATCTATGTGTAGCATATAACGGATTGACTCTGTCATAAAAAACTGTACGTCAATAAAAGTTTATTGTTCTTATGTGCACTGCATTTAATAGTCTAATGCAAAAAATACGCTCAATCATCTGTTATACCTATAATGTTATTATAACAATTTACAAAAGTATGTATGCGACACACCTACGAGTATATACGACAAAGTCAAAAACAAAACATTTGAAAGCAAGTTTGCTCTGAATCACATAAGGTAAAAATGTGTCACTATCTTCATGTATATAATCTCTGTTAATCGTTCGCGATAATGTACTCTTGGTTTCTTAAGTCTCATCTCTTTGCAGGCGGTTGCATAAAACTCTCATCGGAGTTCATTACCTAACCCTCCAGGAAAGGACCCTTTTTAATACCTATGCCTACGTGTGCGGTTGTCGGTTGATAATCTTAAGCCTACACTGATTGAGAAAAAGAAAAAAGAAACATTTTAGTTAGTAGAGTAAGTTGCCTATTTTCTAATATGAATGTGACTTAAAATTTCACATATTTTTTCCAATATTTGAACATTATTATAAAAATAATAATACCGTAACGTAACAGCCCTGAGCCCTTGATGAATTTGGCCAGTCTGGCAGTAAAATATACCTGGCTGCGCTGGAGTAGGTATACAGATAAAATTGCTACAGATATTCCGTCCATTTAATTCTTAAATATAAATATTTTGCGTAATAATCCCCAGCTTAGTAAAAGTTATAAAAATGAAGACATGTATTATTTTCATCAAGTCTTCAAAAATATCGAACATTCTGTCCTTCAAATTCACCGACTGTGTTCCAAAAGGCACGCATAAAAGTACACGTGTACGAGATAGAAGGAAAAATTGATAAGTGTGAATAATGTATCTTTCCACTCACTTGTCGTGTAGCCGAAGTCGTCTTCTTCCTCTTTATCTGCCTCCTTCTCTTCTTTGCTGCGTTTGATCGCGGCGGCTGAGGCTCGATCGATCTAGAAGAACGAGAAAAGCTCGTTAATTCTGACATGTAGATTTTATTCTAGACTAGTATTTTATTAGGTATACATGTTTTTTATCTTTTAAGTTCTGACGATATTATTGTGAAATTATTATCATGAATTTTGACATCTACAACTAGAAAACATTTTTTATAATTGCATCAATATATTGCTCTTAATTATATATTAGTTTAAGACAATAGTTGTAACTGACGATTCCAAAGTGCTTGTTGCTATGCCTATTCGAATAAACAAATTGATATGCCGTTGAAGTGAGAGAAGAGACCGTAAACTGATATTTTTCTGTTCTAGTACTACAGTAGAAAATATATTCTTTGCAAAAACCTACGAAACAGTTTTTAAATTCACAATTTTGCACCTTTCAGTTTTCAGTTAATAGCAAAAACTCTTTTTTGGCCAGTTATTGGCAATTTACACGGGACTAACCTCAACTCCTTTATCCGAGTAAGTCCTCCCCTGCAGCTCCCGTTCATCCTCTTCGTCTTCACTGCTCTCCGAGTCAGAGTAAACCGGTTTCTTCGGCGGCGTCGGTTCGGTGTCCGACGTCGACTTCTCTGTCTCCCGCTCGGTGTCTTCTGACTCTTTCTCCATGTCTGGCTCGGATGTCACTGTGATCTGTAAAATTAGCTTGTGTATTGGCAGAAAATGCTTTGTTTAATTAGTTTTTCTAATCGATTCTGTAATGAAAGTTTATTATACTTCCTGTATCAATCGAGGATGATATCTTCAATATTACAAGCAGCAGTACGAGGAATCGTACCATCTTCATCACGCATTCAGAGTTATAGTACCCTAAAAAGAAATCCTTAATGCCGTCTCGCTCACTCCCTTACGGTGAGAACCCCGGCACGCGGCCGCCGGCACGGGGTTCACACAACAACCTCATTACGTGATTTTGTGCCATCCGAGTCACGCGTAATTTTCTTAATAAACAATAGATTAAGTAAAGTAGTGCCAAGTTAGATTAGTGATTAACAACAATACACAATGGGGAAAAGGAAACGGTCAGGGGATGATGATTATTCCAATATACTTCTAAAGGTAAAGAAGTTAGAAGAAAAATTAAGGAAACGACGACATCGTTATTCACCAGAAACTTCATCGGAAAGTGACTACGAGCACGGACGTTATTACTCATACGAAACGGACATGCAAGGTAAATTTATGCTTAAAATAATTATTTAAAAGTGTTAGCGGTTTGAATTTTTCATCTACTCGTTCATAATAATCGTAAACATAAGTTTAAACAAAACACGTTACACGTATGAATACTGAATGCAGTACACTGAATATGTTAAAATTAAAGTAGATGAAATATGCAAGCTATGATGTGTGGTTGGCCGATATGATAAAAAATATTGTATTGTATTATTGTATTGTAGGGGATGATGATTATTCCAATATACTTCTAAAGGTAAAGAAGTTAGAAGAAAAATTAAGGAAACGACGACATCGTTATTCACCAGAAACTTCATCGGAAAGTGACTACGAGCACGGACGTTATTACTCATACGAAACGGACATGCAAGGTAAATTTATGCTTAAAATAATTATTTAAAAGTGTTAGCGGTTTGAATTTTTCATCTACTCGTTCATAATAATCGTAAACATAAGTTTAAACAAAACACGTTACACGTATGAATACTGAATGCAGTACACTGAATATGTTAAAATTAAAGTAGATGAAATATGCAAGCTATGATGTGTGGTTGGCCGATATGATAAAAAATATTGTATGCCTGGAAAGTCGAAAGCTATCGATTATCTAGCCTTACTTGGTGTCTATAATGTCGTGCCTTTGTTCTTTTTCACGTAAATCGTGGTGTGTGTAGAGGATCTAACAAAGGTAAATACCCTCTCCACTTTATGTGTCGAGGCGATTATCTTCACATGCTTTGAATGATACTCCGCTTTTATAGTGTAGAGGTTCCCTTCCACTCCACGTAAACCGTGTCGAGGATTCTTACCAGTAACTCCGCTTTAAAAGTGTTGAGTCATTTAACAACATAATTTCCTGGTCTCTTTTAGGTGATGAAATCATAAATTTGGAAGAGGAAGACATTCAATATCAACCTACCCACTATGAATTCGATTATTTTGACGCACCGCCAACACGGAGCGCGCAGCCCGAGCCACCGGCACCCGCACCGCTCGCCGAGAGTGTACAGTCCGCGCGCGCAACGCCGCCCGCGCAGCGTGCGTCGGCGGCGGCGGCGGCGCCCTTGCCGACCGTACAGTCGCCGCCCGCGCCCGTGCCGTCGCGGTTTGATCCGCTCGCAGTGCCTACGTGCTCTGTGCCGCCGCCCGTATTATCTGTGCCGGGTGAGTCACTCGCGCTACCCGCGCCGCTTGCTGCGATGTGTAATAATTTTCCTAGCACATCGAAGTCGAATACAGACGAGGTTCATGCGGTGCCTCTTACAGATGAGCACGTACCGTCGTTAGATCCGGAAATTCTTCAGTTGCTTGGTGAAGATCCTACTATGGAAAAAAAATACGGCGGTGACCTGCATAAAGATATTGCTTCAAGGTGGACACACATCTTGACTAACGGCTTACCTAAAGAGGCCCAATTGGAGCTTATAAAGAGCTATTTACCGCCTAAAAATTGTCATAATGTCACTGCTCCTAAACTTAATTTAGAAATTAAAGCAGCACTCTCAGACATAAACATAAAAATAGACTTATATAGTCAGAGTAAACAAAACCAGCTTGCTACTAGTCTCTCCGCTCTGGGGCACGTCCTAAGTTGGGCTCTTTCACCAAATAATAATATACCCCAAGATATCATCAAAGCCTTAGGGGATGCTGGCAGCACAGATATAAATATACATAGATCACGCAAATGCATCTACTTCGCGTGTCGGAACTCGGAGTAGGTCTCCGAGTTGGCCGCCGCTACTGACATTCCGCGCGCGTCTGTTGTGGTAGCCGGTTGTCCGTGAAAATTAAGAAAATGCCTTTTTGCATGGTATTAAAGTGCGATAGCCCAAAAATTGGAAGCACCCAAACGCAAGGACATTTTTCCTATCACACGTAAGTTATTTTCAAATTATATTATGCGTAAATTCATTTTAAATCTATTTTTTAAGTATTCCGAGGTGTGATTCCAAGACTGTACCTAACTATAGATTATCGGTAAGTAAACTATGTTCACATTACATTTCCGCGTTTGCTTTGAGCGTTTAATCTGACGTTGTGTGTTAAGAGACGATGAATATCAGAACAAGCGATACTGTCGCACATCACTTGGAGTTCGCGGTACAAGGGAACTTATCATTCGTCTGCCAAATCTAGCAACTAGTGTTGTTCGTTCTACAACATTATTTCGATGATCGATTTTAATCGATATCGGACAGACGAATGATATTTACCATTTTAAAAACGCCAATTTAGTAGTTATTGATACAAACAAGCTTGAAATATGTCCTAATTTTACACGACAGCTTTAAAATTGGAGGATAATATCTTCGGGTTTATCCTTTGAATGTATATTACGTTTATAAATTTCTATTGTACTTAAGAAACACTTACTTTTTTTTTAGTTTGCCACACGATCCTATCACAAAAGAAAAATGGATTGCGGCCACGGGACGGAAAGACTGGTTTCCGACTAAGCATAGTACTATTTGTTCTAAACACTTTGAAAATAGCAGTTTCATTGAAGGGAAGAAGTTGAGATTGTTAAAAAAACGGCGTATCCCACTATTAATATACTAAAACACATTGACAATGATAATGAGGTTAGTGAATAAATTTAATGTTTATCAGTGTTTTTATTATTACCGTATAAAATATCTGATATAATATACTCATTTTATTTGTGCTTTACAGAATAAAGATACGCCATAACAGCCTTCATCATTGTCAAGTTTCAGCTTGGCCTAAAAATGTTTGGATGTTCCGAGGATGTCCGGATTTCTGTTCTCGCCTAGACTTTGCATTTTCAGCCGATTCTCATAAAATCTTGTGAACTATATACAATTTTTCGAAATTAAAAAAAATGGAGAGATATGGAGGTAGAAAACTTAAAAAATTACAAATTTCAACCATTTAAAAACAAAGCGAGTTCTACAGCTCACAGAGCTAATAGTCTTACTAGTTTTATTTTTAAAATGTAATTCACATATCCTTTATTTAATAACTCCGTTTAATATCATTCGTCTGTCTACATCATTCGTCTGTCTATATCATTCGTCTGTCAGAAAATCGATGTCATTCATGTGAATCGATGAGTGATTTTTAGGCCCTGGGTTTTCTGACCACCCGTCGCCGGCGGCCGGCGACCGACGCAATACAAAACATCGGATGTTTGTATTGCGTCGGTCGCCGGCCGCCGGCGACGGGTGGTCAGAAAACCCAGGGCGTTAGGTTATCTCCGTCTTTGTCGCTTGAACTAGCAAGTGCAACAGAGAGGGAGATACACGAACGGAGTTCGTTTTCGTTTCGCGGTAGGCCCTCTGGCCGCACACGCACGGAATTGTCGTTCGGGTTCCGAACGGAATAACGTCAAAAAGTGTCTCTGTCTCTGTCTGTCGTATGGAAACCGTACCGATTTTCCGTGCATCTGCGGCCAGGCTGAATCAAGTCGAGTCGAACGGCGCGTGCGGCGGCGGCGTCGCCTTTGAATCGATTTTGTGCGGACAACGGGCAATTCACATCACTAATTCGCCCTTGTGACGTCACAGTAGGTAGACAAAAACCGGCCAAGAGCGTGTCGGGCCACGCTCAGTGTAGGGTTCCGTAGTTTTCCGTCCGTCACAGTAAGTGTCCCCACTTAAGAGTTAATAACACCGCCATGTAGGATATGATATGAGAGTTCCACGTACAGCGACATCTCTCGGCAAATTAAGTAAACTTTTGCGCGCGAGCTTAAAGTATGGAAGATGATTTTTATGGAATAATTCTTTATTGCGTGAACCGATTTTCATCGTTTTTACTTTATTTGAAAGCACGTCATTTCATTGTAATTTTGTAGAAATTACAGGTACAATAAACACCTGCTTATACGGTTAAATTACAAACTTAGTTCAGAAATTATTTTGTAATTTTTTTTCAAAAACTATTCATCCTATCAAGTTCAAAATAATTTTCCTAGAAAGTTTTTATAAAGTTCTACTTTTGAGATTTTTTTCATATTTTTAAAAGTTATGGTTCAAAAGTTAGAGGGGGGGGGACGCATATTTTTTTACTTCTGGAGCGATTATTTCCGAAAATATTTACATTATCGAAAAATTATTTTAGTAAACCCCTATTCATTTTTAAATACCTATCCAACAATATATCACACGTTAGGGTTGAAATGAAAAAAAAAATCACTCCCCACTTTACGTATAGGGGAGGTACCCTAATAAATAAAAAAAATCCACTTTTTATTTTACCACTTTGTCGGCGTGATTGATATACATATTAGTACCAAATTTCAGCTTTCTAGTGCTAACGGTCACTGAGATTATCCGCGGACGGACGGACGGACGGACGGGCAGACATGGCGAAACTATAAGGGTTCCTAGTTGACTACGGAACCCTAAAAAGTGACACGGTTGGTTTTCATACAGATTGAGGTGTTTAAGTTATCTATGTATATTTAGATCTGTGGCAATATGTGACAGTCATTACAGGGAATCTTTGTCGCGCCGTTTCGCGACCCTAAACACTTTAAATAATAAAAATATAAGAGACACTGTCAAAAATACACAAATCGACGAACACCTCTTTGGAGCCGATTTGAATGATCACATTAAATCATCTAAGGCAATAAGTAAAAGTGGTGCAGATATGAAGCTGACGCCTTTACGCCCAGCATACAGGCCGCCTACAACACAGTTTCAGCGGGGAGCTTTAAACTCGAGGGGGGCGCCGCCGCGTACACCAGTAGCGGCCGAGCCGCGGCCAACCCCTGCACCCCGCAGGTCGCCGTGGGATTGCCGCTTGGAAGCACCGAGGGGCCGCCGCTACAGCAACTATACGCGGCACCACCAGCGCACGAGGAGGCGCTAGCAGAGCGATCTCAGGTATCTATTGCTGGTCGTTTAAAGTATTTCTACCATAAATGGTGTGAAATCACGGATGATCACAAAATTTTAAATTGGATTAAAGGATACAAAATTCCATTTAAAAGCAAACCTGTGCAAACTATACAACCAAATAATATTTGTAATGGTCATAAACAGCCTGAAATTATAAATGATTGTATATTAGAACTTTTGGATTCAAATTATATATCGAAATGTACACCGTGCGAAGGCCAATTCATTTCACCTATTTTTACTGTGCCGAAACCTAACGGCAGTTACAGATTTATTTTAAATTTAAAACAACTTAATAAATTCGTCGAAACTCAGCACTGATGGAGGACTATCGCACCGCACTGAAATTGATTGACCGTAATTATTTCTTGTCAACAGTCGATCTGAAAGATGCTTACTTTCTGATACCTATACATAAAAATGACCGAAAAATGTTGCGTTTTCAATGGAATAATCAACTATACGAATTTAATGTTATGCCGTTCGGTATTTGCACGGCGCCGTATGTTTTTACAAAAATATTAAAACCCGTTTTGGCATATTTACGTTCAGCAGGCCATTTATCAGTAAATTACCTTGATGATTTTTTATGCATAGGAAGATCATATGAAGCATGTTTATCAAATGTTAACAACACATGTAGTGTTCTAGAGTCACTTGGGTTCGTTATTAACTTGACAAAAAGTGTTATGATACCAAATAAGCCTTGCAAGTTTTTAGGATTTGTTGACACTACAAATATGACTATTTCCTTACCGAAGGAGAAAAAGCAACGCGTTAAGTCTCAGGTTATGGAAATTATGTTAAAAGATAAATGTACAGTTCGGTATTTCGCCGAATTCATCGGACTCTTGAACTCGACATGCCCAGCTGTTAATTATGGTCAGATGTATACGAAATTGTTTGAACGTGAAAAAATGTTAGCGCTTAATTTTTCACAAAATTATAACAAACAAATGAAAATACCAAATTATCTTAAACAAGATTTCTTATGGTGGAAGGATAATATAGAAGCGTCATTTTCACCTATTCGAAAAAATAACTATTTATTGGAAATCTTTAGTGATGCATCAAACACTGGTTGGGGTGTAGCATGCAATGGTCAAAGTACAAATGGTAACTGGTCGGATACACAAATGAAATTACACATAAACACGCTTGAACTAATAGCCGCGTATTATGGTCTAAAAATGTTTACTTCGGATTTACGAAATTGTAATATTTTAATGAGGATAGATAACACAACTGCCATTTGCTATATCAATCGAATGGGCGGTGTTCAACACCCACATTTAAATAATGTTACAAGAAATATTTGGCAATGGTGTGAAAGTCGAAATATTCATGTTTTTGCATCCTACATAAGATCTTGCGATAATACAGTAGCAGATTGGGAATCACGGCTAATTAACGTTAATACTGAATGGGAAATTTCGGAAGAAGTATTCACACAAATTACAGACGTATTAGGCAATCCAAATTTTGACCTATTTGCAAGTGCACAGAATTATAAATGTGAAAGATACGCTTCATGGAAACTTGATCCGTATTCCGAAGTGATAGATGCATTTACGTTTAGTTGGAAGGGACTTTATTTTTACGCTTTTCCCCCTTTCAGCCTTATAACAAAAGTATTGGAAAAGATTGTTTTAGATAAAGCAACCAGTATTGTAGTAATACCTTACTGGGCATCACAGTCATGATTTCCGTTGTGGTCCAGGCTTGTTATTTCAGAAAAAATGTTTTTTGGGCCTGATATGTCTTTGTTACATTCTCCTTTCAGAGTCTGTCATCGACTTCATGCGAGCCTTACCCTGGTGGCAGCGAAATTATCAGGCAATCTATGATCAAGCGCGGTGTTCCTCAAGCGTCCTTAGAAGTAGTGATGGCCTCTTTTGCAAAAAATACGTTAAAACAATACAGTAGCTCAATTAAGTCTTGGTGGTACTTCTGTAGAGATCGTAACGTTGATTTTCATAAAACTGATTGCATCGAGATTATGACTTTTTTAACAGAAAAATTCCATGAAGGTGTAGTTACAGTAGTCTTAATACACACAGATCTGCCTTATCAATTATATTGGGTTCGAATATCACTTTAAATGACAACATAAATCGTTTCTTTAAACCACATCCTAAATACCAATCAACTTGGGACACAAATATTGTATTAAATTATCTTTCGAATAAATATCCTTATGAAAATGTATCACTAGCTGATTTGACATATAAAACATGTACTCTATTAGCTATTGCATCTGCTCAAAGAATGCAAACTATCAGTTTAATTAATATTAAAAATATATCAATTCAAAATGATGCAATCATTATTAAAATAAAGGATTTAATTAAAACATCAAGGCCCGGCACTTGCCAACCACTTATCAGATTACCATAGATTGTTGAATGACCTAACGTTTGTCCAGCTTTAGCACTTCAAACCTATATGAATAGAACTAGAGATTTACGACAAAATAAGGTTGAGGGAAATCTATTTATCGGTGTAAGGAAGCCTCATAAAAAAGTAGGCTCACAAACATTAGCGCATTGGGTAAAAAATGTATTGCAGAATAGCGGTGTTGATATAAAAGTATTTGGAGCTCACAGTACTCGTTCGGCGTCTACATCAGCCGCTCATAGCTCAGGGGTTAATCTGGAAGTGGTTCGTAAGGTTGCGAGCTGGAGCGATACTTCTAATGTGTTCCTAAAATATTATTGTAGGGAAGTGGTGCATACTAATAATGATGACTTTGTTAATGCCCTATTCAGGCGCAATCTAGAAAACTAGGTAAATAACATTTATTTTATTAAGATGTAAAGCTTAAGAGAGCGATAAATGTTTTTTTTTCCTGAGTTAATGTTAGTGTCATTTATTTCTATTGATAATATTGTGTATAGGTATACAATTTAGTACCAGTTGTATGTACCAATAGTTGTTACGTACATTTAATATGATTATATTGATTTGTTTCGATATTTTAGTTTATTTTCTAATCAAGGATTACAACGCTCTGAACACTGGCTTGTAATATTGAAGATATCATCCTCGATTGATACAGGAAGTATAATTAATAATCAAACGAAAGTTCGTTTCCAAAAAAACCTGTAAAGTTTGATTCCAATTATATGAGTGTATCAATCGAGGATGATATCAACACCCCACCCCCCCTGCCCTGAAAATAAAACTAAAATAGTCTCCGTATAGCACAAAATACAAATGATTCGCTCTGAAAAATGAGGTTGTTGTTCGAACCCCTTGCCGGCGGCCGCGTGCCGGGGTTCTCACCGTAAGTGAGTGAGCGAGACGGCACTAAGGATTTATTTTTAGGGTACTATAACTCTGAATGCGTGATGAAGATGGTACGATTCCTCGTACTGCTGCTTGTAATATTGAAGATATCATCCTCGATTGATACACTCGTATAATTGGAATCAAACTTCACAGGTAAGTTCGTTTGATTATTAATTATAGGGCTGCAATTTTATTGTGAAAATGCTTCAAATCTACTAAGGCTGAATAATACTCGTAGTAGTCGGGCTTTGCTTTTTGTGTACCTACTTAAAACTGACGATATCACGGCTTGATAGTGATAGTCACATATAGTGCTTTTATCTAGAGGCATAATATACTGCTTTTAATCATGACGCATTCACATAATTTTAATGCATGAATTAAAAAAATATTTTGAACGAAGCTAGGAACGCGTTTACCGGATTTTTTTGGGTAAATTATAATAAGGTTTCATGTTAGGATCGATCGGCATGTAAACAAAGGTCAGCCATAATGAATCTCTGAGTAAATCAGGGCCTGCCAAATTCAAACGTACTTTGATCTCGTGTTCTGGCGTCCTAGCGACGGGTAGCGGCGTCACCCGTCGTGCGGGGTGCGGAGACGCTTCGGCTTCCACGTCAGATGAGTCCGTGTTCTGGATAGATAAATATCATTATCAGTGTAGAAAATATATCAGATATGCTATCCCCACGCAGGGCACAGATCTTCTTACAATGGTCGATCAAGGAAGCGAAAAATGAAATCTTAGCTTAATCCCCAGCCGCTGTGATGTGCTGCACAACTGCGTGTTTCTAACACACATCCACCTTCAGTACACACACAACCATGCTGATCTTCTCTACAACTCACCCAAGCCGGTAAACTCGGAACAGTCAGCGTGGCTGAGTCCCCAGCTGCCTTGATGAGTTGCACCTTGCACCTCTCACTCATTTCTGACGCACACTCCGTTCACCTCAAGGATAACCAAGCGGATCTTCCCCACAACTTACCCAAGCCGGTAGACTCTGAACAGTCAGCGTGACTGAGTCCCCAGCTGCCTTGATGAGCTGCACCGCACGCTCGTGTTGCGCGTTTCTTACACATACTCCGTCGACTTCCAGGATACGATCGCCAGTCTATGGGAAAACAACATTAGTTAGAGATATGAAAAGTGTAGGTAAATTTAGGTCGGTATCTATTAAATGGTGGAGAGATGCTACATCAGTCGTGTAGGTTTCCAGCTTCCGATTGTTAAAGATGTAAAATAAGTGACGTGGTAAATATATTCTTACATGTAGCTCTCCGCATTTGCCCGCCGGACTGTCAGGAACTACATTTTTAATGAAGATACCGAATATGGCTTTCTCGTCGCTCCCAGCATTATCTTCACTGGCGATAATATCCACCTGCAACGACAAAAAAATGACCGTCAAGCGTCTTGAGTATAATCGGTGATTTTTGACGTGATAACGTCTTTAAAATCGTTTTAGTCGGGTGACATGTTCAGAAACTTGTGTCACACCAAAACCTCACGAGCGCGATCGCAGGTATAACGAGAGAGAGACGGACCGATCTCCCGTCTCATCTCGAGCGCTGCCAGTCATTCCGTGAAACTTGTCACGCGGAATCCTCACGAGCGGTTAGACGTTATCACGTAAACATCTCGATCGTAAACCTACTTTACAAACAACCAATTTTTTTTTACAATAAGGATGATGACATATGTTGAATTATGCAATAAAATTTAGTTGATAGGATGATATATCCAAATAAAGTGAAAATAAAATATAACTATGGAAATGGTTAAAATTTTGGAAATTTTACGATTTTTTAAAGTACGTAATTTAAAAAAAAAGCAATGATACCATTCGACATTTTACTATAAAATAAATTGTATGGCAATCATATACATGCACGCAACATTTCACTGTAAAAATAGCAATTTCATAATTTTTCCATACTTTAAACGGGGCGACTATATGATCATGACATCACTTTTGCACGTCATTTTGTTAGGAGCGATTTGAGAAATAAATGAAAATCTCAAACTTTAAGTCTCATTTCTGACTTTTGTGTTGATTTAACGCAATTGACCCCATATAGACATTTGATCCTGACCGTCGACCGTCCCGGCGCGGCGAAGCCGTCACCACCTGGCTGTGGAGTTACTATCACTAACCCTCCCTCCAACTATGCTGACTGCTAGAGGAGACCCTGGACAGGAGATCCAGCCACGGTGATTTTTCGCGGCGGTCCCCAATGCTGGGCAGCCAGACTATCATGGCTATGCTGTCACTAGCACAGGGATAACTAACCTTCCCTCCAACTATGCTAACTCCTAGAGGCGACCCTGGACATCTAGTCAGAGTGACTTTCCGAGGCGGTCCCCACTGTTGGGCAGCCAGACCGTCTCGTCGAGGAGACGCAGTCACAGTCATGGCTGATTGAGGAGCGTAACTGCAAAAAGAAGGAAGGTTAAAGTTGACGAAAATTCTCGAAACTGCGTTTGATGGAAGCTACGTTTCCTTGAAAAAATACAGTTCCCGAGAATACATAATTAACATTATATCAAGGGGTGAGCAATCAAACCCAATAAGTCAAATTGGTTTTTAAAATTAGAAGCATATGTGACTTACTTAGAGTTCTTATTACAATAAATGAATAAAAACATTTATTTCAGACCGAATTGATCCATAGTTTTGTTAGTAACAGGAAAAAAATGTTTACCATGTTAAACACCCTATGTTAGTGCTTAGGTACACATTAAACCTAAAAACCTACAATGAAAAATTATCTCGAGTTATCGGGTTTCACCGCTCACCTCTCGACATATTTGTTTGAAAAATGCATCCTTAAGTTTATTCCCATGTGTGATATTGAAATTATATTCTGTCATGTTTTCAAGGGCGTAGCGAGGTACGGGCAGGGGGGACAGTTGCCCCCTAGAAGACTATGCCTGCCCCCTCTTAACAAAATCCTAGCTACGCCCTTTCGTATTATATATGAATCACAAACATTAGAGATAATACGACCAAGTGTATGTCATCAGGGTATAGCGTGCAAAACTGTGTCCGCGACGCAATTTAGCAAATTTATGTAAGTAGATAATCGCCGCTTCGGCTAGAATAGAGGTCAAGGATGATTAAGTCTTATTTAGCTATTCCTTTATTGAACCATAAACTATGTTTCTAATATTATGGCACAGCTTTGTACTGTTTCCAAGTTAAATGCGAGTCATGAATCTTGTAGGACTCTTTGGACATTGAAGTGACTCCATTAGACTTATTTTCATGAACTTCCATTAAAATGTTAAGTCAAGTTCGGTGAAGTTTAAAAAATATATACATTTTTGAAGGAGAGGCAATGAAAAATACCATCTTATAGCCTAATATACTCAAGAGTTGATATTGATAACATTATCGCCATTAACTAAGAGTTACATTCATTTTTACATGACAATCTGATCTGATCTGGTTATTTCTAAAAAAATCTACGACATACAAGTATTAGAATGGTGATAAATATAACGATACGACGAATTGTTTTTGTATAACTTTCGATGTGTATTTAATGAATGATGAATGAATCAATGATGAATTGTCCCAGTACAACGTCCCAGAATTTGTTGCATGTTATCACACGTAACTATTATTTTGCAACGAAGAATGAAATGCAATTGGAAACATAAATGTTTACGTCTCCCGACTCTCCCGAGTGCGATCGTCCCGGCTGAACGCGGATACAGACAGCGACAGAATTGTCTGATTTTTGTGTGATATTATTAAATAAATATTAAAGGACAATCTTACACAAATGGACCTAGGCCCATAGTAAGCTCAATAAGGCTTGTATTATGGGAACTAGACGACGATATATACAATACATAAATATGGATAAATACTTAAATACATAGAAAACATCCATAACTCAGGAACAAATATCTGTGATCAACACACAATTAAATGCCCTGACCAGGATTCAAACCCGGAACCTCCTGCTTCGTAGGCAGGGTCACTACCGACTAGGCTAGGAGGCCGTATTTTGTATTTATATCCATAGGTTATTAAAATTTTACTTTGTTACTTTTTTAGGGTTCCGTAGTCAACTAGGAACCCTTATAGTTTCGCCATGTCTGCCCGCCCGTCCGTCCGTCCGTCCGTCCGTCCGCGGATAATCTCAGTGACCGTTAGCACTAGAAAGCTGAAATTTGGTACTAATATGTATATCAATCACGCCAACAAAGTGGTAAAATAAAAAGTGGAAAAAAATGTTTTATTAGGGTACCTCCCCTATACGTAAAGTGGGGAGTGATTTTTTTTTTCATTTCAACCCTAACGTGTGATATATTGTTGGATAGGTATTTAAAAATTAATAGGGGTTTACTAAAATCATTTTTTGATAATTATAATACACTCAGTCAAACACACCTTAACTAAAATTATTGCTACCGTTCGTTGTCGTTTCCGGTGCAAAAGTGCCCATAACGCTTGCAGCATTACCACGCTGAATAGCCATGGACAGTCTTTGCACCAGAAACGACTCAGAGCGGGGGTCCTCTCCCTTTTGCCGAAGTCGATGGCCTAAGTCTCGTACAAATTTTTTCGCGTCCGCTCCCCAACAGCCCGCCGTTTCCACCGCGAAAGGGACAAAAACGTAACCCGCGCCCAAGGGGGCGTACTTTTGCCGCTTCACTGCCGCCTGAGCCTCGGCTGCCGCTCCAGCCGCGCGCGTCGTGCGAACGATATGAGAGGCGGCGAAGGTGCTGACACACGTAGCGTCCCACACCAAGCACCGCCCCCTCTCCCACGGCACCAAGGTCAATCCATCAGGCCGTTTGCCATCCGTGCGACTAAGGCCCGGAGGCTCAAGCACGGACGGAACGCCAGCCGACCTGAGGGCCCTCTGGACTATGTCGTTGAGGGCATGGTGACGCGGATGCCTACCAGTGCATCGCCGGCAACTCAGAGCGTGATGGCCGTCAGCCCCCACCATGGTACCGCAAATGCATATATGTGGTTGACATACTTCGCAGCCCAGGCGGAGAGCAACGGACACCCGCAATGAGTCACCGTCGAGTAGGGTACCCAACTGAGGAGAAGGTAACGCGTGCAACCATGCCCCTGATTCTGACTGCGACACAGCCAGAAGTCTTGCGCGGTCCGCACCCACGGCATTCCCAATAAGCCCGTTCAGCATGGCCTTGCAACCCACGTCATCCCACGCGCGCTGAACTTTAGGGTTTTCCGGAACGTTTGCCCCAGGATTAAGAGCCAACCACTCCCTCAACGCATCGGCCTCATAGGGTAAGCTCGCCCTGTCGCCATCTAAGGATAAAATATTAGCAACAAGGTCCGCTACCCCATGGGCCGACGCCAAGAAGGCTGGCAAGCTTACGTCCTGTACACGCCGCACACCGATGCCCCCGTGCCGGACCGGCAAAGCCGCTTGCGTCCATTGGTCATCGTTGAGCGAGACGTTTACGAGTGACTCGATCGTGGCCTTAATGGTCTCGTCAAAGGAAACAATCTCGTCCGGAAACGACCAAACTGGGGCCGTACGCAACAGGTAAATTATCCTAGGGACGGCGAAACATTTCTGCATTAGGACCAGAGCTACGTGCGGACTAATACCCTTAAGACGCTCCCCGGCGAGCAGAAGGAGATCCCTGCGAGTCTGTAGCGCTTCCGGAACCGCGGACAGAAATATCGGAGCACCCAGTAAACAAAAAGAATTGGTGTCTAGCTCCTTCAGGCCCGGAAGTAAAGAAGAGAAAAAGGAGAAAAGACAAGAAGACTCCGGGCCACAGGGGAAAAACTCACATTTCGAAGTATTTACCTCCAGCCCCAACTCCCTCAGACGCGGCAGCAGGACGAGCAAGTCTTGCTCCACTTCATCCGGTTTGCCTCCAATAGTACCATCGTCGAGGTACCAGTTTTTTTGATAATGTACGTATTTTCGGAAATAATCGCTCCAGAAGTAAAAAAAAATGTGTGTCCCCCCTCTAACTTTTGAACCATATGTTTTAAAAATATGAAAAAAATCTCAAAAGTAGAACTTTATAAAAACTTTCTAGGAAAATTATTTTGAACTTGATAGGTTGAATAGTTTTTGAAAAAAAATTACAAAATAATTTCTGAACTAAGTTTGTAATTTAACAGTATAAGCCTCAGAGAAATAAACCAATGGAGTGGTAATTGTCAGGCGTCCCCCTCTGCCAAAAGTACAAGACCACTGGTCGTAGCGGTTATATAAAACTAGCTGTCGCGCGTCAAACGCCATTCAATGAATGTCAGTCAGCGCGGAACAATCTGAGGTAAAAATGCCGAATTGCTGTGTGTTTTCATGTAAGAAAAGATCTGAATTATTTAGTTTACAGAAGGATAACGTTTCTTTTCATCTGTAAGTATAATTACGTCTAAATATCATCAAATAGTGCACGAAATTAGCAAAAAACTAAAAAATATTGTCAATCAAAAAGTGTTGCCACTTAATGGTACTACATCTGCTTTAGGGTAATTTTTAAACTTGACTCTTCATAGTACATTGTACCATCGGGTTCATAATTGCATCGAGGGAGGTAAGTGAAATATTGCAAACAAGAGTAATCGATTCCCACTGGGGCAGAAATACGTCCGCCATTATGTCATTCATTGTCATTGTTATGACAGGTTAGGCAATACACTTAAAAGATACTCCGTGGGTTAGGCAGAGACCCATTCGGCATACAGCCATAATTGTAAAGCATTGCTCTGTTAAAAAAGCAGTGTGTCTGTGTATTGTTGTGTATATTTTTTATTTTGTCAAACAAACAAAAATTGGTAAAGATATAGTCCGTTAAAGTTCCGCGTGACGTCACATTTCAGTATAATGTGACGTCACGCGGAACTTTAACGGGATATATTTTCACAAATTTTTGTTTGATTGCCAAAATAAAAAATACGTGTCCAATATTTTTTGATAATATAACTGACGGACTAAATAGAATTATATTTTTTTTACCCAGGAAAGTACCCAATTGTATTGAAATCAAATCTTTTTAAAACCGTATTATGGGAAGGGCAATAAACTACTACTGGTTCGGAAAGGAGCCCAAACTGAGAAGAACCATCGTAAGAAACTCAGCGTATGTGTGCTTGTAGTACGGTACAATAGCTGAAATTTGTCTATGGTCTCAAAATACAGCTACCATAAACAAATTTCCGTTTTAATAGACAAATTCAGCTAGTGTGCTGAATTCCGCACTGAGTTCCGCTCTAATGTGTGGCGCCCCATAAGTGAAATATACTTGTAGATGCTTGAAATAACGATATTCCTGTTTAGAAATTAATTCGTTCCTTTATTTTCACCATACAATTTATGTAGCATTTTAATTTTGTATGGATTATACTTTATTTATTATAAGGAACGGTATACACACTTGTCCCCTTAAATAGGCACTTTTAATTTCTGACTCTGGTATCACTGTACCTAACAGGTAAGTTTTAGTGATGGGACAGCACAAAAATAAATGTCGATATTAACATTAGCAGTATGTTATACTTTTTTATTTATAATAGAAAATGAAGAAGAGATAATAGAAATATAAAAACAAATTGGAAACAGATGTCCATTACAATCAAAATATCAACTGCGAAGGACTCTGGAACATCACGATGTCGCTAGTGACTGATTCATCATTGTTCATTACAGTGAAAAATTCACTGAGGTGGATAGAGGAACGTCTAGTGTAATTGGAAGCACATTGGAACGGTAATCTAAACACGTGGGTTCGAATCCCGTGATGTTCCAGAGTTATTTGCAGTTCAATGTTTCATTGTAATAGTTATTTGTTTCCAATTTGTACTATTTTCCACTAAATTTAAAAGCAAATACACATCAAAATATTAAATTGATAATATAAAAGTTATTCTAAATCAGCTTGCAAGATTTGTCCTGAACAAATAGACAAACTAACTTACGTAGAATACTAACATTGTAAGTAATATGCTGGTAGAAAAACTTGATATTTAATCACAACTTAACATTATAATTTTATCAATAGCTAAACCTTATACTTGTTAAAGAAACAAAAATATATAAGTAACCTACGATCAATGTTTCTCTGCGTCCGTAGGAAAAACCTTAGACAACCCTACACGTAATCCCTGGGTGGTGCTAAAAGAGTTACAAACTTGGCAGCTCTACTGTCCTACCTGGACCTCGAAGCACTCACTGGATTTTCTTCATCATCTGCTTTCCCCCTACTTCAGGGAAGAATTGCCTATCTATATCCAGTGACATGTAGGCATACGATAAATAAATCTACGATAGAATGTGACATTTTCAAGTCAAAGGTACATCATTATCGGTTGTCAATAAGGCGTTACCATAAAAAAATCATTTAGAAATTAACATTAACAACCGACAATGATGTACCTTTGACTTGAAAACGTCACAAATATCGATACTTAAGTATATTAGTATCGACGCGTTCCTCGCACTGTGTACGTTTACTTAAAGATGACATTATCTCGTTCACGGACAGGTTGTCTGTGTCTGTGTTTATACTTGTGTGAGTATATTTTATGGTAGTGTTTGATCATTTTATCGTGTGCGTGTGTAGCGACGTCAATGGAAAATGCATTAGTGTTAACAGTATTTGTGTGCGTTTCCTCGTCCCCCGCGCCGAAATTGGCAGACTTTTTCTGATAGAAATTAGTGCGCGTCTCGCATCCGGTTGGTTTAATTATCAAAGGTATAAGCAGGTGTTTATTGTACCTGTAATTTCTACAAAATCACAATGAAATGACGTGCTTTCAAATGAAGTAAAAACGGTGAAAATCGGTTCACGCAATAAAGAATTATCCCATAAAAATCATCTTCCATACTTTAAGCTCGCGTGCAATAGTTTACTTAATTTGCCGATAGATGTCGCTGTACGTAGAACGCTCATATCATATCCTACATGGCGGTGTTATTTTAACTCTTAAGTGGGGACACTTACTGTGACGGACGGAAAACTACGGAACCCTACACTGAGCGTGGCCCGACACGCTCTTGGCCGGTTTTTTATAAGCTTTGTGGAGATTTAATGTTTTTCTAAAATTTAAAAATTAAGTGCAAATTTAATAAAGTCGTATATTCACAAATTTTATTTTTAATCTCATATGAAAATATTCAAATTTCTTTACGCTTGGCAAAGGCAACTAGGTAGGTATTAGGATTAAACTAACTCAAAATTATAAAAGTTTACGGTTCCACTTATTAGCTATTTGTATTAAGTTACGTTACTACTCGCGACATGTTACGGAACGCATATGTGAAGATCTTCGAATTAATTCAATAATTCAACATTACCCGGTGGTGTCGAATGTACGGGATGCATATAGTTCAATCACTTAGCGAGACGACACAGACGACCGAATGCGCCTGTTAGCGACTGTACTAGAGATGGGAGTAACGAAATATTACTCAAAAACATTGTATTAAAATAAACCATTGTTTTATTTTATATTTAAAAGCTAGGCTCTTGTCGGTGGAGCAATTTCCATGCCTGTATGTCATTTGCCTTCTCTTTTACACCCTGATACGACACGACGTTCATTTTTAGGGTTCCGTAGCCAAATGGCAAAAAACGGAACCCTTATGGATTCGTCATGTCTGTCTGTCTGTCCGTCCGTATGTCACAGGCATTTTACTCGGAAACTATACGACGTATCTGAATAAAATTTACACATAAAGTGTATTTTGTATGCAGCTACTTAGTTATGTAGTTAAATTTGAAAAAAAAAATATTTTTAGGGGGTCGCTCCATACAGGTAACTAAATTAAAAAAAAAAACCAAATATCAACATGTGGCACATCAATCGATAGGTCTTTCAAAATAACATTGAGGTTTCTTTGACTATTTTGTGATTAAGTGAATATTTTCTGAAATAATCGCTTCGAAAGTCAGAAAAGTTGTGTAGCCACCCCGTAACTTTTGAACCGTAAGTACAAAAAATATGAAAAAATTTGAAGAGATGCGCCTTATCATATACTTTCAACGAAAATTGTTTTGAACATTATCGGTTCAGCCATTTTTGAGTTATCTCCAAAAAACTTCTTCCATAGGCATCAGATACGACCTTTTGGTATTAGTTTGGTTCTTATTCCATTGAAGGTACGGAACCCCCCTATGCGTGGTCCGACACGCACTTGGCCGGTTTTTTTTCCTTTACTTGATCCATGTATGTTCTCCTTGGCTTTCCTGCCTTCCTTTACAAAATCATCTAACATTTAGAGGACACAGTTCAGATAGGAAAGCATATCAAACGTTTTGTGAAGCAATCAGATTTGGATTTTATTATTATTATTTTATTTTAATTAAACAATACGTACATTGTATGTCTCTCAAGCTGTTTTGATATGCCTTCTTATAGAACTACGCATTATTGTGTATCATTAAGATGTAATATTACTGTATTACTGTTTTGAAAAAATAAGTCCCGCCGAGTTTCTTGCCGGTCATAAATAATTCTTCTCGGGTCAGAGGTGTAGGGTTAGAACCGGAAGTAGTTTTTTTTTTTCTCTCTGACGTTCATAAGTGCATTGTAATGTGCCTAAATTGAAGAATAAATATCTTTTATCTTTTTTTTTTCTTTTTTTTCTGCTTCGACTCTACCTTCTATGATGTTTCTTATAAACTCGTCGTGTCGTAGCAGGTGTCCAAGCAGCTTCCCTCTGCTGTTTTAATTTAGGTGTACAAAATAGTGGCGTGTTACAATGTCGTCAATATATATTTTTTAGTGTTATGTAAGTCTTCAAATACTCAACCAGTTTCGACCATTTGGTCAGTTGGTAATCCGAATGACTGACTCTTTCCTTGCCTTTCTGTGCGTATCTAAAATTCGAGTGTACGTATGAATGTAAATTTCAAACCGTTTTTAACCGACTTCAATTTCATAGAAGGAGGAGGTTCTGTATTCGGTTTGGCCTTTTTTTTTTATGTATGTTCACCGATTACTCCGAGACGCGTGGTCCGATTTGAATAATTCTTTTTTTGTTTGAAAGGATATACTTCCAAGGTGGTCCCATATTAATCTGGTGCTGTTCTGATGATGGGATCTATGAGGAATTGAGGGAACTCCTCAATTTTTAAAGGCACATGTATGGTGATTTGTGTGTTTTCTTAAGCAACTCGAGAGTTTTCTCTCGAAAACCACCAATTTGATGAAGTGGACCTGATAATGATGATTGTTTTGATGATAATGATGGTGATTTTTTTTAATGTAGGATGTTCAGCGAGTACTCCGAGACCCGTGGTCCGATTTGAATAATTATTTTTATGTTTGAAAGGATGTACTTCCAAGGTGGTCCCAAATTAATCTGGTGCTGTTCTGATGATGGGATCTATGAGGAATTGAGGGAACTCCTCAATTTTTAAAGGCACATGTATGGTGATTTGTGTGTTTTCTTAAGCAACTCGAGAGTTTTCTCTCGAAAACCACCAATTTGATGAAGTGGACCTGATAATGATGATTGCTTTGATGACAATGATGATGATTTCTTTTAATGTAGGATGTTCAGCGATTACTCCGAGACCCGTGGTCCGATTTGAATAATTATTTTTATGTTTGAAAGGATGTACTTCCAAGGTGGTCCCAAATTAATCTGGTGCTGTTCCGATGATGGAATCCATGAGGAATTGAGGGAACTCCTCAATCTTTAAAGGCACATGTATGGCGATTTGAGTGTTTTCTTAAGCAACTCAAGCATTTCCTCTCGAAAAACCACCAATTTGATAGAGTGGACCGGATGATGAAGATTATGATTGTTTTAATGATAATGATGTTTTTTTTTATCTAGGATGTTTAGCGATTACTCCGAAACCCATTGTCCGATTTGAGCAATTTTTTATTGGTTGAAAGGAACTACTTCGAAGATGGTCCCACATTAATCTGGCGCTGTTCTGATTATGGGATCCATGAGGAATTGAGGGAACTCCTCCATTTTTAAAGGCACATGTATGATGATTTGGTGTTTTTTAAGCAACTTAGGCATTTCCTCTCAAAAACCATCATTTGATGGAGTGGACCTAATGATGAAGACCACATATGATATGTGGAACTTTCCTTAGATTGAGTCCGTATTATGAACTTTTTCTTATATATCTTGACCGATTATTCCGAGAACCGTTATCCCATTATGATACTTATATAACTACTAAAAATGGAAAAATAAAAACTTTTTACAAAAAAAGATAAACCGACTTCAAAAAGGACAAAATAAAATATTATATTATTTATATGAGTTACAAACTGATATGTTTGAAGTCGGTGCCAAGCCAAAAAGTTACAATACCGGTCAAATCAGCTTCAAGTCTGAAAATCACATACTTATGTATGTATATTGCAAAGGTGAATGTGATTAGATCTGTTACATTTTCACGTCTAAACTTCAATCCAATTTTGTTGAAATGTGTTACCTATGTATATATACTCTGATGCACGTCTACTTTGTCAAAAATCAGAGGCGGCAAATTTCATAAAATGTAAAAGGCGTAGGGTTGACATTCCATAGAAAATTTAAATAATGCGCCTTTTTCTACTGACAAGGTGGGCCCCACACACCCAGTGTGTCTGAGTATAGAAAGATCAGTATTAAATTAACAATATCATAAGACGCATGATTATACTTTCTTTCTGTAATTGAATCAATACCTACATGCAATCAATACCGTATTAAAATAGTTCTATAGTATGAAGAACAATTCACTGAACACATAGCCTCGTTCGTATTAACTCTTCCAAATTTGGCTTGGCACCGACTTCAAACATATCAGTTTGTAACTCATATAAATAATATAATATTTTATTTTGTCCTTTTTGAAGTCGGTTTATCTTTTTTTGTAAAAAGTTTTTATATTATTTTATTTTCCAATTTCCTTTTTGCCCCGGTCCGGGCTCGGGTATCTGCTGACCTCCAATTAGCAAAGAAAACATTTGCACACCTACGAGTATCTTTATTTTCTTTATCAAATACCTATTCTGAAGCTTTTGTTCAGCAAAATACGATTTTACAATAAGACAGTTTAGGGATAAGTTTTTTTGTTCGTATTGATATTTTCAGTTTCGTAACTTGAAGGGTGTCAACGAGATCTTTGTTTAATTTACCGTTATTGCATAAACAAAATCTTCTGGTACAAAATGCGGACTTAATACTTTAAATCATTCTCTATCATTCAACCTTAAGGCAAAGTAGATATTAGATTTGTGGGCGTAGCTACTAATAAAAACTGAACGACATATATGTACCTACTTCTTTTTTTTGTTTAGAAAAATAACGGTCAATTTCGCCGATGTATCTTTATTTTCTTTTAAATGGGATTACTTTTTTCCGTTATTAATGATACGCTTAAGACAATAATAAAATCGTTTTCCCAAAAATCGCAGTACGACAATCGCACGGTTTTTCTAATCTGAAAAAAAACGAACTGTACATATACTATACAAATATATACATATGCTTTAAACATACGAAATACTCATAATTTATGAATCATGAAACGTAATCTTTTTAGGTTTTTATGTTTGTATTTTTTAAATAAAAAAATTACGTGATCCTGTCGATCGTGAGTGGATCTCAAAAACATAACGAATTAACTTATGTAAATAGTAAAAAAACTATTGCCCACGGTGCGGAACAAGCAGGGCGCAGGTCAACTCGCACTTAACGGTTTTTTCTTCTTATTTTATAGAACTAACTAATAGGTTGTACGTAATTCTGGATTTCGATATGCATCACTATTTGTTTGTATAAATGCAAATGACCCAATTACTTGTCCCCTTTGTATGTTGCCTTTGTAGTTTGTCGCCCCGTCCCTACCCGTTGATAGGTTGTTACGATATGTTACGTGAAATAACAAACAGATAACAAAAACCCCATGTGCGTGTTTACCTCGTATTGTTTCAGCTCGCCCTGGTCCGCTTCAGCAACGTGGAAATCGTTAAAAACTTTCAACTTAGGGGTTGAATTTTTAAAAATGCTTTCAGTGCAGTTCCATAGCATAGTCTGATTAGAATTGATTGTATCTTGAAGCAAATCAAATTATTTTGTTCAATATTTTTTGATTTGCAATTTTTAAGTAGTTACACTACTATACAGCCGCGAAAGCTGAAGACGCCAGTTCAAATCTGGCCTCGGACACCGGAGGGTTTGGTCACTTTTTCTGAAGTATATGACATCTATTTTCAATTAGAATTGATTGTCTTAAATGATGTAGTCTCTAGGTAACATGACTGTATTATACTACGATGAAATAAAGATATGGACGAAGTCTTCAGTAATACGTACAAAAGCAGGCGTGGATCCAGGATTTCATTAAGGGGGAAGGGTGGGGGGGCAATTCCTTCACAAAAAAATTGCAAATGCTCCTGTTGCTTCACCCCCCCCCCCCCCCCTGTATTCCCGCAAGCGTACAAGCGTGACTCCCATAAACAGTCCTGATAATACCTTGACAATTATCCCATCACCCACTTCCCCGGCTTTGAATATGACCCAATACGCAATTTCCAGCTATTTAAAAAAATATGGGTCAATAAAAGTTTTATTGACTAAAATAAAATTTCATAATTATTTTTACTTGTTTTTTTTTTTTTAAAGTGGGTATTCCACTCATACATTAGTATGTTATTTAATCAAATATAAACATTGAAACATTGAAAAAATAATCAACCCAGTTTTGACTTGAACAAACATCGATACGCCTTACCGGGGCTCGATATCGCTTTACCAATTAACTGAACCCATAGCTTAATTGGTAAAGCGATATCGAGCCCCGGTAAGGCGTATCGATGTTTGTTCAAGTCAAAACTGGGTTGATTATTTTTTCAATGTTTCAATGTTTGTATTTGATTAAATAACATACTAAAATAAAATTTATCCGTCAAAATTCTTGGGCGGTTAAATTCAAATAAACGGTTTCTCTTTCCACTCTTATCTTTTTTAGTTGATGCTTGTGTATTTTATGTCTACGTCAAAACTAATAACATGACGCCCATGCCCATAGAGAAATTCTTCTAGCTAGACGTGTTTATTTCAATTGCAATTTACCTATCACAGGCGTATTGCTAGTGACAGCCAGTTTTGCCATGTCAAATAGGCGTCCTGTAATACCCTACACATGGCCGTATTTGTTCCTCTATTCAAGTTGATATTCTTCCCTTAATTAATGAAAATACTGCTGTCAAAACCTAACTTAACCTAACAGCGAACCAAACTTAACCAAATACAATATAACTACAAGTGTGTTGCGCATCACAGACGGAAATCCACCTATTCTGAGAACAATTTCTCGACTAGGCATACAATAGAAAATTAATTCACCTAATTCTTCAAACAATAGAGCAAAAAATAGGCGACGTGCATGATGCAACTGCAATTACATTCTAAGTAATTATGAAAACTTATTACTAACAAATTCGAAACCTACATACCTATAGGATTGAAACATATAAAACAATTATACTATCATCTCATCTTATTTGAAATTAAAAACATTATTAGAATTACTAAAGATCAAGTCAAATTATTTGTTTATTTAAAATTTGAATTGTGTTGTTTTAAGTAGTACCTTTTAAATTATAAGAAAACTATACAACGTGTTACGCCCAAGGCTAAAAACCTGAAATCTGTTTGTTCAGAATCGAGAGTGGAATCGATTGCAGTATATCTTAACGTGGGTATACTTTTTCTTTAATTTTCCATTTTTTTTACGTGTCGAGTCTAAAAGTTTCTAATACTACAGTTTAGTTAACCATTCTACCGAGAGGTTATGATAGAGGTTTAATATTGAATAATGGCTGGCAGCTTTGACAAATTTATTTTTCACTGTACTGTCATATAGGTTGTCATTGTCAAAGTATCATGTCATTGTCATCTTATGTCATATCATACAAATTGACCAGGTAGGTTGATAGGTTGACGTGACATGACACATGTAGAGATGTGACAACAACGCAAGAAATGTAGAGTTAACAATTGAATAGAATTGCAAGGAAAACTAAACATACGAATATCTTTCGAAATAATTAGCTGATTTAAAAATAAATACTCTACATTAATTAGCAATAATAAAAGTCATCTGGGGTGTCTGCGGTTTTTAGTGGCTCAAGTAACACGTTGTATATGATGAACATGTACTAAATAAAATGATGACCGCGTCTTCGGCTTTTGCAGGGCTTTTTTAACCTCTAGGGTGGCCTACTGGCTCACCGTGGAAACTGAAGTAGCATTACTGCGTAGTAAAACCTACATGTTTATACTCAACAGTATCTACTTCTTTCAGGAACCCGAGGCAAAATGGCAAAATCTGAATCTTATGTAAACAAAAGCAGATTTTTGTCACCTTATTTACCAAAGTTTAGCATCTCTATCTCTACAAAGATTGGAATCAACGCCAAGAACTTATTCCGCTTGGCCAAGCGGAAAATGAGGCGGTGCAGTGGAAAGGCCTCCAATTTTCCCGCCTTGATACGTCACTACAGTTAACTAAGCGTGTTATTGTACCGGAAGATGCAGCAGACTAAGGGCGGGTTGCACTGAACCGTATGTTAACGTTATCGTCATTATAACTTTCCTTGTTATAAAAACGTTAATTAAATACTCTTGTATCCGCGCCTGGTTAGGACTGACCTCCGCAAAACTACGGGCGGATTGTACCATAATAGACTGAACAAGGTTAAAAGGCTGCGGGTCTCTCATCCCATAGAAAACTGTCAAATTACTCATACAAGCTGATTTTAACGATGACGTTAACTGACAGTTTGGTACAACCGGCCTTAATATATTATACGATTGTTATATACGGAGAGCTGGCCACGTCAGATATGACACAATAATGAGAGCAACGAAACCCCTCTAGATAGTTTGCTATTCTATGCTTATTTCTACATACGGACATCTGGCAGCTGTAAAGTGGTGGATGTCAAAGAATGCAAATAACTTGAAGAAAACAAATCCTAGAGTTCTGGGTTTGATGCAATATTATGGGAAATTATGTAATTAATTAGATTATATCATATCCAGAAGTTTCTGTTGGGGAAAAGTAGTGCCAAATGATGTATAATGCAATTTTTAGTTAGTCGCCTACTGTTGTTGTTTCCGCAATAATAGAGAATGGTTTTTAATCTAATGTTAAAATATATGCCGTCTCCTCTATAAATGACACAACTTTGGCAGTTTTTACCAATTTTGGTATTACTTTTTTCCATCTTAAAAACTTTGTTGGTCTGTCACTCTGACCTCCACCCATTAAAAGCTGCCAGATGCCCGGATCTAGCAATAAGGATGGTAAAGCAGTCTAACAAGACAGGTTTTATTGCTCTCATTATTGTGTCATATCTTACGTGGCCAGCTCTTAGACCATTATGTATCTCCCTCCCTAACAGTGCCGGCGCGTAGAAATATTTATAGGCAAGCAGGAGCTACTGTGACCTTCCTTTCTTCATGAGCAGTAGTAAATTTACTCTTCAACTAGATAAAAATTCTTTGAAAGCAAGTGGGAATGAGAAACAAGTTCTATCGACGCCTAGCCATCATACGTTATTGATCTTTTAAGTATGTTTAGTAACGCTTTAAGCCTTTTTTAGATCATAAAGTTTTGTCTTAAACCTCAATAAGTTGATTTAAACTCTAATTGCCAGAAGTTAGAAAACTCAAAGTAACAATCACATTACACTACACTGGTACCTAGTTGTTATTGTCACTGGATGACGCTGTTGTAAAACAAACTGCGCATGTCTACAACAAAGTTTATCCTATGATGGTTTCATTTAATCCAATGAATAAACTCAATTAACTTACTCGTAACAATAGATGAAAAAAACCGGCCAAGAGCGTGTCGGGCCACGCTCAGTGTAGGGTTCCGTAGTTTTCCGTCCGTCACAGTAAGTGTCCCCACTTAAGAGTTAATAACACCGCCATGTAGGATATGATATGAGAGTTCCACGTACAGCGACATCTATCGGCAAATCAAGTAAACTACTGCGCGCGAGCTTAAAGTATCGAAGATGATTTTTATGGAATAATTCTTTATTGCGTGAACCGATTTTCACCGTTTTTACTTTATTTGAAAGCACGTTATTTCATTGTAATTTTGTAGAAATTACAGGTACAATAAACACCTGCTTATACGGTTAAATTACAAACTTAGTTCAGAAATTATTTTGTAATTTTTTTTTTAACTATTCATCCTATCAAGTTCAAAATAATTTTCCTAGAAAGTTTTTATAAAGTTCTACTCTTGAGATTTTTTTCATATTTTTAAAACTTACGGTTCAAAAGTTAGAGGGGGGGGGACGCATATTTTTTTACTTCTGGAGCGATTATTTCCGAAAATATTTACATTATCGAAAAATGATTTTAGTAAACCCCTATTCATTTTTAAATACCTATCCAACAATATATCACAAGTTAGGGTTGAAATGAAAATAAAAATCACTCCCCACTTTACGTATAGGGGAGGTACCCTAATAAAATAAAAAATTCCACTTTTTATTTTACCACTTTGTCGGCGTGATTGATATACATATTAGTACCAAATTTCAGCTTTCTAGTTCTAACGGTCACTGAGATTATCCGTGGACGGACGGACGGACGGGCAGACATGGCGAAACTATAAGGGTTCCTAGTTGACTACGGAACCCTAAAAAGCAAATGAAAACAAGACACACTCACCGATTTCAAAATTCGAAACCGTTCATTCCACACGCGACAACACAAATCTAACCGACAACGACAAACGACAACAAACGACAATCCGACAAGCGGGATCTGGCGAGGCCGCGGCTACAATGATACATTGAGGTCGGCTAACCATAATTCAATTATGAGTATTAGCAATTTTCTTTTAGTGATGCGAGAATTGTGGCTTTCCTGATATCGAGTGTCGTATGTTGATTGACGTTTTAATTTATTTGTGGTTTATGTGGTTATTACGCCGTAGTTTCGTATGTGATAGGATACTTCAAATATGTTGTCAATTATTATTAAATAGTCAATGAAACTAGCCAAATTGGATACATAAGTAACTAGTTGTGTCCCGGCTAAGTCTACTCGATTAAATCCCGTTTTCAACCGACTTCAAGATATCGAAGGAGGAGGTTCTCAGTTCATTGGTGGTCTTTGTTTTTGCTTTTTTTATGTATGTTCACCGATTATTCAAAGACGCGACCGATTTGAAAAAAAACTTTTTTTTTGTTTGCAAGAGTATACTTCACAGTTGGTCCCATTGTCACCAGGTCAGGATCTGATGATGGGATTATTAATGATTTCTGTATTTTTCACAGTAGCTCGAGCATTTTCTTTTGGAAAGGTGGAGGCTAAGTGAAGTCGGTTATTTTTTGTTTAAAATTATAATTCATAAATAAATAAATAAATATTATAGGACACACTTACACAAATCATATACTCGTAATGAGATTTACTCTAAACTTATAATCGCAAAATAACTCAGGTTATGTATCCCAGAATATATATCCCAGCTGTCACGCCTGTATTATTATTGATACTACATTAGAGATGAGTAGTGAGTAAAAACTCAAGAGTAAATACCAAGTAAATACTCAGTATTTACTCAATATACCCGTATTTACTCGTTTATACTCAAATTGGTGGGTATAAACTCTGTAGAGTGCTGGCAGCGGTATATAAATTAGAAATATATCTGTATTTTGTAAGCCGCTAGGTACTGGATTATGTAGTCAAAGTCGTAAAAATATGTTTTTAAGAGGTGTGCTCCGTACACAACTAATTGTCACCTAAAAAAATTAAAAAACTGTCAATGTGCGACACATCATTCAATGGGTATTCAAAATTAACTTGAATGTTTCTTAACACATTTTTTGATAAATTGAATACTTTTGGAAAAATATCTTCTCTAACGGACAAAATAATGTGTATATTTAATTTATAACTTTTGAACCAAAGTTCAAAAAAATATGAAAAAATGCCTGGAGAATAGGACCTACAAAACACTCTTAAAATAATAACTTTAAACATGGTCGGTTAAGCCACTTTTGAGTTTTCCTTAACAAACATTTAAATGTTAAGGACGTAAGTTCTGCGTAAACACGCACTTTTGTTTGTAAGGGGTCAGGTTTGCTAGTGACCGAAGGTTCGATTTACTGTCTACCTGGTTATTCCAGTAACCCAATGGCGGACCTGTGGATTCTAACCTGGTCCTCATTGCCACTCACTGATAATTACCTTTTTTTTTCAAAAACTAGGCGTACTCTATGCGTGCTTTAATAAAAATATTGTTAATACACGTTAGAAATATTCAATAAAAAACAATTTAGTTCTTAAATCATACTTCTTAAATATTTTACTAATAATCGTTTTTACCCACCGAAATGAGTAAATACGGGTATTTACTGGATGCTTTGAATAAATACTGCCCCCCCCCCCCCCCCCTACCCATCTCTACAATATTAGATACATCTTACCCGCCAACTGCATTTAAATTACAATCATTTCAAAAATAAATGAGAAGAACAATTCTGTAAATAAAACAGCAAGACAGTTACGAGTCAAGTAAATGTTTTTTGTGAACACACAATGCATCATCTTTGGTATAAATAAATACTTCATGATATCCAAATATCTTAGCGCAAAAGAAAAGTATATATATATATATGTATATATTTGTACTGTCAGCTGCAGAATTGCACACCCAGTTTATCAATGAATTCATTCATATGTGTGTATGGTATGCAACTATGCATTTTTGCAGCCTACCGTTCAGCCAAGGTCGTTAATATATATTGACAGAAAAACAAAAATATTTACACCTCCTTATGCACTTGATAATAAAGCTGGTATGGTATAAGAAAGTATCATTATTACATCTGGACCTATTCACATAGAAGTTGGTAGGTAATGATTAGACAGACACCTGAGGAAAACTCATCGATATTAACACATCACTAGTCGTGGTTGACTGTTTTCTCTAATCCCCTAAGCCGGCCGGGGCTAAAGATTGTTTCTTTTTAATTTCCCCCATACTCTTTCATATTAGTTAATGGGAAACGGATGGAAGTGACCTGTTCTACTTTCAAGCGGAAGCATTTTAAAGTGCACAGTGAAAAAACAGAAATAGGCTACGCATATGACACAAGTAGGCTTTGGCTTTTATTATGGCCGTTGCGAGATTTTTTTTTGTGAAAATCAAATGTCTATAAAGGACGAATGGCACAAAGGACGAAATTTACACTTAAATCGCCTAAAACCTACTAAAATACCGCTCAAGGTGACAAAAGAATGCATTGAACGTATGGATTAAATAAAAGACAATTGAGAATCAAGCAAGTACCTTCAGTTAAGAAACAAAACTTAAAACTTGGAAATGTCAAGGGTTGTGTTTTTGCTACTTTGTCTCGAGTGTCTCGATAATTATACTTATTTCCTATGAATTTTATTAACTACCTGGTGGGGAAACTAAAGCGATACGGTCATAGTGCAAATCAAAAATTTCGAAGGCATTTTCCATTTTTTTTATACTATTTGACCACCCTTCACGTATTAAACTCTAGGAAGACATGATCTGTCAATTATCGTCCCGGTAATATTATAGGTTCATGTAAATATATATAATAAATAAAAATGTGTTCTTTTGCGTGCCACCCACACTCAACACAGTCCCATCGGGACATATTCAATTACTCAATTGCGTAGGCGCCACTTACCCAAATTAACAAGCAAACTATATCGAAGGCAAATAACTAGTAGACTGTCAGTCATCAGACTGCCGTTTTATTTTATAGTACTAGTAGTTATTATTATTTAAACGTTTACGTAATGCAATAACTACACATAGGACCTTATAGATAATACAGATTTTAGGTAGTGATTTCTGGAAGGACCTTGGAAGAATAATAAGTAAGGAAGCCTAATCTAATCAACGCTCAAAATCTGCTCCACTTTCCTGGTGCCAAAGTGGGCGGAGCTTGTGACAGCGGTGCCCTAATGTCATGTCAAACATTTTGAAATTGTCATGTCGTCAAAATATTAGTTTTTCGGTCCATGAAATTTCGGTAATATATCGGTATTAAAATGCCGGCTTGTGCCGTGCATTGGTGCAGGAGCCACACAGGCGCCAAAGATGGTGGTACGAGTATTTCTTTTCATCGGTAAGTAAATCACGCATAGATATTCTCATACATTACGGACTTGGTCGATGTTATGCAATAAGAGTTTTGGAAAAGTAAACATAACTCATTTGAGGAAAAGTATAATGAATGTTCATTTATAAGTATAACCTAATAGTAATAAATCGACAAAACAAAACCCTTCGAATTAGTACCAACTATACTTACTCTGGTAAAATCATCATTCTGGCCGTGCCATTTCTAGTACAACTAACTAATAGGTAACGCTCTTATTTTTCATTAATAATGAATGCTATAACTTCATAGCATAGTCTTTAATTATCAAATCTAGAGCAGAGCCCGACTGGGGAACTACATCTACCTTACAGAAAATCACAGCCAATTAGCACTAGACCCTACTCATAGTGTTGTGTTCCTGCCGGTGAGTAAGGTTGCCAGAGAGCTCAGAGGATGCAGTGTGTTGACGACGGGGGATCCTCTTGTCCCTTTAGCTGTCAACACAGTGAATCCTCTTTTTTTTATGTCACGACGGTGGCAAACAAGCATACGGCCCGCCTGATGGTAAGCAGTGCTGATGAGTGAGTGCAGTGTAGTGAGTGTGTGTGTGATGGTGCTTTTATATGAAAGCGTCGGCAACGCACATGAGACACCTCTGGAGTTACAGGCGTCCATAGGCTACGGTAGCTGCTTACCATCAGGTGAGCCTACCTGTTTGCTACCGTTGTAGTATAAAAAAATTGATACAAAATGTAAATTTATCTTTGTATTTCCCTAAGCCTGCTAAAATAAATAGTATAAACGAACTCATCCGTTATCTTTTTATTTCTAAAAAAACGAGGGAGCAAAGAGAATGTGAGCTATTTATACTGAAGGTATGGTATTATTTTCTAGTCGGTCATAAATAAAGTTAAAAAATAATCTTTTTTTTTGCCATAATCAACCTTAATTGCTTAATATTATGTTGCTTGAGACCAAGAGGGTCTCCCTAATGTAACGGATTTATAAAATTGTAAAAAAGTTCAAAAACTTTACCATTTTATGTTAATTAATGCTTATTTTGTATTACATACTACAAATTCGCCATTCGCGCCGATTACGCCGATTTTACTGACCGGTCAGCGGCGTGGTGTCTTGATCGGCGGCGGCGGTCATCGGCGCGGCGCGGCGCACATATCTAGTATGTAAGTCCCTATATTGTAATAAGCACTTTTATTACATAAATGAAAGATGAATAGAAGGCTTTCATATTATTCCTTACTAGCTTTTGCCCGCGGCTTCGCTCGCGTTAAATTCGGGGTAACACGGTTCCCCTTTCCTGATTGCCCCCCGTAATGCTCCATCCAAATTTCCACCGCCCATTTTAGGGAAGTGGGGGGTTAGAAAGAGACAAAAAGCAGTCTATGTCAATCTCCATCCCTTCAACTACCTCCACTTAAAAAATCACGTCAATTCGTCGCCCCGTCTTGCCGTGAAAGACGGACAAACAAACACACACATACACTTTCCCATTTATAATATTAGTATGGATTCCAAGAACGATTAAATTTACGTATATTACATAAGTAATGAAAAATCCACTAAAAACTAAATTGTTAATTGATTATTTTATTTTATTTATTTATTGTAAAAAAAATCATTTACACAGCATGACAGTTAGTACTAATGCACTGTGAAATTTAAGACAAATGTATATAACTATATACCTTACAATATGCTTATACAACATTAAACTATTAAAGGTGTACTGACTAGTACAACAACAATAACAAGATAAAAAATATCAATAATAACAAACCTAGAATACAGAAGATTCACGTTTATCCATCGCCTCACAGAACCTCATACACGCTTCACGCAAAAACATCCAACTACTCGCAAAAATATCACATTCCGGTGCTGATGCGAGGAGCGCGCTAAGGTATTGTAGAGCGCGAACCAGTGGAGATTGGCTATGGGAAACAGTGCGTGTGTCAGGCATAGCGATTAAATTCAGATCTCTAGGTCGAAAATTGAATCTGGCTCGAGCTATAGAAGGAACGAACAGCCGTACGAGCTGTGCAACTAACTCAGGACAGTCCGAATTTCCACGCCAAGTGCTACAGGCAGTAATCAACAGCCCATAGTTACGCCTAACTTCTAACTTCTATTACTTATTACGTGAACCCATCCACGTCAAACTTAGGCGTTTTTATTATACGTTAACTTTACATTTCAGTTATTTCCTTTGAGTATCTCCTGTCCAATTAAACTTCATTGTCAAATTGATTTTGATTACTCACAACACGGCAACTTTTCTTATTGGTGAAATGGCATGAAACCTTTGCGGAATTTAGGTTAACACAAAAAAATATGCTTAAAGAATGAGTACTTGATTGGTTAATAAGACATAAGACATTTTCGTTTTGTAAACGTGAAAATGGGTCGTGTTTTCACATCAACTTTGCTTGCCTTTACTCGTCTTGATATTATATGTCGATGGGAAGGACACGAGAAGTCAACGAAATAGTAACTATGGAAGATTACAAGCACTTGAAAATACGTGGTAGTGGGTTATCTTTAAATTTATTTTCTGTTTAGCTCTGTGAATCTATTTTTCTCTACTTTAGTCTACTTTAAAAAAAATTATATTTTTAAATATGTAACTAACTAACAAAACTAGCACTATTTAAACGTTGGGTTGGGAGTGCCTGTTTGTGCTTGTTAATACTTGTAATGTACTCGTCCGTGGTAATAAAGATGTCAATGCCGCAATTTATTGTAAAAGTAAAGTTATTTAGGACAAATACACCGTGTTCCGAAAATTGTACGGCCTGTATTTAGATAGACCTGATGCAGTATCAAATGTGAAGATCATCGTAATTGTAATCGCTACGCGCGTAACCGCGCGAATACACACTTTTACAGAATTATTAGGTAGGTAAGTAAATGTTAGGAAGGAATTTTATTTCTGGGTTTATTTTTATTTAACATGGCATTGTTAGGTCACATCATATGGCTCGCGCCGTCCTACTCAATCTTCAACTTGAACTTGAACAATTGATATTAAAAAGTCCGACATTTGCGAAAAACTCTTTTCCTATCAGCCTATTCAAAACTCGACCCTATTTCGTTCAAAATAACCTACAACTTTCCATGACTTACCCGTGATCATGTACACGCGATAGTTTGATGTTGGAAACTGGGCCTTGTGTGGCAGTGTTAAGGTTTAAATTGGTTGTAGAGAGATGTAAAGAGATCTTGTTAAGTCGTCCTCAAAATAAGGCTTCATCGCATTAGGTTTGTCGGCACGTGTTTCAGGAAATCTTTAGTGATTGCGTTCGTCTGATAGTTATTTTTAAAAGAGAGTGTGTAAGAAATAGTTTTTCAGTGTGCTCTTCCGTTTAAACGGTAAGTAATTAGTATAATTACTTCCTTTAAAATACATAGAAGTGAATCCATAAAAAAAAATATTTTAACGCCCCCATTTTATTTGAAACCTATTGTGTAAAATATACATCTTTTGCACAAACGACAAAGTAGACTTTAAAACTCGGATAGGTGCGATGCGACGGGCAAACTGATAGTAAAACTATCAAGTTCAACAGAAACATTATAATACGTGTGTAGGTACACTATGACTTAAATAGATTAAAATAAACATACCTGGTTCTCCTCGAAGACACAAGAAATTTTAAAGGACCAGCGGATTTTCTCCTGTCCTTAACAGTTGGCACCATCAGTAGATCCTCCTCGTCCGTCGTCGACCCAGGGCTCTCCAGGCTCACTAAGGCCGGCGCAGACATTCTGCGATCCAGCATATCCTTCGGAACCTCCAGGATCTCACGAATCACTTCACAAAACTTGCACGCATGAGCTTCTGCTATATACGCTTTCGTTATAGCATAGGCATAGTTCTCTAAAAAACACTTATGGCACCCGGGAACGTAACTTGTTTCCAAGTCTGTCGATTCTTCACTTGGTTCTTGTTTTTTTAGATGGAGCTTTTTCTCCATCACCGCTTTATTAGAATCTAAAATCTTTTTCTGCTCAGCTTTATGTATGGTTTCCTCTTCTTTTATCCTCTTTTGTCTTATTTCCTCTAAACATTCGGCTTGATCGTTGTAGTATTCGACGCACTGAACGGTTTTGGACGGTTTAGGCTTAGTTGGACTTTTCTTTTTCTTTTTATGACTTACATTCATATTTATGGGTTCGATTCTTAAAGATTTCATTTGTTTTATTATGTGCTCCTGGATGCATGGATTGTACGACACTTCGTCTACAAAATTAGGAGTGTTCTGCTTGATATTCTTGGCATCGGCGTCGTTGTCTTTGTTTCTCGCATCTGTTTTATCGTGTTTATCTTCCGCTTTGATCTCCCGATCGCCGTTGATTTTATGGCTGTTCTTTTCTGTACACTTGACGGACGAAGAATCGTCATCAACGCATGTTTCGTATCCATCAATCTCGTGGTCTATATATAAAAGGGAATGTCCATCTTCTTGGACGGAAATTCTTGTAGTAGCGTCATAAAAACTTGAAGTTTCGTCTGTAGGTGAATTTAAACATTCTTTCCAACTTTCATCACTTTTCACTTTTTCTAAAGTAGTCTTTGTGTCACATTCCTTCCAATACTTTTCAAAACTAATTCTTTCTAAGCCTGTCGGTGTGACTGCGAAAACCATTTCATCTGATGTCGATATGTCTTTACTTTGCTGTTTAGACAAAGTTCGTTCAGATTGTTTATCATCAACGAATTTTGTTCTAATGTTAGGGAGTTCTCGTGGCGTTATTAAAACGTCGTCTTCTCTTATTGTCATATCATCATCAGGGTCATCTAAGGAGTCGTCAGATTTGGATACTTTCAGCTCTGTTAAGCCGTTGATTTTGTCCGATGCATTTTTAAGGTTTTCGTTCAAAGTGTCATCTTTTTTGATACAATCATCGAAGCTAAGATCACACAAGGCTGATAGTTCCTCGTCCTTTATAGAAGTGTCCTCGGGTTCGAGACATATTTGAACGACTTCTAGACCTTCCCCATATTCCTGAAGACATTCATGGAAGGAATCCATCCCGGTATGGTCGTCTGAAGCCAGCGAGTTAATGCATTCCTGTGAAAAAAGTACTCTATAGTAATATTAAGAGTGTAATTAATGAATCTTTAAGTATGCAAATATTTAAAAAGAAATAGGTAGATAGTTTTACCAAATTGTTTATATTGAAAATAGTCCACTTTATAACTGGCTTTAAAGTGGCTGTTTTATTTATTCAACGATACTACGTGTACGATGTATCGTACTCGTATATTATATAGTGTAGGTATATCTCAAGTAGGAAATAGAGTGGATATGTAATATAGTACGGAGATTGAACAATAGAGATAGATACAACAAAAACATCATAGATTTTCCAACGTTTATTACAACACACATGATAAAGCATATATAAACGATCAACACAGAGCTCGTTAAGCAACATCGATATATCTATTATTACAGTTCACAACAATTCGTTTCCTTTAAAGCCTATAGTCCTTTGACATAGCATCGCCTAAGCTAAGGGCCAGTTGCACCAACCACTTTTGACGGACTCATCAGCGTCACCCGGCAGGGTACTATAAATTTAGCCAACGTTTTTACGGTGACCGACGGTTTGGGGCAACCGACCCTGTCTTAGTTATTACAGCTAGAACATTTAATTTTGGCAGTCAGTTAGTATGTTACTGTGACCCATTAAATACGGTAAGAACCTCTCCTCTCCTCAAACGTCACCCTTCTCCTACCTTCAACTTATCAAACATAAATTTGAACCATCTGAAATTATTGTAACTTTTTTGGCATTGAATCAAATTTGAAAAAGAGATACATTATAATTTAGACTAAAACATATTCACAATTTATACTTTCAACGTTCTATTGCATGCGACTAACAATTCTTTTTGCATTAAAATTACAAATAGGTACTTACATAAAAAATAAAGACTAAATTGAACATTTCGTTTTCTAGTGATGTGTGGCTACTAGAAGCGCATTTACGTGACTCAGAAGTCAGAACGAGTACACTAACACAACGTACTATTTTCGGCGCAAGTCATGTTGATTCACGTTAACGTCCCACAATTACAAATAGAAGGGAAACAATGCTATTGTTTTGTAAAAATAGCAATCTAAATCAAGATCAAAGAGATTTACGGACTTTTTGATGTTGTACATGTTAGTAAATACGAAACCAATGTTTTTACAATCGTTGTATGTTTTCCTAAATATTTGTGGGTCATTCTCAGTATATAGGTTTAGCTAGTCAATGAGACGTCCCACAAATTGCTAGCTAATTATTTATTTAAGTATTTTCGTAGCGGCATTAGGTACATACTTATAGGTGAAGTTTAAATTGTAAGAGGCTTCTATGATTTTGCTGCTGTTGCTGAAATAAAATGCACAAACCAATAAGATTATGATTTAACGACGCTATAATCAGTTCACAACCTGCAAAACCACAACATATACTATTTGTGAACAATTCTTAGTAAATTATTTTAATTTGCTTTCTACATCAATGACTTACACAAACATTAAGTATAAACTAAACTGAAACCCATACTGAATAATACATAACGTTTCGTCTCAATACTAACTGACTACCAAAGAACTTACAGCTATGATATGTCCAATCGTTTCCTGTGAAGAATTCCACATTGACCAAATTCATTTAAATAGCAAACTCCTACGATGATAAGTACTGTATTGAATATAACTTAATCAAAATGAAGAACAAAATGTGATATTGAAGCACCAGACCTATTGGCATCCATATAGTGTATTTATGTTGGACTACGTAAGCACGCGTCCAGAGTTCTTAAAAATATTTAATGTCCTAAAGGTGCCTATCGTAAAAGGGTTAGTATGGGGAAGCAATTACTATGAGGAATAAGTAAGTCTATTAAGGCCCCATTTACACATTGATTAGTGTTAAGTGCGAGTCCATACATTTTCTACTTGTGTTTAGTATAGTACATTACTGCAGAGGCCGTGAAGTAAGGGATTTAAGGATGAGATTGCGGTAGACTGAAGGTGAGATTACGGATAAAGCAAGTCCTGCGATCCCTGTTCCGGCCAAGGATTGTATAGTGCTTTTCTCAAACAATGTAAGATTTTTTTTTTTTAATTGCCGCCTCTTTCATTTTTTAAACTTGACATTTGAAAAAGCTATTCCAGCACCATGTTTAACCGCTTATAAATATAGTACCATAGATGTTGTTTTTTCTTTTCTAATTTTAATGTCGCAAGTATGCTTACATAGAAAGTGGTCATTGGCTGTATGTAATATTTCCTTTGTCAGTCTAATCTTAGTGAGCAAATTTAAAAAGTTAGAGCAGCGGACAATAATGTACGTTTCATACTAACTCCCTACATTACTTCTTGGCCTAGGTCAAGAAGTAATGTAAGGAGCCATAAATGAGCAACTTCATGTCTTCATTTCGTGACATTAACGCATACATTTCAGAGTATGTTTGAGAAAATAAATTTATGAACTCGCACTAAACACTAATCAATGTGTAAATGGGCCTTAAAATTCAAAGTCACCATAGCTAACTTTTACAGTTTTGTTATAACACAGTAATAGTGGATATTGAGAGAATAATTCATAATATCAATAGCTAACAGCAAGTTACAGTACAAGTACTGACCAAATAGGTAGGTCCTATAAAACAATATAATGCTAAATAAAATAATCAATCATTGATTTTGGATAAAGTTAAAGTATACAATTTGCGATCGACTCTCGTTCCATTTATTACTGTCTAAGCTCAGCAAACATTTGTATTCAACTTGTCGAGTTTATACCAATACATCTACATTACATTTCATATAATTTAATACAATATATATTGTAGAAGAAATAAAATACGTTTATAGAGATATCACATTATGATTATTTAGTTTCATACTACACTCTATAATAATAACATTTCCAATTCAAGTCAATATACTCATATCAAATTGTTCTTGCCCAATGACGTCACTGAAACTACAATCATAACAAAATAAAATAAGTACTTTATTGCTTTATTTAGCCTTTTGAGGAAAACATTGTAAGCCACAAATGTCGTCACGTGCTTGCAGTTGAAAGGATAAAAATATTTTTTGTGTTATCATACTCGTATCTTAAGAGTAACATAGTATTTTTTTACTTACTAACAAATAAGACATGACTCATTCTTGATTAAAATCAATTTTACTGGGCATAGTTGTTAATAAAACAATATAGTTAATTGAAATAAAAAAACTAACTACTTAGTGACGTCAACCTCAAAACTCGACCCTACCTTAACAACCTCAATCTCTCTCTTCAAAAATTTCCAAAAGCCGCAGCAAAATGTATCACATCTCAATTGACGGAATATTCTACACACAGATCTACATAATATAATCTTATCTTATCTATATAACTCATTTCTTAGATATTCAGAGATTTTACCCGAGTTTTAACTCGATACAATTATCTCCTGCCCGGGCATGCAGCACGCATACAGCATACATATGTCACGCATAAGTTGTCAAATCCACTAGATGGCAGACCCTACGACAAGGTTATGTATGTGAACTGTAGAGGGCAGAAGCAGCTGTTGGCCTGTTTCGATTTAGACCACATGACCAGATGGTAGACCCTCCATCGCACACGATCCCTATAGTTCAGTTTAAGAGACTCTTATTGGATGCAATGAGGGATGATGACACATGTTGAATTATGCAATAAAATTAAGTTGATAGGACGTAAAATTATACATATATTCAGGCTTCAAAATGCGAAATTAAAAAAAAACTGATAAGTACCATTCTATTTTTTACATTTTACTGTAAAATAAATTGAATGGCAACCATATAGATAAACGCAACATTTCATTGTAAAAATAGCATTTTCATAATTTTTCCATATTTCGACGCGACGATATGATCGTGACGTCATATTTGCACGACATTTTGTTAGGAGCGATTTGAGAAATAAATGCAAATCTCAGGGTTTAAGGCTCATTTCTGACTTTTGTGTTGCTTTAACGCAATTGGCCGCATATAGACATTTGATCCTCAAAATAAAAGAATCCATTGATACCATACATGAAAAAAATTCATCATGCCTCATTGTACAATTAAGTCTCGCTTTTGTTTATTTTTAATAATGGAATATTTGGGCCATTTCGATAAACTTCAATCTATAATCCGTTAGTAGAGATCAACTTTTATGAAAAAAAACCCAGCCGAGTGCGTGTTGGATCACGCATAATGTAGGGTTCCTATAGGTCTTATCTGCCTTACAGTTTCCGCGTAAAATTACTGTGACATACGGAGGGACGGACGGATATGACAAAACTATAAGGGTTCCATTTTTGCCATTTTGGCTAGGGAACCCTAAAAAGGGATAGGTATCTTTACTAATAGATATTATTCGTTATACAAGCAAATGTAACTGACGGAATGTTTTATTCTTTTACAAATTTTTGCCGGCGACTTCGTCGGCGTGGGATTAACATTCCCCATAAGGAATTTATAAAACGAATTAGTAAAATCTTATAGCAATAGTAGATTGTACAACAAGTGCATAAAACGTACGATTTTACGTGAGGCGTTTATCCATCCGAGCGAGCTTGCGAGCGAGGATTGATATAAAGTCGAGTGTAAAATGGGTTTTATGGACGAGGGTTACACTCTAATTTTCACTTCAATTGCGAGGAAATTGTTTATCGGTAATCTTAAAACAATTTCAAGTTTTAACAAAAATATTACAATGAAAACAAATATGGTTCCCACCAATTAATTTTTTAATGTTTTTTTTTTTAATTTTCAGAAGTGAATTTAGACATAGATACTTGTTTTCTGCCAAGTCATAAAAACATTTCGGGGCTTTTCTAAACTATTATCAACTCCTATTTTATTTGATTTCATTTATTTAATAATAGAAAACACGCAATTCAAATAATTATAGCAAGAACATAATAAAATAACAAGTTTCAGTATTCTACGAAATTTTACTGCTCAATTAAATTGTGCAATATATTTTGACTCTATTTGGCTGTTCAGCCACATTCTTAGTCTTAGAAGAAAATTTTACTTTATGCCCTAGAGCTTAAAATGCGATTTTATGTCGTCCACGCACGACTTAAAGTCGAACTTTACGAGCATGAGAAGTGAAAATATTAATTTACCGCACGTGCTCTTTTACATCTACAGTGAGCAACAATTCCATACAATCTTCCACCCCTTTTCACCCCCTTAAGAGGGCATGCAAAACCGGTATTGCTTGTATGGGCTAATACCGGAATTCCAGGATTGCCCATACAAGCAATACCGGTATTGCATGCCCTACCCTTAAGGAATGTTTTCTGGGATAAAAACTATCCTATGTCCATCCCGGGACTTGAAGTATTTTCATACCAAATTTCATCTAATTCGGTTCAGCGGTTTAAGCGTGCCGAGGTAACAGACACACAGACAGTCACACTTCGCATTTATAATATTAGAGTTTATAGTAGGTATGGATAAATCACTAAGATATTTTAGCATTGACTCGTCTCATAAAATCGTATGGAAATGGAACTTGATTATGATTATAATGATAGTCAACATAAATATTATACATCCTAGAATTATGTCTGTAGATACATATTATATTGGGGCAGTTTAATTCCATTACATGGCAGACATATTTATGAGAAAGGGTCTTAAAAGTTCCATGTTAATTGAAGCTTCGTCTTAAATTTCATATGTTTAAATATAATTCTTTGGCAATCCCTTTAGCATCTGAGTCTACAACATTTATTCTACCTGCTTAGTATAATATTTGCTTAGTAGTCAGCTAACCTGACAAGGTTAGCTTCCTAACTCCAGTCCGTTTTAAACATTGATTAGAAATGTTGTTGAAATGAGGTGATTAAATTGGTTCAGGCGGGGCTAGAAACAGGCATGAATGTGCAAGCAAAAGGGTTCACCATTCCAAACTGCAAACCATTCCAAAATACATTTGCCGTTACGACTATGATCACTTTGATCCAAAATTTTAGCCCCGCTTTCTTTATAACACGACGCTGGCAAGCGAGCATACGACTCGCCTAATGGTAAACAGCTACCACGGCCTTTGGACGCCTGCAACTCCAGAGATGTCACATGCGCGTTGTTAACCCTATGATTGCCATGTTCATCAGATACTTGGTTTGACGAACTTCAAATTTTCGACTCATCATAACTATCAGGCATTTCCACAGTGACAGTGTACTTCAGTTTGTCGTGCTGTCATTTCATCGTTATCTCCGCATTGATCTTCGGCGGCACGCGGAACGCGGGTGGCGGTAATGGGGGAGATGGGGATAAGTTGGAACGCGGGGCGTGATGGGCTTGCAGTTGTAGCTCCATGATGTCGCGGTGCAGGGACATGATCAGGCGCAGGATCTTCGTAAAATATTCAAGTTTCTGGAAGGTTACAAAATTATATATTACCATATGAGCTAAGTGTACTTATTAATATTTTGCAATAACAATGCTCTTATAAAACATGGAATTAATTTTTAAAAGAAATTGCTACTATAACGTTTTGTTTCATTTTTTTTATTTGTAGTACAAAATGTGAATTTTAATTTTAAGTATGAAACGGCAGTGTTTCAAATGTATGTATGTACATTTCAACACTTGTGAGTTTAAAGTCATGCAATAAATATATTGTACACTAAAGGGAATTTATTAATTATCAATATCTTGCTTAACAACTTGCAAAACAAAAGCTTATTATTTTAATCTTAGAGCGGTAATATTCCCTTTACTGTACAAATATTGTAATAAAATATAATTTAAAAAAATCGCATGCTAATTTTATTCATAGGTAAATAAATACTGCTCTAAGCATTAATAAAGAAAAAGCTATGTAAAATAACTTACTTTAACTTTCCCATCAGTGTACAATATCATAAACACTTACAAAACTAAATAAAGTAGGCAATAACTATTTATATTTAATTTTATTGTGGCAGCGTTATATTTTTTAATATACCTAAATTACCTAAACCTACTCTTATAAAGTCCATTTGCAAGCTTTTAATTTTCATTTAATGATGAAGTTGAATCAAAAAATGTTCAAAGAAACCTCGATGTTATTTTTAAAGACCTCCCGATTGATTCTAATTAAAGTCTAATAAATAAGCATAAGCCTATGTACTTAACATAGGTACCTACCTTTAACAGTTTATTGCGGAGTTTTATAATTCTTGGTTTTTTACTATTATAATAATATATTTTTATTACAATAAAAAAATTAACGACTTCAAAACACTGTGCTGAAGTAGGAGTAGTTGGATTTTTTTAAATGAAAATCTATATATGTCTTGTGTATATGCTATTTAAATTTAAACAATCATTATGGATAAAAAATATCTAAAGTCTAAACTAAGCGTATTGACTGTACCTAAACAATTTTACAAACTCGTACCTCATGAAACTTAAAAAGACGAGGTACCTGTACATATTATAAAATATTTGGTTAATTCTGATAAACAGCTCTGAATTAAATGTTTAAAAAGAAGCGGGGCTTTATAGTATGGAAGCGATAATGCTCTGCTAGTGACCCCGCAAAATTTCATCAATATGTAAAGTTTGAGTGCGTCTCCCGTATAGGCAAATCGTTGCTAATAGTTACAAAAACCTTGCAAGAACTCTGCATCACAAGAAAAGCGCAGTTTTTTTATACCGCGACAAACAATCGTACGGCCCGCCTCATCGTAAGCGACCCAGCTACCGTACATGCGTATTTCCGACCCTTTAATAATATAAAGGAGAATTCACTGTGTTGCCGACTATAGGGAGAAGAGGGTGCCCTTCGTCAACACAATGCATGTTGTTTGAGCTCTCTCATCAGTTCATCATACAGTTCAGCTCAGTCATCAGTCATCACTCATCACACAGTAGAAGGAAATTGCACGAACCTGGCTCCCCTGGATACTGTGACCATTCGCCTTCTGTCCGCCCACTACCGTGCTGCAGGGCAGAGGTTTCGCCACGCCGATGGTTACGATCCCTGAAGCAAACACAATATGTTATGGCGATCTAATCGGTTACAAAATAATAGTTAGAGTAGACTGTGGGCCATCCTAGCTTATCGAGTACAACAGGACCTCATTAATTCGAACCCCGAAAATGGACCCCCTGTTCAGATTCGTGGAGCGTTCGGAGAGAATAGAGACTTTATAGGGTATTTTTTATGAAATTTAATATAAATTTTTTATAACAAAAATTATTGTGAAATTTTAAATGTGTATTCATCTGTAAACGTAACATCCATTACACTTTCTTTAAAAAATCTAATATTTTAGTTTATCGGGTGGTATTTAAAGACAAACAAAAAGTTTTGTCCACACCTATTCGACATTCGGTAGCAACTGGCGAGACAAGCGTTCGATTACAGAGGGGTTCGGATTAGAAGGGTTTATTTTTTTATTTATTTAAACTTTATTGCACAATGAAAAAAGAGTACAAAAGGCGAACTTAATGCCAAAAGGCATTCTCTACCAGTTAACCGTTGCGTTGGGCCAAACAGAGATTAATAAAAGGTGCGGGAAATTATTACAACCATAGGACATTTTAAACTGAATAGTACTAATTCGGTTTCGGATTAAAGAGGTCCTGGTGTAGCAGGATTTGGCCTATCTAGGGCAATATACGGTAAAAAATTATGTATACATACCTACCGCGTGTATTGTTGATATAACCACAAAAGGGACAAGTCGTAGGTATTGATGTTTTAAATCGATATCGCAATAAATATTGAGGTAAATGTAAATTAACACCGGGTAATTAATTTTTATTTTTTCGAGAAGCTATGTACTGCGTACACACTAATGTAATGTGACACATCTCAATTGTGACGTTTTAAAGGCAAAGTAATCATGTAGGTAGCGATATATTGCGTGCTGAAATAATTTATACTGATAAAAATGTCGTTAAAACTTAATAAAACATGAGAGTATATTTATTAGGGTATATCTATGCCAACTACCCTTAGCGTAAGTGGTTATATCAACAATACACGCCGTATAATATGTACCTATGAAGAGTTCTTGTAGAACGCGCACCACGCGTACCTAGTTATAATGTATTACAGTAAAAAGAACTAAACTGTAGAAGTCCTTTCGATCATCGGTTTACAAGTGGCAAAAGACCATAGAGGAGTAGTTCACAAAAAAAACTAACGAAATAAAAGGACATTCAAAGGAATAGAGATTGACTCTTTTTTTAGCAATTTTCCATCATTCTAATTCCTAATTGACTGGATGTTCATTTTATTGATATTTTGTTATATATAGAAAGCTTACGTTAACTAACTCTGCATCTTACCTTCAACAAACTAAATAGCTTTCGATTACATCGATGTTATTCCAAATAAAACTTCACTACGGCAAACACTTTTCTAATTATTTATTAAATTTACTAACAAAAGACTGTTTAAAACACTCAACACGTCTACAAAGGAACAAGGATATATGTAAACTAACAAAACGTCAATCCGACATTGAATGAACATACTTAAACATTATTTCCTTATTTGAGGAGCTACGGAACAGCGTCGAGTAACGAAGTTGTATATTACATAGTTGATATTATTATTGAACCGCTTACGCTTATCAAATGTATTTAAGTAATCTCGTGTTTACATTTTAAGTAAGATTACCAATAGAATCAAAAGTTGGTCCGTTATACCTACAGCATCATGAATTCATGATATTATTTTCGAATATTCTTTCTATAAGTAATAAAAATTTAAAAGAACAATTTACAACAAAGATCGATTTTCAAAGATATGAAATGCCTTCCACGGCATTTCAAAGAATTGCTCGAAGGCTAACTGGAAGAGATCCCTTAAAGGAGTTAAAGGGATAAGTTCGCCTTTTAACCCAATGCTTATGCTTATGGGGAGTAAAACTAAATCTACGAATTAGAAATGTGAAAAATAAAAAACATTTTTCACACATTAATGGTATACTAAGCAGGTAAATATAAACACTCGTGTTATCAATGTACAGTCGAGGACAAAGAGATGTATACACTTTTGGACCTTATTACAACGCAATAAGGTCCAAAAGTGTATACATCTCTTTGTCCTCGACTGTACCAACATCATTACCTAGGCTTTAACTTTTATTTGACAATAGAAACGTGTAAATATTTTGATTAGGTACAAGATATTATTGATAAGGAATAAGACATCTACTCGTACTTGCTCGTATTTATAAGTAATTAAACGTGACCGCTACAAAATTGACAACAGCTACAGCTAATGTAACAATGAGAACGAAATTTGGTATTTAATGAGTAAATAGATTGATTAAAATGATATGTATTATACATATATAATTGTCATTTATTGACAAGGAGGACAACATTGATCACTGGGATTTTTTTTGTAACTCCTAGCCTTCGTAAACAAAACAAGTATTGGAAGTGTCGATTAATGTAATCTGGCCAATTATTTTCGTCAATAAAAAAAAATGACAAATTCTAAATATGTATCATAAGGTTCTACCGTTTGCGCCTACAACATAAAAAAATTCGCCTCATTCAATAGTGATGGAAATGATTTTCCGGACTTTATGACATTTCGCCTCGGCCCCAAAATTGGTTATGAATAATAAATTAATGACCTCGAAATACTAAATTGCGTGGATGAAGAATAAGGGCACTGCAAGATTGATCGTTGATAAAACCTTTGGGACTCCTAACCAAAAGGGAAATAGTTATTTGTGCAACAAGAGAGGAAAGTTGGTTTTTCTTGCGAGTGTTGATGTCGAGTCCCGAGTAAGCGAAAGATTCTATAATTGAATCACGAGCGAAGCGAGTGATTCTAAGTTAGAATCTTGAGCATAGCGAGGGACTCAAAAACACGAGACGTAAAATAACTTTGCTCTCGTGTGACACATACAACTTTTCACCCCAGTAGTGAGAACATATTAAAGGTTAAAAATATGTATTTCGAATTTGTAATAGACCTCGAAATATGAAGGGGCAGTTCATGGCCTTCACTAAATTAAAAAAACTACTTTGTCGCACTCCCTGGAGTGACGAAAGTCGCACTTTCGTCACTCCAGGAAGTGACGTTCGTCACTGTGTATTCGCAGGCAAGTAGGCTTGTTCGAGCTGCTGAGGTGAAAATGTAATGATACCAACCTTTAGGAGCGCTCTTGATGGCCTGGACAGCCTGCGCAAGCGGCGCCCGCGCGACGTCCTGCGCGTTGACGGACACGAGGCGGTCGCCCGGCGCCAGCCGCCCGTCCGCCGCCGCCGCGCCGCCCGCCACCACCGACCGCACCACGATCACCGAGCTGCCGGGCTCTGACGGGTCCTACATCAAAACAATTCATTCCATTAATAACTAACTTGATAGAGCAATCAAAGTAAACTACTTCAATTAAGTGTGAGATGACTGCTTTCTTTTGCATCAAACAGGTACTAAATTAATTCTGTACTAAGCAGAAACGTCTGCAAGCGAAAATTTAGCGCATTGTTATCGATGTTATTCCAATATGACTTGGAACTTCGACTCGTTAACGTGTATACAATTACGGTAGATGTCGCTACACGTCTCCCTATGACGTAAGCAATGAAGGAACTGATGGAAAGAGTCACCGAAGTTGAGTATGCGTCGATGGCTCAGTTGGTCAGAGCGATCGGACCGGTGTTCCGAAAGGCCGCAAGTTCGAATCTTGCAAGACGCGGCGTATTTGTCAATTTTTCTTTCAATTACAAAATTGAAATAGGTACTATTTTTCAATTCTCATATTTAAGGACAATAAAGACTGGTCAAGCTGATCCATTTTTATCGTTTTACTCCACGCGGTCGCTCCACGTTGCTATGAGTAAAACACTTAGCGGCTCTAACGACCATGACCGGTTGCGATCCAGTTCTTCCGCACAGAACTCTGTAATAAAGCATGGAGATGGGAAGTTACCAAAAAGTCGGGTATGGAGAAGCCAAGCCCCCGCTCCTCATTCTGTAGCTGGATGTACTTCACACGATCGGTCCACATCGATAGACCACTCAGCGCCTTTAGTGACCGTGACCGTTTGCGATCCCGTTCTTCCGTACAGAACTCCGTAAGAAAGTAAGGAGATGGAAAGTTACCAAATAGTCGAGTATGGAGAAGCCAAGCACCCTCTTCTCCTTCTGCAGCTGGATGTACTTCACGCGGTCGGACCACATCGATAGACCACTCAGCGCCTTTAGCGACCGTGATCGCTTGCGATCCCGTGCTTCCGTACAGAACTCTGTAAGAAAGTAAGGAGATGGAAAGTTACCAAATAGTCGAGTATGGAGAAGCCAAGCACCCTCTTCTCCTCCTGCAGCTGGATGTACTTCACACGATCGGTCCACATCGATAGACCACTCAGCGCCTTTAGTGACCGTGACCGTTTGCGATCCCGTTCTTCCGTACAGAACTCCGTAAGAAAGTAAGGAGATGGAAAGTTACCAAATAGTCGAGTATGGAGAAGCCAAGCACCCTCTTCTCCTTCTGCAGCTGGATGTACTTCACGCGGTCGGACCACATCGATAGACCACTCAGCGCCTTTAGCGACCGTGATCGCTTGCGATCCCGTGCTTCCGTACAGAACTCTGTAAGAAAGTAAGGAGATGGAAAGTTACCAAATAGTCGAGTATGGAGAAGCCAAGCACCCTCTTCTCCTCCTGCAGCTGGATGTACTTCACGCGATCGGTCCACATCGATAGACCACTCAGCGCCTTTAGCGACCGTGATCGCTTGCGATCCCGTGCTTCCGTACAAAACTCTGTAAGAAAGTAAGGAGATGGAAAGTTACCAAATAGTCGAGTATGGAGAAGCCAAGCACCCTCTTCTCCTTCTGCAGCTGGATGTACTTCACACGATCGGTCCACATCGATAGACCACTCAGCGCCTTTAGTGACCGTGACCGTTTGCGATCCCGTTCTTCCGTACAGAACTCCGTAAGAAAGTAAGGAGATGGAAAGTTACCAAATAGTCGAGTATGGAGAAGCCAAGCCCCCGCTCCTCCTTCTGCAGCTGGATGTACTCCACGCGGTCGGTCCACATCGCTAGACCACTCAGCGGTTCTAGTGACCGTGACCGGTTGCGATCGAGTTCCTCCGTGCAAAACTCTGCAAAAAATAATGTTTTTGCAGTAAGCCTTCTCTAATATAGTATTTCATACAATCGTGCCGATTGAGCTGGAATTTAGCATGCCTGCGTTACTTGGCTCACAATACAATATTTTGGTACCATCGAACTGGTCTGATGATGGACACCGAAGAACACAGCGAAAAAACAATGGGACTCATTGTGTTCGATTTGTTAGAATCATCTCGTTGAGCTACTAGATGACTTTTGCAAGAAAAGTACAGTAAGCGTTAAAAGCTTGTATTTTGGTTACTGTACCATCGTGATCGTGCCCCGTAGACATGACAGTGTTGGTGCTACATAACGAGGCCACTGAGCTCTCAGACTTCGCCTTGATGAGCCGCTGCGGCGGCGTCAGCAGGTCTTGAAGACTGCCGCCGATGATCTTGCTCTGAAATCATAAATTTACGACATGCATAGGTATATTCATTTAACTCTTTTTTCTAACATATAAAAGGGAATATTTATTAGAAAGAGTAGGCAGTTATTTTTATTGAGATGATTGATGAAATCTAGATAAATCGCGTAATTTTTCGACACTACTCAACTGAACGTGTACCTAGTTTGTTTTAAACATACTTCATATGTACTTAACTAATATTGTCTTCGGTTGCCGCGATAGTTATTCATGAAATAAAACAATTAAAAACGGATTTTATCGCGTGTATTGAGTTTAAATTACATCCCGACGTTTCAAACACTTTACAGCGTTCGTGGTCAACGGGTCGACCCGTTGACCACGAACGCTTTTATTTCATGTACTTAACTCTTACCGACTAAATGTACCTCCAGGCAATCTGGCATTTTAAAGAATATGCAAGGGATGCTCATCTGCTACACCGCACCGGTAGGGTTGGTTCTAGGAAATGGTCCCGATTCTGATTTTGTATGGCGAGTACCGCTAATTTCAGGTTCTGATACTGAATAAACGATTAACGGCAGCATAATAGGTGGTTCGTTCCTCGCTCAGCGCATTGGCATCGTCATTCAGCGAGGTAACGCAGCTTTATGGGCAATGACATAATATTGTCATGTAATATTTAAAATATTATAAATAAATTACTATGACTATGACTATCGAGTGTCAGCGGCAGTGAAGTAGACGCACCCGGTATTCCACTTAACGATAGTAATATTCTAAATACGAGAATTATATAATTAAATTGAATTACCCTTGCAAAATTGCTATCAGCCTTTTCTTTGCTCTCATCATCCCTCTTCCTCACACACACTAGCTCAACTGGTGACGTCACGGCGCGTAATCGCGTCACTACCTCGACGTGATGCGCGCCTAGTACCCGCCAGTCGTTCACCTGAAAATTTATTATTGGCATAAGTGAGTATGATTCACCTATAATGGATTCACCAGTTAAGAAAACGTTGGAGATAAATATGAAATCGCACCTAATTGACAGTTTATCATCAGTATACTGATACTGTACTGTATACTGATTATAAACTGTCTATATCTACTCGTAAACTGTACGTATACTGCCTCGACCACTAGGTTTCTTCGCGATTACTTCATAACGAATGTGCTCTTTCCTTATTCAACGGTCCGGAAGACTTTTTCCAGATCGTCATCAGCAGAGCTCGGATTTTTCACGGCAAAACAAAACACTAGCGTAATTTAGCCAGTGCTTGAAATATTATTTTATCGACACCTATCGAGTCTTACTAGAGTATATGACAGGTATTGCCTCAGTACATTTTTTCTTTTTTTATTCGATGGTACACCTATCAGTGTGAATGTCAAAATTTAAAAACTAACAAACGTGCGAAAATTTCGAAAAACAGGAGACTTACTAGAGCTCAAAATCAATATTTTTGACCAGTCCAAGGTGACCTACTGGGGGTTAGAAGGTTGTGCATTAATTACCGGACATCCTGTATAAGTAATAAAATAACTTTTCATTTTAGCTTTGCCATAGTCGAGCAACTAAGAGGTAGGTCTGCATGTACAACTTAGAACGAAGTAACTATACCTCCTCATTTAAAATGATAGAAACGACTGCAAATTTCATCTCACATGACATATGACATTCACACTTTAACTGTCATTTCATTACGTATAAAACGTAAATTGCATCTAGGTATTATTTATTTCGCAACGCATTGAATCCGACGTGTTGGATATACGTATAATAACTTAATATTGCAAGGTATCAATTAATACAAAAATGAGTAATGTACAAGATCGGATCAAAACGTGGATTGATTATCACCCTGAGTTAGTCTATAATGAAGTGACCTCCACTATATACTGCTCTATGTGCGATATGCATCTAAAACTGAAGAAATGCAATATTGAGAATCATGTGAAAAGCAACCGCCACAATTACCGTTCGGGGCAACCAAATAGGAAACATCAATTTTATTTCGATTTAATTATTTTTCTTATTTCATGCAACATACCATGGGCAACAGTCAACAACAATAATTTTCGTCATTTTTTTAACAAGTATTTATGTTGCGACTGCTCTATGACTTCTTTACCGGACGAATCGACCCTGCGAAAAATTTATTTAAATCTCGTGTACAAAAAAACTATACAGGGTATAAGAGAGGTAAACAAAACCAATTATTTGTTGATATCTATAGACGAAACACCAGATTTCATGGGAAAATGTGTGACAAACGTGGTGATTCGGTCTTTGCAAAAAAATTGTTCTAAGCAATTTTATCTTTTGGGGTCGAAGGTTTTAGAGAAGGTAAATGGGGAAACAATAGCAAACCTAATAATAAACCAATTAAAATTTTTGTTTCAAAATTCTTTCAATGACAACGTAAACAATTTGCTTTTACTTTGCACAGATAGTGCCGCATATATGCTTAAAGCCGGTCGTATTTTAAAAGCAACGTTTCCTCGTATGAAACACATTACGTGTTTAGCTCATGGTTTGCACCGGGTTGCCGAAGAAGTGCGAGATAATTTCAAAGGTGTGGATGGGTTGATATCGAATGTCAAAAAGATATTCCTAAAATCTCCAGAGCGTGTACGCCTTTTTAAGGCAAAATATCCGTCCATTCCCCTACCTCCCGAGCCAATTATCACCAGATGGGGAACTTGGATATCTGCTGCGGTATATTACGCTCAATACTATGAGCAAATACGTGATGTCGTCTCCATACTTGCTAATGACTCGGCAGCTATAAGAGCTGCAAAAAAATGTTTTCAAACACGCAAACTACGACCGGAGTTAAATTTCATTCGCGACAACTACGAAGTAATAGCCTCTTCAATAAAACAATTGCAATGTTCGACTTTATCCATTGCGGAATCCTTCCTCATTCTGGATACTGTTCGTTGCTACGTAAACTGGAGTAAACTTTTACCAGTGATACGTAAATTTGAAGCCGTGCTCGAACGAAATCCTGATTACGAAATTTTAAGAGACATATCTGAAAATATTACCCGAACTGATAATGAATTCTATAAATTTGCTCCCTTGACGTCAACTGAAGTTGAACGTACATTTAGTGTACTTAAATGGATTTATAGTGATAAACGCAACTGTTTACTCCCAGAGAATGTTGAAATGATAATGATCATCTACTCCTATCACTATTACCCAAATAAAATGTCTTGTGCTGCTGTGTGTACTGACGTAGATTTTGAAGAAGAAATTGCGTCTGTTTCTAATATATAGTAACTTTATACAAATGTTTTTATTAGTTTTATTACATATTAATTTTATTTGGTGACTTTTATTTCTTCTAGTTCTGAATTATCGATATCGATAAAATAATATTTCAAGCACTGGCTAAATTACGCTAGTGTTTTGTTTTGCCGTGAAAAATCCGAGCTCTGGACTCATCAGACTCACCGGTTTCCTTTTTTGGAGGCAGTCTACAATAACTTTAGGTGATTTTGCTCAGGTGGGAGAACTGTCCTTTTTTAGGGTTCCGTAGCCAAATGGCAAAAAACGGAACCCTTATGGATTCGTCATGTCTGTCTGTCTGTCTGTCCGTCCGTATGTCATAGCCATTTTACTCGGAAACTATACGACGTATCTGAATAAAATTTACACATAAGGTGTATTTTGTATGCCGCTACTTAGTTATGGAGTTAAATTTGAAAATAAAATATTTTTTGGGGGGCGCTCCATAGATGTAACTAAATTTCAAAAAATGTTTTTTAACCAAATATCAACATGTGACACATCAATCGATAGGTCTTTAAAAATAACATTGAGGTGTCTTTGACCATTTTGTGATTAAGTGAATATTTTCTGAAATAATCGCTTCGAAAGTCAGAAAAATTGTGTAGCCCCCCCGGTAACTTTTGAACCGTAAGTCCAAAAAATATGAAAAAATTTGAGGCGATGTGCCTTATCATATACTTTCTACAAAAATTATTTTAAACGTTATCGGTTCAGCCATTTTTGAGTTATCTCCAAAAAACTTCTTCCGTAGGCATCAGATACGACCTTTTGGTATTAGTTTGGTTTTTATTACATTGAAGGTACGGAACCCTCATATGCGTGGTCCGACACGCAGTTGACCGGTTTTTTAATATATACAATCTAAAAATGTATATTTGATTACACCTTTAGGCACTCGTTCCACCGGCGGCGAGTAAGCGAGTAGCATTACATCGCGGGCCTTGAAAGGTCGATCGATCACTCTATACCTCGACAAACCGCAATGTAATGCTACTGGCTTAACTTCACTCGCTTACTCGCTCTTGGTGGGACCAGTGCCTTATATCCGTAACAACTACCTACGTAGGTATAAATTATTATCGGACGCATGTCAAAACCAGGATTGTAGACAATCGCTCGCGTATAGCCAGTAAAAATTACAAAAGAAATGAATAAGGCTGCGTTTCCACCAGAGATGAGTGAGGATGCGTTGCGAGGAATGTGTTTTTTGAGAACCAATGCTAGAGCTGCGCTGTGCGAGGATAAATAAATAAAGTGATTCTATTAGTGTTTAACAAACACATTCCTCGCAACGCATCCTCGCTCATCTCTGGTGGACACGCAGCCTAAGAACAAATGACAATTTACCTCCAACAACTCGTCTCCAACTTTGTACAATCCTAATCTCGCTACAGGGCCGTCCGGGGCAATAGCCCGGATGTAGTGTCTCGCTTGCACCTCCTTGCCTCCCACCACTCGCACGGTGCCCTCAAGTGAGATGCCTAACCCGCTGTCCCTCTCTTTAATTATTGTTCCAACCTGAAATGGAAATGTATTTTTTATTACTTAGAATAGTTTATGTCTGTAACAAGTGACCACCCTGTGCTACTTCCTCTTTTTTATTTTATATTGGAAAATATCTACAGGCTAAGTATTCACTTTGCTTTAAATCTGTAGGTATTTTATCACCAACTGTGCTTCAAAGGTTTATTGACAGCAAGGATGATATAGACATGGATGGATAGTATCCATACAAAATCGCGTTTCTTTTATTTCAGGTTAAAGCACTAGCGTCATCTATCGGTTACACCAGACACTAAATCCTAGTTTCGAATACTTTGTTCGTAGCTTAACGCTGACAGAATAACTCGACTCCGACTCGACAGATGGCGCTGTGGCACTTCGTACCGAAAACAGACGTATAGCCTGAAGGTTCGAAGAACGCGATTTTGTATAGGCATCAAGGATGATTAAGACATGGATTGACAATGCCTATACAAAATCGCGTTCAGGCTATACGTCTGTTTTCGCTACACAGGGCCACAGCGCCATCTGTCGAGTCTGAAGTCGAGTTATTCTGCCAGCGTTAAGCGACGAACAAAGTATTAGAAACTAGGATTTAGTGTCTGGTGTGACCGATAGATGACGCTAGTGCTTTAACCTGAAAAGAGAACGCGATTTTGTATGGGTATTGTCCATCCATGTCTATATCATCCTTGATTGACAGTATCGAGTTCTTTTCGGGGCGATACCGACTGTATTTTTCCTTGAATCGATAGTTACATATTGTGTTTCCATACTCAACTGACTTTAATGACCTCCTATTTAGTCTCCGAAGACAGGGACTGAATACAAAGATATAACTACTACGCGTGCTTGCGCCCCGGCCAGTCTTGCTCGTTCTGCATTATATCCCGCCACTTGTCCTGGATGCGGCGTGCTTGGCGCTCGGCGGTCTTGTCATCCTCTCCAATCACAGTCTCGTCATCGTCTGACGGTGACTGGTGAAATGACGGGTGGACTGATCCCAGTAGAACAGATGACAGAACTTACAATGATATCGAACGCGTGCTGGCGCCCCGGCGAGTCTTGCTCGTTCTGCAGTATGTCCCGCCTTGTCCTGTATGCAGCGTGCTTGGCGCTCGGCGGTCTTGTCAACCCCTCCAATCACAGTCTCGTCGTCGTCTGACGGTGACTGGTGAGATGACGGGTGGACTGATCCCAGTAGAAGTATTAGAACAGATGACAGAACTTACAATGATATCGTACGCGTGCTGGCGCCCCGGCGAGTCTTGCTCGTTCTGCAGTATGACCCGCCACTTGTCCTGAATGCGGCATGCTTGGCGCTCGGCGGTCTTGTCATCCCGTCCCATCACAGTCTCGGCGTCGTCCGACGGTGACTGGTGAGATGACGGTTGGACAGAACCCAGTAGAACAGATGACAAAACTTACAATGATATCGAACGCGTGCTGGCGCCCCGGCCAGTCGTGCTCGTTCTGCAGTATGACCCGCCACTTGTCCTGAATGCGGCGTGCTTGGCGCTCGGCGGTCTTGTCATCCCCTCCAATCACAGTCTCGTCGTCGTCTAACGGTGACTGGTGAGATGACGGGTGGACTGATCCCAGTAGAAGTAGTAGAACAGATGACAGAACTTACAATGATATCGTACGCGTGCTGACGCCCCGGCGAGTCTTGCTCGTTCTGCAGTATGACCCGCCACTTGTCCTGAACGCGGCATGCTTGGCGCTCGGCGGTCTTGTCATCCCCTCCAATCACAGTCTCGTCGTCGTCTGACGGTGACTGGTGAGATGACGGGTGGACTGATCCCATTAGAAGTAGTAGAACAGATGACAGAACTTACAATGATTATCGTACGCGTGCTGGCGCCCCGGCGAGTCTTGCTCGTTCTGCAGTATGACCCGCCACTTGTCCTGAATGCGGCATGCTTGGCGCTCGGCGGTCTTGTCATCCCGTCCCATCACAGTCTCGGCGCCGTCCGACGGTGACTGGTGAGATGACGGGTGGACTGAACCCAATAGAACAGATGACAGAACTTACAATGATATCGAACGCGTGCTGGCGCCCCGGCCAGTCGTGCTCGTTCTGCAGTATGTCCCGCCACTTGTCCTGGATGCGGCGTGCTTCGCGCTCGGCGGTCTCGTCATCTCGTCCGATTACAATCTCGGCGTCGTCCGAAGGCGACTGCGGAGACGACGGGTGGATTGGGGCTTCCGAGTCTGGCTCGGTTTCTATCACTGTTGATTCATCGTACTGAAAAACGAGCTTTTGATTTATAAATTGGATTTTTATTTTCACCTTAGTTGCGATGTAAGAACAATCTTAAATGGGTTGTGAATTATATTAGGACTTATGTGGAAGAGTCAACTTCGACCTAATCAGGTAGTCACCATAGAGGATGAGTATGTTCAAATAAACCAAGTATAGATGTGGCAAGTACCTTACAAAACAATGTTAGAAAAAAACTCACCACACTAAAACTATACTTGGCAAGGGACGTAACAGACGGGCTAGGAGGTGCTAGAGGCGATCTCCTCCCGTCCTGGGCCGCTAGGGCTTTTTGAAGTTTCTCAAACCCCGCCCCGCGGAGATACCTGAAAAGAGAGGCCAGAACAAGCATTAAGCAACAAAATTTACCCATTAATATTGCTAGTATGAGTGTGTTGGAATTTGTTCTGAATTACAGACACATATAAGTCAAGAAACTAAAGACATAAAATTCTTCAAAGCTAATTTTCAAACGTAACTTCGGAATTATTTTATTTCGTCCTGATTTCGTCCAATCGTGTATTGAAAATAACAAATTTCGTTAAAATTTAAGATACATAACATTAACATATACTTTCCCAAAACAAATATGTAGTGTTTGTGGAAAAACTGTTAAAGTAAAGTTGATTTAACGGTAATCGGCTATAAAGCAAAGTTCAGGTTACATATCGTGTAATAAAAAGTGTAAATGTACCTTAAAGCTTTCAACCGCACCACAGGGCCTTTGGCATCCCGCAGCAACGCCACTGCTCTATGGTTGGACACCCCGTGGAGGGACACACCATCAACCTGCAATAACAAAAATAACGTTAGCATGTTTCATATCAATAGGGTAAGTACCTCGAGTAACTAAGCTACAATTTTTTTTCTAGGCACTTACGCTTAGTAATTTACCATAATTATGAATTTTGTTACATTTTACTGTATGCATAAAGCATTCAAGTTAATGGATTATTCGAGTCATATCGTAGAATAACTATTTGTATAAAAATCTATAGCATGCAATTTGTGACCACCCACGTGGTTCTAAAGAAATGTAAATGAATCCTAGCAAAATCAGTAAAACTTTATCCCATCAAAAACATAAATGTGAAAGGCTGCCAAGTTCGATACTATGGGAATGCTTCGCCTATAAAAGAAGTGAGATCTGAATAAGTACCAAGTTCCATAAAAATACCTCAAATCATAAATAGTTATAGGAATGCACACTGGATTTCCAGCAGTTTTTAAGGTACATTTTGAATAAGTATCACGTTACATAGAAATACCTAAAATTATAATAGTCAGAGAAACGCACACCGGTTTTTTTAGCAGTTTCCTGATAACATTTATTATTTTCAGTACTTTTTAATGATGTTACTTGGCAAGTTTTCACACACCACACACCTTTTCAATGCAATGAATCGACACCTTTGGACTGCAATGTGTCAAGTATATAATTTTCTATTAAAACTTGCCAAGTTACATCATTAAAAAGTACTGAAAATAATAAATGTTATCAGGAAACTGCTAAAAAAACCGGTGTGCGTTTCTCTGACTATTATAATTTTAGGTATTTCTATGTAACGTGATACTTATTCAAAATGTACCTTAAAAACTGCTGGAAATCAAGTGTGCATTCCTTTAACTATTTATGATTTGAGGTATTTTTATGGAACTTGGTACTTATTCAGATCTCACTTCTTTTATAGGCGAAGCATTCCCATAGTATCGAACTTGGCAGCCTTTCACATTTATGTTTTTGATGGGATTTCATTTATTTTTGTTAGGTGTAGGTTCTTTATTCTTTTTTTATCACGGACGGCGCGAGCGCGGCGGACGAGTGTAGGCAGCGACGGAGGGTGCGCGAGGCGGGGAACGGAATTTTTATCTAGTATCACTATACATACATATATCGGGATTTCGGGATCGATCGGGCATCGCGAGTACCTATAATCTATGATAAATCCTATTTTACTATTTATTTATAGGTGATTTTTACAAATAAACTGGCTCCCTACACCTATAAAATGTACCTACTTACATATAATTACATACATCAATAACGTACTTTATACTGTTTGTAAGTACGCTACCTACATAGATAATTAATAACTTGGTAATACCTACCTACCAGTAGGTATTATAATTGGTGGCCTATTATGTAGCCCTAGAAGTGGACCATCCCATCTCATCCCGTGGCGTATCGGAGGGTGAGATGGGCAGTAGTATATATAATTCCATCTTAGAGTATATATGATTTCCATGTTCTTGAATCTGCGATTTTATTAGTTGTAAAATTAGAAATTATTTAGACTATGCGAGAAAAAATAGCCTTTTCATTTTTGTTTGACTGATTTAGCGCACCTAGTGTACCTAGCAGTGTTGGCCGAACGTTAGTGTTATTGAAAATTAAAAATTGAAGATTGAAACACGTTAGTTAAAATTGAACACTAATAGTTTAGTGCAAATTGATTTCAATTAGAATTGAAATTAATTGTAACTAACGTGTTAATCCTTTGCGAATAACTAATAATTGAAGATATTTAATTTTTAGTCTTTCTTAAAAATTTAAACATTAATTTAATTTTTAGTGTAGATTGAATTGGTAATTGACATTAATAATTTACCTAACTAAACGCGAATTTAGGTTAAGCTACGAGGTTTTGATTACTTTTACTTTTACTTTTACTTTTACTTTTACTTTTACCTTTACCATGACCTTGACTTTCACTTTCACTTTTACTTTCACTTTCTTTAACTTTCACTTTTACTTTCACTTTCACTTTGACTTTTACTTTGATTTTCACTTTGACTTTCACTTTCAATTTGACTTTCACTTCCACTTTGACTTTCACTTTCACTTTGACATTTACTTTGACTTTCACTTTGACTTTCACTTTGACTTTGACTTTCACTTTGACTTTCACTTTGACTTTCACTTTGACTTTCACTTTGACTTTCACTTTGACTTTTACCTTTGACTTTCACTTTGACTTTCACTTTGACTTTCACTTTGACTTTCACTTTGACTTTCACTTTCACTTTGACTTTAACTTTCACTTTTACTTTCACTTTGACTTTGACTTTCACTTTCACTTTGACTTTGACTTTGACTTTCACACAAAGAAAGTAAAAGTAAAAAGAAGCTCCAGATTTTGATACCGGTACCATCTGTTCATCAGTACAAGTCGAATGAGCCCAAACAGCATGAGTCTATGATGCGCCAAACCCGAGATCCAGTAGGGATCCCCAGGGTCCAGCATGAGCTCCAGATTTTGATACCGGTACCATCTGCTCATCTGTACAAGTCGAATGAGCCCAAACAGCAAGAGTCTATGATGCGCCAAACCCGAGATCCAGTAGGGATCCCCAGGGTCCAGCATGAGCTCCAGATTTTGATACCGGTACCATCTGCTCATCAGTACAAGTCGAATGAGCCCAAACAGCATGAGTCTATGATGCGCCAAACCCGAGATCCAGTAGGGATCCCCAGGGTCCAGCATGAGCTCCAGATTTTGATACCGGTACCATCTGCTCATCAGTACAAGTCGAATGAGCCCAAACAGCATGAGTCTATGATGCGCCAAACCAGAGATCCAGTAGGTAGCCCTAGGGTCCAGCATGAGCTCCATCTTGTGATATTGGTCCCGACTTCCGAACCCGAGATGCAGTTTTAAAATTAATTATTAGTGTAAGACAGGATTAATTTAGTTACACTAACGTTAATCTAATTAACTGTAATTCTTATTAAATTTTCGAGACGTTAGTGTAACTAATAGGTTAATTCTAATTGACGGTTAGTGTAATTGACGACGTACAAAATCAATGCGAACTAACGTTAGTAAAAATTGATGTTAGTGTAATTGATTAGTTACGAAATTAATCTTCAATCTTATTGATCAATTTTCAATTCTAATTGAAATTATCGGCCAACACTGGTACCTAGTGACCTGCTTTGCACTTCGTAAATCGTGGGTTCGGTTCCCGCAACAGACACACACAGAGTGGTGAACAATTTTATTGTTCTTGTCTTTAAGACAAACATGTATTGTCTTAAATTGGTATGTATCTAAATTTAAATAAGTCTTATCTCATTTCCACTCCATACCTACTTATAGTAGAACAAAATTACACATTCGTTGTTTTCGAAACTGACTCACACTTGGCCGTTTTCAGATTTTTACTTTATTTCGACCTAAAGACAAACCTTCGAGCCAAATTTCAGTTCGGTACGACCATTGGATACCCATTTAGTTCATTATGACTTCATAGTAGAACAAAGTTACACCTTCGCTATTTTTAAAACTGACTCACACTTGGCCGTTTTCAGATTTTTCCCTTTACTTTGACCTTAAGACCTATCTCCATGCCAAATTTCAAGTCAGTACGACCATTGGAAGTGGTCTAGGTTTTTGATGAGTCAGTGAATCAGTGAGTGAGTCAGTGAGTGAGTGTATAGTAAAAATAGCGATTTTCTGACGTCAATATCTCAAGAACTGCTATAGGTAGAATAATGAAATTTTGTATTCTAGACAATTAAGGGGATGTCAACAGACACTCGAAATTTCATATGCGTAGATAAAATATGTTTTGAGTTATAGGGTGGTCGAAATTGGCCCGAAATGGTTCGTGTAATATAACCCACGGCCGGTATGTCGCTTTTTTTTGCTCGAACTTGGCGGACACACTGCCGTGTGTCTAGATAAAACATCGACTAGACATCGACACTAAAGTCCACTAGAAATGCAAATTAATGTTAATGTTCCGTAAGTCTGAGCTAGAGAGCTGAGTATTCCAATCGAGAACGAGCGGTGGTGTGACTATAATTTGTGCCAGTATTGCAATGTTACTTGCTTTGTGCGTAGTTCCTACCAATCAAATGAGCCAACTTATACTAGCAGGCTAGGTCAGCTTTTTGAATAACAGCTATGATGAGCCTAGCATGGCTAGCGAATAATAATGAGAACTCTGCCGTACGGAAATTAAACAAACTATCTAGGTACTCGTATGTTCTTTTAAGACCTGCGTCAAGATTTGTACGTAGATACTTATATTTATAGTAGTTTGAACCAGTGAAAACGCGTTTTCACCAAGGTGTTACGGAAAACAACTTTTATATGGGAAAACATGGGGAAAACGCGTTTTCAATTAAAACATTTCATACAAGTATTTTGGTCCGTAAAGGTCGTTGAAACATGGCTAAAACATACGACCGCTGACGTATATTCTGGTACGAACAACATAAAAACTGTATTCTTCTGAAATGCTAAAGAGTTCTTTTGTTTATGTTTAAAACGGATGGACGATAAAAAGGCTCTAGTATGTAAAAACTTAAAAGTTTATTTCATAGATCCCTATTGCCTCTTCTATTGATAATCATAAAACACCGAAACACTAACTGTTATTCTGCTGCCAGTGGTGGTCTTTATACGAACAAAATACTATAATTTAGTTTCCATTATGTATATAGTCTCTGATAATATTTATCAACTTTATACTGCCTACCCTCGAAACAGCCCATAGTGGACTGTCATAATAATAACTTCAAACTCAGTTAATCGTTACCTAAACCTGTGACAGATTTTAAGAACGAACGTCGACGTAGAATCCGTAGAATACTATACTAGAAACACTATTCAATGACGTACAATAGTACATTGTTGTAGAGGCTTGAAAGTAAGCTATAGGTGGATCGAGTTAGTTCGAGGGCCGACCCGCTAGGAGAGGCCCTCGAAGATACGAGTCCACCTATAGCGCTTTCGGCCGAGATATTACCTAGTGCTTTTCACGACTACTGTGAGGAAATAATAAAAAAAAACATTTGTCATAATAATATAACTGCTTTGATAGAATATCCAATTCAGTATTCCATTCCCGCTTTTTTACTTTTTTTTTTACTTTCAGGGAGCGTTTTTCTGTTGTTTGCTTCAAACCGACTCATTACTTAGAGGCGTTTTTGATAGAAAACCACAAATGGCTAAAAAAGTAAAAACGCCTTAAGGGTGAATAAATGTTTTTGACGTTTCTTTTTTTTTAAACAGGTAGTTGGCCCGATAAACAACCTTATTTTATTTTTGAAACATGAAGTTGTGCCAAAAAAAGACCTTTTAATATTTTTTATGAATGCAATGACATAACTGGACAATTTACTTTCCAACTAATGACATTTCATCGCTACAATAACATTGCTGTAGTGGTGGTTCAGGTGCTACAGCAAATGCATACTTTCCAGCTTGGATTTTGACTATCTTTTGTTACATTTCCGAACAGTAGCGTGAAAATAAATTCCTAAACTGGTTTTTAGCGTTCCTGTGCGAGAAAACGATAAACAAATGAATGCGTAGAATTGCGCCCTCGTGTTGTCAGCAAAACAGTTAGCTTAGTGAATTACGGCCAGCTTTCGAATTGTTTTGCCAACCGTACCTCGTTGGAGTGGCTCCATTGTGAAAACTGCATTTCGCAGAGCTGCATAATTATGAATTGTTGACGAGCTCATGCGAAAACGCTGGGAGTTAGTTACGCACTCTGCTTTTGATGGAAATTTAACTTTGTTTACCTATATTACCTTTGAGGTTTAACTTGTATTTACTGCACCTTTTTTTGTTTTTGAGTTGGAAACATTTATATTTATTTAAACTTTATTGCACATAAGGAAACTTAACGTACAAAAGGCGGACTTAATGCCATAAGGCATTCTCTACCAGTCAACCTTAATTTACATTGTGACGCGGATTTTAGAGTAGTCAAATTGAGTTTTATAAACCCTCTCTTGTGTGCTCTATAAATCTTTAGCCACTGTAATTTAATTATGTTATAACGTTTAACTGTTGAGCATTATTTGGCTAGAAAAAAATCGTTTCTTGTTTGCTGGAGTCTACATTTTCATGGAGAACAATATTATCATTGCGTGTAATTCTGATGGCACATTCTCTCCCTTCTTTCCTCCATTCAAATATTTTATTTTGATTTAATTTGCCGCCCACAGATAACTAGTGCATAGAAGGGTGCTCGGTTGTGTACTCTCCATGTATACCCACATGACGATCTATTTGTAGATTCTAAGCTAACAACAACTTTCTCATGTTTTCACGTATAAACTGGCAAAAGACCCTAATTCGTTTAAATAATGTAATGTCTTTAAGTGTGGGATGTATAATGATGATGTATGTATATTTTTAGCACGCCCTCCTGGGAGACTCCTGTCTAAGTACCTAAATGTAAAGTATTTATTAACCAGTATCTACCGTTAAATTCGTGCGCGTAGGAGTCTTTAAAACTTTCAACCCAGTTTTACCTCTTAGGCGGTCGTCACACTGCTCCGCATCTCGCAGCGGCGTCCGTTGATGCGTTATTTAACTTTGTATGTAGAATCTTGATTTTGTATAGAAAAATCGCATGGTACGACACACTGGCTCCGCCTCAACGCGCGGAGGAGCGAGACGCACGATGACTCGCGCGGACGGAGACGCGCTGCGTGCCGCAGGGTATGTCACACCGAGCTCCGCAGTGCCGTACGGATTTTAGTGCAAGAAAGGACGTAGGCGCAATGGATATCGATGTCTATAAGTTTATTTATGAAATTGAAAGTCGTTCGTTTAATCATAATCTAGGAATTCTTATAAAAGTATAATTGAGGATTGAAGTAGTAGATTATTACTTACTTGAATGTAAGCCAAGGCTTTTCTTCCGCTGTAATAGAACGTCGAAAATTTGTGTCCGCGCCAGTAATAATCACTCCAATTTTGCTTAGCAAATAATCAAATGACGCGGTTGACATACGGCTGCAATTTAAAATAAATTCTTCGTGTTGCCTTAAATCTTGGTAATCTCAAGCAAGGGTTCCGTCCATTTGGCATAACTTCCGTGGCCAGAAACGCATCTGGCATAATATATTTGGCACCAATTGTTTTCGAAGAATATTAACATTGCAGAAATCATCGGTTCGCATAATATACAATTGGCCAAATATTTGCGAATTCGAATTTGAAATGGGCTACTATTATTATGGCCGCATTTTGATAAGAATAATTTAATTTTGCATATAATTCATGTCTCCGAAACTGGTAATTTGCATAATCTGCTTTAGCAGAATGTTTGCATTGCAGAAAACGAATTATGCATAACGTACAGTTAGCAGAACTATTTTCTGCTCGAATTACATATAAATACTACTTAGTAAGTACATAAATACCTATGCATAATTAGTAATTACTTAGTTTATATATGCATAAGGAAACGTCCCCTGTTTCGGCAGGTTAAGGTTGTTAAGAACAATTTTAACCTAACCTTAAGGTTGTTAAGGTTAGGTTAGAATTGTGACCCTTAACTAACCCCAATAGCTGCTTAAAGAGTGGGTTAGGTTAGGTTAGAACTGTGACCCTCAAACAACCCAAACGGCTGTTAAAAAAGTGGGTTAGGTTAGGTTAGAACTGTGACCCTTAACCAACCGGAACTGCTGATCAAAGAATGGGTTAGGTTAGGTTAGAACTGTGTTTCTCAAACAACCCAAACAGCTCTTAAAAAAGTGGGTTAGGCTAGGTTAGAACTGTGACCCTCAACCGACCCGAACGACTGCTAAAAAAAGTATGTTAGGTTAATAGGTTTGTTAGGTTAGTTAATAGGTTTGAGGAAAGATAGGGGAACCCTCAAGCAAAAGACATGTATAAGTCTGGTTTGTAAATAGGGATGTACCCAATGTCTTCTGCGTTTTATGAGACTCGATTGTACAAAAACCAAACTGAAAGTATCACCGCAGCGTTCTGAATAAGTTCCGTGTCCATTTTATCGACAAATAGGAACTATTTTCACCTTAGCGTTCGAATGTGAAATGAACGCGAGACGGAAGTAACGCGGGACGTCGCACATCGCAGCTCCGGACGGAGATGCGGAGAAAACTCAGACGTTGGTGCGTTGTCTCCGCATGCGAGTCCGTTGCTCCGCGTCTCGCAACGAGACGCGGCGGCAGTGTGACAACCGCCTTAGAGGATAAAAATTTAAATTATTTCTTAATGGATGCTCCAGGTAAGAGTTATACACAGGGCCCGCAAGGAAAGGAAAAAAACCACGCATTCCTGTGGTCATAAGAACGGTAAAACATTATACGAGTTTAGGTGAATTAGGGTTGAGAAATACTTACAAGTGCAACCATTCTAACATAGATACATTTAGTTAAATTAAATAGTACCTACAACTGAAGAGCAAATCAAATTATTTTAATCAATATTTTCTTTTTTTTTTAAGTAGACCCACTATTATATAAATAATACCTATACCTATTGAGTTTCAGAATTTTAGAATAAAAATCGAATAGTACCTATTGAATTTCAATGCAATCCTATGAATCCGAAACAGTAAGAAAACAGAGTATCTACATACACGACTTTATAATTTTCTTCAATATGAGATCACAGTATTATACATGACTATTGATCCCATGATCATTTGTTAACGTAGTCCAGACTAAAGTGCTTTCAATATAAACAATACTTCAAGTCAATCTCAACTCTAAATACACGACTTTATAATTTTCTTCAATATGAGATCACAGTATTATACATGACTATTGATCCCATGATCATTTGTTAACGTAGTCCAGACTAAAGTGCTTTCAATATAAACAATACTTCAAGTCAATCTCAACTCTAAACTTAACCTCAGAGAAGTTGTTATTGCTTGAAGAGCGCACGAGATACTCTTTCATTGCTCACGACTTCACTTTAAATTTAAATAACTACTAAAATAAAATGTTATGACGACTGACCTGAACTGGACACGATTGCTTCTGCATATAAAATGCTTCCGATAACTTTCATAAGAATAATAAAATAGATGATAGATCTCAGGGGTTGGTGAAAAGGAAAAGTATAAATTTAAAGTTTAAAATTTACGGAAACGGACTCGATCATGGTAAATGATTTAAAAATGAAAGACAAAATCGAAAAACTCCATTTATGCAGTTTAAAAAGAAACGACCTTTCAAAATATGTACAGTAAAAGAGTATCAAAAGTTACCGGACTCTTAATTTTTTTTATAAAAACTTTGGCACTCAGCGGACTAACCAATCTGGAGCGCAAAAGTTTTATTTTAACGTATGCACAATTTTTGCGTAGTATTTATACGACAAATATGCGTAGCTATGAGTCGATAACATGAGACATGTCAGTGCGTAAAAGCTGCGTCAATTTTCCGTGTGGTCGCACTTTTAGCCGCATACCTATTTAGTTTTACGACAAAAGGTCTGCACTGTACGCACACTCGGGGGCAATCCTGGAGATAACGAAGCTTATCACAGTATGTAGGTCAACAGCTCTTTCCCTTCCTTGACTGAACCAGAGTTTATTACGTATCTGTATGGCAGCATTTTAGAACTTATCTCTGAAGGTTAAGGTTCAAATTTGTTTACATGGTTTAGAATTGTCAGGACCATAGTTAGCTGCTACTTACATTATCCAGTCAGCAATGTTCAAGGGAATATGATCTAAATGTACTGATATATAAAGACAGTACGGTTCTCAAGATGTAAACGATGGAACGATACTTAGAGGGAATTCAAGATTTTTAAAATGAAAACTAGTGTCAGAGACTAAAATGTACTTACTTACAAGCTACACTTTTGTAAAATTAAGTAAATAAGTATTGCTGAACAAGTATTTTGTTCTTTTAATCATGAAACATTGTGACTGTCGTGACACAGATGATGAGTAGTCTAACTCATAGGGTTAGAAAGATTTTTCCGGTTGTAAATTGTCACTTCTAGTTTTATTAAATAGGCAACTGATATTATAAGGCCAACACGAAAGGCAAATAGGGACAAGTCTGTTGCCGGCATAAGACAAGACATTTTATGCGGAGTGCGATATGTAATTAAGAACGAAATACACAACCAGCCCAAAAAAAAATGGTTCCAGAACAGTGCTGTAAGAACGACAGCAGTTTCTCTGACAGTCTTATTATGGTACTAGCGACCCCCCCCCCCCCCCCCCCCCGGCTTCGCACGGGATAAAAAATGGTTAATGTGGGTTATCCCTAAGAGATAGACATATACCATCGCGGACTTTTTTGTAGACGTTTTCAAGATGTAACTACAATACTGTAGTACATTATTTTGATCTATCTCTTAGGACTCAGCCAGCGTTTGCAATGTAAGCGCAAAAAATGGATTTATTTATGATATCACATTAGAAACCTCTAAAATCATGAGTGTTTCTCTACCATATTATGTATATATTATACATATAAACCTTCCTCTTGGATCACTCTATCTACTAAAAAAACCGCATCAAAATCCGTTGCTTATTTTTAAAGATCTAAGCATACATAGGGACAAACAGCGGAAAGCGACTTTGTTTTATAATATAGGTATGTAGTGATAGTGATGATAGGATGATAGCACTGGCCGGTTACAAATTTTCACGAGCCATATTTTTGGTAAATCTTGTTTGAGACGACTGTACCTCTACTGTATATCCTAACTCAATGGGAGTATGTCTATAAAGTATAAAGTAACGTGTAATTTGTGTCAGCGATCACAATTTCATTCCCATTTGGCAACGTGACAAGATACTGAGGAGCAAAGTTATATGGAATTGAAATTCAGTACTTCAGTAACATGTTGTAATTAATCCTAACTCTCAACTCTTGAGAAATATTCGTAAATACAGTCGGCAGCAAAAGTAGCTAGAAGTCGAGGTATAACTGGTATAAGATGTCATTTAAACAATGAAATCGTAACGTTATGTTGAACACCTTAACTGCTTAGCTACTCTCGCTGTTGACTGGACATAGGGTGCAGTCAACGCCAAAAATATGTATGCAGTTTCGAACCTTATTACAATGGTAAGGTGCAGAAGAGTCTCCATATTTTTTACAATTTTATTTTTAAGTCTGTTAATGTCGAGACTTATATACTACCTACATTAAATTAAAATGGTATTGGATATGGTAGGCTAAATATTTCATTACAATTAGGTACTCGTGCCTATAAGTACATAGGGCCGATTACACCAAACTTTAACCGTCTGTTAACGTCACCATGGTCTTAAAAATGTACTTGAATGAAAAGTTTGGCTGTTATCTATTTGATGACAGCTGCCGTGCGCCGCCATATTTAACGATGATCACTCCGTCAAGTGCGGTTCATGCAACTGGCCCTTAATCGGCAGCATTATCTTCTAAAATATGTCTAATTACAGTATGTAATTACAATTAGATTTTCATATGTAGAATATAAATTCTAACTACATCATGTTTGAACTTCAAAACTTGCCATTCAAGTAACGTTACGGCCAAAATGACTGCCATCGTGAAAGTTAACCTTAAGAGCTTAAATATACGATCTAAATTTTATTATTTCTAGTGCTCGTTTTCGCAGGTATTTTGGCAGTGTAAAATCGAGTCTAACACATTAAGAATAAGATTCAGATTTGTACGCTCAGTAGGCATCTCATTCACATTCCATCGAAAAACGGCTAAAAATTATATGAAGCTCGATTCACTCGCGAATAAAGTGAATTTATGGGTTAACGGCGGATTTCTGTACAATACTCGGGAAACATTATGTAGGTCAAAGTAAAGTTTATGGGAAAATTCCCGGTCGTATTACAGCTAAATGGCTCAATTACACTCAGACAAACAAATAACAGTTGTATTCACAAAGCCCATACGTTTTGTCACGTAAAATGTATGGGAGCTATCCATCAAATCGGAAGAGCGAATAGGAATAGTAGATGCACGGACAAAGTCGTCGAAATTATCCGCAAGCGTTATTTTTAGTGCGCCGTGCCAAAATTGGTATACTCATGAATTATAGACATAAGATGATAGACGAATAGGCTCAAACAAAATTCACCAAAAATATCACAGTTTAGTCTCATTAATACTTAAAATTTGTGTTCATATAGGTATCTTGCAAACAGCAAACAGATTTGTGGAGCTGTCAACTTTCAAAGCCAATTTTCTCGAAATGTGATTTTTGCTAGTTCTCGTTGTACCTAGTTACCTACCCTCGATAGTCATTAGTCGGTAAAGACGCAAGGCGTGGTATCCTCCTATGGCTAAAATGTTCTGCTATAAAAGTCCTCTTAAAAAATTGAAGCGGAGATGAGAGGAGACGTGCGTGAATCGACCAATAGCATCCGCCGCTCATATCCGCCTATTGATTCCCGCACGTCTCGTCTCATTTACACCTCAGGGGAAAGACAGTCTTAGCTCTGTCACTCACCTCAACAATACGGTCGTTGACCTGTATCCTGCCGCATAGGTCAGCAGCACTGCCTTCGCTGATGCTCTTCACAAATATGCCACTCAGCTCCTCTGTGAAAGAAGACAAAAATTAAATTCTTCATAGATCCTAATTCTTGGGATTATGTTTCCGAATATCGCAGACTAATTCAGGGCGCAACTAAAGTACCACTGGTAGTAGAGTACTTTTTAGGGTTCCGTAGTCAAAATGGCAAAAACGGAACCCTTATAGTTTTGTCATGTCCGCCTGTCCGTCTAGTCTAAGCTCCCGTTGCATGAAACCTTACCGTGTGCTATGACACTCGATTATAGTAGGTTGCCATGCATGACATAGCCTGGAAGAACATAGTTTTTTTTAGGGTTTCCGTAGTCAACTAGGAACCCTTATAGTTTCGCCATGTCTGCCCGTCCACCCGTCCGTCCGCGGATAATCTCAGTGACCGTTAGCACTAGAAAGCTGAAATTTAGTACTAATATGTATATCAATCACGCCGATAAAGTGGTAAAATAAAAAGTGGAAAAAAATGTTTTATTAGGGTACCTCCCATATACGTAAAGTGGGGAGTGATTTTTTTTTCATTTCAACCCTAACGTGTGATATATTGTTGGATAGGTATTTAACATAATACGGGTTTAATAAAATCATTTTTTGATAATGTATATATTTTCCGAAATAATCGCCCCAGAAGTAAAAAAAATGTGTCCCCCCCTCTAACTTTTGTACCATAAGTTATAAAAATATGAAAAAAATCTCAAAAGTAGAACTTTATAAAAACATTTTAGGAAAATTATTTTGAACTTGATAGGTTGAATAGTTTTTGAAAAAAAATTACAAAATAATTTCTGAACTAAGTTTGTAATTTAACCGTATAAGCAGGTGTTTATTGTACCTGTAATTTCTACAAAATCACAATGAAATCACGTGCTTTCAAAAACTCTGTGACGGACGGAAAACTACGGAACCCTACACTGAGCGTGGCCCGACACGCTCTTGGCCGGTTTTTATTTTTTATACCATGACGGTGGCAAACAAGAATACGGCCCGCCTGATGGTAAGCAGCTACCGTAACCTATGGACGCCTGCAACTCCAAAGTAGTCAAGGAACAAGAGGGTCCCTCATCGTCAACACACTGGATCCTCTTTGAGCTCTTTGGCAACCTTACCAGCAGGAACACAACACTATAAGTAGGGTCTAGTGCTATTTGGCTGTGGTTTTCTGTAAGTGTGTGGTGTGTAGTTAATGTGCTTATTATTCTTTTTTTTTTGACATATTTAATTGAATTGTTATTAAGTTAAGTTATTAATTTATTTGTTATTGATAATGTGTTTAATGAGTTTAATGACCCACGTTGGTTGACAAATAAAGAAATTGAATTGAATTGTAAGTTGATCCCCCGGATAACGGGAATACGTGGATGCAACTTTTATACTCTTTCCCCTTTCCCGGGACAATATAAACTATGTTTATCTACACTCATATTGTAAGTTCTCTAAAACGTGTTCGAAAACGGTAGGCAATGGCTAGCATTACCACGACCGATTTTACTATGATAAGCTTTTTATCTGTGGCAGTAACGTAATTTTAACTTTTCATGCTCAAATATTGATGTGCTATGAGTTTTGATAACATAATGTACACCTGCACCCTCCCGCGCATCCGCCGACAGCCCGACACGCGCCTCCTCGACACAATCGAGTTGGTCATGGCGGTGCAATGGCGGCCATTCTATGGTTTCCGAATACGGCATTTTGGATAAATAATATGAGTGTAGATAAAGCAGTGTATGTACGTAATTAGGCCTTAAAACACTCGTGTGATCTTATTATGAAACTCGCCATGTTTTAAGGACCCTTATTACGTAACAGTTACATAAACTAGTATTCCCTTACTCCACCTGAGCTTACAAAAAAATTGCATTTGACCCTCTAACAAGCTACCGGACGCCCAAGCTCTAGTACGGTACCGTACCGAAAGTACCGGAATCCAAAAACTAATTTTCCTATTCGTAGTCAAATACAATCTAGGTCAAAGAGTAAATTCAACAGCAAATGGATCCGGAGTCGGCAAACGGGAAACAATCCAATGTTTTATCTTCACGTTTCATCGAAACTCAGCGATAAATCAAAGTAGGAAAAACAGAGTTTATTGTATGAGATCGTTTCTAGATGGAGATTAAAACAGCTCGAGCACTTGCGGAAATAGCGCCGCTGTTTTGTGATTTTGTTTTTAGTACACTGAGGAATAGAATATCACAAAAACTTTTTATTTATTACTCAGTTTTGTGACACTCACTCCAAGCGCTCGAAAATATAAAAAGTTTTAAACAAATTTTTTTATAATAATTTTGAGACAAGCTTTTATTGCTAACTGTACTTTTCTTGAACCCCTAAGTGCTCACCGAGATGAATGCAACGATCCCAAACACGACGGGATAATGTTGAATAGTTGAGGAGTTCCTATGGCAACCTTCCAGTTCCATCATCAGATCAGCTCCATGTCATAATAATATTGCATTTACACGCGATAAACATATTCGTACAAAATTTCAGATCAATTGGAATTCAAATTTAACTTGCAAGATTTAATTACAGACAACGGGAATATAAATAAAAGCTAAGGAAAAAAAATGCTAGTAAAACCTGTCAACTTAAAAGAACATTTATCTATAATCAAAGGTACTAAGCAAAAGTATGCTACAAGTAAGTAATGTATTTATTAAACTTATATAGATGTCATATATAAAGGCAAAAGTGACCTAAGCCTCCGGTGCCCAGGGCTGGGAACAAACCTGCATCATCTGGATTCGCGGCAGGCGCCCTAACCACTTAGGCTACCCGGGTCACAGAGGCACCGGTCAAATTTTCCCGTGTATATGCAATCTTTGTAAATGCTAAGGCGCATTTTGTATAATATATATTTATAAGTAGTGTGTCTACTTAAAATAAACAAATCAATAAACTTATTAAAATAATTTGATCTGTTCTTCAGTTGAATGTATTTATTTTTTGTAAGGTTTTATCTAACCTGGTTAACACAGTTACCTATTTTGTTTCATAGGTATTTACCGAAGATCTGACAAACAAAGAATGGTTGTACACAAAATAACACGAAACACAAAATTATAAAGACTCGTTTTACGCAACGACGTAAAGTTCAAAAGATAAATACGAATATTTAACGTCTATTTCAATAGACTGGCTTCTTCTATCATCGCGTGCTTCACAATCATGTAAACAACATGGCTTACAGGGCAATTGGTTCGTAAAAACAAAATTCGTAGTCTAAAATGCTTAGAAAGCAACACACTGACACCCCAATTAAAAAGCTCAACCACGTATATAGATAAATATAAGGTAGGTAACTCCTTACTAGACTGAACATGCATATGTAGTCAACCGTTCCAATATCCAGTAAGGACTAGCGCGATTAGTTGCGAAAACGGCCGCGCTGTTTATATTCTTGTCGGTAGGTATTGGAATATTTTGTAAAATATTGATGGGATTTTTGTATATGTCCGTTTTTGTGTACATGAGCTAATTTTAATACTTTTAAGGTCATGTATACCTACATATTTTTGTCAAAATATAATAGGTCTAAAACATTTTAGACCTTGACGGTACCTCTACATACTGCACGTGATTATTAGTCTTACAATTTACTATAAAAATAATATATAAGTAACCGAATTTAAAAAGAGAAGATGAAAAATGGTGCGGACAATGGCGGTGTATTTTAAAAACTCAAAAAAAATTGTGCGGAAAATTACTATGAATTATATAAAAACGTGTTATCAAAGCGGAGCGCGTACGGTACGGGTGAGTGCTTAGGGATATATTATTACTATTTTTCTTTTAGCTTCCTCATTATTTACACTGAAAAGCGGATCAGAATGTCCGAGGTGCCGAACCAAGGACGAAATTAAACCAGCGCACTATTTTCGTACGAGAGTGAAAATTTATCTTCTGCGGCTACAAGGGAAAAGGCTTAATCATAACATTAATGTTACGAAACTCACAGAAATGTGAGGAAACTAAAAGAAAATAATAAAATAAATCCCTACGCACTCCCCCGCACGCGCTCCGCTTTTAAAATACTTTTGAGAAATTAAATAAATAACGTCCGAGCTGATCAGCTTTCAGAATCTTTAAAATACACCGCCATTGTTCCGCCACTTAAAACTAGAGCAGTTTGTTGTGAAAACAACCGCGCCATTGTAATTTGTAATTGCGATATTTTGGATAGTTACAGATGGTCTAAAATATCTATGGGTTTTTTGGACAAAAATATATGGTCACAACGTTATTGCTATAAGATTAAGGTCGCGTATTCTCCAAAAAATCGCGTTGATATTTGAGACCCTGATTGTACATACTGCACGTTCTTAGGCTTACAGTCCATTAACTACTTGTACTCGTAGTTCCGAATTTGAACTAAAACTCGAGCGGTTAGTTGGGGAAACAGCCGCGCCATTGTAATCTGTTCGAGTTGATATTAGGAAAGTTGCTACACGGGTTAGGTTAGGTTAGGTTATCTGGGAGTGGATAGATTGGTTTATTTTGATGGGTGTGAAAGAAAAAAGAATACACCTACAATCATACACACGTAATTGTAGTGAGGGTGTGCCTCACTTTCATAGTAATGGTACAATTGACCACGAATGCACGCACGACTTAAACATTTTTTTTTGCTGAGTGTTGAGAGGAATATTGTAAACAGAAATAATTACATGAATGAGAGGGAGTAGAGTCCACTTAGTTGTTTTTTAGTAATGTAAGTTATTAGACATATGCCACAAATAAGAAGTTCTCTATGACTTATGAGATAGGCTGTCGATTCAAAACTATCCTTTTTTTCAATGATGATATTGATGATAGTAGAAAAATGGCTTTAGTTTAAATAGTAGTAAAGTGGAAAGCGCCTGTATTTAAAACACAATACAATATTTACAAAAAATATTTTCTATATCCCATTTTCTTTCTTTCTGCACACAAAATCTGACCCAGCAAAATTCAAGAACAGTTAGAAAAGCCCTAACAAACTAAACCACAAGCCACAAAAATGTTTCCTAAAATATTTTCTACAAAAAATCCAGTTTTAAACTTTAGTCAGCATTTTTGTAGAATAAAGGTTTGAACTCACTGGTACCTACGCGGTGTTTTTAGGATCTAAGTTCTGAGACCTTTATGCGGATTGCAAGTATCTATCTAATGTTTAGTCCGAAATTCCAACATGTCTCCTCCCATCGGTTTATTCAGGCATCAAGACGGTGCCTTTCCAATATACATAGTTACACCTATGCAATTGGCACAAAAAAGTATATAATGCTTCATCCTCATAAAATCTGAATTTGGACGTGCATTAAATAGATAAATCCTCCCGTTGCCCTTTGCGCCTATTCAACACCCTGTCATATTTATTTACATTTCTATGAGGTAATGAATTTGTAATCATTTTCTGACAACTGGCGTAGGCACTCTCTCGTCCCAGACCTCTCTCTTCATTATATTATGAAAAGCTTCGAGAAAAGTTCTATGTATTTAATCTAGACATCATCAACGACATCGCTAGCGTCGGACAAAAGCTTTATTTTATATTCCGAGCATTCGCCTGCGAGCTACAAATGACGAGAAAAACCATATTTTTATTAAGAAATATATAAATATTTTGTACTTATTAATTTTTTTCTTTATACACAAGTTGCAGATTTCAACTAGATATAAAGCTAAACAAAAATGTGTAATAATCTTTCTTTAATAGTCTCCTGACTAGCAAAAATCAAAAGATACCCTTACCCGGGAAACAACACAAATAGGCAGAGGCTATATTGAGATACTTCACCCACCGTCGAAACCTCCCGGTCAGCTACACTCGTAATTTGACACATGGACAGATCGGCCACATTCTCCTTCTAAATTTAACCCTTCTGTTACTGCTTGGTCCAAGCATGGGAGACGTTCAGAAGGTTTTGTATTTGCATTAGAGTAAGCTCCCGGTACTCGTGTTTAACCGGAAATTCCCGGCTCTCGCCATACAAATAATTTTAAACAAAAACCGGCCAAGAGCGTATCGGGCCACGCTCAGTGTAGGGTTCCGTAGTTTTCCGTCCGTCACAGAAAGTGTCCCCACTTAAGAGTTAAAATAACACCGCCATGTAGGATATGATATGAGCGTTCCACCTACAGCGACATCTATCGGCAAATTAAGTAAACTATTGCGCGCGAGCTTAAAGTATGGAAGATGATTTTTATGGGATAATTCTTTATTGCGTGAACCGATTGTCACCACCGATTTTTACTTTATTTGAAAGCACGTCATTTCATTGTGATTTTGTAGAAATTACAAGTACAATAAACACCTGCTTATACGGTTAAATAAATTACAAACTTAGTTCAGAAATTATTTTGTAAATTTTTTTCAAAAACTATTAAACCTATCAAGTTCAAAATAATTTTCCTATAAAGTTTTAATAAAGTTCTACTTTGTACTGATTTAAACTTACACGATGTTCACTCATTATTATGACAAAAACGGGACTTAATCGCGTACACTTACTTTTATTATTTTCCTGACGTTTCGAGCGTGCCGTAACGCTCGTGGTCGCAGGCAGACTGGCGAGGAATTGTATCAGCATCTCCTAGCTGCGCGGGTTTTTCGAACTACCCGCACTTGTTCTCGATTATGCACATTCACGCTAGGGTTGTCACTTTGCCTACACACAACACTCACGACATCTGGTGGTTTGGAAATGCAAGTATTTTCACGCTTACATTTGCTGATCACTGGATTCCACGAAGACGAGATCCCCTGTCCCTCGTTCTGGTTGAAATTCTTATGCTTCCTAATTTCAATAGCTTCTCGTAGTTTCCTGCTATAACGAAGACGTTCTGTAGAGAGGACTTTTGGATTATGGAGCTCAATCCAGTGGTTTGGTCCAGATTCTAACAAATGTTCGGCCACAGCAGACTTATTTATTTGCCGATTTTTGACTGCTGTGATATGTTCCCTGACCCTTTCCGCTATTTTGCGTTTGGTTTCCCCAATATAGGAACTACCACAGCTACAATCAATCTTATAAACACCCGGTGTTTGATAAGGGATAACATCCTTAGCCGACCTTAAATGCCCCGACACCCTGGATAACGGCATGTATACGGTTTGTATAGAGTACTTCCTTAGTACTGTACCTACTTTGTCCGTCACTCCTTTGACATAAGGCAAAAATGCCGGTCGTCTTGCAACATCCGGATGCTTCCTTCCCGGTTTCCGTCTGGGTTGCCTACTGTCCACCCTGTACCCATTCCTCCTAAGGACCTCCTGAATATGTGACATCTCACTCTCTAAAAATTCAGGGTCACAAAGATCATGTGCTCTGTTCCTTAGGGAATTCACTACTGACAGTAGATGGCGAGGGTGATGGTGAGACAGAGCGTTAAGATACCTGTCTGTGTGTGTGGGCTTCCTGTAGACAGTGTGCGCCAGGGATCCATCCATTCGACCTATCACTTTCACGTCCAGAAAAGGCAAACTACGTTCCGATTCCAATTCATAGGTAAACTTTACCTTGGGATGAATGGAATTAAGATACTGGAGCAACTGTTCAACTTCCTGTTTGCCACCCTTTATAATGCAAAACACATCATCGACATATCGCTTCCACAATTTCACTGCCCATGGTTGCAGATCTAAGCTGGCCTCAAAATGCTCCATCCAGATATTTGCTAAAACCGGGGCGACAGGGCTACCCATAGCAACTCCGTCGATCTGGAGGTAATGCGTTCCTCTATACAAAAAGTAGCTTCCTTCCAAACAGTTCCTTAATAACACCATGACTGATCCCAGTATCTCATTGTCCGCAAGCCTTCCCCGAACTACCTCAAGACATTCTCTTACTGGTACATTGGTAAAGAGTGACTCGACATCAAAACTCACCATTATGTCATCTGGTTCCAGCGTTATGTTCTTAAGAATGTCTATAAAGTGACGGGAATCCTTCACAAAGGACGTTGTCTTACCCACAAGCGGCTGCAACACCGATGCAACGTGCTTGGCCAGATCGTAAGTAGGTGAGGCGATCTGACTTACAATCGGTCGCAAGGGCACGTTTGACTTGTGCACCTTCGGTAATCCATACAACTTCGGGGGTTGCACTATTTTAGGCTTGTATAAGCGGTCATAAACGTCCTCCTGAAATAACTCCTTATAATCCCTAATGACAGCCCTAATTCGGCGCGTAACTCTGGCAGTAGGGTCATATGAGACAGGCGTGTACACATTCGTGTCATTTAATAAAAGCCGAATTTTCGCGTCGTAATCCGACGAGTCCATGACCACAGTGGCGTTTCCCTTGTCCGCCTTTAGAACCAGGATATCCTCATTCGCTCTCAGGTTCTTCAGTGCTGATCGCTCTTCTGCAGTAACGTTACTCTTCGGTAGTGTAGCCTTTCGCAAAATAACCGCAACATCTTGTCTTAGCACCTCCGCATCGCTAAGCGGCACCTTGTTACACATTATTGCCTCCTCAACACTACAGACGAAAGTAAAAGTAAAAGTAAGTGTACGCGATTAAGTCCCGTTTTTGTCATAATAAGAAGTTCTACTTTTGAGATTTTTTTCATATTTTTAAAACTTATGGCTCAAAAGTTAGAGGGGGGGGGGGACACATTTTTTTTTACTTCTGGAGCGATTATTTCCGAAAATATTTACATTATCAAAAAATGATTTCAGTAAACCCGTATTCATTTTTAAATACCTATCCAACAATATATCATACGTTAGGGTTGAAATGAAAAAAAAAATCACTCCCCACTTTACGTATAGGGGAGGTACCCCAATAAAACATTTTTTTCTACTTTTTATTTTACCACTTTGTCGGCGTGATTGATATACATATTAGTACCAAATTTCAGCTTTCTAGTGCTAACGGTCACTGAGATTATCCGCGGACGGACGGACGGGCAGACATGGCGAAACTATAAGGGTTCCTAGTTGACTACGGAAACCTAAAAAAGAATTTTCAAAATCGGTCCAGCCGTCTCCGAATAATCGGTGAAAATACATTTAAAAAAAAGAAAAGCAAATACGAAGATCCCGATGAATTGATAACCTCCACCTTTGAAATCTTGAAGTCGGTTGAAAAGGAACTGGGAGCATTCCCTAATTTACATCACACAACTGACCAAAAAAAGCCTTCTTAAATAAAAAAACCCGACGGAGGTCAGGTGAAATACGTAGTCCAATAATTTTACAATTTGTCAAAACGGTTGTTACTAATCAGAAGTGGCAGCAGCAGCGGTGGTAGGTGGCCAGAGTTTGTTTTGGGTTTCTTTTTAATTATGAGGTCTGAAATTCAAGCAACCCATAGTAATTGAGTCCTACAGACGCCCTGCCACTGCTAAACAGACTCGTCATTTTGTGCGACAAAGTTGGGACATTTTTCTCTTTTTTTAATGAAGGTTGTGTAAAAGTACTCGTAATTTTGATAATAGAAACGGTACCTACTTAACGCAATTATTTATATTTGTTTTTCGCAAAAAAGTAAAAGTACTTGGATTCCTTAAACTGCCAAACGTCAGGCAGGGGTACACTCCTGTGAGTTGTAACCCGCTAAACGCTTCTCGCTAGCACCACGAGAATCAACTTCGCCCCGTCTAGTTAGCGACCCGCTGTGCCCCGCAACTATTTATATTCCACCACTTTACCCAATATTGGAGTAGTTTATTCTGCCCGACTCGCTGGATGTATTCTAACTATTCTGCGATTGTTCTAGATAAGCCTGTGTGGCATTTGCATGTCTTTAAGGTTAGTCGCTATTGTTATATTATAGGTAGCTGTTATTATAAGGTTTGATATTAATGTAAGTTTTGACTTTGCCATTTGTAATTGCATCTTGGTTCAACTCGGCTACCAATCTTAAGCCTCGAAGGCGACACCATTTTTGCGGAGCAGACAAGTGGCGTACTCGTAGGGAGGCCTATGTTCAGCAGTGGGCGATAAATGGCTAAAATTATGACGATAATGATACCTTGTTCGCAGACATAACCAGCGACAGTGATGCCCAGGCCTAACGCGGAGTCCTTGTTGAGGTCTACCTGGTAGCTCAGGGTCTCTGGCTCTCCTGTACCACGTATCGCCATGTCGAGCGGCAACCTGTGATACAAACTAACCGTCAATAATTTGTATCAAAACAACGAGGCGATCAAGCATCCCACTATTACGAATACACATCACCTAGGAGTAGGTACATATTTAGGATGTAAAGTCAGCAGCAGAAACAGCTAAGATGGCGAGGATTGCTCTCTTAACAATGAAGCCGTGTCAACTGTCAAGGTCAATTTGAACCCTACTCTAGTACTAGTAGTCTCAGCTCAGAGTCAGAATTTATTGAAATTCTGCTGTTATCTGCGCCAGCTACTGAAGTTACATTGGACCGCTGGCTGGTAACAGAGTTATAGAACGACACTACTTGGTCATCAAGCCGTCGGTAACCTCACCTCATTGGCGGAGGTTGCGGATCCGGCGGTGGCAGGATAAGCGGCGGAGGGCGGGGGGAAGGCGTGAGCGCCCCGCGCGGCACCACAGCTACCATTGACGCTACAGGCTGTAACAAAAGGTACGTATTAGCTTATTCAGAACCACATCTTTCCAAAGCTTGAGCACCAGATCCTACCACGGGTAATCATCGGGAGATGAGATATCAAATCGGGTTTGCTTGTTGTAATGTGATAGCAGTGGTAACTCACCTGGACATGGAGCCCCTCCTCGATGATAGTAGGTGGGCATCTTCACTAAAAACTAAAAGAGCACATCCTCATGACCTGTTTTGACTAATAGCCGTCACTTCAGCACTACTCCAGCAGTCTGTACGATTGCACGTGTCACCAAGCAAGCAAAATATTCGCTCAAGAGACGCTGGCAGCTATGTGTTGGTGTTAATAACTCACTCTATGATGGAGCCTCTCCTCGATAATAGTGGGCGGCGGCGACGATGGAGCTGCATCCTCGCAAAGAGCACCAAATCCATCGTGTCCTGCCTCAGCCAGCCTTCGCTCCAGCTCAACTGGGTCAGTCAGTAGTCTGGATGGAACCACTGGTGCGGGAGAAGCGCCAAGTGACTGTAATCAAACTTATATATAAATATTAATACTAAGTTTGTATGCAGGGGGGTCACAGCCGAATGACGAGGCGAATACTCGTAGCGAGCGGACTGTCTACTCGACTCGTCATTCGCATCACCATTCGCTTTGTCGCTCGTGTGATAGTGGAGCGATATTTTAGCATGCGTGAAAGGAATCATTATACATTAATGTTTTTTCCTCAATCTAGCCTACAATACGAGTATTACCGTACATGCAAACGGAATTCGTGTTGACATTCGTACGTTTCGAATGATTCGTCGAACGTTTACGAGACACGAAGCGAATAAAATCTCGCGTATACAAATCTTAATTTCATTATTTTACTTATAAACACGGGATAAAATAAAAGTAAAGTAAAATCTTCTTTATTGCACCCCTCAGAATAAAATAATAAATAAATCACAATTACAATAAACTTCCAAGAAGCAAACAATATGAACATTTTATTAAAACTGTCTCTTTTTTAATCATCTAGTTTAGCTATTCCAACAGTAAAAATCTCTTTCACTTCATTTATTTTATATTTAGCACAAAATACCCTTTTTAAAACCTCATAAATATTCGGGGTTTGCCCTAAAAATGGCCAATTAATAATTCAAAAAATGCGCCGGCACGTTCCAGAATTTGTTCGCTGGCAAAAATATTCCACGAAAATTCGTCGGTCACCCGACGAAAGCCAAATAGTGACGGACGAAATATATCCGGGCAAAGTTTGTTACACCCGTCCTCAAAAGTAAATGTACGTGACACAGCAACCCTATCACGCACCGCACAATCCTAAATTCCTTACGCAAAAGGAAACCCACGAAGACCTCATCAGTAGGATTCCCTAAAAATCATTTAATGTCTCTATTATAAAAAAATGTTTGACTCTCTTGAACATGGTGGTCCGTAGTTTTTATTACATGACCTTAAAATCGGTCTATTATCTGAGCAAGTCACTCGAGCGACAAGCGACTGAACTGCAAATAATTGAGATACCATGAAATCTAAGTAAATCTATCAATCGTTTCCATAAAGTGAACTTAAAGTTTCATATCCATTCGAAAACTAGATTTCACATAAACAAATGTAATTCGTATAATACTTTATAAAAGCTATACTTATATCGGCGGAACGCGCGTTCACTTATCAAAATAGTGATCGTTTCTTATAGCTCACTAGTCTCACTACCTCTCTACTATTAAGAGAATTCAAGCGAAAGTTCGTAAACGGCGCACCTTTATGAACGTTACCAGATAACACACTCTCAATGAAGATGAACATCATCTTCAACGTTTCTCAAAATAGGTTGAGATCGAAGATTGCCACTTGCTACGGTACGCGCACATCTTATCCTACTCTTATAAAGTTATTTATGAATGGTCACCGGTTTAGGGTACTCTTGACCTGACCTTTCCGTAATTTCTTTGAGTTTAACTAAGTACCTTCGTTTGCCGAGATTCTTACAATCTCCACACAGTCTGTGAGCTTATAAAAAGTCATTTATACTTATATTATAAAACAGACTTGTGAATAATTTAGTTATCAGGACATTTTATTTAACACATACAGTGTCACCTAATGGTACGAACGTATCCGTCGCATATAGCTCGTAGTAGCTACGAACAGAGAACCCGACAGTCGGGTTCTCGGCGCTGAATATGTAAAAGTTACACATCTTTTACACATCTTTTACCTAGTTATGGATCCGTATTCCACTAGGAACCCTTATAGTTTCGTGTCCATCTGTCCGTCAGTCCGTCCGTCTGTCCACGGCTTCGCTCAGTGATGCTGAGTACTAGAAAACTGAAATTTGGTAAGACTTGTATGAGTATGTTGTGTTTTAATCACGCCGACAGTGTTAAAAGAAAATCTGATGTTTTATTTTATTTTTAGGGTACCTACCGTACACATGCGCTTGCAGCGCCAGTGTTATGAAATACTATTATCTCTTCTGTGCCAGTGTGATAATCGGTCGATAATTTCCTATGACTCGGACCTCTTTGACAATTTCAACTATACCTCAAGACGCAGTTTATTAACCTTTGCGTAAATCATAGGGAAACTTTACTTTTGCCCAAAATCTAAATAAAAGCCTTCTTCTTACTACAAAATAACTGATAAAACTTGTGTTCCAATCAAGAACAAGGACAAGGGTATGAATTTCTGAAATCGCAGTAATGGCCGCCGCACCACGAACCCGCCATAAGCGTCTCCGAGTAATGACGTTATGGAACCTTGATGTGGACATTAATGTTATGTACATTACCTACAAGTGTATTATTACCACTAGTAGGGTAGAATTCGAGTTCTTATACGATCCAGTGTAATGTGATCTCTAGACCCGCAATTAAGTGTTTATGACATACATCATTTAGGTCGGAAAAGATGAAAAAGGAACATGTCGTTAAAAAGGACGGAAGGAAGAAAGGAAGATTTTTTTCCATTTCACGTTATGTCAGAACGTTGTTGCCATTATCAACAAAAAAGGTTAAACGTTTTATATTATGTTTTTTGAGGCTAACTCATTTAAAATACTTAAATAAATAAATGTTATGGGACAATCTTACAGAAATTGACCTATGGGACTAGGTGGATTTCAGAAAGCTGAATAAGGTTTATGTTGTTGATACCAGGCGACGATAAACATAATAGATAGATATAGATAAGTACTTAAATATATATAACTAGAAAACATCTACAACTCAGGAACAAATTCAGGAATTTAGTTTTGTTAATCCCCGTCCGGGGTGTGAACTTCGCTCCTCCCGGTCTCTTAAGCTAATAGTACATCCTCCCCATAACGGTTATCCCTCTTCTTCTTTTACGGTCCAGGCTATTCGTCTCTGGAATGCACTTCTCCCGACAATAAGACAAGCCCCAAGCAAGTTCGTCTTCAAACGCTTGCTTCACAAGCATCAGCTGGATCATAACCAGCGTGAATTTCCCCTTTGCGCATATGCATTATAATATATATATATCTAAATATATAAAAGAAAGTGGTGTTAGTAAGACCGTTTATAACTCGAGAACGGCTAAACCGATTTAGATGATTTCGGATTAGTTTGAATGGTCACAGCCCTGGTTAACAGAATAAGTATTAAAAAGTCACAAAACCCTTGATTTCAAAGAACAAATATGACCTTAATTAAAAGCCGGCCATGTCGGCCATTTTGTTTATTGACATTGATATGACAAGCCTGTTCGAGCTCAATATTTAAAAGTGGGTAGCAGCTCAATATTTAAATGAGGGTAGTTATAAAATTGAGTTGAAGCATTCGTAACATTGGCACGACGAGTCTGTTCAAGATCAATACATAAACGCCGGTAGCAAATAAACTTTTATTTTATTTTTGTGTTTGACTGTTTGTTGTCATTGTCTGTCATAATTTAATGGTGAATTGTAATAATGTTTACAAGTCGTCATATTTGTGTTGTGCCTTCGCAATCAAAGAAAAGTCTATTGCAATATTTTGAAAATCGACTATCTCTAGAATTACACACACAAGTAAAAAACTATATTTTATTTAAAATTGCATTAACAGTTTCATGTTGTGTGCATAGCGTCTTTTTTTTCGGCCACTAACTAATGAGCGAAGGTTTGTGAATTGTGCGAAAGTTTACGGACATATGAGTGAGGGTATCAGATAATCATTCGCGAAGTGGGTGCGCGTGAGGATTAGCAAATCGCGATGTAGGTATTAGATGCATGCATATGAGTGAGGCTATGCAAAGGTTCGAGGTTCATGTACTTTAATGTGCGTCAAAAAACCGACACGACACGACATGACTCACACATAATCGCGAATGTAGTCCTACGAGTATATCTGCAGGTTCGCATAGTTGGCTGGAAACGAATGACGAGGGTTATGGTGAAAGATAGGTATAACCAATAGACAATGAGAATCAGCCTTCAATTCGCGAATGCTCGTTAGGGCACTGGAATAACTACACTAACCACAAAACTTGTCAGCGCAATAATAGTAATATAGCGACAGTTTTGGGTGATCATGATGACAAAGGAAATTCGCAGTTACCATTGGATTCAAACCCCTTTAGTCCCGATTTAATATTTGAGTTATAAAACTAATGTTAACCACAAAACTACAGATAGTAAATATATGGCAAAACTTTAGTATTGATTTCATAATTACATGTAAGTAGGCAAAGAATTTGGTTTGCCTTTTGTACGATAAGGTTTTCTTAATTGAATAAATATGTGCAATAAATATCAAATAAATGGCCAAAGTATAGTAGGTAGTAGTCAAATATTATAAATGCGAAAGTTTGTATGTTTGGGTGTTTTATGGCTGAACGATTTGAATGAATATAAAATGTAGATTGTAACTTGACATAATAAAATAAAAATAAAACATGAGATACTTTTATTACGGAATGAAGTAACAAATATAAATAATCTAACGGCCTCCTAGCCCAGTCGGTAGTGACAGTGACACTGCCTACGAAGCAGGGGGTCCCGGGTTCGACCCTGGTAAGGGCATTTATTAGTGTTTTTTTCACAGATATTTGTACCTGAGTTATTGATATTTATTATATATTTAAGTATTTATCTATATCTATTTATTATATATATCGTCGTCTAATAGTACCCACAACACAAGCCTTATTGACCTGACTGTGGGACTAGGTCGGTTTGTGTAAGATTGTCCGATAATATTTATTTATTTATTTAATTATTGATTCCCTAAGAACGCCCAATGGAAGGTTCAAAGTACGGGAATACTGAGAGTTTGATCATTTCAAGAGTTCAATATGGACGAAGTCGCAGACATAAGCAAGTTTCAAATAAATCTAAAAGGTTCCGTAATACTGAAAATATACATTTATCTCGCATATAACCAAGTTAGCTAACTAGCGCCCAAAAAGGAAGAGATTTTTGCAGCTAGTTAACTAGATTCTGACCACGCTTACTTTCCACTGATTTTGCAAGCGCAAAGTGTGGACGAGCCACCGTAGGTTACCTCCCTTGGTCGCTCGCCACTGAGACCGTAGGTAGCAACACTAGCAACCAATTGGCGCTATTATTATTTTGTTAGGGGATTTTAAGTTTAGCGGGCTTTTTTGTGTTAAAAATTTGTTTAGTATAACCCTATTTCTGGAATATGGACGACGACAAAAGCACGATTTTAAGCTTATATGGTCACGACCACCAATTTGTTTATATAGGTATGTTGTACAGTCGAGTTCATAAATATATGAGCAAATCCGAGGCTTCAAAAATAAATGAGCATAGAAAGGTACATATGCTTCTGAACAGATTTACCAATCAAAAATATGTGTACATATCACCTGTCATATTCATCTGAGCAAGTCTCATATCTGTACTAATATTTTTCAAAATTATTTAACCAAGTGAAAGTACACAAATACCTACACAAAATGTATAATTCAATATTCAATGCAATGAACAGTCGCCATCAAATATATCGGAGCGGCCAAGGTACTCAAAAATATCTGAACATGCACTTTATTGCATTGACAATAGAAGCGTTGTTCAGATATTTTGGAGTACCTTAGCCGCTCCGATATATCTGATGGCGACTGAACATGAATCACTATCTGTGTATGATCAACAATTCAAGAACAGCTTATCATTTAAAAATTTGTTAGTGGCCAGTCATCAAAGTTGATAACAACCTCTTTTAAGTGGACCATAAATCGAAAACAGCAAAAATGGGTAAGAAGCTGCAATCGAATACTAATGACACTTCTATGACGTTACACTTAAAGTGAAAGAGACGAATGTATGATTTGATGATTGTCAAACTGTTACTTAAGTCTTATGTTTGTTTAGATATTTATGAACTTCCACGTGTTCACATAAAATTGTAGAACGTTAGTACATATATTTATGTGCCAATACATGCTTCAGGTGCTTACATATTATTGTTAGACTTGCTCAGATTAATATGACAGGTGATATGTACATATATTTTTGATTGGTAAATCTGTTCAGATGCATATGTACCTTTCTATGCTCATTTATTTTTGAAGCCTCGGATTTGCTCATATATTTATGAACTCGACTGTACAACAAATATACATGGTGAATACCTCGTTTTTAACAGTAAGTAGTTGTAAGGAAGACAAAAGTATCTAACTCTTTTGTTTTTAGCTTCCCCGATCGTTCTCGAAAGTAGCCTTTTTCGCAAAATGATATTAAAACCGTTATTCCATCCCCGTTGAATAAAAGAAGTCCCAAAAATATAATATTAATATCATTTCAAAATCCGCTCAGCCCGCTGAACATTGTTAAGTAAAGTGTGGAAATTAAAGCTTAAATTTTGCCTTTGAAATATCCACATACCTACGAACTCGTTTTTTAGTAAAACTGATAAAATTACAAATGAAACTAACCTTTACCACAGGCTAAACGAAACTAAATCCTATATAAACTATTTTAAAATTGCCATGATTTACTGTCGCTGTACATAATTTTTGTGTAATTAATCCTATAAATATTGCAGAACTCGACTGTACGTGCAAAGAAACAAGTTTTTTTTCTAAACATTGTGGTATCGTTAGCAGACGTTCTGCTTAATACAAAATGTATTGTAAGTTTTTATTGGTCTTGAAAGCACATAATCTACATTGTATCTGGGGGCACGGTAGTGCCCCCGCCAAGTCGAGCAAATAAAGCGACACGGCCAAGGGTGGTACCTTTTCTCGAAGCAGTTCAGGCCATTTTCGACCCCCTATAACTACGTTGTGGATTAAACTAGAAGCCTGTATTTCTAGTAACCAAGTACGCATTGTATAAACACTGTGTATTTCAAATTTCATTCAATTTGAACCAGTAGTTTAAGAATTATAACTAGTCAAAGTTCTTAATTTTGTCACTCACTGACTGACCGATCATCAAAACTCTAAGGTACTTCTAGTAGACATAGAAGCTTCAAATTTTGAATACAATTAGTGTTTAGTGTATAAATCAAGGAAAAACTAAAATATTTTGCAATTTCAGTCCAGTTTTCTAGATACACCAACTGCATAAATAACTTTGTAATCCCATGATATATATATACATGATTAATTAAATATATGTCAAAAATTGTAACATCAAAGCCTCCGAGAAAAACCCATAGAGACAGGGACCACATTAATATTAAAAATCTTTTATGTTTTAATATAATAGATTGACTTGGCCATCGCATGAAAACACAATGCCATCAAAAACAAAACTTATAAAAAAAACAAGTCTCGTAACTCAGTCAGCGCGATTTTGCAATCGCACAAAAAAAATCTTATTTACTGTAATATGTATTGCTTTGCTTGTGAGTTACATTGTGTTTTCATGCGATGGCCAAGTCAATCTATTTTATTTAAACATAAAAGATTTTTAATATTAATGTGGTCACTATAAGATATTGTTAGATTAGCTAATTACGTAATAACTTAAGACAGCAGGTCCCTTAAGTAGGGACTGAATAAATCAACCGACTTGGTATTAAATACATGGATCTCACAACTTTTAACGGTAGAAGAACTGAGTTGCGAGACTTGTTTTTTTTTACAAGTGGCATGCTTGCTTGGTATTACATGGTATATGTATGTTTTGACCCTTAAAAATGTTTTTTAAGAATAGTTACTAACTTCCCCGCAAGCCTAAAAGCATTAGCATTAATAACAACATGACGCTCTGGTTTGATCTATAAGTATTGATTTTAGATAATCTACTATTTAAATAGGCGTAGATAATAACATGTGATTGGGCTTATCCAGATTAACATGTCGATTAAACGACACGGAATGCGTTTTAGGCATCACACATTCACATGTTGTCCATTATCATCATCAATATTATCACTACTAGCAGAAAAAGGTAAGCATTTGAGGTGTTTAAAATGGTATCCGCACCAATGTATTTTAATTCATTTTTATTATTGTATGACACTTGATTTGTTGGTAAAATAAAAAAGGTAATTTTGGACACTTTACCCGCTTAGTTATTTCTACTGCTGACTATTTACCGTTAATATTTAGTAAACTTACAATCAGTTCCGAGTGGTTCGGTATGAGTATGGCATGTTTGGTGTCCGTTGGATACCGAAGGGGCCGACCGGCCGACGCCTTAACACAGATTTTACCTTCCAAGTACAATTATAAGTAGAATATTAAGTTCAAAGTGTTTAGTAACATTCGGACATCTTAAATATATTTTTACCGTTTCTCCGAATTGCTGTTGTATTGTAATCTTCAATTAATATTCTCGCAGGGAAGCATCGTAACTGTAAGTCTAAGGTATATTGTTAATCTATACCAAAATAGGTAAGAATATTCCTAAATAATTCTTAAGAGTAACCCTCTTTAACTATCCAATTCCCATTGCATATCTACTTCTACCTAAGAACAATTAAAAACGACCACTTTTCATAGAAATTTCCATAGAAAGTGATCATTTTTATTATCCATCAGTCATTGTTTGTATAACAACAACAGTTACTTCACTTGCTATCGCCCACGCGTCGATACTTTTTCCAGTCATTTTGCAAAACATACCAATAGCAGCTAATTTCCCTACGGGCCACACTGAATCGCATTCGCCTAAAAGGCACTTTACACGTTTCGCGACTGTTTTTCCTTCAATTAGCTGCGGGTTTTCACTGTCGACGACAGTGATTGATAGACTGCTTGTCACGCGACAATCGAATGGCATAACGACATTATCTTTGTAGTCAATTGGTTTTGCTTTAATAATTAGAGCTGGGTCTGATATGATGGAAATCGAAGGTGGTCATAAAAACTACTATCTAGTGGTCAGGACGTCAGCCGCGAAAGCTGAAGACGCCAGTTCAAATCTGGCCTCGGACACCGGAGGGTTTGGTCACTTTTTCTGAAGTATATGACATCTATTTTCAGTTTATATATAGTAGTGTAACTACTTAAAAAAAAAATTGCAAATCAAAAAATATTGAACAAAATAATTTGATTTGCTTCAAGATTCAAGAACTAATTTAACTATTTTATATATAGCAGAGGTTGAAATTGCAAAAATTGTGCGCATCGAGAAAAAGTTGTGAATTTCGTCAAGAAAAATTTATATTCTATTGAATTCAGAAATGGGAAAAAATACTCTATGTTAGTAAGGAAAAATGTGATTTTTATTCTTTTTTTTTTATTATTTTGTAGAAGTTATTATAAGCAAAATTAACTAATAATAAGCTATACATACATTTTAAGGTCAATACACTACGGAACTTCACGTTTACATTGATTTTCGATACTTACTATGGAGAAAACATATACACCACGACGCGAAAGATTTTTTTTCACGTAGGTTTTTTTGAGTATATATATATATATTTAAAAATTGTATATATTTAGAAACTACATTAAATATGCTTCCTTCTGACATTATTTGGATTTAAAAAGATATTTTTTAGTTATTATAACGTTCTAAATAAAAAAATTTTTCGTCTCCACAGAGCTTTTTTTAAAACATAGAATTTTACATTTTTAATATCATAAATGGATTTTGCATGTCTGTTTTATACGGAATTGATACCACACAACCCCAGCAGCCTTAACCAGAGAGTACTAGCATAATGCACGGGTAGTATAGTCAAACTAAGTCAAATTTCACTAAAGTCAGGAACTAATGAAAAGGGTGAAATCGGCTGAAAACAATGTAATGGTTATAACTAAGAAGAGAATAAAGGTGTAGTCTGTGTAATTTGGCGTACGGCTTAAAACACTTATATCTAAATTCGCACGTGTTATTTATGTTAATTTAAGCTACGGAACAGGTAAAAAAAAACAATATAAAAAAAATTCTGTTTTGGCCATTGCGGGTCTGGGGAAAGTAATGTACTCGGTGCAAATTGAGTAAATTATTAGAATTTTTTTTTAAAATCCAATATCAAATTCGCACCAGGGTGCGACACCCGGAAAGTAGTTTTTCCATGTTTTACTGTCGTTGTACTTCGGGGGAAATTTTAATACTATTGGAAATTGACGCAATCATATTCATTTGATCTTGTTTACATTCGCACCCCATAAAAAATTGGTATTTTGATACGGAACATGCAGTTTTGTAATCAAGTACCAAAAACGTAGAGCAATAAATACACAGAAGCGACAAGCGCCTGATTAGTGGCAAGAGAAGGAACGCGCGTAGACGCACCGACGAAACACGGTTCTTGAGGCACGAGTAGTGGCATGTACTGCAAAAATTGTAGGGTTTGAGTATGCAGACAGTCAACAAATTAAATACAGGTACGCTCAATGTTTGTTAAATTCAAACAGTTTTTTGATAAATTTCCAGTAAGGTGGGCTCTAGCACTATTAGATGGCTTTAAAAAGTGTACATTCTTGGTTGGAGTTGTATTGATTCTGTCGGTCATTATGACAAGAAGATCTATATCTTCACCAACAATAACAACAAAGTTGCGGCTTTTTCAAAAGCAGTGTTTACTATAAAGTAGTCTGCGTCTTCCTGGGCCTGCCGAAATTCATAGAATAGAACAATCGCTGCGAGTGCGCGCTGCGCTATCTCCCCGCCCCGCGCGCCCCGCGCCGCGTGCTGGCACCCACCCTCGCTTGCAGTTCGTTGCGATTAATTCTATTTACTTTTTGACAAACTTCCGGTAAAAAAAATCTATTTTTTATTTCGTGCAAATGTAGTGTATTTAGATAAGTACCGTTTTTAAAATTTTCACGTCTCTCTTAATTTCCCCCGAAGTACAATGTACAAAATAATTAAAAATACATGTTCCATAATTTGCCCAGGCGTGCAAAGTTAACTGAATGTTTATAATGATTTAAAAAGCTTAACTTGAGATCGCACCAACCGACTGACTTATCCTCGAGCCGCAATCGAAAAAAAATATTTTTTTAGGGTATCATACATCGCACATCTTTTTAATTAAGATACACTATGCACCAAGGTGTTCTCTATTCACTACTAAGCTTGAACCCAATAGCTTTTAACTTACTCCAAAATTACGGCACTTTATAGTTTATACCTAAAATTTAACGGTCTTCCGTACATAATAGAAACGGTGCAACTCGGGGCAAACAATCTAGTTGCGTCCTCTAACGAATCCAAAAAGAACCACGACTACACGACTTAGGGTCTCCCCAAACCTATCGACGCGGATTCGGCAAAATTCGGTGGAAAAAAGCTTTATGTCTACGCAATAAGAGCGAAAAAGACGTCGACGCGTCGGCAGGCGTCGGCCGAGCCGAGCCGAGTCGAACCGTGCATTGTTAGCTCTTATTGCGTGGTCATAAAGCTTTTTTCCACCGGATTTTGCCGAATCCGCGTCGTTAGGTTTGGGGAGACCCTTACTTCCATACTTTTCCCTTTTTTTTTTTTTTTTTTGAGCCTGACTTGGGCTTTATGCCTGACTTGGGCTTTATGACTTTTCCTTAATTTGACTATACTAGGGACCCCTGATTTAGACGTGAAGGTCCAAAAACTCCAAAACTCAGAATATACATCGTGGGGCACTCTATCCATGGTTAAAAATTCACAACTTTTTCTCTATGCGCACAATTTTTTTCACTTTTGTACTGAGTGATAATGATAAACATACTAAAATAGATCAAGGTGACGCCGTGGATACAAGTTAATAATTAAAGTAAGAAGAATGTTCGACTCATCTATACACTCAGTAGCTAAGTGTTTGTAATAACACCACTAATAAAGTGATGACATTACTGCGTGGGAGTTTGATTGATCTACATCTTCTAACATAACTAGTTTGATTTTTAGCACCCAGCTGACTTCACTAGGCTTCTTATAGCCTACGCCTACAACACCTTTTATTTCTGTTTGACATATATTCGTATTCAACCGACTTATATGGGAGCTCATACAATCTACGACACTTATTTTTCCGAACACACTCTAAGTGATGCATTAGTTAGGTCATCTCGACCTATTTTGTTGATGGGGTGTATTGTTTTCAATCAACTTCAAGATTTTGAAGGACAAGGTCTCATTTCGTCGGGATCTTTGTTTTTGCTTTTGTATGTATTTCACCGATTATTCGAAGACGGCTGGACCGATTTAGAAAATTCTTTTTTTGTTTGAATGAGTATACTTCACAGTTGGAACCATTGAAACCAGGTCAGGATCTGATGATGGGATCCTGGAGAAATCGAGGGAACTCTTCAACTATCATAGGCACACCTAAAGTAATTTGAATATTTTTTACAGCAGCTCGAGCATCTGCTTTTGGAAAGGTGGTGGCTAAGTGAAGTCAGTTCTTTTTTGTTAAAAATTATAAGCCTATGAATTATATAGCATCCCTCTCGTGCATAAAGAGGAGACCTGTGCCCAATTGTGGGACGTATACGTAAATAGGCTAACATAGATATATATGTATATATATATATATACAATACAAATATATATATATATATATATATATGAAGGCAACATTTGCATTGTCACTGAAATTATGATAAATCTTATCTCAGTTATCTCAATCGGATATTCCCCATAAGCAGTCGATAAATGGTTTGATAGTTACAAGTTAAATAAATAAAATGCACCATTTCTCGCAAGGTGAGATCGCAAGATCATTTTGAATACCTGAAATGCTACTTCTGTTGCTGACTTAGTTTATAATATATGTAGGTATTGTAGGTACCATGTAAGTACCTACTAGTAAGTTTATGTTTAGTTGGAAATGCTACGCAACCTTGACTGTTTGCTTGTTCAAACTACGAACTGGACGAGAGAGGTCAGCTGGCAGACCGCTGGCGCCGAATCCCGAAACTGTGCCAAGATTGCTTTTAAGGCTAAGTTTCCGAACTATGCGCGTCCTACATTTCACAGGAAATATTGACAATAACTTTAACTCAGGCCACTACTGCATTTTAAATATTGATTTATAAAAACAAGAGACAGAAAGTAGAAGTCTGCGACTGGTGTCGTCTATATAAAATGTCTAGTTTTTGTCCGCGACTTCGTCTGCGTGGGATTAACATTCACATTTTACAAGCCTTCTGAGTGAAATATATTATTAATTTGGCGCATAATATGCTATTTTACGTCTACAGTGAGCAATAATTCACCGCCTTTAGGGATGATTTCTGAGATAAAAACTTGTCCTTCCCCGGGAGTCAAACCAAATCTTCATCGATCTAAATCGGTTCAGCGGTTTAAGCGGTTTAAATGTGGTAACAACAAATAGGTAAAAAATTATGGTTTTTAAAAAATATCACACATTTAGCCGTGTTACGGCTAAATGTATAATACTATTAAATGGTATTCCTTAAACTAAAACTTAAATCTATTAGAGCATGCAATGTTACACCTTAATAACAGTCCGTTACAATAAAGTATGTCGTAAAATGAAAAAAAAAAAACAAATGAAATTATAAATAAGCCGTAGGAGAAACTACTTGAATTAAATATAGGTTTGTCATCATGTCAGCCTCCGCCGCCGTATCCGGTTCCGTTATGACATCACATCCGACTACTGACGAATTGTGGAAGATTATTTAATTTTTAAAATTGAATTTATGAAATTCATATTTTTGTTTTATGAGCTACTTAAATGTTTGTTGGTGTATTTTTATCCTACTACTGCAAAGAACAGAGCCTCATCATCATCCTAGCCGAAAGACGTACAATGGTGGACATAGACCGGGCCGTATGCTTGTTTGCCACCGTCGTGGTATTTAAAAAAGAAGACTATTCGCGAGTTCCCCCAGGTTGTTATTCCACCTGGTGGGGGCCTCACCAACACTGCGTTTTGCTGTACGTGGCTGCCAGTGCTGCAACTTGAGAACTTACCCCTACTATAACTACCACTTAAGTTTCGTTATTCTTCGAGCTACGTCGGCGACTTAGATTCTCCTGCAGATCTCTTAATTTCTGATTACTCAGGGAACCCAATGTCGAAAAAGAGGTCAATCGAAGGATCCTATTCGGCAATTTAGACAGCGTTCGGGAATATATTTTTGTACCAAATAACGCGGTAACTCAAGATAACAGCAGGCGCAGGGGTAGGCAGTTGCAGGCGTCCATAGATAATGGTAGTTGCTTACCATCAGGCGGGCCGTATGCTTGTTTGCCATCGTCGTAGTATAAAAAAAGTTTTTGGCCAGTATGTCACGGAAAGGGCAACGGAAGAGGGCCATTATTTTGACAAAAAACGGGACTTAGTCGCGTACACTTACTTTTAGTATTTTCCTGACGTTTCGAGCATGTCGTAACGCTCGTGATCGCAGGCAGACTCAGGCAGGCAGTCCCGTTTTTATCAAAATAATGAGTGAAAATCGTCTGAGTTTAAATCATTACATTCAAGAAGTGGTGTTGGGAAAAGATTTTCTGTTATTTTCATATAAATTTGCACCCTGTGGCACTAAACGTGTTTACAAGCCAATAAAACCGACACGCCCTTTAAACGAGCCGTCAGGTTGGTACGCCGTCATCGTTTCCGGCTCGTATCCGGCGCTTCCGGTGTGACTGTGACGTCACGTCCGGCGACTTAATTACAGCCTCGCTAATGAGCTCTGCCAATAATTAAACACGCCAATCTTGATAATGATGTAGAGTAAATAAAATATTTAGGGACAATGACAAATTCGCTACTTTACAAGAAATACCTATTTACACTCGATTGTTTCATAGCGGCATAAAACACTTTCCAAGAAATATGTATCTATTTACACTCGATTGTTTCATAGCGGCATAAAACAGACCCCAGTGCAGCCCCGCGAGGACGATTACCGGCAAGGATTTATTTTTATTTTTTACCCGAATGCCGAAGAAGTATGTATGTATATATCTTTGACACGACCTGCACCCTACATAGTTTGACAAATTACGACATTTGAGGTGGAATTAGATTCGACTGGATCGATTGTGGGAGTGACTTAAGGTATATGGATAAAGTAAAAGGTATAAGGTACTTAACAAAAAAACAAAGCAGTGTCAAAAACAAAAAGGCAAACAAATCGGATTTTTTATTCTTTAATTCGATATTTTCGTTTAATGTTATGTTGAGCCTTACGTTTTTAATCCTCTTTTAAGCACAAAACTATAAAGCATTCAGAAACGAAATGCAGCAATTCTCAAAGAGCGCCGTTGTAAAAGGAGTGTTAGCTTCTAAGCTGGGAAACTCCGCCACGACCTATATTTACTAATTGGAGGAGTTACGAGAAACTTTACCTTGCACTTGGTGGCAACCTTCTTAATGAAAATGAAAATGAAAATGAAAATGAAAATGAAAAATGAAAATTTATTGCATTGCAGATCATGCGTAATACATAATATTTTATGTGGTCTTATATATATATATATTTACAAGGTCGTCATGTCTTACTGTAATACAGCATGCAAATGTGAGAGATATGGCATTAAATTACGCATTACACTACGTCAACTACTAAAACTACATGTCTTATATTATTTACATATATATACATTGTTACGTGATGTCAAAATTCATGATTCAAATATTCAGTCAAGGAGTAAAAACAATTGTCAAGAAGCATTGCGTTTATCTTTTTTTTAAATTCGTTTATATTCAGATCTTTGTAGATGTTTGGCAGCTTATTATAGACTTTGACACAAATATACGCCACGTTTTTCTTATAAATATACTTATCGGCTCTTCCAGCTATTAAGTCATGCTTCCTCCGAAGAGATTGGACTCTTTTGAACAAATGGAGGTTTTTTTTGACAAAAAGGCATATTTCTCTTATATACATACAAGGGAAAGGCAATATTTTGTATTCCTTAAAAAGCGGTTTGCAGGGGGCTAAATATTTTGCTCCGACCGCATCTCTAACACATGCCTTCTGAGCAAGAAATACTCTATCAGCGTCAGTGGAGTTGCCCCATATTAACAAGCCGTACCTTATGATAGAAGCAATATATCCATGGTACGCAGTTAGTGCTGCCTCAGTAGAAGCAATGTTCCGCACGCGCCTTAGCGCGAACGAAAAATTGTCCATTCTTGACACGAGATCCCTAATGTGCTCCTTCCAGTTACAGTTCTTGTCTAAAATTATACCGAGAAAGTCGAATTATAACTACAAAATTGGATGAGTTTGGTTTTGGTTATGTTTAACTTTAGTTGGTTATTTTTTAGCCATGTCATGAAGTTACGCAGTGTGCAGTTTGTCATCTTCGAAGCTATCTGGGTTCGACCCTTTAATTACTATGGTTGTATCGTCAGCAAAGAGTATAGTTTTGTGTGTCGTTATCTGTGTCAGCTCATTTATATAAAGAAGGAACAACTCTTAGTTTAATACTTTCGTAAATATTTGTTGCAGAAAGTTTACAGTACATTTGCAGTGTTTTTTTTTCTAATTTTAATATGATCTGACCAAACAAAATAATATTTTAGAGGCATTCTTATTTTTCGTTTGGCAGATTATTGGTGTTAAACCCTTCTCTTTTAAACCTTAGCAAGCCAACTTTAAAACTTGTACAAAGTCTTTATGTGTTGACCTGATTATATTTCCTAAATGTCACAGAAATTAACCAAGACACCCTAAAATTGAGAATATTCTTAAAGCTAAAATAAAACCAAAAAAAACATTGGGCAGTAGGTACTTAGTTAAAAACACTCGACAGTCGGCAGAAAATCCAGCATGACTTAAGTAATAGCCTCTTTTTTACCCGACTGCGCGACGCAAAGGAGGGTAATGTTAACAAGTTTACAACGCAAACCAAAGCAGGTACAAGGCGGGGGAATTAGACTAACAGCAGGTACTCGTAGATGGCTGAGATATGCGTCATACTCGTGAACGGGTGCGGTTTGTGGAGACCGGTCTGTTTAGGCTAACTGGAACTTTTTATTAATCATATTTAATTTTAGTTTAATTGGCTTTAGACACAACATTCGGTGCTTGATTATTATGATTATCCATATTTTTTTATTATATAGAATATATAGATCAAGACACTTGGAGACCTTATACATCTCTAAGGATAATTTGGAAATAGTATGTTTATTGTATACTAGAATCACTTACTTTTTTATTTATTACTAGCCATTTCCCGCGGCTTCGCCCGCGTACTATAAGTACTCAAAAAGGATACGATACCCATGTTGATTTTCAGACTTTGTGACCACATTTCCCCCTTTTAGGGGTTGAATTTTCAAAAAACCTGAAACACGTGTTCACTCATTTATCGTTAGGAATACTCCTGTGAAGCTTCGAATAAAATAATCTAACAAATCTTGATTTGCCATACAAGCTTTGGACCCCCATTTTACCCCCTTAGGGAGTGAATTTTGAAAAATCCTTTCTTAGTGCACCCCTAGACCTTATAAGGAACCTACGTGCCAAATTTGGAATCTCTAGAACCAGCGGTTTGGGCTGTGCGTTGATATGTCAGTCAGTCAGTCAGTCAGTCAGTTTCTTCTTTTATATATTTAGATTTAAATTCAAAATTTGTTTCTAACTGTTGATGATGGATTATTATAATTTGGAAATTTATGTAGAAGACACAGTTCAGGTAAGAATGTATATCAAACTTGTATGTAATTCATTTTCAAATAGTCAGATTTGGACTCATCTTTTTTCTTTGGTATTTTTCTTAAACTATAACCTATTGTTGGTTAATCTAACCTTGGTTTGATATGTTTTCTTATAGAACAACGTATATGTATTTTTTAGTTTTGATGTACTGTTGTTTTGAAAAAACAAGTCCCGCCGAGTTTCTTGCCGGACATAATTCTTCTCGGGTCAGAGGTGTAGGGTTAGAACCGGTATAGTTTTTTTTTTCTCTCTTTTACTTTGACGTGTAAAAGTGCCCTTGTGGCCTACTTACTGAATAAATGTTTGAGTTTGAGTTTGAATATAACTATTTTGTCAAAGAGAATTGGGCTCTCATTTTCAATGTGATCCCGTAATAACTTAGTTTATAACCAGGGACCGGCCCGTTATCTCTTATAAAGGGTTTTGTATGGGTTTTGCATAAGGCTTAACTCACCATACCCTTTCTCCGACGATACCCTTTCATTTTGCTTTTAGAGCCCTTATATTAAGGCTAACACCTCTATCACAATACCCTTACGAAACCATTTTCATCCGCTTACCAAACCTAACATATCGCTTATAAGGGTTAGCCTTATAAAAGGGCTTCCCTTTTAGCATATCAGCGTGCTAATTTAAATCATCTACCTTGTTAATAAAGCACACATTCCTCCGAATCCAATAGTACACACGCTCGATGTTCGCGCGCTTCCAAATGATCGAAGCCGCTGTAGATGAAATACGGTTCAATTTTCAATGGCAAAATGCTGTGATTGGCTGTTTGTTACTTTGCGCGGGTCGAGCGACTCGAGCGCATCGTCACGGCGCTTTTTTTAGTCTTAGACATGTGCCAATGTTATCATTATTTATTATTAGATGTCAAAGTGGAGTGAAAATAAACGTCATGTGTAGTGAATTATTATGTTTAGACTACTTTAGACCTACTTGCTGTATGTATAGTGTATAACTCCGTATGTCAAGCGGGCTTTGATGTCGTTTGCCCAATATTACAGGGTTGAATGTTTCACTTTAATCGAATTGGAAGTTGAACCTTGTCATAGTACACTAAGTTTTTCGATATGTGTTAGCAGTTCAAACTGGAAAGTCTCTCAATGGGTTAGCTGTATTTAAGGGACGCCCATTGAAAGGCTTTTATCGCGGAAAGGGTTGTCCGATCCCTTTTTATAACTACATAGGCGTTGCCTTGGCTGGGCCCCACGTTGGGCGCCAATTTAAATATTAGGTTTCGGGCAGTTAAAATTACATACATATTGGCTTAATTATTTTAAATAACAAACAACTCCCATATACGTAGTTTAGTAATTTTATTACATAGTTTTTTTTATGATCTTGTATTTAAATCTAATAACTTAGTTTATCTACACTCACATTGTAAGTCCTCTATAACGTGTTCAAAAACGGTAGGCAATGGCTAGCATTACCACAACCGATTTTATTATGATAAGCTTTTTATGTGTCGCAGTAACGTAATTTTAACTTTACATGCTCAACTATTGATGTGTTATGAGTTTTGATAACATAATGTACACCTGCATGCTCCCGCGCGGCCGCCGACACGCGCCCGCGCGACCGCCGGCACAATCGAGTTGGCCATGGCGGTGCAATGGCGGCCATTCTATGGTTTCGGAATACGGCATTTAGGATAAATAATATGAGTGTAGATAAAGCAGTGTATGCAACTGTACGTAATTAGGCCTTAAAACGTAACAGTTACATAAACTACTATTTAATTTCCCGTGACCTAATCGCCTACCTTTTTTCTATGGGGTTAAGCACATGTCCATTGAGGTTTTAGGAGAAATCCTACAAATCTTCGGAGTTTTCTAGGATAAAATAGATCGGCTACGTAATTGGCGCGGTGCGGTAAGCCTCACTGGTTGCTGCACACCGAGGTAATTACGCAGTGTGGCGGCCCCTTTATTGTCTGTTCGTCGTCAGATAGGTGATTTAATAAAGCTTGTTTTCCAAGGTTTTATAAAATAAGGCAAAGAAGAAATTAAGTTCAAGCTTGCTAGTTTTGCGATAGTAATATTAAAAATTATAGCTAATTTAGTGGCGCCTCTTGTCCTCATTAAATAGCGGTGAGTCATTTGCCCACACACCAACAATATCAACATTTCTACCACATGACAGTTAGTGTACGAGCTCAGTAGCAAGATGCCGGCGTTTGCCATAAATGCGTCGCCAATCGCTGCCGCCGAGTAGCCACTCCGTTTGCACCATATATAACCTCCTGCGGGTTTAGCCAAGATGACAATCGTTTGCAGAAAACGAATCGAAACGCTATCCATCTCTCTATCGCACTATGAAGAGTGAGCGAGAGCGTGTTGCGTTTCGTTTCGTTTTCTGCAAACGATTGTCATCTTGGCTTCAGCGCTTGGTTACCTTATCATCTGTACCCTTACCTGCGCCACGCAGCTCGCCGGCCGTGCCACCAACAGACGCACGCACGCACCGCACTGCCGCAACACGGCCGCCGCCTGCCGCGCGCACATCCCAACTACGCACACCGCGCCGATGCGCAAGAGCATGTCGCCGCTGCGGAGCCGACCATCCTGCGAATATAATTTATATTCGTTAATATGATGGAATCTTTAGGCTATCAAACCTATGACCGAAAATACGATATGCCCTAGGCAAATCTATTTCAGTATGTTTAGCAAAATTCTAACAACCTTGTTCTTCTAATTAAGAGACTTTTCCCGGTACCACAAAAACTAGTTATACCGGGACAAAACAAATATGTATTGAATACGAGAGGCGCGTTGCCAACACGAACGTGTTTCGGCACTATCTGGCTGGAACATGTTGTGCGTAGTAACTAAAAATAAGTGGAGTTTAACCGTAATTTACTTACAATGTTTTTTTTATTCTACACTATTCATATTCTAAGTTAGTTACTTTCAATATTCCTACCCAGAAATCATTATTCTTACACATGTGATCCAAATTTCCCGGAACTCCAGTCCTGGGTACCTGGGAAAAGCCCGGCTTGCTCCTATCCGCCCACACACCTTGCCCGGAACAACAATTTCCGGCGTCGTATTTTACTAAATCCGGTAGGTATGAAGGCCGACAGGCAATCCCTTATATCCCGGCATTTTTTGTAGGTATCTAATATCTAAGTAACCAGTTATTTTTGACCGTCGGTTAATTGGCACTTATTTGTTGCAAATTAACTCTAGTATAAGCTCCTTGAAGGAATACCTGGAATTAGGGGTAATCCTGTATATAAAAAGGCCATCAGTGAGTCTGATGTTTGTGTATTCGTTCTAGGCAACAAATAAATACAGGCATATATTTCTAAAAATTACCTTCGACGTTTCGAGGACGACATTGTCCCCGTGGTCCCGAAGAAAGACTGAAGAATATAATAGCGGTTAAGTCCCGTAATTACAAATAGATATGTGTAAAAACCGTGAAAGTTTAAATCAGTGTTAAATACAGGCAGACTAGATATTCAGCATTTTTTACTCTTCATATTGAAGTAGTTTTTACACAGTTACCAGTTTTACTCTTAGGTTTAAAGACACGTTTAAATAACTCTAATAACTGTAAAACTAATGAGTTTTGACCCTGGTTGCAAATAAGCTAATATAAAATAACCCCTTTTCTGTAATAGGCCGAATTTTCCCGGTATATAAAAATACATTTTATAGGCACATTTCTTGTAGTATAAAGGCAGGTATTATATTTTTACATTCGCCATACTTTTAATATGTAATTTGCAGAAAAAAGTGTAGTACAGTAACTACGCAATCAAAGACGTCAAAAGCTCTTATTCCCTTTTAAAAAGGCCTTTTGACGTCTTCGTTTGCGTAGTTACTTTTGATGCTGACTGTATAATGTCAAAATCTTAAACCGCTGTCTGTTTGGCACGTCCTTGTATATTTTATAGGTATTACAGATTTTGTCAATTAAGCAATTATTGGGTCTTTAGGTACGGAACCCTAAAAACACTTCCTTTTTCCTGAAGCGGCTAATTAATGAATCCATCTTGAAATATTTAAATGAGGTTTCAGCAACGATTGATTCCTTTTTCATCCTGCAATTTTTTCCTCATTTTAAATTAGGGATCTGATAATTGACCGACGAAAAAACCGATACAAATCGTTTCAGTAGGTAGGTACCTAAATTAAGAATTAATTATATTTTTTTCTAATCTCATTCATCATAAAACTAAGTATTAGGGTTGGTGTTTATCAATAGGCTCGGCGCGGGATAGGCATAGGCATAGACAGTATATTCTTTATATGAAAGCCCATACTGTAACGCACATTTAACGTCATCAGAAGGGCGCGGGCTCGGCTTTTTTTCGTATGGGCGATGACACGAGGCCCTACCTATCCCTTGCCGAGCCTATTAGTGTGCGACCACCTATCCATACTAATAAGATTATAAATGGGAAAGTGTATGTGTGTGTTTGTTTGTTTGTTTGTCCGTCTTTCACGGCAAAACGGGGCGACGAATTGACGTGATTTTTTTAAGTGGAGATAGTTGAAGGGATGGAGAGTGACATGGGCTACTTTTTGTCTCTTTCTAACCCTCCACTTCCCTAAAATGCGGGGTGGAAGTTTGTATGGAGCATTCCGGGGGGCAATCAGGAAAGGGAAACCGTGTTACCCCGAATTTAACGCGAGCGAAGCCGCGGGCAAAAGCTAGTATAATATATGACCAGGAGGCCTCTTGTAACTTTGAGGCGCGATCCACACATTGCGCCAACGAGGGCTAATCTAAGGGATGCAGCTATGCGATGGAACGAGATTGGAATATCACTGGCTGCTACTAACGCATTGTTTCTTAACTGGTCCGTGGACAGTAGTCCGTGGTGCCTGGAAGCACATGAAGTGGTCCACGATTTCATAAACATAATGGACCTTTGTCATCTATAAAGATGAAGGAATAATCCTCATAGCTATTTAGACCCAATCACTTAGTGGTCCTTAGCAAGAAAAAAATGTCTAGTGGTCCCTTATCACCGAAAGGTTTAACCACTGCATCCCGTACATTAGCCGATGTTGGCCCAAGACAAGTATGTGGACGGGGCCTAAAAATCTCATATTTGATATCACTCCCACGTCAAGCACATAATCGGGTCACCTTATATCAAAATCTCTTCGAAACGACCTGTTGTCATTATGGCTACTTTAGTATAAGTATTATAGGCCACTAGCGATTAATTGGGTACTTTCCTGGGTAAAAAAAATTATTCTATTCAGTCCGTCAGTTAGATTAACAAAAAATATTGGACACGTATTTTTTATTTTGTCAATCAAACAAAAATTGGTGAAGATATAGCCCGTTAAAATTCCGCGTGACGTCACATTATGCTAAAAAGAGTACTGAAATGTGACGTCACGCGGAACTTTAATCTTCACCAATTTTTGTTTGATTGACAAAATAAAAAATACGTGTCCAATATTTTTCGATAATCCAACTGACGGACTAAATATATTTTTTTAGGAAAGTAGCCAATTGACATTGAGGACCGAAATCATTACCAAATCGATACATACTTGATCGTGGCGTTTTTTGTAAGCAATAAAGTACCTTATTAATTAAAAGGTGGAAGAAAGAAAAACTCCGAGTGACTCGGGGCAAGGAAGTGACTACGATTGCCGATTGGAAAGTCGCTTTGAGTAGAGTTTAATTAAAGATCTGGGATTTGAGTGAACTTGGCTTTGAAGAGCTAAAGCTAAAGTATCAGGGTTACTTGAAGAAGACCTGTTTCTAAAAGTTTTCGTTTCAATACATTTTATTCTCACTAAATTTGTCGTAATGTAATAAACTAATAAATACCTCTTACTATAATTATACTTAGAGCGGTATTCGAACTGTAGAATTATAATTATTTAGGTATATTTAATTTTATATCCTTATGTAGTAGAGGTGTTTTCTGCCAATACATATCAATTAACAAAAATTGGTATCAACATATGTATGAACAGATTATAATTTAGATAATTAATATCACAGTGTCTGTTTGACGATCGTATTGACGTTAAGTAATCTCGTTTTGACACCTGTTTGACATGAAATTGATAACAATAAAAAGGATTATTTGGATTATCCAAACGTCACTTCGAGTCTCTTGGCTGGTCTAATCTAATTACAATATGTTTTTTATACCACGACGGTGGCAAACAAGCGTACGGCCCACCTAGTGGTAACTAGTTACTGTAGACTATGGACGCCTGTAACTCCAGAGGATTCATATGCGCGTTGCCGACTCTTTTTTAAGGATACACTACTTATTTTTAGAACCTCAAACAACAGCTACATATAAGTACAGCCCCTTCAGAAAACCTCGGCAGGGAGTTCATTTCACAGCTGAAGCGTTCGCGGGAGCAAATTCCTCTTAAACTTCACAGTGTGCGACCCTTTAGATATCAAATTGAAATCAAACCAACTAACCAAAATCCTTCAAATAGGCCATCTAGTCGAATTTCAGTTACGCCTCGCCTGTGCAAAAAAAATTTCCAGTCATATTTTATAATTTTCCTCATTTCATATAAATTAATGAAGCTCATTTATACCAGGAACTGTGACTGATGATATGCGAATAAGCTGTGAGTAAAAGTAATAAATATATTTCACATAACGCGCTTGAAATTGAAAATAGCTGAAATATTAACACATAAATTAATGGAATAATGGTGTACGTGAGCGAGATGGAAGAAAACGGCTAGTTATTTATGAGCCGGCTTACTGTCAGCAACTGGTTTCAATTTGGTTACTTACCCCTTCTTTCATAAACGTCTTACAAGCCACATTTAACTAATAATCGTTTGTTCTTATCCGTCACTTTTACACTACTTTTTGTTAGAAACAGATCAAACATAAATTAACTAAATGAGGTTTGTAAGACGCTTATGAATAAGGGGATAGGCACTAATCTCCTTATACATAAATATAGCTAACCTCTGTTAAACTGCGTCTCTTTCTTACATTACGTTAAGTTAAAGTCAAAATTACAGGTAAGAACAAATGAACGTTTAAATGCTTGCGAATCGATAGTCTGCTAAAATATTCCGGCGAATCAGTATTTACTCGTTTCTAAGAAATATTCGATGTTTAAAATTTGAAATACATTTCTGTTATATTTTACCTACAATTTTGTGCCGCTTCCGCAAAGATTCGTGTTTTGTTCAAAAACAATCAACGGTTTGATAATGTTAATTTTGTTGGTTAAATACCTGTCCCAGAAAATATACTAAATTGTTTATTTATTTATTTCTGAGTAAGATAAGGAGCCATCGTTAAAGAATTTTAAAATCTCGTATCGATAACATCCCCCTCCTCCACACAGACATTGGAGACGGTATAATACATTTTAGGCCAAGCAAATAAGATCTATAAAAAGTGTTTTGAGAAATTTATTCCCAGCAGGCTGGAAATCGTTTCAATACCTTCATGTGGTCCTAAATGCATGTAATCCGAGTTTGCCCAATCCCAAGAGGTGTGCATAACTTTTTAGCGAAGTTTTTGCTCTTTGTCAGGTTTTTGCTTGTAGCTCTAAAACAGTACGCACGACGGAAAATGTCATGTATATCAATATTAAAGAGGGTTAAATTCTGCCTCGAATTAGTATCTTTACTTCTAATTCGGTTCATTTAGAACCACATGAAGGTATTAAAACGATTTCCAGCCTGCTGGGAATTAAATCTTCAAAAAAATCTTATTTTCTTGGCCTATTTAGGGCGAGAGGCTGTTAGTTTGTGCATACAATTGAATATTTTATTTATGTTTGCGACAAAAGTTAGGCTGTTATGATTAAGTCAGGATGTTTTTTAAAATATTGTAAGACTTAAAAAACTACTGGTAATTTATTTACCTACTTGTTAACAAGTCGAACTCCAAAACAGAGTCCAGTTCTACTTGTTAACTAGTTCTACTCTATTATATGATAACGTAAAATACATTTCTAGTTTCTGCAAATAACTACCATGCAGCATTCAAATGATTAACAAAAGAATTTCGCATTTTACTTTAAAATTGATATTAATATAGAAATGATATCTAGTTATCGATTTTTGTGTCTAAATACCCGTACAATCCAACTTATGTCTACCTGCCAGCGTTGATATATTTCAACAAGAAAATTGTGTTTTTCTTCGCAGCACTTATACAAATGAGTTTTCCGTGTTTTCGCGGTTAGTTCTACTTTCGTTGCGGTTATGTTTTTGTTTACAAAACAATGTCGAAACTGTTTAGAATAGCTTCGACCATATACGGACATGGATTAATACAAAGTACTCGTTTTATCGGAAGTAGAAGCGCATTTTATAAATACCTACTACCTACTCGTATCTATTTTAAAAGCTATTTACCTAATTACTCGTACTCAGCAATGAAATAGATTGACGTCGAATCTATTGCCTATCTTAGCAGTGTCCCTTCCAGGTTGCAGGAATGTTTGTACATCTCTAAACTTAAACATATGAGAGCAGGTCGTATAAGTTTTAATTAACGACACAGCGTCTGCCAACGATTTTTATCACGACGGCCAAAAAAGGGGCTGTCTATGAAGTCTCGCCCAGAACATCGCTTTTGACGACCATGCCCGAAGAGCGGCCGCCCACAATGCCTCGCCTGCCGGTCACACTCACCCGGTCAGCCACGCTACCCAGCAACACGCCTTGATGAAGACGCCCGAAGAGCTACCACCAATGATGCCTCGCCTAGCAGTCACATTCACCCGGTCAGCCACGCCGCCCGGCAGCAGCACGCCTTGACCAAGACGCCCGAGGAGTGACCACCAATGATGCCTCGCCTGGGAGTCACACTCACCCGGTCAGCCACGCCGCCCGGCAGCACGCTCTTGACCACGACGCCCGAGGAGCGGCCGCCCACAATGCCGAAGGCGAGCCCGGAGCCATCGTTCACCAGCTCCACTGCCTCCACTTGAGCCCACTCCCCGAACACCTGCTGTTAAAAAAACTCAAGGTTACAGTTAAGTTTTCCTGAAGATATCCCTAATTTTATGATGGCTATTACTCCTCGTCGGTTATATTATAGCGAATGAATTCTGCTAATGTCGGGGTGTAGACTTTTTAAAGAGAAACGTTTTTCGAAAACATGTCAAAAAGTCGGCAAATGAAAGCTAACCTTTAGGTGTTTCTAAAAACACGCCAGAAAAAACGCCCCAAGCGATATCGCTCGGATTTTGAGGCTGTCGGCGGAGAGTTTTAGTAAGGTTCGTTTTTAGGGTTCCGTAGCCAAAATGGCAAAAACGGAAACCTTATAATTTCGTCATGTCCGTCTCTCCGTCCATCCGTCCGTATGTCACAGCCATTTTACTCGGAAACTATAAGACTTATCTTAATAAAATGTAGATGAGGTGTATTTTGTATGCCGCTATTTAGTTATGTAGTTAAATTACAGAAAAAATAATCTCAGGGGGGGCGGCATACACGTCTACGTACTTAGTATCTAGGAAAATTGTTTTGAACATTATCGGTCCAGCCATTTTTGAGTTATTTCCAAAAAAACTTCTTCCATAGGCATCAGATACGACCTTTTGTCATTAGTTTGGTTCTTATTCTATTGAAGCTACGACACCCTCCATTATGCGTGGTCCGACACGCATTTGGCCGGTTTTTTTCATTAAACAAGCATAGTCCCTGTTTTATAGGAGCGGCATTTTCTCGTTATATCATGAAAACATTCGCTAGCCAAATCGACGTCACTGAAGTGTATGAGAGGCGTCAGCATTAAGTTACAGAATAAACAAACCGTCGGTCGGCTTGAAAACGGTTGAAAAACGGCCATCATTATGATCCGACTTAAAGATTTCAAAAGATTTTCTCAACACGGTTATGTTTTTTAGGGTTCCGTACCTCGAAAGGAAAAAACGGAACCCTTATAGGATCACTTTGTTGTCCGTCTATCTGTCTGTCTGTCTGTCTGTCTGTCTGTCTGTCAAGACCATTTTTCTCAGAAACGCGTGGAGGTATCAAGCTGAAATTTATATCAAATACTCAAGTCTATTGTCCCTTGGAGCTGTGAAAAAATCAAACTTAAAAGCCAACGCAATCAAAAGATACAGTCGTTTATGCTGCAAATATTAGTTTTTCGGCACTCGCAAAACCTACGGGGTACTTCCCGTAAACTCAGAAACTTGAAATTTGGCACGAAGCAACGTCATATAGCATAGACAACGGAAAAATTACAAAAAGTAGAATTTTTTTGTAAAATATTACAAAAAAATATTTTTTTAAATTTTAAACTTACTACCTTTTTCCTCGTAAACGCGTGGAGGTATTAAATTGAAATTCATGTCAAATACTCAGGGCTATAGGACCTTTCAGATGTAGCAAAACCAAACTTTTATGTCAACGCAATCAAAAGAAATAGCAATTTAAGTTGCATATTTTGAAACTGAGTACTTGCAAGAAACTCAAAACCTAAAGGGTACTTCCCGTAAACTCAGAAAGTTGAAACTTGGCAAGAAGAAACTTCATATAGCACAGACAAAGGGAAAATTACGAAAAGTAGACATTTTTAGTAAAATCATACAAAAAATATTTTTTCAAATTTTAAACTTACTACCTTTTTCCTCGTAAACACATAGAGGTATTAAATTGAAATTCATACCAAATACTCAGGTCTATACTACCTTTCAGCTGTAACAAAATCAAACTTCTACGTCAACGCAATGGGTGAACTTTTACTTATATACCTACAGGTTTGTACGGAACCCTCGGTGCGCGAGTCCGACTCGCACTTGGCCGGTTTTTTTTATGTTTGTTACTCCATAACTCTGTCATGTCTGAAGCGATTTTGATTTTTTTTAATTGTAAGTATTCGTATAAGTAGATTGGTCCGGTTTTTGTCAAAACACAGTTCTGATGACGGGATCCATGAGGAATCGAGGGAACGCCTCGAATCTTAAAGGCATAACATATAAGTATAGTGCATTCATATACATAATAGCCTATTATGTATAGGCATACACCGTGGGCCCATATAACTAGACAGATTTTAACAGTGTATTCCTGATCATATTTAGATACTAAAATGTCCTATAAACTTTTCTGGAATATACCTAGTTTCAGAGTTAATACCAATTTTTAAAAAAATACACTTTTAAAATTTTTTTTTTGCGAAATTGACCTAAAGTCACATAATATTTTTTCCTTCTTTTGGTCTTAGAAATTTGTAGTTAAGATCTGTCGGGTTATCCAGCCCACGGTGTATATAGTGATTTTTGTGTTTTTATCAACACATCAAGCTTCATTCAAAAAAGTGTCATTTGATGAAGTGGAATTGCTAATGATGATCAGAACGGAACTCTTCAACGACGCATAGTTCACGTTTGGTGATTTGTCCTCTTCGCTGTGTTTGTTAAGCAAATTAGATTTTCAAGACATTTTTTTCTCAAGCTCGACATCTGATGATGGGATTCATGGGAAATTGAGGGAATCTCCTCAAATGTTAAAGGCATATATATAGTGGGTAGTGGGTCTAGTATTTTCATCAACAAATCATTTATATTTTTGTCACTTTTAAAATTTTTTTTTTGCGAAATTGACCTAAAGTCACATAATATTTTTTCCTTCTTTTGGTCTTAGAAATTTGTGGTTAAGATCTGTCGGGTTATCCAGCCCACGGTGTATATAGTGATTTTTGTGTTTTTATCAACACATCAAGCTTCATTCAAAAAAGTGTCATTTGATGAAGTGGAACTGCTGATGATGGTCAGAACGGAACTCTTCAACGACGCATAGTTCACGTTTGGCGATTTGTCTTCTTCGCTGTGTTTGTTAAGCAAGTTATTCCATTGTATGGAATCTAAGAGTGCACCAACTACAACAATCTTTTACCGGCCTCCAATGAAGTAAATTTTTATTTCTTAAAAAAATAATAAGTAATTCTTTACTTTATGGCTTGCCATGCCTTCCACACTTACCATAATGATTTTGCTCCGCCGCTTGCTCCCAGGCCTGCGCGCGCGAGTCTCCGATCAGCTGACCTTCTCTGCCATCTTGTCGTCTCACTGACAGCTATCACGGAAACAGTCGAACGGCGATCGGGCGACTTCGGGCAAAGCACAGACGTATTCGCACATTGCGATTCTCCTGCTTTTTAACCGATTACGCGGCTGGTAGTTTCTCTGGACGTAAAGTTTCGATGTAGTTGTATGAACTGTAACAAAAAGCATTCCCAATTATCAAAACCGCTTTAGTTTGTATCCTAAAAATGATTCGGCATACACCGCACGGCTAGAAAAAAATTGTCGGGGGATATTACAGTATCAAATCAAAGGATTTTTATACGCGATTTTTTACCTTGATGAAAGTTTATATGAAACAGGCATGACCTCTTTAACGGGCATACGGCTGTTAGAAATTATGTGAACTGTGACGCTATAGCTTTGAAATAAAGTTCAAGTAATGGTGGGAAATGTATTCCCTATGCCATATAAAGGCTTAAACTAAAGTATTTTTCTCAAACATGCTCGGAAATGTTCCTGTTACGTTAGTAATTAGAGACCAGTAGGGACTCTATTCCAAGGCAGGTTCAGCGCGACGTACGTAAAGGATTTTCATACAACATTAAATCACTCAGCCAGTAACTGAAGCACTAAACAAGTAATTTTATTTCCTTACATGTTTGAGAAAAGCACTATACATGCTTCGACCGTAATCAGCTTACCTGGCTTCGTATTGTAGCCGTCCTCGTCTTCGACTCGGACGGCTACTAAATACTCAGCCAGGAAAGCTTACTTACTGGTCTCTGCAGTAATGTACTATAACTACTCATTAATTTTTGTTCAATGTGTGGACACTTTGTACTGGACTCGCGACGGTTCAAACTAGGAAAAGTAAGAAACGTCTCTTTAAGAGTTCATCTTTAAGAGTACATTCAGAAAGCAAAATCAAAGATTCCGAAAGGAAAAAGTTTAGGGGACTTGAAAAGTTGGTGCTTTTTCAATTAAACTTCGAACAAATTAACACTTGAAGCCCAGTTTCATTCTTGAATGAGACATGTTGAAGATTAGTATATTTAACAGATACTATGATATGTAGTGTAACTAAGTAAATGTTAAGCTTCTGCTTTAGGTCTCCCCGTTTTTGGTGAGGTGTCCATAAACGAAAGCTATAGTTTCATAAATAATAATTAAGTAATCAAATTACCCATCTAGCTTATTCCCACTGTATATATACGAGTACCTATCATAGAGATCGCCAATAAAAGGGAGTGTGCCCTTCGAACAAAACTAAGGGGCGATGCGGTGACTCAGTCACACTCTTTACAAAATTGATAATATGTGACACTTTTTTTATAAAGGTACCTTTGGCGGATGGCGCTTACGCTGTACGTTGTAAAGATTCAATATTGTATTTAGCTATAGAAGCGTAAGCGACCACCAAATGGTACCTTTGTCGAATAAGCGTCACATGTTAACTTATTTTCATGTCGGCATTATTGTCTATTTAACTGTAATGTCTGCCTAACTGTGTACTTAACTGTATTGTCTATCGTTACTCCCTCCATCAAAACGAGATGCAATGCCCTAGATTAGTTAGACTCGTCTTTCAGTCTCACATTCTTGTCGAAATCCACATTGGAAACCAGAATTAGATAGTTCAGTAGATACACCTTCATAGTGCAGTAGTCATCAAATATATCGGAGCGGCCAAGGTACTTATATCGGAACATACACTTTATCGCCTTGACAATACAGGCGTTATTCCGATATTTTTGAACACCATGAACACTCCTTTATATCTTATGGTGACTATTCTTACCTATATATAACGTATACGGTAGCTAATGTGTAACCTTTTCCCTTATCGTTTCATCGCAGCGCCAATAAGTGCCCCAATAATTCGGGTTCCGCGCGGCCCGACAGCCTATTACTGACTCGGGGTGACAAATGATATCTTTGACAGTTTCCGTATTATCAGGGCTAGGGCTACGACTTGGAAGTTGGAACCCGTAAAAAATCCAAAAGTGAGGTGTGGGTACTGCGAATGTCATCTCGCTATGCGTGGTAGGGCTAAGCACAGCGAATGTCATCTCGCTCAAATCTGGAGCAGAGCCCGAGTCGGAAAATATCTCCTTACAGAAAACCACAGCCAAATAGCACTAGACCCTACTCATAGTGGTGTGTGTTCCTGCTGGTGAGTAAGGTTGCCAAAGAGCTCAAAGAGGACCTAGTGTGCTGACGATAAGGTACCCTCTTGTTCCTTTAGCCCTCAACACAGTGAATCCCCGATTTTTTTGTAAACGGCCGGCAACGTGCATGTGATACCTCTGGTGTTGCAGGCGTCCATAGGGTACGGTATCTGCTTACCTTCAGGCGGGCCGTATGCTTGTTGGCCACCGTCGTGGTACAAAAACAATACGGTAAATACTGTCACGTTGTCCCTACTATAGACAAAGGAATACGTAGCCGTATTGACTAATGAATTAGGCTGCATGTACGGTAGGTAACTTAAATATCACATAATGCCGCCAACTGCTTCAGCAGCCAAATTTTGAAAATTCGATGCTTTTCCCCGACAATTGTCAATAATGGTCTCGGCAGTCCCGCTAGCAACAAGAAGGTGGCGCCACGGTCGTGTTGTTAAGCGCCGTTATTATCACCAAAAGTCAAACCACGTGCCTCGTACGTAGAGGGCGCGTGGTTGTCACACAGCTATGGCGGCAGCATTTCCGCCAAAACGGACCAATCAGCGGCGCTCGCGCTCATCATGCCACTGGAATCTCGTAACGTGATTGGCCGAGACATCGCTACCCAATGGGAGACGTGCAGAGTACTGGAGGGAAATCTCGACCCCGTCGGCGAAAACGTGGAGCGGCGGCATTCATTCCTTTCTGGCTTCTTGTTGCGAACAGTCAAACTTACGTATTGTTAAAAATAAAGATAAGTACTTCTGGTTAGTGTAATTATGCTTGTAGTATTTGTATAGGCTTTGTGGTTCATTCGCTTATTATTTAGGGTTTGCTTTCGATTGCGTTCCTTATCATTTTAAACATAACGTTACCGTAGTATTAAGCTCAATATTGAGCCTTGCTTTGAATTATTGGATTAACAAGTTAGTGCACAATAATTTGAGTTTATAGTGTTCGAGTTTTATTTTTGAATTGTGTTACTTCCTGTTATTCGATTTAAATTATAGCCGTTTAGTTTTCGCGATAATTTGAGTTGATAGTATTCCGTTTCTGAATAGTGTTACTTTTCGTTATTTGATTTGAATTAGCCTTTTAGTTTTTGCGATAACGGTTAACGTATCTAATGTTTTAAAATTAAATGTATTCTAGTGGTTAAAATATTTAACTGGGCCTTTCATTGTTACATAATAAGTATTACGTTTTATAATGTAGCTTAGCAATAATATTGTTAGTTTTTGCTGGGTTTTGAATAATCAATAAATTGCGTATGTTTACTTTTTACTTGTTTTATAGAATCCAGTTGTATTAATAACGTTTTCCCTTATGGGTTATGAATGATTCAAACAACAAACACTTAAGAGCCATGCTCTTGTCGGTGCAACTCAAAGTGGGCTCTCCATTTGCTTCGGTCCCAGGCCTCCTCTTTGATCTCTTGGTACGACCTGACCTTAACATTATTTTTAATTTGGTCTATATAATTAATTCTAGGTCTTCCCCTTCCTCGCCTTCCTTCCATTTTTCCTTCAACTATCTTCTGTATAAAGTTGTCATGTCGTATGAGGTGGCCCATCATCCTCCCTCTTCTCGACTCTATGCTATCCATCAACTGCCTCTTTTCCTCCACTCTTTCCAGCACTTCTTCGTTCGTCACTCTCTCAGTCCAGCTTATCCTCTCCATCCGCCTCCAACACCACATTTCAAACGCCTCAAGTATACTCTTGTCCCTCTGTGTCAGTGTCCATGTCTCGCTGCCGTAAAGTGCTATGCTCCATATATATGTTTTTACAAATTTCTTCTTTGTGTTTTTGGATATGTTTGAAGTTAGTAGGTTCCTTTTATTATGAAAAGCTTGTTTGGCCATTGCTATCCTGGCTTTTATATCGGGCGTACACCTAGAGTCGGCGGTGATGAGGCTTCCTAAATATCTAAAGGATTTAACCATTTGGACCGTTGATCCATTTAGTAAAATTTGTGACAAGGGCTGGTTTTCTTTTTTTGACGTCACTAAAATCTTGGTCTTATTTACATTTATCTTCAGTGCGAATTCTTTAAAAACTTTATCCACTAAACTTAATAATGTCTCTAAATCTTTATTTGATTCTGCTATTGCCGCTATATCATCCGCAAATCTTATGAATTTTATATTATGTCCATTAAATTTTACTCCTATGTCTGATTGTTCTTCAATTTTCTTAATTGCTGATTCTATGAAAATGTTGAAGATTAATGGAGAGAGTGAGCAACCTTGTCTTACCCCTTTCCTTATCTTAGCTGTTCCTGTCTCTTCTCCTATTTTTATCATTGTTTCTTGTGCTTTATATAGATTGTATATGAATCTTCTGTCCCTGTAATCCAGCCCTATTTCTTTGAGTTTCTTTAACATTTTCTTCCAGTCAACGCTATCAAAAGCTTTTTCTAGGTCTACAAAAGCTATGTATGTGTCTAACCCTACATCTAATCTTCTGTCTATTGTTAATCTTAATGCCAATATAGCTTCCCTTGTACCCTTGTTTTTCCTAAAACCGTACTGATCTTCCCCCAGATTCCATTCTATTTTATTTCTTATCCTATTTTGTATTATTTTCAGTATAATCTTAGAGGCTTGTGACACTAAACTGATTGTTCTATATTCTTCACACTTAATAGTATTAACTTTTTTGGGTAGGGTGACCGTCTTTGTTTTTCTAAAGTCGTTTGGAATTTGTCCAGTGTTGTACATAATTTTTGTTACCTTGAATACCTCGTCAATTAACATCTCATTGTTACAGTATTTGATGAGTTCTATATGTAATGCATCGCTTCCAGTCGCCTTTCCATCACTAATATTTTCTAAGGCTAAATTGAACTCCTCTCTGATCAGTTCTGGGCCCAAGTCCTCTGTCTCTATTTCAGAAATATCTTCAATATCTTCATCAGTGAGACCATCTCCCTTATATAACTGCTCTATGTATCTTCTCCATCTTTCCATTACTTCTCCATTATCTACTAGTAATTTTCCTTGCTCATCTAATATAGTAGTGGATTTAGTTGTATGTTTCTTAGCAAGTCTTCTTATGATATTGTATGCCCTGTCTATTTTTCCCCCTTTCATACAGTGATCGATGCGATCACAATCTTCTTGGACCTCTTTTTCCTTACATTCTCTGCATCTTGTCGTTATTCTATTAGTCAATCTTTTATATTCCCTTTTGCTGTTTGGGCTTTCCTTATTACGGTATTTTCTTCTTTCTAGCATCAAGTCAATAATTTCAGCATTCAGCCATTTCTTCCTAGGTTTTATTTTCTCTTTTCCCAAGTGTTCTTGTGCACTTGATATAATAATCTCTTTGATACTATCCCATTTTTCATTTATATTAACATTATTATCATTATTTGGTATATTACTATTATTGTCTAAATTATTTTCTTTATATATTCTTAATTTGTCACCTATGCTTTTACTATATTGCACTTTTCTATTGTTTTCCTTATCTCTATTCCTTAGGATACTGATATCGATTTCTTTGGTTTTCTGTTTTCTTCCTGTTTTCTTTGCTTGCATGTCTACTTTACTCATTAATAAATTATGATCAGTATTCAGATCAGCTCCTGGAAATGTTTTGCAATTTGTTACCCAACTCTTATACTTATCCTTATGAATGATTATGTTAAAGTAATCAAATATGCAACCCCTGTTTTACTGCTTTGCTATTAGTTTATTATAGGAGTAGTGTTAAAATAAACCAGGCTGATTTGAAACTTTGACTTTTATTCCTTTATTAATAAATGCCTTAACACAATATCTGTTACCATTTGTCGGTTAGAAGTTGCTCTTATATTTTTCAAAAGTTAAATTGCAGTTTATTTTTGTGGCACCTCGTAGCCGGATCGTGGTCATTAATTTCAATAAAATAATTAAATTGAATGAAATTTTTGTTTTTACCTTAATATAGAAATCTCCTCCCTCTCTCATGTATCTCCCTCAATCAATACGCAAAGAAAAATGATCGTAACAATATAGGTAAGTAGTAAGGGAGCCAAAGAGGAGATTTTTGTAGTCCCTCGAGGGCGTCAGATTAGGATATATGTAGTGATATCTGGCAACCCGTGGACACCTCCCTCAAACTCTTTTAGCCGGCACCTTTGGTGGGTTGGTTGGTGGGAGGTTGATGCGCAGATAAAGAATTGATTGTTGAATTGTGGATTGGATCATTTTGTTCCAAGTTGATGCTTTGATTGTAGTAATACATAATCTGACATTTATCTAGGATTTTCTTAATCTGACGGTTTCTATTTTAATATTGAGGTTATTCTAGGAAGTCCATCGTAAATGTCAATGCCATCATCCATTTTGTCAGATTATCATACAGTCGCCATCAAATATATCGAAGCGGCCAAGGTACTCAAAAATATCTGAGCATGCACTTTATCACCTTGATAATAGAGGCGTTGTTCAGATATTAGTGACCACCTTGGCCGCTCCGATATATCTGTTGGCGACTGTACCATACTGCGTCATCAGTGACACGTTGGAAGCTTCCAGTTTCAATATCTGACGCGCTTGCAATTGAGCAAGTACATGTGACCTCTTGTTTGTTTATAATCTTTGAAAGTCTATAGAAATTACCCCTACTAATGAAAGTACATATATATAGTTACATTATTTAAACTTTTTTTCTTTTTACAATGTAGTCTTCAAAATGTCTAGGTCCGGGCGACGCTAGAGTGACTCCTAATTTACTAGTAGCATCATGGGCTCCCCTAGGTACTATTATGATTATGACCACAACACTTGACAAATATAGCCTTAGGCTTCATTAACTAATTGCATTTTTAAATTATATTTAATATATAAAGTGGCAATTAGTTAATGAAGCTTATTTCCACTGAAATTACGTAAGTGCCCATGTAATTCCGGTCAGATTTCACTATGTTTCGATCAATTTACGATCATCTTTTTCGGAACATGCCTCCGCGGCCGGAGCAAGGACTCCACTGCGGGCTTGCGCCCTCCCTCTTTTTTAGGGTTCCGTAGTCAACTAGGAACCCTTATAGTTTCGCCATCGCCGCCCGTCCGTCCGTCCGCGGATAATCTCAGTGACCGTTAGCACTAGAAATCTGAAATTTGGTACTAATATTTATATCAATTACGCCGACAAAGTGGTAAAATAAAAAGTGGAAAAAAATGTTTTATTAGGGTACCTCCCCTATACGTAAAGTGGGGAGTGTTTTTTTTTTTTATTTCAACCCTAACGTGTGATAAATTGTTGGATAGGTACTTAAAAATGAATAGGGGTTTACTAAATAATTTTTTGATAATGTTAATATTTTCGGAAATAATCGCTCCAGAAGTAAAAAAAATGTGTCCCCCCCTCTAACTTTTGAACCATAAGTTTTAAAAATATGAAAAAAATCTCAAAAGTAGAACTTTATAAAAACTTTCTAGGAAAATTATTTTGAACTTGATAGGTTTAATAGTTTTTGAAAAAAAAATACAAAATAATTTCTGAACTAAGTTTGTAATTTAACCGTATAAGCAGGTGTTTATTGTACCTGTAATTTCTACAAAATCGCAATGAAATGACGTGCTTTCAAATAAATTAAAAACGGTGAAAATCGGTTCACGCAATAAAGAATTATCCCATAAAAATCATCTTCCTTACTTTAAGCTCGCGCGCAATAGTTTACTTAATTTGCCGATAGATGTCGCTGTACGTGGAACTACATGGCGGTGTTATTTTAACTCTTAAGTGGGGACACTTACTGTGACGGACGGAAAACTACGGAACCCTACACTGAGCGTGGCCCGACACGCGCTTGGCCGGTTTTTCCTCCTTCTTTGCACATTCCCACTTTAGGTGAGGTGGGCTCTCCTAATTTTGCTGCGCCATGACATTCTGCGCCCTCATTTCTGATATTTTTTTTTACGAAAGTAATATTTTTGATATATCCCTATTAATATTATTAATGTAAAAGTTACCCTGTCTGTTTGTTACCTCTTCACACTTAAAGGATAGTTCACGCTGTTCCGTTCCGCGTCCTACGACGACGACACGTCTTGTAGGACGCACGATCGGAACATTTGGAACAGCGTGAACCATCCTTAAGCTGCTAAGCTAATTTAGAGGAAAGTTAGCTATGAAAAAATCGAGTCCCGAGATAGGATAATTTTTATCACGTAAATTATAGCACAAAATCTGGAAAACTGTCACACTTATATTCATTGATACGACTATTTCTAAGCAACAGTATATCGCCAGGCCACGTTTCAACGTCATTTATTTATTAGGTGCAAACAAACATGACGGGTCAAAAATGAGTAAATACGTGAGGAAAAACAAGGGTTTTCCTGTAATCGATAATTTAATGCTGAGCTCGGATACAGTGAGTGTGTTGATGTAGTGTGGGAAAGTATCACGTTTTTTGCCATCCTGTATAGTGAGTGCAAGCTGTGTATACAGCTGTAGTATATAAGCTGTGCAAGTGTATACAGAGTGCAAGCTGGCAAAAAACTAGATACTTTACCGCCACTGAATCATTGCTTTAGCCTTAGTGGGGTGATTATGCTAGTTTCCCGGCCAGTGCCAATGTTGAAATTTTTATTTTTTATTTTTATTTTATTTATTCAAATAAGTTACACAGTATTACAGTAATAAAACCAATGCACTGCGAACTACAAAAATATACAGAAAAATATTTATAACTAGTTTATTTAGGCGACGTAACTGCGTGGCTCCGTTGCGCCGTCTGATCTGGTGTAGGATTCGGTAGAGTGCCCCGGAACTGCCGAAACACAACACCCTTCGGCCAGAAGTCAGCATTCGCTATCGTGTCCTGCAACGGTCGCGGCACGCGCACCACAAACGAGCTGAAGTGCACGTAATGGCGGGACCGCAGCTGGTGCACCCTCAACGAGTAGCCAGTCTTCCGGCGGACGTACTTCACCACATCGTCGGCCACGGCGGAGTAATGCAAGCGCGACACGTAGAGCGCCTTACTCGGTGTCGCAATCCGAAGTCCAGAATTAGCCGGCTCGGCAGTGCCACACAGAGTCTTGCGGGGCGCCCTGCACGCCTTGCGCTTCCGTTCCACCAGTGTGAATCCCTCCTTATCCACATTGGTGCGGGAGGAGTTTTCCTTATCGGGAACCCGTACTACCCACGCCTTAGAAGGCGAGGAGGCCCGGTAAGCTGCGACTGGCTGACCGGCAACGTCAGCATAAGCACGCTGACGTGATTTAGAAACAGTATAGTGCAGTCATTTGAAGCGAAAAATACGGTCTTACCTCCGAATTTTTTTACTGTGAACCGATTTGCATGAAATTTTGGAATTAGGCTCATCTTACCCTTAACTTCAAAAGTGAAAATGATCTGAACTCCGCCTATTATTTTTAAGGGGTGTAAACAACCCCTTAATGGAAAAATTGACATTGAGCCATTTTATCGCAAGAAAACATGTCTAATAGTAAGTGGTGAAATTGTTAAGTATTTTCTAACATAATTACCTCATATTAAAATCATTTTCAACCCCTTGAAAATCTTACAACCCTTGCAAACAACCCCTAAATTGAAAAAATCACAAAAAAATACTTTGGTATGACATAAAAAGATGTAAGTATAGAGTAAGTAATATTTTATATTCTCTATAATAATTATCAAATTTTTAACCCCCTTTTAACCCTTGAAAACTAACTACCCCTTGATAAAAAAAAATTTTTTTTTTTTTATAAAATGAAAAGGATTTAAATATTATTCCACACTCTCGAAAATGATTATCATATTCTTAAGCTTTTCTACCCTTAAAACTACCCCTAAATTAAAACAGTAAATATATATGATTACATATTTAAAAATAATTTAAAAATATTATAGTCTATGGTTCGTTCTAGATTGATGAAATATGAAAGTCTTCTACGATTCCGAATCGATCCATGACACTGAATAAAGTGTTATCCTTCTTCGCTTAGCCCAAAACTGTAACCTGCCGGTAGCGCAGGCGGTGATGCGGACGCTGGGCCGCATGCGGTAGCGTCCCTAAAGGCCTAACACCTCCGGAGGTTGACATCGGAACAACGAGCGGCATACGCGGGTTTCGTATTCCCTCTTAGGAGGTGTTTAGTTATGGTCTTTATAGACCACGTCGCGTCAAACTGATGGAAGCTGCACGACGGTGGCTCGCTGTTCCTGCGAGCAGGCTGTCGGCGACGCTGGCGCTCGACGTGCCGGTTGTCCAGCACGAGAGTTCAACGGGTACGCCGTGGGCCTGCGACAGCTGTAGGCCTGCCGTAGTGTAACCAGGTACCGAACCGTTAGCTAGCGCGGGATTCCGCAGCCGAGAATATACTGACCAATTGTAAGCACAAACCCTGTTTGTTATTAATTAGGGAGTTAAGATATAAAAGAAGTGTAGTGGAGGGGTATTTACTGCAAATGCTGAATATAAGTGTGGGATGTTTAATAAATCTTGTCGCACAACCTGGGATTTTCATTTTACAAAACCAAGAATCATTTCAATATATACACATTACAATAGTTGTGGGTCTCTATTATACTGCGTACTTTCACATTGCTCCAAATATTCACACTCCGAAATTTTCAGTTACTAAGTAGAAAAAAATATGATAAGTTTTTACCAGGAGTGCGATTTTTGAATCTCACCAAGTGACTAATTCTCACCGATGTGAGTGATTTCCGATAGTAAATCACTCACATCGGTGAGATTTAGTCACTTGGTGAGATTCAAAAATCGCACTCCAGGTTTGTTTAGGACCATAACTCCTTCAATTTTCATGCTATCACAATTTATAAAAAACCATTGTAAAGGTAATTAAGAGAGCTACAACATCCTTCATTGCAATATATAGTAAAAAACCTTTTTCTAAAACGGTGAAGGGTTAAAGGGCTTAAGAGAGGCTGTGATTGCGCTGCCACGCGCTCTTTAAACAATCATATCTCCGTCAATTTTTGTTTGACAGAAAAAACAAAAAAACCAAATTGTTTGTCAGAAAAATACCTAAATTTTTAATCCATACTTTTTTATACGTATCTGTCGTCATTTTTGAGATATTATGAAAAAAAAGTGGGTTTTTAAAAAATTTGAAATTTTGTTTTTTTTTAAATCGTGACTTTTTTGAAAAATATATGTCCTGAAGCAGCCAAACTGATATTATCTATCAAACTCTTCATAATAAAGTTAATTCTAGGCGGAATACGATTAATTTTAATTTTGGTGGAAATGGCACTTATGAAACCCATTGATTTAAAAGAAAAAACCCCCTCCCCCCCCCCCCCCCCCTCCCCTTATTATCAATACAGCTCACTTATTTATGCTCCCCTTATTTGCAATACAGCTCACTTATTTTACGTGCAAAAGACTTTTAATAGTGCTCATTTTAAAGCTTATTTCAAGCACTACAAAACCCTATTGTATTAGAATGCATAAAATGCATCTGCTCGCCGCTAGATGGCATTGACCACATCGATTAAATTTCAGACAAAATAAAAAACGGCTTTGATCTTTAATATCTAGCTTAATATTGCACTTAGAATACCTTATAAAAAACCAAATTGTTCATTGTTTTACCTGCTACAATTTTGTTTTTTATAAAATTTTCGATAAAACGTATATTTTTGGAGATATTTGCAAGAAACCGATGAAAAACGTGAAAAAATTGCGAATTTTCAATTGCCAATAACTTGAAAAGTATTGGATTTTTTGAAAAACTTTATAGATGATTTTTTGCTTAAAATTAGGCCTTCTATCGATATCCGAGGTTATTTTGAAAAAAAAAGAAATTCACCCCCGAGAAGGGGTGGCAACCACCCCCAGGGTGGTTGCGGAGTTCAAATCATTTTCACTTTTGAAGTTAAGGGTAAGATGAACCTAATTCCAAAATTGTATGCAATTCGGTTCACAGTAAAAAAATTCGGAGCAATAATGCTTCAATGACTGCACTAGTAGGCGGCCGCACACGCGAGGGGCGCGCGGGCGGTGCAGCGGCGGGTGCGGCACATTTTACAGCGTCAGCAACACGCAAACTGACAGACTCCGCGTTTATAGTAGCGGGTCGGTCATCGCTCTTGAAATTTGATTCCGCCGACCGAGTTGGAGCATTTCGCAAACTATTGACTTCGTTGCGTAACTCGGCAATAGTGACTTGGGCCGCTTCAAATTTCAAAATAATTTCTGCTAAACTCGTTTTAAGGGCCACGATGTCCTTAAACAAGCAGCGAACGTCGATATTATCCGGAACATGGGTCGGCAGGATAGAGGCATCCGTCGCCACAAACTCCGGAATCCGCTCTTGATACTCCTTCAGGATTTTCATAATATCCGCAAGGGTCTTCTTCCCGGTTTCATCCCCCTTCCGGTGAGGTACATATGTGCCGACGATCCCAAGGGTCTGGCACAACACCTGCTTCGCTTCACAGATGTCTTCGACGGTGAAACTCGATGCCCACGAACTGAACTGGACAGCGGTTGCCGCATTCATCTTTTCTTCCAGCAGCATCTTCTCCTTCTGCTGCAGAAAGGCGAGGAAATCGTTCACGACGGGTTGACTCTGATTGAGGGCACTCATCGTGTCGAGTCGCTAGTAGCGGCCGGGCCGCGCTAACTTCGCAATTAATATTTATTTAATTACTCATCAATGCGTCTAGGTCGCTTGGCGCACTGGACACGATTTTGTCAGATGGTAGTTTATATCCTAATACATATAAGTAATCGTCAGTCAGCTATATCGTAGTGAAAAGACCGTCAGCAAGTCACGTAAACATACGATCTTCAGGGCATCAGCTGACAGTCTTTCCACCTAGGTATAGCGGGCTGGCGATTTTCCATGTTTCATGTAAGAGCATATATTTAAACTATCATCTGACAAATTTTCAATCTTGACGCGATGACCATTTTTTTTAAGTGATTAAATAGTCATTCCTCAACCCACCAACGGAGCGGCAGCTGACCTTCGCATAGCCTGGGACGCGATTGGTCATGAAATGTGTTCCTGGCTTACGGTCCATTTGTTTCTGTTTTTAATATACCTATATGTATGAAGTTAGTATGAATACTTGCACTTTAATACGTTTTCAATGTTTATGGTACCCACATGTCTGATATTTTCTCATCTTTACCCCAATGGCGATGTTGGCTATTTCTAACAACACGTTTGTACCGATGGTCGCAGAGATCATAATTTCCCGTGGGGATACAAATATTTTCCGCAGACAATTTTCAGCATTTAAGCCCCGCGGACCTTGTAGGTCATGAAAACACGTGTGCTATTGCAGGTTATATTTACAATACCCATATACATATTTACAACGTAACAGAATTATGTGGTGTTTGTAATCCTATTAGGCTCATTATATTGAAATTATAGTCTTCTATAAAGTGTCTTTGGGTACTTTTGCTGTAACATACGTCATTTGTCAGAAAAATGTTAGGAACCAAAAATAATACGCAAATTTTAGGGTTTTATAAGAATTTCACATTAACCCGGTGTGATTCTGAGGTCGATGACTCTCGTCTAACATTAAGTATTTCATCACTTTTAACATAATTATACATTTATAAAATCAACCATGCCGGATTTGATGTAAGGCAACACCCCTTAACAAATACCATTTCCATGAGCTACAAACTTCATTTCAATAAATTACGTACGTATATTAGGTACCTAACCCTTTTATAAAGTTGTATCACTGCAGTGACACCCATACAGTTTATATACCCATACTGGTCAATATTGTCATTATTATATTATATGGAGCCTGTCGTGTCCCACTGCTGGGCAAAGGCCTCCCCCAAATCTTTCCGCCGATACCTATCCTGTGCTGTGCCTGACTTATTGTCATATTTAAACTATTATTTTTTTAATTTTCTTGTGATGCATTGAGGAGCCTTTTCGAACCTATATAATTTTAAATTTTAAATGATAACGATTTTTTAAATGATAATGGTTGAAGGCATTATCATTATTAATGGTCCTACGAGCCGGATAAACAATGGTACCTAACCCTTTTATAAAGTTGTATCACTAGTGATACAACTTTATAAAAGGGTTAGGTACCTAATATCCGTGGAAATATACCAGTTTATGTACAAATAAGTTTCTGCATAATGAGAAAACCATCTCAGTGTAAAAGCGGTAGAGTCCTATGAAATTAAGCCCGATTAAGCGATCGCTTCAAAAGCGATATATTTTATTCATAAGGGGCAATGAAAGGATGTGGGTGTAGGTAGATCTGAAGACGCAAGTCGATCAATGGAAGATTTTGAATATTTCTAGTTTGCGAATCGCTAAATTCGCTAAGGTAGATTTATCTTTTGGTAGGTAGTGAACTTCGCTCGCGTCTCTCTTTTGTCCTACCCGAAGAGTAGGTAACATATATACATACCTATAAATAGAGGGACCCAGTTTAAGAACTTTGTGAGGCTCCAAGTCGGAAGCGCCATCTGAACGAGAGAAAACCAAAGTTACCGCATAATGTAGGGGGACCGTACAGCGCCATCTAGTAATTGATAGCGTTACTAGATGACACTGTACGGTCTCCCTTATTATACGGTAACTTTAGTTTGCTCTCGTTCAGATGGCGCATCGGACTTGGAACCTCACAAAGTTCTTAGACTATTTAATACATACTCTCTGGTCCTACCGAATAAAAAAGCGAAGACCACATTTTCCACCTGACTGCCGAAGTAGTGAAAAATCAGTAGATAACAGCAGTAGGTATCTCTAATACCAAAAAATTCAATTATAAGGGATGACCCGGGAAATATAAGACATTTAAGAAATACGAGGGTTGCTACTTATATATCCGGAAACAAAAAAACAAATAAACGTACACGGCTGAAAATGGTTTTATTGTTTTTCAAAGTATTCCCCTTGATGATCTATGCACTTTTGCATTCGCGTGAACCAATTTTTAAAGCACTTCTGCCACTCCGCCTGAGGTACCTCCATAACGTGTTGTTTGAATGCGTCGACAGCATCTTCAGCGGTCGAAAATCGTTGACCGCGTAATTTATTCTTTATATTTGGAAATAAATAAAAATCGTTGGGTGCCAAGTCAGGGCTGTACGGCGGATGACCCGTTAATTCCACATTTTGACCCTCCAAAAATAGAGTTGTTTCGCGTGACGTATGACAGCTGGCATTGTCATGATGAAGAATGATTCTTCGTCGCTGGTTAGTTTTACGAATTTGTTCAAATACTTCCGGTAAGCAAATGGTCGTGTACCACTCTGAATTAACCGTTCTACGGTTTTCTAGTGGCACTGTAGCTACATGGCCATTAATACCGAAGAAGCAGGCCACCATTTGTTTCAATGTACTTTTTGCACGAGTAACTTTCGTAGGGTTCGGCTCATTTTGAAACACCCATACCGTTGATTGTTGCTTCGTTTCGGGATCGTATGCATAGATCCAGGATTCGTCACCTGTATAGATGTTATAAACGGCTTTTGAGTCACCACGGTTATATTTTTTAAACATTTTATTGCACCATTCGACGCGAGCATCTTTTTGCTCTTTTGTTAAGTTGTGGGGTATCCAACGCGAACAAATTTTTTTTACAGCCAAATAATTATGTAATATGCTATTAATGCTGGTCATAGAAATACCCAGAGTCGCCTCTATCTCGCGGTACGTAACATGTCGGTCGTCCATTATAAGTTTTCGCACAGCCTCGATATTTTGTTGTACAACGACCGATTTCGGGCGACCTGCCTTAACTTCGTCCGTAAGCATACTACGTCCACGATTGAACTCACTAAACCAGTGATACACAGTAGTTTTAGATGGGGCTTCATTACCAAAAGTTGAAGTTAGTTGATCTATGCACTGTTGTTGCGTTAAACCACGCCGAAAATCATAATAAATCATAGCACGAATATTTTCACGAGTGAGTTCCATTCTTGCTGCGAGATGACATTTAAAACCCGTCAAAAACAAAACACGAGCGTTAATAAGAAAGAAAAAATATACCGGCCAGTACTTAAAAAAGTTCAAATTTTACCATGGAGGTCAAATATGCTATTTAAGAAGATTGTAATCCCGGTTTCCGGATATATAAATAGCAGCCCTTGTAAGGTCCACCTTAATAAATTAAATAATAATAATAAACAATGAAGGAACTGATGGAGAGATTCACCGCGGTTGAGTAGGCGTCGATGGCTCAGTTGGTCAGAGCGGTCGAACCGGTGTTCCGAAAGGTCGCAAGTTCGAATCTTGCTCGACACAGTGAATTTTTCCATTTTTCTTTCAATTTCAAAGACATTCGAGAAATAAGACCATATCGTGATTATGATAAGTATATCTAATAAACAAATGTATATTATATTAGTAGGTACCTACTCAATGTTGTAGGAAACATTAACACTCGCCTAATACGTTCAAAACAGCAATTATGTATATACATAAAACGGATAATAAACGTTTTTATTGCTATTCGTAATTTTCTGCAAACAATAAACCGTACTAAGGATATAATTTATGTTATGACGCATTGTCTATCGTTTAAGTATGTATCACATAAATGGGCGTTTTCTCCAGTCGTTCTAAGTTTAATGCCCGTTCCACGAAAAAAACGCTTTGAGCGATATCGCTCGAGTTTTGACGCTTTCGGCTGCGAGCGTGTGAAATCATAATCCCATCAAAAACATAAATGTGAAAGGCTGCCAAGTTCGATACTATGGGAATGCTTCGCCTATAAAAGAAGTGAGATCTGAATAAGTATCAAGTTCCATAAAAATACCTCAAATCATAAATAGTTATAGGAATGCACACTTGATTTCCAGCAGTTTTTAAGGTATATTTTGAATAAGTATCACGTTACATAGAAATACCGAAAATTATAATAGTCAGCGAAACGCACACCGGTTTTTTTAGCAGTTTCCTGATAACATTTATTATTTTCAGTACTTTTTAATGATGTTACTTGGCAAGTTTTCACACACCACACACCTTTTCAATGCAATGAATCGACACCTTTGGACTGCAATGAGTCAAGTATATAATTTTCAATTAAAACTTGCCAAGTAACATCATTAAAAAGTACTGAAAATAATAAATGTTATCAGGAAACTGCTAAAAAAACCGGTGTGCGTTTCTCTGGCTATTATAATTTTAGGTATTTCTATGTAACGTGATACTTATTCAAAATGTACCTTAAAAACTGCTGGAAATCAAGTGTGCATTCCTATAACTATTTATGATTTGAGGTATTTTTATGGAACTTGGTACTTATTCAGATCTCACTTCTTTTATAGGCGAAGCATTCCCATAGTATCGAACTTGGCAGCCTTTCACATTTATGTTTTTCATGGGATTTCATTTATTTTTGTTAGGTGTAGGTTCTTTATTATATTTTTATCACTTTTGCTTTAGGAAATGTCTCGCGTATGACGCGCGGCTGCCGAACGCTTTGGTTCGTCGACTCCCCGCCTCCCGCGCGTACGCATCCCCCCGGCGGCATGAGCGGGCGAACGGATGGCATGAGCTGGCGGACGGCGCGAGCGCGGCGGACGAGTGTAGGCAGCGACGGAGGGTGCGCGAGGCGGGGAACGGAATTTTTATCTAGTATCACTATACATACATATATCGGGATTTCGGGATCGATCGGGCAGCGCGAGTACCTATAATCTATGATAAATCCTATTTTACTATTTATTTATAGGTGATTTTTACAAATAAACTGGCTCCCTACACCTATAAAATGTACCTACTTACATATAATTACATACATCAATAACGTACTTTATTCTGTTTGTAAGTACGCTACCTACATAGATAATTAATAACTTGGTAATACCTACCTACCAGTAGGTATTATAATTGGTGGCCTATTATGTAGCCCTAGAAGTGCACCATCCCATCTCATCCCGTGGCGTATCGGAGGGTGAGATGGGCAGTAGTATATATAATTCCATCTTAGAGTATATATGATTTCCATTTTCTTGAATCTGCGATTTTATTAGTTGTAAAATTAGAAATTATTTAGACTATGCGAGAAAAAATAGTCTTTTCATTTTTGTTTGACTGATTTAGCGCACCTAGTGTACCTAGTGACCTGCTTTGCACTTCGTAAATCGTGGGTTCGGTTCCCGCAACAGACACACACAGAGTGGTGAACAATTTTATTGTTCTTGTCTTTAAGACAAACATGTATTGTCTTAAATTGGTATGTATCTAAATTTAAATAAGTCTTATCTCATTTCCACTCCATACCTACTTATAGTAGAACAAAATTACACATTCGTTGTTTTCGAAACTGACTCACACTTGGCCGTTTTCAGATTTTTACTTTATTTCGACCTAAAGACAAACCTTCGAGCCAAATTTCAGGTCGGTACGACCATTGGAAGATAGACCCATTTAGTTCATTATGACTTCATAGTAGAACAAAGTTACACCTTCGCTATTTTTAAAACTGACTCACACTTGGCCGTTTTCAGATTTTTTCCTTTACTTTGCTTTCCTTCCTTTATTTTCCTTAAGACCTATCTCCATTCCAAATTTCAAGTCAGTACGACCATTGGAAGTGGTCTAGGTTTTTGATGAGTCAGTGAGTCAGTGAGTCAGTGAGTGTATAGTAAAAATAGCGATTTTCTGACGTCAATATCTCAAGAACTGCTATAGGTAGAATAATGAAATTTTCATGTGAGTCAGTGAGTCAGTGAGTGTATAGTAAAAATAGCGATTTTCTGACGTCAATATCTCAAGAACTGCTATAGGTAGAATAATGAAATTTTGTATTCTAGACAATTAAGGGGATGTCAACAGACACTCGAAATTTCATATGCGTAGATAAAATATGTTTTGAGTTATAGGGTGGTCGAAATTGGCCCGAAATGGTTCGTGTACACGGCCGGTGTGTCGCTTTTTTTTGCTCGAACTTGGCGGACACACTGCCGTGTGTCTAGATATTATGGCCTCCCTAGTCCCGTTCGAAAAATTGAGCGGCGAATTGGAGCGTTTTTTTGTCAACGAAGTGTAAAACGCTCGGGGCGTTTTTTTCACGAACTAGGCAGAGGAGATTTTTGGTTACATCGGTATACTAAATTTAAGCTCAATCGGACATCGGGAACGGGATCGAATCGCGCTTGCAAGATTTCACCTGAACAAACACTAATGCGTTACTTAATTACACGAAGATGGCTTTAGAAGACCCTAATTTACGAGTATAGAGCGACCAAACTCTAGAGGAGATGAGTGTGCTCCTCTAGTAGGTGTATATTTAATTATAACTCGCCAGCTCTTCTTCTTTCTCGTTCCCTCACCGCTGAAGATCGCGACCACATGTAGCTACTTTCCATAAAGTGTGGTCACAGGCCATGGCCTGACCAGTCCGCATGCGGACTGCTCGGTTCAGGCTGCCGCCAGCCGACCTTTTTGCAGAGTTGGACCATCTCATCCGTGCCCTCACCGCGAGCACGTTTGCCATTCATTCGGCCAAGAATTATGTGTTTCTCAACCTCATGTGTTGTAGAACGCATAATATGACCGAAGAACCTAAGGGCGCGCTCATGGCATATTTTGGAAAGTCGTGTGGTAATATTGAGCTCTCTTAAGAAGGAGATTTTAGTTCTTCCAGCTGTTCAGGGTATACGCAGCAATCTTCGCCAAGACTAATTATTATACAGGGTGATTCATGAGACGTGAGCAGGCTTAACACTACGGATTCAGTTAATAACAAGCTATTGTTTGATATCAGTATTAGTGTGATAAGCCCAAAAAAAAAAATTTAAAGTAAAAATAAAAAGTTCAAAATTATTTACGACACGCATGGTCACTCTACAGTTAGAATACTCCGTCGAGTACTGATATTCTCTTGTTTTTCTGTGATATGTGTCAAATTGATGTCTGGTTACTTTGGAAACATCGTATCTCACTTAATTTGACAATTATTTTTTTCATAATCAAAGTGCTGTCATGATTGTTAAAGAGGTTTTATCTTTATTGATTTGTTTATGTAGGATGACCATGATTACAGAAAATAAAATTTCTACCAAACAAAATAGGTTTAAAAAATTGAAAGGCGTTATTGTTTCACTTAAACATGATGGCGGCCGATTAATTATCGTTAACTAAGTGTGTAGGGTTGTTCCTGCTCACGTCTCATGAATCATCCTGTATAATCTGTGCTCCACGTTTCGGCACCGTACAGAAATATCGAGAAGACTAGAGCTTTTACCAAGCGTACTTTAGTTAAGCGACGAATACCTCTGTTTTTCCATAACTTAGCAGATTAGCCATTGCACTCTTAGCCATGCCAGCTCTACGGCGTATCTCGTCAGCGCAACCACCGACATTGGTTATTAACGACCCAAGATATTCAAACTGGGTGACTTTTTCATACTCGCTGAGTGCGTGAGTAACAGGAGGTCTGTTTGCCCTATCTACTACCATTACTTTGGCCTCGCCAGCTAAAGCAGTAGCTTAGTGAGTAGCAGTAGTGCTAGTGAGTAAGCATGAGAAGTACTAATGCCTACTCACTGTATGAATACATATAATTTTATTTAACTAAATCCACAATCCTATGAGACCATCCTGTGTACGTTTCATGGGAGTAAGTGCATATACATATTGACGAATAGATATACATATATATCAGTATCGATGATGCTGTAATGCCTGTAATGTTTGACTTTAACCTCGTGGGGCCCCTTCTCATATTATATTACGTGAGGTTTCGGCTGAGTACACATACCGCAATTTCTAAGGTAAATTTGTAAGTATAACGTATAACTATTCTGCATTATAAATTGATCTCAGTTTGACAGTACTCTGCGGTGTAACTCTACCAATACCAGTGGCAGGGTGTCTAATAGAACTGGATTTTCACCGGCTTGCCAATTTTTTTGATTATTTAGAACTTTTCCTACGTTCCGCCACTGATATGATACCTAACCGACTGATACCGAAGTTCCTTCGGGCGAGATGTTGGGTCAACAGTGGTACAAGCAAGTACAGTGGCGCACTGGCAAATTTGGAGAAAATAATAGCTATGTTTCATCACTACAGAGCTCGGATTTTTCACGGCAAAACAAAACACTAGCGTAATTTAGCCAGTGCTTGAAATATTATTTTATCGATATCGATAATTCAGAACTAGAAGAAATAAAAGTCACCAAATAAAATTAATATGTAATAAAACTAATAAGAACATTTGTATAAAGTTACTATATGTTAGAAACAGACGCAATTTCTTCTTCAAAATCTACGTCAGTACACACAGCAGCACAAGACATTTTATTTGGGTAATAGTGATAGGAGTAGATGATCATTATCTTTTCAACATTCTCTGGGAGTAAACAGTTGCGTTTATCACTATAAATCCATTTATGTACACTAAATGTACGTTCAACTTCAGTTGACGTCAAGGGAGCAAATTTATAGAATTCATTATCAGTTCGGGTAATATTTTCAGATATGTCTCTTAAAATTTCGTAATCAGGATTTCGTTCGAGCACGGCTTCAAATTTACGTATCACTGGTAAAAGTTTACTCCAGTTTACGTAGCAACGAACAGTATCCAGAATGAGGAAGGATTCCGCAATGGATAAAGTCGAACATTGCAATTGTTCTATTGAAGAGGCTATTACTTCGTAGTTGTCGCGAATGAAATTTAACTCCGGTCGTAGTTTGCGTGTTTGAAAACATTTTTTTGCAGCTCTTATAGCTGCCGAGTCATTAGCAAGTATGGAGACGACATCACGTATTTGCTCATAGTATTGAGCGTAATATACCGCAGCAGATATCCAAGTTCCCCATCTGGTGATAATTGGCTCGGGAGGTAGGGGAATGGACGGATATTTTGCCTTAAAAAGGCGTACACGCTCTGGAGATTTTAGGAATATCTTTTTGACATTCGATATCAACCCATCCACACCTTTGAAATTATCTCGCACTTCTTCGGCAACCCGGTGCAGACCATGAGCTAAACACGTAATGTGTTTCATACGAGGAAACGTTGCTTTTAAAATACGACCGGCTTTAAGCATATATGCGGCACTATCTGTGCAAAGTAAAAGCAAATTGTTTACGTTATCATTGAAAGAATTTTGAAACAAAAATTTTAATTGGTTTATTATTAGGTTTGCTATTGTTTCCCCATTTACCTTCTCTAAAACCTTCGACCCCAAAAGATAAAATTGCTTAGAACAATTTTTTTACAAAGACCGAATCACCACGTTTGTCACACATTTTCCCATGAAATCTGGTGTTTCGTCTATAGATATCCACAAATAATTGGTTTTGTTTACCTCTCTTATACCCTGTATAGTTTTTTTGTACACGAGATTTAAATAAATTTTTCGCAGGGTCGATTCGTCCGGTAAAGAAGTCATAGAGCAGTCGCAACATAAATACTTGTTAAAAAAATGACGAAAATTATTGTTGTTGACTGTTGCCCATGGTATGTTGCATGAAATAAGAAAAATAATTAAATCGAAATAAAATTGATGTTTCCTATTTGGTTGCCCCGAACGGTAATTGTGGCGGTTGCTTTTCACATGATTCTCAATGTTGCATTTCTTCAGTTTTAGATGCATATCGCACATAGAGCAGTATATAGTGGAGGTCACTTCATTATAGACTAACTCAGGGTGATTTTCAATCCACGTTTTGATCCGATCTTGTACATTACTCATTTTTGTATTAATTGATACCTTGCAATATTAAGTTATTATACGTATATCCAACACGTCGGATTCAATGCGTTGCGAAATAAATAATACCTAGATGCAATTTACGTTTTATACGTAATGAAATGACAGTTAAAGTGCGAATGTCATATGTCATGTGAGATGAAATTTGCAGTCGTTTCTATCATTTTAAATGAGGTGGTATAGTTACTTCGTTCTAAGTTGTACATGCAGACCTACCTCTTTGTTGCTCGACTATGGCAAAGCTAAAATGAAAAGTTATTTTATTACTTATACAGGATGTCCGGTAATTAATGCACAACCTTCTAACCCCCAGTAGGTCACCTTAGACTGGTCAAAAATATTGATCTTGAGCTCTAGTAAGTCTCCTGTTTTTCGAAATTTTCGCACGTTTGTCAGTTTTTAAATTTTGACATTCACACTGATAGGTGTACCATCGAATAAAAAAAGAAAAAATGTACTGAGGCAATACCTGTCATATACTCTAGTAAGACTCGATAGGTGTCGATAAAATAATATTTCAAGCACTGGCTAAATTACGGTAGTGTTTTGTTTTGCCGTGAAAAATCCGAGCTCTGCATCAGTCTTGGTACGAATGAACCTGTCGGTAAAGGTTTAATAATAATAATAATAATAATTTATTTTCAGACTTGCATCCATAGTTACAATAAAATAAAACAAAAATAAAAATTGTACACAACAAATTACAAAATAAAATTAATTAAAACAATAAAATTAAAACTTATCTACTAACTTATCACTAGAACTGTGCAAATTCAGCCACCTTCTCATCAGCGGACTGTTCCACCTGTCAACAAACACGTCCAGGATGCTGTTTGTGGTCATACGCAGGCGGGTAAGCAGGGAAGCACTGCGCTTCCTCATAATAGCCTGGAAGTCGTCGATGCGCGCCGCGGCGAACATGCCTGATGCGCTGCAGCTCCATGGTAACCGAAACAGCACCCTGAACGCGTTGTTGTATTGTACGCGCAGTGCGCTGTACGCACGCTTCGTATAGCTGACCCATAGGCTGCACGTGTAGAAAGACTGACAGTAGGCTCGAAACAGTGTCAACTTAACCTCGTCGCTACAACGTGCAAACCTACGAGCCAACATATTGCAACGCACGGACAGCGCCCTGCGCTCCCTTTCCATGTCCATCACATCCTTTAAGTCCTCAGAGACCCAGTGACCCAAATACTTAAAATGCTTAACTCGAGTCAAGGGAGTTTCGCACAAAGTCACAGGGGGCACGTCCTCGTAAGTTTTTTTGCCAGCCCTGAAAATTAAGAACTCGCTTTTCTTAGCATTGTATTTGAGTCCATGGGTCTCCGCATATGACTCACAAACACGCAGCAAGTCACGCAGCGCACTATAAGAGGGGCTTAACAAAACCATGTCGTCTGCATAGTTGATGTTGTTTATAAAAACGCCATCAACCGAACAGCCGACCCTGGTATCAGTTAGCTTTTGGAGCAACCGGTTCACATACAGATTGAAAAGGCGAGGCGAGCTCAAACCCCCCTGTCTCACCCCGCACTCCAACCCGTATACATCCGAATGTGCTCCAGCCCACTTGACACTGTTTTTCTGCCCTCCATACCAGTACCTGAGTATTGCCATGATTTCGTACGGTAAATCAGTCTCGTTTTGTAATTTAGCCCATAGAATTTCATAAGATACCAGGTCAAATGCTTTTGACAGGTCCAAGAAACAGGCAAAGACAGGTGTTTCCCTAGCTGTGTAGTACTGAACAGTTTGCTTGAGGCAGAGAATCGCACTTTCGGTTGATAAGCTAGGTCTGAAACCAAACTGAGTATCATGCAACTCAATGTGCTTATCTAACTGCTTATCAAGCAAACTATCCAGTACCTTAGCAATAACATTAGCAAGTGAAATAGGCCTGTAATTGGACATGTCAGAAGCATCCCCGGTCTTATTTTTGGCAATTGGGACGACCACTGTGTACATTAAACTGTCTGGCAGATAACAATGGCTTATACATAAGTTAAAAAACAGTGCAAGGACTCCGGGTAGGTGCTTACCAGCGTGCTTCAGATGTTCAATACTGAGGCCATCAAGCCGCATTTAGGCCGCAAGGTTTCGAGAGGATTTTTTTGTTTCGGGAGTCCAAATATCTGACTGAAAGTAGGTTTTTATTTTTATTCTAGTAACTTATACGCGTAACATATGCGATCACTGTATTTTATTTTGAAATAAAGGCTTATCTGGGGAGGTAGTAGTCGTGGGAAATTTTGTGAAATGTAGGCATTCGTTTTGACAGAGCATATTTAAGTATTCAAAATGGCACACAGATCTGAGGTGGCGCAACTCTTAAAGATCATCGCAGTGGATCATTTTGATAGGAGGTTTATATAGCGAAAGGAAATGTTTTTTTTTATCACATATATGTTTATATTTAGGATTCCTTTCTAGCTTTTGAGGTTTTTTTAGGGCATACACTAAAAAAACCTCAAGAGCTTTCTCTCAAGCAAATTGACAGAGAGATAAGCATGGAGCGAGCATTTAAGTGAATACCCGGTTTTACTATATACTTAATATTTACACGGTGAGGTTACATATTATGCCATACGTAAGTATAGTGGTTGACTAATATAATCCATTAGCTTTTTGTATTAATAACCATTAATAAATACTGTGTAAAGGCCCGAACCTCTGTGTAAATGAGGCCGAGTTACTGTTTCGACCCCGACGTACATACTAGCCAGTATACTGGATCATTTCTGTTTTCTTAAAATAACATGATTATTTTCCCTAATGCTTAATTTTGAAAATCAACAACACATACATACAATTGATAAAATGTTTTACGATATCCTCCTTAATAGCAACCTCCTATGATCATTAGTTTCTGAGTTATGGCCACTCAAAAAAAGTGTACCACTGTCGACCAACTGACCCTACTGCGATGATCGCAGTGCGATCAAAATGATTAATGATTTGTAAATTTCAAGAGCCTTTCCTCATAGGTCTCATTATTTTGGTAAAGGTACCGTTTGGAGGCTGGCCCTTCATTTTGTATGTGACATAAACTAGTTTCATCAAACTATCTTATGTCGAAGTTTGCGAATGTTATTTTTTCAATGATTTGTTAATTGGTAAAGTTAGCAGGATAGTGTGCCGACGACGTAAGAGCACGCTTGGCTAAAGATTAAGCGGTTATATCTCCCTGTTACAAGAGTTTCAATTTAGGCTTAATGACACGAACAATAAGGTACTGAATACATTTATTGAAACATTAAAACAAAAAAGAAAAAAACATAATTATCAAACAAAAATAATTATCAAAATTTGAAAGTCACAAACGCTATATTGAGTTGAGCGTCGTGTAAAATTATGAAGGAGGCATTTCGCCAAGAACTTTAGTGTCTCGACTGGTACAGAAAGAGGCGATGTGAACTATTCCAAGCGAATAGAAAAGTATCCAAACGGCAGTTATCAAAAAACCGGCCAAGTACAAGGCGCACTCGCGCCCTAACTATTATTTTTGTTGTGAATGAACAAATAACTGTCGATTTTTGGACTTTTGCGCTGTTAGCCCCTTCCTTTTGGCCAAATATCAAGATTCTAGGTCTATGGGAAGTACCCTATAGGTTTTGATTCCCATGCGACGGGTTAGAAAATAAGGCTCAAATGGCCGTATATTTTGATTGCACTGACTTAGAAGCTTAATTTTTTTACAGCTTCAAGGCACCGCACACATAAGTATTTGATGTTAATTTTAACTAGATATCTGTACACGTTCCTGAAAAAAAATTCTTGACAGACAGACAGACGCACGGACAGACGGACAACAAAGTAATCGTATAGGGTTCCGTTTTTGCCTTTTGAAGCACGGAACCCTACAAATAGGGTCCTAATAACCCAAATAATAAAGGCCTCGGAGTACGTAATAAAAAAAGAGCTACCTCTATCACTTGTATTAAACAGACTGTTGATGATGGAAATGAAAAATATAAGTAGTAAACAACTTTGCAAGGTAAATAAATCTTGAAATAAAACGCCACTAACTTTATGGCCGACAAACAAAGCAATAACACTTGTACGATTTATCGGTACCACTGTGTGAAAGCAATTATCGTTTCGATGGTTTCCGCATCACATCATCATAATACCTATGTAGTTAAACGGGGTGACTTTAGGAAAATTTGGAGGCTCCTTTGATAGATTACAAACAGTCAAAAAATCAGCATTATTTATAATTAACTTACTTGATTTATTTTGCTAACCGGTCAGAATTATATAAACTTACATGTTACCAACAGATTGGGTTAAACTCAGGGTTTGCACCCGGTTCTTATTTTCTTTACAATAAATCCCGAAAATCCCGGTTCTTGCCATACAAAATCAGAACCGAGAGCAAACCCTGGACAAAATAAACAAACAAACAATTCTTATTTTAAAATATATAAACTACTTATACATTAAAAACACACCTATCTTAAACATAACTCCAACACACACAACACTGAAGTTGTATTGGAGTTGTATCGGAATAATTTTCAAGCAAATTCTGACATTTGTAATTCAGACGTTTAGGTGATAGCTGTATTGCGTAGTTAATTGAAGTTAGATCGTGTTTAAACGTGTTTTAAAGTTAACATACGGCCCCTAGTTAAAATCAGTAGGTACTTTGGCTTATGTATTTATTTTTCAAAGTGACCCATATATTTTAAAACCACCCCGTTTGACGGTAGGTGATGAAGAATAAAACAAGAAGCGTGACAATGTCTTTACAAAATCGCATTCCTACAATAGTACATTACATCAGAGGCCGGGAAAACACGGATTTCCGGCCAAGTTGATATAGACGGCCGAGCGTAGCGAGGATAGATACGAGGCCGGGAATCCGTTTTCTTGCCGAGGCATGTATAGTGCTTTTCTCAAACATGCAATGAAATAAAATAAAATAAAAAACCAAAAGGACAATGTTTTATTCAATCTAAAAAGCGACCATGAAGTAAAAATTAAAAAGTTAAAATCAGCTGTTCGTAAAACCTGCCGCCATCTTTGACGCTGTCTGAATGAGGTTCGACGTTGAAACAAAAAAAAAGTTACTTTGCAGGCCTAGGCCTGAAAAGTTGTATGAAATCCCATTTCAGGCCGCCTCGAGATGCTGCGCCCGTAAAAGGATACTTCCGAGAGTTCCGAGTCTATTATAAGGAACGTAAAGAGAATATTTCATTGCATGTTTGAGAAATAGTATTTTATGCAACAGTTGTATAAGGGAGGAGTATAAAATTCGAAGCAATACATTTGCGGTCACTTCTTTGGCTATTGCAGATATTTCATCAACAAAAGTAATCAACAATAACACTGTATTTCAAGTAGGTAGGTACACTAACACAAATACACGCAGTTATTAAATCAAGAATTCTTTATCTAGCTCAAATACAAAGAAAATACAACTAAAACAAATCAAGGCGGTTATAGCGAACCTTAAAAATCTAAATTCGATGATCTGCGTCTCTTTCACTCAAATGAGGAGAGCGAGATAGAAATCAATAAAGAGATTATCGAAATTTACGATTTGCCGTTCTGAACGCGCGGGAAACGTACAAACGGCCAACATGTATCTCTGCCTTTTGTTTTTTAAAGTTTTTTGTTTCTTAAATCGCTGCGTTTATTTAGGTTTTTTTGGGTTGGCAATAATTTATTTTGTCCTAAAGTCGTGTCTGCACGCGATATATTCAGAGCAATGACGCGTAGTTTCAGTGACCGCGAGGCAACCGGATGGCTCGCGGTATTTAAGCTCCTGAAGTGATGAGGAACCGCCTTGTGCAACCCGAACTGACCCAACTTGGACTGGAGCGGAAATAGAGTGGGGGTGCAAAAATTTTTTTTTATCGCGAGGAGAACTTAGGAAAAACGCACTTACAATCATCGAAATCGGATGGCAATTATTTTTTGATATTTGTATGATGTGGCAATCGATATGCCTAGATGCCATCCCTCTCCTATGAAATTTCATCCCTTTGTGGCCACCCCTACAAACGAGAAATTCGTCAAATTTGAATACGGGCAATAAAATGTTTTGCAATCAATTGCTACAGAGGGATGAAGATTTCATAGGAGAGGGATGGCATTTGGGCATATCGTTTTCCACATCATATAAAACTCATAAAACAAATGCCATCCGATTTCAATGATTGGAAGTGCGTTTTTCTTTGGATTGGAAGTTCTCTTCCACCGATCGAAAAATTCACCTTGCGTTCCACTTCCAACTCTGATGGTTCGATAACTGCCCGGCCTGGGCGGATGGCAATTTGTTTCCGGTGTCTGTATGTGATGACGAACAAGCATGCTAATTTTCAAGCGGTTGCCTGACATTTTTTTTTTCTTCTTCGCTCTCGTACAGGGAACCAGTCCAACCAGGAGGGATGGCAGAAATTTTGCACCCCCCCTCCCCTCTATTTCTGCTCCAGTCCAAGTTGGGTCAGTTCGGGTTGCACAGGAGCTTAAATACCGCGAGCCATCCGGTTGCCTCGCGGTCATTGAAACTACGCGTCATTGCTTTAACTAATACTATTTTGGAGATTTAATTTTTTTGAACAAGTGCTATTTTGGGGAATAGACTAGATAAGTATCTAAGAAGTAAGAAAAGTTTCTTCAAGCATATTATGTGTGTTCTTATATAGGTGTTGACGAATAAATAAATGACAGACAAAAGTACAGGAGTAGAAAATATAGTTTATAACACGAGAAAAATCTTTGGAAAGATATTGGAGATTAATCAATAAGTTCCGCAACTTCCTGTCACAACATTACCTACATTCACCCAAAAACAAACGTTCAGGCTTTACAATAAGGTTGTTATAAGAAGAGTGGTAGTTTTAGAAAATTATCTACTAATATGGGGTGTTGGATAGCGACGCGATTTCCCTTGAGCTCGAGGTATCTTAATGAAATTATAAGTAATAAGCAATCTCTGAAACTTTTACAACGAAAAGAAGGAACCTGCTCCGTCTAGCTTGTAGCCTTATCTAAAGTAATTTACAACTACAATGCATAACTTTGTATTAAATATGTAATCACATAATCGAAATTTAGACCATTTGCAATCTAAAATATTTGTAATAATTAATAACTGAAGAAAAATACAATTCTAATGTTAATGTTAAGGACTCGGTTTTGATGATCGCGTGCCCCAAACAATTAGGAATGCTTTTGGTGTAGGTACCATTGCGTGTACCTTCACAAAACACAATGACAGCCGTGATACAGCCTTTTGTTAACGATGTTACAGTCTCTTGATGGCAAGGGGAGACTCGCCCTGGTAGATTTTATTTCTGAGAGAATATGAACTTGTGATGGTCATTTTGGACACCTCACCCGCTACGGTACGGTCACAGACTTGTTGAGCAGTTATGGGCTCACTGTACTTTGGACATATCATAGAGTAAATATTAAACGATCATCAGCCCAATCTCATCCAGTCGTCTTGTGCCAATTTCATCCAGAAGTGACCCACGACCTTCCGAATGTCGTCTGCCCAAAGAGCCAACGGACGCCAGGGGCTTTTTTCATCTGAAAGCGGCCACCACTCCGTCAACATTTTAGTCTACCTGCCATCACTCTGCCTGGAAACGTGTCCTGCCCAACTCCATTTAAGTTTGGTAATGACGTCTGGCAGCTTAGTGAGACGCCGGATCTCGACATTCCTCACTCGGTCTTGAAGTTTGATGCCGAGCATGGCGCGCTCCATGGCCTCTGTGCTACTCAGATTTTATGCATAGTCTCCTTAGTTAGCGTCCATGTCTCGGCTCAGTACGTCATTGTGGGCAGGACACATTTATTGAAGAGGCGAGTTTTCAGGCATTGTGGAATGTTGACGGGCTTAAGGATGTCCGCTAGTTTGAATGGAAAATACATAGCTTGAACTCTAAATGGCTAAACATACATATAAAGTCCGTGACAGTACTACTGTCGAACCATACCTTAAATTGCAGTAATTTTCTAGAATGCATAGTAAAGTTTATCTTTTCTATACGAGTATAACAGTAAATTTACGATTCCCCGCAGCAACCGTACCCGTTTCTCAGCTCTCTAAAGATAGAATAGAATTAACTTCAAATGTCGAAGATGTTACATTCCTAGCTTGTTAAATATACAAGCCACCCTTGCATTCCCCGGAGATACGAAGGAGGCTAGACAGAGCCATTTAGCTTAGTTATTTTTATTTCCAGCTTTTTACATGTATTTCCACTAAACTAAACCGCTAAACTAAAGTGGCAGTGGACGGGGCACATTTCTCGTAGAACCGATGGCCGTTGGGGCGGAAAGGTTCTCGAGTGGCGACCACGAACCGGAAGGCGCAGCGTGGGTAGACCCCCCGCAAGGTGGACTGATGACCTGGTGAAGGTCGCGGGAGTCCGCTGGATGCGGGTGGCGCAGGACCGGTCATTGTGGCACTCTTTGGGGGATGCCTGATATGATGATGATGATGATGATGACATGTATTTCCAATAGAACGCCCACTTGCGTCCTCTGCAAATGAACTAGGATAGACTAAAGTAAATATTGTGCGGTGTAGGAGCCCAATTTCAAAGAAAAACCGCAAATTGATGTACAGTTTAGCCATTTGGCACACGCATACTAGAGGTCAAAATATTTTTTTTGATCCGCAGTTCTTTAAAAGAATTCCCTTAGGAGGGGAGTGCAGTCTTTTTTTTTTGTATAGGAAAAAAATATTCAGAAACCTATCGCGTGTGGTGTCATATGAAAGGGCTTTTCAAGATAATTCTAAAAATATGCCATATAATTACATTTTAGTCATTTTCTTTTAAATTATAATAGCCCAAACTTGGTATGTTTTGAAAATTGTTATTGTTTTAATTTTAAAAACAATGGCTAAAATGTAACGATGTGTTATATTTCTAGAATCGTCTTGAAAATCCTTCCACACGCAATAGGCTTCTAAAAAAAATTTCCCATACAAAAAACATATGAGAAGAACTGCGGATCGCAAATTTTGTTGTGACCTCTAGTATGCGTGTGCCAAACGGCTTTACTGTACATCGATTTGCGTATTTTTTTGCGTACACCTTCCGCTAAAATCCGATCGCAGGGCGAAACGTCAAGACCCATTCAGCCCTAATCACGACACGTTGTCGTCACGATTCTACAAAACATTTTCGCTACATAGCGTGAAAGACATACTAGCGGCTACGGCGTAGCGCTACGCGCGTAGCATAGCAGGGCCGCGATTCAAAAAATAAACGCACACACTGGACAGACACAGCTCCAACCCAACTCAACTCAACGCCATAACGACATTGACATTTGCTATTCGAACAGATTTTCATTCAACATTGGTCTCACATTGGTTACACATTGGACTCACATTGGTACAACATTGGTACAATGTGTGACCAATGTGAGACCAATGTGTAACCAATGTAAGACCAATGTGAGACCAATGTTGAATGAAAATCTGTTCGAATAGCAAATGTCAATGTCGGTATAGCGTTGAGTTGAGTTGGGTTGAGTTGGGTTGAGTTGGGTTGGAGCTGTGTCTGTACAGTGTGTGTGTTTATTTTTCGAATTGCGCCCCATTGAATGTGATTAGCATTTTCGTCATGCCATGGCGGCCGCCACCGCGGCGTGCGGTAAGGTGCCGTATTCTAATTTTAAAATACATAAACAATACACTAAAAACACAATCTAGATATCTCAAACATAACTCCGACACAGAACAAACAATCAACCAATATATAAATATAAAAGAAGAAACTGACTGACTGACTGACTGACTGACTGATTGACTGACTGACTGACTAACATATCAACGCACAGCCCAAACCGCTAGTTCTAGAGATTCCAAATTTGGCACGTAGGTTCCTTATATGGGGTAGAGGTGCACTAAGAAAGGATTTTTCGAAATTCACCCCCTAAGGGGGTAAAATGGGGGTCCAAAGTTTGTATGGCGAATCAAGACTTGTTAGACTATTTTATTCGAAACTTCACAGGAGTATTCCTAACGATAAAGGAGTAAACACGTGTTTCAGGTTTTTTGAAAATTCAACCCCTAAAAGGGGCAAATGTGGTCACAGTCTGAAAATCAACATGGGTATCGTATCCTTTTTGAGTACTTATAGTACGCGGGCGAAGCCGCGGGAAAAGGCTAGTCAACCAATATTGAGGTTGTATTGGAGTTGCATCGGAATAATTTTCAAGCAAATTCTGATATTTCTCATTCAGCCGTTTATGCCCTAGCTGTATTGCGTTGTTAATGCATTGGACTTGTATTGAAGTTGGGTCGTGTCTAAACGTGTTTTAAAGTTAGGATACTCAAGGTCAAATCCAACGCGGGACGCTGATTAGCTGTCCGTGGCTACCCGCGATCTTATGATTTTAACTAAAATGGTTAACTTGATCCGTTTCGCCCCGCGACCCAATTCGCCTCGGTCTACCCTATAGGATTTGTTCTTTTGCATACTTTGCTTATCTTGGACCCCTGTTCGAGACATATATTTTGTATCAGTTTATTTTTAATCTGATATTAACACTAGGGTAACTAAGGGGTAACTAAATAGAGCAATAGTTTAGTTTAGTTTAGTTTTTATTATCTCTTAAATACAATTTTCATACATAATGTAAGAGTACACAGGCATTACTTATCGTATATCGATCGTCAAATAAAAAGTAACAAAAGCAAAAAAACTGTAAATATGAGAAATGTAGCCTGAACTCTCTCTATACCCATTCAAAGTATTAATAGGAATTCCTGTCATTCTCAATATTTTTATTTACATACAGATTGCATTATTTGCATAGCTGCGAGACTTGAATGAAATGCCACTACCCCAGAAAAGCACTCCATTAAACATTGATCCGATAACCAATGCGGTGATTCAAGTTTGTATAAAGTTGTATTTTAAATTACATATACGTACTCTCAGATTACATGGTACAGTCAAGATAGTATATTTGTATTTATCGTTTGACATGCTTAAGGCCTATTGAGTTTGGGTTCTGAACAACCGTCTTAATGAGCATGATTGTTTAATGAAAATGCGGCTTAAACGACCGCATAGCGCACTCGGCACGTTCACTAGTGCCTACGAAGTAGGAGGTCCAGGCAGGTCATTTGGTCAGGGCATTTGTTTGTGTGTTTATCACGGATATTTTCCTGAGTTATGGATGTTTTATTTATATTTAAGTATTTATCCATATTTATCTATTACGTGTATCGTCGCCTAGTACCCATAACATAAGCCTTATTGAGCTTACTGTGGGACTATAGGTCGAATTGTGTAAGATTGTCATATAATGTTTAGAAAAAAAAAGTCCCACCGAACTTCTTGCCGGTCATAATTCTTTTCGGGTCAGGGTGTAGGGTTAGAACCGGTGTATTTTTTTTTCTCTTTTGCTTTATAAACTATCTGACGTGTAAAAGTGGCCTACTTACTAAATAAATGTTTGAGTTTGAGTTTAATATTTTTTTATTATTATTATTTTATTTAAATGCGTTTTGTCTACGATAAAAACAGTTACAAGTACAAAAGCATACAAGTATCAAAAGATTTTTTCTAATAAAAACAAATTTATCTGATTTGGAATCAGATTACTTTTCATAGGAGCAAATCGTTACATTTAATAAGAAATGGCACGCCAGGCAAATACCACATTGTATTGTGTCACATAAGACGCATGTCTCATAAGATGACAAAACTGAACACATTACAAATCGTTTCGGGAACGGCTGGACCATTTCTCCGGATAGCTACGGGGCTTGTCCTGTCCCGTCGCTTACTGAAAGAACCAATAAACATTTGATCTCGCAATCCATAGCAACTATTTAACATCGGGAATCTAAATTAAAGCGGTTCGTCAACATTCGTTCGAGCTTGTAATAACAGAAACTATTTCGGTGTCGTGCAGATTTAGCATAATGGCAACACTGACTGGTAGTTAGGTATGTAGCGGTAGACTATCTGCTTATAGTTGGAAAACTAGCTTCAAAATTACACTGAACGAAGGGTGCCAAACAGAAACCTGCTACCTAGCTTCCGCTGTCTATGTCTGCCCGTCAGAGAATATGTATTTCAAGAAATGTCATAAGTAGACATTGCAAATTTCTTATACTCCGGTTAAATGTGAGTCTGTCTTAAGAAAAAACGATAAAGCTTCATAAAAATATTGTACCTACCTACTTACGATGCAATGAATTTACAAACCGCAAGTGCGACCGGCGGACTTTAATGACCAGATTTTTAAAGCCTATATTATTCCTACATAGATTAATGTACCTATGTAGACCTATACAGGTTGTAGTAAACATACATAACATGAAATAATTAAAGAGTTAGGAAAGGTCTTCTTAGACCATTTTCAAGTAGCATCATGAGTTCTTAACCTGACATCGTAACCGAAGCTAAATAATTTTTTACTACAAGAAGTGAACGTCGCTCTAAAAGTCTAGGACGATATCCTAGACTAAACTAATTCATTAACAACCTATTTATGATGGAACCACGAATCGTTAAAGCTCTATCCACCCACTTTTATTCAGACTTAACTTAACACAGAAAAGCGGCTCAAAACGTTAAATCCCGAACATTCGGATCCCTGGCTTAAAACTGGCGCCCAATCCGCTTTACATGAACCAGTCGGTTCCCGTTCGAAGCTGTTCAACCGATCACTTTTACCGCCGGCGTCCGTTTTGTTTTTAATGTTTTTACCCGTTTGGATGTGTGAAAATGCGGGTGGAAACGAAAAACCGGAAAAAGGGGAATTTTATTTGAATTTCTCTAGGTCAATTGTTTGAGTTTTAAATGCGAGTAGTTCCGACACTAGAGCTTTTCCACTAATTCACTTTCTTACGAGTTGTTAACGTGAAGCAATCGGATTAATCACACCGAAGTCTAGTTTATTTTGTGGATGGAAAGGCAAGATTGTAGTCAAATAAGTTACCTACGTGATTTTAGGAGGGCTAGGCTTCTCTAATCCTAGAAGAAGCTTCAGCGTGTACTTTTGTATTTTTGAGCCTTCAATTTATATAACACGTATTATGTATTTATCATGTCAAATGCTTAGAGCTATTTTTTTACTTATAGCAGAATATATGTAATTAGGTACACGATTTTCCTTTAATACCTACTTATGCGATTTTACAAGTGAGGCAGATGCAATTTATGATGCAATTAAACACAATCAGTAGTGGTCAAACAATATTTAATTAAGAGCATCTATTCTCCTAGAAGAATCACACATCTAACAATAACATAAATACTCTTTATTGCACAACTCAAATAATAGACACAAAGTATACACAAGTCACAAACAAAAAAGCAGAGGCAAAACAATTGGCGGTCTTATCGCTAAAGAGCGATCTCTTCCAGACAACCTTTGGGAAGCAGAAACCTTTGTAAATTAACAGAAAAGTAGCTGTTGCAAAGCAAATAAACCAAACATTAATAAACTTACACATATAAAAAAAGAAAAATATATAAATAAAAAATAAATAAACTTACATAGCTCATACATACATACATACATACATATATATTTAAGAAATATAATCTAATCTAGATAGATTTTGTTGTGTGTTCTAGATTGCTAGATAGCAATCTTAAATCTATTTTAAGTACTCTTTTTTTAAAGCATATTTATGGTATTTTTTTGGTAAATATACCTACCATTTGACAGCCAGCACTGTACAGATACGAGACTACGTCGTGCGCTGTACAGATACAATATTGTATCCGAGCAATAAATACGTCGGCCCACCAAATGGTACATTTGCCAAAATAATGCCACGTTTATCTTTTGACACGGGTAGACACTGCGACGACATAAATTCATAATATCATACATAATACTCAAAAGCTTAAGTAGGTACCCAAACTCAATACTTAAACTCCTCACTTTCTTTCGATGGGAGCATCGAGTGTTCTCACCGAGCGCTGAAGGCGAACCTTCACTATAGGCCAGAATAAATGACCTACACTCACGAACAGCTCTTCTAGATCCCGAGGTCAGTAATGCAAGGTCGTTAGAGTCCAACAGCATTATTTGAGAGCTTGTCAAAGATGAGCTCCAATTTCGCAATTAGGCAGTTTAGTTTTGCGTCTTAAAATCAGACCAAGTTTGGATGAAAGTGAATAGGATAATTTCATTATATTGAAACCATTTGCAAGATTTCGACTGAAGTAATTTTTCATTACAATAAATGGATAGTTTTATTACTAATTACTCCAAAAATACCAGTATAAATTAATAAGCATCCAACCTTCCAAAGCAGAAGCAACTGGTAAATATCAAATTTAATATTTCGGACTCCGTTTCAGCTTGGACATGAAGCCTCCGTTCGGCTACTGTCTTGCGGATTTCCTCTATACGTCTCATTTCTCAACCGATTCCCATGAAATTTTGTGAGCAGGTCTTATATTTAGTTACGTAGATTTTTTTGTAAATATTCAAAGGCGCTTAAGACTATGCTGTCGAGGTCTACAGGTCACAGAGCCACTAGTGTACAAAGGTGTCTAATAACAAACTCATTGCTACCTACAAACCGCGATGTTCGAACCCATGTACACCTGTTTGGACGTCGCTCGCCTTTTATCAAATATAATACTTATCTACTCCCTATTTAGAAGACAATAAACAGCACAATAGATACTTAACTATATGTGTTATTAAATAATAACAGAATAGAATAATTACAATCATAGTTTTACATAGTAAGTACTTAGGTACTTACTAATCCTAGTATAGCTTAACCCATCCAGCGGCAATCACGACTAGAGATGGGTAGTGAGTAAATACTCAAGGGTAAATACCGAGTAAATACGCAGTATTTACTCAAAATACCTCTATTTACTCGTTTATACCCAAATTGGTGGGTATAAACTATTTAGAGTGCTGCAAGGGATATAACATTTTGAAATTTAGGTGTATTTTGTAACCCGCTACTAAATTAACTATTAGTCAAAGTCGCAAAAAACATTTTTTTAAGAGGGGCACTCCATACATGTAACTAATTGTCACACCAAAAATCAGAAACCATCAACGCGTTTCCATGATTAAATAAGGCATTAAAATAACTTGGATGATTCTAAATATATTTTTTTATATATTGAATATATTTTTGAAGAAAAAAAAACATTTCTGAAGACTAAAATTATGTTTACCCCTCTATAACATTTAAACCAAAGTACAAAAATATGAAAATGATCGGATGATTAGGGACTAGAAAATACTTTAAAATAAAATTACTACCAACATGATCGGTTAAGCCGTTTTTGAGTTTTCTTTAATAAAACTATACTAATAACTAATAAAATGACGTAAGTGCCACGTAAACACTCACCTTTGCTTTGAACGGGGTCAGGTTTGCTAATGGCGATACCTAGCTCCACAAGATCGATGTACCAACAACTTGGATATCCCAGCACGGTTAGCACAAGTGTGACGCGACAGTATCTCGCACGCGATATAGTCTATCCATCTTTTTCTGACTGTATCATTTAAAAAGAGACGGGTAGTACTATACCCGAAATATTATCGCTTCACTCTTGTGCTAACCGTGCTGTAATCCAATAGCGAGCATGTGATTTCTGTCGCGGTCCTCAGAGCCACACATTTTAGCGTGAGACTGGAACGCTACCAAAAATATCCATTATCCAAAGATATTCACTAACAAAAGTCAAGAGTCCAGAAACGCTAACTTTAATCACAAATAACATAACAATGCGCTTACAGAATGCCTGCATTAGATTCATTTTCGGGTTAAAGAAATATGATCATGTGACCTATTACCGTAATCAATTGAAATGGCTTCCCATCCGACGTCGCAGAGATGTACACACTCTTTCCCTTCTATTTAATATACTTTTTACCCCTTCTCCTCCCCGGTACATTTCGGAGAAATTTATTTTTTTGGCTGAAGGCAGTGGCCACCGTCTGCGGTTGAGTGAGAATCTGTCACTCGCCATCCCGCCTCACAAAAATCGTGGCTACAGCAAGTAATTTGTTGTGGGATCAGTCAAACTCTGGAACGTCGTCAGTTCAGTCGGTCGCGTCGTTCAAGGAGAAGCTAAAGAAGTTATGGTTACCTGACTCTGATTGATATGTTGCTATTGAATTATTCTGTATATGTCTTAGATGTTCATTTTCTGTGTTTTTATTATGTTTGTCTCCTCACTCCTCTCTGGTTTAATATATATATACTTTTCCTATAACTTTTGTATATATGTATCTATAGTATCTACCTTTCTCGTACCTTGTTGTACATGTTGCCGCATCTACCTCTTTTCACTTCTTCTCTCATCTACTCAAAGGTTAACTGGAAGAGATCCCTTAAAGGGATAAGTTCGCCTTTGTACTTACGTTTTCCTAATATTGTATTGTTTTGACTGGTTTTGTACAATAAAGAGTTTTTACAGTACATTACATTACAATGTCCATATACAAAGCAAGGGTCCAAGGAAAATCGCACGAGGCACTTTACGTAAAATGAGCAAGTAGGTAGTCCTCCGAACAGGTTGACTGACAAACAGCAACTGAGCGTGCCAAACGCGCCAGCGTGCCTAACTGTATTTTCATTGGATACTAATCGTACTACACTTGTTAGTGTCCACTAATCACCCAATCAAAATAAGGGAAGCGAAACGCGCATTTTGCAAGATAAGGATTTAAAGCACATTCAGCGAGCCGAGCCACCTTTTGTTCACTCTGCGACACTATATATCCCTTATGAAAACGATGTCTATTAATGTTAAAACTGTGCATACTTTTGAGATAAGAAGTAGACAAATATAATAAAGAATGCAGTTTAAGTCCACGCCGCAAACTAGGTGGTCTTTTGTTCGCAGTTTGACCCTTTATGGTCATTATTTCTATATTCTTTGTTCATTAGCACTAGCTAACAATCGCCGCGCTATCTGATAAGAGCTATAATGCCTATAATATTGTGAAGTATTTTCGTGGTAGTTTTTTTTTTGTAAACATTTTGTTAACATCTGTATAATATTCGAATCGGCTTGCGATATGCACTTATCTAGAATACAGAAACGACTTAAGTCCCATGTTTTCAAGGTAAATACCTTCGTATTTGAAACAAAATAGTTGACTATGTTTTTATCACGTCTACATTCCCTGAATTCCGAATTTCTTCTCACTGCTAATTACCATTCAATACAAAACAATTTAGTGCTTTAATCTCACTTTTTTATATATTTTATTAGTCATAGTTTTTACCCACCGAAATGAGTAAATACGAGTTTTTACGGGGTGCTTTGGATAAATACTGAGTAAATACTTAGTATTTACTCACCCCTACCCATCTCTAATCACGACACGTTGTCGTCACGCCTCTACAAAGCATTTTCGCTACAAAACGGACAACCCATGTTATCGGCACGGCGTAGCACTACGCGCGTAGCATAGCGGTAAATGTGTTGTGCTAGCTGAGACGAAAAAAAGCGACAACGCGACCATATCAAACTTGAATGTCAACAACTTGCAAATGAGAGTGACGCAGCCTTACAACGTCATAACAAATAACGAAGTGAATTTCTGGCTAGGCAACCATTAATGTCAAGTACTGGCAGCAGAGCTAACTAGGTACTGGCCAAGTGTTCAAAATCTTATTTCTTGATTGCTATTTCATTTTCTACACTTTACATTTAGCTACTTCTTCTGCTGCTGCTGGTTGTCCCTAGTCCTCACTCTAGTTATTCTGATCTAATAGTCAAGAATATAAATCTTGTTGTCGCTGCAGTTCTACGATATATTTTTTTAAATATTTTTATTAGTTTCGTGGAGCTTATTTTTTATTCATAAAATGTTGATACTTAAACATAAAATATCTGCGAAATGTATTGCAATATCTTAGGCCACTAATTTGACATCCATTGTTCAGCAAAATACGTGTCAACCTACAAGAAAAACCCCTCAGGCTGTTCGGAGACAATGCCTTGGTCTCATTTAAAAAAATGAGTTTGCTTTTAACTTGGAAGCCATTCATGCAGAAAATAATTCCCTGCAATATTTGAACGTAAATGTATTTCCAATAATTACTTCGCTACGCTATTTCACGTAGTTATTTACTTAAAACTAAAAGCTAGAATAATATTTTAACAATACGTACCAAATAGATGCGTAATCCTAGAATAATTTAAAAAAACACTGGCTGAAAAATATTAAAAAACAAACGTGCAACCACAAAGGTTTAATTCAAATGTTGTTAATTTATATTTTATAAATTTTGGCACGGGATCCACGCGCGACGATCGCCGGGCGGTGCGGTACTGGCGAAATGGCGGGAAAGCAGACATGCGCTTTGGGAAATCGATGGGAACGAGCTGTCAGGCTTGTTTGAGTTCCCAGCCGTTGTTCAAAGCTATCCAGTCTAACCTAGTTCTATTTTTATTATGCAGTAAAAAACCCAAAAACACTATTTTAAAGCATTATTAAAACCCTTCTTGAAGTCCCGGGCAAAACATATTAGTCGGAAATATAAGCAGTGAAAAAAGACCAAAAAGATGAAAGTTCACAAACAATTCTATATGTAACAAAGTAGCTTGCCTAACTTCTCAAAGCGTTAACGAATAAATGGGTACCTACTAGACCTACTACAAAACATCGTAACACCAATGATTATATCATGATAGTAGTTTGCCTTCTTTTGTACAGTCACGTCTGAAAATAGGAATACATTTAATGTGACCAAAAATACGTAGCCACGACTCTATTACCAAGGCGTAAAGTCTTGGATACATGTTTTTGTCACATTAAATGTGTCCCTATTTTCAGACGTGACTGTAATGTTTTGTATGTAGTTTTCAAACAACTTCAAAACTTTTTAGTACTTAAAATGATGAGTAGGTACAACCCAGGTTCAAAATTGCATGGACACATTATAAATGAATGAATTCATAAATTGTCTGTGCAATTTTGAATCTCACTGGACAGTTAAGCCTGATGATAATCATGATAGTTGGCCAGAAGTGTTAGAACTTGATGAAGTTCAATGTAGCAAGTTGGTGAACAATGAAAATGTTCACTGGCTAACTGTAAATTGGAACACTCGCTTGAAATGGGTAACGAACTGATAGCCGAAGCGCTATGTTCCTACACCGCCGCAGAAATTTGAGAGCAACCAAGCCTGAAGAGGCTAACAATTAGAGATTCTCCGGGGGGCGAGCTATTAATCTATAAGGTTTGAAATTTAGGAAAATTTTACTGTCTTGGACGAGACTCGAACTCGCTGCACCATGAACTTACAAGCCCACTGCTCTACCCACGGCCGGACATGTTTCAATTCAGAAGATACGAGCACTTCCAAGCAGACAATATGTAACTTTGGTATAAAAGCTAGTTTTATTCGACTTAGTTAAAGTAAAGTACAATTGTATAAAATACTAGGTACCTATTTTAAAACATTGAAACCATAAGTCAGCAATTCATAATTTTACCGTGATTTTACCGCCCGTCTTCATAAACCCGCTTCATAATTCCATCAAGGAAACAAAACTCATTAAATTCCCCTTTTTCATCCAGCCCACAAATTTCATTGTTCGCATCGCAAAAGGGCGTAACTGGCAACATATTGAGAATACTTACGACCTTGTTAGACGGAGGGAATGCCGTGGCAACCACTTACACTAATGAGTTGACAACCGGTTGTAAACGACTTCTGGATCACGCGAGGTCCTGCAGGATAAGGAAACGTATTAAGGTTAAGTAAAAATCCTTGCCCATCCCTAACCATAAATTCGTCGACTTTCGGTTATTTTCATTTCGCAATAGGATTTTAGATTCACTTATTGAACCGGCCGTGGCATTTTATTTTATGCATGTTTATAGCGACATACAAAGTGTAAATTATATTCAAAGTAAATTGTTATGCCTATTAATATAGAGTTTAATTTAATATACTCACGTTTTTTACTTAGGGCTCTAATCCAATCATTGGGGAATCATCTCCATACATTGCCTTACAAAAGGTGGAGTAGAAAATGTTTTAATGGTTATTGGTAGGCTATAGGGTGGTTATTAAAATACTAGATTTGAGACCTTGAGGGGGGGAGGGCGTTATAAAGACTCAATTTTTTGTTGTATTTGTATTTATTCTGTACGTCTTATAGATACAAAGTTACAGGAAGGAAAAAATTACTCTTACTCATTGTCTTTACTATTACTTCTCATAGACATTTTCGTCATAAAGTCAACTGTTCAAGCATTATGTAAAAAATGCTAAAGCCTATACGATGTATTAATAATAACTTGACAGTTATATGAAGTTTAAAAAACTAAAAATATTTTCAAGTACTTTCTTTAAAAAAAAAAAATTTTTTTGTATGAAAGCATATATGTTTTTTGTCAAATCTAAATTAATTATACCTGAATTGATCGATAGCTATACCTGACAACGCCTAGTAGTTAATATTTTATGATGAGTAATAGAACATTGATTTTGTGTATGAGACTTACTACTTTCACCCCCTCTATAAGCGCTCTAGGAGTGAATTCAACTTTTGAATATCTTTTAAAAGAATCATTAGAAAATGACAAAACTGTGGTAGAGACTTCATTCATTTCCTTATCTCGAAGCACAAAACTTTTAAGCTAATAATAAATAAAATTCTTATGATATAAGAAAATATACACTTTTTCACACCCTGTATCTTTATACAAGGTGGGCCAAAAGAAGTCATCCGATGTTGTTTGGCTCTCTTTTTTTTTCTAAATGAAAAACTTCGATTCTGTTTTTTGATTATGTTTATTTGAACCTTTAGAATTTTATTGGTCAAGTCGAGAAGATTATATCGGCCAAATGGGCGCCCTCACAATTGGTTGCCATACGGGCTCGTTTTATGGCATTTTTCATCACTTCGGCGAGAACTTCGGGCGACAGATTCTCGCACTCTTGTCGAATGTTGTCCTTGAGGGCTTCCAGAGTCTCGGGCTTGTTCACGTAAACACGGGACTTCAAAAAACCCCACAAAAAAAGTCTGGAACGCTTAAATCGGGCGATTGCGGGCCAGTGCAAATCGCCAAAACGAGAGATGAGGCGACCCGGGACCGCTGCCTTCAGAATATCGGTTGTGACTCGCGCAGTGTGTGCCGTTGCTCCGTCCTGTTGGAACCACATGTCCCTCAGTCCTAATTCGTCCAATTGCGGCAGAAAAAACTCGGTCAACATGGCCCTATAGCGCATTGTTACGCAAAAAAATAGACACGATTATTCCGCGTTCTTGGGGAGTGTATCGCTCCATGGCTTCTTCACTTGTATTCTGCATCTGTCTAGTCCACAAATGTCAAAACAGATTTGACATTGGCGGCCATTTGCAAAAATGAGAGCCAAACAACATCGGATGACTTCTTTTGGCCCACCTTGTATCTGTAAGACTTACAGATGTGTTGTGTATGGAATTTTTGTAGACAATTTTATCTTCTTCATACGTTCCTTTTTTCTGACTTGGGCTTTATGCTTCTGGAGCGCTAAAGCGGGCGGACTGTTTGGTGGGATGGTTGCCGGGGGAAAATCCAGGACCCTTCCGCGACCAGACGTGACGTGTTTGCTACGCTGGAATGCTCCTACCGAGCTTGCGCTTCCAGCGAGATCAGTTGAAGCGAGTTCAACCTGATCTGGGTGAGTGGGGGGGGATCGAGCTAATGGGAGATTTGTCGCTGGTTCGCTACTCCTAGCCTAGCTGAGAAGACTCCAGCAAGAAACTCAGCTAGGCCCGACGACTGTCGGGGTGACTCTATCCGGTATGCGGCGGTACCGGGTGGATAAGGGACTGAACGTGTCGATGTGGTCGCGACTGTGCCGAGGTGGGCGTCCCCGCCGGCGGGGGTGCCGCAGTGTACATGTGGGGGAGGGCGCACGCACAGCGTTCCATTTCTCATGAATGGCCGCTGTGAGTGCGTCGTCCTGGTCCGTGACGTAGTGTCTAGGCCGCCGAACCGAGCGGCCCCTAATCAGTGACTTCCGTGTTAAGAGTCCGAGGGAACTGCGAACTACATTCAACTACATTCCCAACCCACCCCGGTTGGGAATGTAGTGTAGTGTATAGTTGTCTCGAGTACATATGGCAGTAGGCGCCCGACCGTGACAGAGGGCGGACGTGCGGTATGTATTGACGAGCCAACAGGAAATAAGAGGAAAAGTCAAGGACATTACAGGTGGCGACGAGGATCAAAGTGAGTAGCACCAAAAGAAACGTGTATTCGAAAAAAAGAAATTATAAAATCGAATAATAACGGGTCATGATACACCGTTCGTGTGTCAACAAGTTTTTCGTTACGCGCCATTATAATAAGTATGTGGAGGCTTGAAAATAATTATTGGAATAGGTACGTAATTATAACTTTAACTTAATTAACGTAGGCAAGTCATTAAGTACGACAAAGGAGAATGATTACACAAATAAATCGAGTCCGGTCAAGACAATAAGCAAATACGAGGGTATTTCCCTTATCCGCTCGAATGTTAGACCATATCCGATTAGGTATTTGTAATAATTCCTACTTAAGTAATAATCTGCACCTATCTTGTATGCAAGTTTCTACATTAAGTATATTATACCTACGTTATTGTTGCATATAAGTCACAGTTAGGAATTTTTACAATGAGTGTGACACAAAATCCGCGTTCCGGGGCAGACTAAAGGAAATAATATCTAATACCAAGTAATTAAGTTTCAAGTTACCTTAGTACTGACGTCTGGTTCATATTGGTGAATTGGTCACCCCGTAGCTATAGCTATGCATGTGAAAATATTTGATAGCATTAGACTCACCATTATTCAGACGAAACAGTCATTACCACAGTTTTGATAAGGATTATTCTACAAGACTATTCTACCTACCTACTTAAATGATAGGATAATTACAACTAAATACCCTATGGGGAGGGGGTGTTTTCTACCTTGCTCCAGGTTATACTGGTATCCATATTACTTACACATTAAGTACATTTACCGACACATACCTATAAGCATGAACTTGGTATTTTACCAATGTTCGAGCGCAGGGTGCTAAAGAAGTAAATAAACGTACCTACAACTAGGTACTTAGTGCTTATTCAAAGCAATTCCATCTGCATTAAACCACTTTTGTCGGTTAACTTGCCAATTTACTTTGCTCGTAGGTGCGTAGCCGATTACCTACATGCGTTTACACGTAGGTAGAAGAAACCTCTTATTATTGCGAAAATGGTTTGTAGGTAAAGTGTAGGTAAAGATGGCAGGAAGCGTCGGTGCACTCGGTACACAAAATTGTATTGTTAAGTACATACAGTACCTATTGACCATGTAAATGGCACCTACTAAGGAACTTCACTCCATTTATGGTTGGAAATGCATTAAATTGCAAATAAGAGCAGATAATACGTACACATTAAATTGTATTATTTATCATGACCATTTAATTGGCATCTACTATGGAACTTTATCCATTTATGGTTGGAAATACATTAAATTGTAAATAAGAGCAGATAATATTTACACATTAAATTGTATTATTTAGCATGACCATTTAATTGGCATCTACTATGGAACTTTATCCATTTATGGTTGGAAATGCATTAAATTGTAAATAATAGTAGATAATACATACACATTAAATTGTAGAGGTATTATTTAGCATGACCATTTAATTGGCATCTACTAAGGAACTTTATCCATTTATGGTTGGAAATACATTAAATTGCAAATAAAAGCAGATAATATTTACACATTAAATTGTATTATTTAGCATGACCATTTAATTGGCATCTACTATGGAACTTTATCCATTTATGGTTGGAAATGCATTAAATTGCAAATAATAGTAGATAATACATATACATTACTTTGTAGAGGTATTATTTAGCATGACCATTTAAATGGCATCTACTAAGGAACTTTATCCATTTATGGTTGGAAATACATTAAATTGCAAATAAGAGCAGATAATGTTTACACATTAAATTGTATTATTTAGCATGACCATTTAATTGGCATCTACTAAGGAACTTTATCCATTTATGGTTGGAAATGCATTAAATTGCAAATAATAGTAGATAATACTTACACATTAAATTGTAATACTTAGCATTGACCATTTAATTGGCATCTACTAGTGAGGCATTAAATTGCGAATTTGAAAAGCAGTCGATAATACTGAACAATTAGACATTAAATTGTATTGTTTAGTATCGAAAAAAAAACCTCTTTAACGTGCGCGATTAAATCATATGATACGATCTGGACATTAAAGAGTGATAGATGTATAATGAACGAGCGAGATGGGAGATAACTGCCCACATAGTTGCTTGAGCTACTGATGAATAAGTTGTTGCTGTGCAGTTGGGGTTTCAGACTGTCTTATAATATAAAGCAAATACTTGTAGTTGCAAAGACAAAGACCATATTTACTTAAATGTCTGTATAATAATTCACACTTTTAAAAACAATTGTTAAATGTGTCTGTTATTATCATTAAACTCCTATTGAAAGAAAAATATAAGTTCACACGTAGCATATTTAATAGACTTGCAAAATAGGCACATGGTCCAAATAGGTATGAAATATAAAAGTGAAATAAATTGAGAATTTGGTACTAGAGAAATTAACAAAAAAATAGAAAAATTTGGCTACCGTAAAAGAGGGACCAATTTGTCCTTTTCCTCCGTTATAATACACTTTTTCTCGCTGCACTTTACGTAACACACAAGAATGAAAGAAATATAATTGTTTAACTAAACAGATGAAGAAAGTTCAAAATGATGCAGCTTGTGTGTTGCATTGATTTATTATGTATTCTACTAGATGTGACATCTAGAACAAATTTTGTGCGCCATGTTTGGCGGTTGACAGCTGTGACTGAATCAAAGAGTAGTATAAACTTGTAGTGATTTTCACTACAACTTTTCGGAAAAAAAAATCTTAGGGATGTCATCTCCCGTTACTCAATGGTGTGTTGTAGTGATGGTTCGGAATGCAACTATTTAAAATTATGTTGTCTGTGGTGGTTGTCACTTTGACAGCTCTCTTGCCCATCTCCTCGGATCACAAACGCATAGCTCTCACAGTTATAATATTATAATAAATATTAATATCTAAGATTTCCAAGAAACAAATATTATAAAACTTTCAACAAATCTTTGTGTTCGAAACAATACATTGTGACTGTTTTAAATTTATTAAAGTATCTAATTTACCATATTTCCTCAAGTCAACCCCTTCTTCGGCAAATTAAGTCTTAACTATAATACTACTTCACACAGTAAATACGGTTCCTATTTGCTTTATACTTTGAAAAACAGTTTCAAATAGGATTAAGAACCGATCCAAAATAGTGAAGTGATAATAAAATTAAGTAAATTAAAAGGATGCGCCTCATCGCGGCTATCCTATTCAATATATTATTAAAAATACAAATTTTAACATTTGATATATTTTACAAGTAGAATTGCGTATCGCACTACTCTCAAGACGTGTTAAACCTTAAATTCCGAAAAATCATTAATTGAATTATGACATGACTTTCATTGGTGTTACATACAAAGATCGCATTATTTACCGATACTTGTTTAAATATGGCAGGAAATTATATCAAATTTTTAAGTGTGAGGAACATACCCTCAATTTTATACTTGAAAAAATATTTGAACTTGAGGATCGGGATATCAATACGCATATTACCGTTGAGGTTACAATTGTTACAAATATGTGGCCCAAAAATATTCTTGTTAAAAAGTGTGGATACGCTAGAGAGTTGATAAAGCTCCCTTTAAAGGTCGTGTATTTCTACTCTCAGAGACACAAGCTAAGTTACAAATCTATAACGGTAAATTGTTGTCATTATATTGTGTTGAGAAAATAAATAAATAAATATTATGGGACAATCTTACACAAATCAACCTAGTCCCACGGTAAGCTCAATAAGGCTTGTGTTGTGGGTACTAGGCGACGATAGCCTAGTATGCTGAGATTGTTAAGAAAAGTATATTCTTGGATGCAGTTATAAATGTTATGATTACTATAATGTAAGTATTGATTTACAAGCAACCGTACTGTACGGTTTTATCCTTTAACATTTGATACGAGTTACTTACTTTCTTATTAACTTGATACATGCTTGATACGCAACTGTATACAAGAGCGACAGTTCTTAAGTTTCGTTTAAAACGAGTATTTCTCATAAGTGCTATTGAAGTACAATATTTTCCCTTTAGACAGTATTCTAGTAAAATTTTAATGATAAGATAGGCATGACGCCTGCGCAAAGGTGTATAAAAATATGATAGTCATATAATTATTATTTGGAATCTGCTTTCTAGTTATTGCGACAAACTGGTATAATATTCAGCTTTCGCAAGGCACACTAGTAAATTTATAATTTGGTTGGGCAATGAGGATAAACGCGCACATTGGTTTATGGTATGGAAATTTCAAATCCATACAGTCTATGTTTCCGAGTCTCTAGAGACTAGACCTCAGAAAAGCGTCAGAAATGGTTCGAAAATAACAGTTAATATGGACCATTTATAATCTAAGGGTTTTTATCCTCATTAGCCTATAGCTAGAGAAAGTACACAAATTACTTTCGGGGTAATTGGACCTCATCAACAATGAAAAGTATGTAAAAGGCAAAAGACCCTAACCTGCGCAAGGTGTATTGTTCAATCATTATTAATCTGCAGATAAGCAGTCTAAAGTGGACCCATTATACGTCACAGTCGGAACTAACCGACGACCATGTTTACAGCTTCAGTAGAACGTTCATGCATCCTAGTAACATTTTCTTTTGCTTATCATATAACGTGGTCATGGTTGTGAAAAGGTTAAAGCCATTGTTCCGCCTCCCGAATATAACTGATTGAATCAAAGCATATAATGAATTGATATTTCAACCTGTCCTCGATGCAGGGAAACTATCATGCTGCTGCGTAGGCAAGCATGTTGAAAACTGAAATGTACAAAAATGCCCCTACAAGGGTTTGGCAACTTACTTGTAAATATTTTAAGACTCTACTTATAATATTTTGGTATTGTAAAAAAAATTGCAAGTAGTATAACATGTTTCTGTGATCTATCCATGTACAAGTGTTGCCATTGCCATGAGCACACAAAGACTTTATTTTCTTATCTGTTAGTACTAAAAAAGACATATAATACCTCGTTTGAATGGTTAAGACATCATGAGTACACATACTATGTAATGCTCTTAAAACTCTTAAAAAATCTTCTAATGGTTTGGGACGGGAGTTTCAGATCCTACAGGCAAACTCCCTCAAAAAACCTGAAATCTAAACGGTCTTACCCAGAACTGGAGCCTTATTTGCTACAGCAAAGAGTGCCAACAAAGCAGTCTCTGGTTAACAAACACCTGATTCATCGAAGTTTTAGTGCTTTTAAATCTAAGGTTTGCATAAAACCAGTATTGGGTTGTTTCTGATTAAATATAGTGAACAATTGAAAACACGAGTTGCAATAAATTAAGTACTTTAGACTCTTGGTCTTTCTTAACCATTTTTTAATAGTAGAGTATTTGCTACATCAGTACATTTACCTACTACCCTGCGCAGGGAAAACACGCAAAATCGCGAAGCGTTCCACATTTCACGTACTCGAATTTATCTGCATTATTAAAATAAGGATGAGACGCTAAGCCCTATGAGTATGTTAGTTTGCCAGGTCAACACCTGGGCAATTGTGAATAAACAAAATTAGGAGCCAAGCTACCGAAATCCAGTGTTAATCTTAGTTGAAGGATAGTTTAACTTGTTGATATAAATACAAGTATCATATATCACTGCTTAGCTTAATGCTATATGTTTCCATTACCATTGCCAATATTGGTTGAAAATAACTATAGTAAAAAATCGCAAGTGATTTCAAAGCAGTTTGTAAGGACGTAGTCCACTTAAAAAAAAAAAGATACACGGCACATGGAGTGTCGTAAACGGAGACGACGGTGATCAAAATGATGAAATGACAAGTGACATCGATATGGAGAAGAATTAGAGAAATGGAGTATTTACATTGTGATGATTGTGTTAAGGAAAAGTAATCTGGATAATCCACAAAGTATGTGAATTGTATTTACGTTAATACATGTGTCCAAATTAAAACTATGTTAATCTATTATTTAAATTTACAAATAAAAAATAAAATAAAATAAAACAAGAAAGGGATGTAGTGTATAGTTGTCTCGAGTACATATGGCAGTAGGCGCCCGACCGTGACAGAGGGCGGACGTGCGGTATGTATTGACGAGCCAACAGGAAATAAGAGGAAAAGTCAAGGACATTACATGTAGTTCGCAGCCTTCCTAACTAACGGATTACTACTGTGCGGAGCGTTGTCAAAATAACGCCGGGCAGTCTGCTTAAAGAAACCATAAAGGGAGTCAAGCCCCGCGTCATGGAGCAAACTGAGGGTCGTCTGGTACCACGGGGCACCAGTCGCCCTACGGAGGAAACGATTCTGAACGATCTGAAGCGGCTCGAGACTTGACATACCCACGTGAGTAAAAACCACACTTGAGTATGCCATGATTGGACGAACACAAGTCTTGTAGAGTGTCAGCTTATTTCTAAGTGACATTTTACTAAACTTGTTAAACATCGGCCCTAGCCTTCCTAATACGAACAGCGCTCTGTTGCGTACCCTACGGATGTGGCTTTTGAAAGTCATACGATGGTCGAGAGTGACGCCTAGATATTTGACCTCATTAACCCACGGAATGGGCTGGTCAAAAAGCCGGACCGGAGCCACCTTCCTGCCTGTCGGACCTATGGCAGTAGGGTGGAAGATAATCGCTGCGCTCTTGTCCGGATTGACTTCAATACGCCAAAGACGAAACCATTGCCCTAAGCCATTGATTGCCTCTTGGAGGTATTTCCGAACAAGAATGTAGCGATTGTGCGTCTCGATCTGATATAACTTATATATCAACCCGTTATGCCAGACCTTGTCGAAGGCTTTCGCCACGTCAAGAAAGATCGCTCCCGTCTTCAACCCTGTTCGACGCGAGAAGCCGTCCAGCACGTGCTCCGTGATGCGGTGCACCTGTTGGACGCACGAGTGTCCGGCACGAAAGCCGAACTGCTCGTCCGTGATAATTGAATTCTCAGTCGTGAACCTGAGAATCCGAGCGAGGATGATTCGCTCATACCATACAGCTTAGCAAGCGAGCTGAGTAAGCTGATGGGCCTGTAAGAGGCTGGCGAGGCCCGGGGTTTGCCGGGCTTCGCTATTCCGATGACCGTGGCACGTTTCCACGCGGCTGGAAAGTGACTATTGGACAGGGCGGCATTGAAGATGCCGACCAGAATGAGTAAGAGATGTTCGGGCATAAGTCTCAGCATGCGGTTGGAGATGCCATCCGCACCCGGGGACTTCCTTACTCGAAGACACCTTACTCGATCGTGGTCATACGTTCCATAGACATTTTAGGCATACTGATAACCGTTTAAGCGCCAAGGTTCAAAAACGGACTTACGGCACGTTTAAACCAAGATGGATAGATAGATAGATAGATAGATAAAAGATTTATTTGAATTCTGCAACACACAACAGCAAAGTACAACAATAACACAAAGAATCATTTGAAAAAGTAAAAATAAAATGTAACAAAACATGAGATGAGGTAGTAAGAATGGTAGTGTGCGTTGCAGCAAAACAAAAGGGTTCACAGCTCAGCTTTACGCTTCACTCTTTCGAGCAAAGCACTGATAATTCTGCTGAAACCCGGGCCACATTAGTTTCAACTGAAACTATATAAAAAGGTAGGTACTCGAAGGCGCAAAATGTATTTACGTTAATACTTGTAGGTAGGTATACAAAGTGGTGTATAATGTGCAATGTGTGATAGTGCGTGTGTTGTGCAATAGTGTAAAATAATTATCTTGAAATTAGTACAGTACATATACATAATATATCAATCAACAAATAATAAAAATATAAAATGGACGAAAATGGTGTGAAACTTTACCAAGTCATAATTTAGACTCTGAAATCCGCAACCAAATAACCGTAAGGTATCCCTGTTTTTTGTTTTTCCAAAAGTATCATTTTGAAATGGTGTTTGAAAGATAGTTTGGTTTTCAACCGCCTTACAGGTGGAGGGATGTCATTCCAGCATTTGGTTGCGAGATATCGGAAGCATCCTGTGAAAGCAGCCGTTCTATGAAGGTGCATTTCTAAAAGACAACGCCGAGTAGACCTAGTGCCGTGACGATTATGAAATTTAGATATATTTATTTTAGAATAGAGGTACTCGGGTGTTTTAGAGTTTAGAACGCCAAAGAGGAGACATGCAAGGTGTAGATGTCTACGAGAAGACATGTTCAGCATGGACGATTTGTTTAAATATGGCGTGATGTGGCTTCTTGGAGGGATAGAATAACAAAGATGGCGGCCAACGCTCCCCCCCTCAAGGTCTCAAATCTAGTATTTTAATTACCACCCTATTAGCCTACCAATAACCATTAAAACATTTACTACTCCACCTTTTGTAAGGCAAATGCTCCAATGATTGCGCTACTCGTCCACACTAGCCAACGACTCGGTGCCCAAAAAGATTATGAAATGCCCAATGTGATCAAGAAAGTGAACTCTAAATGGCTAAACAACTGAAGTCCGTGACCGTACCAGCTACTCTAAGTCATATTTTTTGTAATGATCATCTTTCGTGCCACCTTTTTTTAATTTATCGCATAATTATTTCAGTGACACAGCTAGTTGGTCAATCTTTAGTAGAATATTTTGATTGATTTTAGCAATAAACGGGGTCTCGGGGTAGCCTGATTCCCTAGAGACCGCGTCCCCAGGTGGCGGATCGGGGAACGCTCGGCAGATATGCCGGGCAGGAGCGAAATAAAATACCTCCCGCGGACCACAAGGCCGGAGATGGACACTTCGTAAAAAACCCCACCTACAGGCTTCTCTGAAGTAATCGGAGTAGAGGCTGTATGTGTGCTGCTGGCTCGGGCTGGAGTAAGCAGAAGGATAGGCGGCGGATGAATCCCACGAGATCAACGGCGGCGTCCAAACCTTGGTACAAGGTTACAGCTGGTGTAGAAGGAAATGGGGCCCCACTGCACACTATTTTGCTCCAAGAAAGCCACCATGCAAAGTCGAAAAAATGAGCCAGTTCGATGCGATCCGGGCACGACCCGGCGTCACAGGATTTCCGGGTTTTGTGATGGGAAATATACTACCGTGAGAGAAGAATCAGAAGAAACTAGGACAGGAAAACTCAGCGCAGGATTAAAACTTATAAGGAAAAAGACACAATGCTTGAAATTTGCGACATGGAATGTAAGGAGCTTAATTAAACCAGGTAAAATCGAAAATACTATACAAGAAATGAAAAGGTTATCTATTGACATAATGGGCCTCAGCGAAGTACGATGGAAAGACAATGGAAAACATGTTACTGATGAAGTCGTATTTTACTATTCAGGTAAACCCGGACCACACAACACGGTAAACATTGGTCATTGGAGAGCTAACCAGCAAGAACCAAGTTAAGTATAATATTGATTACTCACCTCTAAATAATATTGAGGGTTAATTAAATAAAATGTATCAGTGTGTACCTTGTTACCGTGTACCTAATAATGTATTTAAATATATAAACGTGTAATACTGTATTTCAAGTTGGTGCATGGTACAACGTACACACCAACCTTATATTGGAAATAATTTAGCCTTTCTGATTACATGAGATTATATATTACTCTGTTTTTGCTACAAGTGTTAGATATATTATGTGCAGAATATTATGATTAATGGCCTTACGGGATACTTGTAGTAATGGTTGAGGAATTAGAATGGATTTAATATACTTTGTTTTATATCTTGACTTACTTAGTGGTGATGGCAGTATTGCAACATCGATTAAATTATTCAGAATTATTATAAGTAATATTCTTTAATAAACATCATTGCATTTACTATGGTTGTTCTTAGCATTTTATATTTATAAAATGGGCTCTCTCCTTTAATCTATTCAATGTTGAATAAATGAAGTAAATTATATTTTGTCTCTTATTAACTAAATCTGACACCCCGACTGACACCCTGATTTGGACCCGGGGTATGTCCTTAAACTACGTCCGGACTTGGGTATGTCCTTAAACTATGCCAAAAAGAGAGGTATGGGCACTGCGAATGGCATCTCGCTTAGTGTGGTAGGGCACGTTCAGTGAATGTCATCTCGCTCAAATCTGGAGCAGAGCCCGACTGGGGAAGTACCTCCACCTTACAGAAAACCACAGCCAAATAGCACTAGACCCTACTCATAGTGTTGTGTTCCTGCTGGTGAGTAAGGTTGCCAAAGAGCTCAAAGAGGACTCAGTGTGTTGACGATGAGGGACCTTCTTGTTCCTTTAGTCGTCAACATAGTGAATCATCCTTTTTGTAAAGGGTCGGCAACGCGCATGTGACTCCTTTGGAGTTGCAGGCGTCCATAGGTTACGGTAGCTGCTTACCATCAGGCGGGCCGTATGCTTGTTTGCCAACTTTGTGGTATAAAAAAAAAAAAAAAAAAAAAAACCCTCAACAGAAAAAAATCATTACCATGGAGTAGGAATAATGTTAAAAAAGGAGTTGAACCGTTACGTTACCAATTTCGTTCCTGTATCAGAACGGTGTATTTTACTGCAACTTAGTGGTCAACCATTCGACATAAATATACTTCAAATTTATGCACCAACAGCAGAAAAAGCAGGGAAAGATCCAACTGTCTTAGAAAACTTTTATAAGGAAATCGACATGGTAATGAGGTCTTTAAAACCACAACAACTAACACTGATTCTGGGAGATCTAAATGCTAAAATAGGGAAAGGCGCAGTAGGTAAATATGTAGGAAATTATGGATTAGGTGACAGAAATGACAGTGGGGACAGGTTACTGCAATTTTGCATGGAAAAAGACCTTGTCATCGCTAATACATGGTTTGAACATCCGCCTAGGCGACTATATACATGGACCTCACCTAAACACACGCCAGATAATATAGTACGCAATCAGATTGACTACATATTAGTCCCAACTAGATTCAGAAACTCATTAGTGAACGTAAAAACGTATCCTGGCGCGGATATTGGATCTGACCATAATCCGGTAGTAGCAAAGCTTAATCTTAAACTGAAAGTAGTGAAGAAAAACCATCTAAAATTTAGAAAAATAGCAATAGACAAGTTAAAAGACGAAAAAATCAAATCAGAAACAGTGGCATCAATCAACAATGAACTCAGGGAAAATTTTAAAAACATAAATTTAGAAAACGATGCTCCTAACTACGAAGATATTTGGGAGAAAATCAAAACTATTACTCTTGATACAGGTAAAAAAGTACTAGGATACTATAAGAAGGAAATTCAAAAACCATGGATAACTAACGATATAGTAGCAAAAATGGAAGAAAGAAGGCAATATAAAGAAATAGATAACGTAAAATACGCCAAGATAAATAGAGAAATCAGAACCATTACCCGCACCGAGAGAGATAAGTGGTTAGAAGCGAACTGTTTACAAATAGAAGAGTTAGACCTTAAGCACGACAGTTTCAATTTGCATAAAAAGGTTAAAGAATTCACTAACACAGGAAGAAAACTCACCACTGGGAAACTGTTGAACAATAGAAATGAGCTCTTAATTGAGATAGACGATCAGAAACGTGAATGGGAAACCTATATATCAACACTATTTCATGATAACAGAACCGAAAGCCCCCCTAGTATTAAAGATAAAAATTCAGAAGGACCGCCGATTAGTCATAAAGAAGTGGAGAAGGCCATCAGTAACATAAAAATCGGAAAAGCCGTAGGTCCAGATGGAGTGCATGCAGAACTAATAAAACTATGAGATGGTTTCGGAATAGACGTACTAGTTAAACTTTTTAATAAAATTTATGATACTGGCGAGTTACCTAATGACTGGCTAAAATCTTCCTTCTTACCAATCCCCAAGAAAACTAATGCAAAAACCTGTAATGAATACCGCCTAATAAGTCTAATGAGTCACGTCCTTAAAATCTTCCTAAAAATGTTACACAACCGAATGTATACCAAAATTGATTGCAAAATTAGCGACACCCAATTCGGATTTAGAAATGGACTCGGAACCAGGGAGGCTCTTCTGGCAGTCCAGGTGCTTGTACAAAATTGCTTAGAATACCAAAAAGATGTATACGCGTGTTTTATAGACTTCGAAAAAGCATTCGATACTGTTAACCACCAGCAACTAATAGAAGCGTTAAACCGTACAGATGTCGATAGCAAAGATACGAGAATCATCATGAATCTATACTGGAACCAAACTGCACATATCAAGATCGGACAAGCTGATACAAATGATTTGAAAATACTAAAAGGTGTACGTCAAGGCTGCATACTATCTCCTAGTCTATTTAACCTTTACTCAGATCGCTTATTTGCAGAAGCATTGGATGGTGTTGAGATGGGCATAAAGTGTAACGATAGATACATTAACAACGTACGATATGCGGATGACACCGTGATACTAGCCACTAGTATGGAAGAATTACAACAACTAATGGACCGCTTAAATGACAAAGTAAAACATTACAACCTTAAAATGAACGTCAGTAAGACCAAAGTGATGGTAATTAGTAAGACTAAATTTACAACAAACAATCTATTAATAGATGGTGAACCGATAGAAAGAGTGTCAAAATACAGATACCTAGGCTGCTGGCTGAATGAAAACTGGGATCCAAAACAAGAAATTAGGGTAAGATTAGAAGTAGCCCGAAGTGCTTTCATAAAAATGCAGAAATTGTATGCTAATAAAGATATTAACCTGAAATTAAGATGGAGACTTGTAAAATGTTATGTATTATCGATACTCTATTATGGTGTTGAGACGTGGACGCTGAAGAAAGCGATGGAAGACAAAATAGAAGCCTTCGAAATGTGGCTATATAGACGTATGCTAAAAGTACCTTGGACCGCAAAAGTGACAAACATGGAAATTTTAAGACGAATGAACAAGAAGAGAGAAGTACTACCCACAATTAAACGTAGGAAGATTGCATATTTTGGACACCTATATAGACATAAAAAATACGACCTAATAACAACTATAATAGAAGGGAAAATAGAGGGAAGGCGGGGAAAAGGAAGAAGGAAGGTGAACTGGCTCGATAACATCAAAAAATGGACAAACATTGAGGACGCGGCCTCGCTCGCAAGACTGGCCGAGAATAGGAAAGACTTCGCAAAGGTGGCCACCGACGCCCGTTAGGGCATGGCAGAATAAGAAGAAGAAGCAATAAACGCAATTGAAGTTAAAAGTATATTAACAGTAATCAAGCCAGTAAACTTTACGACTGACGAAGTCACTACAGAAAGAGGTATCTATGTTTAGCTTACGGATTAATAAAAAGTTAGCTATAAGTTAGCTCCCCACTGAAAATCAGCGCCGCGGCTTGCCGTGGCATTACGCTGGAGTGGGAGTCCTTTTCAACCGACTTCAAGATTTCGAAGGAGGAGGTAATCAATTCGTCGGGATCTTTGTTTTTGCTATTTTTATTTTTATGTATGTTCACAGATTATTCGAAGGCTGGACCGATTTGAAAAAATCTTTTTTCGTTTGAAAAGAGTATACTTACTTCACAGTTGGTCCCATTGTAACCAGGTCAGGATCTGATGATGGGATCCTGGAGAAATCGAGGGAACTCTTCAACTATTATAGGCACATCTATAGTGATTTGAGTACTTTTTACATTAGCTCGAGCAAATGCTACAGAGCATCCACCTTTCCAAAACTTTTTGAAAGGTGGATGCTAAGTGAAGTCGGTTCTTTATTGTTTAAAATTATTATCGTCCGTTTTATAAAATTTCATGTATAATTTAACTGGTGTGACGTAAATAAATGTATTTTCATTCTTTCTTTCTTTTTTCTATTATGTAATCTGTGGTCAAGATTGTTTAAGCTAATTCTAACATCTTTAGAAGTTGTCTTTCTGTAGACCGGCTTTTCGTTTATTCAAAAACAATGTGGCTATCAAACTATCAATTGAAATAAATAAAAAACAGATTTAAATCGATATTTATATATTTATTGTAATGCATACGGTAGCTCACAGCGACTACGAATCTAATGGAAGATATTACGTACACATACGTAGGCTCCGCTGCGTTTGCTGATCTGGGCCTCAACTCGGCTCGCAACTACCAAATTCAAATAAATTATATATGCTTTCTTTTTATCACTGCGGCCTATCCTTTCTTAAATAACTTTTGCCACAGTGCGTTCCAGAATAGCGCCTCCGACGAAAATTATTTACCTCGACAATAGATTTTTGTTATGGGCAAAAAATAATTTTTCTCAAACATGCAATGAAATATTCTCTTTACGTTCCTTATAATAGACTCGGAAGTATCCTTTTTCGGGCGCAGCATCTCGAGGCGGCCTGAAATGGGATTTCATACAACTTTTCAGGCCTAGGCCTGCAAAGTAACTTTTTTTTTGTTTCAACGTCGAACCTCATTCAGACAGCGTCAAAGATGGCGGCAGGTTTTACGAACAGCTGATTTTAACTTTTTAATTTTTACTTCATGGTTGCTTTTTAGATTGAATAAAACATTGTCCTTTTGGTTTTTTATTTTATTTTATTTCATTGCATGTTTGAGAAAAGCACTATACATGCCTCGGCAAGAAAACGGATTCCCGGCCTCGTATCTCTATCCGTCTATACCTACATGGCCGGAAATCCGTGTTTTCCCGGCCTATGATGTAATGTACTATTGTATAGTATATAGGTACCCCGACCGTGCACTTGTAACAACAGTCAAATTACTACGTGGCAATGGCCATAGACGTATGGTTTTTTGACCCTAACTCCACAGACAAACGATGTCTACGTATGGTTATTTGACCATAAGTACACATTACGTCCGTCTTAACAATGCCACTATACGTCCTACAAATTTCGACAGTCAATGTTCAGATTTTGAAGGTTAAAATTCAGAGCAAGTTCAGTTAAGTGACATATAAACGAATTTTGAATATAAACCTAGTTTCCATTGCATAATTCCCTTTATAGGCCTTTCAGATCCATTTTACATGTATTTTAATAAACATGTATATAAAATTCAAAATAGCATTCCAATTTTACTACATTTAATAATATTGGAAATATACGTTCAACATTATTTTCAAAATGTATAAAGTTGGAATGCAAACGCTTTGACTTTAAAAATGCTAAACAAAACAAATCTTAACTTAAACAAGAAAACGAAAACATGTACATACATTTTAGGTACATAACTGTTACGTACTCTGAATAATACGTTTAAGAAACAAACGCAGCGCAGCCTAAAACAATAATTTATAATATCCTATGTCAATTAATACAACGGCTTGGGGGACGTCAAATGAAGAAGGCTCGCGGACCGCTCACGATACCAGTTCTCAACAAAAAATGTAGGTAATTGTATACTCGATTACTTGTACTTAACAGAACTTTATCTTGGCAACGTACAGTCACGAACCCAGATTGTTGAGCCACATGCCATCGTTCGTAATTTAGCCGTGTAATAAATGACCGATGTAACTGACAGTTGACAGCTAGTCCGTAACATCGGTCATTCATAACACGGCTAAATTACGAACAATTGCAAGTGGCTCAACAATCCGGGTTCGTGACTGTACTTTACAAGACTCACATTAATCTAATATCTAAATCGGTTCAGCGTACAGAACAAGATTCTATCGAAATTCAAAGCTAATAGTTTGAAAATACTTATACTTTATCATTGATGCATCTGTCTCGTCCCGGATCACATGTGTGTCTTCTAAGTAAGTTTACAAAATAATACAAGTGTTTTAAAGGATAACTGGTATCTGTGAAGCGGTGTGGCATACATACTGTAACTACATTATACACGTTGGCACTCCAATTAGTCGGTGGGTACATACGAACCGTCTTCATTTTCTTACATGTCATATCGCTATTTTAATTCATCTTTCCGTTTTATAATTTTAATTGGAGAATTATTTCGCCTATAGGAAATCAATTAGGTATACATTTGCTCTATTTCATTATATCTGTTCTATAATAATGCATCTATATAAATTGCAATCACACTTAACATTTTGTTTACGAATGTCGAAAATAACACTTACTTTACTCCTAAAGCTATATTACACATCTCAATACCAACAGATCATTCGGTCTACGTTATTCTATCTATATTATGTGATAAACAGATTTACATGTACAAATAAATAGTGAGTCACTATAAAACATTTATATTTTTACCTAAAACTAAGTATTCATTTACCTATGAAATAATATCATTAATATTCAATTAAATCTATTTTTATTAATAATAACTGCGGAAAGAAAAAATGAAATAGCGTTATTAATAAAATTTCGATTACATTTTTATACGTTTAGCTACACAGATTAAAATCGCGTTTATTTTACAATACATGTTTTGCAAGCACTTATTAAAACGCTCGTTTTTTAAACGTTATCCAACAGTGTTTCTAAGAAATGCGTCTTGTTATTCAATAGACAAGAGTAAAAATCGAATAACAACGTCACTATTCAAAATTACACAACAGTAAATGAAATTACCCTGTTTAGAAACATTGTATATCTTAAAAATTGTGTCCTCAGCCTTTTTCAATGATATCATTTTGTTCTTAATATTTTCATAGAGGTTTGACAGAGAATACTCATCTGCATTAAAATATAAATTAATAAAATGTTAAAACACAAATAATACGGCAGTCTTGCTCCAAATACTGATTCCATATAATAAATCAAAACAATGTCTTGTATGTCAAAAAGCATTACTCACATTCATCCAACCGTATCCAATAAATACAACTAACCAAGCGACTCGCATCACGGATAACAATCTATCTCTTTCTAATTAGTTAGAGTACAAGTACGGAAATCTGTGCTTCATTTATAACCCCGCCGTTGGTATTACCACAGATTTTACAGAAATAATCATATATGTATCTCGATCTTTATCGCGTTTTCTAAGTAGGGCACAAAGTAGCGACACGACTGACGGTCAAATGTAAATCTAATGCCATTTTCGTACGTTCGTTAGGATATATAGTAGAGGTACAGCCTCAAACAAGATTTACCGAAAATATGGCTCGTGAAAATGTGTAACCGGCCAGTGTTACACCATAATAAGACTGTCAGCGAAACTGCTGCACGAGTCGTTCTTACAGCTCCATTGTGGGGCCATTTTTTTGGGCCGATTGTGTATCCCGTTCTCTGTTACATAATCGGTGATGTTAAGTAATGATTTTTGACAGTAAATACTATGAAGGTCAGTCATTTTGACACACCTTACAGACAACTATTATCTGTCAAAAGTTCACTAATTCGCTAAGGGGTCTCTATGCAATACAGGGTTTTGAAAAGAAAGCGAAATTGAAGTGTTTTCTACGAGTTTCAGGGAACGCTAAACGGACATCCGAACCTTAACTCTAGGATTGGAATTCTATATTTGGACAAATAATCGTTTTATACAAGTTACATTCAAGTATTATGTCATTTTGACGAAAAATGTAGGTTGAATCGCATAAGTATTTTTGTTGCAAAAGCTTTTAGGTCACATTTGTAACCAGAATCATTATTCTATTTTATTAGGTTGCACAGAAATGTTTTATACAACATATTATGTCAGTTACCAACATTTTTTGACAAAATAACGACATTACAACACTAAATTTTATCATTATTAAAGAGATAGTTAAATACTGTAGAGTAAACTAAATACAACGTCATATTCGAGTAAAGAAATACATATTTCGAATGCACAGGCATTCTTACAGATCATTGGGTTTATAATTAATAGGAAATAATTTTGGTAAATGTTACACTACTCTTATAACATAACTATATAATATCATATTTATTTTATGTATCGCTTTCAAACTTTTATTCAAAGCTTTTAATTATTTTCATTGTTTTTAAAATTTCCAATAAAGCGAGCATATGACCCAGTGTTTTCATACCAAAAAAAATCATTAATAATTACTATTTTTAACATTCACACACTCGCAGTTATACTTGTAGTTCTACAATACTAACCATTACAAATAGCCATTAATTGCCATTAATGGTGTAATGATTTTCTTAGTAAATAGGGAACAATTATAATTGTATGTAAGCACTTCCCCATTGCTCGCTTCAAGGAATTAGTTTTATATATTAATTTTAATAATTATTTTGCGTTTTGAAGTGTCGTTGGGCAACGCAATGGTGGGTCTCGACTAATGTTAATTTAGGTATAATATCAATTACAGAATAATTCAATATACACATATCCTAGGACACGACACAGCCTGCCTTCCTTTCGACGAAAATTCCGAATAGGGGTACGTTTAAACAGTTTCTAATTCGGTATTTCACCATGCGAACAGTTACAACAAACTTATCAACCTACTGTTTAAAAATATACATTAGTATTTTAAAATTAACAAAAGTTTTTGGCATTCGATCGATTACACGATTTACAACGTATGTACAAGACATCTGTCTTTATATTAAAAAGAACGTGTCTTAATTTATGTAATTAATTACATTGCAGTTTTATTTGCAATGTGTAATTAAGACTTTATATGTATATAACACCACGCACATAAGCAAAGCCTCAAATGAAACTAGTTATTATAGCATTTTGTCACATTTGATGCGCGGTAGGTGCAAGTAGATAGTTGAATATGCCAAATAACTGAATACCTACACCTCAACCAATATTGTACATAGATTTAAAGTCTAAGTTGTTATTCGTCTAAATTTATTGATCCAAAAACATGTTTACACGATCTTATAGGATTAAGGTCGTGTACGCCTATTTTTCGTCGATAAATAGTTAAGTCCTAGACTGCACAACCGCACGCTGTCACGCTCAAATCACGTAAATGAACGACATGACATTTACCCACGGGCGTCAATGACAAAATGCTAAAATGACTAGTTATTTAGGTAGACCAAACATACCTGACATGTTCTTAAAATGCGTTGAAATGCGCAAGAGAGATTACTCGGAAAATTATTTACTTAGCAACTATTTCTTCTAATATTGAAGACCATTATTTTGTATGAGATAGCTGTCACGCAATATTATCTCCATTTATTTTTAAATTCGACTTGAATAAAATCGAGTATGTTTTGCGAGATGGCGTAATGATACCTATTTCAAACTTTAACTCGTGAAGTCATTAAAGTTTCACTGCCATATAGTGCGAGAGAGATGGCGTCATAAGTTAGAGGAAAGGATCACCTGTACGTTTATATTACACGAAATGATTTAGGCCAGCGTAATGGTAGATTTTCCTCAATCTTCCTTTTATTTTAGATATAAAATGATGATGAATATTCGAAAACTTTTCGAATTAGAGGCAAAGTTGCCGTTATTTATATTAAAATGAAAAGCATAATCCATCCTATGTGTATTTTTAAAGAATGTATACACAAAGCCACGTGACGTGGTCATTGGGGCAAAGACAAGTTTCATAAACAAGTGTCTATGTAATTATGTTATTTATCAAGCGTAGTATTTTTTTTACATTTTTTAAGAATACACATGCGACTATTGTGTATAAAAACTCACATCTGAAACAATCATACACAACTTAGGTAAAAATATGACTGTTATTGCCAATTGGTTGGTTATGGAATGACAGCTCATAAATCTACCCATAGAATTCGAAGAGCAAGGTTTGTTTGACATTTGTTATTTTCCCGTGAAATATATTGCAGTGATAAAAGCAAATAACACAATATGTGATGCGCGGACGTCGTGTGATAAATAACCAAAACGTGATGTTACAACTACAGTGTTTGACGTGGTTTCAATGTCATAACGTGGCTACAACGGTTTAATTTTAAATATTGAATTAATACAAATAGTTAATTTAACATACTTGCGTTGTTTCCTATGGACGAATATCAGCATGTGATTTATTCGCTTATTTAAATCCGTATTGCGGAATCTGCAAAAAATATTGCTTGCTTTTGTATCAATCACTTTTCATTTTATTAATCATCCAAGGATCCAAGAGAGACAATTTCCTTTATTTTATTTTTTTAAGTTTTTTCTGAGTGAGGCCAAAGAGATCTATATTAACACGCCCGTGCTAAATACAGATATCACGGGCGCATGGTTTCCTGGGAGGCTCATCCTAGCACCCGTCGCAGCAAGCGTCCTCCCTAACGTTTTGACATACGGATGCCACAAATTACATGAAATTGAATCTTATTACTTCGAAGTTAAAATCGTTGTGGCAAGTTTATTTCCTTCCATCTCCTTAAAATAAGCGTATATTAAACCGCGAACACTGAAACCACCTCACGAAACGATAATGTAGAACAAAATGAGTGTGAAATTAAAAGAATTCGTGCACCTTGCGAAATACCGAGAACGCTGTTCATTTGTTCGTCTTGACCGTCACGTAGCTCGGCTCCTCCCCCTCGCGCGCGCGCAGCAGCAGCGGCAGCCGCCGGTCCTGGGGGGACGCATTTGTTTATAATAAAACAATCATTTTAAACACATAAGTATAATTTTAAACAAAAAAGAACCAACTTCACTTAGCATCCACCTTTCCAAAAGCAAATGCTCGTGCTGCTGTAAAATATACTCAAATCACTATAGATGTGCCTAAAATAGTTGAAGAGTTCCCTTGATTTCTCCAGGATCCCATCATCAGATCCAGACCTGGTTACAATGGGACCGACTGTGAAGTATACTCTTTCAAACAAAAAAAAAATATTTTCAAATCGGTCCAGCCGTCTTCGAATAATCGGTGAACATACATATTTTTTTTTACAAAAACATAGATCCGCCCAATTGATAACCTCCTCCTTCGAAATCTTGAAGTCGGTTGATAAACCACATCATCAAAATCGGTCGACATGACCCAACTTAATACATCACTAAGAGTGTGTTCGGGAAGAGAAGTGTCGTAGAGTATATGAGTTCCCATATAAACCACGACACTCTCTTTCCGAAATAACTCTAATAACGGATCTATGCGGACGACGTCACGGGGTATACATTTGTTGTATACCATAACCTTCTCCAGAAAGTAACAAATACTTTCCTGAAATCCGCATCAAAATCGGTTCAGCTAAACTTGATATAATCGCAGAGAAACATATAACATACGGGTCAATCTGTGAACTTCCTTTTTTTTGAAGTCGGTTAAAAATGGAAAAACTCACTGCCTCGAGCGAGACCCGAATTTGATGGCTGCTCTACACCATGAGCCATCATGGGGACGCAGCTAAGTGCTAGAGGGAGCACACGATATTGCGATCTTGTTCCGTCGTATAACTTCATCCCTTACATTGGCCTATGATGGCCCGTGGGTGAAACTTCGGGATATCGCTTGCGTTTTATAAAGATTTACTATTTACAATTTCACTGTTTACATTTCTTTCTAACAATCTTATCAACCGACTTCAAGATTTCGAAGGAGGAGGTTATCAATTCGTCGGGATCTTTGTTTTTGCTATTTTTTTTTTTTTTTTTATGTATGTTTACCGATTATTCGAAGACGGCTGGACCGATTTCGAAAATTATTTTTTTGTTTGATAGAGTATACTTCACAGTTGGTCCCATTGTAACCAGGTCAGGATCTGATGCTGGGATCCTGGAGAAATCGAGGGAACTCTTTAACTATTATAGGCACACCTACAGTGATTTGAGTATTTTTTACAGCAGCTCGTGCATTTGCTTCTGGAAAGGTGGATGCTAAGTGAAGTCGGTTCTTTTTTGTTTAAATTTATATGCTAGAAAGAAAGATAAAAAAATTAAAATTTACATTTTAAATTTGTAGCTTTATAAAAAAGCCAACGTCCGTCGCTACCAAATGAACTCATCCTTTTTAACCGACTTCAAGATTTGAAAAGAGGAGGTTCTCAATTCGGCGTGTATGTTTTTTTTTTTTTTTTTTTTTTTTTTTATGTTTGTTACTCCATAACTCCGTCATGTCTGAACCGATTTTGAAAATTCTTTTTTTGATTGTAAGTATATATATACAGATTGGTCCCGTTTTTGTCAAAACGCAGTTCTGATGATGGGATCCATGAGGAATCGAGGGAACTCCTCAAATCTTAAAGGCATACATATAGTGATTTTTATATTTTTATCAACAAAACCATCATTTTCATTCAAAACAGTGACATTGGATGAAGTAGAACTGCTGATGATGATCAGAACGGAACTCTTCAACGACGCATAGTTCACGTTTGGCGATTCGTCCTCTTCGCTGTGTTTGTTTAGCAAGTTTAATTGTCAGAACAAATGTTCGTCCAGCTCAAGTTCTGATGATGGGATCCATGAAGAATCGAGGGAACTCCTCAAATCTTAAGGGCTTACACATAGTGACTTTTGTATTTTTATCAACAAATCAAGCATTTTCATTCAAAAGAGTGACATTTGATGAAGTGGAACTGCTGATGATGAACAGAACGGAACTCTTCAACGACGCATAGTTCATGTTTGGCGATTCTTCCTCTTCGCTATGTTTGTTAAGCAAGTTAGATTGTCAGGACCAATTTTCGTCAAGCTCAAGTTCTGATGATGAGTTCCACGAGGAATCGAGGGAATTCCTCAAATCTTAAAGGCATACATAAAGTGACTTTTGTATTTTTATCAACAAATCAAGCATTTTCATTCAAAAGAGTGACATTTGATGAAGTGGAACTGTTGATGATAATCAGAACGGAACTCTTCAACGACGCATAGTTCACGTTTGGCGATTGGTCCTCTCCGCTGCGTTTTTTAAGCAAGTTATTTCATTGTATGGAATCTAAGTGCACCATCTATCTACAATAATCCTTCACCGGCTACCCCCATTGAAGTCGGTTTTTTTTTCTTAAAAATTATTATAGATGCATTCGGTAAGCGCCTAGCGACATCTATTGTAAAAGTATTATACTTCATATGTGGCAATTTAATATTATAATAAGTCCTAAGTAGTATATTAAATTCATTTATAACAATCCCCTATCCCATACAATGTTATTGTTTGCACTAAGCACAGACACCTGTTAACGAAACCATATTAGGCGAAACTTGAACCACCAACCTGCCACCTCAGGCAAAACTCGAACTCGCGATTCTGATTACGTACATGAAATGAGTTTTAAATGCCAATACCAATACGACCAAGGTGGAAATTTAAACCCATTCATATATGGTTTAATCTTGTTTCAGTTAACCCTTTAAACGCGATACGTCATATACAAAACGTCACTCAGATCACTAGCGCAAGCGAGCTAATATATAAGGTGCTAACAAATTATATATATAAAATATTTTTACAGCTGATCTGGAGTATATTTAAGTATGAGACATTATAGGTTTTATGTTTCTTTTTTTCAAAAACTGGAAAACTAATCTGCTACCTAAAAACATCCTATTCATGAGATAAACAATAATCAGTAATAACACCTCCTTGGTGACGGCGCACAGACTTGGTCTTTGACTAATGTTCAAAAGCACTCCCTCAAGGTTTGCCAGAGAGCCATGGAGCATAGAAACTTCATCTTGCGCTCCAAGACCAAAGTAGCCGACGTAGCCTCGAAGGCGACCAAGCTTGCGTGGGACTGGGCTGGACACGATCACCGTATGCCGGACGTATTGTGGGCCAAAAGAACTACAGAGTGGGTACCAAATGGAAAACGGCAGCGTGGAAAACCGAGGCGGAGATGGCGGGACGATCTTGACGTCGTTCGTGGTGATTGGACTGATATTGCCATAGACAGAAACACGTGGAAGAAAGAGAGGGAGGCCTTTGTCAGCAGTGGGACACTACAGGCTAATAAAAAAATAAAAAAAAGACCTTGACTAGGCGCTGTGGGCACGACTACTGATGGCAAATTTAGGTGTTCTTGACTTCTAAAAGGTTAAACTCGATAAGAAACCAAAACGTTATTTTTCATGGTGCTTATTAATGATGACATACCGGTGGCTTAACAACGGACGCGTATATAGGCGGCGGCTGGATGGAGGCCGCGTCTCATGTTTGCAGCGCCGTGTTTATCTCGCGGTGGATCGTCGACTGGAAAATGTAAACACACGTCAGGTACAGTCAAGTGCAAAAATACGTACCGAAAAATCGTCTCATAAATATGGTACTACGCACTTATTAGAACGGAATAAAGATACTGGGACATATTTTTGAGTAAGATGAGTACACCCATATTTTTACACTTGACTGTACCACACTGTTTAAAACATCGTTTCATTATTACTAGATAAGCAGAAATTTTGTTACATCGGACGTTTAATCAGGAGGGTTTCACTATGTCTCTCTCCATTGCACCCGTTTTTCCCGATGCGCTTACCGCACCGCGAGGCCTAATGAGAGAAGGGCTGGCACATTGCTTAACACCGTATGGGTGCGTTCGAGAATATGTGACGTTTTCAAGTCATAGGTGCATCATTGTCGGTTGTTAATAGAGTTCATTTCTATATTATTTTTTATGGCAGTTAACGTCTCAATGACAACTTTCTTTCAATTATAAAATTGAAGTGTACTTTTGATTGAAAACGTCACATATGAAAACGTCACATATTATCATTTCAGCCAGTGTTTATGGCATGTCTCAGACCTGCGTGGATATATGAAGCACGTTGATAACCCTATTGTTTTTAAAGAGCCCATGACAGTTAACGTTTTCATCTCTGTAGCTAAATGTCAAACTGAGGAAGGCGAATCTTCTGTACTTGTACTATTACTTATTCTGTGGCTTAATTACGCTTCCGCGGACTAAAGTTACTCGATACTACGTGTCGTCATGCGAGAGTTGGTGTTTAATAGTATAAGAGCTAGCGACCAAATCGGTCATGTGGCTTCAGCTGTATTGAAACTCCGTTAGCTACTTCCCTGAACAACCTTTTTCTATAATCTTCGTGCTGGCAGGCCGCGGGCGGTGGGTGCGGGTGTAGTGGGGTGGGGAAAAAAAAGAAAAAAATGTGGGCTCAGCGACTTTAATTTTTTTTCAAACAGTTGCTCTGTAATTCCCTGTGCACCCAAAAAAAAATTAAATCGATCGGGTGGTGGGAAGGGGTTGCCAGCGTTAATTAAAAGTACCAAAATAATAATAATTTTCGTGTGGGCTCAGCTGTATTGGCTTTTTTTCTGACGCGAGATTAATCAATATGTAAGCCCCAAAAAAATAGCCATGCAAAAATATCGGTGGGAAGGTATCGAAAAAAATTGTTGAAATTCTCGGATCTTTCAGTGCAGTGCGAATGCGAAGCGCAGCGATGTACATTAAAGCAGCAATGTAAAGCGTCCAAGCGGTGAGAGCGACTCCGGAAGTGACAGCGATACCGATGAATACGAAGGAACAGCTGACAATCAAATATTGGACGTCAATTAACTTTACAATTTTTTCGATACCTTCCCACCGATATTTTTGCATGGCAATTTTTTTGGGGCTTACATATTGATTAATCTCGCGTCAGAAAAAAAGCCAATACAGCTGAGCCCACACGAAAATTATTATTATTTTGGTACTTTTAATTAACGCTGGCAACCCCTTCCCACCACCCGATCGATTTAAAAATTTTTTTGGGTGCACAGGGAGTACAGAGCAACTGTTTGAAAAGAAAAATTAAAGTCGCTGAGCCCACATTTTTTTTCTTTTTTTTCCCCACCCCACTACACCCGCACCCACCGCCCGCGGCCTGCCAGCACGAAGATTATAGGAAAAGGTTGTTCAGGGAAGTAGCTAACGGAGTTTCAATACAGCTGAAGCCACATGACCGATTTGGTCGCTAGCTCTCCGTCTATAAGCCTTGAGGCGATGATATAGCAGGCAGTAGTACGATTAGAACTTGCTCAAGGCTGGCCTCTAAAAACAAATTTGGGATAAATAAATAAAAAGGTTCTTATAAAATAAGCTTCGAAATAAAATAATTGAATTATATATGTGTATAATAAAAATGCCTCTGCCATACCAGTTCCTCCAGCTGACGAGCCAGCTGGTCGTTGAGCGCCTGGATGACTTGTCGCTGTCCGTCCTGGGCGGCCAAGGCCAACTCCAGCTGGCTCTGGGCTAATTTCGCTTCGGCATCCTGAAAGATCAATCGATACATTATTTAAACATTTTGAACTAAACGGAACTTAATGGAATGAGGATGAACTGAAATAAGCATGCAAAGCAACTCGTAAATGGCGCTGTGATCGTAAAAAACATCTTGTTGGTTATGTTATGCTTTTAATGTATCAAATCCATACAGTCTATGGTAGTCTCTAAACACATTTAGGGTGAAAGAAAAATAAATGCTCCTGGCAGGCAAAACACAAGATGGTTGGCACCATTTATGATATGTGTGAGTTGTTACTTATTATCCTTATTGCTTTAATAACTTACTGTTATTAATTTACCCTGACAAATCAAACGTTACGTACGTAATCATATTACGACAGCAAAAAAAGTGTAACGCCTCAATGGCAAGTATCAGACGGCGCATTTGGCGACGTGACCAGGCCCTGTAGCCAAGATGACAATCGTTTGCAGAAAACGAAACGAAACGCTACACGCTCTCGCTCACTCTTCCATAGTAGATCGATAGAGATGGATAGCGTTTCGATTCGTTTTCTGCAAACGATTGTCATCTTGGCTAAGCCCCCAGCTATGCGCGTCGCGTCGAACGTCCGAGGAATTAAAGCAGGATTTACTAAGACCTGTACGTTACGTTTGCATTTGTTTGATATGGACGCGTCGCCGATCGCTGCTGCTCGAGTTCGGCCACTCAGTTTGCACCCTACGGAGTTGAAATACAGACTTTTTTGGCGATCAATGGAACATACCTGTTCACTCTTCCGTGATTTAGTGAACTGTGCGAGCTCCTCGTTCTTCTGTGCGAGCTCCGCCTCTAGTTGAGCGACGCGCTGCCGCAGCTGCTCGGCTTCACTGGCATCGTTGCCTGTAACCATTGTTTAAATAATATATTAGGTTTTACGATTACATTAAAATAAAATGTAGTTAATTGTTAAGCAGCATCCACCCGTGACCCAGCCATGGAGACATTCTCAAACTATGAAATTTCGACCAAACTATAGCTCTGATATGTACTAATTGAAAAAAATGTACGTGTGTTTCACTTCAGATAATAATCTAATGGTTCCTGATGTACTTCCTCCAACTTTGTGGGAGCATATTTAATTGAATACAGTTTTCAACCGTAACAGTACGCGAACAGTTTTGAGCTTCGATAACTCACAAGTACGATTTTCTTTTGTAGTTAAAGAATATGATATGATTACTTATAGTTAAAAATATTTTCTAACAGTTTTTGACGTCGCGCTAGGTATTATATAGATATTTGTTAATAACAACAAGAAAATATTATACAAGATATATTTTCCTTTACCATACTATTGCATTCAACTATTTCAACATCATCTGTCATTTTATAACAGTTTGGTCAATAGATTATGTGAGCATAATCGAAAACAATTTGTCAAAATATATTTGACCTTGAATTCTAAACGAATTACAAATGACTAAGACGACATATGCTCTTGACAAAACCGTTATAAAATGTGAAGTTATGTTGTAATAGTAAAAAGCGATAGCCTGGTGGAGAAACATAAAACATACATAATCTTTTCTATGTGTAGCAAACAAATACATGTATTATACCTAGCGCAATACTAACAATTGTTAGAAAATATTTTTTATTATTAGTATTTAACGTATTCTAACAGGTCACAAAATAAAATCGGACTTGTGATTTATGCCATTTTTATAGGTTAAAAAGGCGTTCCCGTACTCCACTACCGCTGGTTGTGCATATTCAAATAATTTAGCTTTAATGGTGTGATAGAACACACCTTTCCCAGCAAAGTGTCTGGCGCGGGCCACCTCCTCCCTGTACTGGTGCAGCTGCCGCTTCCACTCGTCCACGTTCGCGGTGCTCTCCTGCAGGGCGGCCGTGAGGCGGAGGTTGTTGCTCTTCAGTGTTGCCAGCTCGACCTCCCACTTTTTGGCGTTCGCTGAGCTGTAAACAAGGGATTCTCAAGTTAATACCAGGGATCGTTACCGGTATTACTAAAGATCAAAATAGCGCCCTATTATCGCAATATTTACATGATATTCTTAAATGTAATTTAGGTAAGGGCAATAAATTATCAGATTATCCGGAAAATATTTAAAAATATTCATCAACAACCGAGGTACCGAATTTAAATACCGGTTAATTTCTATGAAAATAATACCGGTATTCGATCCCTGGTTAATACTGGATTTAGTAGCCAGTCTTTCAATCATATCTAGTTACATAATCCGCATCAAACACACGCAGACTTGCATCTCGGAAGCTTCATGCGTTTCGCTAATAAACATAAGCCTATGGCAATTAAGATATGTGTAAGATCTATTTCATCGATTGAGCCATCTAGCTCAACGATGCTAGCAACACACCGGGCACTGTTGATGAGAAAACGACTTTAAAGTTTTAGGAATAAAGTTTAAATTAGTGTTCAAAAGATAAGGAAAGTAAGAGGTTTGTGAAGTAACGGAGAAGATTAGAGATCTCGGTGCTCCGCACTGGTTGTTCCGAACGTAACGAGCCACCAATTATGCGAACAGCTGTATCATAACTCTGTGTAATTGGAAATATTGTTTAATACTCATTGCTAGTCTAGATTTGGAATTCTTTTTGCACAAGTGTGTGTAATGATTTCAGAGTTTATTTAATTTAATTGTGCCCCAATTTTATATTCAATCCACGATTTTCAAGCGTTATTTTGCCTTAACACTTTATTTTACTTCCCTCCCGCTTTCGACGTGACTATACGCTAATGGTCTCGAAAATAATTCAGGAGCGGGTTCAGAACTTACACAGATTAAATATAATTTACACACGACTAACTCGCGGTAACTTTAACTGACATTTTAGGGTACCTATTTCGAATAGGTGAATGAAGAAGAATAATTAATTACGTGTAAATATGTTGAAAATAAAATTTTACAATTTCCTTTGCACAAAATTGTCATTGCATCCAGGGTTACCGCGATAATTATCGTGATTTTTATATACCTACGATAATTACCGATTTGATAATAATAAAAATTTGAAGGCGGAATGCACAAAAAAATATATAGCGCGCGTGAAAATCTACATTAGTAGTTTAAAATCCATACCGGGGATAATTATCGGATAATTATTTGATAAATATCAGAGATCATAATTATCTTGATAATTTCGAACCCTGATTGCATCTTCGAACAAGTTCTGTTTTTACATGTAGTATGAAAAATCAGGTGCGTCCCGCCGGTAGAAAAGCACCTTAACAAAGACCTGCTAAATCTTTCAGCGGGCACGCATAACACAGGGAAATATTAGCCGACAAGTTTCCGGCACGGCATTCATCTTTTAGCAGTTTACATAGTAACCGACCGTGCCATATTCGCACTTACGGGACTATTCAACCCGCAAAAGGTGAACCAGTGTATGATTTGTGTCCGATTACGCAGTTGTTACGAATAGTAAGGTATCAAGATATATTAGATACGGCTGTAGTCGAAGCGAAATATATTATGAATTGCCTTAATTATTAAGCAAACAGCTGTAATAATTAGGTGCGCTCGTCAATCATTGTGTTAAGTGTTGTGCAAGAAAGCGTTATTGGAATAACATTTATTTGCTACTTTTTACAAAGGAAACAGTAATGTTGACCACCGATAACGTTCTACGTTTAGCATTTGACCATGTTCCTCTGTTTGGATTTAATGCTGCGTTTTCACCAGAGTCGATTCTTAACTATCTTCTTTTTCTTTTTAAACACATTCCTCACAACGCATCCTCGCTAGAAGGCTGCTTTTCCACCAGAGATGAAGAAAAATATTATCACAACGAAAGACATAAAATTAATTTCTAAGCATATGTGCCAGACGGTCCGTCTGTACCGATTGTCGCGAATATCGCGAAGCAGTTCGTGCTTGCCGGTTTTTCGGATAGATGGCGGTAGCAGTCACGTTCGATCTCAATATCGCTTTTAGTATGGACGGATTTTTTGAGGGGGGTTGTAGGGTAGATACACGGACGACGGGAGGAGAGAAGGTTGCGCGCGAACAAATCAATGGTGAGCGCTTTAATATTTATCTATCTACTCGTATCAGTTCATGGACTTTCTTACTGTGTTATTATGATGATCATGTGTCTTGTGTAATTTACCAGCGTGTATCAGTGCTCAGAGAGATCTTTGATCCCAGTGAGTTGTCAATGGTTATGAACTCAGGGTAACCATAGTGTGAGGAACGGGGTCGCTGTAAGGGGAGGTGGAGGCGACTATTTAGCCCGAGATACCAGATGGATAATCATAGGCCGTAGGAGTAATCAAAGGAGATATCGTCAGCTCACACCATCAACGTCCAGGCCGTGTCTACGTATAGTATCTGCGTGTCCGTTAACATATTTACTTCATTCGTATTCTCTAGTCAGTAAACTCATCGGCTCAGTATACCAGAAAACCATGGTGAAGCTGACGACACCGATTGACAGTAGGGAATTACAATTAGTTTTGTATTAAGCAGAACGTCTGCTAACGATACCACAATGCTTAGAAAAAATGGAAAAGTATAGTGGAGAAATTCGCAGCCATCAGGTGTGTCTCAGTAGCTCAGTTGGTCAGAGCGATGGGCATGTATCCCAGAGTCGCGAGTTCGAGTCTCGCCCGAGACAGTGGATTTTTCTACTTTTCCATTTTTTCTAAGCATAGTAGGGAATTACGTTAATCGTCATCTTCAATATGTTATGACATATATTAGACCTATGAAACGGCCAAGCCCAAAATCATATCATTATTTTCAGCGAATTTAAATGATATATTTAACAATAAAATAGGGCGCTATTGTGTAATAAGGATAAAAGGTAGGTACCTAAGTCTCAGCCACGACGATAAGCTTCGTTTTGCCTCCTAACAATGGGCATAGAGGTCTATACGAAAGTCTTAAAAGCTCGCTCACAGACGTCATGTTTTATCTCACGAAAGTAAGTAAATTTACTGAAACTAAACTTTATGCGATGGGTAATAAGAGTCAGGCATCTCGTACACGATGGCCAAGGACACCTAGATTAGATATATCCAGCATCATACAGGCCGTATGCTTGATTGATGATTGTCACCATCAGTATATAAAAATATTACTCAATTTAATGCTCTAAGATTTGATCTGACAGGCTTAGTTAATTATGTCGATGTAGCTTGGCCATTTAAATTATAATTAGTATAGATTTCCGTGAAGTTTAGTGCCCGATTATATAAGTGGTAATTTATTACTCTTATACATCTAAATATATGAAACAAAGTCGTGTCGGTTACACTTTTTATAACTCAAGAACGGCTGAACTGATTTTAATGCTGTTTGATTTTTTGGATTTATATCCGCCCCGAATAGCAGAATAACTATTAAAATATTAGAAAGAAAAAATGTTGCAGGCGGTACGAAGCTCGCCGGGTCAGCTAGTATTAAAAAAAACGAGGAACGAGGTCTAAGTGCTTTCTTCATCAGATTCTGCCGCAATTGGCGTATTTCCTTACAGCGACAAAATAGCTACTATTTACGGCTGGACAGTGGCCGTACATTTTCCTATTTCCTTATACACATTAGTACCTTTATTGCCAGATATAAAACCCAAGTTCGTGTCAACATTTATATGCCATTCTGGCACATATGCATCTTTGTGTAAGTAGTATAATGACGTAAAAATAAAAATGTATTCAAGTCATTTCAGCTCTGGCATACTACGATATTAACAATTATAATATAGCCAACGATAATATGAAATATTGGCAGTTATTTTGCATCACTGTATATCTAATTCACAATCATGCTAATTACATATTCTTGCTAAACATAATGCAACTTCATTTTTATGCCAATAAGGTTTATAAACAAAGTATTCATGTTTTTGTATATATTTTGTGTAATTGAGCTGTAAATAGAGGAATATGTTCATGTTTTGTGTTGGATTTTTTAATACATTAATTAAGACTGTGTACGATAAAATCCGGACATGCATGATCTGGTATATCTTTTTTTCGGTACCACATATTCAAGCATTTCTTTTATTTTAATAATCTGGAATTATAGTAATATATACTCGAAATAGAATAATATTACAATTGTATGGGCTTGTGTGAGTTTTTGCCAAATATATTCAATCATATCTTGAACTTTTTGTCCAGCATTTTTTGATAATCTTCACTCACTTAGCAGGTACAATGCCACAATTGTATTTATATGTTCACAAGCTGTTTTATGCTCATTAGAATGTTATCTTACAAAAAAAATACGATTTAAAACTCTTTTCTAATTGAGGCAGTCAGGAAGACTTTCTATTCCAGGCACTAAAAGTAGTTTTTATATGGGAGGCATATTTTTGTAAAAAAGTCAAGCTCACCAAAGCTAGAACACCTCGGAACTATTTACATCTAAGTACAATTAGAAAAATGTAAGCTATTATGAAAACAGAATGTAATAAGGTATAATTTGGTTTATCTAATAAAAAATTAAAAACTAAAAAAAAAAAAAGTTTTCCTGTGAAAAATCACAGGAAAACTTGGTAAACACTGTCAGAACACCTTGTACAAAAAAATATAGCCAATGTGGAATATATAGTGATCAAAGTCACAGATAACGTATAAGGACGAGATTGTGGTAGACGGCCGAGTCATAGACGAGGCCGGATAAAGCGAGTCCTGCAATCCCTGTTCCGGCCAAGGATTGTATAGTGCTTTTTTCAAACAACGTAAGAAAATATTATAATTAAAATAACTACTAAGTAATCAAGTAATTAAGTTTAAATTTCCGCCTTTTTTATTTTTTAAACTTGACATTTGAAAAAGCTATTCGAGCACCATGTTTAACCAATTTAGTACCATTGATTTTGTTTTTTCTTTTTAATTTTAATGTCGCAAGTATACTTACAGAGAGAGTGGTCGTTGGCTGTATGTAATATTTCCTATGTCAGTCTAACGTTAGTGAGCAAATTTAAAAAGTTAGAGCAGCGGACAATAATGTACGTTTCATACTAACTCTCTACATTACTTCGTGGCCTAAGGCCTAAGGCCAAGAAGTAATGTAAGGAGCCATAAATGAGCAACTTCATGTCTTCATTTCGTGACACTAACGCATACATTTCGGAGTATGTTTGAGAAAATTATGTTTATAATTTTATTATGTAGCTTAATGACCACAAATTATTTAAAAGAAGTGTTGCTTGAATATGTGGTACAGAAAAAAAGATATACCAGATCATGCATGTCCGGATTTTATCGTACACAGTCTTTATGACTGCAGTGCACAGAAACAGATATTTCAGTGTATTTTATAACCAGCTTGGAATAGGAACGCCGATCGAACCAGACAAGCCGAAAAGGGACTCTTTAACAACATAACTGCATTAACACTGCAGAATCCAAATATGCTCGACTAGAACACGAACAGAACGAAAAGTTACCCGTCGTCAATCGTCCATAAAAATCACTGACGTTCCGCTTTGGTCGGTAAAAATCACAATACGCATACTTAATGCGCCGCGTTTCGGTAAACTACCTCAAATTTAAGACCTCTCTTAAGACCCTCTTATACATTTACGAGCAGATATAAAGTCTCGGATACACATTAACAATTTATTGCCGAATCTGTTTACCTTCGCGTGCTAGACTGAGAGACGCGAATGTAGCAATATACTGGAATTTATTTCCCTCAGGGCAGGTGCGACGACATTTACAAAATCGAGAAATAATTCATATTTGTTGATTTTTTTCTAAACTGAGTTATAGTTAGGAGAAACCTAAAAACTCGACCAAACCGTTGAGTCAAAGGGGAATTAGGTCGTATCAGTGTTAGTTGCATACGTGCGTAGTGCGTAATTATTGATTTTTTCACTAAGTAACATCTAAGTACATATCCATCCACACTCCCTCAAAATCCAAATAACCTTAGAAAATCGATATTGTGTCCACCACCACAAGGTATAAAAAGCGACGTCTACGTTTTGACATTTGAAAAAGCGATCGGTCATCTCTAACCGTTTAATCCCATCGCTTAAGGTGACGGGTATCGCGGTTGACGACTGCATTTTGCGTTTTTATAATCGCAGCTTCCGCTTCTGCCATCTAGTATACCTGAGATGAACTATGACAATTCAATGTTGACATGTTTAAATAGTCAAGCAATCGCGGTCTTTTACAGTAAGATGGCGCTTTGATAATGATTCCATTTTATGTGTACTTACTTAATTAAAGTTACTATTGTATGTAGGTAATCAATGACGAAATAATTAAAGTTACCTATAATATAAAACTACTTGACCAACGCACGCCATTACCTACAGTATCATAATCGCACAATTATAATGTTTTATTCTAAATATCCAAAATAAGCATTCATCATGGCGGTTATATTTCTATGTGTCAAGTACGTGTCAAGTCTTTCAAAATAAAAGTTCAAATAAAATGTACTTAACTGAAGATAATATTATTTGTAACTAATTTGTTTTATGTCCTCTTCTGCTCTGAAAAATCCAGGTTTTTAGTATCTATAACGAAATTAGAGATGGTCAAAATCGCTTTCAATGAGGACGGTAAAGTGCGTTGGGATAAGACCGCATCGGGAGAACATCGGATAATTCAATTACCTATCTGGAAAATTATCCTTTAGTTGCAAATACAAACCACACATCCTCCAACACTATTGTGTACCTGTACCTAGTTGCATTTTGATATAATGGCGATGCCGCTTTTTTCAGGTACATTCACATTTTACTTAAATGTTTCTTCCGGTAGGTATGCTTAATAAAAACGACTGTTGGTTAAGTGAAAAGTTTAAAAAACCGGTCAAGTGCGTGTCGGACCACGCATAGGAGGGTTCCGTACCTTCAATGTAATAAGAACCAAACTAATAGCAAAAGGTCGTATCTGATGCCTATGGAGGAAGTTTTTTGGAAATAACTCAAAAATGGCTAAACCGATAATGTTCAAAACAATTTTCGTAGCAAGTATATAATAAGGCATCTCCTCATATTTTTTGGACTTACGGTTCAAAAGTTACGGGGGGGGCTACAAATTTTTTCTGACTTTCGAAGCGATTATATCAAAAAATATTTACTTAATCACAAAATGATCAAAAAAACTTCAATATTATTTTTAAAGACCTATCGATTGATGTATCACATGTTGATTTTTGGTAAAAACAATTTTTTTGAAATTTAGATACATGTATGGAGCGCCCCCCCTTAAATTTTTTTTTTTTTTCAAATTTAAATACATAACTAAGTAGCGGCATACAGAATACACCTTATGTGTAAATTTTATTCAGATACGTCGTATAGTTTCCGAGTAAAATGGCTGTGACATACGGACGGGCAGACATACAGACAGACGTGACGAATCCATAAGGGTTCCGTTTTTTGCCATTTGGCTACGGAACCCTAAAAATCACTTATTCTTTATTTGACGATCTTCTAGCCCTGTCGGTAGTGACCCTGCCTACGAAGCAGGAGGTCCCGGGTTCGAATCCTGGTCAGGGCATTTATTTGTGTGTTTATCGCAGATATTTGTTCCTGAGCTATGGATGTTTTCTTTGTATTTAAGTTTATCCATATTTATCTATTATATATATCGTCGTCTAGTACCCATAACTATTGAGCTTACTGTGGGCCTAGGTCGATTTGTGTAAGATTGTCGTATAATATTTATTTATTATTTATAGTAAATGTATGGAAAATATTTAATTTGTGGCTTTTTAGTACATTACCTAATAATAGGAAACTATTAGAAACGATAGGAATGGAATCGATTGGCATAAAAAAGCAGCATGTGAAAAATAAAAAAAACAATTTTCATAAAGTATGGGAAAAGTTTTTCTCAATTTGTGGCTTTTCTAGCCGCAAATTATTTTTGATCCCATACAAGAATGGGATCGATTGGCATCAAAAAGAAGTTTACCAAATGTGACCTCATCTCGCATCCTGTGTTTTTTTCCAAAATCCGTAGAAGACCTTCCCTCAATTTCAAATTAATGAAGATTGATTAATTTGAAATTGAGGGAAGGTCTTCTAAGACCATTTTCGCGTTGCAGCGAGGGATCTGGTAGCTGCCCCCACTGACCCAAAAAGAAATTTAACTTGTATATTATTTCAAATTATCGAAGTTACAAGTAAAAGTAGTTAAGATAAAAGTAATTGCAATTACAAATTATATGTAATCGGGAATACTACTGACATGTAATCTCAATTACAAGCAATTTCAATTACTTAATATAATTGATTTTCATGTAATTTAATTAGCATATTAAAAATATTTATAACGGGTTACTCACGTAATTTAAGTCGATTTTTGCTCGACATGTTTCGGTCAATTTACGATGACCATTTTCACGAGCTGCCTTCCGCGACGGCAGCGCGACGGCTACTACGCGCCTGCGCGCGGTGTGCCCTGCTGCTGGCGGTGGGAGGCGGCGGCGGCGGCGGCGGTGTTGTGGCAGATCTACCCTCGTTCACTTCTTCACTATTGCCGAAATGTTTGCACACTACACTAACGACGTCACTTGCTAAAGGCACGTCCACACTGCCCACCGACGTAGTATTGAAAACCGTTTTCCAACTAGCGGGCAATGACCAACCACCATCCCGATTGAAATTGGTCAATTGATTGGTTGGTTGGTTGAAATTGGTGGTGGTTGGTTGAGGCAGCTCGTGAAAATGGTCATCGTAAATTGACCGAAACATGTCGAGCAAAAATCGACTTAAATTACGTGAGTAACCCGTTATAAATATTTTTAATATGTTAGAGTCTCACGAAAGTTTTATAGTTAAAATTTAATTAGCAATTTAATTCATTACAAAAGTAGGTACCATCTAATAAATTACGCCCAACACTGAATAAACATCAGGTTCAAGAGGGTAGTATGGAGGATGTATGCTATCTGCTGCCGAAGTCGCGCATACATGTGATCTTTATAGACAAAAAAGTTTCGTTCTATAAATTCAATTGTTTGTCACAAAAAATGGTTTGATTTGTTTTTGCGTGGCATTTAAGACTGGATCCAATTAATTGTTGCTGTGAACATTTTTTAAATTGGTACCTAGTTGGTTACTAGGAACAGGTTTAGACACGGGTATGTTATGTCCAAAAGGGAGGTATGGGCACTCCGAATGTTATCTCGCTAACTGTGGTAAGGCACAGTTCAGCGAATGTTATCACGCTCAAATCTGGACCTGGCTCAGAGCTCGACTGGGGAAGTACCTTACAGAAAACCATAGCTAAAAAGCAAATAACTTAATTCAACCTAAAGTTTAAGATTAATTTTTTAACATGTTTTAACCATTTTCATTTATATACCATAAGTGTTTTTTACTAAAAAAATTGACAAATATAAAAGCGTTTGACGTCTCACATAAGAATTATAAATTGAAATTACACAAAATAATTAAAAACACGAAAAGTCAGCACGAGTAAGTTAATAACATATAATAGCTTTTGCCCGCGGCTTCGCTCGCGTTAAATTCGGGGTAACAAACCATACAAACTTTCACCCCCCATTTTAGGGAAGTGGGGGGTTAGAAAGAGACAAAAAGTAGCCTATGTCACTCTCCATCCCTTCAACTATCTCCATTTAAAAAATCACTTCAATTCGTCGCCCCGTTTTGCCGTGAAAGACGGACAAACAAAGAAACAAACACACACATACACTTTCCCATTTATAATATTAGTATGGATTAGTTGTATCGTGTCGTGTATAGGGTCGTCACGGTTTTTTGGGTACATTTTTGGGTTAGTTTTGGTTAATTGCCATCTATTTCAAAAGTTTTATCATATCAAAATCCATTACAATATTAAAATACTAGCTTTTACCCGCGACTTCGTCTGCGCGAAATTAACATGAGCCATATGGAATTACATAATAAAACGCAAAATAAAAGTTACTAGTTAGTAAAATCTAAGAGCAAATATAAAACTAGCACGTATGCTATTTCAAGTCAACAGGGAGCAACAATTCCGTATAAACTTCCATTCCGTTTTCATCCCCTTATACATACCAAATTTCATCTAAATCAGTTGAGCGGTTTAAGCGTGAAGAGTTAACAGACAGACACACTATAATATTAGTATGGATACGTATTATATCTCTTCAAGTAGGCTGAGGAAAAAAAAAGAATTATAGCCAAAAGCGTTTTTTAAAATTTTTAAATTTTGAAACATCTTGCTTCAAAGGTTTGAAACATCTTGTCTTTCCACTCTCAATATTTTTAACTCACTCGTTTTTGAAAAGTTTGAGAAAATGCTGAAAGGTTGACATTAACATAATAAAGGCGGTTTATAATTATATCTATTATTTGAAACCGTGCATAGGGCGGTTATGCTAGTTTCCCGTCCGGGTTGCCGTCCACCTGATTAAACTGCTACAAATTTATTGGACTAAGAGCTGGCCACGTCAGATATGACACAATAATGAGAGCAATGAAACCTGACTATTGTGTCATATCTGACGTGGCCAGCTCTCCGTCTACATGGAAAAAACGTTTTGAGGTCAAATTTGCCATTGATAATAATTATTTATTCTTTAATTGATATTTTAATTATAAGCTTTTATTTCAAAAACTTGAATATCAATATATCAATAAGTATGGACGGAAAACTGACACATACTCCACTTTTACAAAAAATGTTTTATTATAAAAAAACCTTTCGAGTATGATTTATTCTCGTATAATATTAATCTAAACAAGACCATATAAGCTCTAGAACGATAAGTAAGGGCACTTCAAAATTTATTATTGCATTACAAAGCTGGCAAAATCGATAAGTGGAAGAAAACTAGCACCTAAAAACTTACTAAGAGTACATTTTATTCAATAGTCCAATCTTAAGTAGAAGGAGTAGATGGACTATGACAATTCAATGTTGACATGTTTAAATAGTCAAGCAATCGCGGTCTTTTACAGTAAGATGGCGCTTTGATAATGATTCCATTTTATGTGTACTTACTTAATTAAAGTTACTATTGTATGTAGGTAATCAATGACGAAATAATTAAAGTTACCTATAATATAAAACTACTTGACCAACGCACGCCATTACCTACAGTATCATAATCGCACAATTATAATGTTTTATTCTAAATATCCAAAATAAGCATTCATCATGGCGGTTATATTTCTATGTGTCAAGTACGTGTCAAGTCTTTCAAAATAAAAGTTCAAATAAAATGTACTTAACTGAAGATAATATTATTTGTAACTAATTTGTTTTATGTCCTCTTCTGCTCTGAAAAATCCAGGTTTTTAGTATCTATAACGAAATTAGAGATGGTCAAAATCGCTTTCAATGAGGACGGTAAAGTGCGTTGGGATAAGACCGCATCGGGAGAACATCGGATAATTCAATTACCTATCTGGAAAATTATCCTTTAGTTGCAAATACAAACCACACATCCTCCAACACTATTGTGTACCTGTACCTAGTTGCATTTTGATATAATGGCGATGCCGCTTTTTTCAGGTACATTCACATTTTACTTAAATGTTTCTTCCGGTAGGTATGCTTAATAAAAACGACTGTTGGTTAAGTGAAAAGTTTAAAAAACCGGTCAAGTGCGTGTCGGACCACGCATAGGAGGGTTCCGTACCTTCAATGTAATAAGAACCAAACTAATAGCAAAAGGTCGTATCTGATGCCTATGGAGGAAGTTTTTTGGAAATAACTCAAAAATGGCTAAACCGATAATGTTCAAAACAATTTTCGTAGCAAGTATATAATAAGGCATCTCCTCATATTTTTTGGACTTACGGTTCAAAAGTTACGGGGGGGGGCTACAAATTTTTTCTGACTTTCGAAGCGATTATATCAAAAAATATTTACTTAATCACAAAATGATCAAAAAAACTTCAATATTATTTTTAAAGACCTATCGATTGATGTATCACATGTTGATTTTTGGTAAAAACAATTTTTTTGAAATTTAGATACATGTATGGAGCGCCCCCCCTTAAAATTTTTTTTTTTCAAATTTAAATACATAACTAAGTAGCGGCATACAGAATACACCTTATGTGTAAATTTTATTCAGATACGTCGTATAGTTTCCGAGTAAAATGGCTGTGACATACGGACGGGCAGACATACAGACAGACGTGACGAATCCATAAGGGTTCCGTTTTTTGCCATTTGGCTACGGAACCCTAAAAATCACTTATTCTTTATTTGACGATCTTCTAGCCCTGTCGGTAGTGACCCTGCCTACGAAGCAGGAGGTCCCGGGTTCGAATCCTGGTCAGGGCATTTATTTGTGTGTTTATCGCAGATATTTGTTCCTGAGCTATGGATGTTTTCTTTGTATTTAAGTTTATCCATATTTATCTATTATATATATCGTCGTCTAGTACCCATAACACAAGCCTTATTGAGCTTACTGTGGGCCTAGGTCGATTTGTGTAAGATTGTCGTATAATATTTATTTATTATTTATAGTAAATGTATGGAAAATATTTAATTTGTGGCTTTTTAGTACATTACCTAATAATAGGAAACTATTAGAAACGATAGGAATGGAATCGATTGGCATAAAAAAGCAGCATGTGAAAAATAAAAAAAACAATTTTCATAAAGTATGGGAAAAGTTTTTCTCAATTTGTGGCTTTTCTAGCCGCAAATTATTTTTGATCCCATACAAGAATGGGATCGATTGGCATCAAAAAGAAGTTTACCAAATGTGACCTCATCTCGCATCCTGTGTTTTTTTCCAAAATCCGTAGAAGACCTTCCCTCAATTTCAAATTAATGAAGATTGATTAATTTGAAATTGAGGGAAGGTCTTCTAAGACCATTTTCGCGTTGCAGCGAGGGATCTGGTACCACTGACCCAAAAAGAAATTTAACTTGTATATTATTTCAAATTATCGAAGTTACAAGTAAAAGTAGTTAAGATAAAAGTAATTGCAATTACAAATTATATGTAATCGGGAATACTACTGACATGTAATCTCAATTACAAGCAATTTCAATTACTTAATATAATTGATTTTCATGTAATTTAATTAGCATATTAAAAATATTTATAACGGGTTACTCACGTAATTTAAGTCGATTTTTGCTAGACATGTTTCGGTCAATTTACGATGACCATTTTCACGAGCTGCCTTCCGCGACGGCAGCGCGACGGCTACTACGCGCCTGCGCGCGGTGTGCCCTGCTGCTGGCGGTGGGAGGCGGCGGCGGCGGCGGCGGTGTTGTGGCAGATCTACCCTCGTTCACTTCTTCACTATTGCCGAAATGTTTGCACACTACACTAACGACGTCACTTGCTAAAGGCACGTCCACACTGCCCACCGACGTAGTATTGAAAACCGTTTTCCAACTAGCGGGCAATGACCAACCACCATCCCGATTGAAATTGGTCAATTGATTGGTTGGTTGGTTGAAATTGGTGGTGGTTGGTTGAGGCAGCTCGTGAAAATGGTCATCGTAAATTGACCGAAACATGTCGAGCAAAAATCGACTTAAATTACGTGAGTAACCCGTTATAAATATTTTTAATATGTTAGAGTCTCACGAAAGTTTTATAGTTAAAATTTAATTAGCAATTTAATTCATTACAAAAGTAGGTACCATCTAATAAATTACGCCCAACACTGAATAAACATCAGGTTCAAGAGGGTAGTATGGAGGATGTATGCTATCTGCTGCCGAAGTCGCGCATACATGTGATCTTTATAGACAAAAAAGTTTCGTTCTATAAATTCAATTGTTTGTCACAAAAAATGGTTTGATTTGTTTTTGCGTGGCATTTAAGACTGGATCCAATTAATTGTTGCTGTGAACATTTTTTAAATTGGTACCTAGTTGGTTACTAGGAACAGGTTTAGACACGGGTATGTTATGTCCAAAAGGGAGGTATGGGCACTCCGAATGTTATCTCGCTAACTGTGGTAAGGCACAGTTCAGCGAATGTTATCACGCTCAAATCTGGACCTGGCTCAGAGCTCGACTGGGGAAGTACCTTACAGAAAACCATAGCTAAAAAGCAAATAACTTAATTCAACCTAAAGTTTAAGATTAATTTTTTAACATGTTTTAACCATTTTCATTTATATACCATAAGTGTTTTTTACTAAAAAAATTGACAAATATAAAAGCGTTTGACGTCTCACATAAGAATTATAAATTGAAATTACACAAAATAATTAAAAACACGAAAAGTCAGCACGAGTAAGTTAATAACATATAATAGCTTTTGCCCGCGGCTTCGCTCGCGTTAAATTCGGGGTAACAAACCATACAAACTTTCACCCCCCATTTTAGGGAAGTGGGGGGTTAGAAAGAGACAAAAAGTAGCCTATGTCACTCTCCATCCCTTCAACTATCTCCATTTAAAAAATCACTTCAATTCGTCGCCCCGTTTTGCCGTGAAAGACGGACAAACAAAGAAACAAACACACACATACACTTTCCCATTTATAATATTAGTATGGATTAGTTGTATCGTGTCGTGTATAGGGTCGTCACGGTTTTTTGGGTACATTTTTGGGTTAGTTTTGGTTAATTGCCATCTATTTCAAAAGTTTTATCATATCAAAATCCATTACAATATTAAAATACTAGCTTTTACCCGCGACTTCGTCTGCGCGAAATTAACATGAGCCATATGGAATTACATAATAAAACGCAAAATAAAAGTTACTAGTTAGTAAAATCTAAGAGCAAATATAAAACTAGCACGTATGCTATTTCAAGTCAACAGGGAGCAACAATTCCGTATAAACTTCCATTCCGTTTTCATCCCCTTATACATACCAAATTTCATCTAAATCAGTTGAGCGGTTTAAGCGTGAAGAGTTAACAGACAGACACACTATAATATTAGTATGGATACGTATTATATCTCTTCAAGTAGGCTGAGGAAAAAAAAAGAATTATAGCCAAAAGCGTTTTTTAAAATTTTTAAATTTTGAAACATCTTGCTTCAAAGGTTTGAAACATCTTGTCTTTCCACTCTCAATATTTTTAACTCACTCGTTTTTGAAAAGTTTGAGAAAATGCTGAAAGGTTGACATTAACATAATAAAGGCGGTTTATAATTATATCTATTATTTGAAACCGTGCATAGGGCGGTTATGCTAGTTTCCCGTCCGGGTTGCCGTCCACCTGATTAAACTGCTACAAATTTATTGGACTAAGAGCTGGCCACGTCAGATATGACACAATAATGAGAGCAATGAAACCTGACTATTGTGTCATATCTGACGTGGCCAGCTCTCCGTCTACATGGAAAAAACGTTTTGAGGTCAAATTTGCCATTGATAATAATTATTTATTCTTTAATTGATATTTTAATTATAAGCTTTTATTTCAAAAACTTGAATATCAATATATCAATAAGTATGGACGGAAAACTGACACATACTCCACTTTTACAAAAAATGTTTTATTATAAAAAAACCTTTCGAGTATGATTTATTCTCGTATAATATTAATCTAAACAAGACCATATAAGCTCTAGAACGATAAGTAAGGGCACTTCAAAATTTATTATTGCATTACAAAGCTGGCAAAATCGATAAGTGGAAGAAAACTAGCACCTAAAAACTTACTAAGAGTACATTTTATTCAATAGTCCAATCTTAAGTAGAAGGAGTAGATTTTGAAAATTTATACAGGAAAAACAGCTTAGGTACATACATACTGATTTGAAACAAGGATTAATATTTCGAGAAATTTTTACAAAGGTAAAGCATAAAAGTCAGCCCTGAAAGCTGACCAACTAGTTCAAAAATGGTCCGGTCTTACCCCATCGTACCTTACTTATTGTTTTTTTCATTTTAGGGATTGTGAGAAATTATATTGGTATATATACTTATACGATTAAATTAATTCCATATCTACTTACCTACCTAATAATAATATTAATAATTCACCATATCTTTTAAATCGTACGAAAACGAACATGCAATAAACCATATAAACCTAATGGCGCGACCAGACATCGTAGAGTGCCGGGACAGCCGAGCCGATTGTTTCTTTCTCATTCCATAGTAAAGAGAGAGATATACAACCTAACACGATGATGTGGACAAATCACTGACAAATGCACGAATGTGTTTCAACTTCAAGCGCATTTGATTGTATTCAATGTATCCGTCATTCATATCATAATATAGATCTAGCTTGCAACAGCGCAAAGCAAGAAGCGAAATGAGCAAATGAGAGTAAGCTGGCAACGTCGCCTCGGATGGAAACTGCTCGAACAAACGCACTCTTGTAATATAAATTATGGTAAAAACATGGACGAAGCCGTCTATGGTAAAAAGTACCCATACCCACTGTAAAAATTGAATAATGAATTAGTCTCTTTAATAAGTTGGTAGTTTAAATATAATGGGTAATGGGTAAAAAAGTCAAAATAAAAAGATTAAACTAACTACTAACTTAACTATAGTATGATTTGACTTTTTTTTTGTCCAAAAATACCTATAAATCGCTTAGGATCAGGATTGAAAATATAAATGAGAAATGAGATAAAAAAATAAACAAAAAGTTAACATCAGCCTAGATTTGAACTCGGACATATCTACTTAGTAAGCAAGCGTACTATAACCTAAGCTATGTGGAACGAATTCCCGCACTCAAAATTACTAATCATATTACTCAAATTTGACACATGAATCATGTCTCTGGCTGCAATAGAATAAACGCCTATAAGTTTTATTGCAGCAATTGCATAGTTCTGATTATTACAGGCTCTACAAGGTTTTGCGTCTAAAACCTTTATTAAGCGCTTAATACGACTATAGTTATCGGTAGAACATTAGTAATGTGCTAAGAAGTAATTATGTTTAATTTCGCAACATAGAATTATTTCTGACCGAAATAAAACTTGCGACAAGTTTTCTCCAAAACAGTTTCATAACGATGATATATATCCTAATTATGTTATACAAGACCAAGCACGTATCGGTAGACCGAACCCAACTATATGCCCCTACAGAAAATGTAACATACATGCTCCAACGTGGTTTGTTTTCTTCAAAAACCTTGCACGAAAACACCTCGATTTGACGTGTTTGCATATATCGTCGCCTTAATAACAGCAGGTGCGTTGAACGCTTGCATAAACCATTAAAAATGCGATCTCCGATTACACATTACTGTTATGAGTCTCGAAAACACAGTTGCACTGGTTCCCTCAAGTGTTTGACTCGCTTGTGCTGGTTATAGCACTGAATACACAGCCAGCAAGTGGGGGACCTGAGAAGGGGCAGAATTAACTATTTCTTGGATATAAGTTGATCGTGTGCCGAATAATTTGCATTTGGCTATATCACGCGAGGACTGACTAGACATACTAATATGGAAATTTCAATTGTGAGTAACAAAAAGTTTTTTGGTGGTGGTTCTGTGACGTGTTATTAAAATGTTTCCGTGAGATTAAGTTTTCATTTTTTAAAACCCTTGTGTAAGAATTACATGTAGGTTTTATAAGGAATTGTAGTGGTGATGATGATGTATTAATTAAGTACCCATGTAATTTTAGGTAACAGTTTTATTTATTAGGTTGTATTTTTTATTTGAATATGGCAGAAATAAGGTCTGTTTCAATGTTTATGTAGTTTCCTGTCTCCCTGATTTGTCTTCACCGGTCTCGAAACTCAGTTCTTTATCTTCTGCCTGAAAGATATCGCTTATAGCAATACTGCTTACAAAATGTTTCTGTGCCTAAAATTTTCCATTAAGTTCTAATCCTATTTTCATCTGTGGTACAAAGAATACATTACTAATGTCACCTATTGTGAAGAATAAGGAAACAAATTGAACTTTGCTAAGGTGCTAGGCTTGCTTAAAAGGCTTATTCTACTTTTTTCTATTGCCAAAAAAAAGTATGATAGGCATTGAATTTCGTGTATAAAATGTATTGCCAAATTAGTTATTTTATAAATAGGAATTTGTTAACGAAAATTCATATATTAATATTGATTAATGTAAAAGATGGTAACGCAGCGCTAATGCCTTATTTTCATACAAATCGGGAGAGAATCAAGGACCACAGAGTTACTGTGATTAAGAATATTTACTGTTGTTATTATTAAACTAAGCTATCGGGATTGACAGCCTAATAAAGTCTCTTTCTCCGTCACAAAACAGCAAACGAAAGTAATGGCCAAGTATTCTAAAATATGCATTTTACGAAAAAGTGTCAAAAACTTGTGTACTTTACTAAAAGTAGAATGACCCAAAAAGTCCTTTAAAAACAATACGAAATTAATATATGACTGACCGCCATCGTTTCCGAACAAACCACAACCGAAACAAAACTATATTCGCGAAAAAATCAAGAGCGAGTGAAAACCCATTTCTTTCCGTGATGACACGCGACGTTCCAATTGCCCGTCTTCATCGTTTTCCCCAAATTGAACTGTATCGTTGACTGCGTAAGATCGCTATTGCAATAGCACTGTTAAACAAGATACGAGTTAGTGGCTGTAGGCGGTAGATTAGATTCAGCAGTAAAGTATAGGAAATGTAATAAATATCTGTGTTTCGTGTCAGTTTTGCTCGCATTACGTTGAGTCAGCACAATTGGACGTGATTTATTGTATTCAGTGATATTTGTGCTTTATGTAGGGTAAATAAAAATATTTGTGTTAATTGACAATTTTTTTGTCAGATGTAAAAAATATACCTTAACGGCCTTCTAGCCCAGTCGGTAGTGACCCTGCCTACGAAGCAGGAGGTCCCGGGATAAAATCCTGGTCAGGGCATTTATTTGTGTGTTTATCACAGATATTTGTTCCTGAGTTATGGATGTTTTCTATGTATTTAAGTATTTATCCATATTTATCTATTATATATATCGTCGTCTAGTATCCATAACACAAGCCTTATTGAACTTACTGAGGGCGTAGGTCGATTTGCGTAAGATTGTCTTTTAATATATTTATTTATACCTAAACGTTTCCCATTCAGTGAAATAAAAAGGTCAATTATCCAGTTAAACTCTGTTGGAAATTAAGGCTTTTGCACATCCGCTCCGCGGCGGAATCGAAACCGCGGTACCGCGCCGCACGTTCCGCCGCGAAACGAAGCAAAACATAATTCCACCGCAGAGATATGCTGAAAAACTAACTACATTGTTGTGGTCATGTTATCCATATCGCGCAATGAGGAGTTCTAATCAATTATCATTTTTTATGCAATTTTTACAAAAAAAAACAACAATAAAAAAAATTTGTCCGAAACAATGAAAAAGAAAACAATGATTTCAAAGAAATATTTCATCTAAGCCACTTAAAGGACATTCTATTTTTACATAAACGGAATCGTATCGGAAATAGCAGTCTCAATGTCATATAAATATCATATAATAAACCAATTTTATCGTTTTAAGTTCTATCGTTTTACGGCCTCCTATTAGCCTAGTCGGCAGACTCGGCAGTGACCCTGCCTACAAAGCAGGAAGTTCTGGGTTCGAATCCTGGTCAGTGCATTTATTTGTGTTTATTCTAAATATTATTTCCGGAGTAAGGGTTATTTTCTATATATTAAGTACTTATTTATCTATATCTATCTATTATATACCTACATCAACACATTGTATCCACAACACAAGCCTAATTGAGCTTAGTAGCTCAATTTGTGTAAAATTGTCCCATAATATTGTCCGAAGTCACCTCACTCCGAACCAGAAGTATTACGAGAAGGCAATGTGTTAGTGGCGCCGCCGTGACATAATCCCGAGCAAACAGCGGTTTAGCTGTAATCTCGGTGTGCGCTAATATAATTGTAATAAGATTGGCTGCATTGGATCAGCTAGAGGCAACACTTTTGTGGTTTCATGCAGGCAGACTAGAAGTCATTTGACTATGGTGTGGTTACACATTGGATGACTTTTCATTATGTTCCGTATCATTTCGTCCTAAACTGGTTAGTTTACCTGGTTACTGGTTAGGGTACCTGCTTTCTACTAGAAAAGAACCTTAAATATAAACATACAGTATATACATTTTTTACAAAAGAAGATTGAAAATTGAAGGTGAAGGATGAAATTCATTAGGTAAGCAAAGAAATTTGACTCGGATTTAACAAGGTTTCATTTCGCCTAATACCGAATGAAACTACGGAAACATTAGAAATAAATACTGTTTGACAAACAAATAATCTACAGAGAATTAACAGTTTTCTTCGTAAAACAACCTGCACCTTAATATCCAGAATGCGTGTTATCTTCGTATTACACTAATTATTATATCATTACGTGTATGTTGAGACCGGATGACGTAAACAGTTAATCACAGTATTCGCTACTAAATGTATCACATTATTATGACACTAACACCCTATTCAATATTGACCGTTTCGTTAAATTGTGTCATTTCATTTTACTTTAATTGAAGTTCAAAGCAGTTGACATGTTCAGTCTAAAATATCTATCAAAAACTAATTTTTATAACCATATGAACTTGCCATTATATTTTTTGCCTTCCGTCTTGTCATATACTTATATTATGAGATTATGACAGGTAACTATGAAGGTACGCAAAATTATGCCAGGCACTGTTCGTACTGTGTGCGGTCTATGCAGGCCTATTCAGCGATACAATGTCATACTTACATGGCTACGGTAATTATGCATAATGTGTGCATGCTTTTATGACTTCACGGACATAAATACATTTTAACGCGGGCCCGGCCGTCACGAAGAAATCAAAACACACAACACTACTGAAAGTTATGCATGCGTCGATAGGTTATGTTATGATTACCACTTATCATCAAGGGCGCCAGGGGCGTGATAGACACAGTTAAAACAGTTATGGTTATCACTACATAGTACAAAACAAAGTCGCTTTCCGCTGTCTGTCCCTATGTATGCTTAGATCTTTAAAACTACGCAACGGATTTTGATGCGGTTTATGTTTCATAGATAGAGCGATTTAAGAGGAAGGTTTATATGTATAATAAATGCATAATATAGTAGAGTAACACTGATAATATTAGAGATGTCGTAAATAAACACATTTTTTGCGCTTACATTGCAAACGCTGAACCCTACGAGATAGATCAAAATAATGTACACCTTAAAAAGGTCTACAAAAAAGTCCGCGATGGTATATGTCTATCTCTTAGGGATAACCCACAATAACCATTTTTTATCCCGTGCGAAGCCGGGGGGGGGTCGCTAGTTTTATATAAACTTAGCCTTACCTCTACCATGACTTACGAATCTTACAATGTCGCGCGGGTCTGCATGCTAGCAGGGCAGATTGGCTTGATTTTCAAGGCATTATTTTACTAAAACCGTTGTAGTGATAAAAAAAACTAACTACTTCAGTGTTTGCATCTATTTTAAAACATCCTAGCGCGACAGTTTAAAACGATGTTTGTGCTTACATGAATGTTTGTAGTTAACAGTTGTTAATGAAAGTTGTTAAGTGTGCTAGTTTATGAATGAAGCAGTCATTATGTACGGTGACGGGAAACATTGGATGACGAAAGTCGGTGTTGTAACAGTAACAGAGATGACATGGTGTTTTCGGCTTAGTGTGATTTAAATGTAGTTAGTAAATGTCAAGTGGAAGCGAAGCTATGAGTAACTATTATCTCGGCTAACAAGTACGAGTAGAGTTCGAAATGTTGTATTGAACCAGGATGAAGCATATACTAAAGGCATAGATAATTAAGTAATAGAGGAACACAATCTAATAATTTTAAACAAAAACGAACCGACTTCACTTAGCCTCCACCTTTCCAAAAGCAAATACTCGAGCTGCTGTAAAAATACTCAAATCACTATAGGTGTGCCTATAATAGTTGAAGGGTTCCCTCGAATTCTTCAGGATCCCATCATCAGATCCTGACCTGGTTACAATGGGACCAGCTGTGAAGAAAACTCTTTCAAACAAAAAAAGAATTTTCCAAATCCTGGAGAAATCGAAGGAACTCTTCAACTATTACAGGCACACCTATAGTGATTTGATTTGATTTGGTACAGTAGCACGGGCATTTCCTTTTGGAAAGGTGGAAGCTAAGTGAAGTCGGTTGTTTTTTGTTTAAAATTATTAATAGATAGTGATTCAAGAGGAAGGTTTATATGTATACTACATGCATAATATAGCAGAGAAACACTGATAATTTTAGAGGTTTCTAATGTGATGTCGTAATTTGATATCATATGTCTATCTCTTAAGGATAACCCACCATAACCATTTTATATCCCGTGCGAAGCCGGGGCGGTTTGTCACCTTATGTTATGAGAAGCAGAGTTACCGCCCTTAAGACGCTCTTTACAGTTGTGTAAGCACCAATAAACTTTAGACGATCGCACGCGAGGGTGACAGACTGACACAATGTTTACATACGAATCGCGAATTATCTAACTGATTTCTCTGTTCGACAGTTTGTTCTGCATCGATTGTCACGTTCTTATAATACGCGATTTCTATCGAGTCAATAAACGTAGAGTATTCAAGTCCATACCTACGAGTAAATGATTCGATTCGAAAAATCTGATCTATTTAAGAAATGTTAAATAAACCCGTAAGGTTTTATTGAATAAATATGGAAAACAACGTCCACTTTGGATATGTACGAAGTAGGCCATTTAAACACTCATTTTAGTACAAAGTATGTATAACACGCTTGATTAAGCGTTTTCAACCGACTTCAAGATTTCGAAGGATCTCAATTCGTCGGGATCTTTGTTACTATTTTTTTTTTTAATATATATTCACCGATTATTCGGAGACGGCTGAACCGATTTGGAAATTTCTTTTTTTGTTTGAAAGAGTATATACTATCCGATTGTAACCAGATCAGGATCTGATGATAGGATCCTGGAGTAATCGAGGGAAATCTTCTAATATTATAGGCTAATAGTGATTTAAATATTTTTTACAGTAGCTCGGGTAAACTCTTTTGAAAAGGTGGAATCGAAGTGAAGTCGGTTCTTTTCTGTTTAAAATTATTTGTGTCAAGTATACTAACACTTCCACGGCAATTAGCATCGTGCAGTATTAATCATTCAAATCAGAACCGACAATCGCTGTACACACATAAACACCGTATAAATAACCGTCGAAATGTCCCGATCAATTATCAATTTCCACATATGCTTTCCTGATCCGCTGTCCACATCAAGCAACCCTTGCGACAGCAACAGAACGACCTTGTTACATTGACATAAGGTCTAATTTAATTAATCCAAGTTTGTCTCCGCTTTACGAACGAAATATATGGACGAAAGTGTTTTTGCAAGTGGCAATCGCGTTGCGTGTAATGGATCACGTTCGCGACGCTCGGACTTCTACGGGCAATTCCGTGCGTTTCCGTGTTGACTTTAATGGCGGTTTGGTGAGGAAGTTCGTTAGCGGTTGGAAATTTGAAATTAGAATGAATTAACTACATATTCATAATGCATTGAAGTTAATGGCGATATTATGAGAATAATAATGGTTGTTATTTATTAGGCGTAAGTTTGTTTCCTTAGGTGCTTCTAGGGATACTTTAGAACAACAATTGCCTATTCCTGCCAGTTAAATGAGGTAAACAATAAATAAATATATAATAAACTAGCTCTAGCCCGCGGCTACGCTCGCGTTAAATTCGGGGTAACACGGTTCCCCTTTGCCCCCGGAATGCTCCATACAAACTTCCACCCCCCATTTTAGGGAAGTGGGGGTTTAGAAAGAGACAAAAAGTAGCCTATGTCACTCTCCATCCCTTCAAATATCTCCACTTAAAAAATCACGTCAATTGGTCGCCCCGTTTTGCCGTGAAAGACGGACAAACAAACAAACAAACACATACACTTTCCCATTTATAATATTAGTATGGATAAGTATTATGGGATGGTAACACAAATAACAAACAACAATACAATAAATAACAATAAAAAAGTGTTAGGCTGCGCTTCTACCAGAGGTGTGCGAGGATACGTAGCGCCCTCGCTATGTTTGTTAAGAACCAGAACTAAGAATCACTTCATTGACCTATCAAGTGAAGTGATTTTATTTAACAAAAACCGGCCAATTGCGTGTCGGACCACGCATAGGAGGGTTCCGTACCTTCAATGGAATAAGAACCAAACTAATACCAAAAGGTCATATCTAATGCCTATGGAAGAATTTTTTTGGAGATAACTGAAAAATGGCTGAACCGATAACGTTCAAAACAATTTTCGTAGAAAGCATATGATAAGGCGCATCTCCTCAAATTATTTCATATTTTTTGGACTTACGGTTCAAAAGTTACAGGGCACAATTTTTCTGACTTTCGGAGCGATTATTTCAGAGAATATTCACTTAATCACAAAATGGTCAAAGAAACCTCAATGTTATTTTTTAAGACCTATCGATTGATGTGTCACATGATGATATTTGTTTTTTTTTTTTTAGTTACATATACTAAAAATATTTTTCTTTCAAATTTAACTACATAACTAAGTAGCGACATACAAAATACACCCTATGTGTAAATTTTATTCAGATACGTGGTTTCCGAGTAAAATGGCTGTGACATACAAACGGACAGACAGGCAGACAGATATGACGAATCCATAAAGGTTCCGCTTTTTGCCATTTGGCTACGGAACCCTAAAAACACTTCCCTCACACATATCTTTGGAAACGCAGACTTAAAACGAAAGATTGAATTTGTTAACGGTTTTGGCTGTTTTTGGTTTGCAATCGTTTTCCATTAACTCCTATACGACTCTACCCATTATCATAAAATTAGAGTAGTTTTGTGATTGGTTGAGATTCAAGATTAAAACCAGTAGGTAGCACAGCGCGGTCTTGCCCTGCTTATTTAGCTAATTAGATCGTCTCATCAATACAGCCACACTCTATCTATTTGTAATAACGGGACTTAACCGCGTATATATTTCTAAACAAAAAAAGAAAGAAGTCTTTCTTCGGGACCACGGGGACAATGTCGTCCTCGAAACGTCGAAGGTAATTTTTAAGTCGAGTGTAAAAACCGTGAAAGTTTAAAACAGCCACACTCTGTTTTCGTATGAATTGCACAGAGATCATTTTCGTAGCTAATTGTTCGCTTCCCTCTTTTTCCTCAGCGCACCATTCCCCTGCTGCTGCTCGTGGCCTCAACACTGGCCCAATACGAGGGCTACCACGGCTACGAACACGACATAGATGCCTACAGCTTCAAGCCAGCGTTGCCGCCCCAGAGCCTAGACCACTACAACCATGAAGAGGACGTCGACTACCATGTGAGTATATTACAACTACGAGGTATGCGAGCTGCCACGGCTAAGAACACACAACTTACAGTTACAGCTAATTATCGCAGCTTTTTCATATGTCATACTACCGTTATACCGTAACGTAAATAAAACAAACCCTCTGGTTTTGTTCGAATATTATTTATTTACTGCTTAATAAAGTTTTCTATCTCAGCATTCTCAGAAAAAACAGAAGCTGATTTGTATAGCAAAAGTACGCAGGAAGTTGCTACTGTAATAGTACATTACTTACCAAGGACTGTAAAAGAAAGAAAGCCCGAAATCGCATGTATTTGTGACCCGAGCCGCAGGCGAGGGTTGTAAATATGCGATAGAGGGCTTTCTTTTTTACTGCCCGTGGTGAGTACACAATTTGACGTCTCCACCAGGCCATAATGCGACTTTTACTGTACGCGTAGCGTGCGGTAAAACTCTCATTATGGCCAGGTGTGATGTAAAGTAGTTTTACAGTAGCAACTGTAAAACTTTTGCTACACAAAACAGCTTCTTTCTGATTGAGACGAAACGTATATACATTTAACCTTTAGGCCCATCCGAAGTACGCGTTCGACTACTCCGTAAAGGACCCGCACACCGGCGACGACAAGGAGCACTGGGAGACGCGCGACGGTGACAAGGTTAAAGGTAAAATATTCTTTATTATTAGCCACACAAGGTTCATATTCATAAATAACGTAAAGCTAGCATTCCTCATGATTCCGATCATGGAACCACCAAAATTAGACAACCTTAGGCCGATATTTTTCCTTGGTAGAGGTCGCACGTTTTCCGTTAGAAATCTTACCTTAATTAAATGTCGACCCATATTCTCAATCACCACTTACGGCCTAAAGCTAGTTTTTATGGAACTTTCTTTGCTCATACGGGCTTCCGTTATTCTATTTTCAATAAGAGCTTTGCTTAATAAATCCTGTTATAATTTAACAACTAAAACAATTATTCAAGAAAGAAATTGTAAATTCCAGGCAGCTACACCCTAACAGAAACCGACGGCACAAAGCGAGTGGTCGAATACGAAGCGGACGACAAGAACGGTTTCAACGCTGTCGTGCACAAGATAGGCACCCCTATAGAGCATCATGAACAGGTGAAGGCAGTCAAATACGAGCCCATTCAGTACCACCACGAGTACAGCCCGCAGCAGTATGATGATGGCTTCGTGCCCATCGCCGGGTACGCTCATCATTAGGTTAGGTACAAATGTAAGTTACTTCCTCAATATTCGTAATTTTCCGTGTAGTCGTCTCTCAATCAAATTTTGCTGTTCCTGTGCGATATTACATTGGCTTTAAATTCATTCACATTCACATTTCAATGTGATGATAGGGTGTTTTAATTGATGTTAAAAATACTATTAAATTATACAAATCGGCACCTTAACATAAATGTAAAGACAAAATGAATGGTTGTATGCAGGATGCAAGAATGCATTTTTTAGCATGTTCGAGGTTTTGACGATGTTAAACGGATTATTTGTCTGTAAACCTGTAATTTTATTATACCTGAAGACTGTACCTGTTTTAGCTGTTTACTTTTTAGTTTTAGTTTTTAAGTATTGTACAAAATACTTGCAATGTAATAAAACATTAAAAATATGTTTCCTTTTAATTTGTATGAGGATGTGTAGCGTGAATCATTAAAAGCTAGTTTTGAGTTAAGACTCTGTAGAGTTGACGCCCTGCTAAATGTGGCTTCTGTAGTAGTAAGCAAGCTAATTTCCTTGAATATTTGTGAAAGACTTTAGTGAAAGGACTTTATTGGTTCAAAATAGTAGTCCGCCACGAACTGAGAACTCGCGATTTCCTTGCAAACGAGTTGACTAATATAACAAGAGCCTAATGATGATTGTTTCGAGCCTTCTAGCTCCATAACCTCTAGATCGATCCTGCTCATAAACAAACTCTCAAATTGTATTGAGCTCTGCTACAACCCCAACAAATTTCATAAAGATCATAAAAACGTTACTAAAGTTATCACGGAACAACTATTCAAAATCAAAAAGCCATCGAAATGCACAGACGTCTAGGTAGCCAGCTGATAGTTCCGTTGTGTCCGAAGTTGTCTGTAAGAAGTTCACTTCGCTTACGCTCCGCTCGTTCGATGAACACACACACCAACAGCAACACTCGTGACTCACCTCTGAGCCAGCGCCAGCTTAAGGCGGTCGTTCTCGTACCGCAGCTGCTGCTCGACGGACTCGCCGGGGGGTAGCTCCACGCGCTCGGGCGCCGCCGTGGACGCCAGCGGCCCGCGCGGCGCCCGGCCTACGGTCGCATAACCGCCCTACGCATGATAAAAATAATAGCGTGTTATACTAGGTAAAAAAAAATTGTAGGTAGTTCATCAGTCAGACACTCAAAAATATTAGAAATATATTTTTCTTATGTCAAATCCAGCAAAAAATTACAAGGTGAAGGCGCGTCAATGTTCGGGATTTGTTACACGCCATGCGAAAGAGTGTAAGATGGCGTGACGTTATTTAGAACTTTAAGGGGATATATTTCCATCCTGAATTAAAAAAAAACATTGTTATTTTTATTTGCCTATTAAAAATACACTCATACTTGGGCATTAAAAAATTGGCCATGTTTAAAATTATTGTTCTAAACATTGAACTAACCTGTATTGAGGATGATACAGAGTGTGCTCTTTGGTGGACCATCATTTCATCGTTGTCGACCTTTGGCTGCAACAAAAACATTGAAGTTTGAAATATAAGTTTTGACGCTGATTGATGATGATAGCCTCGATACTTGAGAATTTAGTGTTCTTGGAAGTTATTGGAATACTTCGCTTGGAATAAAAGTGACCTTTAAAGTTTGTAGCTCAAACTTTGAAGTTTATTGTAAAAGGTAGAATATTCAAGTGCTTATTGTTTTGTAGGCCGTATAATATTGTACAAAGCCTACTGTATATCGATGTCATACTGTACGAGCAATAGAATCGAAAAATATACTTAAGCACAAAAATGTTAAGTACTCTATCGAAAAATGAAACGACACTTATTCGATAATGAATCCGCTTAAAATGACAAACGTATTATGTAATGATTTTTTTCATTCGCTTGCCGATACCTGTAGGTACTGGGCTAGCAAAAGAGAGGCTGTAGCGGACGCCACACGTGGTGTCGCTGTTAGTGGCTTTGTGCCTACGATACCTGTACTGGAGGAGAGACGGGGGGCTCGTGGGCGGGCAGCCTGAGGCTAGCAAAAGGGACGCTGTAGCGGACGCCACACGTGGCGCCGCTGTTAGTGGCTTTGTGCATACGATACCTATACTGGAGGAGCGACGGGGGGCTCGTGGGCGGGCAGCGTGAGGCTAGCAAAAGGGACGCTGTAGCGGACGCCACACGTGGTATCGTTGTTAGTGGCTTTGTGCCTACGATACCTGTACTGGAGGAGCGACGGGGGGCTCGTGGGCGGGCAGCGTGAGGCTAGCAAAAGGGACGCTGTAGCGGACGCCACACGTGGTATCGCTGTTAGTGGCTTTGTGCCTACGATACCTGTACTGGAGGAGCGACGGGGGGCTCGTGGGCGGGCAGCGTGAGGCTAGCAAAAGGGACGCTGTAGGGGACGCCACACGTGGCGCCGCTGTTAGTGGCTTTGTGCATACGATACCTATACTGGAGGAGCGACGGGGGGCTCGTGGGCGGGCAGCGTGAGGCTAGCAAAAGGGACGCTGTAGCGGACGCCACACGTGGTATCGTTGTTAGTGGCTTTGTGCCTACGATACCTGTACTGGAGGAGCGACGGGGGGCTCGTGGGCGGGCAGCGTGAGGCTAGCAAAAGGGACGCTGTAGCGGACGCCACACGTGGTATCGCTGTTAGTGGCTTTGTGCCTACGATACCTGTACTGGAGGAGCGACGGGGGGCTCGTGGGCGGGCAGCGTGAGGCTAGCAAAAGGGACGCTGTAGCGGACGCCACACGTGGTATCGTTGTTAGTGGCTTTGTGCCTACGATACCTGTACTGGAGGAGCGACGGGGGGCTCGTGGGCGGGCAGCGTGAGGCTAGCAAAAGGGACGCTGTAGCGGACGCCACACGTGGTATCGCTGTTAGTGGCTTTGTGCCTACGATACCTGTACTGGAGGAGCGACGGGGGGCTCGTGGGCGGGCAGCGTGAGGCTAGCAAAAGGGACGCTGTAGCGGACGCCACACGTGGCGCCGCTGTTAGTGGCTCTGTGGTGACGATACCTGTACTGGAGGAGCGACGGTGGGCTCGTGGGCGGGCAGCGTGAGGCTAGCAAAAGGGACGCTGTAGCGGACGCCACACGTGGTATCGCTGTTAGTGGCTTTGTGCCTACGATACCTGTACTGGAGGACGCCACACGTGGCGCCGCTGTTAGTGGCTCTGTGGTGACGATACCTGTACTGGAGGAGCGACGGTGGGCTCGTCGGCAGGCGCGCGGGAGGCTAGCAGAGGGGACGCCGTAGCGGACGCCACTGGCGTCGCAGCGCCACTGTTGCCGTTGGTGGCTTTGCCCGACATCTGCTGCGCCTGGATGGCCTCTTTTACTTCTTGAAACTTTTCTATGAACTGGAACAAAACATACGAATAAGTTTGGGAGAAATCGATTTAGTTGTTGTACAGATCACTAAATGCCAAGAAAGAAAACACTAGCGGCAACTTGTTAAGTCTAATGAGACAAATCTAAAAAATAGGTTCAAACTGCCTGGGGCTGACAATGAGTGTGGCTCAAAAACACAGTTTTCTTGTTGTATTTCTGATCTGATCATCATTTTTTTATGATCAGCCCCCTTATGACTGCAATAAAATGCCTCCAATCATTAAAAGATAGGTGAGGTGCTCCAGGGAATCTAGATTCCAGAATTGAAAATGACCAGCTATTAATAATCTTCGGTGGTGTACCTTGCCCAGTTCTGCTTCGGACGCGAACCCGAGTCCATAAACCGTGTTGGCCCGCACGTCGCTCCATTGCCCGAACTTTTGAGAGGTTTTCGTGAAGGTCATATTCGCCGTTATTGTGCTGTTTATCACCGCCTGCGAAAGAAACAATATAAAGTATTGTGCAACGGGTATAAAAAAACAGACTGTTCGGGTAGAACTGAATACAAAAGAGAAGATGATCATATCTACGATCATCGTCTTGGAGTCTACGTAACACGTGCTATGATCGGCTGCAGGAGAGATACCATCAGTTCAGTTGTACCTAACTACCTCAGTTCTTTCATACGGTAATGATACGGTAAAGGTTTCTCGACGAGTCATAGAACGAGACAGAAACGGCGACGAAGCTGGCCGACATCCACGATCTCTTCGTCTTCGGATTTATGTAGAACACGTACTATGCGGGAGAGATAGCATCATTTTGTACCTACCTTGGTCCCTTCAACGCTGATGATACGGTAGAGGTTTCTAGACGAGTCGTAGAAGAACGAGACAGAGACGGCGGCGGAGCTAGCCGACATCCACGATCTCTTCGTCTTGGGGTCTATGTGGAACACGTGCGCTTTGCACGTGAAGATTGGCTGCTCACTGTGGGCGAGAGACAGTATGAATATACGTTGTAATAAATCATCTACGCTACGACATAGGAGTAGTATGAAAATCCTTAGTGTCATTAACAGACATAGAAGTTTTTGTGGCAAAAACTAGGGACTTCCCTTCCAATAATAAATTTATCGATAACTTTGGAAGTGACATTTCATAGCACATACTAAGTTTACCGAGTAAAGTATATACTAACCTGTAATGCTGATAACTACCTATCGACGTTAATGTAATGGTGATATGTTATATTTTAACACTTATTACAAATTTACAAAAAAAGCAGGAAATAATTTATGGACTCAGGCGATACTTTGCGGAAGTCTATATTATTAACTACAATAATATTGCTTTGATATTCCGGGCAATATTATTGTAGTTAAACCAAGAAATAATTTTAACAACTAAAACAAATCGAATGAGGACTATTTTCATAAACGATTTATAATAAGTTTATGCTGTATATTATATAATAATATATACAACTTCCAAATTCATATTATATGTACATCATAACTGTCATAACGATTTATCGATAAATTAATATCGTTGGGAAGTCCCTATGACATTTTCATTCCTGCCACTAAAACTTCTATGTCTGGTCATTAAACAAGTTAAAACTTTGTTAACGATTGTATAACACCGTGTACTATGCACTTTTTTGACCACATTGAGGATCAAGTTAATTATCAGATTAACTTTCCATCTTCAACAGTTCGTACGTCGAAAACGGGAAATCCTGAAATAATAATTGGCCACAGACATTATGTAGCAACACATAAATTAGCTATACCTGAATTGTTACTACATATAGTTTAACCTAAATGTCTATTCAGAGCCCTTATCGACAAGCGACTGGGTCTGGAATAGTGCCAGCTATTACGCTACATTTAACAATATAATACTTTAAGGCACGTAGTACTTTAATGACTGTAAGTTTTACAATAGAAAACTCTTACTTCTTATAATTTATTTATGCGTAGACAACCTTATCAACCAAAGATAGAATTTATTAAAGCGCTGCGAAGAAATTGAGTTAAATACAGGATATACCTGATATAGATACGTTATATAACTTGTAACAAACGCGATAAACGAATCACAAAAATGTGGTGTAAACAAAAAACAAATCTCAGGATCGGACGAAGAACATCAGGGGGCTTAGCCAAGATGACAATCGTTTGTAGAAAACGAAACGAAACGCTATCGGTATCTCTATCACTCTTCCATATAAGTGCGATAGAGAGACGGATAGTGTTTCGATTCGTTTTCTACAAACGATAGTCATCTTGGCTAAGCCCCCAGAACAGTGATGGAGGAAGTCATACACAATAGATATAGTTACGTCCCTCAGACATGTGATATAACGAAGAATGATCCGAAATGGCGAATGGGATCGAACCATAGACGTATTTTTTATTTATTTATATATTACGCTGGTAGCAATCGCGCATACGAGCCGCATTTCATTCAAACAGAACCAGTAAGAACTGGAACCTATTACTAGTCAACTCGTCGGGTATTTTAGGCAATTGCAACATTTACAACACTTTAATTATTTGTCCATATGGAAAATTTTATTTCCATTTGCGATTTTATTTCTTTTAATAATTTCCTTATGTCATAAAACCAACAAGTTAAAAATACTTCGCTCGGAACTAAACCTTACCGTCGTCAGAGGTAAAAGAGATCGAGAATATTATATAAATTGATATTATCGTCATTTTCCATACATATTGATTGATAAGGGTCGGCAGGAGGATTATACAATTCTTTCAATATTTCCTATTGGAATGTCAATATTTTCTTCTAAAATTGATTACCACCAAAGACAAAAGATTATTAAGAAAAGGTGTTGTAAAATATTGTAGGCGTACTTTGATAGCTGATGAAGAAACAACAAGCAACAAATAACTTAAATAAAATACTTATATACAATGAAAACGTATCACATCGTATACCTAGCTATAGACATTTCCATGCAATGTACGCCCGTTTTCATGTCCATGTTTCCATGTTCGTGTATGAAATTTTGACTTCATTTTAGTAACGGTTATTGTCCTCTTGTTTTCTACGCATTGAATACCTTAAAAGTCCATATCAATAGATTAAAGAGTCGCGTCAAGCCTATCAAGTTTAGTCGAAGATTAATGGTATTTAAAGGATCATTTTACGGCTCTATTTCGTAGAACCGTTTGTATTACCGTATTTGGATTTATTACAAGATTGATGATTTTTAGGGTTCCGTAGTAAAAATGGTAAAAACGGATCCCTTATTGTTTCGTCATGTCCGTCTGTCCATTTTACTCGGAAGCGCCGGCCCGAGCCCTCGATCAGGGTAGAGCGAAATCGGGTATTGGCGCCCTTCTTTAGTAATGAAAATGAAATAACAATGTTCTTCAAAATCAACGTTTATACCACACAACCACAGCCATATAAACATTTTGTAAAATTAGTACTTGGTACTCAATACAAATTACAATCATTAAAAAAACCGGCCAAGAGCGTGTCGGGCCACTCTCAGTGTAGGGTTCCGTAGTTTGCCGTCCGTCACAGTAAGTGTCCCCACTTAAGAGTTAAAAAAATGGGCTATTTGTTACATTGTTGATTTTGTAGAAATTACAGGTACAATAAACACCTGCTTATACGGTTAAATTACAAACTTAGTTCAGAAATTATTTTGTAATTTTTTTCAAAACTTTATTTGAAAGCACGTCATTTCATTGTGATTTTGTAGAAATTACAGGTACAATAAACACCTGTATATACGGTTAAATTACAAACTTAGTTCAGAAATTATTTTGTAATTTTTATTCAAAAACTATTCAACCTATCAAGTTCAAAATAATTTCCCTAGAAAGTTTTTATAAAGTTCTACTTTTAATTTTTTTTCATATTTTTAAAACTTATGGTTCAAAAGATAGAGGGGGGGACACATTTTTTTTACTTCTGGAGCGATTATTTCCGAAAATATTTACATTATCAAAAAATGATTTTACTAAACCCCTATTCATTTTTAAATACCTATCCAACAATATATCACACGTTAGGGTTGAAATGAAAAAAAAAAAACACTCCCCACTTTACGTATAGGGGAGGTACCCTAATAAAACATTTTTTTCCACTTTTTATTTTACCACTTTGTCGGCGTGATTGATATACATATTAGTACCTAATTTCAGCTTTCTAGTGCTAACGGTCACTGAGATTATCCGCGGACGGACGGACGGACGGACAGACATGGCGAAACTATAAGGGTTCCTAGTTGACTACGGAACCCTAAAAATGTACATGACCTTTCTTGAAACTTAAAACTTAATGCGAAAGTGTGTCTGTCTGTATGTTACCTCTTCACGCTTAAACCGCTGAACTGATTTAGATGAAATTTGGTATGAAGATAGTTTGAGTCCCGGGGAAGGACATAAGATAGTTTTTATCCCATAAATCATCGCTTAAGGGGGTGGAAGTTTGTATGTAATTGTTGCTCACTTAGCACTGTTGACTTAAAATAGCATATGCGCTAAATTAATATTCGCTTTTCGATTTTACCAAGGTGTTTTATTCATTCCCTGTGAAAAATGTTAATCCCACACAGATAAAGTCGTGGCAAAAGCTAGTGGATAATAAAATGTAATCCTGATAAACTCAAATTGGGTTACCCAATCGCTTAGAAAATTATGAAGTACGTATCTTTTTGGCGCCTTTATCAGGCTTTATTTCACGCCTTTTAAAATCAAAAGCAGCGATTTAACAAATAAAGAATAAAATGTAATCCTGATAAACCCAATCCCTTAGAAACTTATAAAGAACGTAACTTTTTCGGCGCCTTTATTTCGCGCCTTTCAAGATTAAAATCAGCGTTTTAAAAAAACCATACTAACATTACAAATGCGAAAGCGTGTCTGTCTGTCTGTTACATCTTCACACTTAAACCGCCTGACCGATTAAGGTGAAATTTGGTATGAAGATAGTTTGAATCCCGGGGCCGACAGAGGATAGTTTTTATCTCAGAAATCATCGCTTAAGGGGGTGGAAGTTTATATGAAATTGTTGCTCACAGTTGACTTAAAATAGCATATGCGCTAAATTAATCTTTGCTATTCAATTTTACCAAGGCATTTTATTCATTACTTATGGCTTATGGCAAATGTTAATCTCACACAGATGAAGTCGTGGCAAAAGCTAGTAGATAATAAAATGTAACCCTGATAAACCCAAATCGGGTTACCCAATCCCTTAGAAAATTATAAAGTAAGTAACTTTTTCGGCACCTTCATCAGGCTGTATTTTGCGCCTTTCAAAATAAATTTAATCATGATATACCCGATTGCTTAGAAAATTATAAAGAATGTTACGTTTTCGGCGCCTTTATTAGTCTATATTTCGCGCCTTTTAAAATCAAAAGCAGCGATTTGAAAAAAAAATAATAAAATGTAATCCTGATAAAACCAATCCCTTAAAAAAATATAAAGTACGTAACTTTTGGCGCCTTTATCAGGCTTTATTTCGCGCCTTTCAAAATTAAAAGAAGCGAATCTTGAAGCAAATCATATTATTTTGTTCAATATTTTTTTTTATTTGCAATTTTTAAGTAGTTACACTACTATATATAAACTGAAAATAGATGTCATATACTTCAGAAAAAAGTGACCAAACCCTTTGGTGTCCGAGGCCAGATTTGAACTGGCGTATAATGGGAAGGCCGGGTAAAGCGAACACCCCAGGCAAAGCGAATACTGCCTATCAGACGGTGTTCGGCAGCCTTCGCTCAATGTGCGGTAAAAGCCGAGAGGGCCTGTCACTGCGTGTCGCCGCGCGAAGTTAACTTAAAAATAAATGTTTTTGGTGCAAACGTTCGATTTTGAAGATATGAATGTTGATTATTATTTATTATACTACAGTAACATTCTTAGATTCTGGTTTCCTATGCTTATATTACCTGTTAAGGTAGCTTCCATCTACGGTTTATTTCTTCTAAAATAAAGCAAGGGTATTTTTTTAACAGGTTATTCTTGTAAACGGAGAAATCGGGCAAAGTGAATCGGGTAAAGTGGATAACATATTCACGAGGATGTTAGCATACAAAAAAAAAATCAAAAAAAAACTAAAAAATGCTAACCGAACTAAATCCTAAAAGACGACTGAGAAAGGGGTTTGGGTAACTTTGTATGGACTAGTGGCGTCATTTTTTTTTTTAGCGGCCATCGTTTTTTTTACTACTATTTTGTAGCACTACCTTAGACTAGCATATCTGAAAAATAAGTTTTCCCGTAAGTAATATCGGAGCTAAGATATAGCCCTTGAAGCAATGTTAATGGACGGGGCCCGCTTAATAGAGGTGCCCAACGCTGATAACGGGAGAGCAGCTGACAGTCTACGGGAGAGATTGGAGGCCCTTGTGGGGGATGATGCACGGGTGTACAGGCCTGTGAAAATGGCTGGTCTGAGGGTGGCAAACCTGAACGAGGCGGCAACGCCAGACGCCGTGGCAGCGGCTATAGCGGCCAAGGGCGGGTGCAGTGTGGCGGAAGTGAAGGTGGGCACAATCCGCGCTTCCTTCAATGGCTCAGGGTCGACACTCGTCAAGTGCCCTGCGACGGTGGCCAAAAGGGTGATGGACGCTGGGGGAAGATTATCAGTGGGATGGTCAAGCGCGGTAGTGCAGGCCCTGGATCCGGCACCGCTCCGCTGCTACAGGTGTATGGGAACGGGGCACACGAGAACAACGTGTCCGTCACCGGTAGACCGCGGCAATCTGTGTTTCCGGTGTAGTAAGCCGGGGCATAAAATAGCTGAGTGCACGGCGGAACTTGCGTTCTGTGCTGCGTGCCACCAGGCAAAGCGCCCAGCCGGACATTTAATGGGTGGGCTGGCATGCAATCCACCTCAGACTAGAGGCAGGCTAAACCCCGAAAGGGGCTCCGGGGCGCAGCCAAGAAAGTGCCAGTCAGGCCGACGAGGGAGAGAATGATATGGAGAGCTGATGCCGCCACACCAATTAGAAATTCTTCATTGCAATGCCAACCACGCTGTCAGAGCCCAGGACTTGCTCATGCAGCATATGGCAGAGTGGCACATTGACTTGGTTGCGGTGGCGGAGCCGTATGCGGTCCCTCCGAGGCCGCATTGGTACGGGTCGTTGGATATGACGGCGGCGTTAGTGGTACCTGCGGCGAGCAGCCTGGCTCCCCTAACAGGAGTCGAGAGAGGACAAGGTTTCGCGGCGGCTAAATGGGGACAAATGCTGGTTATTGGGGCGTATTTCTCACCCAATTGGCCGCTGCGAGAATTTGAGACATTTCTTGGCTCGCTTGAGGGCGTCATCTGTAGGGCTGCCCCAACGCAGGTGATGGAGATTGGCGACCTCAATGCCAAGAAACAAGCATGGGGTGGTGTCGCTACGAATCCGAAGGGGGGCAAGCTCCATGACTGGGTGGTAGCGATGGGGCTGAACACGCTAAACCGGGGACGGATAAACACGTGCGTGCGCTGGAATGGGGGGTATATTGTGGACGTCTCCTTTGCGACCCCCGCCATTGCGGCACGTGTTTCTGGCGTGTCCTCGAGGAGGTAGAGACCCTCTCCGATCATCTCTACATCCGGATGAGGGTCTCCCCAGCGTTAGCCACTGCTCCAACTGGTGCTTGTGCAGGTGCTAGGGCCGGTGGTTTCCCAAGGTGGGCGCTATCCGCCCTTGATCGGGAAATGGTAGATGAGGCGGCAATGATCGAAGCTTGGTGTGCCCCTCCGGTGGACAGAGCCGATGTAGAGGATAAGGCCGAAAGATTCAGAGCAACCCTGACGGCGGTGTGCGATGCGGCAATGCCCCGGGCTAGGCGGTTTGCGGGTAAGCGCCAAGTGTATCCGTGTGTGTGTGGTCGGAGGAGGTTGCTGCGCTTCGTACCGCCAGTAACAGAGCCCGCCACGCCTACAGCCGCTGTCGAAGGAGGAGGCATACCGCGCAGGAGGAGGAAACGCTTCGCGTGGCCCTCAAGGAGGCAAGGGAGGCCCTTAAGGTCAATATAGCCCACAGGAAGGACGAAGCGTGGAAGAAGCTCCTGGACACACTGGACAGGAACCCATGGGGGCGACCTTATATAATGGTCCGAAACAAGATGAAGGTAGCCCCCTCTACGGAGGCCATGGACCCGGAGCTCCCTGGCAGAGTTATCGAGGGCCTGTTCCCACCGGAGGGCCCATTATTCACTCCCCCACACATGGCAGCCCCGGAGCGTGATGGACCAGAAGGATCCTCATTTGACGCGCCTGCAGTCACGGAGGCCGAGTGGGACCGCGCCGTTGATCGGCTGAGAGCCTGACGGAAGGCCCCCAGGACCAGACGGAGTGCCCGGCAAGGTGCTATTCCTAGCACTGAAGCACCTGGGGGTTCGCCTTAAGACCCTCTTTGAGGACTGTTTGAGGGCGGGGCGCTTCCCGAGGTGCTGGAAGGAGGGTAAATTGTGCCTGCTGAGGAAAGAGGGCCGACCGGCGGACTCACCGTCGGGATACCGTCCCCTGGTGCTGCTGGACGAAACGGCCAAACTGTATGAGAGGATTTTGTCCTCTCGTATCCAGCAGCACATGGCTACGTATGGACCAAACCTTTCCGATCGGCAGTTTGGATTCCGAGGGAGGCTCTCAACTATTGACGCAGTGAGTGCTTTGAGGAGGCACGTGGAGCACGCGGAGAGACAAGGGGAGGGAGTGGTGGCGGTGTCCTTGGACATCGCTAACGCGTTTGGCACCCTCCCATAGATAGGAGAGGCCCTTCGGTACCACGGGGTACCCTTGTACCTAAGGCGGGCGATAGAGCACTACTGGGAACTGGGCGGGTAGTGTTCTATGAAACAAAACTAGGGCGGCGCGCACACGGCATGGCATGCGGGGTTCCACAGGGGTCTGTGTTAGGGCCCCTTTTATGGAACATTGGGTTTGACTGGGCCGTCAGAGGGACACAACTGCCACGCATGGTCACCATCTGTTACGCCGATGACACGATGGTGGCCGTGAGGGGAAAGCGGCCCGAAGAAACTCTTCGGAGACCGGCCGTAGCGACGGCAATGACTGTCGGTCGCATAGAGCTCCTCGGGTTGAAAGTGTCCCTCCCAAAAACGGAGGCGATCGTCTTCGGCAAATGGCGGTTGGGCCCTGACACAACCATTACCGTCGGAGGGGAAGCTGTCCGGGTTAAGCCCCACATTAAATATCTGGGCCTTATCCTGGACAGAGGTTGGCAATTTCGTGAGCACTTCGCGAGGCTCGCGCCTCGGCTAGTGGGAGCTGCATCGGCTCTGGGGCGCTTGCTGCCCAACGTAGGTGGACCCAACAGCTCCTGCAGAAAACTGTTTGCGGGTGTGCTTAGGAGCATGGCTCTGTATGGTGCACCAATATGAGTGGACCGGCTGACGGAAAGAACAAAACCTTTGCTCCGTCGGCCCCAAAGGATAATGGCGCAGCGGGCAGCAAGGGCCTACTGGACAAGGACCTAGCTTTTGTCGCGGTGTGCCTCCTCGCCGGTACCCCGCCGTGGGAGCTGGATGCTCAGGTGCTGGCGGAGAGGTACAGGGTGAGGGCTGAGGCTCGGGAAAGGGGTGAGCTCCCAGACCCAGAAGAAGTCGAGAGGGCGGCGCGACACATAAAAAATAACACATAAGCGAACAACGCGAGACCAAATAATGTAGGTTAGAGTCAGTTCGTTCAATGACAGATCCAAGCGGTTTTGTATTTGGTTGGATAATCAACAATGTTATGACTACCCGAAAATGTACGAATTTTTACTTTATTTAAATACCTTAACCTTTTCGAAGCCATGTCAAACGTAAAAATTGTCATCCTGACGCCACGTCACCGAAATGTCAAAACTGAAATCGAACTTTATGCATGCGCAAGTAGGTTTTTTTTACTCTGTGGTCTAAGACCTATAAATAAGTCGTTGGCGTTGGACCTGCGGTGCCGATATATGAGTCATTGGCGTGGAAAAGGTTAAAGAACACACATATAGTAATAACAAAGAAAGTAGTAGTTTTTACTCATTCCAATACATTTCAACAAGAATTATGAGTTTTTACTATGAAACTGTAAAGTGTGATATCTCGGCCCCGATATTATTTAGTCTATATGTACTACATAATAAAATAATTTTTTTTTTTAATTGCTCTTTCAAAATTTACAACTTTCATGAGTGGCCGCCAACTTTCAAAACGACGCCAACTTTACCCAAACCCATTTAATAATACCGTGTATCTCTTTGTGGACAATTGTACATAAAATAAGATGGATACCAACTGAAAATTGGTTTCGCTGTGATAAATGTCTGCAGTGGTGCCATGAAAATTGTACAGCCTATGAAGTTTGTACAGCCTAATGAAGTAATAATAATAAATAAAAAAATACCGCTGACACTGACACACGCCTTGTTAATTTATTTTGCTAAATATTTATTTTTATACGTGTTTTTGCCTCTATTTGGTCTTATTTACCACGAAGTGAACCCAAAAATCAAAGGCAATATGAAGGTTGCTACAGTTATTGCCTGTAAATATAACGACGGGTCACAATCACAAATAGACAGTTGACAGCTAGTGCTCAAATAAATTTCGGCGAAACACGTACATTTCAAAGCATGATAACAAGGAGTAAAACAAGAGCGGGTACTACCCACGCACGACCACCACCCTCGCCCGCCTCGTCATCTTCTTCGTCCATTTCGTCGCCGGTCGGCGACATCGAAACAGCGCCCGACACAGACGAATCCAGTGACAAAAGCGGGCCGCCGCCACCGCCGCCACAAACACCTGCGCGACGCGGACGGCCACCGCTACTGGCACGCTTGGGGCTTGCGGGGCATTCCGCCCCGCCCACAGCTCCCGCTGCCGGTGGTGTAGTGCGTCGCATGAGATGGTCTCAGAGTATGAACGAGAATGTCATGCGCGCCTACTATGGGGCTACAGAGGGGGGAACTAATCTGTGCGCGTATCGTGACCGGATACTTCCTCTGTTTCAGGCCCTTGAACCAACCATTGACACGACTGCGCAGCGGTTATCGGATCAGGTGCGCGTCATTCAGCGGCTAAAGCGGTTGGATGACGCGACACTTGATCGGCTTCGCCTGGAGACTCTCTCTGTTCGCGCGACCACCATTTCGGCGCGGGATCCGCTCGCCACGTCGCCGGATCCGATGCCTGCACCCGACCTGGCATCGGGGGCACCGCGGGTTGATCCCAGCGCCGATGAGGAGGGGATCGCGAATCAGAGTGTGAGTAGTTCAGCCAATGAGCAACTGAGGAGGACTTTGGAAGAGGCAATTACGCAGTATCGATCCACAAACATCCCTAGGCCACGATTACTACGCTTGCCTATGAATAGACGCAATCTAGCGTTAATGGGAGCCCTAAATGATTTGCTAGATCCATTCCTGCGGACTAGTAAAGACTTAGAAGATACGCACTCCATTATGTACTGCGGAGCCATCGCGGCGTGCCGTGTTGCTCGAGTCAAGTTTCCGGACGCTGAACGTGCACCTAGGACCGCCGGGGGTGTCCCCGCATGGCAGGTGCGGATCGAGCGTCGTATCAACTCATTTAGGACTCTCATTGCAAAGCTGATCTGCTTCAGGGGGGGCAATAACCGCCCCCGAGTAATGCGCTTTGTGCACCAGGCGTTCGCGGGGACGGATATCGAGCCCCGCGACTACATGGCCAACGTCATAGAGCGCATCGACTTTCTGAAGCAGAAAGTTTATGCATGGGCAAGCCGTATTCGCCGTTACAGAGAGCGTGTGGACCGATTCAAGCAGAATCGTCTTTTCCAAAGTGACCAAAGGAAGGTATACCGAAGGTGGGAGGGAACCGACCCCCGTGTGTCCGACGTGCGACTGCCGGATGCTACTGCCATGACTGATTTCTGGCGTAGCATCTGGTCGGCGCCCGTTGAACACACGGAGGGCGAGTGGATGAGTGTTGTTGAACGTGGGTTCGAGTCCATCGAACCAATGGGGGCTATCACCATCAGCCCCGACGACGTAAGTTGTGCGATCCGTACGGCCCCCAGAACTGGAAAAGTCCTGGCCCGGATGGGTTGCATAACTTCTGGCTAAAATGGTTTCGATGCACGCACTCGCGGTTGGCAACACAATTTCAACAAGCCCTTGAACTTGGCTCCCTCCCGCCTTCCTTAACAACTGGTGTAACCTTCCTGCTCTATAAGTCCGGTAGTACCACGGAAGCGAAGAACTACAGACCCATCACGTGCTTGCCTACGCTTTACAAGCTTCTTACATCCATTTTGAGAGCAAAAATAAACGCGCACATGGTCGCAAACAATATTTTGGCTTCCGCTCAAAATGGATGTAGGGTTGGGTCCCGTGGTACTAAAGAGCTCCTCCTCATAGATATGACCATTTGCCAACGAGTCCGGCGGAACAGGGGGGCCCGCTCGGCCGCTTGGATTGACTACAAGAAGGCCTATGATTCGGTGCCTCATTCATGGCTGGAGAGGGTCTTAGAGCTGTATAAAATTGATGCAGCTTTAAGATCCTTCCTTGGCGCGTGTATGAGGCAGTGGACCACAGTCCTTCGTCAACCAGGAGGCGGGGATGACCCCCCTGGCCAGCAGGACTTTATAAGGATCGAGCGAGGAATATTTCAGGGCGACAGTCTGAGTCCCCTGTGGTTCTGCCTAGCTCTAAATCCGCTCAGCAATCTGCTGAAGGATTCGGGGCTAGGTTGCCGGCTTCGGAGAGAGGGTGAAGTCATATCTCACCTTCTGTACATGGACGATCTCAAATTATTTGCACCAAATAACCGAGACTTGTTGGAACTACTGAAGACCACTGAAGTGTTCAGTAGTTCCATCAAGATGGAGTTTGGTGTTGATAAATGTGCGGTTATGCATGTACAGCGGGGGAAAGTAGTAAATTCAACAAATCTACAGCTTTCTGAGACAATGACGTTCAGATCTATCTCTGAATCAGAAACCTACAAATACCTTGGTATGTCACAGTCTTTGGGCATTGAGGATGTGGGTATTAAACAGGCGTTGAAGGAGCGCTTCTTCGGTCGGCTGACAAAAGTACTTAATAGTCTTCTGTCAGGTGGCAACAAGGTGCGCGCCTTCAATGCCTGGGTGATGCCCCTACTCACATACTCCTTTGGCATACTAAGGTGGACACAGACCGAGCTGGATGCCCTGGATCGGAGAGTCCGTCTATTGCTCACCACACACCGTATGCTTCACCCACGCTCCTCTGTTATGAGATTGTACATCCCACGGAAGTGTGGAGGTCGCGGCTTTTTAAACGCCAAAAATCTCCACAACCGTGAGGTGTACAATCTCAGGAATTATTTCCTTAACAACGAGTGTGGGATGCATCGTGATGTGGCGGCAGTAGATAAGGGTCTCACGCCGCTCTCCTTGGCAAACGAGAACTGGCGCAAACCTGTGGTGCTAAGTACTGAGGATCGCAGGGCGGTATGGAAGAGCAAGGAGCTACACGGACGGTTCTACAGGGCCCTCACGGGACCCGACGTAGACCTGCTCGCGTCGGTGAACTGGTTACGATTCGGGGACCTCTTCGGAGAAACCGAAGGTTTTGCCTGTGCAATTGCGGACGAAGTTATCATGACGAATAACTACCGGAGATATATCCTGAAGGACGGTACGGTCGACATTTGTCGGGCATGCCGCCGTCCCGGAGAGTCACTCAGGCATATCATCTCCGGTTGTTCTCATCTTGCTAACGGCGAGTACTTGCACAGACATAACCTCGTAGCCAGGATTATACATCAGCAACTTGCTCCCCTATACGGTCTTGTGGACCACGAAGTGCCGTACTACAAGTACACACCTGCGCCAGTTCTCGAAAATGGTCGTGCCACGCTCTATTGGGATCGATCTATTATCACGGACAGGACTATTGTAGCCAATAAGCCTGATATCGTGGTAATAGATCGACCGCAACGCCGGGCCATGCTCATCGACATTAACGTCCCATGTGACGACAACCTCGTGAAGGCCGAGAAGGACAAGTCCAGCAAGTACCTAGACTTGGCTCACGAGGTAACCGCCATGTGGGAGGTTGATTCGGCGATCATTGTACCGATAGTTGTCTCTGCGAACGGTCTCATAGCGAAGAGTCTCGACCAACATCTTGAGAGACTTTCGCTACGAGGTTGTGGTTGGATCAAGGGTCAGATTCAGAAGGCGGTAATCTTGGACACGGCGCGCATAGTCCGAAGGTTCCTCACTCTGCGGTCCTAACCACCGGCAGCCTGGGCCTTGCTCCGCTGCCGGCGGCACCCTAGGTTAGGTTTTTATAATGTTTTTATTGTTTTTGTATGTTTTAGATGTATTTTTATATTTTATTTTGTAAAAATATTATAAAAACTAACCTGAGACAAAAAATAAATAAAGATGATAATAATAAATATGCTTTATTGTACACCACATGAAAAAAGAAAAGTATACAGTGATACAGTGATAAAAGCTAGTAAAAAGTAGTTTATTATGTTCCTGTTAATTGGATCTTCATTAATTAGGTATTCGTTTTTTTAGATTTAAAATATATATGTATGTGTAATAATATATGTATGTATGTATTTTTTTGTTATATATCGTATATTATGTATATATTGTATTGTACATTATTTTATTCATTGTTTACTTGTAGTTAACTCTTTACCTTTTGTTCTCGTAAGCACCGCCCACAACTTCTCTGCTTTGCCTTAAGGTTGACTGGTACAGAATGCCTACTGGCATTAAGTCCGCCTTTTGTACATCAAGTTTTTCTTTTGTGCAATAAAGTTTAAATAAATAATAAATAAATAAATCGTTAAATATTATGGCCAATATTTTATTTTTATCTAAAGTCAAAACATAGACTGATTAGAGACATTAGTTTTATTTCTTAGTTGTACATATTTTTTATAATTTGCGAACAAAGGTAAAGGTATCTACTATGCCCGGACTTCCCCTAATTCACAGTTCTCACCTACTGTTTTTGTTTCCGTTAATAATACACAATGTTTTTTCTTCTAATGTTAAAATATAGGCCCTGCAGGCCTATGATGGCAGAAGTTATCAGCGGATAAGTTGATATAAACCTGATAAAATAACAGTTGCCGCCATTGTTATGTTTCATTTGACATCTGATAGTAGGATAACTTGACATATTGTCCACTGTGGGCACGCATGTATTTTGAATGTGTGCGTCTAAAAAAATATCGTTTACACTATGGTTATCCACGATGAAAATCGGGTTTTCCACTTTTGACAGCGTCAGCTGATATCATTGGATAACTTGATAATTTGTACATTTTTGACAGCAAAACTTGTTAACATTATATAACGTATGCGGAGTGAAATCTGGACAAAGTTTTGAAGACGTAAAAAAGTAAGTAAAGAAATAAACTCAAATCTATATGTATAAACGTAAAAGTCCTGACTGACTGACTGACTGACTGACTGACTGACTCACTTAAATCAACGCCCAGCCCAAACCGTTCGACCTACAGAGCTGATTTTTTCACAATAGGTAGTTTTTATAACGTTAGTATCCACTAAGAAAGGGTTTTTTTAAATTCATCCCCTAAAGGGGTAAAAACGGGGTTGAAAGTTTGTATGGATGGGGTTTAAAATTTTGAGTCAGAGATTTGAAACTTCGCACGTTTACTAATAATTAAAAAACAATAAAAGTTATTTCGTCGTTTTACAAAATTCAACCTATAACAGGGTAAAAAAGGGGTTCAAAGTTTGTATAGAATTTTTTTTTTGTGACTGACTTCAAAGTTTTTTGTAAGCTACTTTGGTTTTTGTGCCACAAAAACTAATTTCAGCGTTTTTCAAAATTCCACCCCAGAGGGGCTGAAAAGTTTGTATTGAAATAACAATTTTATTTGTGATAGACTTGAAATTTCGTTTGTAGGCTACTAACTTTAAAGCAAACAAACTAATTAAAGCGTTTTTCAAAATTCCACCCCAGAGGAGTTAAAACGGGCTTGAAAAGTTTGTATGAAAGGGAGGCCTTTACTACTGAAGCTAGAAAGTTGTAATTTGCAGGACGGGTTACATTTACAATCTGTACAACTAATAAGAAGCAATTTTGAAAAATTCAACCCCTAAGGGGGCAAAATGGGGGTTAAAAGTTTGTATCGGTTTGTTGGGTTCAAAATTTTGAGTTAGAGATTTGAAACTTTGTACGTTTACTAATAGTAAAAAAAAAATAAACGCAATTTCAGCGTTTTTCAAAATTTTACCTAGAACGGGGCTAAAAAGTGGTTGAAAGTTTGTATAAAGATTTAGTATTTTTTTGGTTTGAAATTTACTAGGAATTATTGTTCCTATTTCCGTTCCATTTCCATGTTCTAGAGTGAGCTCTGACAATAGTTTGGTCATCGTATCGCCAAATAAAACCACCACTATATAGTACACAAAGAAGTTACGCAAATGATAGGGTACATTTATGTTCTTATTTGCATGTTAACACTTATTTGTAACTGAAACTATGTCTACGTTACCCGTTTTTTCGCCAAAATAGCTATAAGTATAAATAGATTAAGAAGATGGTTTGGAGATTAACAAAAGTTAGTTAAGAAGATACAGTACAAATTCAAACTCTGTATGAGGAACCGTATTATACGCGGACGAAGTCGCGGGCGGAAAGCTATTTTTATATAAATGCCAATTGAAAGCTTATACATCTGTTAATTAATCTCGTACTTTTAATGGGCATTGGATTCTTTATCTTAAAATTATGGTTAATCAAGGAAAACAACGTCGCGAAACAGTATGTAATTTCTACAGTATTAATTCCCTTTGGCTGAAAGCGAATACCGTGGAAAATTTTGTGGAAATGGGATAGAGCTAAAGAGCTATTTATAATATTTTTGCGTCCTTTTTCTTTACAAAAATTGCCACAAGAAAGCCTGGTTCAGGGAAACATTCCAGCATTAGCCAGTTTGCTGAGAGAGATCGATTAAAGAAAATGACAGCTTGCTGAGTTACAGAATCTTATAGAGAACTCAGGAAGGCATTCAAATGTGGCAGTAAAACTGTTTTAAAATATCTTGAAGATGTCTTCAACTGTTACGTATGTACGTATCAGTTAACAATTAAGAAAAGTTACGCCCATCGTCTCCAAAAATTAAAAACAAATAACCGAAAATGCGGCCACATCGTTTGGTCAAAAAATGTAAAAACAGGTGTTTTTTTCATATTTGGATTTTTTGAATGACTAATATTATGTTGTTTAAAATGTAAATTCGTGGCAAGGTAACTATTATTTTGAGAACACCAATAATCTTACGGTCAAGAATGTGAAAAATGTCAAGTATACGAAACTTCCTTAAGGCTTCCCTAAAAGGTGGAAAAACTCTATTAATGAAAAAAGCCGCATAAAATGCTATTTATAAGATAGTTTGAAGTATTAGTAATACAAAAAAATATTTTTGAACCATGTTTATTATTATTAAGTACCCATAAATACGATTCTTACAGAAAGTGTCCTGAGAAGAAGTCCACTCGTTAAAATTTAATATTTGCTCTGATGGCCGTCTAGATAAAGAAATGAACTATTATGTGTATCAATAGTTGATTTAAAAAAACTTAGTATTTTCGCCATAGCCTTCGAAGAAAATGAAAAATTTCGTGGAATTCGCGCGTTTTGGGAATAAGGCCTCTTAAAAAGTTATCCGATGGAAGATAAATTTAGATCTTAAAAAATCTGTACATTGTTGTTGTCGACAGTGATGGACATAAAGTACCACAACTTTCGTTTGAAACCTCGCATTGAAGTAAACCTACTCTGGCGTTTAATGTGATTAAATACATTGTTAAAAACCATGAAAGATTATAAAAATAACTATGTTATATTTATTTTATAAGAAATTTAATGTTGTCCAGATTTCATTCCGCATACGTTAGGTGCTCATCGGACCCCGATAAGATTTGTCGGGAACTAAAACGTATGAAAATTCTTCTTTTTGTCATTGATTTCTAACAAGTAGCTGTTTTTTGGGATGTAACAAAAGTTTCTAGAATGTTTCTATGCTTACTATGTTATATAGGAATGGCGGCAAATATGTTTTGTAGGAATGGCGGCAAACACAAAGAAATGGACTTCAATTAAAACTGGTTATCGGCCTACCGGCCGAAAACTGGGTTTTGTAGCAAATTGTTAACCTGTTCACCGGCCACCAAAAATATCAGAAATTAATATTAGTTTTACGAGTTTCAGTTGAATATTATCAATTAACATGTTTTAGATGTACACTAACTCAAGATATCCCCTATTACCTAAGATTAACACTTTTAAACTTGGCTCAAAGTCGAACTACTGGATACTTCTTTTTTGCAAAATTTGGCATGTGTCAACACATCCATTTTTTTAATCGGTCATTACTCAGTCAATTCGCAATTTTACGAGAATAAACCGTCAGAATTTTAAACATGAAGATTGGCCAGATCAATAGAACTAAGATTTGAACAGGGTGGTCTAATTACATTAATATTATTTTTAAAAAACGTGCAAAGTGGCCAAAAAGGGGTGGTGGCCGGATAACCAGTATGTTTACCCTAGTTAGGTATGGAATTTAATCTGAGTTCAAGTACCTACATTGTAAGACAACTTCAGCACCTTTCGCGACACGTTGCTCGGCATTTCGTCAACAGCGTGGCGTCAGAAACAAAGGAAGCCAGGTAACCAAAAGCTAAATATAGTCTGTTTACTCTCAGCGGTAGGAATATTGAATTTCAAAGGGAAAGAAAAGCGTTGTTGCGGACAGGGCCCGAAGCAGGCCCTGGAGTGTTATTCTTGAGTTGGAGGATAATTAGAAAAACGCTCGCGCGAAGTAAAGGGGGAATCGAATATGTATAACAGAGTCACTGACAATTTGATGGCTGTATATTAAGTCGTACTTTTAAATGGACTTTTACATGTTTAACAGTAGAGTCAGCCACTTGCGTTGTACGTGTACCTAGTAAGACTTAAGGTTCTCTTTACGTGGTATTGTTCCGTTAATACAAGATACGTATACCTACATATTTACCTACTTAGGTACCTAGAGCCCGGAATTTAATATAAGGGAAAAAGGATCACGCGTGACTTGGGAGACAGTGATTTATAAACAAACGAACAAAACAATTAATCCAAAAATTAGGCCAAACCATGAGACTTAATTCAGAGGCCTAATTTCAAACCCAATTAACAGGTTATTTGTGTTAAGCGTGTTAGTTAGCAAGCAATCATATTTCAAGGCCAGTATGTTAATATGCCCGGGTATGTTGTATATTGTTAAATAAACAATACTGCAAGCTTTAGGGTGAGATGCAGGAAACATGTGGATCAACATAGAAAGATTATTTTCGTATTTTTATGTAGGAAAAAGATCACTCTTTAGGTATAAGACTGCCAGTTGTTACTTTTACGTTTTATATTCTCGTTGGCGCAGGTTATGTACCTGTATGTAAACTGTATTTAAAGTGATGTGTGTAAGTGATGATTATGGTATTGTTTTGTAGATACTTTTTAACCGACGAAAAAAACGGAGGAGGTTCTCAAGTCGACGCGTATATATATTTTTTTTATATACGACCACGCATAACTTTTTACAGAGTAGTTCGATTTTGATAATTATTTTTTTATTGGAAAGGTTATACCCCGAAATTGGTCCCATATAAATTTGGAAAAAAAATCCAACCTTAAGGGTAGGAAAATAGGGGATGATTGATTTTTCACTCACCGATTGTAACGTATGACCACGCATAACTTTTTACAGAGTAGTCCGATTTTTTGGAAAAAAATCCTACCCTAAGGGTGGGAAAATAGGGGTAATTCATTGTTCACTCACAGATTTTAAAGCAGAGTTTTTACAAAAAAAAACCTCACGAGTTTTGACAATGAGTTTTAGACCTTCCAGTCTCTCGTGTGTAGACCTCTCAGTCTCTGCATTTCTGCTAAAGTTTGTTTAAAGCCTGTTCTTTTTTAAGTATTTATATTACAGAACAAAATAATAGTTAAAGTAGGATTATTAATATAACAGTTAATAGCTAAAGCAAGGTAGGTAGCTATTTTAAAAGTAATCAAAAATTAAGCATGTAATAATTTGTATAAATTATAGCCACAGAAAATTATAAAATAAAAACTTTTTAACAAAAAAAATTAACCGCCGAAAAAAAACTAAAAGCCAATAAAAAACCGGCACTAACACGAAACGAATCGACCAACATAAAACAATAGCGCACTGAAAAGAAAAAAATAATAATTTGGTCTTCAATAACGCAAGTGAATACCTACCCTACAATTACAATTATAATCTATTTCTATACACTTTCTATATACCTAATACAATCGCTAGGCTTATATCAATTTAATTACATCTAGAAAGTATGAACTATATACATACTTCTGAAATCAATCACACAAATATGCGTATTTATATATTTACAATCAGTTATTTTTGGAGTCGGTGCCAGCCTCAAACAAACTTGAGCACCTTAGTGAAGAGTTGAACGCAACACATTCCAAAACTGCAACCTCCGCCAAGTGCCCAATACAAGGCGGCGCTGCTTACGTCGCTGCTAAAGGTGCTCAAGTTTGTTTAAGGCTGGCACCGACTCCAAAAAGAACTGATTGTAAATATATAAATACGCAGATTTGTGTGATTGATTTCAGAAGTATGTAAAGCTTGTCCCAGTAAAAAAATGTCGTCAGTTTACGCAACGTTTGTATATCAGGTTTCAATCAAAATGGTTGCAACTGGTTGGTTATACGTTAAATGCATCTCGTTTCTTTATTTAATGTTAGAAAAAAATCTGTCACAGTCACATTTTCAAAGATATCTTCTCCACAAGAAAAACTTCATGAGAAAATATTGTACAAATATGTCCAATATCAAGGGATTTCCACGAATAAAGTGGCGATGGAGCTAAACACGTCTGTTAAAACTGACCAAAGAGTCCTAAAACAATTCAGAGAGACTGGCGGTATTCGACGGCGTCCTGGAAGTGGTCGGAAGACCGGGTTTCATAAGAAAAATATTGAGAAGAGTATCATAGCTGCTTTGCTGAAAAAAATCTACATTATCTGTAAGATATTTAGCTAAAAAGGATAAACGTCTAAATCAACTGTGCAACGAGTAAAGAAAAATAATTCTATAAAGACGTTCAAACAAACTTAAGTGCCTAATAGAAATTCGAAACAAGAAACTGACGCTAAAACAAGATCAAGAAAACTGTATTCAAAATTAATGACAAAAAAGTACTGTACTGTGATGGACGACGAAACATATTGCAAGCTTGATTTTAAATCACTGCCGAGACATCATTTTTATTCGGGGACCGATAGGAAAACTGTCAATGACGAGTACAAGGTAATAAAAACGGATAAATTTGTGAAGAAGGTTCTTGTATGGCAAACGATCTGTTCTTGCGGCAAACGCAGCACCCCATACTTTGCTAAAGGAACTATGAAAGGCGATATATACCTTAAAGAGTGCATGGAAAAGCGATTATTGCCGTTTATTAAGCGACACAAGAAGCCAGTTCTGTTTTGGCCTGATCTGGCCACGTGCCACTATTCTAAAAATGTGATAAAATGGTATAAAGCCAAATAATGTCGAATTTGTGGAAAAATACCAAAATCCTCCTAGCTGCCCTGAATTACGACCTATAGAAAATTATTGGGCTCGTATGAAGCAGAAACTCTTAAAACATAATACTAACGCCACATCAGTTGAAAACTTCAAGCGAAAATGGAATACAGCTTCAAAACTAATCACAGACACAGATGTACAAAACCTGATGGCAGGTATCAAAAGAGAATTACGAAGTTTCTGGATGAATAAACAATAGAACAAAAATATATTTTATTTACTACATTTCTAATAAAATGTTATCAAAAATTTGGCAATTTTTTTATTGTTTATGTTTTTCCATACGAACAAATAAACGACATTTTTTTCTGGGACAAGCTTTATATAGTTCATACTTTCTAGATGTAATTAAATTGATATAAGCCTAGCGATTGTATTAGGTATATAGAAATAGATTATAATTGTAGGGTAGGTATCCACTTGCGTTATTGAAGACCAAATTATTATTTTTTTCTTTTCAGTGCGCTATTGTTTTTGTTGGTCGATTCGTTTCGTGTTAGTGCCGGTTTTTTATTGGCTTTTAGTTTTTTTTCGGCGGTTAAATTTTTTTGTTATAAAAGTTTTTATGTTATTTTAAATTTGAATTATTGAAACTAGTAGTCCGCCTCGAACTGAGAACTCGCGATTTTCTTGCAAACGAGTGACCAATATAACAAGACCCCAATGATGACTTTTTCGAACCTTCTAGCTCCATAACCCCTTGATCGATAATGCCCATAAACGAACTCTCATATTGTATTGAGCGCTACTACAACCCCAACAAATCCATACTTAATATTATAAACGGGAAAGTGTGTGTGTTTGTTTGTTTGTCCGTCTTTCACGGCAAAACGGGGCGACGAATTGACGTGATTTTTTAAGTGGAGATAGTTGAAGGGATGGAGAGTGACATAGGCTACTTTTTGTCTCTTTCTAACCCCCCACTTCCCTAAAATGGAAGGGGGAAGTTTGTATGGAGCATTCCGGGGGGCAAAGGGGAACCGTGTTACCCCGAATTTAACGCGAGCGTAGCCGCGGGCAAAAGCTAGTTTAATATAAATCAGAAAAACGTCACTAAAGTTATCGCGCGTCCACTATTCAATATCCAAAAGCCATCGAAATGCACAGACGTCTAGGTAGCCAAAGTTGTTTGAAAGAACTTCACTTCGCTTACGCTCCGTTCGTTCGATAATTTTCTGAATATTTGAAATGAATTTTCACCTCAAATTCTACCTAATATTTACATCCTTAATATTTTATGATAATAATACTTACAATATTTCATTAACAATATCCATTTCAAGCTTGTTAAGCACTAAACTTTCAACAATACCACTAACATGCCAGTTTCGCACACGACTTGAGTCAATAAGTGCAAACTGTCAAGATTAAGGGACATGATTGACAGCTGAGAGCCGGGACACTCAAGAAAGGAAGGCAGTGATAAGATATGGATATGACACATCAGCGTGAACTACAACCTAGCTTATATTGCTATCAAGAAATAGATAAAGTGACAGAAGTTTGCAATTTTTTACCAGATTCAGACATTGTGATATGATACAAATATTCTTTTGATAAAATAAATGGTACAGTACACACATTTAAAGTAGAGGCAGACAATAGACAGTCTTAATACTAGAGTGTGACATATCTTCCATACAACTATTGTATAGTGGAAATCTAATCATTTACATAAATAAAAATTTAGTATACAAACACTAATGTTAATAGATGAAAGTTCATTATATCGATTTCTGAATGAGTGCAGTCATCATCTAACGTATTTTTACCCTTTTGTACCTTACTCCACTGTAACAAAGTGCATAATATATATTTGACATCATCTGTACATCTGGCATGCCATGCAAAGCAAGCAAATATGGTTACAACTTGCAAGTTTTATCTAGGTATCAAGGATGATTAAGACATGGATTGACAACGCCTATACAAAATTGCGTTCCCTTATTTCAGGCTAAAGCACTAGAGTCATCTATCGGTCACCACAAACACTAAATTCCTACTTAACCTTTCTGTTAAGCCCATTGGTTGACTGGTAGAGAATGCCTTATGGCATTAAGTCCACCATTTGTACCATCTTATTTTGTGCAATTAAGATTAAATAAATAAATTTTAGTTTCTAATATTTTGTTCGGCGATTAACGCTGACAGAATAACTCGACTCCAGACTCAACAGATGGCGCTGTGGCACATTGTACCGAAAACGGACGTATAGCCTGAAGGTTCGAGGAACGCGATTTTGTATAGGCATTGTCCATCCATGTCTTAATCATCCTTGCTAGGTATGCATTCCTAAATAGTTCATGTTGGGCAACTACATAAACCATTCAACAAATTCAATATATAACTCAAATGATGGGTCGAGATCTTTTATTGATTGACTTCCGTTGCAAGTTAACCACATAATACTGACCATTTCTGTGGCTCAGACAAAATTACCAATTTAGCGCAACCTTAAAGAAATGGCTGGACCAATGTGGAGAAGGATAGCCATGGACAGAAAATCATGGCAAATTCTAGGGGAGGCCTTTGCCAAAGGGCAGACTGATGGAGGAAAACGTCTCGGATGTCAGGAACAAAATTAGACTGTAAATTAAATGTTAAGAGATTTGTTTTTTGTTATTTAACACATTCATTGCCACCCAGCCAAACAAACCATCCGCGCCAGGCCGCAAAAAAATATATACGACCCGATACTCGGGTACAGTTGCACACTTATCGAACGAATCGACACTACATGCCAAGAACCCGACAGTCGGGTACACGATAGGGTTGCACTAAAAAACATTTGTTGTTATGTTGGTTTGTTCACTTATTACGTTATACCGGAAAGTTAGGCCAACGTCTATCTCCGAAATCTGATAGATAATACACATCAATATCTAATTATCTATTCACCCAAAGAGGGATTCATATCAAAGAAAACTAAATGAAACTCAAATTTATTTGTATTTTTTTCTTTTTACTTACAACACAAAACATGTAATACTTATACTTAAGTTTAATATGAATAAACGGCTTTATTATATATCTAATTATTAGAAACAATTCAAGTTGAAAATTGAACGCGTGACGTGGATTCTCCAACGATTTTCGTTATGACTTATCATCTAATAGCCAAGTAGCATTTCGCATTTTTTTTCCGAGTATGTCTGTTACCACTAATATTTTAACGACAACCCTGTTCGTCAAAAACAGTACCCGATATCGGGTCCTCCGACGTGGCCCTTAGTCATCTATAGCTATAGTACCATGATCCCGACTATCGGGTAGTGCGGCCTGGGCACGAAATCATAAAATACCCGGCATTGAATACGTTAAAAAAAAATGTTTTTGTAAAATTCAGTAATAGGCTTACTTTATTTATTTATTTATTAAGATTAGTTCAAATCAGTTTTTGTAAATAATTTCATTTTTTAATAGGTACATAGGTCCAGACTACTTTTCGTTCTAAAATGCTGACTACTTTTCTTGCAAGTCGTCTATTGCTGAACAAGATGATTCTAACAAACCTTAACACAATGAGCTTCAATTGTTTTATCACAGACTTCTTTTAACTTAGGTCTCCATCATCAGACCACCTTGGTGGTACCAAAATATCTTATTGTCATCCAAGTTACAAAAGTATGCAAAATTTCAGATCAATCAAACCACATCAGGAACTTGTTCAAATCTGGCTTGCAAGATATTACCTAAAGAACAAACTAATAGTGGAGTACTGGAACACCTATTAAAATGAGATAACTCGCAAGTCCGATTTTATTTTGTGACCTGTTAGAATATGTTAAGTAGGTACTAATAATTAAAAATATTTTCTAACAATTGTTATCATTGCACCAGGTATTTGTTTGCTACACAAAGAAAAGTTTATGCAAGTTTTATTTTTCTCCACCAGGCTATATTAAATATTTTTCACTATAATTAATCAGATTATATTCTCTAACTAAAATAGAATATCGCACTTGTGAGTTATCGAAGCTCAAAACTGTTTACATACTGTAGTATAATTAACAAACACTGCGAGTGAAATAAAAGCTTTTAAGAAATATAGAACTTTACAGACACAAAGAATTATGTTCGTAAAATGAACTGAAATCTAGTACAAGTTAGTTTTGGCAGCGAGAGATAACTGGTAAAAGGAAAGTTTTTGCCAGGGAAAATTGAATTTAAATTCTTGCCAATATGCAGCAGGTTGAGCCTTTAAAATATATTTAGCCAAGGGTATAGAACAGGGATGTAACAGATGTGGTTTTATCGGAACAGGGATGTAACAGATGTGGTTTTATCGGAACCGAAAGCGGAATCAGATGTTTTAAGTTTAGTTTATCGGAACCAGAAACGGAATCGGAACTGAAAACGGAAGCGGAACCAGAATCGGAGCCCGAGTGATAGCACCACGTGGCAAGCGGGGACTTGAGAAAATGACGGGTGTAATGGTGGCACCACACTTCGCCTATGCGGACAAATATTCGTGTTGCGTCTCTTTCCTATTCTATACAATAAGAAAGAGACGCAACACGAATATTTGTCCTCATAGGCGAAGTGTGGTCGCAGCATAAACCTGTTCGTTTTTTAAGTGCGCCGCTCATCTCCCCCCGCTGAGCTGCTGTGACATCCGATATAACTTCTGTTCGGAAATTAACAGAACCGGAACCGAAGCGGATCGGAAGTTCTGACTTAACGGAACCGGAACCAGAGCTGTGTAACATCCCTGGTATAGAACTATTTAAAAGGACGGTGTATATAAGAATATAGTTATTCTAGCTAGGGTCTAGTCTAGGGTAAAAATAAGAATATAGTTATTCTAGCTAGGGTCTAGTCTAGGGTAAAAATTTGCATTTTAATGATTAAGATTCATTTTGTGTATTTTTTTACCTGTAGTGGGATACATTGATATGACATGGTAAAATCACTTACTTCACTTCAGTTATGGGTGCCAGCATGACTGAATTTTTATCCTCGCGCATTATGCGAAAAGAACAACTTTAAATAACTTTATTTTAATAGGATTCGTGTGAATATCGCAGCAATATACGCCCTAACGTACCAGGCGCTCAGAACCAAGTAAAGGATTACTCAAGTATAAAGTTTACAAAAATAGAACCTCCTGACCCGAACCCAGGCGACCTTACTGCCCGTAGATCCACTCGATCGTGTGCAATCGATGTGCAATTGCCTATTTAGGCGGAAATAGATGCAATGTACTACGAGTGTTAACGACAGCGCAGGAAATAGGGTGTAATTGATTGAAAAGGTCGCCTATTTACATCCCCCCCGCGTTTATTTGAGGTCATGTTGTGTTGTGATTGTAAATAATAGTGATCCTTGGAGAGCAAACTTAAAATACCCCTACGCATGGGTAAAATGCACCCCCTCCCTCGAAATACCAAGGGGAATTAGAAATAGATTTTCTTCGTTAATGTATACGTTAGGACCGAAGGATTTTATGAATTAAATTCAACTTGGATTGCAGAATAAAACTTACCCCATCGTTTCTTTTCCTGCTGTCATTTAAACACAATATAGGAGAAAATGTTTTACTTCATAATTTCCAATTTTTCTCACACGAACTGTCACAAGCGGCGGTCACACCATAAACTAAAGACTATCATCGAGCTACCAACCCAACTATATAAAATAAAATAAGTTTTGAACGAACTTGAATGTCTATGTGACTATCTATATTTTTTTGCTACAAAATTTCATCCAAAATACTCTCTTATAACAATGTATTTGTTTTAAAAACAAAAAAAATACTCACTCGTACACAAATGTAAGCAATACCAAAATTGCACTTTTTAAATTATTATTATCATTGTTAGGACATCGCCATCTAGTAGAGAACAAAAGAAACATTAAATATTTAGTCCTACTAGTTCTCACTAGATGGCAGAGCTGTAGTCTTACTTACACTTAATTTGCTGCTCGCCACTAGATGGCGTGACTACCAGATTTTATTATTGTCATACACAATAGATGGCTCTGTATTGCCAAATTAATAAATAATAATTTGTTTGAACATTGAACAAAAGTCGTCGGCCATGACTTCAGTACTTGCACAGATAGGGTATGTACATACATACAAGGTTCTGAAATTGAGAAAATTGCCACATAGTAGACCTTTTATTTTTAAAGTCAAATTAATAGTAGACTCATGTATTTAGCCTGAGGTGATTATATTTTAAATTCTCAATACCTACATATTTTCTGTTAGCCAATGCAAAATACTACATAACTAAATAATACAATTTCTACATTGTCTTGTTGACCGCGAAGTGCCACACAAAATACACACCTTTTTTAACGTGGACGAATGCATTTACCCATGCCACCTAGCCAGGGAATCAGGTCGGGTATGGTGTACTCGTGGGCAATTGCCAGCTCTACCAATAGGCAATAAGCCACGATGACGACGACTATGACATGGGACCGCCGGAACATTCAACCGCGAACACCACTTGCTGCGACAGTCGAAGCTGTCCCTTCACGTAGCTTCCAGAGACGAAGCCCTCTCATCCAAAGGCAGCGCGTGCAGGGCGATACTACAAGCTGGTCTCTCATGAGTTCATGGCAACGCCAAGAAAAAACCCAGATTCCACCCCCTCAGGTTTACTTCGCGATTTTTTACAGAGGTGGTCATTCTCACAGTGGCCAATCCCCGGTCCGTCAACATAGGCCATCTGCCTTGACAGTAGGTCCGCAGTTTTATACTGGATCGCGGCAGCGGCGTTCCTGTCCCTCACCATAGCTGAAGCCGCTCTGCCCTAAGGCGTCCGGCCAACACACAGGAGTTCTCTCCCTTAGTGAGAGTCCTCCCTGTGCGTACAGCAAAGCAAATAAATGTGCTCAGCTCATAGGCAATGTAAGTATTTTTTTTTAATTATTTTTTTAGGATGCCGTACCTCAACAGGAACAACGGAACCCTTATAGGATCACTCAAGTGTCTGTCTGTCAGTCACTCACAGACACTTTACTTTGAAACTACTGGACCGATTGAAATGAAATTTGGTACACTGGACGTATAACATAAATTAATTCATTTTAAACATGAGGGCCACTTTTGGGGGATAAATTACAAAATTAAAAAACAAATGAAAGGGCTTATTGTAAGCATCTCAAATATATATTTTTTTTATAATTTTATGATAAACAGTTTTGAAAATTGACCATCCCCCTTAACTGAAACAGGACCGAAAATTTTGAAAAACAATAGAAAAGTTCTTTGCCCATAGATTACAGGAAATTTCAGAATATTTGTGCGTTAACTTTAGGTACTTGCAGTCGTTTTAAGTCCAAATTTATTGCACAGTGTATTACACATATGATAAGTAAGTATTGTTACAGACTCGATATTCATTTATTCAAACTTTATTACACATAAAAAATAGTATAAAAGGCGGATGCCATTAGGCATTCTGTACCAGTCAACCATAGGGCCAAACAGAAATGCGATAAGATGGGTGCAGTGAGAAAATGTAACTATCTAACTAGGATATTTTTACAATTATAAACTAATTAAAACTTGTTAATTAATATATACATTCTGCAAATAATGCTTAGCAACTATCAATACTACATATGCATACGTATATATAGTATTGGTATAAATACATACTAATATATCATAAAAATATATAATGTATATTTAAATATAAAATACTTAAATATAATATACGTGCGTTAAGGGATGCCGACTAAATCCTATGTCCTAAGCCTGATCAAACAGGTGCCTATAAAGTAAGCGTTTGAAAGCTAACTTGCTTGGGGTCTGTCTTATCGTCAAAGGGAGCTCATTCCAGAGACGGATAACTTGTACAGGGAAGGAAGAAGAGACAAAACCATTATGGTGAGGGACAACTAAAAGTTGAAGAGAACGGGAGGAACGTAGTTCACAGCCTGGGCGAGTGGACACGATATGTGACAAAATACAAGTAATCTTTCATATAACAAAAATACATACAGGGTATAACAAAAATAATGGTGATCCGTTTAAGGGCATAATTGGTACCGTATTCTAATTATGAAAAAAAAAGAAAAAAAATTGGATTTGTATCGGGAGGGTTGGCCGGCTGGGATGACGATCCCGTACAATAAAACATATTTTTTCGCTTCCAAAATATTTTCTTCTACTTCAAACTGAACAGGCATGTTTCGTTGAAGGTAGTAGTAACGACTGCATAGAATATTTGTAATTTATCGCACCGACCTAAAGTGGCATTTTTGTTACCTTAAGTTTTCATATTTTATAGGTACCTTGAAATTGTTCTTAAGTGAAGTTTTCTATATATATAAGTAAAACTAGCTGTGCCCGCGGCTCCGCCCGCGTGGAATTCGGTCTGTGTCAGTAAGCGGCTAATTCACCCCTAATTTCTCTCCCGCTACCCTGGAGGCGGAACTTGAAGTAAAGTTGACAGATGACGCTAGAGGACAGTAGTCCTAATAAAATATTTTACAATTACCACCGAATGAAAGTACACTCAAAAATGAATACTTTTTTTATCATATTATTTTTTTTGGCATGATTTAAACGACATAGAGTAGTAGGTGTATATCGGACGATACAGGACCACTTTTGTATTTATACGTTCATGTCCATGGCAAATATCATCCAAATCGATCCCCCCGTCAAATCAGTCTAAGCATGAAAGGTAAGAACAGGCGCTTACCCGGGACTCAAACTATCTCAATACAAAATTTCATCAAAATCCGTTCAGCCGTTTTCACGTGATGCGCGGTCAAATAAACAGACAAACAGATAAACAGATAAACAGACAAACAGACAAACAGACAAAAATTCTAAAAATTGTTGTAACGTGTTATGTTATCGATTCTAAGTATCCCCAGCCAACTTTTTTTCGATTATCTTCCATGTACAGACTTTAGACCCTCTTCAGCTTTATTATATGTATATGTATAGATAGTTTTTATTGAGAGTTCTTATCAGGCCTCACCAAATTTCAGCGTTCTAGTGCGAACAGTAACTGAGCTAGACCGCGGACAGACGGACGGACATGGCGAAACTATAAGGGTTCCTAGTAGGGGTAGACTACGGAACCCTAAAAAGAGATAAATAGTAGTTATGTAACTGTTACGTAATAAGGCCTAATTATGTACAGAAGCATACACTGCTTTACGTACACACATATTAAAAATCTAGGAGGGGCGGGCGTGCCGGCGGTCGGGGGTAATGAATTTTCATACGTTTTTACCACACTGTCACAGATAAAACAAAACATTTATTTATCAATGTAAGCACATTACACTGCACTAATTAACGTCAGAGAAAAATAAAATACGTGAGTGTCGTGGAACACGCGATTGGAACGAAGTTATGTAATTTAATTTAATTTTTTTTTGGAATTTTTTTTTTTGTATTTTTTGAAATTTTGGAAATAGTTGAAATTTATAAAAGTATTGAAATTTTTAAAATTTTGGAAATTATTTGAAATTTTTGAAATTTTTGAAATTTTTGAAATTTATGAAATTTTTGATATTTTTGAAATTTTTGAAATTTTTGAAGTTTTTGAAATTTTTTAAATTCATGAAATTTTTTGAAAATTTTGCCATTGTTTACTTTTAGGTTCCCGACTTTTTACAGTTTTTTCACTTTTATCACTTTGTCACTTCTCACTTTAACTTTTCACTACACTTCAATTCACTTCACTTTATTCTATTTTATATATTTTTTATTTCATTCCATTTTACATGTTTCTCAGTCGTATGGGTGTCGCGTTTTCGTGACGTGACGCTTTTTCGTGACTTTTTTTCGCCTAGCCTCCCATCCGCGAACCGCCCGATAAGGAACTTCGTTCCAAAACTACCACCGGTTCTAACCCTACATACACCTCTGGCCCAACTATTATGACATTTATGACCGAAAAGAAACTCGACGGGACTTATTTTTTTCAAAACAGTAAGTAATACATTATTAGATCTTAAAGATACAAAATAATGCTTAGTTCTTCAAGAAGACATATCACATCGACGGGTAACATGTTATAAATATGAACACCTTGACCAAAAAATTACAAATTATTTCAATACCAAATTTCATCTAAATACGTACAGTGGTTATTGGTTGTTTCTTCCCCATGTAAACTTTTTGCACCCGCTTAAGGGTTAATTTCCGAGATAAAACTATTTCATTTCCTTTTCTAGAGCTCAAATTATCTCCATACCAAATTTTATCTAAATCGATTCTGCGGTTAATAATTCCCTATACAAATTTTACAACTCCCTTTTCACCCCTTTAGGGTTGATTTTGGGGTAAAAACTATCCTTTGTCCTTTCTCGAGACCCATACTAAATATCTCTATACACATTTCCATCTATGTAAATCAGTTCAGCGGTTAAAAATTCTCCATACAAACTTTCAACCCCATTTTCACCCCCACCAGGGTTGATTTTCGGGATTAAAACTATATATTATCCTTACCCGGGACTCAAACTATCTCTATACAAAATTTCATCAAAATCCGTTCAGCCGTTTTCACGTGATGCGCGGTCAAATAAACAGACAAACAGATAAACAGATAAACAGACAAACAGACAAAAATTCTAAAAATTGTTGTAACGTGTTCTGTTATCGATTCTAAGTATCCCCAGCCAACTTTTTTTCGATTATCTTCCATGTACAGACTTTCGACCCTCTTCAGCTTTATTATATGTATAGATATAGATATAACATTTTACGTCATCGTACATTGTTATGATAGGGAAATAATACTTAACATCAAAATTGTAATCAAAAAACTGCTATGCTCAACACTTCTGGCCAAGGCTGTATTTACATGTATTTTTTTTCTGAAATAGCGCTATTCGGCTTAGTAGGGCAGAATTATGAATCGCCAAAATGTCTTCCGAAAATTGCTGTCAAATGCATCAAGAAGGCTGTCAATGCACACGAAAAGATGATTATAGCAGGAAATTTCATGTAAATTTTACGAACATGAACACTCGTTTCAAATCAAATCCGAACCCTCACCTTACACAGTGCGATTGCCCAATTTTTTTTACCCATTAGGTAAGGAGTGGTCCGGGAAAAAAATTGCCGTTGTTTTCTAATTTTTCATTTTTATTTTGTGCTGATTTAAAAGCAGTGTTTATATCTAAATAATCTGTAGATACAATAATACAAAACATAAATACAATCATATTTAAATGAAACAGTGAACAGCGTCTTCTGACAGAATTATTGAGGTGTTTCTCACAAACATTGTTTTTTTCTTATAGCTTGATTTGATGAGCTATCTTATATCTTAATAAATTGTCTTTCTTCAATAGTTTACTTTTTTATCTGGCTTCATTTTGAGTTTACATGGAATTTTTAATAAAATGTATTTGCCTTTTTCTAGAAAATGGTCTTCCATAGAAAAACCTTTGTCAGAGGTTAGATTAATTAGAGAGTCTTCCTGACTATCCTAGCTAAAATACAGTTAATTAATGTAGCTTCCTGGTAAGATGAAATTCTTTAAAGCATAAAATGGGTTGTGAAAATGGAAACACGATTGTGGTATTGTAGCGGATGTCGATTGAAGATTGTCAAATTATGTTGTTCAAAAAGTTACAAAGTATGTTGAAATAAAAACGCGATAACTTATATATGCTCACATATTTTGGGCACTGGTCCCATCAAGAGCGAGTAAGCGAGTAAAGTTAAGCGAGTACCATTACAATTTACAGTGCCGTTTGTCGAGGTATAGAGTGATCGATCGACGTTTCAAGGCCCGCGATGTAATGCTACTCGCTTAACTTTACTCGCTTACTCGCCGCCGGTGGGACGAGTGCCTTAATATGATTGTATTTTTATTTATTAGTTTTGTAACTACGGATTAATAAAATAAACATGCTGCTTCAAAATTAGGACTAAATTCAAAAATACACAAGATAAGTAGTACACGGCTACTTTATTTCAAGACCACTCCTTACCTATATTTGGTTTGTACTAAAATAACAGTTGGAACAGTTAGAATCTAAACTTGATATCAAATGATTCATGGATTGGGGCAAATCGTGGGGCCAATTTTTGAAATTCGAGTGCTCCAATCTGACATTTAAAACTCTGTCTAAAACGATTAAATAATGTTTTAAAAATAACAGCGGTATTACGAAAATAATGGCGATAAATTTTTGTGTGCGATTATTTTCCAGCTTAATTTTCTTGAACTCGAGCGCTCCTCAGTCAAAAATCGGCCCCCGTGTCAATTGTGTTTTTGAAGAAGACCTATTATTTACCTAACTACCTATTAAGAGTTGATATCGCCAATTTGCTAGGGTTTCCGCTCACCATCAAGAGAGAAGTGCGCCGTAGATACACCTATTTCCAGCATCGATATATAACATATGTAAATCCTAATAAAGTGTACCTACATAAAGGCAAGCAATTGCAAGCATGCAGCAAGCAAGCATATTTCAGCTACCTCAAGTCATTGCTACCACGCATAACATTCAGCGAATGTGAAAGCACGTGTTATACAACGCAATCGATTGCCGTTATTGTGTGCTTAATGAGAAGCTATCTCAATATTTGATCTGCAGTCATAATAAATTGTGTTTATGATACAGCTGTTTTAATTCAGATATTTACTCGATACAATATTTACTCACAAGATATTTCACAATCAAACAGGCAATATCTCTATAAATCGGTGCAGTGCTAGTGAAAAGCGTAATCAAATATATCGCCTACTCGATCAACGGCAACAACCAAAAGGAAATCACCTATCAAGAGGTTCTGCCGCTAGGAATCCTGCAGCTAGACAGGTGGAACCTCGAAGCTACCCTGGACCCCCTGAGGATTGCGCCAATTTGTGCAGTAATATTTATATAGTGATATTTTTATTTAATTTTATTTGGTAGAATATACTAGCCTTAAGCTTATTCTTATTTATATTAGATTTACTTTTATTATAATATTGTATTCATTAAGTGTGAATGCAGCCCGCGACGCAACCCGGCAATAGCACGTCAAACAACGATTGCCAGTTATGCAACAAATCCTTTAAAAGTAAAAAAGGACTCAATATACACATTGCCAAAGCCCACAGACATTGCGTTAGTCAAAATGCTACACCTATTAATTAGCAACCAAATAGACCCACCCTCTTCCGCAGTATCCCAACATACCACTCCATTCCACATCCACCTTAGTCATCTGAAAAGTAATGTTTCTGTTGTTAAAAGAATACCCCGCGGGGCTAGAATATCCGTCGCCACTCATCTTGGCCATCTAATAGGCAAATGCACCGAATATAATACTACCGCAGACTGGCACCAACTCCTACTTTTCCCTTACCATACCCTCCACGCAGGAGAAGACGACCCAAGCATATCGTTAACACAAAAAATAAAAAACAACTGTATTAATAACCCTTCGCCACCCGTACATAATACTCATAGTAAGACGAACTTAATTTTCAATCGTCAGAAACACATTGAGAGCAAGATCAGTGACGGTGACCTTAAGGGGGCCGCCCGCCTTCTATTTTCGAGCGACGTGTTATCGCCGGAGACCCCCGACACTCTTTTGGCCTTACAATCTAAACATCCCCCAGGTCCCTCTATTCCTCACTTTTTGGACCCACCAACGGCAAACCAGGCCTGCCTACAAATAAAAAATAGAGACGTCATGGAAGGTATTTCATCATTCAAAATCGGTTCCGCTGCAGGCCTGGATGGACTTTCACCCCAACATTTGAAGGACCTCACATCCCACATTGCGGGCGATGCCGGTGAGCGCCTTATCGAGTCAATTACGAAATTAGTCAACTTTATGTATACTGGCAACATCAACCCTGAAATAGTTCCCATATTATATGGAGCTAATCTCATCGCCCTCACCAAAAAGGATGGAGGGGTGAGACCCATAGCCGTTGGTTCTACACTCAGACGTCTCGCCTCTAAGATTGCAGTTAGGTATATAGCTTCCAAATTAAAACCCCTTTTCGAACCTATCCAGCTCGGTTTCGGCATTAAAGGAGGTTGTGAGGCAGCCGTCCATGCCTTACGCACTTACCTCCCAAATTCACCGTGTGATGTACTGGTCAAAATTGACGTCCGGAACGCTTTCAATTCAGTCAATAGGGACACCTTGCTGACAGAAATTAAAAGCAACATACCAGAAATTTACAACTACCTTTTACATTGCTATGCTGACCCTACTAAACTAGTTTACCGCGAAAACGTTCTATCTTCTGAAATAGGCTGTCAACAAGGTGATCCTCTCGGGCCGGCAATATTTAGTTTGGCCATTAACCCAATAATTCAAAATTTAAAATCAAAATTTAATGTGTGGTATTTAGACGATGGAACCCTGGGAGGCGACCTGGAGTCCGTGCTGTCTGACCTCTCGACCATCCAATCCAAATTCCATTCCATTGGTCTAGACCTTAACTACGCGAAATGTGAACTTTACATCCATAACACGTCTTTGAATGTTAGTGATGTAAAACAAAAATTTGATTCTCTGACTCCTAACATAAAAATTGTAAACAAAACCTCACTCTGCCTCCTAGGGTCCCCCATCTTTGAAGAATCCTTCTCGGATTACATATCAGATACTATTTCTAAATTCCAAAATTACGAAAGTCGTCTACTTGAAATTAGTCCCCATTTTGCTTTAACTGTTATAAAATTTTGCCTTTTTGTACCAAAATTAACATATGTACTTCGTTGCTGCCCGTTCGTAAAATTTCAAAATTTATTAATACCTATGGATTACTTGATTAAATCTAGTTTAGAATCTATTTTGAATTTACAGCTAAGCAAAGAGTCCTGGACCCAAGCATCCCTTCCCATCCGCTATGGTGGGATAGGGATACGCAAAATTTCAAGTGTTTCTGCACCGGCGTTTTTGTCTTCCGTTCATAGCTCGGCAAGTCTCGTAGGAAAAATCCTAAGGGCCTGCCCTTCAAACTATGAGATTGCAGGCTTGACGGAGGCCAAAAACGCTTGGTCCATTGCCTGCCCGGGTAAGGATTTTCCCGATAATTTTACCTCCCAACGGACCTGGGATGACATTTTATGCAAAATTACTTATGACACTCTCCTTAGTCACAGCACAGGTTCCGAACGTGCCAGACTCCTAGCTGTGGGGACCAAAGAAGCCGGTGCCTGGCTGCACGCCTTTCCGTCCGTGCATACTGGCACTTTTTTGGAACCCCACACTCTGCGCGTTGCGGCCTGTCTGCGGCTTGGCGTCCGGGTTTGCGCACCACATAAGTGCCCCTGCGGCACAGATGTAGACGTCCTCGGGCACCACGGTTTGTCTTGTCAGAGGAGCGCGGGGCGCTTCTCCAGGCACGCCGCACTCAATGACATCCTACGTCGGTCTCTTGCCAGCATTAATGTTCCCGCTCTTATGGAGCCCGCTGGCATTCTCAGGGATGACGGCAAGAGGCCGGATGGGATGTCATTGGTTCCGTGGAAGATGGGTCGGGTGCTAGTATGGGACGCCACATGTGTAGACACGCTGGCCCCCTCCCATCTCCACGGAACTTCCACCAGGGCCGGCGCGGCTGCAGAGGCGGCCGAAAGACTTAAAAAAGTTAAATATGGGGGCCTCGGCGTCGAATACAACTTCGTTCCTTTCAGCGTCGAGACCCTCGGCCCGTGGGGTCCTAGTGCCCAAGCCCTCTTCAAAGAGATTTCTAAGAGGCTAGTGGATTCCACCGGTGACCGTAGAGCTGGCAGCTTCCTGGCCCAACGTATTGGTATTGCCATACAGAGAGGGAATGCTGCCAGCATCTACGGTACCATGCCGCGGGGGGATTGGTTAGTTTAGTATATTTTTTAGTAGGTTTTTTATTTATATTTAAGTTTACTGTATTAATGCACCAATTTATTATGTTTTGTAAATAAATATAACTTATTCAGAACTAAGTTAAAAGCGACTATATAAGGCGGTAACGAAGTCTCGTCATCTGCTGCATACATATATTTGGAACCCGTGAGGCTGTGCAGGACTGCCCATATTGTTGTAGGTACCTAGGTGACTTGTTGTCTTCATTGAAATTTTATTAGGTATACTCTCTTTGTTTATTTATCTTGATTATATTTTTTTTGTTTTCCATTATTCCATCTAAAAACCAGTGTTAATAAAATTGGTCCTTCGAGCCGAATGTACTGCTGGTGCTGTGAGACGACCCTTAAAACTTGACCGATCATAGTCAAAAAGAGCTTTTCCTACAACCCGAACCTCTTAAAAAATCCAACTAAACGAGAATGTAGTGTGTGAACGTGGTGGTCACTTTGCACATTTGGCACGCTTCGAGGTGGTCGATCTCTTAGACATAGATAAATTCTCTGTTAACATAATTTCCAGTCGAAGTCTAAACCACTTTCCCTTAAACGAACGGTGTAACTGACCGACATACATTTTTGTAAAAAAATAAATAAATAGAAGTTGCCGAAAGAGGCCTTTGAACTCCCGCGTAACGCTCACGTAACACGCCATCTCGTGAGATCGATTTCGAACCAAAAATAATCGGTTAAATACACGACACAGATTTGAAAATTCACAATAAGAATATAACTAAAGTCTGTTGTAACTTTAACCAGCTGTAACTTCAATTGGATTTTGAAAATAGTCAAGTGTAATTTATGCAATGAGGGAGCGTAGCGAAAAGAAGTTCGTATTTTAACTTCTGTCACCTGGCTACCTGCACATCCCTGCATTTCGAAGATTCTTGATAGTGTGGTCCTCAATTAAACCAAACGCAGTTGTTCAAATTTAAATTAAATTCGGCAGAAGTGTAAGTAGGTGCCTACAATTTATCAATTAAAATATTGAGATGTGGATGCAGGATCGATTGTCGTGGAGCTAGATGATGGAAAAGCGTTTATCATAGGGGCCTTGTTATACTGGTCAACTCGTTTGCAAGGGACGCGAACTAAGAACAGTATTTAGAAAAACAAGCATTTGTAGCATTGAATCAAAATTTGTCTGATCAACTGTAATAACGTAAAGCTCGTTGCGCACAGACAATATTTAAAAAAATCTCTCGAGGAAATCTCGCCATACATATGTTCACTCGCTCCACAATGACTCGATCATGCTTGCGCACACGTTTCTCTTCCGGATCATTTTCCTGCGACCTCCGCGCAGATTTCCTCCGCTGGCCTTCGCGCGGGACGCCACGCGTGTGGATCATTTACTAATGGGACATACGTAAACGGTTGTTTATTGACAACAGGTTCAGTGGTAGTCATTTATGATTGGACGGGGTTTTAGTTTTAGGCTCACACACACAGAGTTTTTGTGGCGTGTGACATGCGATTCAGTCTCGATGCAGTAGCGTTAAGGCTAGCGTGAATCGAATACATACTGCTGGTTTACGATAGAATCATACGGCCATAAAATGGGCGTTTGTATTGCTGCAAAAAAGTCGCAACCTACCTAATAAACCTTTAACTGCACATAGCAATAGTAGATTCTGAACGGCTTTTGATTTCAACGTCATCCTTGCATTGTCGACAATTGCAGCCCAATCCTATCCGTCATTGACACGGACGTAGATAGTTAAGGGGATAGCGATAACATATATGTCACCATGTCAACGTGTGATGCAGGGGGAAATCATCAGTTGCCCCACTAATATCAATTGATGTGAGAAAATCAAGACATACTACCTCCTACAGTTAAATGCGTTGCAAAAATTATATCAGAGAAAGAGCCACGGGAATAATAGTAAATTTCTGAAGATCCAATTGATCCATTGGTTTGTCTCGATAATCATTTTGAGAATCTTCTTGAGCCGCAGTTGCATCAGGTGCATAACTAAATAGAGCCGCATTTGTTCACCCTACATTACAGTTACAACGTAGGCCAATGTGTGACAGCACACAAACACCGCACACGTTGCGTCCGGTGCGACATGTCACCTACCTCGAAATGCTAGAACCAGCAAACGAGCGGGAGCAGCGGCAGACGCTCGGGAGCCCCTCAAGGTTTCGAAATACAGTTGTCTCGGCGCCCAAATTTCTCTCCGTTTGGCGTCGAGGTCGAGATACTCGGACCTTGGGGCAAGGGTGCGCTCGGGCTCTACAGGGAGCTTAGTAAGCAACAGGCGATCCTCGCGCAGGCAGCTTTCTCGCACAAAGGATTGCTTTAGCAATACAGCGTGGGAATACTGCCTGCGTAATGGGCACCTTGCCAAGGGCCCCGGCTAGGTTTTTTTTAGTTTTAGCTAGTTAATTTTAATAGTTCTTTTACTTTTATAAGTACATCAATCATATGTTAATAAAGTTTTAAAACCAGAACAATGCCACATCAGTCATCACATATCACCACATACCAACCCCATTGAATTGGGGTTGTTAGGATCGACTTGTAGATTAGCAGATTACAGAAAATTATTGTCATCGATAAAAAATAACATCTATTCCCTCATTGCATTGTTGGTCCTAAGCACTGTAAACCATGGCCGCCAGTGCGATGGCTTTTGCACTCATTTTCCCAGAACGAAGTCACCGTATTAACGATCAGGTCAAAGAATAGGCTCATTACCGTGGGAGCGGTGCCGAACTCTGTCTCATCTTGGCGTGCGCAGGTGCCGCGCGCCACGCCAATGCGACAGAGGTTCCGTATTGCCTATTTCATAGCTTTAAAAAGCTCAGATTTCAACCGACTTCAAGATTGCGAAGGAGGAGATTCTCAATTCTTCGGGATCCTTGTTGTTTTTTTCCCTATTTTTTTAATTCACCGATTTAGAAGATTATTTTTTGTTTGAAAGGGATACTTGACAATTGCTCCATGAAGAAATCGAGGGAACTCTTCATAAGCACACATAGTGATTTGAGTATTTTTTACAGTAGCTCGGGAATTTGCTCTTGGAATGGTGGAGTAGTGTTTGACGCGCTCTTCAGTAACTTATGTTATTTATGTGTCTGTCTAATAGTTACTTTTGTAATCTTATTTCGTTCGCACTTTCGATGCTGACTATACGTCTAGACTCTTAGTAATTTTAACTTTCCTACAATACAGTCAATGAGTTGATACTTTATACTTTGTTGATAAAAAAAAAAGTCAATGAGTGTTTTTTTGTCATTTATAAGTCCCACTCCGTCCCACTACATGACATTACCGTATCGAGCACTAGGGCGTTAACTTATCTCTTAGATCTCTGGCGGAGCGATAATTCGAATTTGCGTCTTAGGTTAAAAAAGAGTACACGAAAGGTTAACTCGCTTGCATAACTTTTACGTTATCACGAGCACTGCATAATCCGAGTTGTGCTCGAGATATTGAGTCGCGCGCGACAACCTAAGTCATGCTAGCGAGGCAGGTGATAATTAGGGTCGTCCCGATCTGATCTATTTACGGACTCCTATAAATGCAATGATCCAATCCAATAAAAACTATTACGGTTTAATTGTAAGTAAATCACAATTACACAGCAAAGTGCAATGATGGCACGCAATACGAGTACGTCTATTTGTTCCCTAAAGGTAAACCATCCAATTGGGTGATTAGGCGCGGCATTAAGTCGGGCATCAGATTGATCAAGCTGTCACTATTTTCTAAAGTTATCATTTACCTAAGTTGTCACCTACCTAATACTTACTTTTTGGGTTTCTACATTACTAGACAAGCAATAGTTTTATACTCTTATCTACATATCGTTATTATAGCTCAGTTGTTTAAACTATATACTCGTATTTAGAAAAATTACAATGAAGGCGAAAATTGATGTTGCCATTTTTATTCTCGGAAAAAGTTAATAGCATTGCATACACTCACAGATCTGTCTGGCATTTTTTTGCGGTCACCTACAGTGGTACTACGTACATACATAATAAAATAATTTGCATACCTACCTTATGTACCGTGCACTAATGTCATTTTGTATGGACAAAAATATTGGAATTAAATTAAATTACGAAAGAAGTAAATCGATTTACTATTTTAACTATGCTAAGTTTGCACGCCAAGTGCTACGTCAAGTATGGCGATGGCGCTCCCATACATGGTCACTGTCAAGTCGGCGCAGACTTAGGTAGAGTTATACAGACGGACTCTACCTGCGCTGTCTGAATTTCAGATTGTCGCCTTGATATGTCAGCAACTTTAAGATAATAAGTAACAATAGTAGTTTATGTAACTGTTACGTAATAAGGGTCCTTAAAACATGAGTGTGGTTTTATGAAATGAGCCGCAGGCGAATTTCATAATGAGATCACACGAGTGTTTTAAGGCCTAATTACGTACAGTTGCATACACTGCTTTATCTACACTCATATTATATATATTAAATTAATTGTTCGGAAACCATAGAATGACCGCCATTGTACCGTCATGGCCTACTCGATTGTGCCGGCGCACGCGCGGGACCAATCGAGTTGGCCATGGCGGTAACATTATGTTATCAAATTCGATGTTCCAAATTTGAAACTCATTGCTTAACAATATTTGAGCATGCATAGTTAAAATTACGTTACTGCCGCAGATAAGAAACTTATCATAGTTAAATCGTTTGTTGTAATGCTTGTCATTGTCTACGGTTTTTGAACGCATTTTAGAGTACTTACAGTATGAGTGTAGATAAAAAACTTTACTTAGTTATTTATTGTTAGAATTATTTGGAAAAAATATGCACACCTACCTACCTAACATAACGTTATAATGTTAAGTAACCACTAAATTAGTACGATGATAATAACAAGATAGATTGCTTTTTAGCCAACAATGACTCGTAACGATCTTCATTTGATGTCGAGGCCGGCCGTTTTCTTGTTACGTGTATGTATTTGTGTTATGTTATGTTACATAAATGATAAGTCAGGGCCTAGTTCACGGATTCGAGGAAGTGCTGGCTCTCAGGGCAACTGATTGCAATATTTGCATGAAATAATAACTTATGCCTAACTGCCTAGTAATAAAAACACAAATAACGCGTTGTATTTAGAAACAAATTAGGTCCGTAAAATTATTACAAGTACTTTGTACATACTTGTTAAAGATAGCTCTCCTAATAAAGCAGGTCGTGTCATGTTATTGTGACCTAGCTATGCAGTAAGATTTCATTGCACTCGACTCTACGAAATTTAACTCTCTATCTCCTTTAAAGCAACGCGAATGCCTTTGCCTTCTTAAATACAGATGTCTATGTCTAGTATACAATACTTCTAGTCCATCATTCTTTCTTTAATAACCCCATACATCAATTTAAGTTTACCGAGTTTTTTTTTTGTTATTCTTAAAAACATACACTAGTACACAAGTAGAAACGCAATTTTGTATTCAGACACGGCTGAGCAACAAAAATAATGTTAAAAAAATATTATTTAGCCTCGAATACCTTGTCTTTCAATACAATACCGTCAAAAAGGGTAAATTAATGGTATTTTTACAAAAAAATATTGAATTTTTCCTGCTAATGACGCAGACCTAGTTCGATTACCTTCTAGGCTAGAACAATGATCTAGAACCGATTTAATTAATTAATTCTAATCTCATTTTCAATTGCTGATTTGTTAGCATCATCTTCTAGGTAATATCTATGTACCTAGTTTACATAATTAAGTAAATAAATACTTTTTCTGATAAAGCCAATGAATTTAATTTGTAACTTAAAGATCTACATTCAGAATTAGTCCAGGGCCGCGATTCGAAAAATAAACACACACACTGGACAGACACAGCTCCAACCCAACTGAACCCAACTCAACTCAACGCTATAACGACATTGACATTTGCTATTCGAACAGATTTTCATTCAACATTGGTCTCACATTGGTCTCACACTGGTCACACACATTGGACCAATGTGTGACCAGTGGCGGTGTTCAAAAATTTTCTTAAGCAAGCCGAATCTTAATTTGACTTAACTGACAGGCATGATTTCATGATATAAATCTTGATGTTGTTATATGACTGAAAGTTATGTTCATTTCATAATACTATTGTATTTCTAAATTTAAAAATATATAATTTATAAAACCTGAATTATTCTTCTATACTCTATCTAACACGATACCATAATTATGTTTCATTTGCTTCAATAGTAAAGCCTTGGAGTTGCATAATTAGTTGTTATATTTTTTCTGTCATAAACTATTCACAGGCAAACTGCCCAATTGAGTAGGTACTAAATGCTTAAGTAAAAAAGATATAATTGAGTATCAGACCACTAATCAGTCTAACAAATCAGCGTCCTCAGCACCATGCCACAGGGCCGGTTTTAGAGACGGATTTTTAGTTTTTAGTATTAAGCTAATTTTAACTTATTTATATACTTTATATCTTTCTCTAATTCTATACTGCAACACATCACTAATTAATTATCTAGTTAATTTAGTAAAGTCATCGAAATAACCCGTCGCTGGCTAGCGGCGTACATCACGTAACCGATTTAACAATACTTGATTACCGAATTTTAATTAAGACTCATCAAACTTTGCAACAGTTTACTTAACACCACAGTAAAATAGGATTTAATATGCGGCTTCGTCTGTACGTATTACTTACTTATACTACGGACAGTAATAATAGGTATAGTGGTAATTTTTTAAGATGTCGGAATCTTACTAAGGAGTTCTACTGACTATTCCGACATCTTACAAAAAAATCGTACTGTATTCGTATTCGTTTTGGGTTTTTATCGCTCTCTTTTTCGAGTTGGTTAAAATAAGATTTCAATCTTTAGATAGATAACAACATTATTATTAACATGTCCATGCCCAATAAAGGGCCGGAAAAATACTTAAACCGAGTTGCCATTAGCTTACCAATTACATGAATCAACCTTTGGCCAAATTGTCCTTTATAAAGGAAGTAATACGGAAACTAGACACGTCTGGTAAAACCGGTCCCATTTGGCTCGATTCTACCCATCTTCTTGCTAACTAGTACCTATACAAATACATAATACATAGCGATAATACTTGCCATCAGTACTTGCGTAACGTGTTTTTTGTTCTGCTGTTAAGAGGCCTTAGTCCCATGAACGTTCCTCAATTTCACGAAATCTGACTCGATAGATGGCGTTAGCGCTCAGTCCACGACCGCTGGCAATGATCGACGATCGAACGGTCTTGATCGTTTTCAACTTCACAAGTAACATATTTTTTGGCATAAGTTACACACAGACTATTTATTTTCTTTTATATGGAAGATACTACTAATTAAAGTATGTTTAAAGGAAATATACGCATCTAACACCAAAGACGGATTATCACTTAATCAGTAGGGACTGTTGGAGATACTTTTCGAATTAAAAGTATAATAAATTTCGAATTTCGAAAATTAGGTTTGTTTTAAATTCCAATATGGCTGTTTTTAAATCCAAGATGGCGGTTATATACTTTATTCAGAAAAATCGTCATGGTAGTCCTTTTCGGCTAAATTAGGGGTGTAGATTTCGAAAATGATGTCCGTTTTTAAATCCAAGATGGCGGTTATACACTTTATTATGAAAAATCGTCATGGTCGTCATTTTCGGCTAATTAGAGGGTGTAGATTTTGAAAATTATGTCTTTTAAAATCCAAGATGGCGGAAATATACTTTTTTGTTAAATCGTCATGGTAGTCATTTTCGGCTTATTAGGGGTTGTAGATATCGAAAATTATGCCTGTTTTAAAATCCATGATGGAGAACATATTTTTTTTTCTGAAAAATCGTCATGGGAGTGATTTTCGGCTAATTACGGGGTGTCGATTTTGAAAATTATGTCTGTTTTAAAATCCAAGATCAATCCCAAATCTGTGGACATTGTCGTTGGTCTCACACTTTGTAATTTTTGTATCGTTACTATTAGCCATAATCTAGTGTGTTACTGTTTTTTGTTCCAAATAAATTGAAAAAAAAAAAAAAAGATGACGGTGATACACTTTATTCTGAAAAATCGGCACGGTAGTCATTTTCTGCTAATTAAAGGGTGTAAATTTCGAAAATTATGTCTGTTTTAAAATCCAAGATGGCGGATATACTCTTTTTCTGAGAAATCGTCATGGTAGTCGTTTTCGATTAATTCAGGGCTGTAGATTTCGAAAATAATATCCGTTTTAAAAATCAAAGATGACGGAAATGGACAATTTTGTCAAAATCGTCATGGTAATATTGTCTTCGGTTGCCGCGATAGTTATTCATGAAATTTAATATGCATGTGGGTAGGTTTGCATATTGTGATAGTTTTAGAACGGAGGTAATTGTATATTTTTCCTCAGTTGACCCGTTGACCACGAACGCTGTAAAGTGTTCGAAACGTCGGGATGTAATTTAAGCTCAGTACACGCGATAATTTCCGACTAATTCGGGTGTACAGATTTCGAAAATTATGTCTATTTTTAAATCCAAGATGGCGGTCATACACATTTTTAGTAAAAATCGTTATGGTAGTCATTTTCCATTAATTCAAGTATGTAGATTTCGAAAATAAAGACAATTTTAAAATCCAAGATGGCGGAAATGGATAATTTTGTCAAAATCGTCATGGTAGTTATTTTCGACTAATTAGGGTGTGTAGATTTCGAAAATTATGTCTATTTTGAAATCCAAGACCGCGGTCATACACTTTTTTGGTAAAAATCATCATGTTAGTCGTTTTCGATTAATTCAGGGGTGTAGATTTCGAAAAAAAGGACCGTTTAAAAATCAAAGATGGCGGCAACGGAAAAATTTGTCAAAATCGTCATGGTAGTAATTTCCGACTAATTCGGGTGTGCAGATTTCGAAAATCATGTCTCTTTAGAAATCCAAGATGGCGGTCAAACACTTTTTTGGTAAAAATCGTTATGGTAGTCGTTTTCGATTAATTCAGGGGTGTAGCTTTCGAAAATAATATCCGTTTTAAAATCAAAGATGGCGGAAATGGACAATTTTATCAAAATCGTCATGGTAGTCATTTTCGACTAATTTGGGTGTGCAGATTTCGAAAATAATGTGTGTTTCAAAATCCAAGATGGCGGCCATACACTTTTTACTTAAAAATCGTAATTGACGTCATTTTTGATTAATTCAGGGATGAAAACTTCGAAACTAATATCCGTTTTAAAATCAAAGATGGCGGAAACGGATAATTTTGTCAAAATCGTCATGGTAGTCATTTTCGACTAATGAGGGTGTGCAGATTTTGAAAATGATGTCTATTTTGAAATCCAAGACCGCGGTCATACACTTTTTTGGTAAAAATCATCATGTTAGTCGTTTTCGATTAATTCAGGGGTGTAGATTTCGAAAAAAAGGACCGTTTTAAAATCAAAGATGGCGGCAGCGAAAAAATTTGTCTAAATCGTCATGGTAGTCATTTCCGACTAATTCGGGTGTGCAGATTTTGAAAATAATGTCTATTTAGAAAGCGAAAATGGCGGTCAAACACTTTTTTGGTAAAAATCGTTATGGTAGTCATTTTAGATTAATTCGATTTTAGAAACCAACCCACAACCTCGGAAGTAGATTTCGAAAACCAACACCACGGTCATACACTTTTTTGGTAAAAATCATCATGTTAGTCGTTTTAGATTAATTCAGGGGTGTAGATTTCGAAAATAAGGACCGTTTTAAAATAAAAGATGGCGGACACGGAAAACAATTTGAAAATCGTCATGGTGGTAATTTTGGACTAATTCGGGTATGCAGATTTTGAAAATAATGTCTATTTAGAAATCCAAGATGGCGGTCAAACACTTTATGGTAAAAATCGTTATGGTAGTCATACCAGATTAATTCAGTGGTGTAGATTTCGGAAAAAAGGACGGTTTAAAAATCAAAGATGGCGGCAACGGAAAAATTTGTCAAAATCGTCATGGTAGTAATTTCCGACTAATTCGGGTGTGCAGATTTCGAAAATCATGTCTCTTTAGAAATCCAAGATGGCGGTCAAACACTTTTTTGGTAAAAATCGTTATGGTAGTCGTTTTCGATTAATTCAGGGGTGTAGCTTTCGAAAATAATATCCGTTTTAAAATCAAAGATGGCGGAAATGGACAATTTTATCAAAATCGTCATGGTAGTCATTTTCGACTAATTTGGGTGTGCAGATTTCGAAAATAATGTGTGTTTCAAAATCCAAGATGGCGGCCATACACTTTTTACTTAAAAATCGTAATTGACGTCATTTTTGATTAATTCAGGGATGAAAACTTCGAAACTAATATCCGTTTTAAAATTAAAGATGGCGGAAACGGATAATTTTGTCAAAATCGTCATGGTAGTCATTTTCGACTAATGAGCAGAGCTCGGATTTTTCACGGCAAAACAAAACACTAGCGTAATGTAGCCAGTGCTTGAAATATTATTTTATCGATATCGACAATTCAGAACTAGAAGAAATAAAAGTCACCAAATAAAATTAATATGTAATAAAACTAATAAGAACATTTGTATAAAGTTACTATATATTAGAAACAGACGCAATTTCTTCTTCAAAATCTACGTCAGTACACACAGCAGCACAAGACATTTTATTTGGGTAATAGTGATAGGAGTAGATGATCATTATCTTTTCAACATTCTCTGGGAGTAAACAGTTGCGTTTATCACTATAAATCCATTTATGTACACTAAATGTACGTTCAACTTCAGTTGACGTCAAGGGAGCAAATTTATAGAATTCATTATCAGTTCGGGTAATATTTTCAGATATGTCTCTTAAAATTTCGTAATCAGGATTTCGTTCGAGCACGGCTTCAAATTTACGTATCACTGGTAAAAGTTTACTCCAGTTTACGTAGCAACGAACAGTATCCAGAATGAGGAAGGATTCCGCAATGGATAAAGTCGAACATTGCAGTTGTTCTATTGAAGAGGCTATTACTTCGTAGTTGTCGCGAATGAAATTTAACTCCGGTCGTAGTTTGCGTGTTTGAAAACATTTTTTTGCAGCTCTTATAGCTGCCGAGTCATTAGCAAGTATGGAGACGACATCACGTATTTGCTCATAGTATTGAGCGTAATATACCGCAGCAGATATCCAAGTTCCCCATCTGGTGATAATTGGCTCGGGAGGTAGGGGAATGGACGGATATTTTGCCTTAAAAAGGCGTATACGCTCTGGAGATTTTAGGAATATCTTTTTGACATTCGATATCAACCCATCCACACCTTTGAAATTATCTCGCACTTCTTCGGCAACCCGGTGCAGACCATGAGCTAAACACGTAATGTGTTTCATACGAGGAAACGTTGCTTTTAAAATACGACCGGCTTTAAGCATATATGCGGCACTATCTGTGCAAAGTAAAAGCAAATTGTTTACGTTATCATTGAAAGAATTTTGAAACAAAAATTTTAATTGGTTTATTATTAGGTTTGCTATTGTTTCCCCATTTACCTTCTCTAAAACCTTCGACCCCAAAAGATAAAATTGCTTAGAACAATTTTTTTGCAAAGACCGAATCACCACGTTTGTCACACATTTTCCCATGAAATCTGGTGTTTCGTCTATAGATATCCACAAATAATTGGTTTTGTTTACCTCTCTTATACCCTGTATAGTTTTTTTGTACACGAGATTTAAATAAATTTTTCGCAGGGTCGATTCGTCCGGTAAAGAAGTCATAGAGCAGTCGCAACATAAATACTTGTTAAAAAAATGACGAAAATTATTGTTGTTGACTGTTGCCCATGGTATGTTGCATGAAATAAGAAAAATAATTAAATCGAAATAAAATTGATGTTTCCTATTTGGTTGCCCCGAACGGTAATTGTGGCGGTTGCTTTTCACATGATTCTCAATATTGCATTTCTTCAGTTTTAGATGCATATCGCACATAGAGCAGTATATAGTGGAGGTCACTTCATTATAGACTAACTCAGGGTGATTTTCAATCCACGTTTTGATCCGATCTTGTACATTACTCATTTTTGTATTAATTGATACCTTGCAATATTAAGTTATTATACGTATATCCAACACGTCGGATTCAATGCGTTGCGAAATAAATAATACCTAGATGCAATTTACGTTTTATACGTAATGAAATGACAGTTAAAGTGCGAATGTCATATGTCATGTGAGATGAAATTTGCAGTCGTTTCTATCATTTTAAATGAGGTGGTATAGTTACTTCGTTCTAAGTTGTACATGCAGACCTACCTCTTTGTTGCTCGACTATGGCAAAGCTAAAATGAAAAGTTATTTTATTACTTATACAGGATGTCCGGTAATTAATGCACAACCTTCTAACCCCCAGTAGGTCACCTTAGACTGGTCACAAATATTGATCTTGAGCTCTAGTAAGTCTCCTGTTTTTCGAAATTTTTGCACGTTTGTCAGTTTTTAAATTTTGACATTCACACTGATAGGTGTACCATCGAATAAAAAAAGAAAAAATGTACTGAGGCAATACCTGTCATATACTCTAGTAAGACTCGATAGGTGTCGATAAAATAATATTTCAAGCACTGGCTAAATTACGGTAGTGTTTTGTTTTGCCGTGAAAAATCCGAGCTCTGCTAATGAGGGTGTGCAGATTTTGAAAATGATGTCTATTTTGAAATCCAAGACCGCGGCCATACACTTTTTTGGTAAAAATCATCATGTTAGTCGTTTTCGATTAATTCAGGGGTGTAGATTTCGAAAAAAAGGACCGTTTTAAAATCAAAGATGGCGGCAGCGAAAAAATTTGTCTAAATCGTCATGGTAGTCATTTCCGACTAATTCGGGTGTGCAGATTTTGAAAATAATGTCTATTTAGAAAGCGAAAATGGCGGTCAAACACTTTTTTGGTAAAAATCGTTATGGTAGTCATTTTAGATTAATTCGATTTTAGAAACCAACCCACAACCTCGGAAGTAGATTTCGAAAACCAACACCACGGTCATACACTTTTTTGGTAAAAATCATCATGTTAGTCGTTTTAGATTAATTCAGGGGTGTAGATTTCGAAAATAAGGACCGTTTTAAAATAAAAGATGGCGGACACGGAAAACAATTTGAAAATCGTCATGGTGGTAATTTTGGACTAATTCGGGTATGCAGATTTTGAAAATAATGTCTATTTAGAAATCCAAGATGGCGGTCATACACTTTTTTGGTAAAAAGTGTCATGGTAGTCATATCCGATTAATTCAGGGGTGTAGATTTCGGAAAAAAGGACGGTTTTAAAATCAAAGATGGCGGAAACGGAAACTTTTGTCAAAGTCGTCATGTTCGACTAATTCGGGTGTGCAGATTTCGAAAATAATGTCTATTTAGAAATCCAAGATGGCGGTCAAACACTTTTTTGGTAAAAATCGTTATGGTAATCATTTTCGATTAATTCATGGGTGTATATTTCGAAAATAATATCCGTTTTAAAATCAAAGATATCGCAAATGGACAATTTTGTCAAAATCTTCATGGTAGTCATTTTCGACTAATTTGGGCGAGCGCCATCTTTGATTTTAAAACCATCCTTATTTTCGAAATCTACACCCCTGAATTAATCGGAAATGACTACCATATGGATTTTTACCAAAAACGTGTTTGACCGCCATCTTGGATTTCTAAATAGACATTATTTTCAAAATCTGCACACCCGAATTAGTCGGAAATGACTACCATGACGATTTTGACAAAATTTTCCGTTTCCGCCATCTTTGATTTTAAAACCGTCCTTTTGTCCAAAATCTATACCCCTGAAATAATCACATATGACTACCATAACGATTTTTACCATGAAGTGTTTGACCGCCATCTTGGATTTCTAAATATACATTATTTTCGAAATCTGCACACCCGAATTAGTCGGAAATGACTACCATGACGATTTTGACAAAATTGTCCATTTCCGCCATCTTTGTTTCTAAAACGGATATTATTTTCGAAATCTACGCCCCTGAATTAATCGAAAATGACTACCATAACGATTTTTACCAAAAAAGTGTTTGACCGCCATCTTGGATTTCTAAATAGACATTATTTTCGAAATCTGCACAACCGAATTAGTCGGAAATGACTACCATGACGATATTGACAAAATTTTCCGTTTCCGCCATCTTTGATTTTTAAACCGTCCTTTTGTTCCGAAGTCTACACCCCTGAATTAATCTGATATGACTACCATAACGATTTTTACCACAAAGTGTTTGACCGCCATCTTGGATTTTAAAATAGACATTATTTTCGAAATCTGCACACCCTAATTAGTCGAAAATGACTACCATGACGATTTTGACAAAATTGTCCATTTCTGCCATCTTTGTTTTTAAAACGGATATTATTTTCGAAATCTACACCCCTGAATTAGTCGAAAATGACTACCATGACGATTTTGACAAAATTTTCCATTCCCGCCATCTTGGATTTTAAAACGGTCTTCATTTTCGATTTAACTATTTTTCCAAAAAAGTGTATGACCGCCATCTTGGATTTCAAAATAGACATTATTTTCGAAATCTACACCCCTGAATTAATCGAAAATGACTACCATAACGATTTTTACCAAAAAAGTGTTTGACCGTTATCTTGGATTTCTAAAAAGATATTAGTTTCGAAATCTGCACACCCGAATTAGTCGGAAATGACTACCATGACGATTTGGACAAAATTTTCCGTTTCCGCCATCTTTGATTTTAAAACCGTCCTTTTTTCCGAAATCTACACCACTGAATTAATCTGGTATGACTACCATAACGATTTTTACCATAAAGTGTTTGACCGCCATCTTGGATTTCTAAATATACATTATTTTTGAAATCTGCACACCCGAATTAGTCGGAAATGACTACCATGACGATTTTGACAAAATTTACCATTCCCGCCATCTTGGATTTTGAAACGGTCTTCATTTTCGATTTAACGATTTTTACCAAAAAAGTGTATGACCGCCATCTTGGATTTCAAAATAGACATTATTTTCGAAATCTGCACACCCAAATTAGTCGAAAATGACTACCATGACGATTTTGACAAAATTGTCCATTTCCGCCATCTTTGATTTTAAAACGGATATTATTTTCGAAATCTACACCCCTGAATTAATCGAAAATGACTACCATAACGATTTTTACCAAAAAAGTGGTTGACCGCCATCTTGGATTTCTAAATAGATATTATTTTCGAAATCTACACACCCGAATTAGTCGGAAATGACTACCATGACGATTTTGACAAAATTTTCCGTTTCCGCCACCTTTGATTTTAAAACCGTCCTTTTTTCCGAAATCTACACCCCTGAATTAATCGGATATGACTACCATAACGATTTTTACCATAAAGTGTTTGACCGCCATCTTGGATTTCTAAATATACATTATTTTCGAAATCTGCACTCCGGAATTCTAGTTTCTAGTTTTCAAATAAAAAATCATTTAATAATATTAAGTAAATATTTCATTTTTTTATTTCAAGGATCTTTATAATTCAATCGCACTTCTCGCAACTATAGGGCAATGGGAACAGGTCACTACGTGTTGGGGATTTCATACAAGGTTACCCGTTTTAGTGGCCTCTTAGTGTATCTAGCTGGCAAATTTCCGTAATGCGCGTAGGACGATTTAGCACAGGTCCGTCGTCTGTGACTTCTCGTTCCATACTGAGCCAGAGGCGACGGCGCGATGTGTTTTGTCAAATTTTGAACCGATTTAGAGTCATCTTCAAAAAATTACACTTTATTTAAATTTTGCGTTACAGTAATGTTTTTTTTTTCGTGGTAGATCTATAGCTGAACTTTGATATATTTATATTTTTAGGGCAGAATATTTATAGGGCTTCCGTGAAAAAAATTAAATGTAAACCTGTTTTCATCAAAAAATTTGCTATATTCAGAAGGTATTTTTTCTATTATCCAAGATGAATCTTCAATTTTTCTTACCATGGCCGTCTTGAACATGATATACTGAATTGAATTGTATTCAAATTTTATAAGAAAGGTTCCCTTTATTTGAGTAATCTGAAAAAAAACCAGACGCCTAACTGCAAACTCTGAAGAAGCCTGCCAAGAGAAGCCATGTATTTCAGGTTTTTTTCTCAAAAATGTTATTTTTATTCCCATGGCCGTCTAGATAAAGGAACAGACTATTATATGCATTAAAAGTTCATTTAAAAACACGAAGCATTTTCGCTATGGCCTCCGAAGAAAATGATGCATTTCGCAAAATACGCGCATTTTGGGACTAAGGCCTCTTAATTTTGTTTACCTACTCTACAAATAATGGTATAAATATAAATTTGTCTATTGACTAAATGACTAAAGCGATGATCACCTCACTCGTAATTTTTTGGTGAGCCAAAATATTCATACTATTTGATATCAGACAAGTCAACAGTCAGCCAATAAAATAACTGGGCTTGGGATGAAGAAGATTTTTTAACAATAGGTAAATCGATTAGGTATTATCTATTTTCTATACAAGGTGTAACAAAAATGCTGGTGATCCGTTCGGAATAATTGGTATTCTAGTTACGAAAAACTAAGAAAAACATTTTTTCATCTCTCCTGCTCAGAAAGTTTAATTTTCCTGGGTAGATAGCCGGGTGGAAAATTGCTTGTTCATCCCTAGGGTGGAAAGTAATTAGCTGTATTAATTGTGGATTGAGCCAGTGCCCACCCGGATGCCCTGCTCCCCGACCACCGGCAAAACATTGAATTTGTCTTTTTCAAATTGTTCAAATTTTACTTAATATTTTTATAGATTATTCTTTATATACCTGTTTTATAAAATGTGCGTGTAGTATTGTACTTTCCTCACAGTCGAACTGAAAAGTGTTTAACTCGGGTGAAATTACCCATTTCACCCTCGAACTATTGACGCTCTCACTTCGTTCGAGCGCCAGAAATATCTCAGGTGAAATGGGTCACTTTCAACCCTTGGTTAACAATCTACTATTTCACGCGAAAAAAAATTGGTTTGAATAGAGGGTTGACCTGGTATGGCTGGGTCGACGGGCTCCATACAAAAAATGTTTTTTAAGCGTCCCAAAATTTTGCTCCTATTTGTTCTTACTCGCAATTTTACTCGTATTTTTGTTACACCTGTATATACCTTTGTCTAGTGTCACTTAAGCCTTATTGAGCTTACAGTTGGATTAAGTAAGTCGATTTGTATAAGATGTGCCCATAATATTTATTTGTTTATTCTCGCGCCCAGTTCTATTGTACCTTTAAGATTTATGTGAAGTTATCAGGTAGGTATGTACGAGTATGTATCATGTACCTTTGTACAAATGAGGTACGCATTAGCTTTGCACGAGGTAGGTGTCACAGAGCGCCAGAGAGCAGCTGGCTTAGTAGACGCAGGTATCTCGAGAAAGTTGCTTCATGACTCATAATTAGCTTTCCTATTGAATCTATTACTATTTCTGCATAATGTAAATACAACAAATTATTATTATTTTCAGTTTAACTGATTTACAAGAGGATGATGACCTCTTGGTAGTTGACGTTAGTCACATGAGGATCGATATAAGGAAGAGGTAAATAAAATATAGTTATGAGTGTTAATTCAAACATGTTTAATCCAGACGAGGTTATAATTGTCAAATGTCGAATAATTTGGAGAATCCACTCGAAAACTCCTCCTGATGAATAATAAATTCGACACCGGATTTAGACTCATGGATTGACGGACTAGCTAGATACATACCTAGGTTATATTTATTTCCAGGAGCATTACATAATATTAGTTAAATAATGTTTTGATATTTGAGCACACGAAATTAAAGACATTAATTACTCTCAAAAATAATCGCACACACAAGTTAGTCGCCATTATTTTCACGTGAAATAAATAGTTTAAATTAACATTATTTTAATTTTATCATTTCTGTCAGCGTTTTAAATATAAGAGTGGGGTGCTCGAATCTCAGCAATAATAAAAAATTGCAATCCGTAGATCCTAAGGACAAATTCTTGCGTACATGGCTAGATTGGCTAGCTAATATTACTGTCATTATGCCTTCCTTATGACTTGGATTATTTTAGCGCTCTTTAATAGCTCTTATATAATCGTTTCAGCGGTTACGCGATAGGTGATTATCATCGCCGAATTAAACTTAATTAAGTAATACCACTTTATTACGTACTAACAGCAGAACACATAGCTACTCAAACCAGGCTTTATTTCATTGCAATGAAGATTACGGACTGGTCAGTACTGTCAGTAGGTAAACTTTAATGACGATGATATGGTCGACCACAAATTGAACTAGACGATTAGGTTTAATGTGAGGATAGGTTTTTATACTACGACGGTGGCAAACAAGCACATGGCCCGCCTGATGGTAAACGCCTACCAGCCTGTGGACGCCTGCAACTCCAAAAGTGTCACATGCGTGTTGCCGGCCCTTTCATATAAAGGAGAATTCACTTTGTTGACGGCTAAAGGGACAGTAGAGTCCCGCATCGTCTTTCAGGCCTTTCAGCTCTCTGGCAACCTTACTCACCGGCAGCAACACAACGTTATGAGTAATCTAGTCTAGTGCTATTTGGCAGTGGTTTTGTATATTAGGTTCTCTGGCTCACAGGTTTTCGAACTGGATAGGCGCAGGACGTAACAAACCTCACATTTTATTTAACCTACTATAATAACGTCCTATTGTCCCTTTGGCCTATTTGAAGGACGACAAAAGGTAACATGTAACGATCAATTTAATTGACCCTGTTGAAAATTAGACTGTTAGAGGCTCACCATCCTCCAAAAATTTAAAATATTAAGTCCAATTTAGGACACCGACACCTTTTTTCATTTGCCCTAAAATAGACAAGGCCTTATGAGACGGGTTTTGGTTTGCACGGATCCGAAATGTAAGGAAGATTCTTCGGATCCAGATCCAGATAATTCCATACATTTTGATCCGGATTGCAAACCCTACTTTTGAGGTTAACTCTTTCCTATAATTAAAAGCGACGTTAGTTGTCGGACCCTTAAGAATTAATATGACATACTAACTCAAAGTAACCTTCATGCTTTTAAGTAAGGCTTAAATTTCCTTCACACCAAATTGGAGTGTATTTATACATTTTCGATAGGACATAGTTAGACCTTTGTTTTGGCCATTTTGGGTATATGCCGTATATTTATATGAAGTGAGTAGCAGATACAAGGTAGAGAGTGGCCGATTCTATCAATATCGATTTTTATTATCAAAAAAATTGACTACAATCTGACCTCTCACTTGATGGTAACTTGGTATTGACGATGAAGTCGAATTTGAAGCATACCTACCAAAAAAGTGGATGTTCACTCATATTAGGAATTTAAAAATACCTCAGAGGCCCAATTCGTTAACCTAAAACTGACAGTCGTTAGTGAAATCACTTTGAATCACTCTAGTAAAGCTGTCAAAAAAGTAGTGATCTGGCATGACTATTCAAGATTCAAGTGTGACAGTTTGACATGTCGAATAGGGAGTCCTTATAGTTCGATGATCGCAATATACTCGTAGCTTGGAATATGTTATTATAAGCTGGGTATAAGTTCAGTCGATATGTCGATCAGTATGGTAATTCACACAACCTATTTGATATTGCGTCAATCTGTCAATGCAAATATGATGTAGTTCAAGTTCAGAACACTTTTTATTTATATCAGTTTGTTAAGCAACGTTATTAGAGGCGTGAGAATTGATTCGACAAGGCGAACGGCTCAAAAACACCCACTTTCCACTACCAAGGTTGGAAATAAGACAATCTGTCAAGCAAATAATTCTAATTTGACAAATTAGTCCACCCTCTAATATCGATTTATTTATAAAACTTTGCGGTCTTTGACAGCACCTATGACTGAAAAACGTACCGACCAAATATTTTAAATAAAATATAAAGCATGTAACTAATTTCTAGCATCGATTTAATAGCCATTACTTACACCGCTACCTACTTATTTATAACGCTTTAAAGCATCTTTGTTGGTGTTTTGCATATCTTATCTTTAATTTCATCATAGGTTGTCCGTCCGTAGACAGAAAGGTCCGAGGACTTCATTACTGCTGTCCCACTATACTTGTCAGGTATTCGCAATCGTAGTGTCGCAGCAGAGGGCATTTGCGTGATGAGCACCAGGACTTTTACCTGGTACTTAACTACTCTTTTTATAGCTCATAAAGACTTGAAATACCCCAAATAGTTGAGTTTTGGGAATATTAACTTAACGAATAGCAAATGTCAATGTCGGTATAGCGTTGAGTTGAGTTGGGTTGGAGCTGTGTCTGCCCAGTGTGTGTGTTTATTTTTCGAATCGCGCCCCTGTTACCTACACGTAGGTAGTGCAAGCAGTTCTATGAAAAAAATCGCGGCCTATGTGTACCTACAGCTTGAACTGCACTTGGACTGATTGGCATCAAAAGATACAGGGTGTAAGTAGGTATCTTTCAAGTATAGAAATTTTCGTTCTTCAATTAATGTAAATGTCACTGTATATTTTAATAATATTTCTTTTCTTTTTTTTAAATAAGGACAAAAATTTCACTAGGTACCCCTCGCCAATACCGTCTTCATTCAATAATTGATTTTGTTTAATAACGAATCAGTAAAACAAAATGTTCTGCAAATCTTATTTATTATTTGAAACCTTATCTTTTTACAATATAAAGATCAGCAGAGGACACCGAAAAAAAGCACCTCGGCGGTCTAAAGCCGATTTTTGTGAACGATAACCCTCTGAGTCTTAGAATAAATTAAAAATAACGGAAATAAACCATTTAAATTAAACATCACAACGAACTTAAATAACATTAGACTTAACGAGAAGATGACATGGCGCGGCTGACTTATATTAATATTATGACTTAATCGTATTGCATGAAGACGATTAGTTCCGCCGGAGCACGGCGGGCTGTTACGATTGTTACGGTTTTATCTCATTCCTGAGTCCGGCGAACGACAGATTTTATAGCGATGTACGACTTTTACTTTTGCTCGTTTCGCAAGCCTTACACAACTCCATTGATCGCCGGCGCGGCCATCGAGTCTACGATCACTCGCATGTCGATTTTGTTTATTCGTTTTGTGCTCACAACTCTGACATAATCGGATGAAAACTCGCAGCCCGCCGCGCGCGCATCGCAATAAATACGCGAGAATAAATACTAATAAATTACAATCGAAACTTGTAAACTATAACCTAGCACAGCTGCCTGTGGCCTACGACTAAATGAGCTCATTCGATCACATTCTTTCCGCACGCGGCCGGACCGCTAAGTACAAAATAGGTAACCGAAGTTTCGGCCGGCCGCTTCAAACAGATCAACGCGGCGAAACTTAAACTAATCCGGATAGAACACACGCGATCACATAAACAATTCGCTTCCTCGTACGGAATAGATTACAAACTAAGCGGGCATAACGTGAAAGGCAGTTATCCAACGTGGTTAGAAAGGTGTCACGGTTGGTGGGCGCTTTCTAGCGCGAGTAGAGCGCGAGGTCCGAGATTCTGCGCTGGCGCGCGGCGGCGTGGAAGCCGCGCGTGCCGTCGGGCACCAGCGGCGTCCGCGGCTCGAACCGTGGCGCGCACGATAGCCGCCGCCCGCCGCACTCAGGCCCAGTCAGCGAGCAGCCAGACAGACGCCGTGCCAGCCAGCCGTCGCCACTGCTGGCGCTGCCCGTGCTCGCCTGCGACGTCCGCCGCGACCCGCAGTAGAAGGATACCCCCGAGTCCGAGCTGTGGCTGCACGTCGATGGCCGCCGCGGAATCCATGTCTGGATTTCTGGCGTACGAGGAGCGAAGAAACTACTCGAGTTTCTTCTGAGGAAAGGATTCCCATATCTGTATTCGTATTCTGCTTCACTGCCGCTACAACATGATGAGTATTCACATTCATGACGGCGTGGTGGCGGCCGGCGGATCGGCGCCTTCCTCTTGGGCTCCCGAGGGACACCGTTCAATTCGTACACTCGCATTCCCTCGTCCTCAGAGTTCTGCAGTCGCAGTGCTTCCCGCGCCGACTCGGACTCCGTGAACTCAACTAAAGCACACACACAATTCACAAGACTAGGATTCTTGTTGAGGAACTGGCGAACGTCAGCGGGAACTGGATTACCAGGACGAAGCACACGGACTAAGGCTATTTCTCCACAGCTGGCGAAGAGACGAGACACGTTTTCCACTGAAGGCTTGTCTATGGGCATCCGAACAGCGACGACGGTCCTGGATGGCGTGGTCTCATCGTACGCGGGCAAGGGTTCGATCCTGCGTAGTTTAGTTCCTGCTTCGTTGATTTCTAGCTTAGTTGATCGCTTTAAAGCCTCGGCGACCACTCTCCAATCTTTCGTCAGATGCTTGACGCGTTTGAAGCTCGAGATTAACTTTAGGGAAACATAACCCTCCTTATTGCGACGAACGTGTTTGAGCAGGAAGGCATCTTTAGTTATGTTGGCATCGGAGAAGTAAAACTCCACTTGGGACGCTATCCTGTTGGCGAGCTCATCATCGGGTGGGGTGTAGGGCGGCTCCTGCGCGTCCGGGGCCACCTCGCAGCCAGAGTCCTTGCCTCCACCGGAGCCGGCTTCGGAGGCCGTATCGGAGAGGTCCGCGTGGTCGTCGGTGGAGAGACGGCGGTCGGTGGCGATGCCTTCATCCTCGGGCACGCCCGGGCTAGAAGGGCTCTCCATGTTTACTGATAGTGAGACTCCACTAATGTTTACGCATTACACGCGCGTGTCTCGCTCGGTAGCGCGGTACGGACTGCGAGCGCGCGGCGGGCACGCGCCTCTTTTATAAGGTCGGGGGGATGTGTCGGTAAAAGTTACTCGGAAATACGAGATGACATTGCCATGTGCTGTATCGTAATTAGCTTACTGTTAGTAAGGTGGCATTGTGTTTAAAGGAGGTTACTATTCGCGTAAGGAGGAACGCGGTCTCACGCGAACTCTTATCGTAAACATGCAATGATTACACGAATATACTCGTAAATATTAAAAGGTGTTTCTGCTGTTGATAGCGGAATATAAGTTTGTATGATTACGTGTTACAGTGCGATCTGTGTTGGAATTGTAACAAGGCCGAAATGCATCTTCATTGCGTTTATTGTCCAGAAAATTCAAATATATATTTCTGACATTTTTATGTAGGTATATCACGCACATACTTGTTTTAGTAGCAATATCTTTATTGTGTTAAAAAATACATACTTGCATTGCAAAATTATGCTATTCGTATTCTATTCTAGTGTTATTTACAAACATCCTTCAAGTTTCAAATAGCCATTAATCGTTCAGACCAAACGAAACAAACCCTTCTTTAAAACGCGTAATAAAGCTTTATTGTTATTACGCGTTTTTTTCAAACAACACAATAACATCATTTAATACCTATTAACTGTTTAGCGTGGTCCATATTTTTCATACTAGTTACGGGATCAGATCAAGTCGTGCTAGAAAATTTTCAGTATTCCATAACTTTTAAAGCGATAACTTGCGTCAGAAAACAAAACAACATCGGGGTGATTATTGTTTACTTCAGATGACGTAGAACTATTTTAAAGCTAACGTTTTTAATAGGTGACATTGACCTTTGGTGTTGCTAATCACACGACACGTTTTCGTTACGTCTTTATGAAGCATTTTTGGTACACCCCGGGAAAACCATGATATCGGCTACGCTACAACGTAGTGCTACGTTCGTAACTAAGCAGTGATTGGGTATATTTTGGTTGTGAATGACCTATCAACCACTTCTTGGCGTGCAATTTAACTGAAAGTTGAACTAGTTACAGTGACAATGCAACATATCTTGCCATCATCGAGGTGTGATTATGAAGACAACAGATTGAAATTAGATATAACGAAAAAACGTTAGGGGTAGCTGCCTAGTAACAGGTTTTGTAAAATATATAGTAAGAGTAATACCTATGTGTATTTGTATGTAAATTCTTCTTGTTTTAATTCTTTGCACTACCTGATATTTGATGAGTTCTTCATTTCCTATTTACTACGCAAAGTTTTTGGGGAAGTTATATATTGCTTTGAAGCGATAAGACCGCCTGTGTGGTAACATAATTTTAAGTTCTTTATAAAAAAGCTCTTTTTTCTGCTGTTTTGGTGCAAAAAAGAATACACATACTTGCACTAAGAAAACTTTTCTAAGTTTCCGACCTCAAGGGTCTGATTTAAAGGAGCTCCAATAACCTCAAAATGATCTGACTTTTATAGTTATTCGCTCATACGAGTATCGTTGCATGACAATGTTGAAGAGCATTAAGTTTCCTAAAAGATCGTTGGTGAACCGGATTTTTTGGCCAAATATTAACGGAGATTAATAGCTAATCAGAGTTAAACAAAGTTTCTAAGAATGTTAAAACTGGCGTTAATATTTGCTACCATAATTTCTTGGCCGATCATAGCATCAAGTCAGCCCTGCGGCGTTCTCGATTAAGAAGTTATATGAATGTAACTGTCAGGAGATAACAATTATTCTGCTTACATAAAGTTATATGTAAGTTTCAGACCTGGCTTCTACTACAATGTTACATAATGACACATGTAGTTGTATGTCCCTTCTTAGTTATGACCTTTTGTAATTGACAATAAAAACATCAGGTGATGCGGGGGCGACCTAACTATTCACAACCCCTGGTTGGACACAGACGTTTAAGGCTATAATCTAAGATCTCTGAGTACTTATACTTTTATGAGTCAATGGGTCAGGTTATACTGGAGTTTGCCAAATTTTATTGATAGATAAGACTGAAGCCTTTTGCGTTACCGAATTCTGCCAAATAAGAGGCTTACCGTTGTGTAACCTTAGTAATTGGATGATTATTCAACGATCTGCTAGTTAGTGACGAATAATTACTGAAGACCTTCAATGGCGGCCGGTGCCCTGCCATAAGTGCTGAGTTTTAGTTGGATAACTAACGCAATGACATCAAATGGGTACGAGTATTTCCGTCCTATTTGAAGCAGATTTCCCTAATACTAAAATCTCCTTACATACGAGTATTATAGATTTTAAAATAGTTAAGCAATGTATGAATGTAATACATAGGTAAATTTTTAGGCAAATTAATAATAGTTTTAAGGCAAAATATTTTGCCTTAGGTAGATCTGTTAACATAGGTACTTATCAGATTTTTGGGTATAATCTTTATTCCGATACGTACGTGGGTCATACACACAGAAAAACAAAAGTTGTGTCTCTTTTTACTTTTTACTGAAAGTTTAGGTTATTGAAGTCTTAGGTACTTATTTCTTGCTGCGTCTCGTCTTGACCAAAACCTCGCCTAGCGTGTAGACTTAGTTTAGAATCATTTTTACCAATGTGCTAATACCGACCAACTTTTGGGAATGAAAAGATGATACAATATGTCTTCGCATCAATTCGACAGTGAGCGGTCAAAAAAGCGGTCGAGAAAAAGTTTCATTGTAATAAGAACTTTACGTAGGTCACGTATGGCTTTAATTTCAAAACCATTTTATGACTTACCGGGTTTTACCGCTCACCCCTCGTAATAATGTGTTCTAAATCAAAAAGTTCTACATCCGAACTAAATAATAGCAATAGTAGGTACTATTACCATCCCAATGCGTGACACAAAGGTACAAACTCTTCCCTATGAGGCAACGATGTGGCAAAGTAGGAAGTTATCTTGCAAGATGTTTAATCTCACTCATCTCGTTTACGGCTTTTTACCACGCCATTCTACTGATTTAGCACTTAGTTGCTTTGTAATTATCATATTATCTTATAGTTATTAACATATTACTTAGATGGGTATCTGCGCTGTTAACTACTTTACTCTTTTTTGTAAAGTTTTTGTTACTATTAGGGTTCCGTAGTCAACTAGGAACCCTTATAGTTTCGCCATGTCTGCCCGTCCGTCCGTCCGTCCGTCCGCGGATAATCTCAGTGACCGTTAGCACTAGAAAGCTGAAATTTGGTACTAATATGTATATCAATCACGCCGACAAAGTGGTAAAATAAAAAGTGGAATTTTTTTTTATTAGGGTACCTCCCCTATACGTAAAGTGGGGAGTGATTTTTTTTTTCATTTCAACCCTAACGTGTGATATATTATTGGATAGGTATTTAAAAATGAATAGGGGTTTTCTAAAATCATTTTTCGATAATGTAAATATTTTCGGAAATAATCGCTCCAGAAGTAAAAAAATATGCGTCCCCCCCCTCTAACTTTTGAACCATAAGTTTTAAAAATATGAAAAAAATCTCAAAAGTAGAACTTTATAAAAACTTTCTAGGAAAATTATTTTGAACTTGATAGGATGAATAGTTTTTGAAAAAAAAATACAAAATAATTTCTGAACTAAGTTTGTAATTTAACCGTATAGGCAGGTGTTTATTGTACCTGTAATTTCTACAAATTACAATGAAATGACGTGCTTTCAAATAAAGTAAAAACGGTGAAAATCGGTTCACGCAATAAAGAATTATCCCATAAAAATCCTCTTCCATACTTTATGCTCGCGTGCAATAGTTTACTTAATTTGCCGATAGATGTCGCTGTACGTTGAACTCTCATATCATATTCTACATGGCGGTGTTATTAACTCTTAAGTGGGGACACTTACTGTGACGGACGGAAAACTACGGAACCCTACAGTGAGCGTGGCCCGACACGCTCTTGGCCGGTTTTTTTTTTAAACCATTGGCTTACACAGCCATGAAAATCGTTGTCACCAGTCTTGACACTGCTTGTATAACCTGCAGCAGACTCATTAATCCCCTTCAGAAAATCGTATTGTGCTTGTTTGTCAGATATATTTGAATTCACGTTGTTACAATTTAATCGGGGTTATACAATTTTGTAATTTAGGTAGGTACCAATGTGCCATTGTACAATTCTAATTTCGTTTTGAATTACAGAATTGAATTTAATAATGATACTTTTGTAACGTTAATAGGAAATAACGGATAACAAATCAATCCGTTCCGTTTACGAATGCATTATAAATATAATTATAAAACAGATCTACCTAGGGCCGTATTCTAACTTTAAAACACGTTATGCCACAATCCAACTTCAATACAACTCCAATGCATTAACAGCTATAAACATCTGAATCAGAAATGTCAAAATTACTTCAAAATGTTAAAACATTGGTTGATTATTTGTTGTGTTTAAGTTGTGTTTGAGACAGATTGTGTTATTATGCAGGTATTTTAAAATTGGAATACGGCACCTACACGTCCATAGATATAAAATTGTTATTTTTACCACAAATATAGGCATCAGTGGTGGTGAGTCCAAAAATATTTGTAGGCAAGTAATTTGGTTTTATTGTACTTTATAAGCAGGAGGAAATTTGCTCACCACTTTTAAAATTAGACAAGCCGCTGAAAATTGAGTTATTTGGGCGGCCGTTAAATGAACCTTCCTAGATAAAATTCCCTTCAAAAATACGTAAAAAATTTACCTATCCAAAGTAAGATTTTTTAAATCAAGATATGTCGATATGGCGAATTCTTTGTTCTTGAGAATATTTTAGTCATGGAAATATTGCTTAGGTGCCTAAAACTAGTCCAAGGTAATTGGGTCAACTCTACCACCCGGTGTTGTCCTCATATCAAATGCTCAAAATTGTTGCCCGAGCGAAAACCATAATTAAAAGTTTACGAGTATAAGTGAAAACCTTGACCCGTGCCCCAATTTAGGATGGTCTATGCGATAGCTACAAATGTATGTAACATTCTGAAATAGGTAATTCGGCTAATCAGGTATTTAGGTTACATCATTGTTAAGGCTTCGGAATAGTACCTATAAAGTTACCGATTTCTTGGTTGTTGGCTTCTAAGTATCTGCTATAATCTGCTTCTTATTGATTGTCTTTTTAAGATATAATTAGGTAAGTATAACTCAGAAAAGCCTTTGTATATATTTCGGGTAGGATGATTGTTGGATGCTCATTTAAGTATCTAAGTAGTTTATGTAAGTTAATACTTACCAACCGGTGGTATTGTACGGATTATTTTACATGCAATGTAAACGTGGACATATCTACGTAGCGTAGTTAAACGACAATTGTACATCTAATACATTATGTATATCTAATAATAACATTGTTTAGTTGTATCTTTCCGGAAACGAAGTTTCATACGTAGTAGCTGGCAAAATTAAATTAGCATAAGCCCATCCGATCCAAGTTTTACCTTAACCTAACGTAGCATCGTTATTCGTTACTGATAACAAATTCAATATGGCGGACAGAGCACATATACCATACCTTATTTTCGCCCGTTACATCATCGGCCTCGGTAGCGCAGTAGGCAGCGCGTAAGTCTCATAATCTTAAGGTCGTGAGTTCGATCCTCACCCGGGGCATACTTTTTTGCAATTTTTAGTTTTTTTTTAAACTGTCTAAAATATCACTATAACTTGTTTTGTAATGTTATACCTACTTACTAATCTTTTTGCATTTTTTAAAAAACTTGTTTCGTAATATTATATAAGTACTTACCCATTTCCTGGAACTATTTATTTTTCCTTTTTGAGTCTTTATTCTCTTTATACCTTATCTCTTCATGTGAAATAAATAGTTGATTTTCCTTCCTCAGGTTTTATTAAAAAGATAAAAGATTATAAGCAAAAGGCATCGCATGAAAGCGCGTGACACTTAATTTTATTATATGCATAAGTAATTAATTATGATCTAACTTTTTTTATGTCTTTTATATCTTAGGGTAGGGTAGGTATTTATTCAATTTTTTTCAAATGTAGATTAAGTATTTTAATTTTCTAAATATTTCACATCAATCATTGATCAAAATTAAAATGATAACAAGATAATTTTTAAGAAAGAAAAACGGACTTTAATGGGGGAGGCCGCTGAAAGATTATTGTTGATGGTACTTACGTAATCTTAGATTCCATACAATGAAATGAATAAAATTGCCTCGAAAATCGAACTTGTTTAACAAACACAGCGAAGAGGACAAATCGCCACGTGAACTATTAGTCGAAGACCATCATCAGCAGTTCCACTTCATTCAAAACAACCGAATTGAGCCAACCTCCTTCTTTTGAAATCTTGAAGTCAGTAAAAAATACGTAGGATTTCAGTGAGTTATTTATTTTGATTTTATTGCATTGGTGTTTCCTTCATAGTTAGATTTTTTTTGTGAGAAATTGTCTTTGGAATTATGGACTTGAACCAGGCGCCGATACAGGGGAGGAACAGGGGAATTTACCCCCCGTGACACGTACCTAAGCTCGTGTGGGAAATTGCCACCCCCCTGAATAAAATCCGAGATCTGCGCATGACTTGAACACGCCAAAAGACGTGAAACAGGTAATTAAGTCAGTGTCAACCTAATTTATTGTATAAACTTAACCATAAATTTATTCAAACAATAATAAAAGACATACATAAATAAACGATTATCATAATATGACAAGCATCATCATGGAACTTTTCTCACGGTTTTTGTCAGTTATAATATAAGTAATATAATTAATACCTCAGCGCCACCATTGGTAAGTAAGTATTTAGCTAAGTACCACTGACTATATACATTTAGTAAAAAAGTAACCGTATCCAACTCTGAACTATCACTTAGGCGGCTTAGGCCCTCTCGCATAAGGGAGAGCACTATTCCGCCCTTGCGTGACGGAGTGCGAAGTACCTACTATAATTTACTAATTAAGCTACTGCTTTGCCCTTTTAGGGTTCTTTACCTACCATAAAGTTATAAACCGGCCAAGAGCATTTCGGGTCATGCTCAGAGATGTGCAAAATGGTTAAGAAAAAGTATTTAAATACAAAATGCAAATACTTTCATGATTTACTATTTCAAATGCAAAATACAAAATACTTAGCAAAATTTTATTTCAAATACTAAATACAAAATAGGTATTTTCAAAATACTTTTTTAAAATACAAATGCTTTTTAGAATTCCGTCGCCAAGATGGAAAAAACGGTATCCTTATCTCATCGTCCGTCTACCCGTGATCATATGTCATAGTCATAGCATAGCCATTTTAATCAATAAATATAAAGCAAATGTTAATCAAATTTTAACTAGAGGTGAGTTTTGTATGCCACTAATTTGTTTTGTAGGTAAATGGTTAAAATTTTTTTTAGGGTCGGCACTCGATACATGTAATCATGCTCTGATAGTGGGTTATATTTATCTATATGGATCCAAATGTCATTTATTTCGGTTCCAGGGAATTTACTTTCCAAGTATGTATAATGTTTTTTGTTTCAATGCATAGTAAATTCGGTACAAAAATGGATTGCTATTTAATACGATTTCCATTATTATAAGCTCTGGTATCCTGGCGATAAGACGTCCGACTTTCAATCTGGAGTTCTCGAGATCGAATCCCGACTTTGTACCACTGAGATTTTCGGAACTTATGTACGAATTATCGGTTGATATTTATCAGTCGCTTTTCGGTGGAAAACATATCCCGCGGAAACCGGAACTAAACCCAATAAGGCGTAGTTTCTCCTCTGGGTCGGAAGGTCAGATGGTAGTCGTTTTTGTAAAAACCAGTGTCTATGCCAATTCATGTGATTAGTTCGCTAAGCCGGGACAAACGCTAAAAGGATGATGATTTCCATACTTATCTTAACTCTCCATTTCAAAACAGACGACTAGTTACAAAATGACGAGATCGTCAGGAATGAGTGCCTTATTAGGGTTCCGTAGCCAAATGGCAAAAAACGAAACCCTTATGGATTCGTCATGTCTGTCTGTCTGTCTGTCTGTCCGTCCGTATGTCACAGGCATTTTACTCGGAAACTATACGACATATCTGAATAAAATTTACACATAAGGTGTATTTTGTATGCAGCTACTTAGTTATGTAGTTAAATTTGAAAAAAAAATATATTTTTAGGGGGGCGCTCCATACAGGTAACTAAATTTAAAAAAAATTTAACCAAATATCAACATGTGACACATCAATCGATAAGTCTTTCAAAATAACATTGAGGTTTCTTTGACTATTTTGTGATTAAGTGAATATTTTCTGAAATAATCGCTTCGAAAGTCAGAAAAGTTGTGTAGCCCCCCCGTAACTTTTGAACCGTGAGTTCAAAAAATATGAAAAAATTTGAAGAGATGCGCCTTATCATATACTTTCAATGAAAATTATTTTCAACATTATCGGTTTAGCCATTTTTGAGTTATCTCCAAAAAACTTCTTCCATAGGCATCAGATACGACCTTTTGGTATTAGTTTGGTTCTTATTCCATTGAAGGTACGGAACCCTCCTATGCGTGGTCCGACACGCACTTGGCCGGTTTTTCCCTTGGTTACGCGGTGTCCTGTCCTACCAATCACCCACGTAGGAGTAATATAACTATAACCTGTTAAACCTACCTTTTCTACCAACATTATATTAAATTACAAAAAAAAAGTATTTTGTATTTTCAAAATAGAAAATGGGTCCAAAAAGTATTTCAAATAAAATACAAAATGCTTTTGTTAAAAAGGTATTTAAATACAAAATAGGAAATAGGTATTTTGTATTTTGTATTTGCATTTTAAATACAAGTATTTCAAATAAGTCACATCTCTCATGCTAAACGTAGGGTTCCGTAGTTACCGGCCCGTCACAATACACCCACTTAAAATGTTGTTTTTTAGGGTTCCATAGGCAAAATGCCAAAAACGGAACCCTTACTTACATATGTAGTTAAATTGCAGAAAAAAATATTTAGGAGGGGCGCTCCATACATGATACTTTCTACGAAAATTATCCCCGGACTTGGGTATGTCCTTAAACTACGCCAAAAAAAGAGAGGTATGGGCACTGCGAATGGCATCTCGCTAAGTGTGGTAGGGCACGTTCAGCGAGTGTGAGGGACCTTCTTGTTCCTTTAGCCATCAACACAGTGAATCCTCCTTTTTGTAAACGGTCGGCAACGCGCATGTGACTCCTTTGTAGTTGCAGACGTCCATAGGTTACGGTAGCTGCTTACCATCAGGCGGGCCGTATGCTTGTTTGCCACCGTCGTGGTATAAAAAAAATTTACCGGTCAGCCAGCCATTATCGGTTCAGCCATTTTTGAGTTAAGTACCTTTAAAAAAAAACCTTCCATAGGCATCAGACGCCCTCTTGGTATTAGTTTGGTTCTTATTGCATTGAAGGTACGGAGGCCTCCATTATGCGTTGTCCGACACGCACTTGGCAGGTTATTTAAACTTTCGGAGCTTTATTGACGAAACTATTTAATTTATCCAAAAATTGTTTTCGAAGACCATATTCTTTTTAAAAGATCTATCCAACGACACCCCGCACAAGGGTTGAAGCGAAAAAAAATCACCCCCCATTTCATGTGTACGGGAGGTACCATAATAAAAAATATTTTTCCAGTTTTTATTCTACCACTTTGTCGGCTTGATTAATGCACTTTGCACACTGATGGACAGACAGACAGACAGGTGGCCATAGCGAAACTATAAGGCCTCATAGTTAACTACGGAGCCCTAAAAAGAATCCTTATGTTGCGGTGCGCCTCCTGTCTGTCTCCACCAATTTGCTCCGTAACCATCGAACCGATTGAGCTAACATTTTGTACAGTCGCCATCAGATATATCGGACCGGCCAAGGTAGTCACAAATATCAGAACAACGCCTCTATTGTCAAGGCGATAAAGTGCATGTTCAGATATTTTTGACTACCTTGGCCGCTCCGATATATTTGGTGGCGACTGTACACAGATATGTAAGTCGACAACCAAAAGGCAGACGTGTAACGTAAAATAATGAATTTAGTATGGGGGGGGGGGCAGTTTTGGAGGGTAAATTTGAAAGACCCTGAAGTGTTCGCATGGTCAGACTAGTATAAGGAGGTCGGGACGAAATTTATTTCGCCATGAGTTTAAGTGACCGGCACTTAAAGACCATACATTCGCTCTTGAACCACAGACATGATACCAAGCAACTGACAGCTGTCAACTACCAAATATGGCGCACAAAATTTGTTCTAAATAGCCGATCTAGTAGATACGATATAAATCAATTGGTCGGGATCGGGAAAAGAAAGTGTTCAACTCCAATCTTGTTAATATCAATTATTTTATTTATAAGCGGAAATCCAACATTAACACATAATATAATATTTCTTGTACATAAACAAGGTCAGCATCAGCACATAACAACATGTCTGTTTGTCCGCGAACCTGGCACATGACCTCACCGCGACATTGTGCCGCCGGAATACCGAGTAAAATGTTGTATAGTGGTTGTATAACATGAGTAATGAAGAGATGGCGAGGTAAACGTACTGTAGTAAATGCCAAAACTATGTATACACCTTTGCATCTTACTCAATTGTCATAGTGTTCAAAATTGTATACATATTTATGACGTTGACTGTACTACTTGTACCCAGTGTCTGATTTGCACGATAGTGTTCGCATGGCGGTTCTATAGGGTAAGTATATTAAAATATGTCAAATAGTTCAAGGATGTGGGATGTGGCCCATTTGCATATCGTTTTTATTCGTCCAACACGAACTTTGCTTCTATTATATATAGAAAAAATTGCTACTTACTTAAAATGTTTCTTATTTTGCTATGGTGCTAAAAAAGCACATTTACTTACAAGGTGTTAGTGTTACAAGCGCGTCTCTCAACAAAGTTGCCACCTTTGAAAATTGTGTAATTTTCTGAACATTTTATGTTTTTTTTACTCAGAATCATAATTTTTACTCAGGTCTTTCCACCCCAAAAGGAAAAAAAGTGTCACGAAAATTCCATACATTTTTGAAACTTTTCTTTGTTCATTACCTTACCACCATACAAAGTATATGGGAAATAGTAGCACGGTAGGAATAAACTTTGAAATATTTTTGTAACCTGTTATAATAATCGACATAAATAAAACATTACTTCGCTTACGCTCCGTTCATAAATAGATACAATTTTCGATAAAAACATTTTAATTTTACAGAAAATAACAAAATTTTAAATTTTTTTTTTGAGAAACGCTGACACAAATCTGGTAATGAAAAAAAGCTTTGTATGAATTGTTAGCCATCTGACATATTTTGTCCTAGTTTTTCCTAATCGATATATGATATCAATTACGCATTTAAGTCTTAAACGGATCACCACTATTTTTGTAACACACCGTAGTTTGAAACGTAAATACGTTAACGCATTTAAAAACCTGTTATACTCGTATGAAAACCTAAAGTCGACTAATGAACGCATTAAAAGTCCCTTTCCATATCCTTCCTCAAGGCGACTTCCGGCTGCTAGTGTGTCTAGGCCACATATAAAATGCTAAAACCACACGCCTGACATGCGTGACATGTGTTCCGTGCTAATGAAAAGGTGCCGTACAATTATAAAATAAATACAACTGGCGGGCCTACCGCGAAAGTCGAAAATATAAATTTCGTTATCCTTATCTCCCTATTTGAAAGATAGTGATGCAAATAGATGATCGAACGAACGAAGAGTTCGCGGTTATAGGCCTGGAAAGCGTAAAGCCATCTCTAAGATCGTGGTGGGAAATCATATAAATAAACAAAAATGTTACAGGCCGAATTCGAACTACAGAAATATGATCTTAATTTGATATTCATTCATTTACTTACTCCATCTTCGTCATATTGGAGGTCAAATCAATTTTAAATTTTATTTATTCAAATTTTTCTGCTTGAACGCCTAGAACTAGTCACTTGTGTAAAACACTACAATATAGAGGTTAAGGAAATACGCAAAGGACTTCTCAGTTAGAATATTTTAGGATTTCATCACTAATAACTTACTCGTATAGGTAACTTCCTAATAACTAATACCTTCAGTCATTGAACTTAAGAAAGCTTTTTCTGGCAAGGCTGGACTCGTGAAGCTTGGAAAAACAACATAACATCTGTATAGGACTTCCATAACTTCCATAATTTAGAATTTGGTCAAAGACATTACTATATTGTCCGACTTATCAACTAAGAATAAATCCTTTTTTTCTAGCGTTACAAACGAAAAAAAAACCGGCCAAGTGCGAGTCGGACACGCGCACCGAGGGTTCCGTACAAACCTTTACAGCTTAAAGGTATTATAGACCGGAGTATTTGATATGAATTTCAATACGCGTTCATGAGGAAAGGGGTAGTAACTTTAAAATTATTAAAAATATTTCTATTATATGATGTAACTAAAAATTTACGGTTTTCGCAATTTTTCCTTTATCTGTGCTATAAGACGTTGCTTCGTACCAAATTTCAAGATTCTGAGTTCACGGGAAGTACCCTGTAGGTTTTGATTCCCTTGCGAGTTTCGAAAATTAGCGGAAATTTGCGGCATAAACGGCTGTATCTTATGATTGCGTTGGCTTAGAAGTTTGATTTTTTCACAGCTCTAAGGGACAGTGGACCTGAGTATTTGATATAAATTTCAGCTGGATACCTCCACGTGGTTCTGAGAAAAAGGGTCTTGACAGACGGACGGACGGACGGACGAACGGACAACAAAGTGATCCTATAAGGGTTCCTTTTTTTCCTTTCGAGGTACGGAACCCTAAAAAGAATTCATCAAATCAACGAGCAACAATATAAAGGAGGTACATAGGTACAGAAGCAAACAAGATTTACTGAAAATATGACTTGTGAAAATATGTAACCGGCCAGTCTTATGCCGTAATAAGAATGTAAGAGAAACTGCTGCACGAGTCGTTCTTGCAGCAGTATTGTAGGGGCATTTTTTGAATGATTGTGTATCTCTAGAATGATTGATCGGTGCTTCAAATGCTTAAACTTGAGCTTTTTCCTTCCTTCCATGGATGGTTAAACTTAGGGCGTGTCTTGTCCTAAATCATCATTATATAATATCCTGCAATAAATAGCTCTTTCTTTACATTATCACTGGACCTTCAAATTTACCATCATATTTATTAACAGAAAATTATTGTTGCAGAACCAATGATAAATTATTTTATAAATTGCTTGCTGATGATTCAACAAAAACATCACTTACTCTTGGCAGAAGGTTGACCCACTCAACTTCTTATATGGCTACTAAGTAACTTGAATGAAACACACCAAATCTGGAAAGTACATCGATTCCTCCATATGGATTTAATATATTCTCAGCCATATTAGAGTATATTTAAAGTTGATTTTCGAATACAGATTTCTTGATGGCTGGGTCTTTTGTGTCTCGGACGCATCAATTTATTGTTCCAATAATAATAAACCTTATCTTGATTGAATATGGTTTTTATTCGCTTGAATCGAATTTACCCCTTAATCAATCTTGTCTGCATCCGTAAATGCTGTCAGGATAAATTGAACTTTATTAAAACTGTAATATAGTTCATACTACTATGTGTGGAAATGCAAAAAAGCTACCTACTGGCATCAACATCGCCATTTTTGAACCAATGTCGAGAACGGAAGGAAGTAAGGTCAGCCGATTACCTGCTATTATTATTATCCATTATTAATTAAATGTATTGAACTTTGAAAAGCCAAAGTAATTAAGCTATATTATACGAAAGAAGGAAATATCGTGCAAAAGTTCATGATATTTCCGATTTTTACAAGTTTTCTTGAACTCTCATTCAAGGTTAATGACGTGAAAAGTTTTGACTGTTGCATCACCATCAGAGTAGGCCAGGGTGAGCTTACAGGAGCGGTTTCTGCTTTTGTTTTATTTATAAGCCATGAGTGGAATTTCATAATGCGTTTGAATGTAAACACTGGACAGTTAGCCAGGGGCCGTATTCTAACTTTAAAACACGTTTAGACACGATACGATCCAACTTCAATACAACTCCAATGCATTAACCACGCAATACAACTGACAGACACCTAAACGTCTGAATCAGAAATATCAGACTTCGCTTGAAATTTATTCCGATGCTACTCCAATACAACTTAAATATTGGTTGAATATTTGTTATGTTTGAGAAAGATTGTGTTTGTAATGTATTGTATGTATTTTTAAATAAGAATACAGCACCCAGTCATAACTTAATTTTTCGAAACCTGAATACTGCGTTAATAGATAGGTACTGCATCTACTGAACCTTCCCAAAAAAATATTTAATAAATAAAATTAAAAAGTAACCCCCTTATTCATAAATGTCTCTCAGGGCTCAATTAGTTTTATTTTTATTTTTATTTATATGGCTTTTACTCCTCGCCGATTTTGGCGAGGTGAATTCTGCCAATGTCGACGTGTAGACTGATTAGCTTAATATATTATTTTTCCATAAAATATAAGCAACGTTGTTCGGTTGAGGCCTTGCTGATTGTAAGGTGATAGCATCCCTACAAACACGTGGGTTTCCGAGACCCCGGATAACCGTTTGTTCAACTAAAGGGTGGTTACGCGCGTTTTTAGGTTAATTTTTCATTAGATGCACACTTGTTCGTTAGGTCACCGCACAATAAGCTATCAATATTACACACTGAACTACGTAAATAAGCAAAAAACTACTCTAAAGACGGCACAGCCATCTTGAAGCTCAAACGATTATCGCTCAGTTAGTTAATTTATGTTTTGTCCTTATCTGTCACTTTGACAGTTGCGTTTGTTAGAAACAAAACATAAATTAACTTATTGAGGCTGTTAGACGTTATGAATAGTAGAACTATAATATAATAGTAGTTACTACTAATTCGATAAAGAGATAAGACGAGCGTGCTTAAGTATGTATATTTTTCTGTTTTGATTATTATCTGACGATAGGATCACTCTTGACATTGTACATTAATTGGCCAATTAGAGTTCAAACACTTGTTAGCTAGTAGATAAAGTTGTCAGTTATCAAAACTAATACAACATTATCTGATTAACCCAAACAAAACGGCAGAAATTCCGTACAAAAAGTATGTCGCTTACTACTTTTTGAAAATCATTATTCGGTTCAATAAGTTTTCGAACCAAATCCGTGCCAAGGTCCGAAAGATAAATGGTAGAGGTCCAGATAGTCCGAGCTTTTGGAATCTCGAAGGCTTGCCGCCTTTTAAAGAACTTACGAGTTCCTTATTGAAATTGGCCTTAGATATATTAGTAGGTAAGTTGTATAAGACAAATCTCATATTTGCCAAAAGGACTAAAAAGTACCTAATTAAACACATAAGTTTCAATTGAGTGCAATTTAGAACATAATATATCTAAATCTCATTCCAAAGGCTGAAGCGATAATTTTTTTTAGATACCTCAGATCCATATATTGTTACTGCAAGTTATTATTGCAAGTACCATACTCGTATCCTTAACATTAATTCTAATCGTTCCCTCATATTTTAGGATGTACCCTAAACTACAAACGATAATAAACAAGGTTACTTATCATACGAAGTAACAAGGTGTTAACTATAATCTTTTCATTGCCTTATTAGCATATAACACAACACCAACTTCCGACTGAACCCTAAAAGCGACCTGACATGTCACTCACGAGCATTCGCGATACTTTCAATGCCGAAATATAATAAGGTCATGACCACACCACACGAGTACTTACCGTACTAAAGGACTACGGGTCGCAATTCATAGACGGTAGCGGAGAGTATGTAGAGGGACCCAGTGTAAGAACTTTTTGACCTTCCAAGTCTGAAGCGCCATCTGAACGAGAGCGTACCAAAGTTACCGCATTATGTAGGGAGGCCGTACAGCGCTATCTAGTAATTGATAGCGTTACTAGATGGCGCTGTACGGTCCCCCGACGGCGGTAGCGATGAACGTATTAAAGACTGGCTTAAACTCTGATTCATAATTAAATACCAAAAAGAGACCCACTCGCTTACTTTCCGCCTGTATTTCTCTGAATAAAGGTAAATGAAATTGATTTTCGAAATCAAAGGATTAAAAATACCAGATAATACATCAGTGTGGTTTCCTTTTAAAAACCACAAATAAGTACACGAAAGCGATGAGAGGTTAGTTTTTTGTGGAATTTAAGTACGAATCAAAGTTTAGTTAAGTGTAACGTTTCCCTACTGATATCGCCGCTAAAATATTGTTCAATCGGTACCGAACGTTGCAAATTTAGAACCATCCGTTTCACAGTTTGTCAACAGTTGCTCGACGGTGAAGCAAAACGTTTCAGGGGCAACCAGACTAATCCCATTAACCTTTAATAATACAAAAGTTGTTTGTTTTTTTTTGTTGAATTTGGACTCGGGACTTCTACTTTAGAAATTTCGTATAGGACATCGGTACGTACTTAGATAAGGTCCCTATACTCTCATTACTTAAGTAAATTGATGATTGAAAAAAAGTACCAAAGATATTATTTAACATTTCAAATTTGTGATGCTGATCCGGCTATATGACTCGTGTAGGCTGTGTTTTGTTAAGTTGTATTTATTAACAGTAGTTCTGTAAGCTATGTTTTGTTTAGTTTTGTGCATACTAACACTTTTATGGGCTTTACCTCAAATAAATGATGATGATGATGATTCCTCTAAATACATTAAAATATAGAAGGTACGTCATGGCTACAAAAAATCTGATTAATTACGAATAGCAACAATGATCACTGCTTATAATATAAAATCTTATAGATAAAACGCCCTTAACTCACTTCTTATACCGAATGTATTTTAATACTTAATACCAACACCGTCGTATCGGCCAGAAAACATCGTGCATAAGCAATCAACCTTAAATTGGTAATAATTTATGGTTATAGATTAACTGTTTCGCTATAAATCGTTTAAAAAAATGCCATGTTGGCCAACGTGTAAAATTATAGTTATCATCACATACAGTACAGTGAGCTATAAAAACAGGATATATTATAATATATTCTAAAATCAATCCGTTTTGTAACTTTAAAACACGATTCAACTTCAATACAACTCCAATGCATAAACTACGCAATACATCTAGCGCGTAAACGTCTGAACCAGAAATGTCAGAATTGGCTTGAAAATTATTCCGATGCCACTCCAATACAACTTCAATATTGGTTGATTATTTGTTGCATGCTGAAGTTGTCTTTGAGGGCTTGCAAGTCGGATATTTCGAATAGTAATTTGTATGGAATTATCCGGATAATATTCGTATTATTCGGATAATATCCGGATAATTGCAAACCCTATCTTTGACATAAATTGTGTTTTTAATGTATTGTTTATGTATTTTAAAATTAGAATACGGCACCCATAAGTCTTTGGTTCGCAGGTGTGCTACGAGTGCTACACGGCCCGTAGCGTGTTCCCGTTACGTAAGATAAAGCTTTCGTAGAGTCATGACGGTGACGATGACGTCACATATGCGTCATACGCTGTCGAAAGGGCTGAGAAAGTAAAATTTTAGGATGAAGAGTTTTTAATGGCAGCTCGTCATCGGTATTTAATTCAGCTATGTCACGGGCAGATTCCAAGTTTTAATATTAGAATTTATGGGATGTTGAAAGAAACACACATCCTTTTTATTTGTTACTTAATTTACCTAATGGTATGGTAGTCATAACTCAAAATCTGCGATATCACATAACAATAGGTATACCTAGTTTAAAAATAAAGAGTCATAAAAATGTGTAGTTTCAAACAGCCACAGCTAAAAATATATTTTTTAGAATACTTCATTCGGAAATAAAGTAGGTACTTATAACATAAAACCAATTATGCAAATAATATCGTCGCGAATAATTTTAGCGTGTGCGAACTTTTGACCTCAGTGATTCGTGTACCAAATCACGAAATTGGCAGTTACTAATTGAAAACATGATGTTTTATGTTTTTTTATTTATAGATACTCAATTTTAATGTTTTTTTTCTTTGAAGTTGACGCGCCGAAGGTAAGGAATGTTGAATTGATATTTAAATTGGCATTTCGATAAAAAATGAATCGATACCTAATATATCTATCAATTTAAAAACTAAATAAAAGTCGGAAATGTCGGAAATTTTATTGATTACATTTGCATGCTACATCATGTATTTTATGCTCTTCCTTCTCATTATGAATACATAGTAACGTTTATTTATTTTTTATTAATATGTGATAATTTTTTGGAAGAGGTACCATTCTATCATTTGGCGGAATGCGCTTACGTTGTACAAATTAAATATTGTATACGAGCAAAAAAATTTAAGTATGGCCCTAGGGCTCCGCGAAACCTCTGTGGGGGCTTCATGAGAATACTTTTAATATTGAGAAATAAAATAAAAACCAGCTCTTCTATCTGTCTAGCACATATTATTTATTTCGTTTCATTTTGGGGCTCCGTCAAATACTTCGCTTTCCAAAAGTATTCCGTCACCAAGTTTGAGAACCGCTGATCTAGACTATCGCATAATTATATATCTTAGGTGGCAGGTGAGTTGTGACAGTAGTGTGGACACTACTCACACTACCCACCTGCCTTCTGCGGCTTCTGCCTAACACTTGCATCCCTTCATCGCGAATGCACTTAAGTATAGTACCTGGGCATTTTTATTTTAACGTGTACTTTAAATCACGACTTAAGCCGTGTTTCAGTAACGTCTAACCGTCATATTCCTGACAAAATGTATGGGATTTGACATTGACCGTCAGTTTTGTGACGATTGCTAACTGGCCGTTAATGGTACACAGTTAAGTGAAAATGCCCCCCTACGTTTACGTACGTTTAGGTAGGTTTAGGCTTTCATTTTCTATCATGTCACTGTAGGTAGGTATACGTCTTCTTCTCGTTTCCTCATGGCTGAGGGTCGCGATCAGATGAAGTAAGCTCTAGTAACCAAGGCACTCCAAGCTGCACGATGTTCTACGGCTCGAATGATAGGCTCTTGTATGGAACCTTGGCAGGCCTTCCTCACTATGTCGACCCAACGGTAGGTTACTAGGAATTAATAATTACAATTAAACCCGTAGTAAGGATGGTTCACGCTGTAGCGTTCCGCGTCCTACATGACACTTCCGACACGTAATTTTGTATACAACGAGTACCATCCTTTAATATACCAATTTCTGTTCAATCAAGAGTCTTAGATGAACAATTTTGATACCAATTTTTATGTTCTATTTTGAGTACATGCAAATAGTTTAAATTAAGAAAAAAAACATTAATTTTAATAGCCTGATAGGGTCCGCTTGTTTATCACGAAAACAAATGACGATACATTTACTCGAGGTTAATATATCGATAAAAACAATGTATCGAGTCATGTCCACCGATTTATCGATCCAGTAATTTATAATCAACAATTTCCGAACAGCGAGGGTCAAACGATGGTGTTGCTAATTTGTCAAACTTACGCAACAAAGGTCATCATTTCTTGTCGGTGCTCGGCTGCTTGCTTTATTATATTGTTTATGTCCATCATAACTTGTATGCAAGTACTTAAAGGCTGATAAGTAATGACGTGGGATACGTCATTACCAAACTTAAATGCAGTTGGGCAGGACACGTTGCCAGACAGAGTGATGGCAGGTGGACTAAAATGTTGACGGAGTGGTGGCCCCTTTCAGATGAAAGAAGCCCCTGGCGTCCGTTGGCTCGTTGGGTTGGGTAGACGATGTTCGGAAGGTTGCGGGTCACTTCTGGATTAAATTAGCACAAGACCGGGACAAGTGGCGTACACGAAGAGAGGCCTATGCTTAGCAGTGGGCGATAAAGGGCTGATGGTGATGAAGTTAATTTTGTTCATCCCAATAATCAACCATATTTGCAGCATCTAGGAGGTATTTTAAGGAGGTAGTCTACACTCTACAGCCTACATCGACTGCGATGGTTAGATAAACCAATGGCCGATCGGCATTTCTTGATATGTGTTGACTGGGGTGATCCAGCAGCTCTGCGAAGTCGTTTCCGCTTGAGTTCGCCTAACCAGACCTCATCGTTACATTGTATTACGTATTACATTGTAATCTTTGGATGTCATCATAGGCTTGCCCTTATCACATTAATTTGGGGTTGGCGAAGCATGTTTTCCTCTTTCATACCTCTCTGTCACCGGACATCCTGTTATTCACGCCCTTCCTTTTCATGTCGTCTCTCACACAGTCCATCCATCTCTTCCGTAGTTTGCATCTCCTCTTACATCCCTCCATATTCATTCCTTAATATACCTTTCTCATCACATTACATCCCTTCGCATTACATGCCCGTACCAAGCTAGAGGATTTGCTCTAAATTTGTCGACTAATGGTTGTAATTTTTTTATGCATAATGCCCATTGTGGATACCGCCACGATTTTACCTATATAAATTATTCGAATATTTATAATATAAGGTAAACGACGTACCTATCGGATAGAACACAACGAGTGGTTATTAATGGAACTCAATCTTCTGGGTCCTCTGTGGCACTCGGAGTGCCTCAAGGCTCAATACTTGGTCTCTTCCTGTTTTTGGTGTACATTACACTGATTTAAACTTTCACGGTTTTTACACATATCTATTTGTAAAGCCAGTATAGATCTGCAGCAATGGGCAGTGAAGTTGTGGAAGCGGTATGTAGATGATGTCTTTTGTATTATGAAGGGTGGGAGGCAGGAAGTAGAGCAACTACTCCAACATCTAAATTCAATTCATCCTAAGATTAATTTTACGTATGAGTTGGAAGCACAGCGCAGTTTACCCTTTCTGGACGTCAAAGTGATTGGTCATACAGGTGGAACCCTAAAGCATACCGTATACAGAAAGCCGACGCATACAGACAGGTGTTTAAACGCTCTTTCTCACCACCATCCCCGTCATCTACAATCGGTTGTCAGCTCATTAGTGAACAGAGCACATGATCTGTGTGACCCTGAATATTTGGAGAGCGAGATGTCGCATATTCAGGAGGTACTTAGGTGGAATGGGTATAAGGTGAAAAAGTGGCAACCCAGACGAAAGGCAAGAGTGAAGCATCCAAATGTGTCAAGGCAACCAGCATTTTTGCCTTATGTAAAAGGGATAACGGATAAGATTGGTACGGTACTTGAGAAGTACTCTATAAGGACCATGTACACACCGTTGTCGAAAATCGGGGAAAATCTAAGGTCACTGAAGGACGTTATCCCTTTTCAGTCACCTGGCGTTTATAAGATCGATTGCAGTTGTGGTAGTTCCTACATCGGACAAACGAAGAGAACAATAGCAGAAAGAGTCAAGGAACATATAGCAGCTGTCAAAAATCGTCAGGTGAACAAGTCTGCCGTTGCTGAGCATTTACTGGAGTCAGGACAGGACCATTGGATTGAGCTTCATAATCCTAAAATCCTTTCTACGGATCGTCGGTTTTACAGTAGAAAAGTTCGTGAAGCCATTGAAATCAAAAAACACTGCAATTTCAATCGGGACGATGGTTTTAGGATCTCATCTACATGGAATCCTGTCATTAGTAAATGTAAGCGTCAACGAATACCGCCGGTTCGAAAGCCGGACATTGTGAGTGTTGTATGTCGACCGAGTGACATCCCTAGTGTGCAAAACGTTCAAGTTGATAATCAAGACCAAGTGCGGGTAGTTCGAAAAACTCGCGCGGCTAGAAGATGTTGATGTCAACTGGAGCCAGTCTTTCTTCGGGACCACGGGGACAATGTCGTCCTCGAAACGTCGAAGGTAATTTTTGGAAATATATACGCGGTTAAGTCCCGTTATTACAAATAGATATTTTGGTGTACATTAATGACCTACCTAAAATTGTGCAAGATAAACATGATATAGTGTTATTTGCTGATGACACATCTCTGATATTTAAAGTGGATAGAAAAGAAAGCAGCTTCGATAGTATTAACAGTGCACTTTTTCCACAGTAGTGAATTGGTTTACGGCTAATAACCTACTTTTGAACGCCAAGAAAACGAAGTGCATCAAATTTACACTTCCCAACGTCAAGCAGATTAACAGCATTGCTGCTGTTAATAATAAATGATGAAACAATTGAATTCGAAAATCAAACTATTTTCTTAGGAGTCACTTTAGACTCGAAATTACAATGGCATCCACATATAGTCACCCTAGCTGGGAAACTTAGCTCTGCAGCCTATGCCGTGAGGCGAATCAGCCATCTAATAAACAGTGAAACTGCCAGGCTGGTATACTTCAGTTACTTTCACAGTGTTATGTCGTATGGAATTCTGTTGTGGGGTAAAGCGGCTGATATTGGGACCATATTTGTGCTACTAAAACGAGCTGTACGTGGCATTTATAAAATGCGCGGTCGAGCATCCGTAAGAGGAAAATTTGAAGAGGCGTGTGCGGAAAAACATCCATGAATTCAAGCTCAACGGTGATATCCATAACTATAACACTAGAAATAAAGATAAGATTGCTGAGCCTGGCCACCGCCTCGGTAAGGTTCGTACGTCTTTTGCTGGGAACTGTACACGTTTTTATAACAAAGTCCCCGCTGATGAAGTGAATTTGCCACTAAATAAATTCAAGTCTTATGTTAAGCGCTATTTGTTGAGGAGAGAGGAGAGGAATTCATTGAGGATAACGATGTCTTTAAGCCTGTAGCTTGATATGGTTAGTACAATACAAATTGAGAAATTATTAGGTACATTACTCTATGAAGCAGCTTTACTAGTGTCCAGTATTACCTGTTTTTCGTTTTTATTTTTTTTGTTTTTATTTAGTACTAGCTGTACCCGCGGCTTCGCCCGCGTGTGTTTGGGAGGTTTTGTTATTTTCATTTACTTTACCGGGCCTTAAATGTTAAACTTACACTTTCTACATGTCAATGTCCATCATACTGGTTATTAATTTTTTATTTAAGTATTAGCCTGTAGTTTCCCACTGCTGGGCAAAGGCCTCCCTCTTTTTCTTCCACGTGTCTCTGTCTATGGCAATCCAGTGGTTACTAATTCAAAATAGATAAGTTCATCCGTGTTAAGATAACTGACTTAAAGGCAAGCGTCGAGACTTGCGAATGCCAATGGCCGAGTTCCTACAGTAGTACGAGTATATGCTTCGGGCTGAAGGCTGACGTATTGCCTTTAGTTACCCCACCTGTCTTAAATTATCCCATTTAACGGTATGGTAAGCGTGTGAGCGCAGCGTCCAAGCGGAAAGTACTTCTGCAGCAGCAGGACAAATCTTCTAAGGGCGACGGAAGCGAGAATTGCTTCACCAGCCGGTTCACAGGGACCCAAAGTCAGGTGTCTTCAAGGGCTGAAGGGCCGAGGGTGGTTGAGTACTACGTAGGACTCAGGCCCGGAGCGTTGCAGCGAGAATTGCTTCAGTAGCAACAGTAAAACAGGGACCGAACAAACCTCACGGAATAATTATCTGAAAAGCGAACCCAATGGCTGAAGTAGGGAATGCTTCCGGTTAATATTTTGTATGAGAATTACCGATAATTTACCGGTTAACCGGTAATTTCTATGCAATTATTTACCGGTTTGCATTCCCTAGGCTGAAGGCCAGAGAGTGAGCGACAATGTATTCGAAGGCCAAAGACCGAGTACCGCGTAGGACTCAGGCACGGAGCGTCGCAGCGAGAATTGCGTCATTAGCAGCAGTATGACAGGGACCGGACAAAACTCAAAGGGTAATTATCTGAAGAGCGAACCCAAGGGCCGAAGGCCCGAGAGTGAGCGGTAATGTATGCGAAGGCCAAAGGCCGCCGAGTACCGCGTAGGTAGGGCCCGGAGCGTCGCAGCTAGAATTGCTTCAGTAGCAGCAGTATGACAGGGACCGGATAAAATGCCTTAAGGCATTAAGTCCGCCTCTTGCACACTTTTTATTTGTGCAATAAAGTTTAAATAAATAAATAAAAATAAAAAATAAAACTCAAGGGATAATTATCTTAAAAGCGAACCCGAGGGCTGAAGGCCCGAGGATGTGCGGCAACGATATACGAAGGCCAAAGGCCGAATACCATGTAGGGCCCAGGCTCGGAACGTAGCAGCGAGAATTGCTTCACCAGCAGCAGCATGACAGGGACCGGGCAAAACTATTGAGGTTGTATGCGAAGGTAAAAGGCCGAGTGCCGCGTGGAGCCCAGGCCCGGAACGTTGTAGCGAGAATTACTTCAGCAGCAGCTTGATAGTGACCGGGCAATAGTCATTGTCAACTGTCTTAGCGATCCCGAGGGCTGAAGGCCCAAGGGTGAGCGGCCATTGTATGCGAAGGCATTGTAGGCCGAGTACTGCGTAGGGCCCAAGCCCAGAACATCGCAGCGTGAATGGCTTCAGCAGTATGACAGAACCGCACAAAACTCAATGGTCAAGTGTCTTAAAAAAAAAGAATAAAATTTATTGCTGATGGATTCATGACTACCCTTTATATTGTATTGGGCTGATAAAGCGAGATAAAACATGTTGCTCTCGCGATCGGTCTGATCATTATTTTATGCTGTTGGGCAAACCCAAATCGGTAAATCTTAACTACCTGTTTTATCAGTTTTTAAGTACCTATATTGTAAGTAGGGTTCATGTACGCATAGATTTTGTTTCACCCCTGTTTTATTTTAAGTATAATGATGCCGAATATGGGTATAGATAAATAATATGTATGGTGAGAATAAGAAATCTCGTAAAGTGGATACTTACAACAAACGAAATTAACACGTTTTAATAGTAAATTGTTGCCGAGGGATGGAAAGCCGAGGCCTGGCAAAGGTCCGAGTCGGAAAATGCCTGTTTCCATTGAGGTATACATAGTGCTTTTCTCAAATAATGTGAGGAAATCAAACAAATTAAATTTCAACTATAAGTAATAATAAGTTTTTAATAAGGGTTAAGTGACATAGTACAATACAAAAAATAAGGCATGTTATTAGTTAATGTTAAATGTTATATTAGACATTCCGGGGCAATTTGTGAACGAAAAGGTATTTCTAGCATTTTGGCTGTCTTTCCACAGCATGAACATACCATGTCGTAAGTCGTGTTATATTTCTCCCGCGACTTAGCAGGAAGCAAGTTGTTCATTTTTAAGCGTGCTTCTTCTTTCAAATGAGACGGTTTGCCGTCTATTTCCATCTCACTGTCGTCATTTGAGCTCATACTATTTTAATTAATTTTAAAGAAAACGATAACTCATTTCACAACGAATTGCCGCCTTTTATTTTGTTGCATATTTTTTTCAAATCTATTACCACAGACAAATAATCGTCCGATACGCGCATGCGCCAATGCGCGCGCATCTCGAATCGCGACAACGTAACGTGTTTGCGATTATTTTGACATTTGTCTGGTTGAACGAAGGTTTCACTTGGCTGAATGCAACATTTCCTTAGTCATTTATTTGCAAACGTAGGATTTAAAAAGTTAACGCAGCGGATAAAAATGGATTTTCATACAGTCATTTTATTCCTAGGAGTAAATTGAATATGGAAACTCATTTTTTTCCGCTGCGTTTTTACTTTTTAAATTTGAAAAGAATAAAATTGAGCACTTCGCGTTTTCAATTTACGAACAAAATGCGACCTTTTCCGAGCATGTTTGAGAAAAAATTATTAACCTGCAATTTTTGATTAAAGGTAATCTCGTAATTTAAACCTCTGAAGAACACAACAGACCAAATCGCTTTTTTGTATACTAAAAACGTATTTTTCTTCTTCTTTCCTTGTCCCATTTACTTGGGGAATGTCTTTAAAGAATGTTTATCTACACTCACATTGTAAGTTCTCTAAAACGTGTTCGAAAACGGTAGGCAATGGCTAGCATTACCACAACCGATTTTACTATGATTAGCTTTTTATCTGTGGCAGTAACGTAATTTTAACTTTACATGCTCAAATATTGATATGTTATGAGTTTTGATAACATAATGTACGCCTGCACGCGCCCGCGCGGCCGCCGACACGCGCCCGCGCGACCGCCGGCACAATCGAGTTGGCCATGGCGGTGCAATGGCGGCCATTCTATGGTTTCCGAATACGGCATTTAGGATACATAATATGAGTGTAGATAAAGCAGTGTATGCAACTGTACGTAATTAGGCCTTAAAAACACTCGTGTGATCTTATTATGAAACTCGCCTGCGGCTCGTTTCATAAAACCACACTCATGTTTTAAGGACCCTCATTACGTAACAGTTACATAAACTACTATTGTACGATCAGGTCTGTAAATATGGCTTCATAATGGAATGGATATTTAATGTGACAATAACATGTATCCAAGACTTTACGCCTTGGTAATAGAATCGTGGCTACATATTTTTGACACATTAAATGTATCCATATTATCAGACGTGACTGCACATTAAAAGGATTAGGATCGTGTGTTGTTGGGTACCTACGTCCTACCCATACACAGTATACAGGCGCCATCTGTTATCACTTTGAAAAACTAAATATATATTAAAATATTGTTTTTAAATAAGCAGGATAAAAACTACCTTAGATGTTGCTCCGGAGTATAAACTGCTACTGTACAAAATTTCATAAAATTTTGTGCAGTAGTTTTTGGGTAGTGCGCGGACAAGAATTCCAAAAATCGTTGAAATGTACTTAGTTAACATTTCTAAGACTCCCTGAATTGGTTTTTTACAAATATCTTTAATGTACATTTTTTTCTCCTTACTCGTTTATTATATGTATTTGGACACTTAGAGACGTTATACATCTCTAAGTCTTGCATTCGCAAATATTTATATTTATAGATATATATTTAATGATCCTGACGCTTATAGAGACATGTACATCTCTATGTCACTTTCTGTATTGTAATTTAATTCACGCATGTAAAATACGAGCACAGAATATTGTTTCTCACCAGATTAAAAGTGGCTAGTTTTTATTAATTAATAAAGTCCGCCAGCTTGAACATGTCATGCTCCCTTAAAAGGCTCTGCTTATGGTGGCGTCGTTGATCGGGTCGCCACTTTCCCGAAGAAAGGCAAGGGAGGCGATGGCTGAGATATGCGTCATACTCGTGAACGGTTTTTTGTGGAGACCGGTCTGTTAAGGCTAACTGGGGCCACACAATTAGGTAACTTTTTATTAATCATATTTAATTTTAGTTTAATTGGCTTTAGACACAACATTCGGTGCTTGATTATCCATATTTTATTATTATGTAGAATATATAGATCAAGACACTTGGAGATCATCTCTAAGGATAATTTTGAAATAGTATGTTTATTGTATACTAGAATCACTTACTTTTTTTTATTATTATTTAAATTCAAAATTTGTTTCTAACTGTCGATGATGGATTATTATAATTTGGAAATTTATGTAGAAGACACAGTTCAGGTAAGAAAGTATATCAAACTTGTATGTAATTCATTTTCAAATAGTCAGATTTGGACTTTGGTATCTTTTTTCTTTGGTATTTTTCTTAAACTATAACCTATTGTTGGTTGTAGTTGTAGTATACCTAAGTAGCTTGGTTACATTCCTGCAAAATAGAATCTTGAAAGACACTAAAACATAAATTTTATGTAAAAGGACGTAACCCGACCGACGTTTTGTGTAAGACACAGTTTGGGTAAGAAAGTATATCAAACTTTTGTTTACGTCGTTTTCAAATAGTCAACATTATTTTTTCTTTGGTATTTCTCTTAAATTGGTTTAATATGTTTTCTTGTAGAACAACGCATTTATATGTATTTTTAAGTTTTGATGTACTGTTGTTTTGAAAAAATAAGTCCCGCCGAGTTTCTTGCCGGACATAATTCTTTTCGGGTCAGAGGAGTAGAGTTAGAACCGGTGTAGTTTTTTTTTTATCTCTTTTACTTTGACGTGTAAAAGTGCCCATGTGGCCTACTTACTGAATAAATGTTTGAGTTTGTGTATTTTAGACTAGCTTTTGCCCGCGGCTTCGCTCGCGTTAAATTCGGGGTAACACGGTTCCCCTTTCCTAATTTAAAACACAGAAGAGAACTCGGAACAGAATAAACCGCACACAAATAGTCCGCATACCAATTTTCAGCTTTCTACCTTGAAAATTGCGGAATGCTCGATACAAACTTCCACCCCCCATTTTAGGGAAGTGGGGGGTTAGAAAGAGTCAAAAAGTAGCCTATGTCACTCTCCATCCCTTCAACTATCTCCACTTAAAAATCACGTCAATTCGTCGCCCCGTTTTGTCGTGAAAGACGGACAAACAAACAAACACACACATACACTTTCCCATTTATAATATTAGTATGGATATGGATATGGAAGTATGGATTCGACAGTATTGAATAACATATGTATTTGTCATGACGTATAGCTATTAGATACTTACTCTTTTGGGAATAATATGAGCTCCCAATGCTCCTGGGTCCTTTACGAGCTAATACGATAACAAAATAGTAGTTTATGTAACTGTAACGTAATAAGGCCTAATTAGAGAGGGCAGAATTGCTCATGGCAAAAACCAAACGTCAATAGAGTTGGAACCTTGAATTTTATCGACTATCGCATAAACTGAAATTATATTTACCTAGCGTATCTTTATTTATTTATTAACAAAACTAAACCTCAAATCCATAAGCAAACAATAATAGACTTCATATGAACATTATTGAATAACATGTGGATTATTATTAACTAGCTTTTGCCCGCGGCTTCGCTCGCGTTAAATTCGGGGTAACACGGTTCCCCTTTCCTGATTGCCCCCCGCAATGCTCCATACAAACTTCCACCCCCATTTTAGGGAAGTGGGGGGTTAGAAAGAGACAAAAAGTAGCCTATGTCACTCTCCATCCCTTCAACTATCTCCATTTAAAAAATCACGTCAATTCGTCGCCCCGTTTTGCCGTGAAAGACGGAAAAACAAACAAACACACACATACACTTTCCCATTTATAATATTAGTATGGATTTATTTTTTTCCATGGAATGTTGCAACAAACGAGAAATATTATCAAATCTAGATAAAAACTATTATCGTTTTTACCTCTTTAAACTCAGGTGAATGTGTTTTACTCGTTTATGTGAGTTTCAATTCAATTCAATATTTTTTTAGTTGCTTTAAGTGAACCTTACATTTAGAGCAGTATATTGTTGAGTTGTTTTCGTTGTAAGTAATACAAGGATACTTCTTTATCCATTTGTTAATTGTTTTCTTTTTGGATTAACCAATTTTTACAAACATGAATTAGTTGCAAAAAGACTGACACAGGCAGGCATGGCAGTTATGCAATTTACTTTTAATCTAATCAAAGAGATTAATGTTAAAGTCAGAATTGTAAAAGGTTACTGAACTTATCGATAGCTGAAAAAGTCAATAAAATTCAACGTTCCAACTATATTGACGTTTGATTTTTGCCATGTGCAATTCCGCCCTCTGAGTAATTACGTACAGTTGCATACACTGCTTTATCTACACTCATATTATAAATCCTATATGTATGAAGTGTTCGGAAACCATTAGAATGACCGTCATTGCTCCGCCATGACCAACTCGATTATGCCGGCGGTCGGGCGGGCGCGTGCTGGCGATCGGAGGTGGGCAGATTTTCATTACGTTACCGTAGGTAATTAATTTTCATACGTTTTTACCACCCTGTCACAGATAAGATAATACACTGATGTTACGTTACTGGTTGCAATAATGGTGGTAATTACATACGGTTTCCGAATACGGAAAAGAGGATTTATGTGATTGGTGTAGATAAACATTATTAAAGCAATAAAATGTATTTTATTCCTTATTCCTTCATAAATAAATAATCATAAAATAACGACTCTAATGTTTATTACAACAAAACCCGCAAAAAACTCAAACAAGCGTGAAACAATAAAATCGATTCATAAAATTTGTTTGTTTGTTAAACAAGGTTACGAAATTTCGAATAATTATAATAAATGTATCCGATCCGATCTGATAAAAGTAAGGTTGTGCCAATCGCGCAGTTGACACACATGTGGTGGAGCGGCCTTCGCCTGTTCTTGATACTTTTCCTCGAAAATGTTCATTATCTTAATTTGCTGGGGAATTCGGAAGGTAATATATATAAAAAAAACAGAATATATAAACTCTTTCGAGTATATATAATTAGAACACTTTTCAATAGTTATCATCAATAGCAGCTTTTGATATCTCAAACAACGCTCATCATGTCACAACCCTTCTGTCTACTCTTGTCTCTATATCCGTATAATTGTCGGCGTTATCACGCGACAATCATTTTATACCATTCTGTAAACAGGGAAATAAATATTCCTATCGTACAATGTGCACACGCGAATCGAACCCTCTCACTGAAAAGAAAATATTTACCTAATTCAACCAACAATTCGATTTTATATAAACTTATCAAAAACATGATTATTGTGACAATTTTTTTTAACACAGTTGCTCAAAGAAATGCCTTGCTAGTATTAGTTTATCGTGCGGAAAGTTCGATTTCTCGCACGCTAGTCACAGCTCAGAATTCATGATCATTCATTACGAGAGCGTTCGGATAAATAGTACTAAGGTAACCTTAAAGTGACTAATTGTCATTTTTGTAATTTATTCGCAACTGTATTAAAAAACGTCGTTCGATACACGGACGGAATGTCATTCTTCACTCGTGCAGAGTTCTGCCACTCGCCTACGGTAAAATGTCTCGGAACTCGTGGAATAATGACATCCTTTCCGACCTAGTATCGAAATGTACTATTCTAGTTTCATTTTCTTTTATGGGCCAGATTGTATTGAATTTTGGTATTTTCTCTAATCAAATTAGTAGGAGCATCGACAAGATCGGACGGACAGCGACAGACAGATCGAATTTATTAAGAAAATATGTATATAAATCCATACTAATATTATAAATGGGAAAGTGTATGTGTGTGTTTGTTTGTTTGTTTGTCCGTCTTTCACGGCAAAACGGGGCGACGAATTGACGTGATTTTTTAAGTGGAGATAGTTGAAGGGATGGAGAGTGACATAGGCTACTTTTTGTCTCTTTCTAACCCCCCTCTTCCCCAAAATGGGGGGTGGAAGTTTGTATGGTTTGTTACCCCGAATTTAACGCGAGCGAAGCCGCGGGCAAAGGCTAGTAAATAATAAATAAATATTACAAGACAATCTTACACAAATCGACCTAGGCCCACAGTAAGCTCAATTAGGCTTGTGTTATGACTGTTATGAGTACTAGACGACGATAATTATATATAATAGATAAATATTTATAAATACTTAAATACGTAAAAACCGGCCAAGTGCATGTCGGACCACGCATAAGGAGTGCCGTACCTTCAATATAATAAGAACGAAACTAATACCAAAAGGTCGTATCTGATGCCTATGGAAGAAGTTTTTTGGATATAACTCAAAAATGGCTGAACCGATAATGTTCAAAATAATTTTCGTAGAAATTATATGATAAGGCACATCGCCTCAAATTTTTTCATATTCTTTGGACTTACGGTTCAAAAGTTACGGGGGGGGGACACAATTTTTCTGACTTTCGAAGCGATTATTTCAGAAAAAAATCACAAAATGGTCATAGAAACCTCAATGTTATTTTTAAAGACCTATCGATTGATGTGTCGCATGTTGATATTTGGTAAAAAAAAATTTTGAAATTTAGTTACATCTATGGAGCGCACAGTGGCCTGGCCTTAGGTCATAATTAAAAAAATGCATGTGTCAATTTTAAATATCCAATGATCGTTTATTATTCACCTATACATGTACTCCAATCGGGTATAAATAGATCTTGGATTATTAACTATTTTCATTCTCTTACGAACCCCGAAAGTGACCATATCACCCGTTTCTGCGCGCTCCCTTTTCTGCGACTCATTAAGCGATCGGTCATTAGTAGTGAATTCCTGTGAAAGTTCTATTTTAGTGATTATTAGTATTATGCATCTTCAAGAATCAGTTACGTTATTTTGTTTTACATATAGATTTTGTTCTGTTTATGTAATATATAGTAATAATAACGGGTCTACGCCATGACTAACTTACATGCGAAACATTATAAGAATATTTTTTTTAATGAAAGTTTTAGTTATGTTATTAAACTCGCTGAAGGATAAAATTTCATTCATTTGAAAGCTTGATCTTTGTAGATTAATAGACATACAACTTTGTTTGCCTCATTCTGCCACTTTAGTATTTAGAATCCTGCTACGCCTAAGTGGGCCTACGCGTAGCGGTACTACGAAAATATAACGTTACAATATTAACCATTTAGTTTTATTTTTTTCAGATGATATGTACGTCGGATCATTACAAGGGGATTTGTATTTGAACTGTGGGTGTCTAAGAGTGGTTCAGATGTAGAAAAGCGTCGCCAAGTGATACAACATTTGATTGAAATGGTCCCATATGCAGATAACGTGAATACTAGCAACTTAGAAAAAGTCATAAAGTACATTTGCGAACGAATTGTGTTTTTTTCGAAATCGTGTTCGAGAACCAAATCTAAAGTTCTAATGAAACATTCCGAATGGTTCAACGAGTTGCAAAGTGTTAATCTCCTTAAAACATGTACGTTAACCAAAAATACTTTGAACGTGGAATCCGATCAACAATCCGCTATCCGCTGAAATCACCGGTATACAACAGAACCTAATAGAAAGGTGTGAAACTATTTTGGAGTGCATATGATCTGGATATAAAATAAATAAATTTGACGAGTATGCTACAGAAACGGCGAAAGAACTGATGAAGGTATACGATTGGTATCCTTTACCATCTTCTGTACATAAAGTGCTCGTACATGGTGCTATAGTTATAGAAAACGCTTTAGTTCCTATAGGTGAATTATCCGGAGAGGCTGCAGAGTCAACGAACAAAAATATAAAGATCTTTCGACGCAACCACACACGGAAAATGTCTCGGGATCTCACTAACAAAGATCTTATTCACAGGCTTCTGCTGAATTCAGATCCATTTGTCACCTCCAGTAGAAAGTTGCCCCGAAAAAAAAAATCTACTCTCTCTATTGAAGTTTTAAGTTTATTAGATGTTACTGAATAACGTAGAATTTAATGTTTTAATTTATGTATTATTTAATTTTTATATGCACTTATTGTTTTTATTGATATTTGTTTTACATGAATTATTTTAAAATGTATATTTATTATTTATATTGTAAGGCATGTTATGTTTAAGAAATAATAAATGTTTAGTTTAATGAATAGTAATAATCATATACTTTTAAGGTATTTTTAAGTTTTTTTTTACATAAACACAATGTTTTTTCATGTACCTATTTCGTTTCATACTTTTTATTAAATTTAGCATGCAATATACCTAAATACGTGTTTCATTGAACTTTACTAGTGGTAAATAGTATTTTAAAAGTATTTGTTACCAGAAAACAAGATAAGTAAGAATCAAATTAATTATGGCCGCCTTACTTAGGCGCGTCGGCCACTGTGGAGCGCCCCCCTAAAAATATTTTTTTTTTCTAATTTAAATACATAACTAAGTAGCGGCATACAAAATACACCTTATGTGTAAATTTTATTCAGATACGTCGTATTATTTCCGAGTAAAATGGCTGTGACATACGGACGGACAGACAGACAGACATGACGAATCCATAAGGGTTCCGTTTTTTGCCATTGGGTTACGGAACCCTAATAACTCAGGAACAAATATCAGTGATAAACACACAAACAAATGCCCTGACCAGGATTCGAACCCGGGACCTCCTGCTTCGTAGGCAGGGTCACAACCGACTGGGCTAGGAGGCCGTTGATGTATGATCATATTGTTAGTTAAACTGGTTAATCCAACAATAAGACTCGTCTGCGTCCGATGACCAATAGTAATGCTTCAGCAGCCTGTGCAATAATCTATTCCATTCTGCAAACGTTGGCTATTAATAGACATACTGAGATTGAAGTAAATGTGTCATAATTGCATTATCTTCCTTCCTTCTTCCTAGTCATGATTGTGCAAATGTGTTGCTGATGGATGATGGCCACAGATTACGGTATTTTATCACATGTTTAAGACAAGATAAAGGACTTGTAATTTGTATAAGACTTAGAGAATTCAACCCGGATGCAGTAGCCACGTCTGTCATTTTCTAGATAGAAAAAGTCTGCCTATTTTTGCGGGGGAGGGGAACGTCAAATGTATGGCTAAGTACAAATAGCTACGTCAGATAAACGTCAGTCCATACATGTGTATGACCACTGGTCATTTGGTTTTCGGCAGAGGGGAACGCCTGTCAATGACGACTCCAGTTGGTTGAATTCTCTAAGGTATAAGACTATTTCAAAAATACAACTTGTATGGGAACTGCAAACTTGCCACCGAGTGGATCATTCTCCATTTCTCTATATGGAATACAAACAATATTAAAAATTGAAGCATACATATTGCATTACATTAATTACATATATATTTACATGACCCTTTAATAGATGGAAACAGATTATATTTTCAGCAAGTTTATTATTTCTTTTCACCAGGCAAGAGTTGTTTGAGTTTGAATATTCTTCATGGCTAACCTATTAATGTGGATTTTCAACCGACTTCAAGATTTCGAAGGAGGGTTCCCAATTCGTCGGGATTTTTGTTTTTTTTGCTATTTTTTTTGTATGTTCACCGATTATTCGAAGACGGCTGGGCCGGTTTGGAAAATTATTTTTTGTTTGAAAGAGTATACTTCACAGTTGGTCCCATTGTAACCAGGTCAGGATCTGATGATATGATGCTGGAGAAATCGAGGGAACTCTTCAACTATTATAGGCACACCTATAGTGATTTGAGTATTTTTTACAGCAGCTCGAGCATTTGCTTTTGGAAAGGTGGATGCTATACTCTATGTCTTTAGGTATTTAAATAAAAGTAAACAAAAATTTTTTACATTCTCGGGTAGTTATAATAACTTTTATTGGTTAACCAATCAAATACAAAACTGCCTGGATCTGTCACTTAACGACCTGGCTTTAACCAATATTATTTGATCGTGTAATGATTTCATGTACCCTCAACTGGCTTAAGGAGCCATTTGAGGGTAGATCTTATTTACTTTTATTTAAATACCTAAAGATACAGAGTATAAGTGAAGTCGGTTCTTTTTTATTTAAAATTATTGGTCATTATTTTTCTGCTGATGGTAAATGGTTTAGGAATCAAGCTACATGCAACATCATCCTCATCTTCCTAGTGTTTGTTCCGGCTTTCTTTCAATTGAGCCTGGGGTCCGCTTGGCAACCTAATCCCATAAATTGGCGTAGGCACTAGTTTTTACGAAAGTGACTGTCATCTGACCTTCCAAACCAGAGGGGAAACTAGGCCTTATTGGGATTAGGTCCGGTTTCCTCACGATGGTTTCGTTCACCAAAAAGCAACTGATAGATTTAGGTATATCAAATGATATTGCGTACGTTCCTACGCTCCTAGCGTTTGTCCTGGCTTGAGATCCGCTTGACAACCTAATCCCATGAATTGGGGTAGGCCCTAGTTTTACTAAAGTGACTGCCATCTGACCTTCCAACTCAGAGGGCAAATTAGGCCTTATTGAGATTAGCTCCGGTTTCCTCACGATGTTTTCCTTCACCGAAAAGCGACTGGTAAATATCAAATGAAGTTCCGTAGAAAAATTTTGTAAAAAAACAGTGGTAGTGGTACGAGCCGGGGTTTGAACCCGAAACCTCGGGATTGAAAGTCGGGCATCTTACCGCCAGGCTACCAGCTCCTTATTGACGTATATACAGGCGCTACACGCTACACAACGACAGCGACAATATCGCTATTCATTGTCACTTCGTCCTATTTTATCGCATATATCAATTTAACACTTCATTGTCACGTGTCACGTTGAAGAAGCATGCATCGCTTAACAACGGGTGAGAAACAAATGAACGTCGTCCGTTTTCTAAACACCTTACGCGTTGCGTCGCACAAGGAAACAGCGGGCATTAAAGGCATTACACATTACATACCCTTGCGGGGTGTTCCGCGATGCATTTCCTGATGTATTTATAGACCTAGGTCGTGTGGGCCTTGGGCATGCTGTTTATCAGTTGCGTATGCTTCGGCAACTGGTGTGACAAGGGTTTTCCTGTTTTTCATTCAGTGAAGAATACTAAGCGACGGTGTGTCAATCAATATACTTCTGGTTAGGTATTCTGGGCTTCCTATGTACATAGGTTTATGCAGTAAATAAATAGATAAAAACTAAGAAGTAATAAATGTTCCTGAAGTAATAAAATGGCAACGTTATCTTATATAAGTACAGATTTATGAGACACGCACGACTCAGACGAGCTGCCAAAACACAGCTTGGATCGGAAATTAAAATTGGTGTTTTATTTAAGTTTAATAACTGTTCAGCAGGCGAGGGCTGTAAATATGCGATAGAGGGCTTTCTTTTTTACTGCCCGTGGTGAGTACACAATTTTACGTTTCCACCTGGCCATGATGCGAGTTTTACCGGACGCGTAGCGTAACTGTTATTTATTTTAACGGCCTCCTAACCTAGTCGGGAGTGACCCTGCCTATGAAACAAGAGGTCCCGGATTCGTATCCTGGTCATGGCACTTATTTGTGTGTTCATCACGGATATTTGTTCCTCAGTTATGGATGTTTTCTATGTATTTATCTATTATGTATATCGTCGCCTTCGTTGCACCACAAGACAAGCCTTATTGAGGTTACTGACCTGTATTCTGGACCTCTTGCTTCATAGGCAGGGTCACTCCCGACTAGGCTAGGAGGCCGTTAAAATAAATAACAGTTACGCTACGCGTCCGGTAAAACTCGCATTATGGCCAGGTGGAAACGTAAAATTGTGTACTCACCACGGGCAGTAAAAAAGAAAGCCCTCTATCGCATATTCACAGCCCTCGCCTGCGGCTCGGGTCACAAATACCTGCGGTTTCGGGCTTTCTTTGTTTTACAGTTCTTGGTAAGTAATTTACTATTATTTGTCAACGTGCATACTAAATGGTCTTTTGTAATCCGACAGTTCTAAGAGATATTATCTTAGTAATATTTCTTTACAAAGCTACTTCAAAGCGATCTTTTATATCGGGCAAAAAAAGGTCTCATGGAAAATCTTTCGCCTTGATAACCAGAATTTAAAATAATAAACAATTATTTAAATAAATTTATTAAGTTAAATATTAACCTCGCCATCACCTATGTTGCCCCTTGGCCCATAATATTTTTTCATTTAAGTACTTAAATGTAGATTTGCACGAATTATGCTCAAGTGTGGCGCCGGCATTAGATTACAGATGTTATGTCAGGCGGCTGCTGCGCTGACCTCACGGAAATGCTACCGGTGTACGTAGCGTCTGCAAATTAACACTATTTTTGTTTTATTTTCATCATCATTTACTAAAGTACCTAAGCCAGGAAGGCTCTTGTCGGTGGAGTCCAATCCTGTCGATTCGGAGTGTATTGGTTTCCTGATAGCGTGTTTCAGAACGTAGCTGCGCTGTCATCGGACCGAACCGTCAAGAGGGACTCTCGCGAGATCCTTATGATCGATCTAGGCATTGTTGTGTATTTAATTTAGAAATAAATCGTAAATCCAAGACTTAGTGCTTTTAACTGTATCATTCCTGATACCAAAGAGAATGTCTAAGAAATTGTTATGCTCCCTGTAGCATTAATAGATGGCGTTGTACGGCCCCATTAATTATGCAGTAAATCTGGTTTGCTCTGGTTCAGATGGCGCTTCAGAATTACCGTATAATGTATGGGGCCGTACAGCGCCATCTAGTATAGCTATCAAACTTGGATCATAAAACATTCTCAGACTGTGCCCCTTTATTTATACTTTATCCTTGCAAGTTCGTCTTTAAGTAATTTTAGGCTATCCTCTGCCTCTCGTCTCTGCAATCCTGTCTTCAATAATATTTAAAAAGAAGCTGCCATGCTGTATTACATGGCCCAACATCATGCATGTGGGCGTTCTTATAGCTTAGTAGGGTTTTATTTGCACAGTTTATATACCCGACAGCCGAAAAGGTCTGAGATTTATTGATCTTCTCTAAGAGTTTAGTTAGCTCCTAATATTTCCTTACAAATGACGGAGTCACTGGTGTTCTGAAAACAATGCATTTAATTTTATGGGATAAGCATTGGGGTTACCTAAACAATTTAGGAACATGAAAGCGAGTAAAGACGTTACGTTTTAGAAACGATAAAATAAAACTTGAAAAGCTTCTATTAAGCTTCTTAATAATACGTAAGAATAGTCATAAAATTTGTTATGGATCAAAGTCACCCCCGAACGAAAGTTACAGCATACATACAAAAAATGTATGTAACAATACAATAACATAGGTATTGCACAAATGCACCTCAAAAACAACGTTTAATAACAACCACAGTAAAATAAAGTACCTATATTTAGTATTTAAATTTCTTTGCTATCCCTACACCACTCCATTGACCTTCCTCAATGTCTCGCGACAATAGGCCTTTCACAGTTATCTGACAAGCACAACGAGACATCCCGTAAAACCGCTCTTATCCCTAACACTTAGAGTTGAATTTAGCTTTAGACTATATTCATACAAAGTGCATTGAATATTTAGATTATCTGCTGATCTAATCTAATTATGCTAACAATAAATCAGTTTTATTTGTTTTTAATAAAGCACCGGAAGTGGAGTTGAAGTGGAAATACAGTCCAAGAGGCGAGTGAATGCCCATTATACTGAAGCACACAGTGTGGTAATTTTATAGTAGTTCTTTCACTTCTCGGGCTGTTAGGCTCTGAAACAATTTACCTAAATATCTTGCTGTGTTTAAGAAATACCTTAAAGAATACGTATTATCTGTCTCTCCCCTGATACGTTATCTTGTAACTCCATTAAATGGCTTTTGTAACTACCTGTGGCAAATAGTATATATCTTGCTCCTCGCTTGTATTTTCTTTTTATCATTTTGTTTTATATGTATGGTTTATGTAGGTTTATTTTATTATTTTTTATTTTTAAATGCGTAAGTTTATTATTGGCTAGTTGATTTGCATTTGCAACACCTACGTATTTCTGATTGTTTTCAATGGTTTCCACTTCCCAAAGGTTGTCTGGAAGAGATCGCTTTTTAGCGATAAGCCCGCCAATTGTTTTACCTCTACTTTTACTGTTTGTAACTTGATTTTATGAGTTTTTTATTTATTTTGAGGTGTGCAGTGCAATAAAGAGTATTTACCTATGTTATGTTATGTGGTCATTCAGTCCCCTTCAACATATATTTGACGAATCCAAATATTATGGTGATATTTTATGTTAAATCCTACTTCTACAAGATATCTTTGAATGCCACCGAATCTATACCTACATCCAATTTAATTAGTCACTCTAGTCATATTATATTATTTCACATTCAGAGGCGTTTTTAGACCAGAATTTAGATTAAAGCACCTACACATGTATGACTAAGGTGCTAAATTGGTCTGTCATCATAGTTGTGTTACTTTTTGCACTTGCATTACAAATACCTACATAAAAGGAAAAGAAGGAAATAAAAATGATCGCGAAAGACTTCCCACACTTGAAGGATTGGCATTTCTAGCGGCCTAGAAACGATAAGATAACCTCTACCTACACTTAGTTCCCAGCGGACCAGCTTAGTTCCCACAAATAAAGAATATTTATGCAGTCGCTGTGGCCGAAATCGGTTAGGAAGAGAGAGAGAGAGAGAGAGAGAGAGAGGCCTACTTATTTAATTTTCAATTTCCTTCTCATCTTCGCCATACAATTCGCTATTACAAAAATCAAATTTCATGTGTCTCCATCTCTGTCAGTCCAATAAGGGATGGGGATGAATACAGACGACCCGACTTACACTTGCAGAGCGGTATCTCGCTGATCTCGCTCAAGCACCGGCGCCGCATGCGGAAACCGCAGCAGTGTGAAAGCCGCCTTCATATTAGACGGAGAGCTAGCCATGTCAGATATGACACAATAATGAGAGCGACGAAACCCCTCTCGTTAGTTGGATATACTATGCTTATTTCTAGATCCGGACATCTGGCAGTTGTAAAGTGGTGGAGGTCAAATAATGCAATCCACTTTAAGAATACAAATCCTAGAGTTCTGGTTTTGATGCAGTATTATGAAAAATTATATAAATAATTAGATCATATCACTGCCAAAAGATTTTGATGGGAGAAAGTAGTCCAGAGCGACGTATAATGTAATTCATAGTTTGTCGCCTACTGTTTCTGTTTCCGAAATATTATGCAATGTTTTTTGTTCTAATGTTAAAATATAGGCCCCTTCCTCTATAAATAAAATAACTTCGGCAGTTTTTAACTTTTTTGGTATTACTTTTTTCCAGTTTAAAACCTTTGCTAGTCTGTCACTCTGACATCCACCCATTAAAAGCTGCCAGATTCCCGGATCTAGCAATAAGGATAGTATTGCAATCTTACTAGATGGGTTTCATTGCTCTCATTATTGTGTCATATCTGACGTTGCCAGCTCTTAGGCCATATCGGCTGTTATCGGTAGCCCGCTCGCTGTCCTTCACGGAACTGGAAAAACACGATGCCAATATAAATGCAAATAAAAATCCGAAATTAACAATGTTAAATATTAGAGCCCCAAACAGACCTTGTATTTATACGTTTTGGTTAAAAAAACACCATAGTAAGCATCGTTTAACGCAAAAACACAATGATACATTATCATATTTATCGTACACGATCAATACGAATATTTTATTTAAATTATTAATGATCGCGTGGGACGGGACGCTACAGTCTACATTGTTTATTTGTTAAATGAAATTAATTATCATTGAATCATCTCATTTGGTTTGATCAAATCATATTGTGTTAAGGAAGGTCATTATTTCAACAACTTGACACATGACAGAGTCAGGTTTCTATACCAATATAGGCAGTTTGTCCCTAATACTGCATGGGTAGGTTCATTGTCTTACGAAAACGCGAATATTAATTTATATTTACTCTACAGCGTATCAATATCGCGAATATAACGAAATGTATAAACTCCTATTTGAGTATTTAAATTTATTATTATTATTCACGGAAACAAAATCGTCATAATCTACAATGTACGAGTAAGCAAATATAAGTTTACTATGTCTTAATATATTTTGAATCTCCTTCGGGTATAATCAATCACTTTTGCCTTCTTCCTATCTTTTTAACGTTTTTAAATTTTAATGTTTCTAATTATAACATAAAAAAACTTTAATAACATAATAATGAACATAATAAAGGTGTGCTAATCTATCAAACTAAAACTACATTAAAATAAACTAACTAAAACTAAAAACCTAACTTAAAAATAAATGACTAAAAGCTTACCACTAAACCAAGAGTACCGGGACCCTTTGGCAGAGTTCCCATCACGCAGGCTGCATCCCGCGCTGCATCGCAATGGCAATCCTTTGTGCGAGATCGAGGATCGCCTTCCCATCTGTACTGGACGTGAATAATTAACCAATTCCTTTACTTTTTAAGTAATGATGGATATTATATAGACATATTTTTCCAAACTTGGATACAAACTAATTACATTGGATTGAAAATTAAGTTAATTTGAGCTTTTGTTTGATAACTCTTGGATCTACTAAATCACAGTTACGCAAAGACGGCACTCGCGAATTGGGACAATCATTTGTAAACTCGTCAACGTTGACTAGAAATGGCTAATATGTTACTGCAACTAGTCTATACATACGTCCTTCTAGAATAGTAGAGTAGAATAAAGCTCAGAGCGCGTGTTGTAAGCTCTATTATAGCGTATGTCACATGACACGATCGTTGATTCCACTAATTTAGCCACAAGGTTACTGGACTTCTTCTTAGGCGTAACCCTGGCAAAACTGTCATGGAAAGCGACTGCTATTTAACCTTACAACCCAGAGGGGAAACTAGGCCTTATTGATCAGTTCCTGTTTCCTCACGATAGTCACGATGTTCCTCTGGATTGAAAGTCGGACGTCTTACCGCCACGGTAGGCGCTTCGCTTCCAAAAAAACCGGCCAAGTGCGAGTCGGACTCGCACACCGAGGGTTCCGTAGAAACCTATAAAATTTAAAACAATATTTTTGTGTTTGATTTTACTAAAAATGTCTACTTTTATATGACTTTGCTTCGTGTTCGTACGCGAACAGTTTTGAGCTTCGATAATTCACAAGTGCGGTTTTCTTTTTTAGTTAGAGAATATGATACGATTACTTATACTAAAAATTTTTTCTAAGTTTTTGACGTCGCGCTAAGTATTACATAGATATTTGGTAATAACAACAAGAAAATATTATACAATATATATTTTCCTTTACCATACTATTGCATTCAACTACATAATTTCCACATCGTCTGTCATTTTATAAGAGTTTGGTCAATAGATTATATGAGCATATTCGAAAACAATTTGTCAAAATATAAGTGACCTTGGATTCTAAACGAATTACAAATGGCTAAGACGACATATGCTCTTGTCAAAACCGTTATAAAATGTGAAGTTATGTTGCAATAGTAAAAAGCAATAGCCTGGTGGAGAAAAATAAAACTTACATTATCTTTACTATGTGTAGCAAACAAATACATGTATTATACCTAGCGCAATGCGTACAATTGTTAGATTTTTTATTATTATTAGTACTTAACGTATTCTAACAGGTCACAAAATAAAATCGGACTTGTGATTTATGTCATTTTTATAGGTTAAAAACCCACCAACAAACCCACGCACATTTGAAAAGGGGCGCGTCACTAATTTATCATATCTTAAACCATAAGCAGTTTTATCAATCATCTTCCAACAAGTTTAACCCGAAAAGAGACTTCAGGCATAGCAAAATTAGCCACTCTAAATTAAACTCGAAGAGTTTTTAATACGAGGCAATTAGTGTTGTTTTCTGACCTTCTTTAAGACTGCGCCAAAATAAATAGGCGTAAAAAATTAAAGCTCGTCTGTTTATACTAATGACCTCATGAGCATTGTATGATAATGTACTTTTGAACACGGTGTTCGGTAATCGAAGAGTTCCAAATATACTCATGACAAAAGAGATTAAAAACCACAGACTGTTGACCACGCTGCTTAATTGATAATGAAACTATCTTGAAAACGTCGTCTATTTTCTCCATCTGCTAATTATCATTATTCGCTTGCCCTTGTTCCATTTCCTTGGAATCAGCGCAGCATGTTTTTTGTTCCACACTTCCATCGCCCGTCACCTCAATATTCACATCCTTTCGTCTCCTATCATTTCCATCTTTTCCTAGGTTTACTTCTTCTCTTTCGTCTCTCCACATTCATTCTTAATACTTTTCTCGTAACATAACTTCCGCTCCTCCAGGCCGCATAATCACACCTTGTTAAAAGAATTCAAATTGGAAAACCCCGTCTAATTTGAACAATGCAATAGATAGATCACCGTATCTTCCTAATGCTGTTTTAGTGTTGTTCCCACCCCTAACAAATTTAGAAATACAGTCCAATCCGGAAGAAAGCTTGAAACTTTGCACTTAATACCTAACTTGCTCGTATAACAGTACCTACGAAAAAAATTGAAGTGGAAAAAGGTCGTCAAGTGATATATTGTTTCACCAACCAAATTTAGTGCAAAGGTGCAATAGAAAGAAGTGGGCCTATGTACTCATATGTATGTACAGTCATCTAGTAGGTAGGCTTTTTAAGTTTTCTGCCGAGCACTTTGGTAGAGGACACTAAAAAGTCTCAAAAGCCAAGGCTTCAGAGGTCAGCCTGTATATCCGTTTTCGGTGATCTAAATACATAACACACCATAGCCTACATAAAGCCGTATGTTAGCTGCCTAAACTTAGCCAATTTCGATCTTACTGTGCAACTGAATTGGTTCTAAATTTGCATCCAATCAATTTGGCTTTAGGAGCGCCGTGTCGCACATGTGTATCGTGTCAGACATGTTTTAATTTGCCGCCGGCGACATGTCGCCATGCTTGTCACTATAATATTATGCACTATGCAGCGTTGTTATTAGGAATGTAATTAAATAAGGGACTTTTGGTCTAGTTGCTCAAATATCAGCGACAACAATTCGCGTCTCAGTCTCAGTTGCAACGTGCAGTATAGTCAGTCGGGGCAAGTAACCACGGAAGGGCAACTGTAGCTGTGCTGAAGGTACCCTTAATATCGGCAAGGGTTTCAGGCCGTTTCAACGTGGCCGTACTTTTCCCAGCAAGGAGTAAAGGTTAATCACGGTTGAAGGGCCTCTACCCCTATACTTACTGCGATATCTAGAGTAGGCGCAGTGCACAGTGCCCCTACTGACCTTAAGAGATCACGCCGAGTACACAGTTTTCAATGTAGATGGAATGCAATCCGTCTGCGTTGGACTAAGATACACCTTAAAAGTACATCATGATGAAACACTCTTTTCAAGCTTATTTTTAATACCTCGCCCTTTATTGCTGACTGTACAAAGTAACTTGGTAGGAAGAGTTCTTAACAAATAATGAACATTTGGTTTTATCAAAATTAGGTAGATTTAAGCTCTAAATACTTAGAAACTCATTACTCAGAAATAAAAATAGAACAGAGTTCCCTTTTATGGTTTGAATGACATTATAATGACTTCATAGTATTGTAATACATACTCCATCAATTACATCTATCTATACATATAATAAAGCTGAAGAGGGTCGAAAGTTTGTACATGGAAGATAATCGAAAAAAAGTTGGCTGGGGATACTTAGAATCGATAATAGAACACCGTCCAACAATTTTTAGAATTTTTGTCTGTTTATCTGTTTGTCTGTTTATTTGACCGCGCATCACGTGAAAACGGCTGAACGGATTTTAATGAAATTTTGTATAGAGATAGTTTGAGTCCCGGGAAAGGATAATATATAGTTTTAATCCCGAGAATCAACCCTGGTGGGGGTGAAAATGGGGTTGACAGTTTGTATGGAGAATTTTTAACCGCTAAAACGATTTACATGGGAATGAGTATGGAGATAATTTGAGTCTCGAGAAACGTTATAGGATAGTTATCAAATCCTTGTGGGGGTAAAAAGGGGGTTGGAAGTTGGTATGAGGAATTTTTTACCGCTGAACTGATTTAGATGAAAATTGGTATAGAGATAGTATGAGTCTCGAGAAAGGACAAAGGATAGTTTCATCTTCAAAAAAGCCCCCCCCCCCCCCCCCCCAATTTTACTTTAGAACCGTATGTCCAAAAAATTTTAAAAAAATTATGGAAGTGAAGCCTGAAAGGTACTTTTAATAAAAACTATCTATACATATAATAAAGCTGAAGAGGGTCGAAAGTCTGTTCATGAGATATATTCGAAAATAAGTTGGCTGGGGATACTTAGAATCGATAACAGAACACGTTCCAACAATTTTTAGAATTTTTGTCTGTTTATCTGTTTGTCTGTTTATTTGACCGCGCATCACGTTGAAACGGCTAAACGGATTTTGATGATTTTTTGTGGAAAAGGAAATAAAATAGTTTTACATGGGGGGTGGAAGTTTACATGAGGAAGAAACAACCAATAATCGCTTTACGTATTTAGATGAAATTTGGTATTGAAATCATTTGTAATTTTTTGGTCAAGGTGTTCATATTTATAACATGTTACCCGCCGATGCTTTAAATTTACCTTTACTCGCTCTTAAGAAATATTTGAAAATGTCATGAATGTCAAAGGGTTATTGCAGGTTCGAGGACTATATATGACGGACAAAGATGCATAGCCCAAACCAAAAAACTACTTCAATATCGTCTAACATTTATAGGACACCGTTTAGGTAGGAAAACATATCTAACGTTTTGTGAAGCAGTCAGATAAGGGATTTATTATTCTTTATAATTAAACAATAGGCACATTATCTGTCCCTCAAGCTGTTTTGATATGTCTTCTTGAAGAACTACGCATTATTTTGTATCTTTAAGATGTAATAATGTATAACTGTTTCGAAAAAAATAAGTCCCGTCGAGTTAGAACCGGTGGTAGTTTTGGAACGAAGTTCCTTATCGAACGGTTCGCGGATGGGGGGGCTAGGCGAACAAAAATTACGTGACCGTCACGAAAAAGCGTCACGTCACGAAAACGTGACACCCATACGATTGAGAAACATGTAAAATGGAATGAAATAAAAAATATATAAAATAGAATAAAGTGAAGTGAAGTGTAGTGAAAAGTGAAAGTGAGAAGTGACAAAGTGAAAAGTCGAGAACCTAAAAGTAAAAAAATGTCAAAAATGTCGAAAATGGCAAAAATGGCAAAATTTCAAAAATTTCAAAAATTAAAAAACCTCAAAAATTTCAAAAAATTAAAAAATAAACAAAATTTACGAAAAAGTCGAAAATTAAATAAAATTTAATAACATAACTTCGTTCCAACCCAGTGTTCCACGACACTCACGTATTTTATTTTTCTGATCACGGATTTTTACTATGTGTGTAGGTAAAGCAGTGTATGCTTCTGTACATAATTAGGCCTTATTACGTAACAGTTACATAAACTACTATTTATCTCTTTTTAGGGTTCCGTAGTCAACTAGGAACCCTTATAGTTTCGCCATGTCCGTCCGTCTGTCCGCGGTCCAGCTCAGTTACCGTTCGCACTAGAAAGCTGAAATTTGGTGAGGCCTGATAAGAACTTTAAATAAAAACTATATTGAATAAAATCGGTTCAGCCGTTTTTGAATTATCAGTCAAAAACGCATAGTGAAAGGAAGTGCCAGATAGTAAAGCGCCGCCAAATATCCCTTAATAAACGACCTTTTGAACGGATGTTTTGTAACAGGGCGGCATCTACGAAACTCTACACTGAGCATCGCCCGACATGCTCTTGGCCGGTTTTTTTTGCATTGGTATCCCGGAAATCACCCCTTAAGGATTACTTATTCCAATTCAAGTAAATCCGCAGCCAGATTATACGTAGCCTATAAAAATTCAACGTCTAAAAGGGGGAGGTAGCCACGACACTCGATTGTATTTAATTTGCATGGGTCATGGACCGCCCCCCCCCAAGCGCACCTCAAATAGACAAAAATCATTTCTGCATTTGTGACCCCCCCCCCCCCCCCCCAATTTCAACCGCGCCTGTTCTTACCTTTCATGCTTAGACTGATTTGACGGGAGGATCGATTTGGATGATATTTGCCGTGGACATGAACGTATAAATACAAAAGTGGTCCTGTATCGTCCGATATACACCTACTACTCTATGTCGTTTAAATCATGCCAAAAAAAATTATAGGATAAAAAAAACCGGCCAAGAGCGTGTCGGGCCACGCTCACTGTAGGGTTCCGTAGTTTTCCGTCCGTCACAGTAAGTGTCCCCACTTAAGAGTTAAAATAACACCGCCATGTAGGATATGATATGAGCGTTCCACGTACAGCGACATCTATCGGCAAATTAAGTAAACTAGCGCGCGAGCATAAAGTATGGAAGATGATTTTTATGGGATAATTCTTTATTGCGTGAACCGATTTTCACCGTTTTTACTTTATTTGAAAGCACGTCATTTCATTGTAATTTTGTAGAAATTACAGGTACAATAAACACCTGCTTATACGGTTAAATTACAAACTTAGTTCAGAAATTATTTTGTATTTTTTTTTCAAAAACTATTCATTCTATCAAGTTCAAAATAATTTTCCTAGAAAGTTTTTATAAAGTTCTACTTTTGAGATTTTTTTCATATTTTTAAAACTTATGGTTCAAAAGTTAGAGGGGGGGGGACGCATATTTTTTTACTTCTGGAGCGATTATTTCCGAAAATATTTACATTATCGAAAAATGATTTTAGGAAACCCCTATTCATTTTAAATACCTATCCAATAATATATCACACGTTAGGGTTGAAATGAAAAAAAAAATCACTCCCCACTTTACGTATAGGGGAGGTACCCTAATAAAAAAATAATTTCCACTTTTTATTTTACCACTTTGTCGGCGTGATTGATATACATATTAGTACCAAATTTCAGCTTTCTAGTGCTAACGGTCACTGAGATTATCCGCGGACGGACGGACGGACGGACGGGCAGACATGGCGAAACTATAAGGGTTCCTAGTTGACTACGGAACCCTAAAAAGTATTAATTTTTGAGTGCAGTTTCATTTAGTGGTAATTGTAATAGTAGTTTATGTAACTGTTACGTAATAAGATCACACGAGTGTTTTAAGGCCTAATTACGTACAGTTGCATACACTGCTTTATCTACACTCATATTATTTATCCTAAATGCCGTGTTCGGAAACCATAGAATGGCCGCCATGGCCAACTCGATTGTGCCGGCGGTCGGGCGGGTGCGTGCCGGTGTACATTATGTTATCAAAACTCATAACCTACGAGTATCAATATTTGAGCATGTAAAGTTAAAATTACGTTACTGCCACAGATAAAAAGCTTATCATAGTAAAATCGGTTGTGGTAATGCTAGCCATTGCCTACCGTTTTTTAACACGTTTTAGAGGACTTACAATGTGAGTGTAGATAAAATATTTTATTAGGACTACTGTCCTCTAGCCCATCTGTCAACTTTACTTAAATTTCCGCCTCCAGGGTAGCGGGAGAGAAATTAGGTGTGAATTAGCCGCTTACTGACACAGACCGAATTCCACGCGGGCGGAGCCGCGGGCACAGCTAGTAATATAATAAAGTCACACCTCATAATTAGCGGAAACCTACGAATAACAATAATAAACAAAACGAGTTGCAAAAACTTCTTGTTTTGATGACCCCGTACTGATGTCTAGTCAGACCATGACAGTTGTAAAATGTAAATCTCCGTACCAAACTTATTGACGCATACGACGTTTTCTAATAAAAAGGTAGGCTTTTTGTACTCTGTTTACCAAATACCATTAGTTTTACACAAAAACAAAACATTAACGACTACCGCATAACTGGATTTTTATGGTATCTTAAACCCATAAAAAATATTAGAAACACTTCCTATTTCCTTAACGCGAAAAGGGCTTTTAGAACAAGTTTAATGGAACATTTATTTAAACTTGTTTTCTAACTTGGTAAGTAGCAGTTATTTAAATTAACTAGTAACATGCTTTATGATTAAAGGTCGCTTTTATATTAACTGTAACTCATAGTTATGGTGTACCCCAGCGTCTCCTATCTCTCCTGCTTGAAAAAACTAAAAACTAATATGAATCGATTTATTTTCACAAAACAAAATAAATTACACTAACTTAAATTAGTTTTATTATGATAACTATACAGGGTGGTCCAAACCTTGACGTCAAAAAAAATTTTTTAGATACCTCTCGTCGTGGGCTATCAGAATATACCCCATGTATGTTAGCCGATTTTTCGTAGTTCTCGAGTTATGAATTTTTTAATTTTGAACTTTTGTTAAGAAGTTCCGGGTGAAGCAATTAATTTATTAATAAAATACTATTGAACTTTTTAGATTTTTTCTTCTTGTAGCACAATCCTTAATGAGCGGCGCAGTTGCAAAAACAATCAGCATCCTCACTTGGCTGCGAGTTGAAAAACAAAAGACAAAAGTGAAAGTTTTACAAAAAAGCATGTCAAGCTTAGATTTTGCGCTTATTTGCTAGTTAGAAAATGCATGCTAAATTTTATAAAATAACCAAAAGTCCTTGAAATCGCTTGTATTTTTTTTATTTAAGCGCAAAATCTAAGCTTTTCATGCTTGAACGTAAAACTTTCTCTTTTTCCAACTCGCAGCCAAGTGACGATGCTGTTTTTTTTCAATGGTGCCGTTTCTTAAGGATTGTGTTACAAAAAGAAAAAATCAAAAAAGTTCAATCGTTTTTTTAAATAAATTAATTTCTTCACACGGAACTTCTTAACAAAAGTAAAAAAATTCATAACTCGAAAACTATGAAAAATCGGCTAACATACATGGGGTATATTCTGATAGCCCACGACGAGAGGTATCTAAAAAAAATTTTTTGACGTCAAGGTTTGGACCATCCTGTATAATGGCAGAAAACAATCTCACACCTGAGGATGCCGAAGTGAAGACCGGGCAAAGTGGAGAAGACTAAGCAGGAAAGCGGACCCTGGCGGGAAAACGCTAAGTCGAAGAAGAAGAGATGATAATTTATGTGACCTTTTCAATCTAAGGTACATAATTGTCGGTTGTTAATAGAATTCATTTCTAAATGAATATTTATGGCAGTAGCGCCTTAATGACAACATTGACAACCGACAAAGTACCTTTGACTTGAAAACAGCGTCAACGTCAGCGTAATGCTGAAGATGACATCCTACATGGGCGACACTTTAGCGATGTTTTTTAACCAAATACAGAATCCGCCTCATACTAAACTGGTTGGAATGGCCGTCTCATTCTTGCCCGGTTAATTCTCTTGAACTTTACTGTGGTAACTTGATGTAGTTGCTGAAAAGCAGCCTGCAATGAAAATAACAGAACGACACTACAACTACCGGTTTCCGGTGTCCCGCCAATCAGGTAACCCTGTTGCATCGTAAAAAAATCCGGACTCCACGCATAAAAACTATACTACCTTTTAAGAGAATAACCGTGCATTTAAGAACAAATGAGATTAATAGCGTTGCTAACTTCGACAATGTACCTGCACCGACCGATACAGTGATAATTCGTATTTTAAAAATCAGTTGGTGGCCTTGACACACTTTCGGTGCGTTGTCATGTGTGTGGGTCATACTCGTATGTTCGCTCGGTTTAGTTGGCAGCATTGACTTTTACAGGCTTTTGTGAGAAAGGAAGACAATGAGACGTCTTCCTCTCAAGAAGGCCAATGGACACGGAACGTTGTATAACTGCTTAACGGTCCCATTCAGAATTGTTCCGAAGCCGGATTGCTTTTCTCGGACACAAGGCTAATCTTCGTGCGAAAACTTTTAAAATGTCATAAAAAGTATGTAGTATATTGTCAGTCAGCATTGTAGGTGTGCCTACCAAAACTATCTACGCACCGTTTTCCGACACTTGGTCATCATGCCTATACTTTTTTATTGAATGTATCTATCTTCTTCCGTCGAGCATTCGACCTTTTTAGGATTCCGTAGTCAACTAGGAACCCTTATACACTCGCGATCAAAAAAATCGACTCAAGCAACATTTTTTACTTTTGGTCGTATTTCCGGAAAGCGGGAAATATTTTAATAAAACTTTGAATGCAATTTTATTACGAATTTATTCAGCTACAAAAAACAGTAAAAGACATCGATCTCAGTTGCGTAGTTTTTAGGTTATCGCAGTTTTTGTACAAAATGGCATTTTACATGGTTATGATATGCACGAGTTGTGCCCTCTGGAGACCAATAAAAACCGGTGTAACCGGTTATTTCTTATCATTCGCTTATCAGAAGTTGACCAGTGCACATCTCCTCGCAATCTTACACCGGAATCACCTTCGAAAAATGGATACCACCGAAGATGAAGCCACCGAAGTCGTCACCTTGGTGAATCGAGGATTCTCGCAGCGTTCTGTTGCTGAGCAGCTGAATTTAAGCCAGTCTGCTGTCTCCAGAGTTTATCGTCGGTTTTGTCGGTTTGGAACCTTGAAACGGAAACAAGGATCTGGCCGTCAGCGGTGCACATCGGAGAGGGATGACCGCTTCATCGCCACCTCCAGTCTTCGTAATCGCCACCGTACCGCTGTTGCCATCCAGCAAGACCTGATGCGGAACCGGGTTGTGCCTGTTAGCACCTCAACAGTTCGGCGGAGACTCAAGGAAGCCAACCTTACCCCAAGAAGACCTGCTAATGGGCCCAAACTGACTCAGAGGCATCGGGACGCTCGGAAGGAATTCGTGGCGACCTACGAAAATTGGACCTACGACCAATGGAGCCGCGTACTCTTCAGCGACGAGTGCAGAGTGTGTCTCCATGGCAGCGACAGAAGAGGACGGGTGTACCGAAGACCTGGAGAGAGGTTCGCCCAGTGTTGCTTCGCTGAAACAGTCGCCTACGGTGGAGGTTCCGTCATGATGTGGGCGGGGATTTCCATGGAGGGGCGGACCGAGCTGGTTTTTGTTGATGGCGGGGGTCGAGGCGGTGGTTTTAATGCAGACAGGTACATCACCGACATCCTGCAAGACCATGTCGTCCCCTACGCCGGGTTCTTTGACGAGGGGTTCCATTTCATGCAAGACAACGCCCCTTGTCATACCGCCCGCGTCACAAAGGAGTACCTTGACGCAGTTGGCATCCCGACTCTGAAGTGGCCACCTCTGAGTCCTGATTTAAATCCTATCGAGCACTTATGGGATTACCTGAAACGCAAGGTTCGAGCTCGCAATCCTGCTCCGGAGACAATTTTGGCCCTGAAAGAAGCTTTGGTCGAAGAGTGGGAAGCATGCCCCCAGGATACCATCAGGAAGCTGATAAGGTCAATGAAGAGACGCATGGCATGTGTGAAAAAGGTTTTTGGTGGTAACACCAGGTATTAAAGATAAAAATAAATTGTTATTCGTTCATGAAAATGTTTTTTCTTTCGTTGTTAAGGTCATTTTTGCACCCAAATTTTACACCTCCTTGGTATGCTAGCTTGTTTTTCATGAACTGAAATTTTTCGCCTGAAAAACATGCTCGTATTGAAAGCTGACACTGTTGGCTCTAAAATGGTACCGTTGCTTTTTTGATCTCATGATTGGTTCCTGAGATATTAAACGATGAAATTAAAAATTAGTTTGAGTCGATTTTTTTGATCGCGAGTATAGTTTCGCCATGTCTGCCCGTCCGTCCGTCCGTCCGCGGATAATCTCAGTGACCGTTAGCACTAGAAAGCTGAAATTTGGTACTAATATGTATATCAATCACGCCGACAAAGTGGTAAAATAAAAAGTGGAAAAAATTTTTTTATTAGGGTACCTCCCTATACGTAAAGTGGGAAGTGATTTTTTTTTTCATTTCAACCCTAACGTGTGATATATTGCTGGATAGGTATTTAAAAATGAATAGGGGTTTACTAAAATCATTTTTGATAATGTAAATATTTTCGGAAATAATCGCTCCAGAAGTAAAAAAAAATGTGTCCCCCCTCCTCTAACTTTTGAACCATAAGTTTTAAAAATATGAAAAATATCTCAAAAGTAGAACTTTATAAAAACTTTCTAGGAAAATTATTTTGAACTTGATAGGTTGAATAGTTTTTGAAAAAAAATTACAAAATAATTTCTGAACTAAGTTTGTAATTTAACCGTATAAGCAGGTGTTTATTGTACCTGTAATTTCTACAAAATCACAATGAAATGACGTGCTTTCAAATAAAGTAAAAACGGTGAAAATCGGTTTACGCAATAAAGAATTATCCCATAAAAATCATCTTCCATACTTTAAGCTCGCGCGCAATAGTTTACTTAATTTGCCGATAGATGTCGCTGTACGTGGAACGCTCATATCATATCCTACATGGCGGTGTTATTTTAACTCTTAAGTGGGGACACTTACTGTGACGGACGGAAAACTACGGAACCCTACACTGAGCGTGGCCCGACACGCTCTTGGCCGGTTTGATTATTCAATTCATCATTATCTTCTTCAATCTGTTAACTATCTGTTAATGATGAACATAGGCATTTGTTGAAGTTAGTACGTGCCTTGTCCCGGTTCTAAGCTAATCTCAAGAAAGAAATCCAAGTTTTTTTAAATGTCGTCAACCCATCACTCTAATAGAGTGTTGTACTTTAAAGCGGCTAACACTCACTCTCAGACTCGGCCATCAGACGCAAAAGGCATACCCGGCACTATACTGCGTATATTCATCAACTCTACAAATAGTACATCAACAAACTCGTATGATTTTCCTCTAATCCAGTTACATTTTTCCATTACCCATTGCCTGGTAACGGTTACAGTCAGCATTAATCCAATAACCGGCTTCCTGGTCAGCACTCGCGCCACGCTTCTTACGCAACAACAACCTAATCTTGTTAGCCGAGGTTCGTGTAAGCGAATGGTAATAATGCTTTGTTTACTTTTTAAACGCCCGTAAATATGCAAGCAATTATTTCGCATCGACCGCGAAAATGCGACGATCGGTATAAGCTTCAACTCGTCGAGCAATATCGCTCCGCTCGGACGTTTTTTCGTGAGGTTTAGAATTTTCAGACGCATAAAATCCATGTATCCTTGTATACAGAGTGAAATATTAATCACCGTTCATATCGCGAGGTAGGCCATACTGAACAACTCTTACTATGGGACCAACTCCGAACCTGCGAAAAAAATTTTGGTCTTCCCATAGAAAACGCCATGATCGGCCGAAATGTATAAAACATCCAAAAAAAATTCGCGATTTCGGAGTTGGTCCCATAGTAAAAGTAGTTCTGGAAAGTATGTCCTACCTAGTCACTACGCTCAATGTGAATGGTGATTAATATTTCATCCTGTTTAAAATGATGACAAGGAAAAGCCAAATTATCGCCAACTCACCTACGATTTTAATAAACAAACGAGATAATTAATTTTAACAAAAAGCGCAGGTATCAATTAATGCATTTTGTAACACAAAGGTGTAGCTATATGCAATTTAGGGCGAGCATTTACATATGAGAGTATTAACATCGGCCGCGCCCCATGGCGCAATGTCTGCATGAACACACACGTTGCAACAACCAATTGTCACCTACTAGTGTAGTGACACTTGTGACATTAATAGTGTCGCTCTTAGTCTAACTCGCTGTCTTATAATGTCTTATATTTTTGTACTAACTACGCGACTGTGATACAAACGAACGACTACCAAAGACAGTCGTCCCAATATTCAGATTCACACTCACAAAATTCGTAGCAGATCTTTACAAATTGTATTACAAATCTGCGTCGCGTTAACTAAATTTACTCAAGGCTAATGAAAACGAAGGTGACGTGATAAGGATTTTTTATGGGAAGTGATAATGAAAGTACGCATTAAGCGATGCACCCACAAAGGTTTTTTAGGTAGGTACATTCATTTTGAACAAAAAATTTTAGAACTAATGACGTTTTATAAAAAGTCACTAGGTAGGTTTCGCCTCAAAATGTCTTCTATTAAGCGAAGAAAAAAATAACGCGGAATTACCTTTTAAAACTAGTTTAATTGTTACAAGCACTGTCCTATAAGGTAGCAATTGGTTTTTTTTTGCACCAATTTTCAAAAATATACACGTAACATTTTTGGCGATCAGTCGGGATGACGAAATACCATGCAAATATTTTATCGATATCTTTCACTGATCACATGTCCGAACCTAGCCTGAAGTCTGGGCGCGGTCGCTCGCCTTCGCTGGTACGGCCAGCAGGATCGACAGAAAAAGTTGCTACACCCGCCAATGCCACGGCAAGGCTGCTGACGCTACCATGTGGGTGACATAACATTAATTGTAACGACTTTTAATGTACGGCAAAAGGTCGGAGCTCTAATAAAATAAAGTCAAAATAGCGTATTTGCATATAAAATCGTGATCCCTTACGCCGTTATGAGTTTGAAACAACTAGTTGCGAAGGTTTTCTACGCAAAACAAGTCTAGAAATAGGCACTTACTTGCACTCAGCTTGACATACGATATACGGTGCGAATAATAAAATATGATCAAGAGCGAAACGGGTGGGCGTTTATAGATATAGTACTTGTTGGCATACGAGTGACAACATAAACTATATGTACTTATTAACAACTTCGTACTATCTACTATGTACGAGTGGACTATAAGTTGATATACTGATTTAAACTTACACGATTTTCACTCATTATTATGACAAAAACGGGACTTAATCGCTTACAATTACTTTTATTGATTTCCTGACGTTTCGAGCGTGCTGTAACTCGTGGTAATAAAAGTAATTGTACGCGATTAAGTCCCGTTTTTGTCATAATTATAAGTTGATATTTGAAATTTGTAGTTGTATGTCTCTGAAACTAATGTTTACTCTTGGCAAAGATGTAACGGTTATTTTAAACAGTTGTAGATTTTTATACAAGCTCATACGCACATACATATTTTAATACGTTCGCTAAAATAGCGAACCTAAGCATTATTCAAGAACTTCATTTTTTTTTTCTAATTACCTTATTTTTTTTTTTATAATCTTACATAAGACCCAATAAAAATGTTTAATAATGCATCTAATCACCACATAGGTGGTATGGCAAGTAATAAGATATATGCCACGTGTATCAAAATAATTTTAATTTCAGGCGTTAACGCTTAAATCCATCTCTTCGCTCAAAATTGTATTTAAGAGTCCTTCACTGTTCAGATAGAATGTACGCCCCGATTAAATATATGATTTTGGTCCTTTGGGATTACTCAAAGCGCTATCAAAAAAAGCTACGTCGTAGCCCGTAGCATCGTTTTCCCGTGTAATGAAGAAAACCGTAAATCATTAGCGATCATCATCAAGACTTGTAACTTCAGTTAATATAATGCCAAAATGTCCGGATTTTTGTTTCGAACACTGAATAAGGGTCTTCTTCTTCTTTCCATCCGGTTACTCTGTCGAAGTTTAGATCACCTTTTCCCACCCCATCCCCAATACACTCGCCCTTTGCTCCATAAGCTCGAAGTATATTTAGGGTATGAAATACTATTATCTCTTCTGTGTTTAGGGTAAACATTTTTACCGTTTGCCTGGCATCTTTTTAGGGTTCCGTAGCCAAATGGCAAAAAACGGAACCCTTATGGATTCGTCATGTCTGTCTGTCTGTCTGTCTGTCCGTCCGTATGTCACAGCCATTTTACTCGGAAACTATACGACGTATCTTAATAAAATTTACACATGAGGTGTATTTTGTATGCCGCTACTTAGTTATGGAGTTAAATTTGAAAAAAAAAATTTTTTAGGGGGGCGCTCCATAGATGTATTAACTAAATTTCAAAAAATGTTTTTTAACCAAAAATGAACATGTGACACATCAATCGATAGGTTTTTAAAAATAACATTGAGGTTTCTTTGATCATTTTGATCAAGGTTGTCTGGAAGAAATCGCTCATTAGCGATAAGACCGCCTGTTGTTACCTCTACCTAAATTTATCTAATTGTAAAATTTGTGCTTGTAACTGTATGAGGTGTGCAATAAAGAGTATTTATTATTTATTTATTATTATTATCATTTTGTGATTAAGTGAATATTTTCTGAAATAATCGCTTCGAAAGTCAGAAAAATTGTGTAGCCCCCCCGGTAACTTTTGAACCGTAAGTCCAAAAAATATGAAAAAAATTGAGGCGATGTGCCTTATCATATACTTTCTACGAAAATTATTTTGTACATTATCGGTTCAGCCATTTTTGAGTTATCTCCAAAAAACTTCTTCCATAGGCATAAGATACGACCTTATGGTATTAGTTTGGTTTTTATCTGTGTTGTAAAAAATACTGGTGATCCCTTTAACAATTGGTTTCGTATTGAAAAAGTAGAAATAAAATTTTTTTGGACACGAAAAAAAATTTATTTTTTTATGGGACACGTCGTCCCAGCCCGCCAGCCCTCCATACAAAACCGATTTTATTTTCGCGAGAAATTTTTTTTTCTTACTTTTTCATAATTAGAATGTCGGACACCAAGTATGCCCTTAAAAGATCACCAGCATTTTTGTTACACCTTGTATGCATTTAAAAGAATATTTAAATTAAAATAAAATAAAAAACCGGCCAAGTGCGAGTCGGACTCGCGCACCGAGGGTTCCGTACAAACCTGTAGGTATGTATATAGGGGTAGTAACTTTAAAATTATAAAAAAAAAAAATTACATGATGTAACAAAAAAATTACGGTTTTCGCAATTTTTCCTTTATCTGTGCTATACTTTGATAAGAGGTGCTATAAGACGTTGCTTCGTACCAAATTTCAAGATTCTGAGTTCACGGGAAGTACCCTGTAGGTTATGATTCCCTTGCGAGTTTCGAAAATTTGCGGCATAAACGGCTATCTTTTGATTGCGTTGGCTTAGAAGTTTGATTTTTTCACAGCTCCAGGGGACAATAGACCTGAGTATTTGATACAAATTTCAGTCTGATACCTCCAGGCGTTCCTGAGAAAAATGGTCTTGACAGACAGACAGACAGACAGACGGACAACAAAGTGATCCTATAAGGGTTCCGTTTTTTCCTTTCGAGGTACGGAACCCTAAAAATGTATTTTTTTTATGAAATAGGAGGCAAACGAGCAGACGAATCGCCTGATGGTAAGCAATTAACGCCGCCCATGGACGCCCGCAACACCAGAGGGGTCACAAGCGCGTTGCCGGCCTTTAAGATGGGAATACGCTCTTTTCTTGAAGGTCGTATCGGTCCGGAAATACCGCAGACGACAGTTCATTCCACAGTTTTGTTGTGCGAGGCAGGAAGTTTCTCGAGAAACGCACAGTTGAGGAGTATAAATATAGGTAGAAGAAGAGACGGGCTGGTTATAGCTTGGCCCTTGGCTAAAACCACCAAAATAAACGTATAATTTTTGCATGCAGTGTTACCCCATTCTTCTTCATCTTCGTCGTTCCCTCATGACTGAGGATCGTGACCAACTGTGATGTCCCTCCATGTGACGCGGTCATACGAGCCGCCGTCTGTATGGAGCCACATACATTACCCCATAGTCATAGCCATTAGTCAGCGTGTTATGGAATGACGAGCTCCCGTAAACCATTTCATAAGTAAAATTGCCAATGGCCGAAGTTTTTTCCACACAGGCACATTATATGAATAGGACATTGCGTGCATTGTGCATTTTAATGCACTTAGACTAATCTTGAACCTGGCGCCGCGCCGAGGGGGCCAGGGCCCTTTCATTGAAAACTAGGAGGAGAAGCGGGACTGCGGGAGTTATGACAAGACTACGTACGTACGTACCATATTCTAATTTGAAAATACATAAACAATACATTAAACAGACAATCTATCTTATCTATCCCAAATATAACTGCAACGCGCAACAAATATGTATAATCAACCAATATTGAAGTTGTATTGGAGTTGCATCGGAATAATTTTCAAGCAAATTCTGATTAAGTCGTTTAGGCGCTAGCTGTCTTGCATAGTTAAAGCATTGGATTTGTATTGAAGATCGTGTAACGTGTTTTAAAGATAGAATCAAAAAATATTTTAGAAGACCCCTATTTTTTGAAAGTTCTATCCAAGGACACTCCACACGGTAGGGTTGGAGTGAAACCCCTCCCCCCCACTTCATGTATACCCGTATAAAATAATATTTTTTAAGATTTTGTTTACCACTTTGTCGGCGTGATTATTTAAAACACATACTCATACCAAATTTCAGTTATCTAGTACTAACCATCACTGAGCAAAGCCGCGGACGGACAGACGGGCAGACGGACATGGTGAAGTGAAACTATAAGGGTTAGGTACTAGTTGACTACGGAAGTACGGAACCCTAAAAGTGCAGATTTTCAATAATGTGCAACAGCTCCCCACTCGCCCTAACCTTGATTTCCGCACTATTCTCGTTTTATCGTATAAACATCCGCTTTTATTAATATTTATACAACAAAGCACACTTAAATGACAATTAGTGAAATATCACCGTATCACGTTGCAGTAGAGTGTGTTTTCGTTGGGATCCCACGATTATATTAATAGTTTTGCCTGCATATCGTTGGATGTCATCCAAATATAATTAAATTGTTATCAGACGATTCATTGTGGAATAATGGCCCTGATAGCACCAGAGGCCACTGCTAGTTTAATTTTGCAAATGACTATCGTTTACTTGAGTAACTTGGTTACATTCCTGCAAAATACAATCTTGAAAGACACTAAAACATAAATTTAATGTAAAAGGACCTAATCCGACCGACGCCGACGTTATTGTAATTTGGAAATTTAAGTAGAGGACACTGTTTGGGTAAGAAAGAATATCAAACTTTTGTTTACTTCGTTTTCAGACAGTCAACATTATTTTTTCTTTGGTATTTCTCTTAAATTGGTTTGATATGTTTTCTTATAGAACAACGCATATGTATTTTTAGGTTTTGATGTACTGTTGTTTTGAAAAAATAAGTCCCGCCGAGTTTCTTGCCGGTCATAATTCTTCTCAGATCAGAGGTGTAGGATTAGAATAGGTGTTGTTTTTTTTATTTCTGTTTTACCTGACGTGTAAAATAACGTGACGAACGACGACGTGACGTGGCGAACGTGAACGTGACGTGACGTGTGACGTGTCTTGTGGCCTACTTACTGAATAAAAAATGTTTGAGTTACTATATGTATGTATACCGGCTGGAGCAAGAAAATTGGGTAGATATAAAAAAATATCGACTCCGTTTAAATGTCAGGAAAGTACTTGGTTAAAAGTTACCTACTAGACACTATCTTTACTACGTACGTATGTAAGTTATCATACTGATCTAACTATAGTAAACTGAGTAATCAGCGGTGCATAGAAGGTGTCTCAAGGCAACTTAAACGAACACATAAATACTCGTAGCATCACGAATCGCTTGATTAAGTACACATCAGTTAAACACACGATTAGTAAATACAAATCCTCGCCCGTGGTTTGACTAATACCTATATATACTTAAAGGTTTAATGATCATAAATACTCTTTTTTTGCATACTTCAAATGAAAGGAACAAAGTATACACAAGTTACAAATAGAAAAATTAAAGGTAACACGATGGGCGGTCTTATAAATTAACATAGAGTTCATTTACATTACAAACATTTCTGTAATAATCTCTTCAAACAACTAAAAGAACAGCACGAAAAACAAGAGCTCTCTGCAAACAACCATAATACGAAAAGGCTATGGAATGTTGTTAAAAATATTTGTAATATAAACAGAAAAAATACTCTACCCACCGAACTCATCAACACCCGATCCCAAGGAGTCTCTAGACAACTGCAATTCATTTTTTTCATCAGTTGGTCAAAAACTTGCGTCTCACATTATTTCTCAGACCGGAGAATCAGAAGAAGCCCTGGCCAATAAGCTCCAACTGAATTGCCCCACGCCACGGATAAATCTTTCTTTATGCGCCCAACTGATTTCATGGAAGTCGAAACTATTATCATGCATTTAAAAGACGACAGTGCACCAGGCCCGGATGGGATTAACAAAAAACTTCTGAAGTGTATTAGAAACCACATTATTGCTCCACTAACACACATTTACAACTTAAGTCTTAGTTCTGGCTGCTTCCCGGAGCAATGGAAATTAGCATCCGGGACGCCTGTCCATAAAGAGGAACCAAAAAATATACCAGGAAACTACAGGCCAATTTCGTTACTTAGTTTTTTTTTCCAAATTTTTTGAGAAATTAGTTAACAACCGACTAGCCAGATACTTAGAGAATTACGGACTCTTATCCGACCGACAGTTTGGTTTTAGGCAAAACCGATCCACGGAAGACGCCACCACTATTCTTACCAACATTATATCATCTCATCTAGACAAGAACTTAAAATGCATTGGCGTCTTCCTGGATAAGGCCTTTGATACCGTGTCAATCCCGATGTCACTCCGTAAACTACAAAACTTAGGCGTACGCGGTGTCCCACTGGCGTGGTTCAAAAGTTACCTCTGACGGAGGAGGCAACTTGTCAAGGTGGGTTCGTTTACAAGTTCAACTGAACATATTAATTTCGGTGTCCCACAAGGGAGTATCCTTGGCCCCACACTTTTCTTAATATATATAAATGACATCTTAAAATTAAACATAGAAAATGCTGAAATACTCTGTTACGCCGACGATACGGTTTTACTATTTAATGACACAAGTTGGGAACGCACCATTTCTACCGCAGAAAATGGCTTGAAAACTATATCGGATTGCCTGCGTGCCCATCTCCTGACCCTAAATAGCAAAAAAAACTTATCGAAACCGTCTTTCGATCCCATTATCAAAATTCATACATGTACCAATTTCCCTACTAAACCCTGCAACTGCGATGCAATTACAAATACGGATGAAATAAAATACCTAGGTCTGTTAGTAGATACAAAACTAAGCTTTAAAAACCACATTCACCAACTATCTACTAGAATAAGAAATCCATATATATTTTCAAAAAACTACGTAATTCTGCTGATGAAACTTTATTAAAAATGGTATATGTTTCGCTTTGTCAATCAGTCATTAGTTACTGCATCTCAACATGGGGCAGTGCAGGAAAGACCATTATGCTTGAACTCGAAAGAGCGCAACGTTCTGAACTAAAAGTAATGTTTAAAAAACCCTATCGCTTTGCAACCACTGCTCTCTATTCCCTAGCTCATGTTCTATCAGTCCGTCAATTATTTTTACACAAAATTTCCCTGCTAACACACAAAACCTCTAAACTAATCCCTAACTACAACTTACTCCTTTCTAAACGCATTTTCGAGTTACCAATCCCTCGAGTTAATTCCACCTTTGGAAAACGCTTTGGAGACTACATCAGAGTTACTATCTACAACACTATGCTTACCATGCTCAAAAAATGTAATCTCATGATTTGTACTACTTTTGAAGCTAAGAAACTACTATTTAAATTGTTAAATTCTCTTGACTACGCCGAGACAGAAAGCATTTTAGCTAAGATAACTTGAGTCAAAACTTAATTTTATTATTAATATTATATTTAAGTATGAGTTTAACCAAATATGCATGTGACCTATTTTGTAACTAATTCGATCTTTATTCAATTCACAACTGTTCACCGCGATACAGGCGAAGCCTAGTGCGGAGACCCCTGAAACAGTCTGTAATTTAAGTTATGTGAAATAAAGATTTATCTTATCTTATCTTATTTCATTTATTATTGTAAATATGTATATCCTTAGGTAACTCTTCACCTTTATGCTTTCCCGGCTGTCGTACGTCCCAAAGCTGAAATCACATCATAATAAAGTTCCCATGGTATTAAGCAGAAGTAATGTAGCACAGGTGACTTCAATGGAACTACCGTACCTATACATTACTTGACGTAAAATCCATTTTAGTAAAGGCATCAGCTACATAGAGTACGTACATACCTATATAGACCTCACGTAAAATAAGCTGGATGTCAACTTGCGGTGAGTAGACCGGTGCACTTCAGTTTTTAGGGTTCCGTAGCCAAAATGGCAAAAACGGAACCCTTATAGTTTCGTCATGTCCGTCTGTCCGTCCGTCCATCCGTCCGTATGTCACAGCCATTTTACTCGGAAACTATTAAACGTATCTTAATAAAATTTACACATAACGTGTATTTTGTATGCCGCTACTTAGTTATGTAGTTAAATTTCAGAAAAAATATTTTAAGGGGGGGGCGCTCCATACATGTAACTAAATTAAAAAATATATCAATCGATAGGTCTTTAAAAATAACATAGAAGTTTCTTGAAACATTTTGTGATTAAGTGAATATTTTCTGAAATAATCGCTTCGAAAGTCAGAAAAATTGTGTCCCCCCTGTAACTTTTGAACCGTAAGTCCATAAAATATGAAAAAAATTGAGAAGATGTGCCTTTACACATACTTTCTACGAAAATTGTTTTGAACATTATCGGTTCAGCCATTTTTGAGTTATCTTCAAAAAATTGGCTTTAAGGAGGGTTGGCTAGTTGGGACTACGTGAACCATACAAAAAAAAAGTTTTTCACGTCCAAAAAAATTTTTCCCATACGTTTTCGTAGTCGCGATACGGTACCAATTATGCCCTTGAACGGATCACCACTATTTTTATTATACACCCTGTATAAGGGATCGGGATTACAAACTCTACCACAGATGTAATGTAAGCGTGTATGACGGAGCAGAGTAGGTACATTTTATTATTAGTTTTAACTTAAAGAATTGAGTGAATATTCAACAGGTTTTAGAAAAATAATGTAATTTACGGTACACAAATAAATAAAATAAATAAATAAATATTTGGGGACAATCTTACACAAATCAACCTAGTCCCAAACTAAGCAAAGCTTGTACTATGGGTACTAGGCGACGATATACATACAAATATAGATAAATATATATATATATATATATACTTAGATACATAGAAAACACCCATAACTCAGGAACAAATATTCGTGATAAACACACAAATAAATGCCCTTACCAGGATTTGAACCCGGGACCTCTTGCTTCGTAGGCAGGGTCACTAGTGTCACTACCGAGACCGTTAAGTTAAATAACAAAACAACGATCGTCGCAAGTCGATTTTACGTGTCTATTAAGTAGCTTAGTTATTAGAAGTTGATAAAATAGTTATGTTAGTTGTGTTAGATGAATGGTTGGGTTGTCCAACCTCGGGCGGGTCAGTGACTCGCCGTCCACATGTCTAGTTATCAGAGGTATCAATCTGGCTGTTTAGCAATACCACCGTCAGCAACGCAGTCAATACAGTTTTCCTTGTCAACCTTCAATGTTTCTGCGAAATAAGTGATCAAGTTTTTTTGTGAAGAAATAATCACTTGCAGTGACATATGACACATCGCCACATTTAGTTTAGAGCCCACGAGTGAAGCTCGAAACTGGATAGTATAGTGGATACAAATATTGCTTAATTTTTCTATTTTCATATTGTTGCTTGTTTATTTTATGAATTAATTGTTTATCATCATTGACATTTATAAATGTCCTATTTCTGTTCACATGCCTCTTCTCATTAGGTACCTGTACATATATTATACAGATACTTATATTTAAGAAAAACCTTTTTTCATTGAAATTAGCCTTTCCCTCCTTTTGGGTTTTTGGAATCAAAAACCCACCTTTCAATTTATTTAGCAATTTTTTGCAGTTGATTTGATACGTGCAAAAATTTGCGAATTTGCAGGTATCAAGGACAAGGTTTCCTTTCCTTTTCACAGTCAAGTATCAAGTAATATTTATTTAACACATACATTTCCGAAAAACTCCTCATTGCTGTACTTATGAACCAGAGATCTGATCCACGCGAAGGACTATGAAACGTACCTTTAGACTAGCAATAATGAATGAAAGTTAAAAATTGAGACATTTCCTGGAATGAGATTTTTTTTAATCAATTACAAATATTTCAATTAGTTGCTTGTGTTGCTACCGCTCCTCGGAATGTATGTCGTTGTCGACATAGCGGGGCGCGGCCGTTGCGTGCGAGATCCGTATGTGCTGACCCTACCTACTGGACTAGCCGACTTAGTTTATTGCTATTGGGCCTAGTCACCGCACATATAGACCCGTACCGATAAATTATGAAGTTTCGATAATATTAAAGATGCTTATTATTCGCATACAGAGTTCAGGCCATCCAACTTAGCTAATAATAATAATTTGTGTCATCCTAGGTTGTTGCGTAGGTAGAAGCTTAGACATTTCTTTTTTTTAACATTATTCGTTAAATAGAAAATTAGAGATCAAAATTGTTTTTTCACTGTAACAGCAAAGTTGTTACTGACGCACGGACGAGTTTTGTGTCACTTTCGTCAATGGGAATACTGACGTTCAATCAGCACATATATGTGGACTTTTACAAGCCTATATAAAATTAGAGTTGATCGATTAGGTACTGTGCTTTCTAATATATCGGTATCTATTATTTGAATAAATTTGTGCCATATTAATCAATGATATTTCTTTACTTTAATTTTTTTTCTTGTATGACCCCTGTTAACAGTACAATAAAATATTAAAGTTATTAAAGTTTGCATCAATATTTTTATAAAAGCGTATCGAAACAATGTTTGAAATTTGTGTCATTATAATCAATGGATTATTTTTATTTTTCAGAATGAAAACTTGTTTTGCGTAAAGGGCATGCGCGGGGAAGGGTAAGGCGCGGGCGGAGTTCACGTGCCGACCAGGCTGCCTAGCGGCTTGTTTGTTTTCTATTATTACTCTATGCATACATATAGTAATAGTAGTAATAAGTGCGACAAAGACAAACAGCGATTTTTCAGTCGCTCTTCTTTATTTTTCATAGTAAAGAAAGCAATAATATAAAACCTAAGTAAGTTAAGGATAATTAATGTAAACGTAGTCCATAAGGGACTGCAACGGCGGATCTGTGTGCCACGGTAAACCTAGTTTACCATTTAAACAGTATTTTGGCAAATTGTCACAGATAATTTGTAACTAATAAATATGTAATTTATGCATCAAGGCGGTTTGTTTACAGAGTGGCTATCGTGAAACGCGAAAATCGAAATATCGTTATCTGCCTCTCGGTTGGACTAGCAAAGGGCCGGGCTGGACTTAATACATTTTTCATCAGTGTGATGTCATAATAAGGCTGTTTTTATTAACTTATCGTATATAACACATAAAAATAAGCAACTATTCTTTAACACATTTTTTTTAACTCAATAATTTCGAAGTTATGGGGCCCTGAAAGTTAAGTACAATTTGGACTATTTTGGTTGGAATGGTGTCATTATGCCACATACTTTATTTTGTAGAATGTGTTAAAATAAGCAAGTTTTATAAGAAACATTTTTTTACCCAAAAACATCGAAGTTACCGGACGTTGAAGATTGACTACATGGACTAATTTGGACTTAAAAAATAAAATGGCGACGGGGTATCATTATAACGTGTACTTTTAATGATTTGTTCCGTATAGAATACGGGACAATAAGCGTCTTTTATTTGAAAAACTTTTCCCTAAAATCAAAAATGGCCGAGATAATGGACTTTGAACTTGTACATAATTTGGACCTCGAAAAAAAATCATCGACGGGACGTCATTATAACGTGTACATTTTATGATTTTGCCGTATAGAATACGCTAAAATAAGCGTGTTTTACTTGAGAAACTTTTCTCTAAAATCAAAAATGGCCGAGACAATGGACTTTGAACTTGTATATAATTTGGACTTCAAAAAAAATACCATTGACGGGACGTTATTATAACATGTACTTTTTATGATTTTTCCATATAGAATACGCTAAAATAAGCGTGTTTTAGTCACGAAACTTTTCTCTAAAATCAAAAATGGCCGAGATAATGGTCTCTGAACTTGTATATAATTTGGACTTCGAAAAAAAACCATCGACGGAACTTCATTAAAATGTGTACTTTTTATGATTATTCCGTATAAAGTATGCTAAAATAAGTGTGTTTTATTTGAAAAACTTTTCTTTATAATCATAAATGGCCGAGATAATGGACTTTGAACTTGTATATCGGGACGTCATTATAACGTGTACTTTTTATGATTTTACCGTTATGAATACGCTAAAATAAGCGTGTTTTACTTAAGAAACTTTTCTCTAAAATCAAAAATGGCCGAGATAATGGACTTTGAACTTGTATATTATTTGGATTTCGAAAAAAACCATCGACGGGACGTCATTATAACTTATCTCTCAAATCAAAAATGGCCGAGATAATGGACTTTGAACTTATATATTATTTGGATTTCGAAAAAAAACCATCGACGGGACGTCAATATAACATGTACTTTTTATGAGTTTTCCATATAGAATACGCTAAAATAAGCCTGTTTTATTCAAAAAACTTTTCTCTCAAATCAAAAATGGCCGTGATAATGGACTTTGAACTTATATATTATATGGATTTCGAAAAAAAACCATCGACGGGACGTCATTATAACATGTCCTTTTAATGATTTTTCCATATAGAATACGCGTAAATAAGCGTGTTTTATTTAAAAACTTTGCTCTAAAATCAAAAAACCGGCCAAGTACGAGTCGGACTCGCGCACCGAGGGTTCCGTACAAACCTATAACAAGCAAAAGTTGTAGTATGTTTATTACTAATTTCAATTTAATACTTCTACGCGTTTACGAGGAAAAAGGTAGTAAGTTTAAAATTAAAAAAAATATTTTTGGTATGATTTTACTAAAAATGTCTACTTTTCGTAATTTTTCCTCTATCTGTGCTATATGAAGTTTCTTCGTGCCAAGTTTCAAGTTTCTGAGTTTACGCGAAGTACCCTTTAGGTTTTGAGTTTCTTGCGAGTACTCAGTTTCAAAATATGCGACTTAAATTGCTATTTCTTTTGATTGGGATGACATAAAAGTTTGGTTTTGCTACATCTGAAAGGTCCTATAGCCCTGAGTATTTGACATGAATTTCAATTTCTACCTCTACGCGTTTACGAGGAAAAAGGTAGTAAGTTTAAAATTTAAAAAAAATATTGTTTTGTATGATTTTACTAAAAATGTCTACTTTTTGTAATTTTTCCATTGTCTATGCTATATGACGTTGCTTTGTGCCAAATTTCAAGTTTCTGAGTTCACGGGAAGTACCCCGTAGGTTTTGCGAGTGCCGAAAAACTATAAAATTTGCAGCATAAACGACTGTACCTTTTGATTGCGTTAGCTTATGTTTGATTTTTTCACAGCTCCAAGGGACAATAGACCTGAATATTTGATATAAATTTCAGCTTGATACCTCCATGCGTTCCTGAGAAAAATGGTCTTGACAGACAGACAGACAGACGGACAACAAAGTGATCCTATAAGGGTTCCGTTTTTTCCTTTCGAGGTACGGAACCCTAAAAATGGCCGAGGTAATGAACTCTGAACTTGTTCCTCCTTTTTGTAAAGGGTCGGCAACGCGCATGTGACACCTCTGGTGTTCCAGGCATCCATATGCTACTGCTTACCATGTGGCGGGCCGTATGCTTGTTTGCCACATTGTGGTATATAAAAAAAGAGTAAAATAAGAATACAATTAAACAAAATAAACGGAATAAAAACAGAATCAATACAAAATGACAAAATAAAAACAAAATACAGACGAAAAGAAAAAACAAAAATAAAACAAAAGTAAAAAAAAAATACGTTAGTGTCATGGAACACTCGGTTAGAACGAGGTAATATTATTTAATTTTTGACTTTTTCGTAATTTTTGTCATTTTTGAATTTTTGAGATTTTTGAGATTTGAGATTTGAGATTTTTGAGATTTTTGAGATTTTTGAGATTTTTGAGATTTTTGAGCACTGAGATTTTTGAGCTCTGAGATTTTTGAGATTTTTGAGATTTTTGTGATTTTTGTGATTTTTGTGATTTATGAGATTTTTGAGATTTTTGAAATTTTTGATATAGAAATTTTTTAACTTGACTTTTTTCACTTTGTCACTTCTCACTTTCACTTTCACTTCACTTTATTCTATTTTTAATTTTTTTTATTTCATTCCATTTCACATGTTTTTCAATGCTTTTTCGTGACGGTCACGTGACTTTTTTTCGCCTAGCCCCCCATCCGCGAACCGTCCGATAAGGAACTTCGTTCCAATAAAACAGAACTAAATTAGTAGTTTATGTAACTGTTACGTAATAAGGGTCCTTAAAACATGAGTGTGGTTTTATGAAATGAGCCGCAGGCGAATTTCATAATAAGATCACACGAGTGTTTTAAGGCCTAATTACGTATAGTTGCATACACTGCTTTATCTACACTCATATTATATATATTAAATTAATTGTTCGGAAACCATAGAATGACCGCCATTGTACCGTCATGGCCTACTCGATTGTGCCGGCGCTCGCGCGGGACCAATCGAGTTGGCCATGGCGGTAACATTATGTTATCAAATTCGATGTTCCAAATTTGAAACTCATTGCTTAACAATATTTGAACATGCATAGTTAAAATTACGTTACTGCCGTCTGCGGCAGAAACTTATCATAGTTAAATCGTTTGTTGTAATGCTTGTCATTGTCTACGGTTTTTGAACGCATTTTAGAGTACTTACAGTATGAGTGTAGATAAAAAAATATTACGTTGCGTTTTCTACCCATAATTCACGATGCTTGAAATCTTCGAAAATGTACTCAACAGTCTAGTCAAAACACAAACAAAGCGGCTACCGCTCAAAAAGGTACGTATTGGCGAGACACGCACGAGTTCATTGCCCTACTCGCCGGCTTCCCGCGACTCGCTCCTCCGCTCAGTTCCTTTGTCGAGTATGTCAGCTTTATCACCCCGCGCGCGCCTCCGTGAGCAGTACCTACATCGTAACAGCTAAGATGCCAGCGCCTGGTTGACCCATGGATTAGCTTGTTAAGAAGCGAGTCGGGGGTCTACTTCTAGTGGTCATTACAGAAGTAAGCCGAACAGGCGTACCATCAAGGTCACGCGCTATAGTTAAGAAGATTTCCTCTGAACGCAAATGTTGTTTCTGTTTAATTTTAGACGAAACATCATTGATGAAAGTGACACAAATTGAAATATCTACTTTAAAATCCCTTTTTGATTATTAGAATGTGAACTCTGATGACTTTAATAATTTATTAAAACGATAACAGCCTAAAAATACGAAATTACCAAGAAACTTAAATTTTCATTGCTTAATTTGACACATATTGATTTTATTGACATATTTTGAGGTGATGATATAGTTAATCCTTATTTTATGAACTCTAATTTTTTATACGTAGTTTTTTAGCGTTGTCATACTATATAAAATTGCACTCGACGTAAATGACACAAACTAGTTTTGTACAACAATAAAACTGTTCTAAATACAAAACAGTTATATTTTCTAACTCTAATATTCTTTTACTCAAGTTATGGCAAGCTAAAAAAGTTAACCTCAAATTATTGAATTACAAAAAAAGCACCAATTGAATATGACACAAAACGCACTGAAAGATTCTCATCTTCTCATGTACACACTGTATTTCAAACTTCAATAATAAGTGACTTTAGAATTTTCGAAACTTAACCCTCAAAATATTGCCAACGAGACGGGACTAATATGTCTAAAAAGCAGTTGATCGACTACAAACAGGCGTTCGTTATAATATAACATAAGGAAGGTTTCCAAAGAATATTGGATATTCTCGGAAAATTCTAGAAATTTTCATAAGAAATATAGGAAATTGGAAATTTAAATAAAAAGTTTAAAATCCCATAGAAAAATGAGAGAATTTTCCGAAATTTTCATATGTGGAAAATTTCTGACGGCACATCAGTAAGATAATCAATTCTTAAAGTGTGCGCTTTTTCGCAGAGTACGAACGCCAACTACACAAGTACACACTCATCATACTCTATAGGTACTTCATTTTATTTGAGATTAGAAAAATGTTGACAGAACGATGTACAGGGTTCTTTATTAGGCAAGATACATGTCACAACTGTCAAAGTGCCTACGCCGTCATTAAACATACTTAAATATATTTGTATTTATAGTAAAGCCATCCCTATGTATTTGTAAACGTTATATTGAGTATTTAACAATATTTTGGTAGGAGTTATATGCACGAAATATTGTATACTTATCATTGCTAATGTTCTTGTAATTGTTGCACAATAAAATACCTAGAGAAGAACAGGTTCTAAACGGATGGTTCGATTTTTAAATATTTTCTCGCGTCATCTGTCATTAGTATCTCTCAGTCATACCTGATTAGTTTTTAATATTTAATGCTGATTGTGATTCTTATTTAAGTAAAGGTATTTGCTTGCTCTATTATTGTGCGTTTGGTTGGAGGGTTACGTTGCAATCAGAGGCAGACCCGAGTGGCATACAACAAGAAAAGCCACCTCGCAGTCCACCAAACCTTTTATCATCTCCTAAGACAATTGTTTTATTATTTAGTATTATATGATAAAACTATTAAATAACGTAATGAAACGAAAATTTATTAATAAGTTTGGTAAAAATCTAGATGTTAAGTTTTCGTTTTAGAACGTACGTCCGTCACTGTCAGGTCAGTATTTCATTTTTCATGTGTCTGTAACGTGATAATCAAAACGAAATTGTCTTTTTATTGTTGTGTTGGATTATTTATTAGGCAAATTGTTATTATTTATTCACAAATGTGAACTCTTAATCATGTTAACTAATCGTTTGTTGGTGTGCTTGCAGTGTGTTTAAATTGCACATTTAGAACAGGTTGGCAACTACTGTTTCTATGTTTACTCAATTTATAATCTCAAAAAAAAAACCGGCCAAGTGCGAGTTGGACTCGTGCACCGAGGGTTCCGTACAAACCTGTAGGTATATAAGCAAAAGTTCACCCATTGCGTTGACATAGAAGTTTGATTTTGTTACAGCTTAAATGGTATTATGTACCTGAGTATTTGATATGAATTTCAATTTAATATCTTTACGCGTTTACGAGGAATAAGGTAGTAAGTTTAAAATTTAAAAAAATATTTTTTGCATGATTTTACTAAAAATGTCTACTTTTCGTAATTTTTCCTTTGTCTGTGCTATATGAAGTTTCTTTCATGCCAAGTTTCAAGTTTCTGAGTTTACGGGAAGTACCCTTTAGGTTTTGAGTTTCTTGCGAGTACTCAGTTTCAAAATATGCGACTTAAATTGCTATTTCTTTTGATTGCGTTGACATAAAAATTTGGTTTTGCTACATCTGAAAGGTCCTATAGCCCTGAGTATTTGACATTAATTTCAATTTAATACCTCCACGCGTTTACGACGAAAAAGGTAGTAAGTTTAAAATTTTAAATAATATTTTTTGTATGATTTTACTAAAAATGTCAACATTTTGGAATTTTTCCATTGTCTATGCTATATGACGTTGCTTTGTGCCAAATTTCTAGTAGGTTTTGCGAGTGCCGAAATCTCTAAAATTTGCAGCATAAACGACTGTATCTTTTGATTGCATTGGCTTTTAAGTTTGATTTTTTCACAGCTCCAAGGGACAATAGACCTGAGTATTTAATATAAATTTCAGCTTGATACCTCCACGCGTTCCTGAGAAAAATGGTCTTGACAGACAGACAGACAGACGGACAACAAAGTGATCCTATAAGGGTTCCCTTTTTTCCTTTCGAGGTACGGAACCCTAAAAACGAAGTATACGTCCTTACACAAACAACAAAATTAGATATTTTTTGTCACTATGCGGTACGTCTATCTATAATGGCGCCATACAATTACGTGCGTGCGCCAATTAATTTGCGATTTATGGTTATGTCACTTTCATTTGTATGGAAGGAATGAGATGTAATGTAACTCGAATATTAGGGTATAACAACACACGAAATTAATTGCCCCTTTATTAGATTACTTTAATGCGTTGGTAAACAGGGGTGGGTGGACTCAATAAAACCGGCAAAGTGCGAGTCGGACTCGCGCACCGAGGGTTCCGTACAAACCTGTAGAAACATGCGGCTTAAATTGCTGTTTCTTTTGATTGCGTTGACATAGAAGTTTGATTTTATTACAGCTTAAAGGTATTATAGACCTGAGTAGTTGATATGAATTTCAATTTAATACCTCTACGCGTTCATGAGGAAGGGGGTAGTAACTTTAAAATTATTAAAAATATTTTTATTATATGATGTAACTAAAAATTTACGGTTTTCCCAATTTTCCCTTTATCTGTGCTATAAGACGTTCCTTTGTACCAAATTTCAAGATTCTGAGTTCACGGGTTACGGAAATTTGCGTAAATTTGCGGCATAAACGGCTGTATCTTTTTATTGCGTTAGCTTAAAAGTTTGATTTCTTTACAGCTCCAAGGGACAGTAGACCTGAGTACTTGATATAAATTTCAGTTTGATACCTCCACACTTTCCTGAGAAAAAGAGTCTTGACAGACGGACAGACGGACAACAAAGTGATCCTATAAGGGTTACGTTTTTTCCTTTCGAGGTACGGAACCCTAAAAATCACTTTGTTCAAAAAAATTGTGAGTAGGTATGTGCAGTTGAATTACTGCTTTCAGCTGTAGACACACTGTGGTTGCTTTTGGACCACCTACCTACATATATTAGTTATTACCTACTGTTACGCTACTTGGCTCTTTCGCATGAAATTTGCAAACCATGTGCGATATATTATATTATACTTGCTGCCGCCTGTGACTTCATCCCTGTGCAAGTTGTTATAAACTTTTAACCCATTTTCACCCCTAAAAAAAGTAAAAGTTTGCAATTATTGAATTAAAACTTTCGTGAGACATACTAAACTAACACACGTAGTGAGTAAATAAACTTCAATGAAACAGTAAAATGTTATAGTGTCATTAACCTACTATTACTTTAATATTAAAAACAAGTCGTATACTTAAGTATTATATATTTAAGATTGAGCACTATATGGGCACTTAGGTATTTCATAATACCTATAAATCAGCGTTAGCAAGCGCTAGCACCATGCTGAGATGACGCCATTTCGTGGCACTTTCTTTTTTTTCTACCTCTTTCTCAATGTATTATGTCTGTGTGTGTTTACAAATAAACTATATTCTATTCTATGCTAATATGTTTGTTATACCTACATATGTCAGGGTCCATGACACGTGTATTATTCTACTTATAACAACTGTTAGAATACCACGCTAGCAATAAAGAATTATGATTATTAATATTATACAAGCTGCACGGTTAGCACAAGAGTGACGCGACAGTATCTCGCGCGCGAGATAGTCTAATCGTCCTTTTCTGACTGTATCAATTGAAAAGAGACGGGTAGTCTATCTCGCGCGCTATACTGTCGAGTCACTCTTGTGGTAACCGTGCTGAGTAGAGTAGGTACGTTTTTTATTTGGTTATGCATGTAGACCTCTATAGAGACTTTAAAAGGCGCAACGGAACGTTTCTGGGCTGGTACCTTCTATTAACCTTAAACCTCACGCCTTTTCCGATGCGATCTAAGGTAAGATCGTGACTGAGCTTCACTCGCCATACCTTGAGACCTCTCAGGCGTAGATACGTTAAACTTTAAACTCAATCGGTCCATCAGCTTCGGAGCAAATTGACTATGACATACGCACAGACATACAGAGTACAGACGCAAGAGTGGACCGAGGTTTCAGTTTTTTTCGAGGCACGGAACCCTAAAAAGAAGCAGAATCGAGAAAATATTTAGTATAGAAAAAAATTAAAAATCACGAAAAAAGCTGAGAAATCAGTTTTACTTTTTAGGAAAAATAAAATAGGAGGCGGAGGCGTTTTTCTACTACTTTGTCAGCTATAGGTGCGACCTGGAAGCTTCCCCTTATGTACCTATTGCGGACCTTGTCCATTAGTGTGACACCTGCCGACCATCGCAACACCGCATACGCATCTCCGTGTGAAGTTTCTGGAAGGAACTACGGCTGCACAATTTGAAATACCGAATACTTTCTGATCTGAGTGACCTAGTAAATGCTGCATAATTGGAGTGCCGAGACTGGATCAGAACGCGTTGATATAGATTGTTTTATATCGAGGGCTGAACGGTCAAACCCTATGGGATCTCGAGCTATGACTCGAGATAATTTTTGCATGACAATAAGAACTTCCTACATAGTTCTAAATTCAATAACTTATTTGGTAGACTTATCGGATTTGGCCGCTCAGCCCTCGACAGTGATCTAGTGGGGTATGATAAATAAATAAGTAACCTGTTAGGGCATTCTTACATGTGTTGTGTAATCAGGCGCGGAGCTAGGATTTCATTCACGGAGGGGGGGTAATTTCCTTCACAAAAAATTTCGCGGTCCGCACCTATGGTATGGCCCACGTAGCTTACGAGGTTTGCGTTTCAGGGGGGGGGGACTTCCCCTGTTGTCCCCCCCCCCCCTTAATCCGCGCCTGTATGTAATGAAAGCACTAACGCAATAAAGGTGGACTTATTTAATGTCGTAGAGGGTACTCTCTAGCAGCTGGTTTTCACCTCGGGCCATCCGACATCCCATATCGGATCGGAATCGGACAATGTGAAAACGCTCTAAGTATCATAAAATGAAAAATCGAGTATCGCATCTAATTTATTCCATCGTGATCCGTATAGTAAGCTCGCAATTGCCGGTGACATTCACCTACATATGCAGAAAGCTCGTGTGTGTTCGATGACATTGGACCACAGACCACCTCGACTATTACACGAAGCATGTGTTTTGCGGTCACCACATAAGGTGCTAACAAATTAAGTAGGTACAAGTATTTTAAGAGAAGTTAACTTACACCGAAAAAATTTACTTTAAATAGAAATTAAGTATTAATTTTACACAGAATGGTGGTTGGTGGCAAAACTCAAACGATCGGGTCGAATGGAAAAAAAAGGGGAGGCCTTTGCCCAGCAGTGGGACACTGAAACAGGCTAATAAAAAAATAAAAATAAAAAATTAAGAAAAGCTTTCATGTGATTTTTTAACAAATGGAATTTATTACAAGAGCGAGGAACAAGACGTGACAGTGCGTGATTTACGGCGTCAAAGAGAATCAACACGCGGGGTCTATCGCATGTCTATCTATCTGAGACAACATGAAATAGGATAACATTGACATTTATTTAGGCAAGTAGCCAATCAAATGATAGAGTTAAGAGATAATCAAGCAGATATTATTACTGATTATTGTTTATCTCATAAACGGGGTGTTTTACATAGCACATTTGTTTTCCGCTTTTCTCCAAAAAAAACATCATACAACCTATAATGGTTCATACTTAAATATACTCCAGTAGCCGAGTTTATCAGCTGTAAAAATATTTGTACTTAATTTGTTAGCACCTTATATATATGAAAAATCGAGTATCGCATCTAATTAAATGGAACGTGATCTGTAAGCTCGCCATTATCTCTGAAAGCTCGTATTTGTCCGATGACATTGGGCAGGTCTATCTGCCCAATATCATATGACTCTTAGAAGGGCTCGGAAATCAGTAGTTTCTGCACACAAAAATATCATTACGTAGTTGCCTGGTGAAATACATGCCCTAATATGTACAAGAGTGCAACTGCTTACTTGAGTTGTGTTCTATTTTATACTATTAATAGTGTAAATTATAAATATTTACAAAATATTGAGCTTTAAGGGAGAGTCTGGGGTATTAAATTAAAATATAAAATTCTAAAATAGTATAGAAGGCTGACTAGGTTCTGCTGCTTGAATCGTAGTGATCGTAAATTTAAACCTGTGTGTGACCATGCGCTCTTTATAATGCGGTGTCTTGTAGTCCGTGTTCTGTGGCCCTTGAGCAGTACAAATAGCATGAGGCAGTTTTTCTATGCAGTCTCAACAAATGAACTTGATTTGAGTACCTCATGTGCATAGGCGGTTTATCTTTGTAAGTTTGGATTGTCGAAAAATAAGCAATGTTTGTACTTGGTATTTGCAATTTCTTGATTTTTTAGGGTTCCGTACCTCGAAAGGAAAAAACGGAACCCTTATAGGATCACTTTGTTGTCCGTCCGTCCGTCCCTCCGTCCGTCCGTCCGTCTGTCAAGACCCTTTTTCTCAGGAACGCGTGGAAGTATCAAGCTGAAATTTATATCAAATACTCAAGTCTACTGTCCCATGGAGCTGTGAAAAAAATCAAACTTCTAAGCCAACGCAATCAAAAGATACAGCCGTTTATGCCACAAATTTCCGCAAATTTTCGAAACTCGCAAGGGAATCAAATCAAAACCTACAGGGTACTTCCCGTGAACTCAGAATCTTGAAATTTGGTATTTGGAAAATTGCGAAAACCGTAAATTTTTAGTTACATCATATAATAAAAATATTTTTGATAATTTTAAAGTTACTACCCCTATATACCTACAGGTTTGTACGGAACCCTCGGTGCGCGAGTCCGATTCGTACTTGGCCGGGTTTTTTATAACTAAGTTTCATAATGAAGTCTGAAATGATTTGTACATATTTATAATTTTTAATTGCGAACTGAAATAAATTAATAATCAATTATCAAACCCTACCACCACCAGGGGTAATTACACTAATTATTTACTATTTAAGGAATTCTCTTGTACTTAAATGACAAAAACTGGTTAAGTATTTTAGGATTGGAAAAGGTCTCACGACTTGTCGCTTCCCATATAGCGTACATAGGTTTGTTATAAGACATAGGGTGACTAGTTTAAATTTTATATAAAAATAAGAAAAATTGAATTAGTCTCTTTTGATCAGATCAACTACTACCATATGACAATGTTGATTGTTACAGAGTTAGAAAAAGTAGTTCTGGATCACGTCACGACCAAGGAATCGTCCAGTACACTATGAGAACATTAAGTAGGTAGGTTAGGTAATTATCTAATCGTATTGACACAAACGTTAAGTTCCATTAAGTTAATAGACCCACTTCCTTTACCAATATTCATTACATCGGTAATATCGGTATTAAGTAACTGTATCCGCCAGCCTAAGAAGATTACCTTAAAACCGCTAAACATCCTGTTATTACTGTAAACATGACACATCGGACCGATATTATAATGAAACTTGGCATTGAAATAATATTTACGACACCAATTTATGCATTTATATGGTTTATTATTTTGCCAAATTAATCATTGTGGGTGTGAAAAAGTTTTGGAGGTCGATGGTCAGTCCCTTCCTTACTTATAGTTATAGTTTTTTAGGGTTCCGTAGTCAACTAGGAACCCTTATAGTTTCGCCACGTCTGTCCGTCCGTCCGTCCGTCCGCGGATAATCTCAGTGACCGTTAGCACTAGAAAGCTGAAATTTGGTACTAATATGTAGATCAATCACGCCGACAAAGTAGTAAAATAAAAAGTGGAAAAAAATGTTTTATTAGGGTACCTCCCCTATAAGTAAAGTGGGGCGTGATTTTTTTTTTCATTTCAACCCTAACGTGTGATATATTGTTGGATAGGTATTTAAAAATGAATAGGGGTTTAGTAAAATCATTTTTGAAAATGTAAATATTTTCGGAAATAATCGCTCCAGAAGTAAAAAAAATGTGTCCCCCCCCCTCTAACTTTTGAACCATAAGTTTTAAAAATATGAAAAAAAACTCAAAAGTAGAACTTTATAAAAACTTTATAGGAAAATTATTTTGAACTTGATAGGTTGAATAGTTTTTGAAAAAAAATTACAAAATAATTTCTGAACTAAGTTTGTAATTTTACCGTATAAGTAGGTGTTTATTGTACCTGTAATTTCTACAAAATCACAATGAAATGACGTGCTTTCAAATAAAGTTGACGGACAGAAAGCTACGGAACCCTACACTGAGCGTGGCCCGACACGCTCTTGGCCGGTGTTTTTTTATTGTATCTGTGGGATCGATTTACGACGTCGCAGTGGGTCAAGGCCGCTGGAAGTTTATAAACTTTTTTTTACTAACCGACTTCAAGATTTCGAAGGAGGAGGTTCTCAATTTGTCGGGATCTTTGTTTTTGCTTTTTTTTAATTTATATTCACCGATTATTCGAAGACGGCTGACACGATTTGGTAAATTCTTTTTTTGTTTGAAAGAGTATACTTCACAGTTGGTCCCACTGTAACCAAGTCAAGATCTGATGATGGGATCCTGGAGAAATCGAGGGAACTCTTCAACTATTATACACACCTATAGTGATTTGAGTATTTTTTACAGCAGCTCGAGCATTTGCTTTTGGAAAGGTGGATGCTAAGTGAGGTCGGGTCTTTTTTGTTTAAAATTATTATCAGGATTTTGGAGCTTCCAGTGAAAAGTCGAGACTTTACGTCCACATCTGTGTCAGTGCAATTTGCCGATATGGAGTTATTAGTACTCGTACAGTCACCGGCAATAGTATCTTGCTACACGAAGGCCGCAAAAATATGTGACAAGCGTTATTTGTATGGTTATAAGAGCGTGTCATATATTTTTGAGCCCTTCTTGTAGGAATATGCTCTTACCGGTGACTGTACGTACTTCCTAAAACTAAACAATATACCTACCTATCTATTACTGAAATAATTAAGTGTCCTTATAAATCGAGAAAGTGGCTCCTAAATTCGTTCAGATTAGTTTTGGCGAATACCTACGCCACTACTGCCACTAGTGTTATGCCCTGGTTACACCTACCGAGTACAGTGGCGAGTCAGTGCTCTCGACCGAGTGCTCGCTAAGTGTAAACACATCGCCGAGTACTCGGCCGAGCGCTCGGCCGAGTAAATGGGCGAGACAGTCACTCGCTCCCCAATCTAGTAAAAACTAAGCCGAGTGTCCACCCCTGCGCTCCCCGCACTCACTCGCCGATTCGCTCGCTGGGTGTGAACAGTGCGCTCGCACTGCTATTGCCAGTGGGTATATATGACATTGGCAAACTCTATGAGAGCATTGGGCAAATCTTACTACCCCCATGTCTTTGCTTGTTTCGGCCCGATAGTAAATAAATTTGATTGCTGATTGTAAAAGTATAACTATCACTTCTTCTCAGCTCTGCTTTTACATAAGTACCGCCTTACCGCGAAAATATACTTGATTTACCTAAGATTACATATGATCAGGCTGACATTTTTGCATAGATATATAATATAAGTAATGCCTATGTCCTGACTGACTGGCTGATCCGAGCATTGCAGAGCTACTGAAGCTAGAAAGTTGAAAATTACAGACTTATAATGTGTACAAGTAATGAGAAGCGAATTTGAAAAAAGGGGTTAAAAGTTTGTATGGGTAGAATTTAAAATTTTAAGTTAGGGACTTGAAACTTTGTAAGTTTGCTGCTAATAAAAAAATATAAAAATGATTTCAGCGTTTTTTAAATTCAACTCCTAACGGGCTTAAAAAGGGGTTCACAGTTTGTATAGAGATTTCAAGTCCTTATTTTGCAGACTTGAATTTTTATGTAGTTTAATTTCGTTTGTAGGCTCCATATACAAGATATCTCTATACTCCGCTTAGCGCGTTATTTCTTTGAAACCTAAGCTGCCAAAAATAAGGGGTGCGGGAGGGGAACACGCAATGCTAGACAGGGAACGTGCCATTGTTCCGTGGGAGATTAAGGCATTAATTGTTGCCATGGAGACGTACTAAGTTTACTGTCACTTACAATAAATTAGTGTCTCACTATAGGGTGAAATTACTTCGAGCGTGGCAGCGAGGGACGCCCGGCTATGTGGGGTCTTGGGTTATTAGTCTACGGTAGGCTCACTCACTTAAAAGGAAAAAACTAATTTTAGCGTTTTCAAAATTCCACCCCAAACCAGTTGAAACGGGGTTGAAAAGATTGTATTAAAGCGAGACGCGGAACTACTGAAGCTAGAAAGTTGTAATTTGCAGGTCAGAACACATTTATAACGTGTACAAGTAATAAGAAGTAATTTTGAAAAATTCTACTCCTAAGGGAGTAAAATGGGGGTTAAAATTTGTATGGGTAGGATTTAAAATTTTAAGTTACAGACTTGAAACTTCGTACTTTTCTGGTAATAAAAAAAAGCAATTTCAGCGTTTTTTGAAATTCAACTCCTTACGGGGTTAAAAATTTGTATAGAGATATATTTTTTTTGTGACAGACTTGAAAGATTATGTTTTTGTGAAAGATTGTATGAACCAAAGATTGGAAAGATTGTATTTTGGTATGAACCAAAAAACATATTTTAAGAAGATACAACTCCGTTTGGGAACCGTATTATACCCAGACGAAGTCTCGGGCGGACAGCTAGTTCTCAATACATGCATGTTCGGTAAATAAACAGTATATGCATACAAATAGAGTCATAAGAAAAACAGAAGTTTGGCCTTTAAACAACGTAGGCGTACGGTGGCCCTTTAATACACATACTATCTATATATCAATCACACACACACATGTGCCTAGGTGCATAAGTTGTGCGAGTATAGAACGCAGACTACATAGTTTTGTAGATACACCACTCCAAAACAGCACTTTACATATCGTGCAAAACTTATACATATCAGTGACGAAACGTCCATAGAACTCGATTCCCACCGGGTTGCTAATATTTTCTTATCCTAATTAGGATAAGAAAAAATTGTTAAGATAATTACCTACTACCGGAGCACGGTCAATCGTCCCGAAAAACTAAGCGAGCATAAAAAACCAAAAGAAACTCTGGTATCAGGTACATTGCATGAAGTAAATATTTAATAGTGCAGTGATGTTCTGGGATTAAGTCAACGTGTGAGCGATCAACAAACCTAAGTATAACTACTAAGATCGGATTTTACGGTGCAACACGGCGGAATACACTAAATATGCGAATATAGTAGGTAAAACGTTAAAATATTATTGAAATGTATTTGATCTAACTAAAGGAAACAAATTAGGTCCTAAAATCCCGAAGATTATCCATATTAGCATAATTTTTGAGGTAAAAAAACCGTGTTTCATTGCACCCTAAAATCCAATCTTTGCTAATAAACTTTTTAAAATTAGAACAAGGTGTTTGAAATTAGAACGTGGATCGACTTACGTAGAGTTCTACAATAAAAAAATATCTCGAGTTATCGAGTTTTATCGCTCACCTCTCGAACTATTCAGTTTGTAAACAAAACATAAGTAACAACAACAATGGAACATTTTCTGCTTTGTATGAGAGTGGTGTATTTTTTTCGATTACATAATCTGTGGTATGGAACAGAAAGCGGTATTGAATCTCGGTCAAGTGCAACATCTCTTAAGAACACATGAACATATGTGCAGCGTGAGGCATGAGGCCTTTTTAACCGTCTTCGGAAAGAAGGAGGCTGTTTATACCACGATGACGGCAAACAAAACTTAGGCACCTACATGCGGTCTCTGCAGTCAGTATCATTTGCAAATAAAACAATGATGGTAAAGTCACCAGCATTTTTTTAAATATACCACGACGGTGACAAACAAGCATACGGCCCACCTGTTGGTAAGCAGTTACCGTAGCCAATGGACGCCTGCAACTTCAGAGGAGTTACATGCGCGTTGCCGACCCTTTATAAAAAGGAGGATTCACTGTGTTGACGGCTAAAGGGACAAGGGGGTCCCTCATCGTCAACACACTGGGTCCTCTCTGAGCTCTTTGGCAACCTTACTCACCAGCAGGAACACAACACTATGAGTAGGGTCTAGTGCTATTTGGCTGTGGTCTTCTGTATGGTGGAGGTACTTCCCCAGTCGGGCTCTGCTCCAGATTTGAGCGAGATGACATTCGCTGTGCTGTGCCCTACCACACATAGCGAGATGTCATTCGCAGTACCCATACCTCTCTTTTGGACGTAGTTTAAGGACATATCCGTGTCCAAGGCATAAGTAGCTAAGGCAGCAAGTAGAGGCAGAAGTAAGCAAGGTTTTATAATGGTCATAGCACACCCCACCCACCCACCTAGCTACTTTTGCTGGTTATTCTACTGTTCACTCTATTTTGCGTCTGAATATAGTAGCTCAACATCTCTACCCTCTCTCTCTCTCTCTATCTCTCTCTCTCTCTCTCTCTCTCTCTCTATCTCCCTCTCTCTTAACATCTGTACCTAATACTGCTAAATGACCACGACACTGCTAAGATTACAACGACTAAGAAGGACTACAGCTGGTCACATTCTCCAAAATAGGTGACCAAATACTAGTAGGAATCCAAGCTTTGGAGTAATTTACCTAAAATCAAAAATATTTAGATATCACCGATCAATAATTCTAGGGATAGATAGGTACAAAATAAGCCCAAAGAAAATGACAGTCTCATTACGGTATAAGACTGGCCGGTTACAAATTTTACGAGCCATATTTACAGTAAATCTTGTTTGAGTCTGTAGGTACCTCCTTTATAATATACTAGCCTTTTCCCGCGGCTTCGCCCGCGTACTATAAGTACTCAAAAAGCATACGATACCCATGTTGATTTTCAGACTTTGTGACCACATTTGCCCCTTTTAGGGGTTGAATTTACAAAAAACCTGAAACACGTGTTTACTCTTTTATCGTTGGAAATACTCCTGTGAAGTTTCGAATAAAATATTCTAACAAATCTTGATTCGCCATACAAACTTTGGTGGACCCCCATTTTATCCCCTTAGGGGGTGAATTTTGAAAAATCCTTTCTTAGTGCATCCCTACACCTTATAAGGAACCTACGTGCCAAATTTGGAATCTCTAGAACCAGCGGTTTGGGCTGTGCGTTGATATGTCAGTCAGTTAGTGAGTCAGTCAGTCAGTCAGTCAGCCAGTCAGTTTCTTCTTTTATATATTTAGATTGTTGCTTGCTGGAAGATATCAAAGCTTAAATTTAATAAGTACCTAAGTAATGTTCTAGCAAGAGTGTGAGTATGACAAAACATTGTTGTCGGAACGTTTTTTATTTCCTGATCATTTATTTATCGGCAAATCAGGGCGTTAATGTCCACGGGGTTTTCCGCAGACATGAAATATTTTATGCCTTTGCCCTTTTCGGTAAAAGAGCTAAGGAGACAGTTTTTCTAAGGTACCGTAAAATGCGGTGAGTAATAGGGATTGCGTGGAGAGATGGGTTATAAATGGTGAGAGAAGTGATGCCAGGGGGGTGAGATGGTTTTTAAAGGCTACTGCTACCTAAATAATGTATTAGTATTACAAATGGAGCTATAGTGGTATTCATAAGAAAAAAAAACGATCCAACAATGTTCCAAAATCACCTTTGTATGAAACCCCATCTCACCCCAAGTACGAGGTACTACGGGGGAGGAGGGATTTTGTGTCTATCGGTAAAGTTATGAAATTGAACTACCCGAAATACTAAAAAAACTAAAATACAAACGTCCGGAATATTTATTATGTATACCATTTAGTTTACATATGTAAAAATAAAATGTTATCGAGGTTTGAATGTCAGTTTTCTCCCTACTCATCCCATTTTACGGTAATACAGTCAGTGTTGGCCGTTAATTTCAATTAGAATTGAAAATTGATCAATAAGATTGAAGATTAATTCCGTAACTAATCAATTACACTAACATCAATTTTTACTAACGTTAGTTCGCATTGATTTTGTGACGTCGTCAATTACACTAACCGTCAATTAGAATTAACCTATTAGTTACACTAACGTCTCGAAAATTTAATAAGAATTCCAGTCAATTAGATTAACGTTAGTGTAACTAAATTAATCCTGTCTTACACTAATAATTAATTTTAAAACTGCATCTCGGGTTCGGAAGTCGGGACCAATATCACAAGATGGAGCTCATGCTGGACCCTGGGGATCCCTACTGGATCTCGGGTTTGGCGCATCATAGACTCATGCTGTTTGGGCTCATTCGACTTGTACTGATGAGCAGATGGTACCGGTATCAAAATCTGGAGCTCATGCTGGACCCTGGGGATCCCTACTGGATCTCGGGTTTGGCGCATCATAGACTCATGCTGTTTGGGCTCATTCGACTTGTACTGATGAGCAGATGGTACCGGTATCAAAATCTGGAGCTCATGCTGGACCCTGGGGATCCCTACTGGATCTCGGGTTTGGCGCATCATAGACTCATGCTTGTTGGGCTCATTCGACTTGTACTGATGAGCAGAGGGTACCAGTATCAAAATCTGGAGCCAATGCTGGACCCTGGGGATCCCTACTGGATCTCGGGTTTGGCGCATCATAGACTCATGCTGTTTGGGCTCATTCGACTTGTACTGATGAGCAGATGGTACCGGTATCAAAATCTGGAGGTCATGCTGGACCCTGGGGATCCCTACTGGATCTCGGGTTTGGCGCATCATAGACTCATGCTGTTTGGGCTCATTCGACTTGTACTGATGAGCAGATGGTACCGGTATCAAAATCTGGAGCTCCTTTTAACTTTTACTTTCTTAGTAAAAGTCAAAGTGAAAGTGAAAGTGAAAGAGAAAGTCAAAGTCAAAGTGAAAGTCAACGTGAAAGTGAAAGTGAAAGTGACACTCAAAGTGAAAGTGAAAGTGAAAGTGAAAGTGAAAGTCAAAGTCAAAGTCAAAGTGAAAGTGAAAGTGAAAGTCAAAGTCAAAGTTAAAGTCAAGGTCAAGGTCAAAGTCAAGGTCAAAGGTCAAAGGTAAAAGTAAAAGTAAAAAGGCGCTATACCTGTACCATCTGCTCATCAGTACAGGTCGAATGAGCCCAAATAGCATGAGTCTATGATGCGCCAAACCCGAGATCCAGTAAGGATCCCCAGGGTCCAGCATGAGCTCCAGATTTTGATACCGGTACCATCTGCTCATCAGTACATGTGGAATGAGCCCAAACAGCATGAGTCTATGATGCGCCAAACCCGAGATCCAGTAGGGATCCCCAGGGTCCAGCATGAGCTCCAGATTTTGATCCCGGTACCATCTGCTCATCAGTACAAGTCGAATGAGCCCAAACAGCATGAGTCTATGATGCGCCAAACCCGAGATCCAGTAGGGATCCCCAGGGTCCAGCATGAGCTCCAGATTTTGATCCCGGTACCATCTGCTCATCAGTACAAGTCGAATGAGCCCAAACAGCATGAGTCTATGATGCGCCAAACCCGAGATCCAGTAGGGATCCCCAGGGTCCAGCATGAGCTCCAGATTTTGATCCCGGTACCATCTGCTCATCAGTACAAGTCGAATGAGCCCAAACAGCATGAGTCTATGATGCACCAAACCCGAGATCCAGTAGGGATCCCCAGGGTCCAGCATGACTTCCATCTTAGGATACCGGTCCCATTGCTTATTAATACAAGCCCCCGAGTTCAGAGTCAAAATCGAAACAAAAATCAAAACCTCGTAGCTTAACCTAAATTCGCGTTTAGTTAGGTAAATTATTAATGTCAATTACCAATTCAATCTACACTAAAAATTAAATTAATGTTTCAATTTTTGAGAAAGACTAAAAATTAAATATCTTCAGTTATTAGTTATTCGCAAAGGATTAACACGTTAGTTACAATTAATTTCAATTCTAATTGAAATCAATTTGCACTAAACTATTAGTGTTCAATTTTAACTAACGTGTTTCAATCTTCAATTTTTAATTTTCAATTACACTAACGTTCGGCCAACACTGAATACAGTAACCTCACTCGCCTCGCCGCCAGCCGTACTATCTGGCCGACCTCAGTATTAGTCCGTGTAGGATTCGAGAAGTATATACAGGCCGTCCCACGACTTTGCCACATGGAGGGGAAGTACTTTAAATACTGTAGTTAGGACATTTTACTGAAAGAAGACTTCATTTATATTTTTAAAACAATACAAACTGCATTCAAAGAATTTTCAATAATCGTCTGTCTGAAATCATGTCTGACTATGGTATTTATTTTATTCTGTTTTTTATTTGTATTTGTTGTTATAGCGGCAACAGAAATACATCATCTGTGAAAATTTCAACTGTCTATCACGGTTCATGAGATACACAGCCTGGTGACAGACAGACAGACAGACAGACAGATACACGGACAGCGGAGTGTTAGTAATAGCTAGGGTACGTTTGGGTACGGAACCCCAGTTATTTTCGCATTTAATAAAATCTTATCAGTGCCTACCATATTTAGGGGGTTCGATTCCAGGTTCAGACAGGCGATAATTTAAAATTCTTTAAATGCAGATCGTATTGTTTTAAAAATAAAAATGAAGTCTTCTTTCAGTAAAATTTCCTATCTACAGTATTTAAAGTACTTCCCCTCCGTGTGGCAAAGTCGTGGGACGCCCGGTATAGTTACGTCATACCATATCCTGCCCAAGGGGTAAGATGAAGGTTAATTGCAATTTTCAAATATTTGGCCTTTATATCAGATCAACCAATTTGGTTTCTTGGCCGAGCTCTGTACCTAGAGCTCGTAGGAATCGACAGGGTATATTATATATATCCTGCCCGGGGGTATTAACTAGGAAGGTTAATTGCATTTTTAAAATAACTTGCCTTTAATCAATCACATCTACCGATATCGTTCTTGAAATATATGTTATAGCTATTGAATAGTGTCGTACTACTCGTACTCACCCTCAAAATGCATTTAGCTCTATAGATTTTTTTAAGAAAAAGTTCCAATAAATAAATAATAGTAGATTGTACACCAAGGGGATAAAGCACTGTTTTATGTCACGGGCGCAATATTCAATCCTGAACGTAACGAAGGACTCCAGATTTTACTCCCGAGCGCAGCGAGGGGGTTATGAGTTGAGTGCAGTGAGGGGTTCAAGCGCGCCCGTGACAAAAACAGCTTTATCCCCGAGGAGTATACTCTACTTTTCTCACCTCTAGCGAGACAATAAAATAGCTAAGGCTACTAGAAACGGATTTTTATTAAAGTAAATCAAAAGTAAAAACCGGCCAAGTGCGTGTCGGACCACACATAGGAGGGTTCCGTACCTTCAATGGAATAAGAACCAAACTAATACCAAAAGGTCGTATCTGGTGCCTATGGTTTTTTTGGAGATAACTCAAAAATGGCTAAACCGATAATGTTCAAAACAATTTGCGTGTAAAGTATATGATAAGACGCATCTCCTCAAATTTTTTCATATTTTTTGGACTTATGGTTCAAAAGTTACAGGGGGGGGGCACAAGTTTTCTGACTTTCGAAGCGATTATTTCAGAAAATATTCACTTAATCACAAAATGGTCAAAGAAACCTCAATGTTAGTTATGTCACACGTTGATATTTAGTTAAAAAAAAATTGTTACACGTATGGAGCACCCCCCCTAAATTTTTTTTTCAAATCTACATAACTAAGTAGCGGCATACAAAATACACCTTATGTGTAAATTTTATTCAGATACGTCGTATAGTTTCCGAGTAAAATGGCCGTGACATACGGATGGACAGACATACAGACAGACATGACGAATCCATAAGGGTTCCGTTTTTTGCCATTTGGCTACGGAACCCTAAAAATTGATTCTTGAAAGAAAGAAGAAAAACATTTATTCATGACAAACACAGGTAACACAAAAAATAATAATACATAAAATAGGCGTCACATAGTTTGTCACAAAAGGGCCACAACTTCTCGATTCTTGATACATTAGTCCATTTTATTCGAATTTTATCTTCATTTTTTATAGAACCTGCAGTTTTACTCCGTATACTGCAGCGTCTTATGACACATTTTGTTTTAGGTAATTAAAAAAAGGTGGCCAGCACCATTTTCCGAATAAATTCGATTTTCAAATCAGTTCGACGCGGCGGTGCGGGCCCCGGCTGGCGTCGCGGGGCTGTGCACCGTGCGGACTTTACCAAATTAGACTTTAAGCACATAACAATAAGAACTATGGGAAGTGAAATCACATTATTAACCAGCGGGTTATAATGAGATTTAGTACAGCATTATAACCCGGCTAAAGCCAAGGGCTATAATGATTTGCTTACGGTGAGGTTTGCATGATATATAATTTGACATTGTCGAGCAGGTGGTGTGAAAATATTATTATGACATTCTTACACAAATCGACCTAGTCCCACAGTAAGCTCAATAAGGCTTGTGTTATGGGTACTAACTAGACGACGATATATATATAATAGATAAATATGGATTAATACTTAAATACATAGAAAACATCCATAACTCAGGAACAAATATCTGTGATGAACACACAAATAAATGCCCTGACCAGGATTCGAACCCGGGACCTCCTGCTTCATAGGCAGGGTCACCACCGACTGGGCTAGGAGGTATAAGTTAATAAGATGACGGCGAAATAGCTAATTAGCTATTTCGCCGTCATATTATCTTAGATTAATCTAATCTAATTAATAAAGAGCGTATACGATTCATGCACACCAACTTCTTTTATTATTGTACCTACCTACTTACCTATTATTCTAGCACGCGACTTTCTTACCGCTACAGTTGCGCGCTGACGGGGGAAGCTGTTATCCGTTACTATTGTTACATCACGGACCGCGAACATTTTGACGGTCAACAACCGCAACTAAGCGGTCGCTGCCACTTTCACTTTTCGCCGCCTACTTGCTTGCAAAGCACATATGGCGACATCTAGTTGTTACACGGGAAATTTGCGGCTACGGCTGCAGCGGTATACCGCCATCTTTTGTTGAGTAGCCAAACTGGTTAGTTGTTTTGTAACAACTAGGAATTGTTACTGTTAATATGGCAAAATTGGTGAAGTGAAAAACTCTCATTTAATTTTCAACCAAGCTTTACAATAAAAAATATATGTTTGAACTCTATTAGGAAAAAATATTTAAATTAAATTGAAAGTTTATCGGACAAATTATGTGAACTACATGATATTTCTTTTTCGATTTTCCTTGATAGTAAAGAACACTAGAACTGTTTGTAAATAAATCAAAATCAATATATAATATAGGATATTTATTTTTCATTTTCCTTGATAGTAAATAACACTAGAATGTTAGTAGATACATCAAAATCAATATATAATATCGAAATTACGAATCATCATCATAATAGCCTAAAAATACAAGGGTAGTAATATTTTAGATCCAATTCATAATTTCAACCATTTTAATAACGTCAGGATGGCCGAGCGGTCTAAGGCGCTGCGTTCAGGTCGCAGTCCACTTCTGTGGGCGTGGGTTCGAATCCCACTTCTGACAAAGTTTTTTGAATTTTTTGGCTTTAAAATATTAGTTTTCAGTTACTAATTTACATTACTCTGTTCATATAGTCTGGCTATGCAAACAAAATGCGGAAACTTTTCAAATAAATGAAAATATTCTCGGAATTTTCTAGAAAATTCCACAAGAACAATAGAAAATTGGAAATTCAATAAATGGAAAGTTTCAATTCCCATAAGTTTGTATTTTTTATTTTTACCCCAAAATATTGCCCATTTTTAAAAGTTCAATGGCGACCTCTAGATATAGTGGCTGGTGACTCTTATCAATGTCAATGACTTTAACCAACGAAATGTCACATTCAATTCAACTTGTTAGTTGAAAAGTTGATTACTTACTTGTTTACTTGATTGATACCCGGTTCACTAAAGTTCTTCGTTTTTCTTAAACTTAAAATAATGACGATCATAAAAGTAGCTAACGAGAGTGAGGTGATCAGTAAGCTGAGTATGTATGTTGAGAAAATATCTAACGACGCTATTTACAACCGGGGAAAGTTTTACATCGGGTTATCTGGTAAGTTACTTAGTCAAAAAGTTATTTTCATACCTTCCGTAGACATTTTTACTTAGTATAACAGGACAGGAAGGTGTTTAAATGTGTAAAGGTGTTTAGTAAATCATTTAATGAACTTTGTATACAGGTGGTTCGGTGCTCAAATTCCTTTGCGAAGGCCTACCGAGGGTCAACACAGTGTGGTCAAAATGGACCCTGGCGTTCTGTGACGAACGCGTTGTACCTGAAGACAATGAGGACTCCACGTTCGGGGTTTACAAGAAGGAACTCCTACCTAAGACTGAATTGAAAGAGGAGCAATTTGTAGTGTTGAAACAGGGTGTCTCTGGTAAGTTTTAGGTTATAAAAGCTTTCTTGGACCATTTTTTTTAACTAACTGATTGGTAATTGATGTATTAAATGCAAAGAAGTAAGTTTTTATTCTTAAAGGTCATCACAAATCATCTTTAATTGGTACTTTCTTTTTATTTTCAAATAACAACCGAAGGGTCCATTATATGGGATAAACTTTTATCAATTGTGATGTTTTTTAAGTCAAAGAAACATCACTGTCGGTTGTCAAGGTACCGTAAAAATTCATTTAGAAATAAACTCTAATAACAACCAACAATAATTTACCTTTAGCTTGAAAACATGACAATTACTAAGACAGCTGACCAGTGATATTATGTAGTTATATTGCAAATGTATTTCTATTATTTCAGCTGAAGAAGCGGCTAAAGATTACACAGAAAAACTAAAATCAGCCTTCGGCAGTGAAGAGTTCAAGTTTGACTTGCTCCTACTGGGCATGGGGCCAGATGGCCACACCTGTTCCCTGTTCCCGGGGCATCCGCTCCTGGAGGAAACCAGCTTGAAGGTGGCAGCTATCAGAGACTCTCCCAAACCTCCTCCAGCGAGGATCACTTTGACATACCCTGTGATCAATTTGGCAAGGAACTGTATTTTTGCTATTAGTGGGGCAGGGAAGGCAGATATGGTAAAGGTAAGGAATCACTTGATTTACCAACAGATTCATTATATTTATTGATCTTGAAACTTGAATTATGCTTGTCAGCTAATGTATGGACTCTGAAGGATACAGCTTGACTTGATTTATAAATGTGGACGAGTTTAGTGCAATGGCCCGCTTTGTAGATTTACATAGACACTTCATTTATGTCACTAATAGATAGCGTATATTCTGTAGTTTTAGAAAGTATTAAAAACTACATACCTATCGACAAAGAGGGACCTTTTTGCCTAGACTGACCCACTTGATTAATTCCTTAGAAACAAATTCTGGTCCTACCACATACATGGATAGCCAGATTTGTTAGTTTGCTTTTTAAGAGGGAAAATGGCTTTTTATTATTACCTATAGAATGAGACCAATTTTAAGCAAATTTTAACTATAAAACACTCATATTAAAAATATTTATAACGGGGTAACTCACGTAATCATCTCGAGTAAAAATCGACCAAAATTACGTGAGTAACCTGTTATAAATATATTTAAATTTTAACCATGTTTTAGTATGTAAATTATTAACTGACTGTACTATCATTTCTTTATAAATTGACAACACACAAATACTATGTTTCAGCGTATCCTGAAGGACAAGGAAGACCTACCGTCAGCACGCGTCAAGCCGCAAGGCGCGCTGTACTGGATCGTCGATGATGATGCTGCGGCGCACATATGAATCACGTTTAGTGAATGCTGGACCCTATGAGGTTGCAATAAAATTAATGTTAGGTTACCTCATACCTACATATAAGCCATAAGGTCAGGTTAGGTACGGTAAAAATATTTATAACGGGTTATTTACTCACGTTCTTTAAGTTTTAAACCCTCTTACGTGTACACCTACAACGCAACTGGCCAGCTCTACTGCCACATGTGCAATAGGGTATTTAAGACCAAGTTCGGCCTAGCTAGCCATATTAGTGCTCACAATAGTCAACCTCCATAGGGTTTGTATTAGGGTCGCCGTCATGAAATCGATGAGGAGGACTATTGTATATACACTTTCAGTTATATACTTATATATACACTTTAAGTTATGATCATCGTAAATTAATCGAAACATGTCGAGCAAAAATCGACTTAAATTGCGTGAGTAACCCGTTATAAATATTTTTAATATGTTAGAGTCTCACGAAAGTTTTATAGTTAAGGTTTAATACATACTTTATTTGGTTCCCTGGAAAGGGAATCATCATATGGCCTCTTCCATCTTGGCAGATTTATGAGTGACTCCATTTTGACTCCATAAAAGTGAATCACTTACGTGTTCCTCTTGCCACACCCGACCTTAGGCTTTTATTGCAATATCTTTATGTCAATTATTAACCTCAAAATAATAGAAATATAGCTTTGTGATGAGACAAACAATGTGATAAGACTAACATACTTCATTTATGAAACTATGTAAATTATCAAAAGATCAGATGTAGCCGAATAATATTGTACAAGTATTTATAAATATGTTATGGCCTACTTCATAAAACTACTAGTTATACTAAAGCAGGCAATTTCCTTCACATAAAATCTTGCGGTCCGCACATAAGTGCCATAAGGCCCCCGTAGCATACGAGGCTTGCGTGTCAGGGGGCAATTGCCCCTGTTGAGTAAAAGTACAAAACTATACTTACCCTTTAAGTGAGAATTTCCCCAGTCAATCTCATGACTATTAGTTACTTACACTAATATATGTAAATATATTAGGTTTTTTTAGTCAATAAAGAGTATTCTCTTATTGTGACGTTGGCCAAATGATCAAGTAAATAAAGAGAACCAGCCCTCTGATCAATCATTGCCACTTTTACTTTCTGCAGGAGCAGCGCATTAACCTTGTGTCATGGCTTCCAATACGATTGCGCGGCCTATTTCCATTTGTGAAATATTTTTTGAGCACTAGGACGGGGGGACATTAAATTGTGCCTTTGATCTTTTCATGTGGTAGTTAAAACTACTTGTGGTGGAAGGGTTATTTTGACGACTTTTATATTTGTATGGTTTTATACATTCCTGTTAATAATAAAATAGTTTCATGTTATAACTTTTTTTTGAACCTATTTTCTCAAACATGCAATAATATTGTTGCTATAATGTATCCTGTTTCGGACGCAGCAACTTGAGGGGACTGTAATGGGATTTGATACTACTTTTCAGACCTACTTTTAATAGTAAATAACTGGTGTGGAAGACGGCAGCAGGTTTTATAAACAGCCGATTTTGATTTTTTAATTCTTTCTCGTGACACGATGGTTCGATCGATTATCTATCTGTTTTCGCAGCTATCAGCAACGTTTTTTTTTTCTATTTAAAAATCTAAGCTTTGTCCTCTATAAATTACAAGCGCTGGTGGCGGTAAGACTAGGGAATAAATACCTATCGACGCTTTGTATGGGCAATCCAATTCGCAATCGTCTGAATTTCAATCCGTAGGTCTCGGGTTCAAACCTTACTTATTATGGATATATTTAAGAGGCCTTATTCCCAAAACGCGCGAATTTCACGAAATGCTTCATTTTCTTCGAAGGTTATGGCGAAAATACTTTTATAAATCAACTATTGCATATAATAGTTAATTGCCAATTGAGCAAATATTACATTATAACGAGTAAAATATAAAAAAAAAGTTGTCTTGGAAGGCCTTTCCGGATTTACTAGTTCGACGTACAGTCAGCATCATATATACCGTGGCTGTTAAGATACCCAAATATATTGTCACATCCAGAGTAGTGTAATTAATAATAACTCAAACAAAGTAATCTAATTCTTCAGACCATTTACCGTTTACAAATATACAGGAGCACTCACAAATCCTAATACTTGACAACAGTCAAGCCGGCAATAATACCGGTACAACCACACCGCCACTGGTTGCGTAGCAGCCAAAGTATTCATAAATATGTATACAACATGAAATCAAACTTTATTTCGGATGCAATAAGGCTTATAACGGTTACGTAGCTTAAACTTCTTAGAACTTAAAATTTTGATCGTTCATTTTGTCACTTACATTTGATACGTTGTACTGACATCAATATGTTTTTGAGCTCTATGTCATTAAAAATAAAGTTAATTTTTCTAGCGTGTCCCGTAATTTTGCATACTTTGAATGCTACGATACCGATGGTGTTGTGGGTGTTCCAGTGCTAACAGCGGATTGGAAGTAACCAAGTATTAGGCGTTGTGCGTGCTCCGGTATATTTGTACTCGTTGGATTGCCCGAAGAATTTGATCACTCTGGACGAACCGGTATTAATGGTTATTGTAGATGTTGCGGTAAATTTGGAAGTATTCCCTGTCACTATCTATTTGATGCTGACTGTACCGTTCAATTTAAAATTACGAAAAAAAGGGGTAAGTTTTTATTAAATCTGAATAAAACTTAGTTGAATATATCATGTCTGAGACGCCCAATGAAATAAAAACCGGCCAAGTGCGAGTCGGACTCGCGCACCGAGGGTTCCGTACAAACCTGTAGGTATATAGGGGTAGTAACTTTAACATATTTTTATTATATGATGTAACTAAAAATTTACGGTTTTCGCAATTTTTCCTTTATCTGTGCTATAAGACGTTGCTTCGTACCAAATTTCAAGATTCTGAGTTCACGGGAAGTACCCTGTAGGTTTTGATTCCCTTGCGAGCGAAAATTTGCGTTATAAACGGCTGTATCTTTTGATTGCGTTGGCTTAGAAGTCTGATTTTTTCACAGTAGACCTGAGTATTTGATATAAATTTCAACTTGATACCTCTACGCGCTCCTGAGAAAAATGGTCTTGACAGACAGACAGACAGACGGACAACAAAGTGATCCTATAAGGGTTCCGCTTTTTCCTTTCGAGGTACGGAACCCTAAAAATCGAAAGATTCATCTTGGATGATGGACAAATTACTTTCTGATTATATGCCAGATTTTTGATGAAAATACGATTTCATTTTTTTACGAAAACCCTAATATAAATATTGCCCTAAATATATAGCAACCATAGCAACATTAAACTATATTTATATCACGATAAAATATCATTAGGCCGCTTGTAGACGTCCGTTATTTTCACCGGACGACGGTCCGTTTTTTTTGCCGGACTTGTGGTGGTGTATGGTTCACTATGAGTGTGTGTACACGCACCGGACACTTGTCCGGCAAATGAACTTCGCCGGATACATCTCCGCTTCCCCTCGGCGTGACGGACACCGGCCCGGTGTGAGAAAAGCGGTCATCCATGCCATGCCAGTGTATTGGCGTGTGTAGACGCTGACGGACGTATCCCCCGTATTTGTAAATTACGCTGCCGTCTCCTTGCGTTTTTAATTCAAAATGGATTTCGACATGGAATTGTTGATAACTTTAGTAGAGAATAGGCCTGTGTTGTGGGATAAAACCCAGGATTGTTATAAAAATAGGCTATCTTCTCATGCCGCTTGGAAGGAAATTTGTATGGCGTTTAATGATGATTTTGAAACATTATCTGACAAAGAAAAAAACGAGTTTGGTAAGTTATGTTTTATTTTTAACATCCTACATATTATCCTATACATATTACTATGCATATTGATCTTGCCAGTGGACACGCCCTTCGCAATTCTTTCGCATCTTTGCCGTATGCACCCACGTCAATGAATATGAAGTTATAGTTTGCATCCACTACAGCCATCAACACTATTGAAAAATAGTGCTTGTAGTTATAAAACATTGAACCACTTTCCTGTGGCTTTATGATTCGTATGTGTTTGCCATCGACGGCTCCCAAGCAAAAAGGAAAGTTTGCATTCATCTCGAAATGTTTTGCGTTTGTTAGCCATTCCTCTTCCGTTGGCATTTTCATATAAATTGGAGAAAGGGTTTCCCATAACGCTTCACATACCTCTTGTACAATACAGCTGATAGTTTTTACACCCATTTTAAAACTATATTGGAGATCGCTAAATGTATTCGATTCCCTGAAGCTAAATACCTGTAACAATTTTATTTTTATTTTTAGGTAAAGATATTATAAAGAAATGGACCAATGCAAGAGATAATTGGATGAAATGTCATAAAAAAATGAAGGAATGTAAATCCGGCTCCGGTATGAAAAAAATACGAAAATACAAGTTCTACGATCAAATGCTTTTTTTAATTAAAATTATTAATCGACGAGAAACGGAATCGAATATTACACCTGGAGAAAACATCGCAAAATCTCTCAACGAACAAACTGTCTCACAAACCAATAATGACAAACCGATTCACAAACCAATGTGTTTAGTGCACCAAACAGTATTACCACCAGTGCCGCTAACACAAAAATAATCAAGAAGAGGAAGACTGATAGTAGTGAAGTTAATTAATTCTGTTGAGAATGAAGACAGTAGTAAGAGTATGTGCTTTTTCAAAGGTATTGCTCCTATCGTAGACAAATATAATGACGACGATTATGTAGAATTTCAATTTGAAGTCATGAAAGTTATGAGAAATTTTACACTCAGAAAAGAAGCGTCATTGCAACAGCAAAATTACAATACACATCGAGGCTACACTACGGCTGCGGCGTCAACATACGTGCCATCTACATCCAGGAATCGCGAACAATCTACACAACTAGAAGACAATGATTCTCAATCCTCCATTTATACTGAGATGAGTTCATTAATGAATATGTCTGACTATGATTATGATTTTTCAAAGTCTCCTTACTAAGTTACTTCTTATGACTGAAAAATACTATATTACTATAAGTATAGCTCGTGCATTTTACGATGACGAGTCAATTAGACGGAATTTGACTTTATAGTTATTCTAACAAGACTTTAGCGACTCTCCTTCGTAAAACGCACGAATGGTGCCAGTAAACGTTATATCACTTTAAATTTAATTCATACCTTAGCGTAACGGCCAATCTCGCTGCCGGAGGAATTGATTTTCGCATGTTTGTATCCTCGTGTTTTATTTTATCATGTATCGCTGTCAATAAAAGTTGAAAAGTTTCTTTCTTCATACGAAAAAAATTTACAAATTTTATTTCATCTTCTTCCAACTCCTCAAAAAGAGTATGATAGGGAAAGACATACAAATAATAAATATTTATCAAAGGTATTTTTTAGTATTACAAATACTTCAAACTACCTTATAAATAGCATTTTATGCGGGTTTTTTCGTTAACCCTTTGAACGCCAAGAGCCACTAAATGGGTTGTGTGCGGTCGTGCCTGCCACGCCAGCGACCACTAAAGTGGTTATGGCGGACGTTGTCAAAGCAATTGTCCTACTGACAGATAAGGTTTATATTCGTTAATCACTAGTAGAGATATTGGCGTGTGGGCCACATCTTGACGCGAGGGGATGAGCCATATTTTCAGATGTGACCGTACGAAATATAATTTCGATTTTTACCAGTCGCTTTTTAGTGAAGGAAAACATCGTGAGGAAACCGGAAATAATCCCAATAAGGCATAGTATCCCCTCTGGGTTGGAAATTTAGACGGCAATCGCTTTCACAAAAACGAATGCCTACGCCAATTCATGGGATTAAGTTGTCAAGCGGAGCCTAAGCTCAATTAAGCGGTACCAAAAGCCGGGACAAAACGCTGGGAGGATGATGATGCCCAGCTTCGGCAGATTTTACATACAGAGGTACCTTTGAACTTAGTTTTGCTAGCCTGTCACTCTGACCTCTACCGAAGAATTGCTGCCAGATGCAAAATCTAATAATGAGGATAATATTGCAAATACTTAGAGGATTTGTTGCTCTCGTTATTGTGTCACATTTTCCGGAGCTAGCTCATAACCTATAAGGTTTATACTAAAGGGTCGCTTGTGCCCATGGACACGCTGTTTTTGCATCCAGGGTACAGTAAAATCACAACTCAAGTTCCAATACGTGTAATTCCCTCATACTTTCAAATGCCCGCGAGATCAACACATTGCATTCTTTCACATAAAAAAGACCTCGACTACGGTAGTTACGTTATTTTATAGATCGCTGAACGTTTATTCAACTATAATATGTAATTAATTACAAAAACTCTGTCAACTAAATATAAAAAGATTCGGCGCGCATAGCGTACCAAACGCTTACATACATATACATATTACAAAGATAAGATATACATAGTTCTACAGTTAAATTTAAACAATATCCTATCGGGCGATGACCTGCGGCCGGCGCCGGATACAACGAAATATTAACATAGGTCATTCAAATTCCTTGCGTATTTTACATTAATCAGTTTTGTTTGGAGGAGCGCCCGCCACGTGGCGACTATTTACAGGTGCCCGGGGACACGGTCGCACGGGCTGAAACAATCGACATTCACACTCATTACGATAATCGTACACTACTACAACTTCTTCTAAAACTGGACACACATACGTGTGAAACTCTTGCACAGAGACCTGCATTGCAAAGTTACACAAAGGCAGTAAAAAAACGTGACGCAATCTTAATGAATTTAACCAACCGGAGCGGCCATGTCTGTCATTTTCTATACAAGTCCGCCGATTTTTGCGGGAGGGGAACGTCAAATGTATGACTACGTACGTAACGTACAAATAGCCACGTCAGATAAACGTCAGTCCATACAATAAATATGACCACTGGTCATTATGTTTTCGCCAGAGGGGAACGCCTGCCAATGGCAGCTCCGGCTGGTTGAATTCTCTAAGCACGCAATCTCTTGGATCTACCAGACTATACATATAATAGACGTACGTGCGCTACTTGTTACTAGATGGCGCTGAAGTGCAAATGTAATTTCCTTACATTTTGAGTATCTTTGGGTTGTTCTCGTTCAGATGGCACTTCAGACTTCAAAAAGTTCTTAGACTGTCGTTGTCTATTATATGTATAGTCTCTGGCTCTACAAATAATTCGGTATCTTGACGCGCTTTACTGTGCAATTTTATTGTAGGCGTCTGTACATTGATACCCCCTTATTCATAAACATCTTACAACCCTCATTTATTTAATTTGTGTCCTGTCTGTTCCTAGCAAACTCAAGGACAAACGATTATTAGTTCAATGAGGTTTGTAAGACGTTTATGAATAAGGTGGTTAGAAGTCAATGTATGTACAAGCACTCACACCCTTCCTCGTTCGCATTTGCGGTTGTCGCGCGTTGTCCTACTTCATGATTGTGTATGTGCATACTGCGTCTTCTACACGTACAGATGCCACATACAACTGACCGAATAAGACGTTAAGAATTATGACAACATGACCTTACTGACATACCATAGCAAATACACATTTCGTAAATCTTCGTTATCAGAAATTTTGTACTATATGATGGGTTCATCAGAAATATGTAAGTAGTTCTAAATGAACCATGTGAGGACATACCGTGCAGGCTAGTTGGGTGCCCAGTAGGACTGCGAGTAGCTGGGCTTGCTGGCCGCCGCCGCGCCGCTCTCCTGCATCACACGCACATGTGTACCACAACCCACAACATACATACCGTGCAGGCTAGTTGGGTGCCCAGTAGGACTGCGAGTAGCTGGGCTTGCTGGCCGCCGCCGCGCCACTCTCCTGCATCACACGCACATGTGTACCACAACCCACAACATACATACCGTGCAGGCTAGTTGGGTGCCCAGTAGGACTGCGAGTAGCTGGGCTTGCTGGCCGCCGCCGCGCCGCTCTCCTGCATCACACGCACATGTGTACCACAACCCACAACATACATACCGTGCAGGTTAGTTGGGTGCCCAGTAGGACTGCGAGTAGCTGGGCTTGCTGGCCGCCGCCGCGCCGCTCTCCTGCATCACACGCACATGTGTACCACAACCCACAACATACATACCGTGCAGGCTAGTTGGGTGCCCAGTAGGACTGCGAGTAGCTGGGCTTGCTGGCCGCCGCCGCGCCGCTCTCCTGCATCACACGCACATGTGTACCACAACCCACAACATACATACCGTGCAGGCTAGTTGGGTGCCCAGTAGGACTGCGAGTAGCTGGGCTTGCTGGCCGCCGCCGCGCCGCTCTCCTGCATCACACGCACATGTGTACCACAACCCACAACATACATACCGTGCAGGTTAGTTGGGTGCCCAGTAGGACTGCGAGTAGCTGGGCTTGCTGGCCGCCGCCGCGCCGCTCTCCTGCATCACACGCACATGTGTACCACAACCCACAACATACATACCGTGCAGGCTAGTTGGGTGCCCAGTAGGACTGCGAGTAGCTGGGCTTGCTGGCCGCCGCCGCGCCGCTCTCCTGCATCACACGCACATGTGTACCACAACCCACAACATACATACCGTGCAGGCTAGTTGGGTGCCCAGTAGGACTGCGAGTAGCTGGGCTTGCTGGCCGCCGCCGCGCCGCTCTCCTGCATCACACGCACATGTGTACCACAACCCACAACATACATACCGTGCAGGCTAGTTGGGTGCCCAGTAGGACTGCGAGTAGCTGGGCTTGCTGGCCGCCGCCGCGCCGCTCTCCTGCATCACACGCACATGTGTACCACAACCCACAACATACATACCGTGCAGGCTAGTTGGGTGCCCAGTAGGACTGCGAGTAGCTGGGCTTGCTGGCCGCCGCCGCGCCGCTCTCCTGCATCACACGCACATGTGTACCACAACCCACAACATACATACCGTGCAGGCTAGTTGGGTGCCCAGTAGGACTGCGAGTAGCTGGGCTTGCTGGCCGCCGCCGCGCCGCTCTCCTGCATCACACGCACATGTGTACCACAACCCACAACATACATACCGTGCAGGCTAGTTGGGTGCCCAGTAGGACTGCGAGTAGCTGGGCTTGCTGGCCGCCGCCGCGCCGCTCTCCTGCATCACACGCACATGTGTACCACAACCCACAACATACATACCGTGCAGGTTAGTTGGGTGCCCAGTAGGACTGCGAGTAGCTGGGCTTGCTGGCCGCCGCCGCGCCGCTCTCCTGCATCACACGCACATGTGTACCACAACCCACAACATACATACCGTGCAGGCTAGTTGGGTGCCCAGTAGGACTGCGAGTAGCTGGGCTTGCTGGCCGCCGCCGCGCCGCTCTCCTGCATCACACGCACATGTGTACCACAACCCACAACATACATACCGTGCAGGCTAGTTGGGTGCCCAGTAGGACTGCGAGTAGCTGGGCTTGCTGGCCGCCGCCGCGCCGCTCTCCTGCATCACACGCACATGTGTACCACAACCCACAACATACATACCGTGCAGGTTAGTTGGGTGCCCAGTAGGACTGCGAGTAGCTGGGCTTGCTGGCCGCCGCCGCGCCGCTCTCCCGCATCACACGCACATGTGTACCACAACCCACAACATACATACCGTGCAGGCTAGTTGGGTGCCCAGTAGGACTGCGAGTAGCTGGGCTTGCTGGCCGCCGCCGCGCCGCTCTCCTGCATCACACGCACATGTGTACCACAACCCACAACATACATACCGTGCAGGCTAGTTGGGTGCCCAGTAGGACTGCGAGTAGCTGGGCTTGCTGGCCGCCGCCGCGCCGCTCTCCCGCATCACACGCACATGTGTACCACAACCCACAACATACATACCGTGCAGGCTAGTTGGGTGCCCAGTAGGACTGCGAGTAGCTGGGCTTGCTGGCCGCCGCCGCGCCGCTCTCCTGCATCACACGCACATGTGTACCACAACCCACAACATACATACCGTGCAGGCTAGTTGGGTGCCCAGTAGGACTGCGAGTAGCTGGGCTTGCTGGCCGCCGCCGCGCCGCTCTCCTGCATCACACGCACATGTGTACCACAACCCACAACATACATACCGTGCAGGCTAGTTGGGTGCCCAGTAGGACTGCGAGTAGCTGGGCTTGCTGGCCGCCGCCGCGCCGCTCTCCTGCATCACACGCACATGTGTACCACAACCCACAACATACATACCGTGCAGGCTAGTTGGGTGCCCAGTAGGACTGCGAGTAGCTGGGCTTGCTGGCCGCCGCCGCGCCGCTCTCCTGCATCACACGCACATGTGTACCACAACCCACAACATACATACCGTGCAGGCTAGTTGGGTGCCCAGTAGGACTGCGAGTAGCTGGGCTTGCTGGCCGCCGCCGCGCCGCTCTCCTGCATCACACGCACATGTGTACCACAACCCACAACATACATACCGTGCAGGCTAGTTGGGTGCCCAGTAGGACTGCGAGTAGCTGGGCTTGCTGGCCGCCGCCGCGCCGCTCTCCTGCATCACACGCACATGTGTACCACAACCCACAACATACATACCGTGCAGGCTAGTTGGGTGCCCAGTAGGACTGCGAGTAGCTGGGCTTGCTGGCCGCCGCCGCGCCGCTCTCCTGCATCACACGCACATGTGTACCACAACCCACAACATACATACCGTGCAGGCTAGTTGGGTGCCCAGTAGGACTGCGAGTAGCTGGGCTTGCTGGCCGCCGCCGCGCCGCTCTCCTGCATCACACGCACATGTGTACCACAACCCACAACATACATACCGTGCAGGCTAGTTGGGTGCCCAGTAGGACTGCGAGTAGCTGGGCTTGCTGGCCGCCGCCGCGCCGCTCTCCTGCATCACACGCACATGTGTACCACAACCCACAACATACATACCGTGCAGGCTAGTTGGGTGCCCAGTAGGACTGCGAGTAGCTGGGCTTGCTGGCCGCCGCCGCGCCGCTCTCCTGCATCACACGCACATGTGTACCACAACCCACAACATACATACCGTGCAGGCTAGTTGGGTGCCCAGTAGGACTGCGAGTAGCTGGGCTTGCTGGCCGCCGCCGCGCCGCTCTCCTGCATCACACGCACATGTGTACCACAACCCACAACATACATACCGTGCAGGCTAGTTGGGTGCCCAGTAGGACTGCGAGTAGCTGGGCTTGCTGGCCGCCGCCGCGCCGCTCTCCTGCATCACACGCACATGTGTACCACAACCCACAACATACATACCGTGCAGGCTAGTTGGGTGCCCAGTAAGACTGCGAGTAGCTGGGCTTGCTGGCCGCCGCCGCGCCGCTCTCCTGCATCACACGCACATGTGTACCACAACCCACAACATACATACCGTGCAGGCTAGTTGGGTGCCCAGTAGGACTGCGAGTAGCTGGGCTTGCTGGCCGCCGCCGCGCCGCTCTCCTGCATCACACGCACATGTGTACCACAACCCACAACATACATACCGTGCAGGCTAGTTGGGTGCCCAGTAGGACTGCGAGTAGCTGGGCTTGCTGGCCGCCGCCGCGCCGCTCTCCTGCATCACACGCACATGTGTACCACAACCCACAACATACATACCGTGCAGGCTAGTTGGGTGCCCAGTAGGACTGCGAGTAGCTGGGCTTGCTGGCCGCCGCCGCGCCGCTCTCCTGCATCACACGCACATGTGTACCACAACCCACAACATACATACCGTGCAGGCTAGTTGGGTGCCCAGTAGGACTGCGAGTAGCTGGGCTTGCTGGCCGCCGCCGCGCCGCTCTCCTGCATCACACGCACATGTGTACCACAACCCACAACATACATACCGTGCAGGCTAGTTGGGTGCCCAGTAGGACTGCGAGTAGCTGGGCTTGCTGGCCGCCGCCGCGCCGCTCTCCTGCATCACACGCACATGTGTACCACAACCCACAACATACATACCGTGCAGGCTAGTTGGGTGCCCAGTAGGACTGCGAGTAGCTGGGCTTGCTGGCCGCCGCCGCGCCGCTCTCCTGCATCACACGCACATGTGTACCACAACCCACAACATACATACCGTGCAGGCTAGTTGGGTGCCCAGTAGGACTGCGAGTAGCTGGGCTTGCTGGCCGCCGCCGCGCCGCTCTCCTGCATCACACGCACATGTGTACCACAACCCACAACATACATACCGTGCAGGCTAGTTGGGTGCCCAGTAGGACTGCGAGTAGCTGGGCTTGCTGGCCGCCGCCGCGCCGCTCTCCTGCATCACACGCACATGTGTACCACAACCCACAACATACATACCGTGCAGGCTAGTTGGGTGCCCAGTAGGACTGCGAGTAGCTGGGCTTGCTGGCCGCCGCCGCGCCGCTCTCCTGCATCACACGCACATGTGTACCACAACCCACAACATACATACCGTGCAGGCTAGTTGGGTGCCCAGTAGGACTGCGAGTAGCTGGGCTTGCTGGCCGCCGCCGCGCCGCTCTCCTGCATCACACGCACATGTGTACCACAACCCACAACATACATACCGTGCAGGCTAGTTGGGTGCCCAGTAGGACTGCGAGTAGCTGGGCTTGCTGGCCGCCGCCGCGCCGCTCTCCTGCATCACACGCACATGTGTACCACAACCCACAACATACATACCGTGCAGGCTAGTTGGGTGCCCAGTAGGACTGCGAGTAGCTGGGCTTGCTGGCCGCCGCCGCGCCGCTCTCCTGCATCACACGCACATGTGTACCACAACCCACAACATACATACCGTGCAGGCTAGTTGGGTGCCCAGTAGGACTGCGAGTAGCTGGGCTTGCTGGCCGCCGCCGCGCCGCTCTCCTGCATCACACGCACATGTGTACCACAACCCACAACATACATACCGTGCAGGCTAGTTGGGTGCCCAGTAGGACTGCGAGTAGCTGGGCTTGCTGGCCGCCGCCGCGCCGCTCTCCTGCATCACACGCACATGTGTACCACAACCCACAACATACATACCGTGCAGGCTAGTTGGGTGCCCAGTAGGACTGCGAGTAGCTGGGCTTGCTGGCCGCCGCCGCGCCGCTCTCCTGCATCACACGCACATGTGTACCACAACCCACAACATACATACCGTGCAGGCTAGTTGGGTGCCCAGTAGGACTGCGAGTAGCTGGGCTTGCTGGCCGCCGCCGCGCCGCTCTCCTGCATCACACGCACATGTGTACCACAACCCACAACATACATACCGTGCAGGCTAGTTGGGTGCCCAGTAGGACTGCGAGTAGCTGGGCTTGCTGGCCGCCGCCGCGCCGCTCTCCTGCATCACACGCACATGTGTACCACAACCCACAACATACATACCGTGCAGGCTAGTTGGGTGCCCAGTAGGACTGCGAGTAGCTGGGCTTGCTGGCCGCCGCCGCGCCGCTCTCCTGCATCACACGCACATGTGTACCACAACCCACAACATACATACCGTGCAGGCTAGTTGGGTGCCCAGTAGGACTGCGAGTAGCTGGGCTTGCTGGCCGCCGCCGCGCCGCTCTCCTGCATCACACGCACATGTGTACCACAACCCACAACATACATACCGTGCAGGCTAGTTGGGTGCCCAGTAGGACTGCGAGTAGCTGGGCTTGCTGGCCGCCGCCGCGCCGCTCTCCTGCATCACACGCACATGTGTACCACAACCCACAACATACATACCGTGCAGGCTAGTTGGGTGCCCAGTAGGACTGCGAGTAGCTGGGCTTGCTGGCCGCCGCCGCGCCGCTCTCCTGCATCACACGCACATGTGTACCACAACCCACAACATACATACCGTGCAGGCTAGTTGGGTGCCCAGTAGGACTGCGAGTAGCTGGGCTTGCTGGCCGCCGCCGCGCCGCTCTCCTGCATCACACGCACATGTGTACCACAACCCACAACATACATACCGTGCAGGCTAGTTGGGTGCCCAGTAGGACTGCGAGTAGCTGGGCTTGCTGGCCGCCGCCGCGCCGCTCTCCTGCATCACACGCACATGTGTACCACAACCCACAACATACATACCGTGCAGGCTAGTTGGGTGCCCAGTAGGACTGCGAGTAGCTGGGCTTGCTGGCCGCCGCCGCGCCGCTCTCCTGCATCACACGCACATGTGTACCACAACCCACAACATACATACCGTGCAGGCTAGTTGGGTGCCCAGTAGGACTGCGAGTAGCTGGGCTTGCTGGCCGCCGCCGCGCCGCTCTCCTGCATCACACGCACATGTGTACCACAACCCACAACATACATACCGTGCAGGCTAGTTGGGTGCCCAGTAGGACTGCGAGTAGCTGGGCTTGCTGGCCGCCGCCGCGCCGCTCTCCTGCATCACACGCACATGTGTACCACAACCCACAACATACATACCGTGCAGGCTAGTTGGGTGCCCAGTAGGACTGCGAGTAGCTGGGCTTGCTGGCCGCCGCCGCGCCGCTCTCCTGCATCACACGCACATGTGTACCACAACCCACAACATACATACCGTGCAGGCTAGTTGGGTGCCCAGTAGGACTGCGAGTAGCTGGGCTTGCTGGCCGCCGCCGCGCCGCTCTCCTGCATCACACGCACATGTGTACCACAACCCACAACATACATACCGTGCAGGCTAGTTGGGTGCCCAGTAGGACTGCGAGTAGCTGGGCTTGCTGGCCGCCGCCGCGCCGCTCTCCTGCATCACACGCACATGTGTACCACAACCCACAACATACATACCGTGCAGGCTAGTTGGGTGCCCAGTAGGACTGCGAGTAGCTGGGCTTGCTGGCCGCCGCCGCGCCGCTCTCCTGCATCACACGCACATGTGTACCACAACCCACAACATACATACCGTGCAGGCTAGTTGGGTGCCCAGTAGGACTGCGAGTAGCTGGGCTTGCTGGCCGCCGCCGCGCCGCTCTCCTGCATCACACGCACATGTGTACCACAACCCACAACATACATACCGTGCAGGCTAGTTGGGTGCCCAGTAGGACTGCGAGTAGCTGGGCTTGCTGGCCGCCGCCGCGCCGCTCTCCTGCATCACACGCACATGTGTACCACAACCCACAACATACATACCGTGCAGGCTAGTTGGGTGCCCAGTAGGACTGCGAGTAGCTGGGCTTGCTGGCCGCCGCCGCGCCGCTCTCCTGCATCACACGCACATGTGTACCACAACCCACAACATACATACCGTGCAGGCTAGTTGGGTGCCCAGTAGGACTGCGAGTAGCTGGGCTTGCTGGCCGCCGCCGCGCCGCTCTCCTGCATCACACGCACATGTGTACCACAACCCACAACATACATACCGTGCAGGCTAGTTGGGTGCCCAGTAGGACTGCGAGTAGCTGGGCTTGCTGGCCGCCGCCGCGCCGCTCTCCTGCATCACACGCACATGTGTACCACAACCCACAACATACATACCGTGCAGGCTAGTTGGGTGCCCAGTAGGACTGCGAGTAGCTGGGCTTGCTGGCCGCCGCCGCGCCGCTCTCCTGCATCACACGCACATGTGTACCACAACCCACAACATACATACCGTGCAGGCTAGTTGGGTGCCCAGTAGGACTGCGAGTAGCTGGGCTTGCTGGCCGCCGCCGCGCCGCTCTCCTGCATCACACGCACATGTGTACCACAACCCACAACATACATACCGTGCAGGCTAGTTGGGTGCCCAGTAGGACTGCGAGTAGCTGGGCTTGCTGGCCGCCGCCGCGCCGCTCTCCTGCATCACACGCACATGTGTACCACAACCCACAACATACATACCGTGCAGGCTAGTTGGGTGCCCAGTAGGACTGCGAGTAGCTGGGCTTGCTGGCCGCCGCCGCGCCGCTCTCCTGCATCACACGCACATGTGTACCACAACCCACAACATACATACCGTGCAGGCTAGTTGGGTGCCCAGTAGGACTGCGAGTAGCTGGGCTTGCTGGCCGCCGCCGCGCCGCTCTCCTGCATCACACGCACATGTGTACCACAACCCACAACATACATACCGTGCAGGCTAGTTGGGTGCCCAGTAGGACTGCGAGTAGCTGGGCTTGCTGGCCGCCGCCGCGCCGCTCTCCTGCATCACACGCACATGTGTACCACAACCCACAACATACATACCGTGCAGGCTAGTTGGGTGCCCAGTAGGACTGCGAGTAGCTGGGCTTGCTGGCCGCCGCCGCGCCGCTCTCCTGCATCACACGCACATGTGTACCACAACCCACAACATACATACCGTGCAGGCTAGTTGGGTGCCCAGTAGGACTGCGAGTAGCTGGGCTTGCTGGCCGCCGCCGCGCCGCTCTCCTGCATCACACGCACATGTGTACCACAACCCACAACATACATACCGTGCAGGCTAGTTGGGTGCCCAGTAGGACTGCGAGTAGCTGGGCTTGCTGGCCGCCGCCGCGCCGCTCTCCTGCATCACACGCACATGTGTACCACAACCCACAACATACATACCGTGCAGGCTAGTTGGGTGCCCAGTAGGACTGCGAGTAGCTGGGCTTGCTGGCCGCCGCCGCGCCGCTCTCCTGCATCACACGCACATGTGTACCACAACCCACAACATACATACCGTGCAGGCTAGTTGGGTGCCCAGTAGGACTGCGAGTAGCTGGGCTTGCTGGCCGCCGCCGCGCCGCTCTCCTGCATCACACGCACATGTGTACCACAACCCACAACATACATACCGTGCAGGCTAGTTGGGTGCCCAGTAGGACTGCGAGTAGCTGGGCTTGCTGGCCGCCGGCTTGGCCGCCGCCGCGCGCGCCGCGCCGCTCTCCTGCAACACACGCACATTTGTACACACAACTTACATACGTTACATACACCCGGCACGGGTGGGATATTTGTGACAATCTACAGCAAAAGGTACCATTTGGCGGACGGTACTTATGCATTTAGATGCTCGAATACTACAGCCCTTGCTTGCTTGAATCTGTACAGCGTACGACATAAGAGCCTTCCGTCAAATGGTAGCTTTCATGTGGACTGTCGTATTTTACGGAATTACCCATATAATGGAGGATTCACATCAAACGGCCAGGCGTCGGCGAATCTTACTAGAGGCAAACAAATTTGAACATATTTGTCAGTAGAGTTTTTTTCTAAATGATTTTTTATGGCAGTAACGTCTTATTCACAACCGACAATGGTGTATCTTTCAGTTGGAAATGACACATTTATAACAGCGCCGCGCACTCGCGACCATTACTGATGTCATTTATATATGAATTTGATAGATTGTTGAATTTACTTTTTACATCTAGTTAGAAGCAGGCCGACGTCAGCCGTTTGATGTGGATCGCACATTAAGAACGACTATAAAACTGCCTATAATAACAAGACCTAAATACAAATTAGAACATATAGGTAATAGGAAAATTTCTGAGCTACGATAAATATACGAGTTGTAAGCATCAAAATACAGTTACGTTTTGTGACAATAAAATGGTATGATTGTTGTTTCATACTAGGAATTATGGATACTTAGCCCAAGGTCGCCTTTTATAAACCTACAATTTCTCTGTATAAGTCTCTAAAGTCTTGTAGGTTTAAACGTGACCCTGGTCTAACGTTTTATAACACTCAGAGGTATTACAAAATAGCAAGTAACAACTCAATATTCCACTGTTAGTTCTGGTTCACTGACATATCAAAAGGCAAACCAGTGATAAAATTATATATTATATTTAAACTGATGCGAACCGCTTATATTCATGTTGCTTAACACATTCACTGCCAAGAATCCGCCTCGTGGGCGCTCGTAAACTTTGCTCAGATGCCGGACAACTCGCTGGGCGGGTTGTTTTGTACGTAGCTATGGACGCCCGGTATCTGAAGTAGGACGTCATTTTTCGTCTGGCAGTTAATGTGTTAATTTGGGAACATTCTTGTTATTATCCTGTTACCTATACGGCACCTACTTGTTTTACATTGCTATTTAATCTTTTAATAGAGCAATCATATTTATTAATAAATTAATGCTTATACAATCCTATACTAATAAAAATATCATAAATCTATATAAAGCAAAATAAATACAAGAATGTATATTAGAATATAATGTACATATATAATAAATAGCATGCTGAAGGCGGGCTGGCAGCGCACAGTGCGGATACATATGGACTAAGAGCTGGCCACGTCATATATGACACAATAATGAGAGGAACATAACCCGTCTGGTTAGATTGCTATATTATCCTTATTGCTAGACCCGGGCATCTGGCAGCTTTTAATGGGTGGAGGTTAGAGTGACATACCAGCAAAGTTTTTGAATTGGAAAATAGTAATACCAAAATAAGTAAAAACTGCTGAAGTTGTCTCAGTTATAAAGGACAGGGCCTATATTTTAAGATTAGACCAAAAAAGATTGCGTATTATTACGGAAATAAAAACAGTAGGCGACAAACTATGAATCATTATACGTCGTTTCGCACTACTTTCCCCCAACAGAAACTTTTGGCAATGATAAAATCTAATTAATTACATAATTTCCCGTAATATTGCATCAAAACCAGAACTAAGATTTGTTTTAACCAACTTCAAAAAAGGAGGAGGTTCTCAATTCGACGGAATTTTTTTTCATCAAGATATTTGCATTCTTTGACCTCCACCACTTTACAGCTGCCAGATGTCCGGATATCGAAACAAGCATAGTACAGCAAACTAACCAGAGGGGTTTCGTTGCTCTCATTATTGTGTCATATATGACGTGGCTAGCTCTCCGTCTAATAGCAGTGTACATAAACATATATATATATATGTGTAACTTACCCGCCTATTATGACTACTGTTCACCCGTACATCCATCTACAAACGAAATAAAAACTAAAATATATTTCAAACTTTTAAAATATATTCTAAATAACACATGCATTTGGTCGACCCACGAAAATCATTCGAACACCTAAAAAAAACAATAATGCCATGCTAAAATAGTACATTATAAAAAAAATATTGATGGAATTTGCAATATACGATATCAGACCATGGGATCACACAGCTTTCCATATAAAAACATATTTCAACAAAAAAGCTTTTGGTATGGACTTGTTCAATGATCCGGTCAATGCTATCCACGTTAATTTTAAAAGCAGCAAGCGTTGCTTCATGCGAATAATTTTCGTGGTTCTATAATCTATAATAATATATATATTCGTACAATAATATCGGAAACCATGCCGTCTCTACAAGCTGTTTGTACCAATAAACCTTTGATGGGTGAACAATATTGTATTTAAATTTAGAAGTCACAGAACTTTAAAACACTAAGAAAATAGCTTTATAGGTAAAGTTCAAGTAAGGTTTTATTTGGCGCAATCGGCTTTTTATACATTAAAAAAGAACTTACTACGCAATTCGATTTTTTTATAAATCAAGTCAAAATTATGCTAGTCAAGATTCATGTTGCACTTGTATCAAATTAAATTAAGCGTGCTTAAGTTACTTGTCAAGAAGGGGTTAGGTGTTGTGTAAGTTTGTTTTAGGATTTAGACTGGATGAACAATAAACGTCTAGCTCTATTTGGTCATATACACGGTGAATCTGAGTAACCCGAAAGTTTTTATCCATAAATTCCTGATCATAATTGGAGACTAAAAAGTCGTATAAGCTTTTCTGGAATTGGCCTAGTTTCAGAGTTACTACCAACTAAATAAAAAAACATTTTTTATTGTGACTCAGTGCAAAACGCTTTTTTGATGGTGATTTCACGCTTTATGGGGTCTAATCTAGACATTCTTACTGACAGATATCAAAGTGCCAAGGATTACTTTACGTAAACTATTTTTTTACGAAAAAAATGTACTAATTTATTTTAATCGACAGTTTTAACAATAACATTTACTTATGTTCTTATGTTCAAAAGCATTTAAAAAATTGAATTTTTTTGGGCGAAATTGACCTAAATTCATATGACATTTATTTCCTTATGACCTCAGGAATTTATGGTTAAAATCTTTCGGGTTACTCAGATTCACCGTGTATATGAGACACTATTTTCACATCCTTTCTCCTAGGCAAAGATAATAATAGAGAAGCTATACGGAGCATTTCATAAAAAGTAGTGTCTAATCTAATGAAACACTGCAGCCGTCAATTTCTCAGTCCTGCGGAAATATATTGTATATTGTATATTGCCGGTCACGCTAACAACGTGATGTAGGCCTCGGTAAATTGTTTATTTATTTAAAAATTAATTACAAAATTTGGTTGTAGACTTAAATCATTCTAGAAGGTATTATATATTAGATTCGTATAAATTTTAAATCTGCCAAGTACAAAAACACTGAAAATACGCCGAAATTCAGCGTTCCGCTAGCTGGAAGATTGATGTACTGTTGTTTTGAAAAAATAAGTCCCGCCGAGTTTCTTACTGGTCATAATTCTTCTCGGGTCTGAAGTGTAGGCTTAGAACCGGTATAGTTTTATTCGTTTTTTCTCTTACTTTGATAAACTACCTGACTTGTAAAAGTGCCTTTGTGGCCTACTTACTGAATAAATGTTTGAGTTTCGATTCCATCGCACGCGTCTGCGCCACTCATACCGCGATTTCTACCCGCACGGGTGCGCCCGCTCCGTGCAACCGCACCAGCTAGCGGACGCTCTAAGGCCTCACTCGTATCGTTCAGTAGCGCGCAGTGTTGTTTATTCTTACTCGGATCGTTAAATAGGACGCGATGTATAAGAGTGTGTGTGTGTGTGTGTGTGTGTGTGTGTGTGTGTGCGCGCGTGTGTGTGTGTGTGTGTACCTGGTGCTGGTGGTGGTGGGGATGGTGCGCGGAGTGTGGCGCGGGGATGTAGAGGTGCGAGCCGGCGCCGAAGGGCGGAGGCGTGCCGCTGTGGAACGTCGCCTTGTCGTAACTCTGCAAGCAGAACACACCGTTGTTACAACAGGTCGATATTGTACAATCGCCAAGATGGTCACAAACATCAGAACAACGCCTCTATTGTCAAGACGATAAAGTGCATGGTCAGTTTTTTTGAATACCTTGGCCGCTTCCATATATTTGATAGCGCGTACATACCGCTGGATAATAAATATCGCACCGTCAGCTGTTATCTTAAAGGAAATTCATAGAATGTATTCTAATATTAATTTAACTTTGTTTTTTCTTATCGCAATTTAGAATAGCAGAAAATTGTTTTCAAAATAGGCATACTTTAATTTAAAAAAGTGATGACAAACACTATGACTTAAAAGGACTTCCCATGTAAAAGTCGGCCAGCGATGTTCACCAAACCACTTTAATCGTAATAACAGCTCGTCGAGCCTGGGACCACTTGTACTGACAATAGGACACGAGCAGGTTGACTCTTAGGGCCAGTCAGTAAAATAACTGAATAAAATGTCACTCAATTGAGGGTTCAAAACACTATAATTCAGATTCGTCGTAAAATTAATTAGCAGAGGCAATCAACACAGTCGAGACGCCTAGATAGTGGGGAATGTTTTTTTTATACCACGACGGTGGCAAACAAGCGCAAGGCCCGCCTGCTGGTAAGCAGCTGTCAACCTTTAATTTAAAGGAGGATTCACTGTGTTGACAGCTAAAGGGAGAAGAGGGTCCCCCGTCGTCAACACTGTAGTGGTGAGACATTTACTCATTGTATACTCAACCTTATGTATATTTACAGGCATTCTATATTTGAATTTTCTATTTTCTCGTACTATCAGCATAAAAAGAGGTTTGTTATATATTGAAGAAGTAAATACCAAAATAATGTCAGTGTCAAATTGTGAATATTATTTACGTTGTGCATATATTTTTACGTCTGATTTTATTGTATTCTCACAATTATCAGAATAATTTTGTGTCAGCCCGTACGACTAAGTGTAAGTTACATAATTTTTAAAAAATATGGCAGTCAGTAATTTTGGTCCGATTGAGAGTCAAAGTAAGCAAATTATTTTTAACTGTTATAAATATTTTGAACTTGAACTGAAGAAAAATTTAAATTCCCCTTACACCGCTGCCCAGTTAGTTGAAAAAGCTACAGGTGTTTGTCTCTCTACTGTTTATAACATTGTGTGTGAGAGCAATAGTGAGAAATTCGCAACAACAAAGAAATTCACCTCCCCGAGAAATAAAAAGTTACGTACTTGTCCGTCATCAGCAGTAAACGATTTTAACCAGGAAGTCATCCGGAGAACTATATACAATTTTCATCTGTCCCATAAGCAATTTCCAACCTTAAAGGCACTCCACTCTGTGTTAAAATCCGATATAGATTACAAATTTGGCATTTCCACCTTACGAAAACAAATACAAAAATTAGGATTTAAATGGAAAACGACCGAGGACAACCGAAAAATATTAATGGAAAGACACAACATACGACTGCTAAGAATAAATTACCTTACCAAAATTGCGGAATATCGGTCTGAAGATAGACCACTAGTTTATACTGATGAAACCTACATCCACACTTCCATGTGTCCGGAGAGGCTTGGACTGATGGAACAGAATTTGGTGTAAAAAAACAAATCAGTACAGGCCAGCGGTTAATAATAGTGCACGCAGGAGGAAAAGATGGTTTTATTCCCAACGCTTTGTTAATGTTTAAGGCAAACCAAAAAACGGGGGATTACCATGACCAGATGAACTTTGTCAACTACGAAAAATGGTTAAAAGAAAAATTAATACCGAACCTTAAACCGAATAGCGTACTTATCGTAGATAATGCGTCCTATCACAACAAATTTTTGAATCGTGCTCCAACGTCAAATTCTCATAAACAAGAAATGATGGATTGGTTGACAGAACACAACATTTCGTATAGCCCGTTGATGTACAAAACCAGTTTGTATGATTTAATTAAACAAAATAAAGAGCGGTTTCGTGAGTACCACATAGATGCAATTTTAAAAGAACATGGCCACTCCGTTTTACAATTGCCACCGTATCACCCGACATTCAATCCAATCGAAAATATTTGGTCCATGGTAAAAGGATATGTAGCGAAAAGAAACGTTTCATTAAACATGCAAGGCATTATGAGTTTAGCAACTGAACGAATGAATACTATTACTGCTGAGGACTGGGAAAATATTTGTCGCCATGTGGAAAGTGAAGAAAATAAATATCGATGTCAGGAAGGGGAAATGGATCGAATTTCAAACAATCTTATTACAGATGTAGTGAATAATCCTTTCCTATCGGCAAAACTCGGAACAACGATAACACCCGAATGGTGCCGATGTGTCTATGAATTACTGTATTATTAAATTACGTGTAGGTATCAAATAAATCGCATACTTTATTTATCAATGTCAAATGTCAAACTGCCCGTTTGACGTATATTACACTGAGATGTTAAAACCACCACGATTCTATCATATAAAGAATTCGTTAGGTAAACAAAAATATAACTAGTTACCGAGGACGTTTTATTTCAATAAAACGCACTGATAAAAACCAAATTCCGGCTGGGATGATCTAATGATTCTATAAGGATTGGAACCCCAAAAGTCTAACTATAAGTCAAAACTACAGTAGGATTTTGCAGACCTTTTTTATAACAATAAATTTTTGTAATTAATTAAAAATACTATGACATAACAAAAAAGACACCTCAACATAAAACAAAACAAACCAGCAGATAAATTAATATAAATAAATATGATTTTCTGATTGGATGAACGACTTCGATTATGACAGCGGGATAAGAGGAGGAGGAGCGGGGTGGACAGTGTGATGCGAAACAATACTTCCAACTTCCATATCACAGTCAGAATCAGAACTATTTCTGGTGTATCATCGTCAGAGTTTTCATGAACGGTGATTACAAAACTAGCCATATAATTTTCCAACTCAGGTTCGTGTTTTCGATACTCGTTTTCGCATTTGATGGCGTGGTCACATACTTTGGCCCAAACATCGGAACCAATCATATTAACCTTTTCCTGTACTAATTGTTTCACAGTAGTCATATTCATACTGATGTTTCTTTTGGATACGTATCCCTTTATTTGAGACCATATGTTTTCAATCGGATTGAAATCAGGATGATATGGTGGCAATCTTAGTACGCTGTGTCCATATTCGTTCATAAGTTTATCTATAGAGTATTCTACAAAGTCTTGTTTGTACTTGCAAATAATTTCATATATTTCAAGTTTTGTTAATGACGGATCAATCGGAACGTTATGTTTGGATAGCCAATCAATCATGTCTTGCTTACGGGTATTTGAATTAGGAGGTTTTTCTACGTACATACTTATTATGATATGCAGCATTATCTACTACTAGTACCGAATGTGGAGCTAAGTTTGGAATGAGTTGATTACGAAGCCATTTTTCATAGTTTTCATTGTTCATCGCGTTGTGATAGTCACCTGTTTTATCAGTAGACTGATACATTAACAATGCCCAAGGTATAAACCCCTTTCTACTACCAGCGTGCACTATTATAAGACGTTGTCCTTTAGAAATTAACTGTTTCACTCCGTTTTCTGACGAGTCAGCCCAGCTTTTACCTGCCAAATGTGAGGTATGGATGTATGTTTCATCCATATAAACAATCTCTCTCCCTTGCAATCTGTACTTTTTTATCGCGGCTAAAAACTTTACTCTTTTTAAACGAACATCATCTTTCTCGATAAGTAATTTTCTGTTGTTTTCAACTTTTTTATACCGAAATCCCATTTTTCTAAGAATTTTTCTTAGCGTAAAGTCACATCCCTTAAAATGTATGGCTTCGGATAACTTGGACTTCAGGGCTTTAATTGTAGGTACTTGTTTGTATATCAAATGGAACTTATACACTAATCGGCGTATAACGTTGTAGTCAAAATCGTCAAGACCTAGACAAAATAATTTATTTGGTCTACCCAACTTTGCCGACTTCGGACTATTGGAGGTAGATTGATTTATGTATTCTTTTTGCAATATTTTATTTACTGTTCGTTGAGAAATTCCACTGGCCTCCGAAACTCGTTTTTGGACTTTACAAAAGTAAGCAGTATAGTTGGTATGTTTGAATTTATCATTTTCAGTTAAGAAATATAAATAAATATTGAAAATAACTTCGCAGGCTTGCCGATCTAAACGTTTCCCTTTTCTTAGTGCTTTCGGCATGTCTGTTATAAATTGTTAATGTGGATCGAATAAAATCAATGTTTATTATTTACAAAAATGACAGACAAGAGTGACATGTAAAAAGTCTATCAAAATATAGGTGGCCTGCATTATTACACGAGTCCATGAAGTTTATCACAAAATCTAACATAAATATCAACAAAATATTTCTGTGGTATTAACCATTTCGACGCATATTGCCAGAAACGCAAATTACCTGATACTCACATGACCATGATTATATACGCGTATTACCATCTACGCAAAATACCATAATTTCATTTCGCAAATGACCGGATACTCAATTTACCAGACCGATCAATCTACGCATAGTACCAGAAACTCAAACTACCCGATACGCACATGACCATGATAGAGGAAGGTTAGGTCGTGGGCAACCCTACCTTATCGAGTAGCAGAATTCGGCCTGTTATAAGGGGAAAGTACGTTAATACTTTCAGTTCCAAGAACTCCCCAAAGGAGTTCTCGGTAATTTGGTTTACATGCCGCATAACTCCCAAGGGAAGTTCATTATATCTAGCTAGCTAAAGGCGACTAGAGGCTATGCCAACCGACTCTCCTAGCCAGCCCTTTCGGAGCATAGAGATAAATGAACTCCCCAGGGGAGTTCTAGGAGTGCAGTCTTGTTTTGAGTTATCGCAATATCCAGCCCTCCTCCCCGACCGCGGTTGCCCTCCTTCCCGACCGTTCGCACAATCGAGTTGGCCATGGCGGTCCAATGGCGGTCATTGAGAGTGTACAGCCGCTATGAACGTTTAAACCAATACTCAGTGTGACAAATGAGGAAATGACAAATCCGCGGAAATTCACATCCATGCATACTCGGCGTCATCAGTTGCCGAATATACTACAATATATTTTTTGTTGGTACAGTCGCCATCAAATATATCGGAGCGGCTAAGGTACTCAAAAATATCTGAACATGCACCATATCGCCTTGACAATAGAGGCGTTGTTCAGATATGTGTAACCACCTTGGTCGCTCCGATATATCTGACGGCGACTGTACATCAAACCAAAGTCGGTTTTTTAGTCATTTAGTCCTTAGAGAATTCAACCCGGATAGAGTAGCCATGTCTGTCATTTTCTATACAAAAGTATGACGATTTTTGCGGGGGAGGGAAACGTCAAATGTATGGCTATTCGTACGTAACGTACAAATAGCTACGTCAGATAAACGTCAGTCCAGGATACATGTGTATGACCACTGGTCATATGTTTTCGGCAGAGGGGAACGCCTGTCAATGGCGACTCCGGGTGGTTGAATTCTCGAAGATTTAGTCAGTACCGAGGCGTTTCCATAGAAATCGGTCTCCACCGATTTTCTTCATTTCGAAACAATGTACGAGTACAAACTTATTTTAAAACCGTGGAGCTACACATAACTTATTTTATCTACACCCGTATCATAAATCCTATTTTCTGCGTTCGGAAACCGTATATAATCACCACCATTATTTGCGTTTCTGGCAATATGCGTCGAAATGGTATTAACTACTCTATATAGATACTTCCTCTTGCAATGCGTTCCCTACGTTGTCTCGATGGGTACTGAGTGCGAGTGAAGTAGTAAGACAAAAACGAACATTTCCGAGAAAATACGAAAGGAAAGGATTATTCACTACATCTGTATCAATACTTGTGACAGCTCAGATGAAGAACATGATAGCGACTAAAAGCAAAAAACAGAGGACTACTACTTATTATATTTCTTAAGGGTATGTAATTTTATTAAATTAAGAGAAAATTATTCTCCTTTTGTTGCAAACGGTACAACCACTACAAATGCAATTCCATGATCTCGATAATTCATCTATACTCTATATAATCGTGTTTAGTTCCAAATACAAGTCAGTTCGAGCCTAGTATTCGTTTGTTTTACAGCCTTCTCATCGCCCTCCGTACAACACACTGCGTCCTCTTTGAGCTCTTAGTGTTAGGACTCACATTGACTTTGTTGAGCGCGACATGAGGCTTGGCGTACATGGCGGACTGCAGGTCGGGCGGCGCACCCGCGGCCGCTTTGTTCGCGTTCGCGTTGTAGCCGCCACCTGCAATATCATCAGTATTAACACACAGCCAGCACACACGATGTTTATAAACGTCAACTTTCAATTAGGAAATTAGTCTACAAGTTTAATCATCTCAATTCCCTCGGCTTGCTTGCTTTAATTTTTTGGCATTTAAGCACTTTTACCAAACCAAATTAAGTCCGGCTTCTATACGGATATCTTCAACGCGCCACCACTAGTGTCTTAAAGGCTCCGTCAGACTCAAGCGTTTTGTGAGTGTGCGTAGCACCGTTGTGCCTAAATGTAACCACATAAAGCATTAATTCGAACGTCAGAGTCTTGCGAAGCCTTTAGTCTCTCAAAGTTATCCAGGTTAAGGCACTTGGAATGATAGAAAACAATTTCCATATACAGACCCAGTATTGACCCATTGGCCTGTAAAGGTAAGCGTCCACTTGTCGGTATCGTACGCATCGGACGCATCGCACGCAACGGATCGTAGTATTCTTTGTATAGAAACTCATATAAGTGCGTCCACCTGTCCGCATCGTACGCATCGCACATCGGCAATGCCGACATCGTTGCTCCGAGAGGCAACTTTTGCGATGTGTGCCGATGACGTCATACGTAATGCCGATCAGTGGACGCACCCCGCGCGCTCGCTAGCTACAACGACAAATTGTTCTTCATCGCTTTCCTCCATTCTCACGGAGTCCACACGTGCGCTCACTACGAAAATCCGAATGAACTGGCTTCGTCAATCCGTATGCTGGTACTCACCGTCGGTAATCCGTACGCTGCCAATACAGTGGACGCACTGTGAAAAATTTATCCGTTTGATGCGATGCGTCCGATGCGGGCCTGTGGACGCCTACCTTAAAGGTGTTGGTCTCGAGCCGGGGTTCCGTGGTGCTACGTACCAGGCTTGTAGGAGTCCTGGTCGTAGGGCGGCTGCTGCTGCGAGTAGCTGGACACCTTGCCGCCGCCGGTCACGGCGCCGGACACGGAGCCCACGCCGCCCACGCCGCCCACACCGCCGACGTTGGACCCGCCGCCGTACTGCAACACACACATACGTCTTATTAGGAACTATTTATTGTGATTGCAGAGTCATAATATTGTGGGTTATCCCTAAGAGATAGACATATACCATCGCGGACTTTTTTTGTAGACCTTTTTAAAGTGTACAATACTGTAGTACATGATTTGATCTATGTCGTAGTGTTCAGTCAGCGTTTGCAATGTAAGTGCAAAAAAAGTGTTTATTTGCGACATCACATTAGAAACCTCTAAAATTATCAGTGTTGCTCTACTATAATATGCATGTATTATACATATAAACCTTCCTCTTGAATCACTCTGACTATTAAAAAAAAACCGCATCAAAATCCGTTGCGAAATTTTAAAGATCTAACCATACATAGGGACAAACAGCGGAAAGCGGCTTTGGAAATTGCCGCGCGAAGCAGCTCGGCCTGTGTGGACCCGCCTATTGGTGAAGGTTTTAGCATTGACTGTGTGCGATAAATCTCGAAACTTAAATGTTGAAAATGACAAATAAGAAATCATACCAGCTAGAACCTCTGTTTCAAACTTCAGTAGCAATACAGTCCCAAACCATATAGTATCAACTTCAGTAAACATAAATAAAATTTATAAATTGAGTGTTGTTTTTTATATTTATTTACTAAAATTGGCACCTTATAACACTATCCACACCATGTGGTCACACGGACATGAAATACGACAAAGTTCCTAGATATTTCTAAACAGGGTTTATTACTGTTGACTATGTAAAATAGATCGTGGACTAACCGTGGGGTAGACTCCATATTGGTACGTCGTGGGAGGGGGTTGGTAGAAGTACGCGTAGCCGGGCGGTAGCGCTGCGGGGACCTGTGGACGAAATTAGTGTTAGATCGTGACGTAACTCGGGACTTCTTTCATTCTTATACTAAACTTATACTTATCAGATTTTTTTACTATAACAACATTGTGTAAAACTTTTGATCAAGAAATGACAGTGACAGAATATGATAGCTATAGATGTGCATAATAGTTATCCATCGTATTTTCTTGGAAAAGTTCGTTTTTGTCGGGCTCTCAATTAGCTTCAGTAGATGGGTATTGAAGCTAATTGAGAGTCCGATAAAAAATAACTTTTCTGAGAAAATACGATGGACAACTATTATGCACTACATCTGTAACTCTTTCCGTGTTTGCTACGCGCTACGTTCGAACCTAGTTCCGTTCCGTTTTCCCATAGGTAAAGGAAACACATTACAAACAGAGAACCTCCTTAACCCTTTGACCGCCAAGAGCCACAAAATGGGTCGTGTGTTGTCGTGCCTGCCACGCCAGCGACCACTAAAGTGGTCATGGCGGACGCTGTCAAAGCAATTGTCCTGCTGACAGATAAGGTTTATATTTGTTATTCACTAGTCGAGATATTGGCGTGTAGGCCAGGTCTTGAGAGGATAAGCGTTCAAAATACCTGCTATTAGACACAATATGACGTTAAAATGTTTTGATTGAGAATGCTTAAAAATATTTGTTCACAAACGTTGGGTGCTTTGTCCTGCTTAGCAAAGTATTTTATTTTTATTGTAATTCAGCTTGTCACTTGTGTTTGAAATTTGCCACTCCTGGTTTATACCTTATATTGATTGTTTTCTTATGTTGGTTGTGTGTTGCTGTGTTCGAGCGTTGTCACTTTTTATTTAAGTAAAACTTGAATGTAATAATCTGTAGCTATAAGTGTGATCCTGTAATTGGCTTTCCATCTCTTATTAATTAGTGCTATTTTGTTTTGATAGCTGTTGGATCTCCGTAACGTAAATAAATAAATAAATAAATAAAAGGTTAAAGGGTCTCTAGCATTCAACTATTTTAGTCTTATCAGTGAAAATAGTTGGCAACCGATTCATGTCGAGGTGCAAAGGTTTTGTTTTGTTTTCTCGTAAGTAGCATAACATTGACCGCAGTCGACTCCGGGCCGCAGCGGCGTGTGTGTGTGTGTGTGTGTGTGTGTGTGTGTGTGTGTGTGTGTGTGTGTGTGTGCGTGTGTGTGTGTGTGTGCGCGCACCTGGCTGACCTGCTGCGGCGAGGCGGCGTCGGTGCGCGTGAAGCGGTCGGTGGGCCCCAGCCCGAACGTGCCCTCCCGCGCGCCGCCCACGCCGTACCCCACCTCGTAGTAGCCGCCCTGCGGACAAACAGATTCATATATAAAACTATAGTCTGACAAACCATTTCAGTCAGTAGAAAAGCGCGGCAAATTCAAAATACGTACATGTGGCAACCCTTTGTGATGGATGAGACACCGTATTTCGTGACCAACATTTCAATTCACATTGAATTTGTTTCTTGTGCATTTCACTCTCTCATCTTAAGTATCTCAACCAGATTATCTGTTGCATTTGATGACAGATTAGACAAAATATATCCGTCTCCTTTTTACACACCGTAAATGTCACCTAATTAAAGCATTTGATGACAGATTAGACAAAATATATCCGTCCCCTTTTTACACACCGTAAATTTTACCTAATTAAAGGGGCGGTCATACCAAATAAAATTAAAAACGTAGAATTTAATGATCATTGCTGCTTTTTTCACTGATTTTTAGTGTTGTCATACTTTTGCTGTACATTGCTACTGCGTTCATAAGATCATATAACATGAGCTAATTCGATGTACTAATGTCGGATGCACGCTGCGAGTTCGCAGCTCAGTTGAGTGGCCGCTCGTGCGGCGGCGACTTGCGGTGCGACCGGCGACGCATTAATAGTAAACAAAATAAAACTTATTAGAACGGCATCAGTTCTTTAAATGTCTGGTCGCTCCCGCCGACCGCTCGCCACTTTTTATACCACGACGGTGGCAAACAAGCATACGGCCCGCCTGATGGTAAGCATCTACCGTAACCTATGGACACCTGCAACTACAAAGGAGTCACATGCGCGTTGCCGACCCTTTACAAAAAGGAGTATTCACTGTGTTGACGACTAAAGGAACAAGGTCCCTCAAGTCCCTCAAGCTCTTTGGCAACCTTACTCACCAGCAGGAACACAACACTATGAGTAGGGTCTAGTGCTATTTGGCTGTGGTTTCCTGTAAGGTGAAGGTACTTCCCCAGTCGGGCTTTGCTCCAGATTTGAGAGAGATGACATTCGCTGAACGTGCCCTACCACACTTAGCGAGATGCCATTCGCAGGGCCCATACCTCTCTTTTTGGCGTAGTTTAAGAACATACCCAGGTCCGGACGTAGTTTAAGGACATACCCAGGTCCAAAACTGGCACTGCAGGCCACTGGATTGGTTTCGTAAACTAAGGCTGCCTTTCCACTGAAGCGGAAACGTGGTGACCGGCGCTTATCTCTGCTTCAATGGAAAGGCGGCCTGCGGGCCGGTGTGTACGCGTACCATGTGGTGCGGCAGCGTCCTGGTGATGAGCTGCGCCTCGTCGTAGTGCGCGTAGCCGGCGGGCGCCTGCACGCCGCCGTACAGCGCGGCGCCGTAGCCGGCGTTGGCGGCGCCCGTGACGCCCGTGACGCCCGCGTTCGCCGCGTTGGCGCCCGCGTTTGCTCCTGCGCTCACTGCAACACGTGCCACGTTTACTTGTCAGGTGAACACTTGTATTCGCGAACCGAGATTGTTAAGCCACTGGCATCGTTCTTAATTTAGCCGTGTAATGAATAACCGGTGTTAAGGCTCCTTATTCCCTAAAAGGTCGAAAAACTCTATTAATGAAAAAAGCCGCATAAAATGCTATTTATAAGATAGTTTGAAGTATTAGTAATACAAAAAAATAATTTTGAACCATGTTTATTATTACTAAGTACCCAAAAATACGATTCTTACAGAAAGTGTCCTGTGAAGTGTGATTTAAGTGTCATTTTAAAAAATTCATAGTAATTTGAAATTTACTGCTATAGTAATGTTTTTTTTTATCGTGATAGAAATATATTTTAACTTTGCTATAGTAATATTTTTAGGGCAAAATATTCATAGGGTTTTCGTGGAAAAAATTAAATGTAACCGTGTTTTCATCAAAAAACTGGCATATAATCAGAAGGTATTTTGTCGATTATCCAAGATGAATCTTCGATTTTTATTTCCATGGCCGTCTCATACATGATATAGTCAATTGAATTTAATTCAAATTGAATAATAATTTTTACCCTTTTTTGCGTAATCTGAAAATGAACGGTACACCTAACTGGAAAATCCGGAAAGACCTTCCAAGACAACCAATTTTTTTCATATTTCACTCGTTAAAATTTAATATTTGCTCCGATGGCCGTCTAGATAAAGAAATGAACTATTATGTGCATCAATAGTTGATTTAAAAAAACTTAGTATTTTCGCCATAGCCTTCGAAGAAAATGAAGCATTTCGTGAAATTCGCGCGTTTTGGGAATAAGGCCTCTTAACCGATGGTAATTCATTAGACGGCTAAAATACGAGCAATAGCCAGTGGCTCAACAATCCCGGTTCGCAGCTGTATATTACTGCAGAATTATACAGTGTGCTGCAAAAGTGCATAGACACTTTATTAATACTGTATTTCAGCAATTTTGCAGCTCACTGTACAATCAGTACACTAGTGTAACCTACTAGTAATGGACCGTAAGCTAGAAACTATTTTGACCAATCGCGTCTTAAGAGATAAGTAGTAAAGTGTTAAAGAGCGATGTGTAATGATTTAATGAAGCCTCGCGAAGGTTAGGTGCCGGTTCGTTTTGAGAAACGGCAGCCATCTGCGACTTAGAGGTTGTTCAGAAATCATGTGATCGTTGGGGGGGATAAGAAAAAATATCACTAATGATCACGTGTATTTTTTTTCAAAGCGGGAAGGCCAAAAACAACAATAGAGGGAGGACAAGGGGGAGAGGGGGTCAAAAATAGGCCAAATATGAACACATGATTTCTCGACGACCCCTTATCAGCGGTGGCTTCATTATACATCGCCCTTAACCAATTTACAAGTTATCGCCAGGGACGCGATGACCAACTTAGCGCCTGGCTCGGGGTCTATAAAGGTAGGGATGCGTTAACGTTTACGGGTAGCAGGGCGACGAGTGTTCCACGAGTTCCATTAGATGTATAAATGGCCGCTCGTCGCTTCACGGGTCAATGACCGAAACTTAACAATAGTCAAAATATATTGAGTACATCTTTATTGTATCGTGATAAATATTAATTGATCATTGTTGGTTGTGATTAATTGATTATTCAGTTACCTGTGGTGGTGGGTACTTTGGCGGTTGAGCTCTGTGTCGTTGACGTGCTTGTTAAACTATTACTAGATGCTACCGAATTGTCATACTGAAAATAACAAAGATATTGTATAAATTAGTCATACCAAGTTATTTAAATCTAAAGTTTTGTAGTTTATCACGTTATCAACATTATCATGCAGAACGCGTATCATGGTTGCCATTTTATCACGTCATGCATCACTTTCGCACTTACATACTTCTTAGAACGTGACACCTATAGTGACAGGCGATAAAAATCCGACCATGTTAGGCTAGCAGGTTACATTACTATACCAAAAACCGTGCAAAAAAAACTTGCAGCGAATGAGACTAAACGCACAAAAGTATGAGGGCAGGCGCGGATACAGGGGGGGGGGGGGGGGGGGGCAACAGGGTCAATTGCCCCCCCCCCCCCCCCGAGACGCAAACCTCGTATACTACGGGGCCCATAGGTGCGGACCGCGAGATTTTTTGTGAAGGAGTGCCCCCCCCTGAACGAAATCCTGGATAGTGCCCCCCCCCCTTAACGAAATCCTGGATCCGCGCCTGGCTGAGGGCGCCGTTACGCGTAATTTTTTTGTTGGTTATGGTTTGGATATGTCAAATCCATACAGTCTATGGTACAAGTGAATGGTGCTTAAAAAGGAACATTTATAATCTGTGCGTTTCTTGGGTATTAGAGCATTCAACCAACCGGAGTCGCCATTGACAGGCGTTCCCCTCTGCCGAAAACATATGACCGGCGGTCATACATACGTCATTTATTGTATGGACTGACGTTCATCTGACGTTGCTATTTGTACGTTACGCAAGAATAGCCATACATTTTACATTCCCCTCCCCCGCAAAAATCGGCAACTTTTATTGTACAGAAAATGACAGACATGGCTACTCCGGGTTAAATGTTCTAAGGTTGCAGTGGCGGTGGGTTAAAATTTTTCTTAGGCAAGCCGGAGCTTAATTTGGCCTAAAATTACTTCATGGGCAGTAGAAAAACCATTCAGCTAACTAAGCCGGCGGTTTTTGTTCTATTTTATTGAGGTGTGCAATAAAGAATATTTGTATTGTATTTTTTTATCCTAATTCGTCTCTATATATTTTTTTTTTCATTTCGTTTCTCGTCAGCGTAAAAGTGTTATAGCGTAATAAGTGTTGTATTGTACCTGTGGCGTGTTGTCCTTAGTGGGTAGTTTGGCCTGTGGACTGGGCTGGTACGTGTACAGCGCACTGCCCGCGTAGACACCCGCTGATGAAGACGTCTGCTGACACAACGTTCATCAGTTATTGAAGAGGTTAACATAACTCGATATAGTTTGAATACGACACAAACGCGACGAAGCAAACGGGTTTGGTAGTCTCAGTAATTGTTGATGTAATAGAATGAAAGGTCACAATTATCGATTTTTAAAGTATACCAGTTATTCATAGCTCACCTGGTAGGAGTTGATCATGGGTTGGTACTGTGTGAGCGCGGCGGCGGAGCCGTAAGCCGGCGCAGTCATGCCCGACGTTAAAGACGCGTTCGTTGAGCTCGCCTGCTGTGTGTAACAAGGTTAATGTTCATTTTCATATTTTTCATTCGCTTTAACAAAAAAACGGCCAAGAGCTATTTATTTCATTTTGAATTATGCATAGTGCCCTACTTACCAGGTTTAGGCCAATAATGTTGTATGAATATATTTTATTGCAGGCATGTCTCACTAACAACACGACATAATATTTCATAGCCTATTATCACTACCGTAATAGCAAGATGTTACATTTTTGAGAAAAGGTTCCTTCTGCCATGCATAGATAGATCAAAAATGGCGTCGCAATGAACCAAACATCTCGTTGGTTATATGGTTTGGAAATGTCAAATACAGACTCTCTAGACCTCAGAAAAACGTTAGAAATGGTTCCACAATTGCAGTTAAAAAGCACCATGTATAATGTGTGAGTTTCTATCCTAATTGGACACGTTACCTGTGGAGCGTAGACGTTGGCGCCGTAGACCGGCGGGTGGTGCGCGGCCGCGGCGTGGTGCGCGTACACGTTCTGCTGGCCCATGCTCTATGGGGAAACAGTTTCTTTTAATCAACTAACTTTTTTAACTATAGTACATTACATCAGGGGCCAGGAAAACACGGATTTCCGGCCAAGTTACGATGCCGGGAATTCGTTTTCACGCCGAGGCATGTTGTATAGTGCTTTTCTCAAACATGCAATGAAATAAAATAAAAAACCAAAAGGACTATGTTTTATTCAATCTAAAAAGCGACCATGAAGTAAAAATTAAAAAGTTAAAATCAGCTGTTCGTAAAACCTGCCGCCATCTTTGACGCTGTCTGAATGAGGTTGGACGTTGAAACAAAAAAAAGTTAGGCCTGCAAAGTAACAAAGTCTATTATAAGTTATTTTTTATAAGTTTCTTTCTTAATTACATTGTGTGTTTGAGAAAAGCTAGTGCTAACATACCTTGGCGTGAAAACGGATTCCCGACCTCGCTCGTATTCCTATCAGACTATACCTACTTGATCAGTAATCTCTGTTTTCCCGGCCTCTGCTATAATATACTATTTCTCAAACATGCAATGAAATATTCTCTTTACGTTCCTTATAATATAAGGAACGTAAAGAGAATATTTCATATACTATTTCTCAAACATGCAATGAAATATAAGGAACGTAAAGAGAATATTTCATTGCATGTTTGAGAAATAGTATATTACAGCAGAGGCCGGGAAAACAGAGATTACTGATCAAGTAGGTATAGTCTGATAGGAATACGAGCGAGGTCGGGAATCCGTTTTCACGCCAAGGTATGTTAGCACTAGCTTTTCTCAAACACACAATGTAATTAAGAAAGAAACTTATAAAAAATATATGGTCCCTTCTTAGTATTAGTCTATTCGTAAATTTATATTATTATTCTCACGTCAGATACGAAAACTATCCTGTCACGAGAAACTTTAAATCTAAATCAGCTCTTCGTAAAACCTGCCGAGCTTTGACGCCACGGTTACTTTTCAGGTCTAGGCCTGAAAAGGTTGTATAAAATCCCATCACAGTTCCCTCGAGTTATTGCGCCCGACACGGGTCAGACCGCGTGTAAATAAAATCCGTTTCTTCGTGGACCCTCGTAAATTCCAAATCCGGGCGGGTTCGTGTAATTCGGGTGTTCAATACCGCCGGGCTTCAACACGGGTACCGTGTTTGTGCGTGTACCTTGTGTCGATGCAGCTGCGGCGCGGCCTGCGGCGCGTCTCCCGCGGAGACGGCCAACTGTTTCATGGCTGCCGTTAGTTGCTTCTCTAGACCTGCGACAAACAAACCACACTTAATAATGGAAATCTAGTAACTGTAAATGTCGGGCTAATTCAGACGTTTCGAGAATTAATCTATACAGGGGGTAACAAAAATGCTGGTGTAAAAAATAAGAAAAAAAAAATTCCCGTGAAAAAAAAAAATGGTTTTGTATGGAGAGTCGGCCGGCTGAGATGACATGTCCCATACAAAAATAGTAGTTTATGTAACTGTTACGTAATAAGTAAAACATGAGTGTGGTTTTATGAAATGAGCCGCAGATCACACGAGTGTTTTAAGGCCCAATTACGTACAGTTGCATACACTGCTTTATCTATAGTCTTTCCTCCCGTTCTTGGCCCGTTACGGATTAGTGTTCTTATCAGTAAACTCCATTGTAGCAAAACCGCAAGCGCACGCGCCACGACAAAAAAAAGGATTTGGGCTCATGTTAGCGTTTATAGAATATCTACCATATGGACCACGTAATAAGATTCAATATGAAATAATACAAAAAAGCTGTATATTCTTAACGGTTGCGCCCAGCGTAGGCGACTTAAACGCTCTCCATCCAGCATATCTTGACACCGAGATCCGAAACAAATATGCGTAATTGGAGACCGCGCTTGCACTGGTATTCCGAGCGCCCGACTAGGCACCGCTTAGGAGGCAATTGGAATTATTTCTCACGGGCAGGTAAAACAGGGTCGGATTTTGATTGGAAACATTTGGACACAAATACGATTTATGAATATTTAATATTTAGAAAAAATATAAATATTGGGTAGGTTAATAACAACAATAATACTGATACAGATTATTTATTAGTAAAATAGGTTCATTTACAAGTCATATAACTTACAATCTAAGTCCTTATACAGTTGTATATTTTAATTTTAACTATAATAGTAGGTATTCCGTTTTCATAATCATTTCATTTGCATTGCATTACAATTCATTTAATTTCATTCAAATCAGTATATAAATAATAATCAGGTTAACAAATTACAGAAATAATCGGTTAGTTATATTTAGTTATACGAATAATCAACGAATTATAAAATCATTTTTTTTTTATGTTACACTTACATATTTTTACCTAGAAAGTTAACCCACTGTTGCGTGTTACGAGTAACTCATATTTATTACCTTAACATTAACACATTCAAATCATGATAATAAGCACAACTTGAATGTGTTAAATTCTTCGGTTAAAACATGCTGTATTGGCGTTTTACGTTTAATACGTGTAATTAGTGTTGGGGTGACTCATTATTTAGGAATGCGCTACCTACGCACTATCAGCTTAGGGTAGGGGGAAATGGCTAAGCTGGATTAAAGGGTTATCTTTTCCCAGTGTCTTACAAGCGTCGCTTTAAGTACATGTGCTCTTTATTCTATACCACCCTTTTCATGACGACCTGGCTACGTTTTTTTGGATTTTGTTTGCTACTGTTTAGACTTTGGTGTATTAAGTTTTATTTGACCTCTGGCATTGTTAATCTGGACTTTCGATCGGATTTTTACATTTCGAATGTAAAAAAAATCCAACCATGAGAAGATGCCGTTACGTGTGTAATGTTTCGGCCATTAGAAGATGCAAGCAAGAATAAAAAAGTGTCGCGGTCATTGTATCATTGGTCATCGACGAACAATTATTGAAGTCTACGATAGAGTGAGAGTTGAAATTGGACTACGTGGCTCAGTGAAACGAACCTCGTATCTAACTAATACCAGCATAAGGACTGTAAAGTGTGTAATCGCTAAACGCGGTCAACAAACGAAACCTCGATTGACTAAACCAAAGTTTCAAAAAATAGACGGGTTTGTAAAAGACTTTATAGAAAGAATATACATATTTTTTACGTAAAAAATATTTCACCTAAGGTGCCGAAGATTTATGAAGAGCTCACAAAGGAGGGTGGTACCTTTCCATAAAAAATGAAATATTTGTATGAAATTCTGAAGAACATGGGCTACCAATACACGACGTTGGACACGAGGAAAAAGTTAATGGACTCACCACGATTGAAAAACCTTCGAGATGATTACTTGAAAAAGATCACTGAATATCGATAACTAGGGAAACCAATAGGTTAATAAACCAATTAGTTATGAAACATGGTATGACACACACGATGTCGTCAAAGTGTAATATAAAGAAAGAAAATGTTTTTACAATTCGTTAATTATTTGATTATAAATGATTATAACTAACCCCTATACATGTTTAAAATGTCCTGTAACTATCTAAAACATTGATGTTTCATTACGTTTTAATGTAGCATCTTAATATTATTTATATTTAAATTTCTTTATTCTTAGTAAGTAATTTGCTGTATGTTGTCATAGTCATAGTCATTTATTTATAATATTTAAAATATTACATGTCAAATTAAAATAATAATATGTCAATAGTATATTACTTACCAAGGACTGTAAAAGAAAGAAAGCCCGAAATCGCAGATATTTGTGACCCGAGCCGCAGGCGAGGGTTGTAAATATGCGATAGAGGGCTTTCTTTTTTACGTCCCGTGGTCAGTACATAATTTTACGTCTCCAGCTGACCATAATGCGAGTTTTACCGTACGCGTAGCGTGCGGCAAAACTCGCATTATGGCCAGGTGTGAAGTAAAAGAAATATAAAAAAAAATGATTTTAAAATTTGTTGATTATTTGTATAACTGATTATAACTAACCGATTATTATTGTAATATACTTACCCAATGTTTATAATCATATATATTTTTAAATTAAATATACATAAATCGTACACGTACCCCAATGTTTCAATCAAAATTCGACCCTGAATTTACCTGTCCGTGAAGAATAATTCCATTGCCTCCTAAGCTCTGCCTAGTTGGGCGTTCGGAATACCAGTGCAAGCGCGGTCTCGATTATGGATATTTTTTTTCGGATATCGGTGTCAAGATATGCTGGATGGAGAGCGTTTACGTCGCCGACGCTGGGCGCAACCGTTAAGAATATACAGCTTTTTTGTATCAGTTCATATTGAATCTTATTGCGTGGTCCATATGGTAGATATTCTATAAACGCTAACATGAGCCCAAATCCTTTTTTTGTCGTGGCGCGTGCGCTTGCGGTTTTGCTACGATGGAGTTTACTGATAAGAACACTAATCCGTAACGGGCCAAGAACGGGAGGAAATACTATACACTCATATTATTTATTCTAAATGCCGTATTCGGAAACCATAGAATGGCCGCCATTGCACCGCCATGGCCAACTCTTGTGTGCCGGCGGTCGCGCGGGCGCGTGTCGGGCTGTCGGCGGATGCGCGGGAGCGTGCAGGTGTACATTATGTTATCAAAACTCATATCACATCAATAGTTGAGCATGAAAAGTTAAAATTACGTTACTGCCACAGATAAAAAGCTTATCATAGTAAAATCGGTCGTGGTAATGCTAGCCATTGCCTACCGTTTTCGAACACGTTTTAGAGAACTTACAATATGAGTGTAGATAAAAACATTTTTTATCTACACTCATACTGTAAGTACTCTAAAATGCGTTCAAAAACCGTAGACAATGACAAGCATTACAACAAACGATTTAACTATGATAAGTTTCTTATCTGCGGCAGTAACGTAATTTTAACTATGCATGCTCAAATATTGTTAAGCAATGAGTTTCAAATTTGGAACATCGAATTTGATAACATTATGTTACCGCCATGGCCAACTCGATTGGTCCCGCGCGAGCGCCGGCACAATCGAGTAGGCCATGACGGTACAATGGCGGTCATTCTATGGTTTCCGAACGATTAATTTAATATGTATAATATGAGTGTAGATAAAGCAGTGTATGCAACTGTACGTAATTAGGCCTTAAAACACTCGTGTGATCTTATTATGAAATTCGCCAGGCTCATTTCATAAAACCACACTCAAGTTTTAAGGACCCTTATTACGTAACAGTTACATAAACTACTATTTCACTTCCAAAAAATCTTTCTTCTACTTTTCCTTAGTCGCAGTACATACAATACCAATTAGCAACATGCATGATTTTTTTGAATGACGTCGATCAATTCTATTTCCCGTTAGATTCAAATGTCTCTAATAAACCTACTATCTATTGTAGCCCTGAAACGTCAAAAATGCGAAAATACGTTAGGCGTCTGGGCCGCGCGTCAAAATGCCCCATACAAAAAGCGCGAGGTTTGTGACGTCACCGACCGCAAAGTTGCGAAAAAATGTTTGGAAGTTTTTAGAAGATTTTTGTAATTTTAGGCACGAAAAAATGGTGTTTACCAATATAGTTGTCATACATTTTTTTTCTTGTTAGAATACAAGTAATGAAAATGTGGTATTGAAAATACATTCGAGGTATTAAAAAAAATTGCTGAAATTTTACGTTTTTAAACCGCAATATATTTACAAAAATGTTAGAAAATTATTACGGAAGTCCACGTTTTTATATTCATTTGATGTATTTTTCATGCACGTTCTCAATTATGCCCTTAAACGGAACACCACTATTTTTGTTACACCCTATTTTAACAGATATACATGATACTTCATGTATTCGTGCTACCAATTACTTCGCGAGTAACAAGATATGTCTTGGATATTCTATCCTATCAGCCAAGGATGATATAAGCAGCGGATTGACGGTGTCCAAACAAAACCGCCTTCCTCAAAACTGCTGGTGCGGGTCTTTTTACCAATACTTGGTTTACGAAACCCTTATGGAATCACGCCGGTCATCGAAATTGGTAAATCGCGTCTTTCTCGGAAACAGTTTGACGTATTTCGGTATTAGGTGCCACAGCGCCATCTCTGGAATCTGGAGTCGAGTTATTTTGGCGGCTTTAATCCTGTGTACTCTATGGGTGTCCCTTAAATAGACTTTGAGAAATCAATAACGCATACCCCCTAAATGTATTTGTTTTTCCTCAAAATACTGTACAAAAAAATCAGGCCATTCCTGTAACTCTAACCAGTGCCGACTTGCATCGTAATTTCTCCATACAAATTACTATGAAGAAATTTTATAAGCAAAGATAAGTTGCTACTTTTTTATCGGTTTTCGGTTCGCAACGAGATTTTCATAAAATACGTTGATACAGGAGTAGGATGCAGTGATGATATAAAAATAATCTTTTTTTGGTCATTGCAAAAACGGATAAAAGTCGGCAGGATTTGCCTAAAAAAATTTTGTAGAGTATTTTTGGGTTAACGAAATATATTTGGGCGGTATGCGTTGTTAATTTCTCAAAATCACAATATAAGGGACACCCTACAGTGCTTATTATCATCCTTGCTATCAGCTAAGAAAGTACAGTAGCACAGAAGAAATATTGTGCCATCAGAACAGCAAACCATGCACGCCGGTAGGTAACATGAAGAATAATTGAATATCAAAGACAAATACAAAGTTACTCACTGTTTGGTTGTGGCGCGGGAGGTTCTGCTGGTGCTGGGACTGGTTCTGGTGCTAAACTCTCTGGTAACTACGAAAATAATACAAATGAATATATAAACGCAGATCAGTCACGTCACGTCTTCGAAAGGATGGGTGGGATTAACCGCAATCAGACCAGAAGCCAACAAGTATAGTATGGCCCTAATGAAAATGGCATAGTTTTCGAGATATTGTCTTTTTTATACCTTTATAATAGATCTTAAAGTAGTAATTTTGACAATATTTCGAAAAAAAAAAATCCATTTTCTTTAAGGCCCAATTGGCTTTAATTGGATATCCCAATTTAATTTGATAGCCCAACAGGAGCATTCCACGAAAATGTCCACCGTTGTCCCGTACGAACTCAAATTTCCTGAATATCGGTAGGTTTTAGTTTAGAGTTTCTTTTTCTATGATAATAGTCAAATTAAGGTTACAACTGGCTACTTTTATAAAAAAATATATTTAGTCCGTCAGTTAGATTATCAAAAAATATGTTCCGCGTGACGTCACATTTCAGTACAATTTTTAGTATAATGTGACGTCACGCGGAATTTTAACGGGCTATATCTTCACCAATTTTTGTTTGATTGACAAAATAAAAAAATACGTGTCAAATATTTTTTGATAATCTAACTGACGGACTAAATAGAATTATATTTTTTTTTACCCAGGAAAGTACCCAATTATAATGTTCTAATAAAAAATTGCAAAGATAACAGAGATCAGCGCGTGTTTATCTCTGTTATTAGAGTTATCTTTGCAATTTTTATTGGAAGATTACGGGACAGCTCGTGGAATGCCCCATCAGCTCTTCTGTAAGCCGTTTGTTATAATGACGTTTGTTTCAGGGACACCCGGTAATAATGAAACAGTGTGGTAATCTTACCATACTGTTGGTGTTGGCGTATGTGACGTTGGGCTCGGGTGCGGGCTCGTGGACCGGCGCCGGCGCAGGCTCGGGCGCCGCCGTCACCGCCTGCAACCAGACAATTTGGTCAATTTGATTTTATGATACCAGACAACAACAAAAAGGTCGAACTGCTTGAAGGAGTCTTTTACCCAAAAAGGGGTCTGCATATTATTAAGTTGTGTTTTCCTTATGTTTACTGTCATTATATTTTTATGTTTAGGGCGTTCGCTAGCTTGCGCAGGTGCACGGTATGGTTGCAAGAGCGCGGGTACAAATCAAGGAAAAATCCGTCGTACGCGTCGTCAGCTGGCGTCGTTGGTAATATTTTATCCGACAAAGCCTTTTTAATTCTGTATTTTTTTTAATATACCCGACAACTCGAAACTGAGCCGCAGCTCATCTAGTTGCCGATGGTGAAATGAAGTAGATTTATGTTCTATAACAATGGCTTATACAGTGTGTTTTTTTTAAGTGGGACAGTATGGGGAAATCCTAAAGTATAGGAGATACAGGGAAACTGCCTTAGGAAACATTATAGACGGGGGCCAAAAAATTTTACCTTGCATTAAATCCTACACTTTTGGAAGCTTTTTCTAGTTATTAAGTAGGGTAGTCAGATTCCTACTACACATTTTTCCCCAGTGACGTGATTGTGCATTCCAGGAAATCGAAAACATTATAGACAACGTCTTGAACACTACATTGACTAAATCCTACACTGGAGATCTAACACTATTGTATTTGTTTAAATAAGTGATGACTAACTTAAAGATTTCCCGAATTGTTTCTCTGAGCTTTCGTCTATAAGCTTCATTAAGTGACATTTTTTCTTTATATTTATAAAAAAGTGACTTAGAAATTCAAACACAATTCGAAAATTTGGTAGTATGGTACTAATACAGATCTAAGTGTTACAGTAATTTTTCACCGCGGTGACATGTTTACATCTATTTATTATGACAGTTTTTTAGTTTTTTTTGGCGAATATGATCACTTAATACGAACCTACACTTGTGAATATTTTTTCCTTAAATTGTCTATTTATTTAACATACCCATAATTATTTTTGCATGTTTTTAAAGTGGGGCACTCCACTCATATAATAGATTGTTATTAAATCAAATGCAAACATTGAAAACATTGAAAAAATAATCAACCCAGCAGGACTTGAACCTGCATCGATACGCCTTGCCGGGGCTCGATCGCTTTACCAATTAAGCTATGGGTCAAGTTACTAAGTTGACGAAATTTTCAATGCCTTCAATCATCAGTTCTTATGAGTTGATAGCAGCGCCCTCTATATTTCCGTTGTGACACTTGCGATAGTGTCGGCGGGAAGAGTATCTAACTCTAATAGTTAGTACCTAGATGTCGCTTACGGCTGCTGTAAAGCCGAAGTAGATCAAAATAAATGCAAAAAAGATGATTGAAGGCATTGAAAATTTCGTCAACTTAGTAACTTGACCCATAGCTTAATTGGTAAAGCGATCGAGCCCCGGCAAGGCGTATCGATGCAGGTTCAAGTCCTGCTGGGTTGATTATTTTTTCAATGTTTTCAATGTTTGCATTTGATTTAATAACAATCTATTATATGAGTGGAGTGCCCCACTTTAAAAACATGCAAAAATAATTATGAGTTGATAGCAGCGCCCTCTATATTTCCGTTGTGACACTTGCGATAGTGTCGGCGGGAAGGGTATCTAACTCTAATAGTTAGTACCTAGATGTCGCTTACGGCTGCTGTAAAGCCGAAGTAGATCAAAATAAATGCAAAAAAGATGATTGAAGGCATTGAAAATTTCGTCAACTTAGTAACTTGACCCATAGCTTAATTGGTAAAGCGATCGAGCCCCGGCAAGGCGTATCGATGCAGGTTCAAGTCCTGCTGGGTTGATTATTTTTTCAATGTTTTCAATGTTTGCATTTGATTTAATAACAATCTATTTAACATACATAATCAAAAAAATATCGTAAATATACTAAGTGCTTTACGAGCAATCGAAATAAACAACTTATAATTTAAGGTTCATATTTCAAAACTCCCGCTTCCGCGGCAAGGTTACTACGTAGCACAGATTACTTACCTACTTGTATTAGATAGAGCAAATCAGAAGACTCGCAAGTACTACAAGTTGGTAAAGGGATATTTTATTTAAACTTTTTTCTATATTTCTGATTTCCGATATTGAGATGTCATTATGTTTGCCCCAATCAGTCATTTCAGAACAGAGCATATTGTGGTTTTAGGTTCGATGGTTAGATAGATGCAATCCAACTGTTATTTTCGTACCTGGGTAGCACACTCCTTGCATTGGACAAACGTCGGTCAATGTAAAGGACGGTACACCAAGAGAATTTATTTGCTATACTCAAATAAAATATCAACAAAAATCGAGTTTATGAGTTAAGTCATTCACATGGATGTTGTAAATTTTGTATAGGAAAGAAGCGAGTGACGCCATTCTCAGCTCTGTATTTAGTGGTCACGTCATGAGAAACTTCATAATGCGTATTAAACACACTTATTTATTTATCATTCATAACAGTTACACAGCATAACAGTAAATCCAACTTCAAATTAAACATATAAAATAACTTAATACTAGGTCGATTTAGGCTTCATAATGCGTAGTCTAGTGACCAGTAATCAATAGATTCGAAGAATACTTCTTGTGTGACTCGCTTGTAAGCTATGAATGAATATGAGAGCTATACCTGCTATTTATAGCTTCTTTGCTAGGATACCCATCGGATAATACCGTTTGTTTTGATGTTTTCGGTTTATTGTGTTTGTTTTTTTGGCATGTATTTAACCAGGCTGCTAAATAATTGAATTTGGGTAGCTATAAAAAATAAAAATGGGTACCAAAATTAATAGGTTGGAGACTAATTTGGGGCCGTACATTATCTCCATATGGGCTGTTTTTTAATGTCTTAATAGCCATTGTTTAACTATAGGTAGGTATCAAATAATTATATTGAAAACTGAATTTATAACTGGGAAGCATTTTAAGAAGCCTTTTTTTAATCGAAAACGATTACCTATTAAATTAAAAATAAGGTACTTTTAAAATATTTAGGAAGCAATTAAAGTGAATTACATATTCAATATTAGTACAACGGGCAACTTTACACGAGCTGTAATTATAAGATAAAATGGATTCTTAAAAAGTTACTAGGGTCTATGAATATTGGTAGGTAAGTATCTATAGTCAGATATCTAGAACCAAAATTCATATGCCACATATGATTTAGAAAAAATGAAAGGTGCCTTTTGTATAGTATTACCAAAATACCAACCTAGTTAATAGAGCATAATGAATGGTGCCTTTTGTGTAGGTATTACCTAAATACCTACCTATACTTCCTTAGATTATTATTAAATCAAATACAAACATTTAACACATTGAAAAAATAATCAACCCACCAGACCTATACTTCCTTTTATTGCCGTAGTTTTCCCTCATAGGGCTGAAAGAAAAGATACATAGGCGAAATGGATCATTAATTTTCTATTGTGAAAAAAAGAGGTATAGACGCCTACCTTACTTCTACACAGACCACACCTTCTTAAGTTTTAAAGGATAAGAAAAAAACATATTGCAGTTTATAATAATCATTACCTGTTGTTTATTGACATTTAAAATAAAACAAGTTGTATAATGTGTATGTAGTAGTGTTTCTACTAAAAAAATAATGACTAAAGTATTCAATGAAATTATTTTATTATACCTAGATAGTAGTCATGTGCCTACCTTTTGGAAGTAGGTATTACCTAAAGCTCAAGTGCTCAATGTATACATTCAAAATACGTTATAAAGATAGGGAAAATTGCATACTACGGGTTCCATACAGATCAAAATTTTGATTATATATTTTTGTTAGCAATTTTTTTATGACAAATGCACTGAACTTTAACTTTTAGTCACAGTTAAGCTCCTTGTTACATTGCTCTTCTTCGCACCTAAATTTTCCTAGGCTTATTTAAAAATACAAATTACTCAGAATTTAATTTTTTTTTAATATTTATTGCAATGGAAGATTCATGTGGAAAACGACCATTATCTAACCAACATGCATACCGGTCGCGCAGACAATTTATTTTATACCACGAAAGTGGCAAACAAGCATACGGCCCGCCTGATGGCAACTAACAATGACCCTATGGTTTGCAAAACATTATATCTAATTTTCTTAATTACCCCCCTTAAAGCACCAGGGGACATACAACCTACAAAATTTCAGCTCAATCGATCTAGCAATTTCGGAGCAAATAGACATTGTGACAAGACAGAGTAGTACATGCTTCCTTTTAAACCATTTTGGTACGGAACCTTAAAAATATTCCAGTTTCCTGAAATTTTAGTGCTCCCGTAATTAAAATGATACCAGCAATTGATACCCAAAAATTGGTTAATTAGGTAGAAACAAATAGCTGGCAAAAAATATTTAAACCAAGCCTGCTTTGAATAATAGATGCCAAGTTAATATTTTTGTTGCCAACCTATTATTTCAAGTTCCCGGTTAATTTTTTGGTCAGCGATATATTGGTGCCGTTTTTCAATAATATGATGCCACATGTTTGAGACTTATAAAAAAATATTGTCGCTAAAATATTAATTCACGGCCAATTTATATTATTATATGCCTTTGAAAAGTTGCCGATTCATGTTTTAGATACCCGGAAAATTATAAGCCTTGTTTTTTTGGTGGTTACGGCGCTGAAAGACTAATAATAAAACCGGCCAAGTGCGTGTCGGACCACGCATAATGGAGGGTTCCGTAGCTTTAATGGAATAAGAACCAGACTAATGCCAAAAGGTCGTATCTGTGATGCCTATGGAAGAAAATTTTGAGAAAATAACTCAAAAATGGCTAAACCGATAATGTTCAAAATAATTTTCTTAGAAAGTATATGCTAACGCGCATCTTCTTAATTTTTTTCATATATTTGAACTTACGGTTCAAAAGTTACAGGGAGGGACGCTATTTATTAGTTTCGAAGCGATTATTTCTGAAACTTTTCACTTAATCACAAAATATTCAAAGAAATCTCAATGTTATTTTTAAAGACCTATCGATTGATGTGCAACATGTTGATATTTTTTTTAAATTTTGTTACATGTATGGAGTGCCCCCCCTGAAAATATTTTTTTCTGCAATTTCACTACAATAACTAAATAGCGGCATACAAAATACACCTTATGTCTAAATTGTATTAAGATACATCCTATAGTTTCCGAGTAAAATGGCTGTGACATACGGACGGACGGACAGACGGACATGAACAAAACTATAAGGGTTCCGTTTTTGCCATTTTGGCTACGGAACCCTAAAAATGGATTGTACAGTCGACTACAAAGAGCTAGGCTGTATCTACTTTTTCACCTTAATCCGTTGTAATAAGGTTCAAAAGTGGATACATATCTTTGTAGTCGACTGTATAATATCACAGCTATCACTTAATAAAAATGGATGTGAATAGTATACATATCAATTATATAAACTATACAGTCATCTAACTTCATAAAACCTATTTGTTTCTCGTCTTTGCCGAAGGTTCAGGGTTGTCAAAAATTTTGACAAGTTGTTTTATTTATTCTTATTTGGTTTTGAAATTGACATACAATGAATAGAATAATTTTGTCCAGGGTTTGAATTCGAAAAAGTAGCGCCATCCTGAAATTATGTGATTATCAGATTTATCAGCAATACAAAAGGCCGCAATGTTATTTTGTTCTGTTTATTTTTGATCACTTTGAAAATCGATATCTGAGGATCCGCACGGCTAATACGAATGTAACATCAAAATTGTAAAACGGCGACCATTTTAAATTTTGTACAATTTAATCCGATCATGTCGAAAACCGATTTCTGAGAATCCAAGAGACCTTTTAATGACAGGCATTAAATAAGCAGACAAACTACGAAGTGTCCAATCTGCAAATTACTACTTTCTAGCTTCAGTAGTTTCGGCCTCGCTGTAATAAAAAGCATTCAACGGCGTTTCAACTCCCCTAGGGTTGAAAAGTTTGTAGTACAACCCACTTAAAAAAAAAAAATTAAAGTAACTAGCCATATTGTGAGAGGTGATTAAGTAAGTCTTACTTAACAACTTTTTCTATAGGACCGACACTGAAATCCAAAAAAATTTTTGGCGTCCCCATAGAAAACGTCAACGTCGGATCGGCCGAAATGTATGAAACAGCCAAAAAAATTTAGATTTCGGAGTTGACCCAATAGTAAAAGTTGTTTATTATGGCCTACCAAATTACCTCGCACAATATGGCTAGTTCTTAAAAAAACACCCTTAAAAGTTTTTTTTTCTTTTAAGTCCACAAACTTCGTTTTAAGTCTTTCACAAAATATCTATACATACTTGCAACCCCTTTTAAACCCTGTTAGAAGTTGAATTAAAAGAAACGCTAAAATCACTTTTAGTATTTTAAATTAGCAGTAAACTTACGCAGTCTCGAACTTAAAATTATAAACACCACACAAACAAGTTTTCAACGCGCTTCTTATTACTTGTACAGATTATAAAGAGTAGCCTACAAACAAAGTTTCAAGTCTGTCTTTCAAAACTTGTAATCTCTATACAAACTTTCAACTTCAATGGGGTTCAACCTCTTTTTAACCCCATTTAACCTCTTTTGAACTTCAAAAACTGCTAAAATCATTATTATTATTTTTTAATGATCAGCAAACGTACGAAGTTTTAAGATTCTAACTTAAAATTTTAAATTCTACCCATACTAATTTTGAACCCCCTTTTTGAATTTTTCAAAATTGCTTCCTATTACTTGTACATATTATAAATGTACCCCACCCGCAAATTACAACTTTGTAGCTTCCGATGTAACGGCCTCGTTTTAATACAAACTTTTCAACCCCGTTTTAACTCCTCTGGGGTGGAATTTTGAAAAACACTAAAATTACTTTATTTTTTATTTTCAAGCGATTAGCCTACAAACGAACATTTAAGTCAGTCACGAAAAAAAACTACAGATTTTCAACCCATTTTTAACACTGTAGGGGTTGAATTTCAAAAAACTGATATTTCTTTTATTATTTTTAATCATCAGCGACCGTACGAATTTTTAAGTATTTAAACTGAAAAAGTAAAAAACTGAAATTAGTTTTTTTTTGTTTTGAAGTGCTTACAAATGAACTTTTGAGTCAGTCACAAAAAAGTAGGTATCTATATCAACTTTCAACCCTTTTTTAACCCCATTTGCGGGGTTGAATGAAAAAAAACGCTAAAATTACTTTCATTATTTTTTAATGTATTAAATGTACGAAGTTGCATGCCTCGAACTTAAAATTGTAACCCATACAAATTTTTAACTCTTCGTTTTTACTCCCTAAGGGGTTTCATTTTTCAAATTTGTTTCTTATTACTTATACACATTATAAATGGAAATTATAACTTTCTAGTGAAGCTAGAAGGAAGTAGTTTCTGCCTGGCTACAATCCAACTTTTCAACCCCGTTTCAACTCCTTTGGGGTGGAGTTTTGAAAAACGCTGAAATTATTTTTTTGTTTGGAGCTGAGTAGCCTACAAACGAACTTTCAAGTCTGTCACAATTTTTTTTTAATATTTCGTTACAAATTTTCAACTCCTTTTTAACCCCGTTAGAGGTTATATACCAGAAAATGCTGAAATGACTTTTATTATTTTTTAATTAGCAACAAACGAACGAAGTTTCAAGTTTCTAACTTAAAATTTTAAATCCTAACCATACAAACGCTTAACCCCCTTTTTACCCCCTTAGGGCTTGAATTTTTCAAAATCGATCCTTATTACTTGTACAAATTAAAAATGTAACCTTATTTGCAAATTTCAACTTTCCAGCTTCAGTAGTTTCGGCTCTGCGTGGATCATTCAGTCACTCAGTCAGAACATAGGTATTTATATAAATATAAATTAAAATAATATTAAGAATTATAATTTATCAGTGTGATTTAAAAAATAGTGTAATACTAATAAATAAAATGAGCCTATTATTTATTCCACCCTGATTATTACTCCTAAGTAAGCAACTACGCACCATACGCTATGCCCTTCTGCGCTTCTTAGATACCTACACGGTCAATGACCTTAGGTCCACTAATCGTATCGGCCGCCGCACGTCTTATGTGTTATAGTTTCCGCCCCGCGCCCCGCTCCGCTTATGTTTATTTTTTGATTACTAATTTTACAATTCCTGAAAATGCTCAGTATATTTACTGGTGAAATTTTGATATTATGTAACATATTATTAAAGCTACAAGGAGCATCAAAATCATGAGTGTAGAATTAATGCGCGTGTTCGAAATCATTTAAAATCATTTAAAAAATAGTAATAATACAGTCACCGCTGTAAATTTTTTTTTAAACGAAGCGTAATAATTTTCTCGACAATATAGTGAAAAATCACCATTTGTATAATTAGTGTTTGATTATTATTGAATTTTTTAAATATTTTTATTATTTCTAATGTATTCTCAACTTGACAGGTAGTGAATATTTCAAATGCTGTTTTAAATATTCAGGTAGTCCCTTGGATTAAGAATCTCTAGTGTAGGATTTAATGTTTGTGGGAAATAAACATTAACATTTTCAATTTTTTTTTAAAAGAAAGCACAATGTATTTTTTGGGAAAAACTTAATACATCTTTTCAATAAATGTTGTTTTACCAGATCCCAAGGACAAAATAGTGTAGGATTAAATGTGATCTCCCCGAACAACTTAAAGTTTAGTGACGGGACTATTAGGTATTTTTTTGTGAAAAAAAAAAATTGTATAGTCAAAATTTTGGTCGTGTGAGTTGTCCCTAAAAATTAAAAATATTGATGAAATTTTTTTGACGCAGATCTACTCAGTTTCATGAGAGGATCGTTTTATTGTTGTAGTGTGTGCTACGCCTTACCCACACATGCTTAGCCACATAGTATATAAGGTAATTTAAGAGTTATTTAATCCACAATATAAACGACATTGAACCTAAATAGTTGTTTCACTACGCCACACATTACATGGCGACCCTGCCAGTGCGGCCGTGAGCTGCACTGGCGGCGCGCTGCGCCGGCCAGTAAAACAAGTAATTATCTTTTGGGACATTATAAAAAGTGTGAAGATTACTACAGTTGTGAACTGTAAATACTTGATTTTTTATTTTTTTTTATTTAATTTGTTACTAGAAATGATTTTCATTACATAAAAATACCAAGGACATGGACCTCTACACTGACGAATGTGCATCGTAAAAGTGATTAATTAACATTTCGTGAGATAAACAACAGTTTTCTCGAGTGAAGTGACATTTGGTAAGGTGAGAAAAATAACGGAAATAACGGAAGTGAAAAAAGTGACAATCAGACACTAATCATAATATTAACGTGAACTCTTTAAAGTATACATGTACGTGAACTCTTTTAAGTATATGAAAATCGAACTGAGACGTGAATGTGCTGCTGGGAACCGGGAATCCAAACACGCTTTGCCCCGAAATTGTCTGTGCCCTCCCATGGCTTGGGCAGGGAGCAGCCAAGGACGCCAGCGCCAGCGCAAGGGAGTGCGGAATAATATTAAAATATTCCAGCATTTTTTGTTGACTTCATGAATAATTCTTATTATTATAAGAAGTTATTATTAAATTATCTGTGTTCAAGTTTTGCAGAATATCATATAATTCTAATTGAGAAAGATATCTAATGAAAAATTATTAATTTGTTTAAAAAAGGACTTCTTAGGAACTACATTATTAAAATATATTTTTTTTTAAATTCATTATATTTTATTTATATTATATAACTTTTGTACTAGTATTGAAGGATTTTGTAGGATAAGTTGTGTTGATTAGAATATAAATGGATTAACATACTTTATCGTTATCGTGTTTTTAAATTTCCATTTTCGGATATTTACAAAAAAAGTAGCATTTAGAATTTAAAGCAATAAAATAAAATATAGATTCTACAACAATACAACTTTCTTTAAAAAACTAAAACTCTATATTAAACTTAAAACTATCTCGAAACTAAATACTATTATAGAAAGAAAACCCCGTCTAATAGGTCGCCTTGCGGCATGGTCCCCATCACACTGGCGGCGTTACCTCTCTGAACTGCGATAGAAATTCGTTGCGAGAGGTAACTGCCAGCACGACGGTCTCCCGAGGTGTCAATCAACTTCGGCGACAGGGCCCCCATAAACTTCTTCATGTCGGCTGACCAGGGGCCCAAAGTTTCTATCGCAAGCGCCGCAAACTCATAGTCTTTAAGTAAAGACGAGTATTTGCGGCGCTTGAGAAACTGAGCCTGATCAGCCTCTTTTTCGGATATTACTTTTTAATTTATGACTTTATTTACTAATTATAACTTACAGGTGTTTTGATAAAAAATGTTTATCATTTTAACAGAGTTAGTAGGTACTACCACGTATTTCATTATACTTTCGAATAAGGCGCATCGCGACGGCGCATGCCCTCTATGCAGGGATTGGCATGCCGCGTCTGCGATTTCATCTCGTATTTCATAGACTTAGTGTCTTGGGTTTAAATAATGTAAATAATATTAATGTTATTATAATTATTATTTTTTGGATATTTATGTTAGGTTGATATTTTAGCGAATAGCTTTATAATTATATAATCCTATGTTTGTATTTAAGATTTTATTTTTATTACATTTTGTTCGGATTTGACGCAAACACTAAATAGTGTTTATTTATATTTGGACGTGTATGGGAAATTTAGCAAGGAATGGATTTGAATTTTGAAGGTTTTGTAGTTGGGATTTGCATGGAATGGGGTTAATTATTTCAAAGAGATGGAATTTATTTGATTTTAAATGGTGTTATGAATGTAGTGTTTGGGAAAGCAAAGGACGATTAGTCTGATCAGCTAAGAGTTGCTGAAATTCTTATAAGTTGCAGTTTTGACGTTGTTTGAGATATTTGATTGAATTTGAAAGATTTTTTTAAATGTGATTTAAATACGAGTTACTTGTTGTAACGAATGATAAATATACCTATTGTATCTTTGATGACCCAGGAGGCGGCCATGATCGTTAAGGTATAACAAGGGTATACCAGGACACAAGACAGGCACGGAACCCTTGGAGTCTGACCATGATTCGATCGAGTATCAATCGTGGAGACCCTTGGACACATGGAAGGATTGGAGGGGTATGAGGTATGGAAGTGTTAAAAGAACTGCCTGAATGAATCAATATAAAGTATGTGTGCACGCTTAAAATAAAAATTATCTTGTGTCCTGAGCAAATAAATAAATGTGTGATAAGGTCGGCCGACCATGATTGTAAATGCGTTGTATACCCTTGTCACAAGTGAATGCACACAGAAGATGTACATTTGAAGAAAAGGAAAATGTTTTGACACGTAAATGAAAAAGTAAAGACCTTGAGATAGCTCAATTCACTGAAAGGAAACATTCTTTAATTTCTTTAAAGGGACATAACTGCATTTACAAATTTTTGGAAAAGAGTACAGTTTTCAAAAAATGTATTTATTTTGTAATTTTTGCCATAAATAATTTTTATGACAATTGATGTCATTCGATCCTGTTTCCAACGAGGATAAAAACTTCTAAATACCAACCAAGTTTAGGGCACAAGAGAACTCATAAATAATAATAACAATATTTTTAATACAATTAGTATTGAAAAAAGTGAAAGTTAAGAAAAAAACTGTGAATGCAGTTTTAGTTTTTAGGAAAAATAAAAGAATGTTTCCTTTGAGCGAATTGAGCTATCTCAAGGTTTAAAGGTAGTTTCCCTCCAGGGCCCGACTTATCTTTCCACCCTGTATAATATAACACTAAATATGTACCTAAAGGTTGTCTGGAAGAAATCGCTCATTAGCGATAAGACCGCCTGTTGTTACCTCTACCTAAATTTATCTAATTGTAAAATTTGTGCTTGTAACTGTATGAGGTGTGCAATAAAGAGTATTTATTATTATTATTATTATTACCTATAAATACTTGCGAGTAACTTATTGTCGACTAAAATGAGTAATAAATACCAATGTGATAGAATGAAATGTAAACGTAATTACGTACGCATCTAATAAGGACTAGGACATATTGTATTGATGAATACAAAAATAATAATACTTAATTGAAAGTAGGATATATATATATTTTTTTATTGGTTTATGACGTTTTGTTCTTAATTTTCATATTATTAATATTCAGTAAGTATAGTAAATTAATAATTATCTAGGTATAGATTTTTTTAAATTACATTCGTAATCATTGTTAGAATTTAATATTGTAACAGTAAGCACTGGATCAATCGATATTGCTAATGCAAATAACTTTTAATTTTTTTTTAACTAATATTGTATATTTTTTTTATGTGTATACCACTTTATTCAATTTGTATAATGCTACTTATTTAAAAAAATTGATTGTCTTTATATTACTCGAATCTATTTTTTTTCTCTAAGAGGGATGGTGTAGTGTGTGCTACGCCTTACCCACACATGCTTAGCCACATAGTATATAAGGTAATGTAAGAGTTATTTAATCCACAATATAAACGACATTGAACCTAAATAGTTGTTTCACTACGCCACACATTACATTGTATCGGAAGAAAAAAATCGGAACAGCAGAAGTTAGGTAAATTTACTAAAATAATTTCACATTAAATTAAATGTTCAATATGGCCTCCCTCTTGCCGAATGCAGGTACGGGCGCGTTTCAGAACACCTCTAGTAGCTTTAGACAAGGCGTTACGATGTATGTTGTTCAAATGATAATGAACTGCGTCTTTTAACTCTTGTACCGTGTTGTAAGTATCTTCATAAATTCTACCTTTAAGGTAACCCCAAATGAAAAACTCCATCGCCGTTAAATCGGGTGAACGTGGTAGCCATTTAATAGGACCATTTGTGCCCATTTTTTTTATTGAGTTTAAGGTGCTCGCGTAAAATGGAGGTCCTAATCATTTAATCCTTTTTAAATCAAATAAAGTGTTCCAAATTCAAATGTCATATTGGAATATGCAATACTTTTTTTGATAAGCCTTGCATGCAGTGTATCTAGGTTGTAATAATGAAAACGATTTTCTTAAATTTGACTAACTTCTACTGTTCCGATTTTTTTCTTTCCATACAATAAAATGATCCTCTCATCAAAGTGAGTAGATCTGCGTCAAAAAAAAATTCATCAATATTTTTAATTTTTAGGTACAAGTCACACTTGACCAAAATGTTGACTATACAATTTTTTTTTTCACAAAAAAATACCTAATGTTTCCTAAGGCAGTTTCCCTGTATCTCCTATACTTTAGGATTTCCCCATACTGTCCCACTTAAAAAAACACACTGTAGAGTAATTTATTATCTTTTTGAACATTATACACTTAAATACTACCCTCGGTTATGCCGTTCCAAATTAATTTCAATATTCCCGCAGAGGCAAGTGTATTTAGGGAAGGATAGGATGACTTTTTCTAGCGACTAGCTAACAGTTTTAAGCAACTGTTATGACAGGCCACAACAATGAGCGAGCTTAGCGAATGGCTACAAGGCACTCACCTTGGGCGGCTGCGCGGGCGCAGGCGCGGGCGCGGCGGCGGGCGGCGCGGGCTCGGCGAGCTCGGGCTCCAGCGCGCCGAACTGCACGTCCAGGAACATGGCGCCGCCCTCGCCGCCCGGCATCTCCACCGCCGACGACGGGATCTGTACAAATTTTCTACCTTATCAAGTTATCACTGGGCACATAAGACTGCATTTTGAAAAAACAGTTCGAAAGTTTCCGTTAGTATTTTTCTCTATAATACTACGCTTCGCTTACGGCTGCTGTAAAGCCGAAGTAGATCAAAATAAATGCAAAAAGATGATTGAAGGCATTGAAAATTTCGTCAACTCAGTAACTTGACCCATAGCTTAATTGGTAAAGCGATCGAGCCCCGGCAAGGCGTATCGATACAGGTTCAAGTCCTGTTGGGTTGATTATTTTTTCAATGTTTTCAATGTTTGTATTTTATTGAATAACAATTTATTCTATAATACTAGTTAGTAAACCAAATACCTTGGAAGGAGGAGGCACTCTCGCCCGTTGTGGTTTCCTTTGACTCGTGATGTCTGAAGAACCGTAAACACCATAATTTGACGAATATACACCTGAAAATAAATGATTATTTTATTAAACATACCATAACATGTAATCAACATCTTGCTAGCCAATTATGGCCACACTTTTACTGTCCTGATTGGCTAACGGGCTGGCACGATTTAACTAGTAATAATAAGTGCGAGAGTGACGCGTAACACGATAAATGATATAAAGGCATCCAGCCTATAAAAAAAAATCAAATACGATCCTTTATGTATATTTTCTGTTTCTTTGTTTGTTTTGTATGTATATCATATCATTTATTTAACCTATTGACCGCCACAGTCGGCTGTGGCCGACATCAAAAAGTTGTGCCATGGACGCCAACGACGGCTACAGCCGACAGGCTTTGTAATGCAATAGGGACCTACGCGGGCTTCCGCAAAGTTCAATTTCGCTTGACAAAACGCGATTACGTGGCGTCGGTGGCGGTCATTTTTGTTCAATGCTTGGCGGTCAAAAGGTTAATTGGCTGCCGCGGCATCATGCTGAGTGGGGATCCTATTTGACGTCTTTGTACTGTTTTATTACTTGCTTTGTTTTTTGTGTGTATTCGTGGCGTTAAATAAATGTATTTTTTTTTTATTTCTTTCTTTCTATCCATACTTATAATGTGAAATAGGATCTTCTCCGAGTTCTTAATAAGAAACATTGTCTTATGTCTACTGCACAATCAAAAATACTATTTTGATATACGACGATAATGATTAGTAGTCCGCCTCGAACTCAAAACTCGCGATTTACTTTACTTGCAAACGAATTGATCAATATAACAAGACCCTTTTGAAGGTCGTTTTTTCCCTTCTAGCCCCGTAACCCCTTCATCGATCCCGCTCCTATTAGAACTCTCAAATTATATGCATCTCTGCTACAAAATCTCTGCAAAAAGTTTAGTTAGTTTAGTAAAGCTGTCGCGGAACAAACGTTCAAAATCAAAAAGCCATCGAAATGCCGAGGCGTCCCAGTAAGAAGTTGTTTGTAAGAACTTCGCTTCGCTCGTTCGATAAAACTTGCTGGACTACACATGAAAAAACAATGCTTCTTTTTTACAAGTAAATTGAAACACATCTGCACTAATTAAGAAGCACAACAAATCATGAAAATGCGCGCTAAACACGATTTTATGACCTTTTCATTGGGGTTCAATATCAACTAGCGACTTCGTAATACGTACTGTTGTCATGCCGTTGCGACTGCTGAGTGAGCTGCGACAGGTACTGCGACTGCGCCGCGGATAGCGACCCCGACATACCCATTGGCTGTACACAAACAGACGAATTTGAGCTATATGTCAAACAAATTAAGGTAGGATTTTCAATTGTTGTATTTTGTCTTCGTGCAAAATTAAGAAGTTAACCATTCTGTCCTCCACGTCAAAATTATAAGTTATGTCCTTACGTCATTGCAACACATTTGGTGCTTTTTTGTAAAGTCACTGATACAATGTATTGAACCGTCATGTCTCAATATAACTTCTTTGTTTATAGAAGTAGGTAGTAGAAGACATGGGCAGATCCCCAGTTGGGAACAGCGACGAGTCAGTCATGAAATAGGATTTGTGAGAGTCAACAGAACAAGGATTCCTAATTCAATTCTTCCTTCCACCCTTTTTTTAAACAATGGCTAATTGAGCATCGATATAAATTGACAATGGAGATAGGGTATAGGTTCACACTGAACGAGCCGCCTGCGAGGATTTTACCGCGCGAAGCAGCTCGGGCAAGGTGCGTGAATGATTTTTTTATCGACTCTAAATGTCGATACTGTATGTCACTGATAATTTCAAAGAGGTGTCACTAGGTACTACTTATTACTTTTGTATATATATATATAATAATAAACGAAGAAGTAAAAATCTAGGGTGTTCGTTAGTTAGGATTAATCATATTTTTTCCACAATAATTACAATAAACTTTAGGTACACAACTGTACATCGTCAGTGAAACTATGGGTTATATAGGGACTTTCGTGATGACAAGTTCCACATTGAGCGGCAACTGTAAATCCTGCGGAAGACGCACTGACCAGCCCCACAACACGTCAAAAAACAAATGCTTTTTAAAAGCTGCTGGTAATGGTAATACACAAATAGCTGTTGTTGTACATTCCATCTAAAAATAACAAATAGGTACTTACAATCAGCGTCAAAAGTAATAAGTAGTACCTAGTGACACCTCTTTGAAATTATCAGTGACATACAGTATCGTCATTTAGACAGTCGATAAAAAAATCATTCACGCTCTACTGAAAAACAAAATCTATGCGACAAGATAACGGGGTCTACTAATGTCAAATAGTATAGTAAGCCTATTGTGGTGAGTGTTTGTGTTAGTGTGTGAGCTGACCTGGTGTCTTGGCGGCTGCGGCTCGGCGGGCGGCGCGGCGGGCGCGGGCGAGGCGCTGGGCGCCGCCTGGCTGATCTGCGGCTGCCACAACAAACACACTTCACTACTTTGGATTCTATTAGCTTAGAAGATAAACTCAGTAACTAGTAGTCCGCCTCCAACTGAGAAATTGCGGTTTACTTGCCAAACGAGTTGACCATAATAACAAGACTTTTATTAAGATCGCTTTTGCGCCGTCTAGCTGCATAACCCTCTGATCGATTCTGCTCATATATGAACTAATTTCATAAAGATCCGAAAAACGTTACTAAAGTTATCGCGGAACAAATTTTCAAAATCAAAACGCCATCGAAATACACCGACGTCCCAGTAACCAGCTGACAGTTCCGTTGTGTCCGAAGGCGTCTGTAAGAACTTCACTTCACTTCGCTTACGCTTCGCTCGTTCGATTAATGATGACGCACTCTCTAAAATCGTTGTCGATGCCGGACGCGGTACATATCAGTGTACCGCGTAGTTGTAAAAACGATGAATGTAACGAATTTACTATTTTACATTTTTCTTGCATGGGAATATAGCAACATTTCGCGTTGTGCGCATCGCTAGCCACGGCCAGAGAGACGCGGTAAAACGAAGTTTGATTTAAGTCTCATTTAAATATAATCGGTAATTTTTATTAACAAAACTTCAAGCCTTATACTCTCAACAGCAAAATGACATAATCTTCTCGCTGCTTCAACGTAAAACTTGCGAGATTTAGAAGTGGTTGATGATGATGAGGTTGTTTATGTGAGTGGACTGTGGACTTACGACGGGCGCGCGCGGCTCGGGCAGGCGGGAGTAGCTGTAGCTGGGGATGTGCTCCGCGCCGTTCGCCGCCGGCGTGTCCCAGCACTCCTCCTGCTGTACGAGTAAAAGTTACCCAATGTTAATAATAGTAGATTGTATAACAAGTGCATAAAACGTACCATTTTACACGAGATGAATGTAATGTCGAGTGTACAATGGGTTTTATGGACGAGTTATACACTCTATTTTTACAAATACAAATGCGTTTATTTCATTACATTTTACAGTTGTTCTTAAAAGTCAGGTAGAGGTTAGGCACGTAAGTAGTATATGTTAGTTTTAAAAACTTAGGTAACAATTTTAGGATATGAATCATAATATATTTAATTTAGAATCATATAATGAAAAAGGCGCGGGTACAGCTTGCTGGATTTGAGCCCGTCCTTGGTCATTTTTCACTTCGATTGATTGCTAGGCAATTATTTAACGGTAATCGAATATAAATTTCAAGTTGTACCTAACACATATTACAATGAGAAAGAATTTCTGTTCCTGCCAAATATCTTTTTTACTATTATTTTTTTCAGTAGGTACGTGACACCTGAACTTAGGTCGTTACATACTGCTTAATTATAAAAAAACATTTAGTTTTCTTGTCTATAATAACTTATTGTTTAAATATATACAAAGTGGATTTTCTTTTTGGGTCAGTGAGGGCAGTTACCAGATCCCGTGCTGCTACGCGTAAATGGTCTTAGGAAACCTTTCCTCAATTTTTAATTAATGAAGATTGGCGTTTACAGATTTTGGAAAAAACATACAGGTTGCGAGAAAAAGGTCATTTCAGACAAACTTTTTTTTATGCCTATCGATCCCATTCCAATTCAGGATCAAAAGCTTGTATGGTCCCATAAAAGCTTTTGATCCTGGATAGAAATGGGATCGATTGGCATCAAAACAAAAGTTTGTCAAAAAATACCTTTTTCTCTCAGGTTTTGGAGAAAAATATTACTTAAAAGTTTTAAACTGTGTTCAGGAATAATGGTTTTATTATTTTCAAACAAAATGGAGATCAAGCTCGTACTGAAAATAGTGCAAACGTAAACGGCCGAAAGCAAACGGCCACTCCATTCCGCAGACATTAATTTGACATTAATTTGTATGTTATCAGATCACATGTTATTTAATGCCTTAGAGCCTACATAAATATAAAAAAGTCAATCTGGACATAAAAAAAAAGTTATAGAGCCTTGAGCCGAAATACCCATTTAAGCGTGACCGCGTGAGACTGAGTCGAAAGATGTAGTTATTATTGTTTGTTCAACATTTTGTATAAGTATTAGTACCTATACTTTTGAGAAAATACAGATTTCACTACATTAACTGCTTGTACAACATTTTTGGAATGGCTCGCGGTATTTAAGCTCCTCAAGTGATGAGAAACCCCCCTGTGCAACCCGAACTGACCATTCCAGCTAGACCCCTTTTAGAGCAGAGCACTCATTTATCAGGCTGATCTGTGGGTTTTAGCCCCATTCACATCGAGGTTAAACAGCGCCATAAACAGATGGCGCGGGCACCTCCTCGCCGACGATGACGGCGTGGACACCTTGGTGTGTGACAGAGATGACCACTCCTCGATCTCCCAGTCCCAGTGTTGTCGGGAATGAGTCTAGTTATGAACTCACCGTGGTGGCGGCCGAGGGCACGAGTCATTTGTTTTGTACCGTATCACACCACTTGTTTTTCGTCTTGACCTGGTCACTCCACCGCGTCGGAGGTTTAAGTTCCCTTTTTCCTTCCACCTTTCCCACCATGACTACTTCTCAAGGTTTTTATCGCGTCTCGCAATGTGGCCAAAGTATGACAGAATGCGGCGGTATCAGATAGTGGATAGGCGGGTTTTAACGTAGAGTTGAGTAGGGATCGAAGCATTGGTTCGTCTGGCCGTCCACGGTATACGTAACACTCACCTCCAGCACCAATTTTTGAATGCATCTTTTGCCAGGATAGTTCTAATCTCTACAATACCAGAAACGGGGAATACGAGCGCTCGAACCAGCCTCATCTTCGTTTTGATTGTAATTCCCAGCTTTTTCAATATACCTTCTAGATGTGCCATTGCGTCTCTTCCCGTGGCTATCCGACGACGTTTTATTTCTGGGGCACAGCTGCCGTTATTGGAAATGTAGGAAGGAACCGAGGAATATGAAGTTGTCTACCAAATCGATACCCTTACATGCAAATGGTCTACTTTGATTTCCAGCTCGGTCTACTATCATAAGTTTACTTTTGTTAATATTGACAGCTAGCCCTAGCTTCGCTTTCCCTGGTAAGGCGCTGTAACAAAACTTCCATCTCCCCCATTGGGTTTGCCAGTAGAGTGGTATCGTCGGCGTAACGTAGGTCTGAAATTCTTTGGTCACCAACCTTAAAACCTCTGTTCTAGTCTTCTGTTGCTTTCCGGATAATATACTCTCCATATATATATTAAACAGAAGTGTCGTCAGGATAGGTACAACAGCTTTCTTGGACTGAATCTCTTTTGAGCAGCTTTTGTCTACCCGGACATATGAAAAGGTTGATATTGGTAATGTACTAACTGCTTACAAGTCTGACGAGATGATGTGGTACTCCCATTTCACATAGCACTCCCCAAAGATTCTCCCACCTTACACAGTCAAAGGCATCTTACACAGGCAATTGAGACAGTTTCTAGTACTTAACTAATTATTTACACTACGCTGTGCATTAAAAGATGATAGTTTTGTTTTGTTGATCCTGACGCATCCATACCATGTTAAGTTGTAGTTTTTTTCACGTATATCATGAGTAAATTGACGATTTTGTTAATTATAGAACATTATATTTGATTAAAGACTTAAAACGCATAAATCCAACAGTTTTATGTGTTTATTTTAAATAAACCAAACTATTCGAATAATTCGAATATCTGAAAGGATCGAATATTTGGAAGCCTATGTGTGACAGAGATGACCACTCCTCGTTGTCCCAGTATTGTTGGGAATGAGTCAAGTTACGGACTCACCGTGGTGACGGCCGAGGGCCCCTCCTCGCCGACGGTGGCGGTGCTCGGCGTGGACACCTTGGTGTGTGACAAAGATGACCACTCCTCGTTGTCCCAGTATTGTTGGGAACGAGTCTAGTTATGAACTCACCGTAGGGGCGGCCGCGGGCACCTCCTCACCGACGGTGGCGGTGCTCGGCGTGGACACCTTGGTGTGTGACAGAGATGACCACTCCTCATTGTCCCAGTTTTGTGGGGAATGAGTCAAGTTACGGTCTCACCGTGGTGACGGCCGAAGGACCCTCCTCGCCGACGGTGGCGGCGCTCGGCGTGGACACCTTGGTGTGTGACAGAGATGACCACTCCTCGTTGTCCCAGTGTTGTCGGGCATGAGTCTAGTTATGGACTCACCGTGGTGGCGGCCGCAGGCCCCCTCTCCGACGGTGGCGGTGCTCGGCGTTAACCCCTTGGTGTGTGACAGAGATGACCACTCCTCGTTGTCTCAGTATTGTTGGGAATGAGTCTATTTACGGACTCACCGTGGTGACGGCCGAAGGCCCCTCCTCGCCGACAGTGGCGGTGCTCGGCGTGGACACCTTGGTGTGTGACAGAGATGGCCACTCGTCGTCGTCCCGTGTTGTCGGGCATGAGTCTAGTTATGGACTCACCGTGGCGACGGCCGCGGGCCCCTCCTCTCCGACGGTGGCGGTGCTCGGCGTGAATACCTTGGTGTCTGACAGAGATCCTGACCACTCCTCGTTGTCCCAGTCTTCTGCGTTGGGGAATGAGTCTGCTATGTTGTTGCCTGTAATTATATAATGATGTCATTTAGCATGTATGAATACAATATTCTCTCGGTTTCAAATGACCTACCATAATTTCCTGGATAATTTAAAATTCCCGTAATATTCAAAATCCAACATTCGTTACCTAGTACAGATTGACGGTGTGTATTAATAGTGTAGTGTACTGACCGTGCTCGCCGCGCTCCGGTCCGTCGCCGCGCGGCGGGCGCGGGCGGCCGGGCGGGCCGCGCCGGGCCCCGCGCGCGCGCCCCCGCCCTCGCGCCTCCGCTCCCCGAGACCTGCGTGTGTAGTGTAGTGAGTGTACTGACCGTGCTCGCCGCGCTCCGGTCCGTCGCCGCGCGGCGGGCGCGGGCGGCCGGGCGGGCCGCGCCGGGCCCCGCGCGCGCGCCCCCGCCCTCGCGCCTCCGCTCCCCGAGACCTGCGTGTGTAGTGTAGTGAGTGTACTGACCGTGCTCGCCGCGCTCCGGTCCGTCGCCGCGCGGCGGGCGCGGGCGGCCGGGCGGGCCGCGCCGGGCCCCGCGCGCGCGCCCCCGCCCTCGCGCCTCCGCTCCCCGAGACCTGCGTGTGTAGTGTAGTGAGTGTACTGACCGTGCTCGCCGCGCTCCGGTCCGTCGCCGCGCGGCGGGCGCGGGCGGCCGGGCGGGCCGCGCCGGGCCCCGCGCGCGCGCCCCCGCCCTCGCGCCTCCGCTCCCCGAGACCTGCGTGTGTAGTGTAGTGAGTGTACTGACCGTGCTCGCCGCGCTCCGGTCCGTCGCCGCGCGGCGGGCGCGGGCGGCCGGGCGGGCCGCGCCGCGCCCCAGCTTTCGCGCCTCCGCTCCCCGAGACCTGCGTGTGTAGTGTAGTGAGTGTACTGACCGTGCTCGCCGCGCTCCGGTCCGTCGCCGCGCGGCGGGCGCGGGCGGCCGGGCGGGCCGCGCCGGGCCCCGCGCGCGCGCCCCCGCCCTCGCGCCTCCGCTCCCCGAGACCTGCGTGTGTAGTGTAGTGAGTGTACTGACCGTGCTCGCCGCGCTCCGGTCCGTCGCCGCGCGGCGGGCGCGGGCGGCCGGGCGGGCCGCGCCGGGCCCCGCGCGCGCGCCCCCGCCCTCGCGCCTCCGCTCCCCGAGACCTGCGTGTGTAGTGTAGTGAGTGTACTGACCGTGCTCGCCGCGCTCCGGTCCGTCGCCGCGCGGCGGGCGCGGGCGGCCGGGCGGGCCGCGCCGGGCCCCGCGCGCGCGCCCCCGCCCTCGCGCCTCCGCTCCCCGAGACCTGCGTGTGTAGTGTAGTGAGTGTACTGACCGTGCTCGCCGCGCTCCGGTCCGTCGCCGCGCGGCGGGCGCGGGCGGCCGGGCGGGCCGCGCCGGGCCCCGCGCGCGCGCCCCCGCCCTCGCGCCTCCGCTCCCCGAGACCTGCGTGTGTAGTGTAGTGAGTGTACTGACCGTGCTCTCCGCGCTCCGGTCCGTCGCCGCGCGGCGGGCGCGGGCGGCCGGGCGGGCCGCGCCGGGCCCCGCGCGCGCGCCCCCGCCCTCGCGCCTCCGCTCCCCGAGACCTGCGTGTGTAGTGTAGTGAGTGTACTGACCGTGCTCTCCGCGCTCCGGTCCGTCGCCGCGCGGCGGGCGCGGGCGGCCGGGCGGGCCGCGCCGGGCCCCGCGCGCGCGCCCCCGCCCTCGCGCCTCCGCTCCCCGAGACCTGCGTGTGTAGTGTAGTGAGTGTACTGACCGTGCTCGCCGCGCTCCGGTCCGTCGCCGCGCGGCGGGCGCGGGCGGCCGGGCGGGCCGCGCCGGGCCCCGCGCGCGCGCCCCCGCCCTCGCGCCTCCGCTCCCCGAGACCTGCGTGTGTAGTGTAGTGAGTGTACTGACCGTGCTCTCCGCGCTTCGGTCCGTCGCCGCGCGGCGGGCGCGGGCGGCCGGGCGGGCCGCGCCGGGCCCCGCGCGCGCGCCCCCGCCCTCGCGCCTCCGCTCCCCGAGACCTGCGTGTGTAGTGTAGTGAGTGTACTGACCGTGCTCGCCGCGCTCCGGTCCGTCGCCGCGCGGCGGGCGCGGGCGGCCGGGCGGGCCGCGCCGGGCCCCGCGCGCGCGCCCCCGCCCTCGCGCCTCCGCTCCCCGAGACCTGCGTGTGTAGTGTAGTGAGTGTACTGACCGTGCTCGCCGCGCTCCGGTCCGTCGCCGCGCGGCGGGCGCGGGCGGCCGGGCGGGCCGCGCCGGGCCCCGCGCGCGCGCCCCCGCCCTCGCGCCTCCGCTCCCCGAGACCTGCGTGTGTAGTGTAGTGAGTGTACTGACCGTGCTCGCCGCGCTCCGGTCCGTCGCCGCGCGGCGGGCGCGGGCGGCCGGGCGGGCCGCGCCGCGCCCCAGCTTTCGCGCCTCCGCTCCCCGAGACCTGCGTGTGTAGTGTAGTGAGTGTACTGACCGTGCTCGCCGCGCTCCGGTCCGTCGCCGCGCGGCGGGCGCGGGCGGCCGGGCGGGCCGCGCCGGGCCCCGCGCGCGCGCCCCCGCCCTCGCGCCTCCGCTCCCCGAGACCTGCGTGTGTAGTGTAGTGAGTGTACTGACCGTGCTCGCCGCGCTCCGGTCCGTCGCCGCGCGGCGGGCGCGGGCGGCCGGGCGGGCCGCGCCGGGCCCCGCGCGCGCGCCCCCGCCCTCGCGCCTCCGCTCCCCGAGACCTGCGTGTGTAGTGTAGTGAGTGTACTGACCGTGCTCGCCGCGCTCCGGTCCGTCGCCGCGCGGCGGGCGCGGGCGGCCGGGCGGGCCGCGCCGGGCCCCGCGCGCGCGCCCCCGCCCTCGCGCCTCCGCTCCCCGAGACCTGCGTGTGTAGTGTAGTGAGTGTACTGACCGTGCTCGCCGCGCTCCGGTCCGTCGCCGCGCGGCGGGCGCGGGCGGCCGGGCGGGCCGCGCCGGGCCCCGCGCGCGCGCCCCCGCCCTCGCGCCTCCGCTCCCCGAGACCTGCGTGTGTAGTGTAGTGAGTGTACTGACCGTGCTCGCCGCGCTCCGGTCCGTCGCCGCGCGGCGGGCGCGGGCGGCCGGGCGGGCCGCGCCGGGCCCCGCGCGCGCGCCCCCGCCCTCGCGCCTCCGCTCCCCGAGACCTGCGTGTGTAGTGTAGTGAGTGTACTGACCGTGCTCGCCGCGCTCCGGTCCGTCGCCGCGCGGCGGGCGCGGGCGGCCGGGCGGGCCGCGCCGCGCCCCAGCTTTCGCGCCTCCGCTCCCCGAGACCTGCGTGTGTAGTGTAGTGAGTGTACTGACCGTGCTCGCCGCGCTCCGGTCCGTCGCCGCGCGGCGGGCGCGGGTGCCGGGCGGGCCGCGCCGGGCCCCGCGCGCGCGCCCCCGCCCTCGCGCCTCCGCTCCCCGAGACCTGCGTGTGTAGTGTAGTGAGTGTACTGACCGTGCTCGCCGCGCTCCGGTCCGTCGCCGCGCGGCGGGCGCGGGCGGCCGGGCGGGCCGCGCCGGGCCCCGCGCGCGCGCCCCCGCCCTCGCGCCTCCGCTCCCCGAGACCTGCGTGTGTAGTGTAGTGAGTGTACTGACCGTGCTCGCCGCGCTCCGGTCCGTCGCCGCGCGGCGGGCGCGGGCGGCCGGGCGGGCCGCGCCGGGCCCCGCGCGCGCGCCCCCGCCCTCGCGCCTCCGCTCCCCGAGACCTGCGTGTGTAGTGTAGTGAGTGTACTGACCGTGCTCGCCGCGCTCCGGTCCGTCGCCGCGCGGCGGGCGCGGGCGGCCGGGCGGGCCGCGCCGGGCCCCGCGCGCGCGCCCCCGCCCTCGCGCCTCCGCTCCCCGAGACCTGCGTGTGTAGTGTAGTGAGTGTACTGACCGTGCTCGCCGCGCTCCGGTCCGTCGCCGCGCGGCGGGCGCGGGCGGCCGGGCGGGCCGCGCCGCGCCCCAGCTTTCGCGCCTCCGCTCCCCGAGACCTGCGTGTGTAGTGTAGTGAGTGTACTGACCGTGCTCGCCGCGCTCCGGTCCGTCGCCGCGCGGCGGGCGCGGGCGGCCGGGCGGGCCGCGCCGGGCCCCGCGCGCGCGCCCCCGCCCTCGCGCCTCCGCTCCCCGAGACCTGCGTGTGTAGTGTAGTGAGTGTACTGACCGTGCTCGCCGCGCTCCGGTCCGTCGCCGCGCGGCGGGCGCGGGCGGCCGGGCGGGCCGCGCCGGGCCCCGCGCGCGCGCCCCCGCCCTCGCGCCTCCGCTCCCCGAGACCTGCGTGTGTAGTGTAGTGAGTGTACTGACCGTGCTCGCCGCGCTCCGGTCCGTCGCCGCGCGGCGGGCGCGGGCGGCCGGGCGGGCCGCGCCGGGCCCCGCGCGCGCGCCCCCGCCCTCGCGCCTCCGCTCCCCGAGACCTGCGTGTGTAGTGTAGTGAGTGTACTGACCGTGCTCGCCGCGCTCCGGTCCGTCGCCGCGCGGCGGGCGCGGGCGGCCGGGCGGGCCGCGCCGGGCCCCGCGCGCGCGCCCCCGCCCTCGCGCCTCCGCTCCCCGAGACCTGCGTGTGTAGTGTAGTGAGTGTACTGACCGTGCTCGCCGCGCTCCGGTCCGTCGCCGCGCGGCGGGCGCGGGCGGCCGGGCGGGCCGCGCCGGGCCCCGCGCGCGCGCCCCCGCCCTCGCGCCTCCGCTCCCCGAGACCTGCGTGTGTAGTGTAGTGAGTGTACTGACCGTGCTCGCCGCGCTCCGGTCCGTCGCCGCGCGGCGGGCGCGGGCGGCCGGGCGGGCCGCGCCGGGCCCCGCGCGCGCGCCCCCGCCCTCGCGCCTCCGCTCCCCGAGACCTGCGTGTGTAGTGTAGTGAGTGTACTGACCGTGCTCGCCGCGCTCCGGTCCGTCGCCGCGCGGCGGGCGCGGGCGGCCGGGCGGGCCGCGCCGGGCCCCGCGCGCGCGCCCCCGCCCTCGCGCCTCCGCTCCCCGAGACCTGCGTGTGTAGTGTAGTGAGTGTACTGACCGTGCTCGCCGCGCTCCGGTCCGTCGCCGCGCGGCGGGCGCGGGCGGCCGGGCGGGCCGCGCCGGGCCCCGCGCGCGCGCCCCCGCCCTCGCGCCTCCGCTCCCCGAGACCTGCGTGTGTAGTGTAGTGAGTGTACTGACCGTGCTCGCCGCGCTCCGGTCCGTCGCCGCGCGGCGGGCGCGGGCGGCCGGGCGGGCCGCGCCGGGCCCCGCGCGCGCGCCCCCGCCCTCGCGCCTCCGCTCCCCGAGACCTGCGTGTGTAGTGTAGTGAGTGTACTGACCGTGCTCGCCGCGCTCCGGTCCGTCGCCGCGCGGCGGGCGCGGGCGGCCGGGCGGGCCGCGCCGGGCCCCGCGCGCGCGCCCCCGCCCTCGCGCCTCCGCTCCCCGAGACCTGCGTGTGTAGTGTAGTGAGTGTACTGACCGTGCTCGCCGCGCTCCGGTCCGTCGCCGCGCGGCGGGCGCGGGCGGCCGGGCGGGCCGCGCCGGGCCCCGCGCGCGCGCCCCCGCCCTCGCGCCTCCGCTCCCCGAGACCTGCGTGTGTAGTGTAGTGAGTGTACTGACCGTGCTCGCCGCGCTCCGGTCCGTCGCCGCGCGGCGGGCGCGGGCGGCCGGGCGGGCCGCGCCGGGCCCCGCGCGCGCGCCCCCGCCCTCGCGCCTCCGCTCCCCGAGACCTGCGTGTGTAGTGTAGTGAGTGTACTGACCGTGCTCGCCGCGCTCCGGTCCGTCGCCGCGCGGCGGGCGCGGGCGGCCGGGCGGGCCGCGCCGGGCCCCGCGCGCGCGCCCCCGCCCTCGCGCCTCCGCTCCCCGAGACCTGCGTGTGTAGTGTAGTGAGTGTACTGACCGTGCTCGCCGCGCTCCGGTCCGTCGCCGCGCGGCGGGCGCGGGCGGCCGGGCGGGCCGCGCCGGGCCCCGCGCGCGCGCCCCCGCGCCGCGCCGCGCCCCCGCCCTCGCGCCTCCGCTTCCCCGCGTCCTGCAACATCATACCAATCAAAACCAAGGCAGATGCAAGCGCACACAACTATCATTTAACCGAATCGTTGCAGATCAAGCTACCAGTTTCTGAAACGCCAGTACTTAACATACTTCTCATACTCTTGTACATATTACTGATAATAGTAAGAAAAACACTAAGGCAGTCTATATAGATTATTAGATCGCGCGAGCCGGCCGCTCGGCGCCACCGTTCCGGGCGGTACGATCAAAATCTATAGACTTTTCGGCATTAGCACATCTCCGCCGCACAAATTTACCGAGCTGTCCGTGGAATGGAGCGCGAAACAATAAAGCATCCGACAGCTCTAACTCGTATATGTACCAGGGATGTTACAGAGCTCCGGTTCCGGTTCCGTTAAGTCGGAACTTCCGATTCATTTAAACATCCGCTTCGGTTCCGGTTCTGTTACTTTCAAAACAGAGGTTACATCGGATGTCATAGCAACGCAGCGGAGGGAAATGAGCGGCGTACATCAAAGACAAACAGGTCTATACCTGTCTCCGATTCTGGTTCCGCTTCCGATTCCGTTTCTGGTTCCGATAAACTAAATTTGAAACATCTGATTCCGCTTTCGGTTCCGATAAAACCACATCTGTTACATCCCTGATATGTACCATCGCACTATCTCTGTCACGCGCGGTTTCTCGTTCGGTCCGCTAACCTGCTTAGCCAATGGCAATAACAGCGAGGAGATGTGAAACTACTGACGAGCGGACCAAACGCGAAACGGCGTAACACAGACAGCACGAAGGTAGATAATGCGCGTCAGAGCAGTCGAACTAGCTTTGCACTGTTTCGTGAGTTTTGGATGACAGCGGCGGTCACTCGTCTCGCCGCGGTCACAGTTGGCGACGCCGGCCGCGTACTTCGAGTCCGCGGCCTCTTGTCACGCCTCATTCACGAGAAAACCCTCCGAGCCATAACGACTGGGTAGTCGTGGGTGGCTATCCGACTGGTATGGCCATCGGCCGGAGCAGCGACGCGAGAAGGCTCGGGCTCGCAGATGTTTTCTCTTCTTATTTCCATTAATACACGACAGCGGTCGGTAAAAGACGGCCCGCGAACAGCGCGCTTGCGCCCCGTGAGCCTCCTATTAGAAGTATTAGAAGTCATCGTTACTGACAACCGACAATGTGATCCTTTTGCTTGATAAAATCACGAATTATTAACAAAGTACCGCCCACGTCAATTTTGTTAGCTACTATGTGGCCCTTGTTGTTGCCGACCCCTGATATACAATATGAGCTATAATGGCAGTGCACTCACGTGGACGCGGCGGGCCGGATCGTTCTCTCGGCTCTCGCGCCTCGCGCTCGCGAGGAGGCTCGGGCTCGCCGTTGCCAGCAGCGGGTGGCTTTTTCTTCTTCTTTTCATTTGTCTGCCATTCACCCTAAAAACAAAATTGTAATCGTAAATAATGATTTGGAATGTATTATCAGCACAATGTTTCCTTGGCCAGCACATTTTGGGTCCAGCAGGTAACATCTGTCCGCTTTCATCTACCAATAAAATTTAACAACCAGTTACGAAATTTCTGTGATATGCAATGACTGGAGTCTGAACAAAATACGTGCAAGCAGATGCCTAGTTAAAACACGTGCAAGGCAAATCACTTTTTTTTCACATTAATCAATTAAAGGTTTACGTTTTACGTTTTTAACCAAACAGATAAGGTCAAATAAGCCCTCAGCTCTCATAATCTATGGTCACAGGGCAACCCCGCCACGGAGTCGGGCGGACACGCGCCGAACGGCGGACTAGTCTGGCGACAAGTCGACCGACCGACCCCGCAGCGGCCCCCCTCCGTTATGAGTTCTCATCATTGGGCACGCTACAACACATTTCGTAAATTAATTAAAAAAATATCACAGTCGCTCGTACGTTCAATGAAAGATATCTTTTGAACTAAGTTAATCCTTTACCAAAAATACGTGTCTGCATCTGACCACGGCCTTAGAATTTAGGTTATTATCAAATCTATAATTATCAGACTATTTATAGTAATAACGATAATTATATCAAGATAACTATCATTGATAATTATCCATTCGGATCCTGTTTAATATGTCATTAATTTTACACTATACACGTTTACTTGTACCTGCTGACTCTCCTCCAGCAGTAGGTTGCAGGCGGCGATCATATCGTTGTCCGAGTCGTGCAGCGCCGAACACACCTCCTCGGTGCGACACGTCTTCTCCCTCACTAGCATCTATCGATAGTACCGTAGTTATTACCTGTATCCGCTGACTCTCCTCCAGCAGTAGATTGCAGGCGGCGACCATGTCGTTGTCCGAGTCGTGCAGCGCCGAACACACCTCCTCCTCGGTGCGACATGTCATCTCCATCAGCTCAAGCACCTGTCAAGAGTTTCATGACGAATATAACGACAATTTACAAACAATAATACGTCACTCGGTTGTTCAGCCAAATATTAAAATACGTTGATGACGTGTATTCAGTGAATCTTGATAACTTTTTTGTAGTATCTCACCATTGGGTGACAATTTATAGTTGGTAATACTCTAAGTACCTCAAACAAGTAAACTAAAAGCAGTCAAGCAAAGGAACTTAACCTCTATTGTCGGGCATTTCACACAGTAACAATAAGAGTTTCGATCGAAAAGCGATAGCGTGTGAAAGTGATCTCACCATTCTTCGGACGTCCGTGGAGTCGTCACTTTTGCGGTCGATCATGTTTGCCATACGCATCTGTTCTGTGGTTGCCTGGAACAAAGAAATATTAATTTAAATATCAAGTATGTTATTTGGCTATAAGGAAAAAAGTTGGATAAGGAAGTCCCATTTACGTGTATGTTGGAAGGTTGGAACTTTTATTACTTTCCATGGGTACTTTGTAATGGCAAAAGGCAAATACATGTGCCATAAATAGGCCAAAGAGGTATTTGGCCTATTTATCCATATTTTTTTTACTTGTTACAATTAAAATTTTAGCCTTGACCCTGATAACTTGTCGATTGACCTTTTGCTGGTTTATCAGCTCATTCTACGCTCCAGGCCTGACCAGACTCAATACACTGGTTATAAATGGATGTACTACTTTGTATTGAAGTTTATAAATGCTGTATGAGCTACTTAGCGGGCGAACTCATTCTTTGATACCTTGGGTTTTTCGTTTACTCTTCGCATTATCCTTGATGTGTAAAACAGATTTTAAATCATATTAACAGGTGGAACGTGGCCCCACACTAACTTGCAACTTGACCTTGACCCTTCAAGTTAGTGATAACTTGAATTGTGACCTTGACCCTACTAATTTCTAGCCGTTGTTTAACCTACTCCTTGGTTTGTCAATTCCTCCGGAATTGTTTTGGGATATGCGTTTACGTTTCCTACTATCCTAGATGCGTAACTTCATACTCGTACATGTTATTGGCCCAGTCCCTACCAATTTGCAATTTAACTTAAACACCTTCTACAATTTGACCTTGACTTTACTCGCATGTAGCTGTTGTTTGACCTTCTTCTTGGCCGTAGGTTTGTCGACGCCTTTGGAATTGTTTCACAGGATTTTGTGTTACTCTTCCTACTGTCCTAGATGTGTAACTTATAAAATTGACCTTGACTTTTCTAGCTTACGATTCAACCTCGACCTCAATAATCTGTAGCTGTTGTTTGACCTTTTCCTTGGCCACAGGTTTGTCGACGCCTTTGGAATGCTTTTAGAATTTTGTGTTACTCTTCCTACTGTCCTAGATGTGTAACTTATAACATTGACCTCCTCCCTCCTTGCATCGGTTTCCTCATCACTGAGGGTCGGGGATCTGACGCCATCTTCTTCTATCTGTCGCCGAGTGAAGAGCATCGTGGACCTCACTAACCTGTAGCTGTTGTTTGACCTTCTCCTTGGCCGGAGGTTTGTCGACGCCCTTGGACTTGTCCTGGGCTTTGTCCTTCCCCTTCGCACCACTCTTGGTGGCGCGTGCTCCCAAACTCATCTTTATCTGCTATAATTATATTTACAGCCTCTATTTACAAGCAGCTGAAACAATAAAAATATATAATTAGGAGTGGTATGTGATACCTATTATTTTGACATAAATATGATAACCAACTTGATGAATACCAAATAGCGTATTTTCAACGCCTATCACGGCTACCATTTCTTGTGGACAGTTTTTTGGTTAAAACTCGTAAAACATAACCGACCGTATTAAAAATATTTATAACGGGTTACTCGCCTCGAGCTGCCGTCGCGGAAGGCCGCTCGTGAGAATGATCATCACAAATTGATTGAAACATCTCGAGCAAAAATCGACTTAAATTACGTGAGTAACCCGTTATAAATATTTTCAATATCCGGACGTGTTCCGTTCAAATCAAGTTTCGTTACATAGTACAGTACGCGAACAGTTTTGAGCTGCGATAACTCACAAGTGCGATTTTCTTTTTTAGTAAGATAATATGATATGATTACTTATAGTAAAAAATATTTTCTAACAGTTTTTGACGTCGCGCTAGGTATTATATAGATATTTGTTAATAAAAACGAGAAAAGATTATACAAGATATATTTTCCTTTACCATACTATTGCATTCAACTATTTCAATATCATCTGTTATTTTATAACAGTTTGGTAAATAGATCATGTGAGCATAATCGAAAACAATTTGTCAAAATATAAGTGACCTTGAATTCTAAACGAATTACAAATGGCTAAGACGACATATGCTCCTGACAAAACCGTTATAAAATGTGAAGTTATGTTGCAATAGTAAAAAGCGATAGCCTGGTGGAGAAAAATAAAACTTACATAATCTTTTCTATGTGTAGCAAACAAATACATGTATTATACCTAGCGCAATGCTAACAATTGTTAGAAAATATTTTTTATTATTAGTACTTAACGTATTCTAACGGGTCACAAAATAAAATCGGACTTGTGATTTATGTCATTTTTATAGGTTAAAAAGGCGTTCCCGTACTCCACTAACAAGGCTCCCAGATTTTTCAAATATTTGAGGTTAATAGTCAGTTTTCAATTTGCATGTTTTTTTTTCGACGTTCGGGGTATTTTCGAAAATATTTAAGTGAAACTTGCGTCAATTTATTTTAAAAGTATGTTGTGAAAATTTAAAGCGCTCTGTATAGTACAATCGCCATCAAATACATCGGAGCGGCCAAGGTACTCAAAAATATCTGAACATGCACTTTATTGTCTTGACAATAGAGGCGTTGTTCAGATATTTGTGACCACCTTGGCCACTCCGATATATCTGATGTTAACTGTACCTACGAATAACTATGATAGCGACTGTACGTGTAATTCCGTGATACTTACTACTAACTACTATAAGACGGACATATCAAGCATAATATTGATAACTTAATCCCAAAAGATACCGAGCCAACAATTAAACTCGGACGGGTCGTCGCCCGTGCAATCGTAAACGCGTTTTACTTCGCGGGGTTATTGACGTGTCATGCTCGGTGCACACTAGACGCAATTTTTTTATTGACAAAGGTGTCTAAGGGCGAGAACATACTGAGGTTACAGAACATGCGTGAAAAATATTTAATTGAACTTGTTCAATAAATACGTTCGACAACACCCAATTAATATAAAAAAGTGGAAACCCGTAATAATTTTCTAACATTTTTTAAAGATTGCGGTTTAAAAAAGTAAAGTTTGAGCCTTTATTTTATACCCCAAATGTAATTTCAAAATCTGATTTCGATGACTTATGTCCTGTAATTACAAAAATCCACAACAAGAATTCCAAAACAGTTTTCCGCAAATTTGAGGCCGGTGACGTCACAAACCTCACGCTTTGTATGGGGCGTTTTGACGCGAGGCGCAGACGCCTAACGTATTTTCGCATTTTTGATGTTTCAGGGCTACAATAGATAGTTGGTTTATTAGAGATACATTTGTTTGTATCACATGTATTTGAATCTAACGGGAAATAGAATCGAATGACGTCTTCAAAAAAAATCATGCATGTTGCTCATTGAGTATACTCGTGCTCCGAGTCTCACAACTTTACTAGGTGACATGGCCGCTTTTAAGACGCCATATATTCGGAGGTAATTGAATTGTCCAACGTTTAAATTTAATAACCAGAGTTACCGCATCCAACACAATCACAATCAACACGGCAGTACAACACGATCTAGGAAATATAGCGGATGACGTTAGGAAACGTTTAGATTAACGCTAAATATTTAGTTCAATTTCAAAATTCGACTGACATGAACTCTATCCGCTTCGCGCTACGCTCATAGCCGATCCTAGCGTATTCCTCGTATGTAGAGGAAAGCGACTACGAACAAAGAGCCCGCTTAGAAGGTGCCTGGGGCTCAATGTGTTAAAACTGTCAGGTCAGAGAACACTAAGTTATGTATCAAACACAGTTGGCAGCAGAATTGAGAACATGCGTGAAAAATATTTAATTGAATTTGATCAATAAACACGTTCTGATCATGATCAGAAATGAAGTTAGAAGAGAGAAAATTGGGGTAAAAGATGTAATACATGCAATAAAAAAAACCGGTCAAGAGCGTGTCGGGCCACGCTCAGTGTAGGGTTCCGTAGTTTTCCGTCCGTCACAGTAAGTGTCCCCACTTAAGAGTTAAAATAACACCGCCATGTAGGATATGATATGAGCGTCCCACGTACAGCGACATCTATCGGCAAATTAAGTAAACTATTGCGCGCGAGCTTAAAGTATGGAAGATGATTTTTATGGAGAGATTTTAAGAATTATTCTTTATTGCGTGAACCGATTTTCACCGTTTTTACTTTATTTGAAATCACGTCATTTCATTGTGATTTTGTAGAAATTACAGGTACAATAAACACCTGCTTATACGGTTAAATTACAAACTTAGTTTAGAAATTATTTTGTATTTTTTTTTCAAAAACTATTCAACCTATCAAGTTCAAAATAATTTTCCTAGAAAGTTTTTATAAAGTTCTACTTTTGAGATTTTTTTCATATTTTTAAAACTTATGGTTCAAAAGTTAGAGGGGGGGGGACAATTTTTTTTTTACTTCTGGAGCGATTATTTCCGAAAATATTTACATTATCAACAAATTATTTTAGTAAACCCCTATTCATTTTTAAATACCTATCCAACAATATATCACACGTTAGGGTTGAAATGAAAAAAAAAACACTGTCCACTTTACGTATAGGGGAGGTACCCTAATAAAACATATTTTACCACTTTGTCGGCGTGATTGATATACATATTAGTACCAAATTTCAGCTTTCTAGTGCTAACGGTCACTGAGATTATCCGCGGACGGACGGACGGACGGGCAGACATGGCGAAACTATAAGGGTTCCCAGTTGACTACGGAACCCTAAAAAAAGCAAATGGGCCTGGGCTGGCCATATATGTCGTACAACAGATAACAGCTGAACCAAACATGTCACAGAATGGCTACTAATAGACACACCGAGAAAACAAAAAAAACCGAATAGAAGATGGAGAGATGAGCTACGACATTTTGAAAGATTCTGGTGGAGAACAGCACAGAATAGGAAGGAATGGGAACTGGGGGAGGCCTTTATCGCACACGCGACATGCAAATAAAAAACAATAAACGTAAAAAAAAAAAAACAAATACATGAAAAAAGGCTATTACTATTAATAAACACGTTCAACAACACCAAATTAATATAAAAAGTGGAAATCCGTAATAATTTTCTAACATTTTTGTAAAGATATTAAAAACGTAAAATTTGAGCCATTTTCAACAGACTTCAAGATTTCTAAGGAGGTTATCAATTCGTCGGAATCTTTGTTTTTACTATTCGAAAACTACAGACTTATTTCCCAACTTAGAAGAGAATATTTATAGATTATTAAATAAATTCATTTTTATTTTAAATGTAATAACTTATACTTTTTTAAATCATGATCATTCAGGATCACTTCAGGCGTCTTTCACACTGCTGCGGATTTCGCATGCGGCTCCGGCGCGCGAGCGAGATAGCGCTCTGCGTGTGTATAGCACTGTCACGCTTGCACACCGTCGCCGCATGCGGTTGCGGCGCCAGTGTGATAATCGCCTTAAGCCAATTTCCTGCATTGCTACTACAAATCACTTTGATTTTCCTTATTGTATGATTTAATTTATAGTTAAATTTTGTTTAGAATATAAGCGATAGTCATAACATAGGATTATGTTAAATTTAACATATTCAAGATAACATTTTAAAAATTACACATGAAATTCAGTTAAACTTAGTGTGGTTTGATTAGTTTTAGGACCTAATAATTGCTGTTATAATAATTATTTTTTAACCGACGAAAAAAACGGAGGAGGTTCTCATGTCGACGCGTATATATATATATTTTTTTTTTTTATGTATGACCACGCATAACTTTTTACAGAGTAGTTCGATTTTGATAATTATTTTTTTATTGGAAAGAGTATACCCCGAAATTGGTCCCATATAAATTTGGAAAAAAAATTCCAACGTTAAGGGTAGGAAAATAGGGGATGATTGATTTTTCACTTACCGATTGTAACGTATGACCACGCATAACTTTTTACAGAGTAGTCCGATTTTTTGGAAAAAATCCTACCCTAAGGGTGGGAAAATAGGGGTAATTTATTGTTCACTCACAGATTTTAAAGCAGAGTTTTTACAAAAAAAAACCTCACGAGTTTAGACAATGAGTTTTAGACCTGCCAGTTTCTCGTGTGTAGACCTCTCAGTCTCTGCATTTCTGCTAAAGCTCGTTCATCGTGAGGTTTGTGTAATACCTTATCTGGCTAGATTTGCTACTTATGAATTGACGTATAAATAACTACAAATTTACTTTTCGTACGAATAGATTTATTTCTATTACGGGACTGAATCTGTTGGTGCGTGATTTGAAAGCTGTGTAAATACGTAACCTACCTAATTAAAATTTGTGTTGCGTTCAACTCTTCACTAAGGTGCTCAAGTTTGTTTCAGGCTGGCACCGACTCCAAAAAAACTGATTGTAAATATATAAATACGCAGATTTGTGTGATTGATTTCAGAAGTATGTATATAGTTCATACTTTCTAGATGTAATTAAATTGATAGAATCCTAGCGATTGTATTAGGTATATAGAAAGTGTATAGAAATAGATTATAATTGTAATTGTAGGGTAGGTATTCACTTACGTTATTGAAGACCAAATTATTATTTTTTTCTTTTCAGTGCGCTATTGTTTTTTGTTGGTCGATTTGTTTCGTGTTAGTGCCGGTTTTTTATTGGCTTTTAGATTTTTCGGCGGTTAAATTTTTTTGTTAAAAAGTTTTTATAGTACTAGTAGTGTGTTGTCCTATAAGTATGGTCTTCCAATCATTTACCTCCAATCCCAAGCATAAGTTGAGTAAAATTTACATTAAGTGAACATCTCCTAATGTAGCATCAGTGGAAACAGGGTTCAAAACACTGATCAAATAATACTAGGGATACACAATCGGCCCAAAAAAATGCCTCCACAATAGTACCGCCAGAATGACTCTGGTGGTACTTTCTTTGACAGTTTTATTACGGTATAAGACTGGCCAGTTACAAATTTTCAGGAACCATATTTTCAGTAGATCTTGTTTGAAACTGTACCTCCTTTACATTGTTGCTCAAAGGTTCAAAGGAATAATTGTCCATGACGGTATCTTGATATTCTAGCAATAATTGCCATGGTTTTTAAAGTCTGATAACTAACAATTAGATAACCAAAAATATATAAATGCGAATGATAATAGTACATTGTTGTAGAGGCTTGAAAGTAAGCTATAGGTGGATCGAGTTAGTTCGAGGGCCGACCCGCCAGGGGAGGCCCTCGAAGATACGAGTCCACCTATAGCGCTTTCGGCCGAGATATTACATAGTGCTTTTCACGACTACTGTGAGGAAATAAATCATTTTCTTCACTAGATGAAGTCATTTTCACCGTGTTGATACGGTATTCTAGTTTTTCGGTGAAACAATATCCAATTCAGTATTCCATTCCAGCCTTTTTACTTTTTTTTTCACTTTCAAGAAGCGTTTTTCTGTTGTTTGCTTCAAACAGACTCATTACTTAGAGGCGTTTTTGATAGAAAACCTCAAACTAAAAAAGTTAAAACGCCTTAAGGGTGAATACATGGTTTTGACGTTTCTTTTTTTTTGAAAACAGGTAGTTGGTCCGATAAACAACCTTATTTTATTTTTGAAACATAAAGTTGTGCCAAAAAAAGACCTTTTAATGTTTTTAATGAATGCAATGACATAACTGGACAATTTACTTTCCAACTAATGACATTCCATCGCTACAATGACATTGCTGTAGTGGTGGTTCAGGTGCTACAGCAAATGCTTACTTTCCAGCTTGGATTTTGACCATATTTTGTCACATTTCCGAACAGTAGCGTGAAAAAAAAATTGTGCATGAGTATGAACATAAAAAGTAAAAATAAAAATATTTTATGGTCCATAAATTATTTTTATAAAAATTATTACGTTATTAGTAAGGATCGGACAAACGCCCGTCAATTTGAAAATATAACCCTGTTCCGTACAATAGAGACTTCCTTATGTTAATAAAAAAAATAGTATTTTATGGATTTATTGGACCATAATTTATATCCACTAATCCAGTGACAAATTAATTAATGATTGACATTCCGAAAATTACTTTCGCCAATAAAATAGAATGACCAAAATTTTTTCTAAATTTTCACTTGTGAGCCGAGCCTATAACGATGTGAATTTAGGACCCATTTATGCGTTGAAAGTCCGTTCACAGTTTACGGACGTCATAGGGGCATATGTAATCGTTGACATTAGTATACTGTTCTTCCAATATGCTTGTGCCTCGGAGTAAATTTTTTCATGTATTTCTTTCACGGTGACGTAATCAGGATTCCTATTAAAAATTACTTGAAATTTTGATATAGCTCTAAAGAACTATTATATAATCTGTGGTCTAGATCTAAAAGAAAAGAGGAAAAGACGAAGTTACACATAAAAGGATCATTTAAAATTGTTGAGGACATACATACTGTTTTACAAAATATTCCCAGGAGTTTTAGATCTAGAGCTATATCAAAATTTCAAGCAATTTTTAATAGGAATCCTGATTACGTCACCGTGAAAGAAATACATGAAAAAATTCACTCAGAGGCACAAGCATATTGGAAGAACAGTATACCAATGTCAACGATTACAGATGCCCCTATGACGTCCGTACACTGTGAACGGACTTTTTCAACGCATAAATGGGTCCAAAATTCACATCGCTATAGGCTCACAAGTGAAAATTTTGAAAAAAATTAGGTCATTCTATTTTATTGGCTAAAGTAATTTTCGGAATGTCAATCATTAATTAATTTGTCACTGGATATAAATTATGGTCCAATAAATCCATAAAATACTATTTTTTTAATTAACATAAGGAAGTCTCTGCTGTACGGAACAGGGTTATATTTTCGAAATGATGGGCATTTGTCCGATCCTTGGTTATTAGTGACTCCCACACTAGGCTAGGCCTATTTCGTTAAAGTCAGAAAGCCATAATGAACTATTTTATTTATTTATAGCCTTATATCAGAAATATAGATTATATATTATAGTTTTCCTTAATCTACGATAACTTATTCTGTATGCCTTCTGGCAAAGGCCTCCCCCATTCTTCTTCACTCGTCCTTCTTGTGCATTAATCTTGTCCAGGTTTTGGTCTTTCCAGCCTTGTCTTCGATTTCACTGGTCCACCTTTTAAAGTGCCTACCCCTGTTTCTTTTATGGCCTCTAGGGTACCATAGTGTTGCAATTTTGCTCCATTTATCTATAGAGTTGAACTACAAAAGAAACTCAATAAAGCACCTTTCATATCTAGGATAATTATCCGATAGTTATCAAAGGTCATAATTATCATGATTATTTCGAATACTAAGAAAAAACCTATGACAATAAGGCCTCAATTATATGTTGGTAAAATCTATCTTTTGAGCAAGAATCATCTTACAGCTGGATCTAAATTAACCATAGTAAAAACAGGTATAATAGCTAATAGCATACTGATTGGCATTAGCCATTTGTTAAGAGCACATTCACCAGACAAATTTCAAACCTCAACTCACATAAACAAACCTCAAAAAAATAGGTGCAAGTTCTACCTTTGTAACTAGTTTCAATCTTGATGATGCAATTGCTGATATATCATTTCAGTAGCAAATGGCTGTATGAATTGAAATTATCAGTCAAGGAATGTAAATGTTGTGAATGTTATCAATATGAAATAACTTTTATCAAGATATAGGTAAATAAACAAAACCTTGCTTTCACTAATAATTAAAAACAAATACTATTCCAAGCCGTCTATCAAATACCAGCCCCTTTAAGAGTCTAATCAGAAAAAAAACATTAAAGTCAAGGATATGCATCTCCCAAAAGTAAATGCCCTCCCACATAACCTATTCTTCATTTAAAAAGCTTTGTTCACAAGCTTTAACTGCACAGAAGTGCTAAAATCTCATACCCACCGAAAATCTAGCAGAAAATCCGACCATGAACAAAATACGTAGGCACCAAATCAGCACAAAGACATCACTCACCGTACGAGCGGCAAATTCATAAACAAAACACTTGTGCAAATTTACTACAAACTACAACTTTTATGAACTTTTACCCATCACAACACTGCAATTAACTCTTTCAAACAACATGTATTTCCGCATCGGTGCAACCGGCGAAATATAGACATATACAGCTTCTTTAAGCAAAAATCAGGACAATGATTCACTGCAAGTGGAGCGCAAGGGCGATACACGAACAAGGATACGCGTCGGCTTCCTACGGAAACCAGGCAGAATTGCGACATCAGCACTTTTCCACGACCCAAGGAGCACGCTTCATCGAACGCTGTTCCGTTCAGCGCGAAACCGAATACCAGCGGCACATGTGGGGGACGCCATTCTTGAAGCAGCTTTCTTGGTATCAAAATGACAGACAGTCTCTTTTACGATGGAATTACGTACACAACACCATTTTTACACATTGTTTTACGCACATGAACACACAATTAAATCTCAACTTTTATGTTTACCTTAATTCTAAAGCAAAATCCGAAAATCAACTTATTTTTTAATAAAATTTTCTGATTTCCATACCTGTGATGCGCTCTCAAACGCAAGCTGGTCACGTGACTTGCTAGTGGTGTTCCATGTTCACGTTTAACGTAACGGTTTGAAGAATGGCCAGTTTTTATTGCCAAAAAATTTCATGATTATATAACAACCGAAGACGATCAGCGGTTTTATTAGATTTCAATGTGAAACATAAATAGTGTTGTAAATTTTTGATTATGTATTTACACTGTAAAAGCTTGATTATCAAAATTCCGATATGACATTAAAATGTTTTTTACTGTGCATTCTAAGTAAACATATATTTATTATTTTATTATACACGTTTTTTTACAAAATAACGAAATATTTGAAAACTCATTTTTGATAATAAAGCGGAAGTTTTACATGCCTAATTTATCTGCCTACGCTAGTTTTTTTTTTTATGTGAGACGTTCCGATTCACTTGCAGGCTTGTAAAACTCATCAGTCGCCAATAAAATTGACGTACGCTACTTTACTTTTAAAAATAATTTGTACACAACTTGTACTCTTTTTTAAATCCAAAATTTAATGGTTAGATTTTAACCAGGATATATTATGAAGTAGCATCAAAGAATATTGATTTGCATAATATGTAAATATTTTTTAATTCTGCGTACAATGGAAATAAAAAAGGATTTTTCCCGCTCAAATCTAAAACTGTCACTGACAGTGTTGCCAATTTAGCATTTTATATGCTAGATCTAGCATACTATCATCTCAATCAGCATTTTATTTTAGCATTTAGCATATAGCATATTTTTTTAGCATATTTACACGAAGCAAGAAAGCAGAATACAACGATATTATTTCGTAAGAAAATTAATTTCTGTTATTAAAAATTGTACATCTGTTTTCGAACGGTTATTATTTTTTACATACTTAGGGACCTTGACACATGGTCGCCACCAAGACTCTCAAAAAAATGCCCAGTCACTACATAATCCATATACTTTTTCTGAAAATTTGGCCGATTTGATCAGGTCGGGCATATTTTTTTTGTTATAGTATGGTGGATAATCAACCAAATCCGAGATTATAGGCTCAAGGGCACATATAAAATGAAGTTGGCATATTATTAGCATTTTTTCATCCTCACTCTAGCATATTCAGGACCATTCGAGTTGGCAACACTAGTCACTGACGTCCCTCCCTGTCAGAAAGAAAGCCGAAAGGGAAATAGGAAAGTGTTTTGCTTCTGTTAATAATTAGTTCGAATATCTATAACACTTTATACTGTAACGTCTCAAGATCTCTTACATTTATAAATAAAACTTAGGTTACATGTAAAGTGTATTGAAATCTATTATGTCCCTACTAGAAGATGTTTTCTTGGAGGACGAGGCAGGTGAAGCTCAGGAGCTTGAGCGAGTGATAGAAGGCGACGAGCTAGACGAGAGACCGCGGACTCCAGACAGTAATGATGATAGCGAAAAGGAAGATGAGGCTGGTAAGCAAATTTTTTTTATAGCTTTTTCAACCAATTTTAGCATACGCAATTTTGAACATGAAGACTGGTTAAGGCTGCGTTTCCACCAGTGATGAGAGAGTATGCATTGCAACGAATGTGTATTTTAAGAACCAATCCTAGAGCTGCGCTGTGCAAGGATAAACAAATGAAGTTGCTATTGTTACTTAACAAACACATCTCGAGTGAAAACGCAGCATAAAAGTTAAAATTTTTTGATATTTTTTTACAGAGGAAGACAAGAGAGTTGTAGATCACACAGCCAAGGCTAAAAAGGTTGTGAAAAACCCCCGCTTCATCCTGAATCCTGCCCGACTCACTGGCCCTAGGGGAATACAGGTTATACCTGAACATTTCAAAGATTTCAAATTTAAAGGTATGTGTATTAATAATGGATGCCTAATATGGCAGGGTCATTACAATATATTTTAGTATACTGAAATAGTACACAATTTTTTTGACCCAGATAGCTGCCAGCTTTTTGGTCTCCTGTGGCATCTCCGAGTCTCTTTGAAGAGACTCCGAGCATTAGGGCCCCATGGGACAAGGATCTTGATGCTGAATTGGGCAAAAATATATTTGATGCTGAAACCACTCATAATTTGACTTCTAACAGCAAATTTTATGTTACAGGCAAAGGCCATGAGAAAGAAGATCTAGACTTAGTTCTCAAAAAACTAGAACACTGGGCGTACAGATTGTACCCCAAGTTCAAGTTTGATGACTGCCTCAAGAAGATGGAGACTCTTGGGAAGAAAAGACCGGTAATGGTAAGTAATATATAAATATTTTACCAACCAGCTATTCCCGTGGCTTCACCTGCATGCGTTTTGGAGGAAAAACTACCCTAAATGTTGCTCCGGGGTACAAACACTATGCTAAATTTCATGAAATTATGTGCAGTCATTTTTGCTTAGTGTGAAAATAAACAGATTTTTCCTTTGTTGTTTAATTTAATTATTATATGTCTAGAAGTTATAGATTATTTGGGCAGCTTCTAGATAAATTTTGAAACCTATGAGGAATCGTGATTACTCCACTGATAAGAGCCAGGCTCTTAAAATTATGAAGATGCTCCCCTACTTTCAATTTTTTTTTTCATTATTAGCCAATCAATATCAAATAATGTTCATTTATTTTATGTGTTTTCAACTGGCATAATTCATATTTGTCTTAATAAAAAACCGGCAAAGTGCGTGTCGGACCACGCATAGGAGGGTTCAGTACCTTCAATGGAATAAGAACGAAACTAATACTAAAAGGTCATATCTGATGCCTATGGAAGAAGTTTTTTGGAGATAACTCAAATATGGCTGAACCGATATTTTTCAAAACAATTTTCATAGAAAGTATGATAAGGCGCATCTCCTCAAGTTTTTTCATATTTTTTGAACTTACGGTTCAAATGTTACAGGGGGGACACAATTTTTCTGACTTTCGAAGCGATTATTTCAGAAAATATTCACTTAATCACAAAATGGTGAAATAAACCTCAATGTTATTTTTAAAGACCTATCGATTGATGTGTCACATGTTGATATTTGGTTAAAAATTTTTTTTTGAAATTTAGTTACATGTATGGAGCGCTCCCCCTAAAAATTTTTTTTTTGTCAAATATACCTCAATGTTATTTTTAAAGACCTAACGATTGATGTGTCACATGTTGATATTTGGTTAAAAAAAATTTGAAATTAGTTACATGTATGGAGCGCCCCCTACAATTTTTTTTTTTCAAATTTAACTACATAACTAAGGAGCGGCATACAAAATACACCTTATGTGTAAATTTTATTCAGATACGTCTTATAGTTTCCGAGTAAAATGGCTGTGACATACGGACGGACAGACAGACAGACATGAGGACATGACGAATCCATAAGGGTTCCGTTTTTTGCCATTTGGCTACGGAACCCTAAAACATTTAACAGTCAGAGAGCTGGCAGTCTGCCAGATGATGAGGATGATTATTATGATTTAGGGAATATGCAAAAAAAAATGTCTATCAGGAACTGGTTATATACATATAGGTTACTCACGTAATTTAAGTCGATTATTGGTTGACATGTTTCGATCAACTTACGATGATTATATTCACGAGCGCCTGCGCGCGGTGTGCCCTGCTGCTGGCGGAGGGAGGCGGCGGCGGCGGTGTTGTGACAGATCTACCCTCGTTGACTTTTTAATTTTTGTGAGGTAGTAATCATAAATGAGGTAGGGCACACCGCGCGCAGGCGTGTAGTAGCCGGCGCGCTACGCGTGTCGCGGAAGGCCGCTCGTGAAAATGATCATCATAAATTGACCGAAACATGTTCAATAATCGACTTAAATTACGTGAGTAACCTGTTATAAATATTTTTAATATGTTAAGTGTCTCACGAAAGTTTTATAGTTAAAATTGTTCTTGTTTATCTGACAAACTTATAACATTTTGTAATACAACATATTTTGTATTTTAGGTCCACCTCCACAAAATCCGCACAGACCAGTACCTTTCAGAGGAAACAGTACAGCAGCAAGACTCCAGCGGGGACGAGGCAGCTCCTGCACCCCCACAGGAGGAGGATGAATTTGACCGTTTACTGCAGCAACAGATAGAGCTGGCGCGGTCCACACCTGCTCCAGGGTCTGCTAGGAAGGAGATGCACACTCCTATGTCTACTCATAGGTAATAAACCTTATATACATCTTAAGTTGACATATTTTCCTGCTCTCTGGCCTCAGTGAAGACAAAACTCAAACATGTTAACTGGAATTAACTATTTAGATTAGTTTTTAGATTTATTTAATTTTCTATTTGTGCACACATAAGTTATCAAATTTTATGCTTGTGTCTATTTGCTGTAATGTAGTGTGACACTCAGTTTGTAGACCATTAAATAAAAAATAATAATAATAATAAAAAGTACTGTAAGAAACTTTTCATAAATAGTTGTGTCCACACCGGACGAGCTGCGAGGAAAATGCCGCGCGTAACAGCTCGGTCAGTGTAGCCGTGCCTCACCCGAGGCAAACGCACGCTGAGCAATGCCTCGGGCGAGGCACGTCCACACTAGCCGAGCCGGTGCGTCAGGTGTGGCCCAGACTAGTAATTATAAAATAATTGCAGGTGGGCATCCCTTTCACATTAGAGTCATAGAAAGAGAAGTTGTTGTAGAATGCATTACAGTAGAACCCGGTTAATACGATTTCTCGCATAATACGCCATTTTATTTCAATCCCTGCAAGCTGAGCTCTAGCAAGGCAGTCCCGCATAAGAAGCGTTTTTGGCTGGGTCCCTTGAAAATCGTCTTAAGCTGGTTTCACTGTAGTACTATTAGACCATGACTCTTCTCTTTTTGCGCAAACATACATTTTTACTGATGTAACAAGGCTAACCTGGCTAATACATATTTTTTAATCATCATGATACCATTATTTCCAGAATCTTTTTAATTTAACCATTACTTCCAGTTTGTTGTGACCAACATTTTAAATGTTTGATTCAATTCTCTTTTTGAAGGTCACCTCTGAAGTTACCGAAAGTATCATCGTCACCTTCAATCAGTGACGAACAAAAGGAACGAATGATGAGGAGCAGAAGACTCGCCGAGGAAAGACGACTAGCAAGACTCAATCAATCTAATAATTCTAACCACAATGCTGACAATTCTACTGAAGTCATTCCAGAAAAAAACGAAAAATTGAATACAGATTATGCTGTTGCCAATGAAGTTAATAAGGAAAATGTATCAGAAAACGATGATGAAATTGATAGAGATGAACCAGTGGCAAAGAAGCACAATAGGTCGAATGTTATAAATAGTGACAGTTCTGATTCTGATGATGACAATGTATTAGCGGTAAGTGAATCAGTTACAGTTATTGTCCATAGTTCACTTCGTAAAGATGTTGAAAATACTGACAATCATAATTCTGATAAAGAGAATGTAACTGAAGAGTCCTTGGAATCTGATCAAAATGTGATTTCTAAAGATGTTATTACAGACAATATTCAATCTAATGAAAACCATAAGGAACTAGAAGCGGACATGACTGAACTAAATGTATCAAATAATACAAACAGTAAAGAAAATAAATTTAATTCTGAAGTCGAAGAAGTTGTATCTGATAATGTTGTAAAAGAAATTGATGCTCCATCAAACACATGCAATGAAACGGAAAAGGAGAAAAAAGACAGCGATCCAGTGACAGAAGAATTAATGGATGTTGACTTTACTGATGATTGTTAAATAAAAAACAAACATAAGTTTTAAAATTTTATTGTTAGCTCAAATTAAACAAACCATGGAATATCACAGTACGAACAATCTGCTATGCATGCTGTAATATCAAATAAATATCCATAAACCTTAATTACAAAATGCTCTTCTTTGTATTCATGTTAATAAACAGAAATTATACAATTTAGTGTTGGGTATGCCAACATATTTCGCTCCCAAATATCTAAAATAATATTTTACTTTCTTTTAAAAACTTCCTAAAGCTTTACAGATGTAGTGCATAATAGTTTTCCATCGTTGTTTCTCGGAAAAGTTAGTTTTTATCGTGCTTTTTAACTTTTCCGAAAAAGTACATTGGAATACTCTCACTGAATCTGTACTCAAATAAAACTACATATAACTTTATTTTGCATTTTTTATTTTAACTTTTTATGTTATAAATAACTGGCTTTATAACTGGTGTGCCTATATTACTTTTTTCGGGAATGTTTTCACACTCTGTACAAAACCACAAAGCGAAAAACATCTAGAATCTTTTGTTACCTCACTGCTTTTGACTATCATCATTTCATCAAGTGTTATAATCTAATAGTATAAAGTCGATTGCTATAAAAACTACCCATTATTTACACACTGAATAATTGCCAGGCAAGAAAAGTAACTATGCAATTACTACATTTTAATTTTATATATATGCCTGTATTTAATAAGAGAATGAATACAAATGTGGTGCACTAAGATCAAAGTGTTCCTGGTCGAAAATCACAGGCTTAAAAACTCTTAAAAACAGCTCTACAAGATGTTATCGAGATTGTTTAAATATAAACCCAATTTTTTACAATTACATGTTTTTCTATAACATTAAATACATTGTTTAGCCTACTTCAAACTCTGGATTTATAATAATTTTAACTATACACGATTCTAGAAAATACTAAAATATAGGGTGAACAAACTAATGTGTGTAAATAAAGAAACGCAATGCCAAGGAATTAATTTGATCCTTATTTGAGAAAGCAAAGGACTTTTGACTCTTGTTGACTTTCTGTACCTGTAAACTCATTATAAATCCACAGTAGTTCACCTAATACTAGAAAACATAAATATACACTTTTTGGTTTTACATCAGTACGAGGAATTTGAACAACCAGGACCTAACCCTAAAATTTAGTTTAGCCGGGCCGATGTCACTGCTATACATAGAATTTAACTATTACTATTATGACGCAAGGTTGAATCGTTTCGGCGATCTACCATTATAAGCCGTAATGTCAAGCCGATAAGCTTTAACGGGGAAAACAAGCGAAGATATGCACAGATGGGCTCGCAATAAAACAAACGTTTCGTTGGTTATGGGATGGGTCGTAAATGTCAAATCCAGTCTATGGTAGAGTCTATAGACCTGGTCCTTTAAAAAAAGAAAAACCACGATTTATAATATATGGGTTTCTAATCCACATCGAATAAACCACATTTTTTTAACACTTTCAGAGCCAAGAACTCCCCTACGGAGTTCTCAGTAACTTTGGTCACATGCCGCACGACTCCCGAGGGGAGTTGTCATACTAGCCAATGATGATTAAGACATGGATTGACAATGCCTATACAAAATCGCGTTCCTCGAACCTTCAGGCGTCTGTTTTCGGTACCAAGTGCCACAGCGCCATCTGTTGAGTCTGGAGTAGAGTTATTCTGTCAGCGTTAATCGCCAAACAAAATATTAGAAACTAGAATTTATTTAAACTTAATTGCACAAAATAAAATGGTACAAGTGGCGGGTTAATGCCATAAGGCATTCTCTACCAGTCAACAAATGGGCTTAACAGAAAGGTTAAGTAGGAATTTAGTGTGTGTGGTGACTGATAAATGACGCTAGTGCTTTAGCCTGAAATAAGGGAACGCGATTTTGTATAGGCGTTGTCAATCCATGACTTAATCATCATTGATACTAGCTATAGACGACTCGGGGCCATGCCCTAGCGAGACCTTTCGTAGCATAGAAAATAAATGGACTCCCCAGGGGAGTTTTCGCCGTGCAGCGTTGTTTACGCAACGAGTGTACCTGTGGACTCCCCTAGCGAGTCCTATGTAGCTATTTGTCTTTACGCTGGCACTCGGCGATGGTCTTGGGTTTCGGTGTGTCAATTAAAGTGTTAACAGATCACGCGAGATGAATTGATAACTTGAAATCTTTTAGGCTTTCTTGGCATGAAAGCCGGCTTTTACCAACGATTCGAAATTGCTTAACCCTTTGACCGCCATAGACGTCAAATCACGCGCACTGTAAGTCGTGCCCTCAGCGCCAACGCGTGATATCACGTCCGAAATATAACCGAGCGTGCTCGCATGTACTGGTGTCAATAACACTATTTTTCTGTCCGATGCTTGGCGGTCAAATGGTTAATGTCTTAGTTATGGCATTAACCCTTTGACCGCCGAGCATCGGACGGAACAATCGTTACCTCAGCGCCACGAAGGGCAAACCGGTTATATTTTGGACGTGATAATACGGGCTGGCACTGGGGGCACGACTTTCCATGTGCGTGATTTGACGTCTTTGGTGGTCAAAGGGTTAAAAGACCTCCTTTTAATGATGGTGATGTAATCATGTTATACGTATTTATTGACAAAAGTACACAATAGGTGCAAATTTCATCAATATCTAACGAATTAATAACTGTTTAAAATGGCGCCGACAACTCATTTTATACTGTCAAAATTACTACCTAATACATCACATGGCTAACAGTATTTATAACAAACTACCTGAAAAACAATCAAAAAAGTTTTTTTCTGGCGAATGCTTTTATAACGTCACAAACCTACAAATTAAATACAACGTATGTAACCTACACACCTATATGGTAATCACACTAGTAACACGGAACACTAGTTGGTATCTGGTATCAAAGAGGCAAAGAACGTGGTGAATATCATCCACGTTACCGCTAGGAGCGACTGCTGGTTGTCTTCAGGTGGAGTAGTTTCACTGGCCTGGTTTACCTGGAGGAAGAAAAAAATATTTTTGTTTTAAAGAGCGTGCGTAGCATAGAAGTAGGGTTACCAATTTTTTTTTGAGAGAAATAAAGTATTTTCCAAATCTACATGAACAAAAAATAGTACACCTGTTGTTACCTCATGAGACAATCCAAAATATAGTATTTTCGCCTTTTTTGCATTTGTTCAACAGTTTGGTGTACTGCCACAATATAGTACAATACCATATACAAGATATCTCTATACTCAGCTTAGCGCGTTATTTCTTTTAAACCTATGCAGCCCAAAAGAAGGGGTGCGGGAGGGAACACGCAATGCTAGACAGGGAACGCGCCATTGTTCCGTGGGGCGTAAGAGAGTCAGACATTTATGGTTGTCATGGAGACGTACAAAGTTTACTGTGACTTACAATAAATTTGTGACTCACTATAGGGTGAAATTACTCGAGCGTAGCAGCGGGGGTCGCCCCGGTATGCGGGGTCTTGGGTTATTAGTCTATACAATACTGTATATTTATAGTACGGTTGGCAATCCTACATAGAAGCCTAGTTTTAGAGCAGAGTGTAGCACAGGAGCCCAGATTTAAAAGCACGAAATGTCAATGATGTTATCAATTCTGATTTGGAACTAGTTATTAACCTTTTGGCCGCCGGACGCCGGACCTAGACCGCAAAGACGCTCACTCACACGCCAAAGCAAATTTTAAGTAAACAACTAATAGAGATTGCTAGTAGTGATATCGATATTTACAATCGACGGTTATACTCTTCTGAATTCGGTTTTGTTCTTAACCAACTTTAATTTCTTTCTTAAATGCTAAAAATAAACATATTTTTTACACACGACAATGTTATAAATAAAGGTCTTTATCATAAAAAATACATTGTGTGATTTTATGAAACCACGATGCAAGTGAAACTTTGCTATGTAAGCATGGCACTTAGAAGTGTCCAATTGGTTTGTAGCAATCCAGGCATTGAAACAATAAGCGGCCGGTACCGTTATATTTCGATACAGAAATATATCGGTTGCGCTATCAGAACCATACGGTATGACGTCATACCGTTTTAAAATAGTAGTTTATGTAATTGTTACGTAATAAGGGTCCTTAAAACATGAGTGTGGTTTTATGAAACGAGCCGCAGTGAGAGAGCATAAGATCACACGAGTGTTTTAAGGCCTAATTACGTACAGTTGCATACACTGCTTTATCTACACTCATATTATTTATCCAAAATGCCGTATTCGGAAACCATAGAATGGCCGCCATTGCACCGCCACGACCAACTCGATTGTGCCGGCGGTCGGAGAGGCGCGTGTCGGGCTGTCGGCGGATGCGCGGGAGGGTGCAGGTGTACATTATGTTATCAAAACTCATAGCACATCAATAATTGAGCATGAAAAGTTAAAATTACGTTACTGCCACGGATAAAAAGCTTATGATAGTAAAATCGGTCGTGGTAATGCTAGCCATTGCTTAGCGTTTTCGAACACGTTTTAGAGAACTTACAATATGAGTGTAGATAAAGGTACCTTTATAGTCCGGTTATGCAGTCCCTGCTCTCGCCACGGTGCCGCCATCTAGTAAAAAACTCGATCGTGGAAACCCTCATTCATAAAAATCAACAAACAGATCTATCTTTTTACCTGAGGGTTCGCCGCGTTAACAGCCTCGGCGTTGACTGGAGCAGCCGCTGGGACTTCATTCGGAGCTTGGTTGACCGGTGCTTGGTTGACCGGTGCTTGGTTGACCGGTGCTTGGTCGACCGGTGGTTGGTTGGCTTGGTCGCCGACGCCAGCATTGGCCGGGCGTTGTAGAACCGGCTGCGCTCTCGGTTGTGGGTTGACGTGGAGATCGCGGAAGAAGCCGATTTGGTGCCTGAAAACGGATATTCACAGTTAATTTATTTCATAAATTTACTCGTTTTTGTCTTGTATCACATCACATTCTAATTGTTAAGGAATTTTAAAAAAAACATGCGAGCCAGCTCAATACGATTATAGAATCCGACCAGAAGTAACGTTTAAGTTGACGGTCAGTGCTGGCAAGGCAAACAACAGGCAGCATGTCGCCGCATAGTTCCAGCCAAGGTTTTCGGCTTTGGCTTCTTAAACCCTTCATTCTAAACGCAAGCGAGCGACCTCAGTGGAAAAGATTACGGTTACCATGGCAGCGTACGTCATAACATAGATTGTTATTAAATCAAATACAAACATCGAAAAAATAATCAACCCAGCAGGACTTGAACCTGCATCGATACGCCTTGCCGGGGTTCGATCGCTTTACCAATTAAGCTATGTGTCAAGTTACTAAGTTGACGAAATTTTCAATGCCTTCAATCATCTTTATGCATTTATTTTGATCTACTTCGGCTTTAGAGCAGCCGTAAGCGACATCTAGGTACTAACTACTAGAGTTAGATACCCTTCCCGCCGACACTATCGCAACGGAAATATAGAGTACACTCTATATTTCCGTTGTAAAGTAAATTAAAGGTAAAGCGATCGAGCCCCGGCAAGGCGTATCGATGCAGATTCAAGTCCTGCTGGGTTGATTATTTTTTCAATGTTTGTATTTGATTTAATAACAATCTATAGTATGAGTGGAATGCCCAACTTCAAAAACATGCAAAAATAATTACGTCATAACACTTATAGGTGTTCTTGGAGTTGTGGACACGATAACTCATGATACCTTTAGATGAACTTAGCGTCCAAAAGTTTAAATAGTAGAGTACACTTACAAGTAGCCAGCTACAGCCAACAGCAACACGAGAAGGAGCCTCGCCGGGCTCCCATACAAGTAAACCAGTGAGAAGAGTATGGCGATGCGCGACGCCGCGTACAGGTGGTCGAGCCAGTCGCGGGGCGCCTCGTCGTCCTCGGGCGCCGGCGCGGGCTCGGGCGCGGCCGGCGTCTCGGGCACGGGCGGGGCGGCGGGGACTGCGTTGTTGGTCGCTTGCCACCTGGGGGAAATTATTACATATTTCTTATTTTTTTCACTTTTTCTTTCGTAGGCAGGCGCAGAAGTTTTTCAAATCTTGCGGTCCGCACGTATGGCCCCAGTAGAACACGAGGCTTACGCGTCAGCGGGGGCAAGTGCCCCTGTTGCTCCTTTCGGAACACCGGTTTCGATCGCTCTAAACAATTGACCCATCGACGCATACTCGACCCTCGATGAATTTTTCCATCTATTCCTTCTATGCTTGCGTCACAGGGAGACGCGTAGCTTAAGTTAACTTAATAACATCCTGAGGATGCTGTTGCGGCTGCCGAAGCACTGCAGTGCGTCTGGCATGTTTGCTGATGCACGAGTAGACGATTTCTTTGCCATAAGGCGAAAAAGAGTCTGCTCTATGCTGAGACGAGTGCGCGGCAGCAGCAACGGTCTTCTTAGGGTGTTGGCCGAGAGACTCGACTGCCCGATTACGAAGGTGTGGGTGGAAGTGGCTATTGGCAGAGCTAAGTAGCTACGTGCTACACGCTTGGTCTGACAATGGCCAATGCCTTCTGTTCTGATATTATTATTATTATTATTTTATGTTTAATGTTAATTCAAATTTTATGTTTAATTTTAATTCAAATGTAGTATTAATCATTTTATTTAATGTATGGATCAATATGGGTCTGAAATAAATGAATTTTATTATTTTTTATTATTATTTTATTAAGTCCCTTTATAGTATTTCAGAATGGAGTTGAGCTGTAAAGGATTATTAACGTCTTATCTGTTGTGGGCAAACCGCAGGCGCGCGTGCTATAATGAAAAAAATGGTTTGGTCACACGTTAGCGCGTTGGTTGAATTTCTATGTATACCACGCAATAAGATTCAATATGAACTAATACAAAAAAACCCTAAGTTCTTTACGGTTGCATCGAGCGCAGGCGACTCAAACGCTCTCGGACTAGCGTAACTTGACATCGAGATCCGAAACAAATATGCGTAATCGGAGCGCCCGACTAGTCAGCGCTTAGGAGGCCATTGGAATTTTTCCCAGTGGCCTGGTAAAAACATGTTTCTGATTGAAACATTTGGAATGGATGTACGATTTACTTTTCTTGTATATTAAGATAATAATAACCATGATTTAAATAAAATCAAGAGCAACTAAAGTAAGAAAATAACCCTTATGTTTGTTCGTGTTATGGATACATTTGAATAATTTATTGACGAGTTTAGTGAAAAGCCTCACTTTGTCGATTTACAACGACACTTCATTCTTTCACTAATAGATATAGAGTATATTGTGTACTATTATAATAACTCCACATCTAACTGGGCCCCTTTCACCTGGACTTACACATGTTATTATATTATATCTAATGGCAATAGTGTATTGTTATAACGGTATTTGTGTTGCAGCTCTTTATTTCATATGGCAAGCACAAGTGACGCAAATACACTACGTGAACCCAACACGAAATTTGCGCCATAACGTTTACCTACACGCGAACGAAAATAATCGATGACTAATGCGTTAATTGGCTTTAAAGCCTATCACGTTCGCAAATCCCATAGGTACGAACTATTTCAAGGTTTCTGACAAGGCAAGTAAATGTTATTAAGAATGGCCATGCTTACTGCAAACACGGCAAATTTCTACCCTTTGGAATACATACAGTTCATACTAATCAAACTTATGCATAATATGTGCAATTATAGATTTCTAAGTTTTCAAATCAACGCTAACATAATTACAGCACAGCAAATGTCATCTCGCTCAAATCTGGAGCAGAGCCCGACTGGGGAAGTATCTCCACCTTACCGAATACCACAGCCAAATAGCACTAGACCCTACTCATAGTGTTGTGTTCCTGCTGGTAAGGTTGCCGAATAGCTCAGAGAACACTGGGTGTGTTGATGACGATGGACCCTCTTCCCTCTTGTTCCTTTAGCCGTCAACACAGTGAATCCTCCTTTTTGTAAAGGGTCGGCAACGCGCATGTGACACCACTGGAGTTGCAGGCGTCCATAGGCTACGGTAGCTGCTTACCATCAGGCGGCCCGTATGCAAGCATAAGCATTGCCGCCGTCGTGGTATTAAAAAAAAATCACAAAATATAACTTCAACTAATCTCTTTAAGCAGAGATCCATTAATAGGTACTGCTAGCTATTGTTATACTTACATATTGGCATATTGCTGCATATACTGCAAGTATGCTTGTTGCATCATCATCATATGATTGGCGTATGATGATGGGTCATTAGGATTGACAGGCAGGAACCTTCCCCCAAAGTTGTTATAGTTGTTCGGATAAGGTGGTACCCGCCCGTAATTGTTGACAAAGGAACTTAAATAGTTCTGCATTTCAACTGTGTGGTTCTGATCATTCTGCCTTGTCTCTGGTCTTGATACATGGACAGTCTCCGGCCTTTCTCCAACATTTCTTTGTCTAAGCCCATCCGTGGAAGGTGCCGGAGGTTCTAAATTCCTTTTTGGCGTGCACACTAGGTGCATAGTGTGTGCTATCTGGCTTTCGTATGTTCGAAGGACATCTTTGAGCACTGTGTTGTCATCTAACAACTGGCCTGAGTATATGATTTTTTGTTCATCTGCACCCTGAAATGAAAAAAGATTTTGTATTATTTAGCTATACAACCAGGGCAAGGAGCGTTGAATGATATTTTATCTACACTCACACTGTAAGTGCTCTAAAACGTGTTCAAAAACGGTAGGCAATGGCTAGCATTACCACAACCGATTTTACTATGATAAGCTTTTTATATGTGGCAGTAACGTAATTTTAACTTTACATGCTCAAATATTGATGTGCTATGAGTTTTGATAACATAATGTAAATCCTGTGCTCCTTCCTGACCAACGGCACGCGCCCGCGCGGCAGCCGACACGCGCCTCCCCGACCGCCGGCACAATCGAGTTGGCCATGGCGGTGCAATGGCGGTCATTTTATGGTTTCCGAGCACTTCATTTAATATATATAATATGAGTAGATAAAGCAGTGTATGCAACTGTACGTAATTAGGCCTTATTACGTAACAGTTACATAAACTACTATTATCACACCCTTTTTAGGGTTCCGTACCTCGAAAGGAAAAAAACGGAACCCTTATAGGATCACTGTCTGTCTGTCTGTCTGTCAAGACCATTTTTCTCAGGAACGCGTGGAGGTATCAAGGTGAAATTTATATCAAATACTCAAGTCTATTGTCCCTAGGAGCTGTAAAAAAATCAAACTTAAAAGCCAACGCAATCAAAAGATACAGTCGTTTATGCTGCAAATTTTAGAGTTTTTCGGCACTCGCAAAAACCTACGGGGTACTTCCCGTGAATTAGAAACTTGAAATTTGGCACGAAGCAACGTCATATAGCATAGACAATGGAAAAATTACAAAAAGTAGACATTTTTAGTAAAATCATCCAAAAAAAGATTTTTTAAATTTTAAACTTACTACCTTTTTCCTCGTCAACGCGTGGAGGTATTAAATTGAAATTCATGTCAAATACTCAGGGCTATAGGACCTTTCAGATGTAGCAAAACCAAAGTTTTATGTGAACGCAATCAAAAGAAATAGCAATTTAAGTCGCATATTTTAAAACTGAGTACTCGCAAGAAACTCAAAACCTAAAGGGTACTTCCCGTAAACTCAGAAACTTGAAACTTGCCACGAAGAAACTTCATATAGCACAGACAAAGGGAAAATTGCGAAAAGTTGACATTTTGAGTAAAATCATACAAAAATTTTTTTTTTTTAAATTTTACACTTACTACCTTTTCCTCGTAAACGCGTAGAGGTATTAAATTGAAATTAGTAATAAACATACTACAACTTTTGCTTGTTATAGGTTTATACGGAACCCTCGGTGCGCGAGACCGACTCGCACTTGGCCGGTTTTTAGGGTTCCGTACCTCTAAAAGGAAAAAATGGAACCCTTATAGGATCACTTTGTTGTCCGTCTGTCTGTCTGTCTGTCAAGACCATTTTTCTCAGGAACGCGTGGAGGTATCAAGCTGAAATTTATATCAAATACTCAGGTCTACCGTCCCTTGGAGCTGTGAAAAAGAAAAAGTCCGACTCGCACTTGGCCGGTTTTTTTTTACTAAAATATCAATTTGGCAAAAGAAGTCTGATAGTGAGGCTTGCAGAAAAAAACCGGCCAAGTGCGAGTCGGACTCGCGCACCGAGGGTTCCGTATAAACCTATAACAAGCAAAAGTTGTAGTATGTTTATTACTAATTTCAATTTTATACCTCGACGCGTTTACGAGGAAAAAGGTAGTAAGTTTAAAATTAAAAAAAATATTTTTTGTATAATTTTACAAAAAATGTCTACTTTTCATAATTTTTCCTTTGTCTGTGCTATATGAAGTTTCTTCGTGCCAAGCTTCAAGTTTCTGAGTTCACGGGAAGTACCCCGTAGGTTTTGCGAGTGCCGAAAAACTCTAAAATTTGCAGCATAAACGACTGTATCTTTTGATTGCGTTGGCTTTTAAGTTTGATTTTTTCACAGCTCCAAGGGACAATAGACCTGAGTATTTGATATAAATTTCAGCTTGATACCTCCACGCGTTCCTGAGAAAAATTGTCTTGACAGACAGACAGACAGACAGACAGACAGACGGACAACAAAGTGATCCTATAAGGGTTCCGTTTTTTCCTTTCGAGGTACGGAACCCTAAAAAGTAATAATATAAAATATGATTGTAATGGTATATTTTTCCTTGATTTTTTATGGCTGTTAAATCTATTTTCCTTGAGGAATAAGTCAAAGTAATGCATTGAATGAATTATTGCTTATGTTAATGTTCAGTCAACATCAAAAATATGTTGTCAATTTTACACCTTGCTCCCTTGTAATAAGGTACTAAATTGTAAACATATTTGATGTTGAATGTTTATATTTTGCTGTACTATAGGTACATATTCAATATAACTTGTATAATATATTGCATTAATTAGGTATTGACATAACACTAGCATGTACAACAAATGCTGAATTTTGATTGGCTGTTAAAAAAACAACTATGCTTATCAGCGACCCAAATAACTACTTCAAAGTAATTGCTACTGATAAGCCAGCAGGTATGGAAATAGTGGCTTGGTATATGCATGAAAACCTATTATGTATGTTTATAATATAATATATAGATAATGAAAACACTAAGACTAAAATAAATAAATCTTTACATAAATATATCCGATCCTCCCATACTGTAACAAATGAGTCCCGGTAACATTTTTTTTTCGATTTTGCTCAACTTTTCGATACCATTTTGCTGTAACTGATAAAAGACTTCTATTAGTTTATTTATATACATATTTTTAAAGATCGTTTCTGTTTAAATTGCATAAGAGGAAAATTTTTTTATTTTATGTTTTTTTTATAAATAAACACCAGTTAAACTGACACCGGCATAAACTACTATAATCAGTTTAAAAATAGACTAGACAAACTATTAAAATCAGTGCTAAGTGAATTATGATTTAGACTTATTAGCGCCAGCTGCCTGATGTCTAAAACATTATTATAATAATATCTAAGTAGCTCCATCAAGATGGAGTTTGGTGTTGATAAATTTTAACCGCACATTTATCAACACCAAACTCAATCTTGATTCTACAGGGCCCTCACGGGACCCGACGTAGACCTGCTCGCGTCGGTGAACTGGTTACGATTCGGCGACCTCTTTGGAGAAACCGAAGGTTTTGCCTGTGCAATTGGGGACCGCAGTTATCATGGGGAATAACTACCGAAAATATATCCTGAAGGACGGTACGGTCGACATGGTCATGGCCGACGGGTCAATGGTACCTCGTGGGAAACCAGTTCTGTCAAGCTGGTCTAAATTGGCAGACGTTCAGATGTACTCTTTGAGTAATACGAGGGTTGCTACTTATATATCCGGAAACAAAAAAACAAACAAACGTACACGGCTGAAAATGGTTTTATTGTTTTTCAAAGTATTCCCCTTGATGATCTATGCACTTTTGCATTCGCGTGAACCAATTTTTAAAGCACTTCTGCCACTCCGCCTGAGGTACCTCCATAACGTGTTGTTTGAATGCGTCGACAGCATCTTCAGCGGTCGAAAATCGTTGACCGCGTAATTTATTCTTTATATTTGGAAATAAATAAAAATCGTTGGGTGCCAAGTCAGGGCTGTACGGCGGATGACCCGTTAATTCCACATTTTGACCCTCCAAAAATAGAGTTGTTTCGCGTGACGTATGACAGCTGGCATTGTCATGATGAAGAATGATTCTTCGTCGCTGGTTAGTTTTACGAATTTGTTCAAATACTTCCGGTAAGCAAATGGTCGTGTACCACTCTGAATTAACCGTTCTACGGTTTTCTAGTGGCACTGTAGCTACATGGCCATTAATACCGAAGAAGCAGGCCACCATTTGTTTCAATGTACTTTTTGCACGAGTAACTTTCGTAGGGTTCGGCTCATTTTGAAACACCCATACCGTTGATTGTTGCTTCGTTTCGGGATCGTATGCATAGATCCAGGATTCGTCACCTGTATAGATGTTATAAACGGCTTTTGAGTCACCACGGTTATATTTTTTAAACATTTTATTGCACCATTCGACGCGAGCATCTTTTTGCTCTTTTGTTAAGTTGTGGGGTATCCAACGCGAACAATTTTTTTTTACAGCCAAATAATTATGTAATATGCTATTAATGCTGGTCATAGAAATACCCAGAGTCGCCTCTATCTGGCGGTACGTAACATGTCGGTCGTCCATTATAAGTTTTCGCACAGCCTCGATATTTTGTTGTACAACGACCGATTTCGGGCGACCTGCCTTAACTTCGTCCGTAAGCATACTACGTCCACGATTAAACTCACTAAACCAGTGATACACAGTAGTTTTAGATGGGGCTTCATCACCAAAAGTTGAAGTTAGTTGATCTATGCACTGTTGTTGCGTTAAACCACGCCGAAAATCATAATAAATCATAGCACGAATATTTTCACGAGTGAGTTCCATTCTTGCTGCGAGATGACATTTAAAACCCGTCAAAAACAAACCACGAGCGTTAATAAGAAAGAAAAAATATACCGGCCAGTACTTAAAAAAGTTCAAATTTTACCATGGAAGTCAAATATGCTATTTAAGAAGATTGTAATCCCGGTTTCCGGATATATAAATAGCAGCCCTTGTAAAACAGTTGAAACATATGTCGGGCATGCCGCCGTCCCGGAGAGTCACTCAGGCTTATCATCTCCGGTTGTTCTCATTTGCTAACAGCGAGTACTTGCACAGACATAACCTCGTAGCCAGGATTATCCACCAGCAGCTTGCTCTCCTATACGGTCGTGTGGACCACGAAGTGCCGTACTACAAGTACACACCTGCGCCAGTTCTCGAAAATGGTCGTGCCACGCTCTATTGGGATCGATCTATTATCACGGACAGGACTATTGTAGCCAATAAGCTTGATATCGTGGTAATAGATCGACCGCAACGCCGGGCTATGATCGTCGACATCACCGTCCCATGTGACGAGAACCTCGTGAAGGCCGAGAAGGACAAGTCCATCAAGTACCTAGACTTGGCTCACGAGGTAACCGCCATGTGGGAGGCTGGGAGGTTGATTCGGCGATCATTATGCCGATGGTTGTTTCCGCGAACCAATGGTCGAGACTCTTCGCTATGAGACCGTTATAGACTAGACTAGATATTGATCTAGAGAGACTTTCGCTACGGGGTTGTGGTTGGATATGGGTCAGATTCAGAAGGCGGTAATCCTGGAGACGGCGCGCATAGTCCGAAGGTTATTCGCCCTGCGCCCTCTGCGGCCCTAACCACCGGCAGCCTTGGGCCTTGCTCCGTTGCCGGCGGCACCCTAGGATAGGTTTTTATTGTTTTTGTGGTTTAGATGTATTTTACGGTTTTTATTGTTTTTGTGGTTTAGATGTATTTTACGGTTTTTATTGTTTTTGTGTTTTAGATGTATTTTACTTTTATAAAAATACTAGCTGACCCGGCGAACTTCGTACCGCCAACTTCCACAGACTCCCGTCGTCCTCAAGTTCACTCCTACGCCAGTCCTACCGTCTCCCACCACTCTCCCACTGTTGTCCAACCATCTCCCACTCTTGTCCACCCTTCTCTCACTCTCTTCCACCACCCTTCTCCCACTGACTCCTACTTCACTCCCATCCCATCGACTCCATTCCCACTGACTCTTACACTACGTCAGTCTCATCGTCTCCACCTCCTCCCTTTGTCTTCATCCACTCCTATTAACGGACTTACACTTTCTTAACTTCCATATAGGGTTGCCAGGTGTTAGCCGGACATGTTTGGCTTTTTACCAGTGTGTCCGGCCAAATAATTCCTCGTCCGGCCTGTGCGGCTTTTGTTAGGCTTCTGTCTGACTTACGCTACGCGCCAGTCACGCCAGTGGCACGATTCGAAAGACCAGCGTAGCGTATGCAAAAAAGGCATGTCCGGCTTTTGAGATCAAATGTCCGGCTAAATTAAGCGGCTTTTTCTTTTTTGGGCCTGGTAACCCTACTTCCATAGATTATGTTCCATTTTCTTTTTAGTTTCTCCAATATTTTAATAGTTATTCTGTTATTCGGGGTGGAGATATGTACATCCAAATATTTTTTAAGAAAAAAAACCCGACTTCAATGGGGAAAGCTGGTGAAAGATTATTATGTAGATGGTGTACTCTTAGACTCCATACAATGAAATAACTTGCTTAACAAACACAGCGAAGAGGACAAATCGCCAAACGTGAACTATGCGTCGTTGAAGAGTTCCGTTCTGATCATCATCAGCAGTTCCACTTTATCAAATGTCACTCTTTTGAATGAAAATCTTGATTTGTTGAAAAAAATACAAAAATCACTATGTGTATGCCCTTAATAAGATTTGAGGAGTTTCCTCGATTCCTCATGGATCCCATAATCAGAACTTGAGGTTGACGAAAATTTGTCCTGACAATCAAACTTGCTTAACAAACACAGCGAAGAGGACAAATCGCCAAACGTGAACTATGCATCGTTGAAGAGTTCCATTCTGATCATCATCAGCAGATCTACTTCTTCAAATGATCTTCTTGAAAAAATGGTGAAATAAAAACTGAAGTTAACATTTTTTTTGGGTAAGGTTCACATGAAGTAGGGGTAAATTTTTTTTATCAGCTTCTAGTTTCTACCCTATTATATTTTAATACACAAATATGAAATTATAAAAGATGGTACAATTAATAATAAAACAGCTTTAGAAAATAAATAAATAATTCTTGAAATGATTCACTGTTTTGAATGAAAATGATGGATTTCTTGATAAAAATATGTATATGTATGCCTTTAAAGTTTGAGGAGTTCCCTCGATTCCTCATGGATCCCATCATCTGAACTGCGTATTGACAAAAACGGGACCAATCTGTAATATATATATAAACTAAAAAAAAAACATACACGCCGAATTGAGAACATCCTCTTTTGAAATCTTGATGTCGGTTAAAAATCAAAGATCATGAAAATCGGTTCAGCCGTTCTTGAGTTATAAATGGTATATAGCGTTTTGTTATACCACGTTTTATGTCACGTTCCGCGGGAATGGGATAAAAAGTATCCTATGTCCGTCTTCTTGTTCTAAGCTACCGCCCCACCAATTTTCAGCCAAATTGGTTCAGCCATTCTTGTGTTATAAATAGTGTAACTAACACGACTTTCTTTTATATATATAATATAAAAGATTGTCTACGGACATAAAACATACAGCCTTGGCCAGAAGTGTTGAGCGCCCTTGCGATTTTCATACAAAACTCGAAGCTTTAGTCCAGCGTTTCTATATTTTTAATTCAAACTGAACAGGCATGTTTTGTTGAAGTTAATAGTAACTGCATAGAATATTTGCAATTTATCCCACCGACCTAATGCCCGGAATACACGAGGCTAGTTTTTCAAGCCAGTATAGTAAGCTAGTGCTAGTAAGCTAGCAAGCTAGTGGGTCTATCTTCGTGTATACAAAACTAGCTTAACTTTCAGGCTAGTAAGCTAGTGCTGAAGCCAGGATAGTTTTAATAGCTTGCCGTTCTATTTTTTGAGCTAGTAGCGCCCCCCACCACCGATTTCGCTAGCCTGGCTTGTGTACTATCATCGTGTGGCCGGCGAAGCTAGTATCCGTCCGGCTAGTGCGCAGTGACCACGTGCTTTTGTTTGTGTTTTGCTTTTGGTTATGTTTGCGCATTTTCTGCTACAAAATGCCGAAACTTACTAACGAGATTAATTTAAAGTTTGTGCAATTATATATATATATATATATATATAATAATTATATTAATATGTAATATTATTAGGAGGAATCTTTATGGAACGCTAGCATTCCATCTTATAAAGATAAGTCTATGCGAGATTCCGCATTACAAAAAATATGTGGTGAATTATTGAAAATGGGTATTCAAATGAATATCAAAGATGTTAAAAATAAAATCAAAAACCTAAGAGCAACAGCAAAGTCAAGAATTGTCAAAAATTTATAAATCAATGTTTCCTTTCAATGCGTTGTAGATTTCAACAGATACTTCTGGTATAAATTTGCCTACGGCACATCTTAAAACCCGATAAAAGTGACTGAGCCTCCTGTAACTCGTGCCGGACGAAAGGAAATCTAAAGTGATCTCCAATTTTATTCTTGCTGGTAACGCCTGTCTCATAATGGTATCCATTCGTTGTATTTTCGGCGTTACAAGACTCAACAGAATATCGAACATATCAGGCGTCATTCGCAGAATACTTTTGTACTCGCCTAGATCTTCATTTCGGAGTTCTTTTAAAAGCAAAGCAGATGATCCACGTTCACTCCTCCTTAAAATCCAAGGTCTTGTCCATACACGTTTTTCTAATATATCTTCAAGTAATTCATCTAATACAAATTTACATAGTTTCCGAAGTAATTGTTTCAATCGTACTGTGTTCTTTTTACGAATGACGTTCATATTTACCGACGATTTTTTTACGACACTACGATACTGTGCAATGGTACTGGCACTGTCGAACTGACTTAAAATTACTGGCATCATGTAGACAGCACTAGCCAGTGTTCAAGCGAGGACAGTTTTACTAGCTTCCTAGCTTACTAACTAGCTTACTATACTGGCTTGAAAAACTAGCCTCGTGTATTCCGGGCATTAAGTCGCATTTTTGTGACCTTAAGTTTTCATGTTTTATATTTACCTTGAAATTGTTATTAAGTGAAGTTTTCTAGATATATAAATGAAATGTAACATTTTACGTCACCGTACATTGTTATTATTGGGAAATAATACTTAACATCAAAACTGTAAACAAAAAACTGCTATGCTCAATACTTCTGGCCAAGGCTGTATACAGCGAAAGGACAACGTCGTTGCTGACGCTTTATCTAGAGTTGAGATAGTCGATTTTCAAAATATTGCAATAGACTTTTCTTTGATTGCGAAGGCACAACACAAATATGACGACTTGTAAACATTATTACAATTCACCATTAAATTATGACAGACAATGACAACAAACAGTCAAACACAAAAATAAAATAAAAGTTTATTTGAAAATGGTAATACAAACTCGGCTACCGGCGTTTATGTATTGATCTTGAACAGACTCGTCGTGCCAATGTTACGAATGCTTCAACTCAATTTTATAACTACCCTCATTTAAATATTGAGCTGCTACCCACTTTTAAATATTGAGCTCGAACAGGCTTGTCATATCAATGTCAATAAACAAAATGGCCGACATGGCCGGCTTTTAATTAAGGTCATATCACGGATCAGAATACAATCCGGATAGTACTTTTACTATATTCCTCTAACCACAGTTGAACCTTATTACCGAGCAAAACAGTCGTTCATAGGTCACTAGTAAAAAGTAATAAAAACGGTCCTATAGAGAGCATAATGTAGGGGGCGGTGTCTCACTCGCACAATGCTGCCAACTTATGAAACTTACCAATGTGGTTTTATTTATATACATTTATTTTAGTAACACACTAGAAGTTACTTCCTACTTATAATAATTTATTGCAAGATTTTGAATTAATACTTTGTTCCCTTTTAGCTGCTTTGAATTTTTTTACGACGTAAATATTATTCATTCAATAAATTAAAGAATTGCAATTAATATTGCAGACAGTAGTAAGTTTTGTAATATTTAAAATACGGTCTGGTATCCCCATCCCATCAGTCCCATCACTGACATAATATGTCACTGATATTATTTCAAATGACGCCGCTCAGCTCAACAACATTTCGTAACAACATTTTTAAGTAAAAATGGTCAAGATATGTTGTGTAAAAGGGTGCAGGGGTGAGACTTTACAATAAAGTAGACTTTCCTTTCACCGGTAATCCACAATCATTCAATTTTACGATTTAACAACAAGTTAAGATTGTCAAACAATAGGGTGACTATGATGTCGGCAAACTGCGGGTCGGTTTTGCTGTTTTTACAGAAATGTACATAAGTACATGGTCTGTTCCTAAGTATTACTTACACAGGACAGGAGTGGCCCGCGGATCTTTTTAGGCCCTTTCGAAAGGGTCCTAAAATGGCACAAGGCCATACAAAAAATTGTAGTAGTGGCAGTATAATAAATAAATCAATAAATATTATGGGACAATCTTACACAAATCAACCTAGTCCCACAGTAAGCTCAATAAGGCTTGTGTTGTGGGTACTAGACGACGATATATGTAATAGATATATACATATAAATACTTAAATACATAGAAAACATCCATAACTCAGGAACAAATATCCGTGATAAACACACAAATAAATGCCCTGTCCAGGATTCCAACCCGGGACGTCCTGCTTCATAGGCAGGGTCACTACCGACTAGGCTAGGAGGCCGTTAAAATAGACTTTATAGTACAACATTTGTACAACAAAGAAAAATACAACAGGAAGAATATACAATATTTTTACATGGAAGAGATCTCTTCCAGTCAACCATTGAGCAGTTTGATGTATTGCTGTTTTCTTTATATACCTTTAAGTATATTAAAGTCGGAGAACTGTCCACATCAGATATGACGCAATAGTGAGAGCCACGAACCCCCTGTACTTACTTAGTTTTAGTTTGCTATACTAACTATCCCCGATTTTAAGACGCGGACATCTGGCAATTGTTCATCAGTTCTAGGTTTGATGCAGTGCAGTATCATGTAATTAATAAGATTATATCGTTTTCAGGAGTTTCTGTTGGGGTAAAATAGTGCAAAATGACGTTACGTTAATGTATTGTTTGTCGCCTACCTACTGTTTTTTTCCCGTAGCGATACGCAATGTTTTTACTTTTTTGTTATTATATTAGCGATAGGCTTCGACAGTTTTTACCTATTAACTGAAATATTTTGCTGGTCTGTCACTCTGACGTCCTCCGATAAATAGCTGCCAGATGCCTGGATCTAGCAATAAGTTTAAAATAGTAAAGTAATTAGAGGGGTTCCCTGCTCCCACCATCGCGCCAACGTATCTGAAGTGGCCAGCTCCTTAAGTCAGTAGAATGTATAAGTTCCCATATGAACTATGAGACTTCTCTTTCTGGACAATACTTACTAGACGACAAGCATATTTTATATTTGTCTTCATACTAGCCCAATCCCACATACATCATAGTACATATGGTCACCCTACTTAGAATGAGATGCAGCCCCCCACATTACCCTCTCTTTCAGCCTCACTTTGTGGTCGAAGTATGATCTTCAGATTGTATTTAGCTTCATGGGTCATATTTGTTCTTTGAAATCAAGGGTTTTGTGACTTTTTAATACTTATTCTGTTAACCAGGGCTGTGACCATTCAAACTAATCCGAAATCATCTAAATCGGTTTAGCCGTTCTCGAGTTATAAACGGTCTTACTAACACCACTTTCTTTTATATATTTAGAAGAAGATTGCAAAACCTAACACCTAAAACAGAAAATGAATAAAGAAAATATATACTAATACAATTTGTGGGTTTAAATTATGTATGGTGGGCAGCAAGGGTTAAATAACAGGTTTATATTTTACTAGCTACCCGCCCCGGCTTCGCACGGGATAAAAAATGGTTATTGTGGGTTATCCCTAAGAGAGAGACATATACCATTGCGGACTTTTTTGTAGAATACTGTAGTACATTATTTTGATCTATCTCTTAGGACTCAGCCAGAGTTTGTAATGTATGCGCAAAAAATGGGTTTATTTCACATTAGAAACCTCTAAAATCATCAGTGTTTCTCTACTATATTATGCATGTATTATACATATAAACCTTCCTCTTGAATCACTCTTATCTATTTAAAAAAAACCGCATTATCTAATCCGTTGCTTAGTTTTAAAGATCTAAGCATACATAGGGACAAAAAGCGGAAAGCGAATTTGTTTTATACTATGTAGTGAATAGTGATGCTAAAGTTTGAATAAAGTGACAATACATTGATATACTCCGCAGACCATAGACACTGTAACAATACACTCGCGATCAAAAAAATCGACTCAAACTAATTTTTAATTTCATCGTTTAATATCTCAGGAACCAATCATGAGATCAAAAAAGCAACGGTACCATTTTAGAGCTAACAGTGTCAGCTTTCAATACGAGCATGTTTTTCAGGCGAAAAATTTCAGTTCATGAAAAACAAGCTAGCATACCAAGGAGGTGTAAAATTTGGGTGCAAAAATGACCTTAACAACGAAAGAAAAAACATTTTCATGAACAATTTATTCTTATCTTTAATACCTGGTGTTACCACCAAAAACCTTTTTCACACATGCCATGCGTCTCTTCATTTACCTTATCAGCTTCCTGATGGTATCCTGGGGGCATGCTTCCCACTCTTCGACCAAAGCTTCTTTCAGGGCCAAAATTGTCTCCGGAGCAGGATTGCGAGCTCGAACCTTGCGTTTCAGGTAATCCCATAAGTGCTCGATAGGATTTAAATCAGGACTCAGAGGTGGCCACTTCAGAGTCGGGATGCCAACTGCGTCAAGGTACTCCTTTGTGACGCGGGCGGTATGACAAGGGGCGTTGTCTTGCATGAAATGGAACCCCTCGTCAAAGAACCCGGCGTAGGGGACGACATGGTCTTGCAGGATGTCGGTGATGTACCTGTCTGCATTCAAACCACCGCCTCGACCCCCGCCATCAACAAAAACCAGCTCGGTCCGCCCCTCCATGGAAATCCCCGCCCACATCATGACGGAACCTCCACCGTAGGCGACTGTTTCAGCGAAGCAACACTGGGCGAACCTCTCTCCAGGTCTTCGGTACACCCGTCCTCTTCTGTCGCTGCCATGGAGACACACTCTGCACTCGTCGCTGAAGAGTACGCGGCTCCATTGGTCGTAGGTCCAATTTTCGTAGGTCGCCACGAATTCCTTCCGAGCGTCCCGATGCCTCTGAGTCAGTTTGGGCCCAGTAGCAGGTCTTCTTGGGGTAAGGTTGGCTTCCTTGAGTCTCCGCCGAACTGTTGAGGTGCTAACAGGCACAACCCGGTTCCGCATCAGGTCTTGCTGGATGGCAACAGCGGTACGGTGGCGATTACGAAGACTGGAGGTGGCGATGAAGCGGTCATCCCTCTCCGATGTGCACCGCTGACGGCCAGATCCTTGTTTCCATTTCAAGGTTCCAAACCGACAAAACCGACGATAAACTCTGGAGACAGCAGACTGGCTTAAATTCAGCTGCTCAGCAACAGAACGCTGCGAGAATCCTCGATTCACCAAGGTGACGACTTCGGTGGCTTCAGCTTCGGTTGTATCCATTTTTCGAAGGTGATTCCGGTGTAAGATTGCGAGGAGATGTGCACTGGTCAACTTCTGATAAGCGAATGATAAGAAATAACACCGGTTTTTATTGGTCTCAAGAGGGCACAACTCGTGCATATCATAACCATGTAAAATGCCATTTTGTACAAAAACTGCGATAACCTAAAAACTACGCAACTGAGATCGATGTCTTTTACTGTTTTTTGTAGCTGAATAAATTCGTAATAAAATTGCATTCAAAGTTTTATTAAAATATTTCCCGCTTTCCGGAAATACGACCAAAAGTAAAAAATGTTGCTTGAGTCGATTTTTTTGATCGCGAGTGTATTTATATGAAAACTTTGAAATGGATCTGGGAGGCAGAAAATGAAATCCGTTTGCAATGTAATTTGAAGGATAACTAATACTTTTTTTTCTCCATAAATGAGTGATCCACCCTACTGTTCAGCCTGAAAAATAAATTAATATATGATACATTTCAAAACATTACCTTCCTCTGTTATCAGTAAAAAATAAGCAAAGGATTCCAGCACAAAAGCATCAAGTTCTCTTCACTGAATTATAAATAATTATTTCTCCACTGTGCTCGGAAATGTTCACCTTACTGTAGTAAAATTAGTACGTGAAGTTCGTCATTATTTACTAATACAAAAAAAAAAAATTAAAAATCATTATTGTCCTGTTTTAGCGGACGACAAGTTGTACTTGCCGTCCGCATTGTTTTTTACCTTTTAAACATTTCATTCGACTAAGAAATATCTTTATCTACACTCATATTGTAAGTTCTCTAAAACGTGTTCGAAAACGGTAGGCAATGGCTAGCATTACTACGACCGATTTTACTATGATAAGCTTTTTATCCGTAGCAGTAACGTAATTTTAACTTTTCATGCTCAATTATTGATGTGCTATGAGTTTTGATAACATAATGTACACCTGCACCCTCCCGGGGATCCGCCGACAGCCCGACACGCGCCCGCGCGACCGCCGGTTGGCCATGGTGGCGGTGCGATGGCGGCCATTCTATGGTTTCCAAATAAGGCATTTAGAATAAATAATATGAGTGTAGATAAAGCAGTGTATGCAACTGTACGTAATTAGGCCTTAAAACACTCGTGTGATCTTATTATGAAATTCGCCTGCGGCTCATTTCATAAAACCACACTCATGTTTTAAGGACCCTTATTACGTAACAGTTACATAAACTACTATTTCAAACAGCCAACCGTCTGAACGGCAATCCCTTCAAACAATAGGATAGAGCGAGATAGTCAGATCAAAAACCTTGGTTGTCTCGTTCTGTGTCATAGCTTGCGGGACCACCGCGTCTGATCGTGCGAATACGGCTTCATATAATCATAGACAAAACAACTTTTTTTAAGGTTTAAGCTTTTACAGTTGTGTGGAAGGAGCATATTAAATACTGTCTTAAATAGTTTTTGACGAAAATTGATTTTTAGGGTTCCGTAGTCAACTAGGAACCCTTATAGTTTCGCCATGTCTGCCCGTCCGTCCGTCCGTCCGTCCGCGGATAATCTCAGTGACCGTTAGCACTAGAAAGCTGAAATTTGGTACTAATATGTATATCAATCACGCCGACAAAGTGGTAAAATAAAAAGTGATTTTTTATTATGGTAGGGTGATTGTGCTCGTTTCCCGTCCATGGTCAGTTTCCGTCCACCTGACGGTTCTGCTACAAATATATGGGGAAAACTTGAACATAAATGAATTTTCCTGCGGAAGTTTGGTCTTGTTGCGATCCATAATATCTAAGAAACAATTCTACTATCATAAAAAAGTAATTTGACAAATAGGGCCTTTAAAAATAAAACATTAATAGCCGCCTCGAATTCGGCCCTAGCAAATGTCATCGCAATGAAGAAAAAAACTTGTGGCGGGAAAAGTTTATGATGAGTTTTATTAATGATTTAGGCAGTGCACTAAATATGTTTGGCACGAATTATCTATTTTAAAGTTAATTGTACGAGATTTTACGTGGAGATTAAAGTTTTAGCATATAATTTATATATAATCTTTGTGGACGAAAACGGGCAGAGCAATTTGGCATATATTTCAGTTTTGCGACCACCTGATCCCGGAAACCCAAACAGCTAGGTAAATATTTCTAATGGTTATTTTACTTCAAAAGACGTAATTAATACGTAATATTGTAGTATAGTAATATTATATTAGATTATACACTTTCGTTTCTGTCCATTCCTCGTATAATGTTACGTAAATAAATGTAATAAATAAAACATTTAAATGACTTGAGCAAAGACTAAAACTAGCTCTTCTGTTGCATTGTTATCGTTAATATACGAGTTATTTGTGAGTAGACAAAACTATAATTAACATTAGAATGACCAAATGGTAGTAGAATAACAATTATAACCTCCATACTATGGCGTGCTCTGCTTATTTCACTTCAAAAGAAAGCTTTGTGATCGTGCCATTGCCATCGTCCGTATACACACACACACCCGTACATCTTTCACAATGAATATTATCCGTTATTTTCACTAAGCACTATCAGTATCACATCACCTTTATCTATTTACCGGCAATTAAAACCACACGAAAACACAAACAAAAACATGCGCTGTTAAATATTTGAACAAATACATCCGAAAAAAGGAAGTCTCGTGTTTTGAGCTGATTACTATGAAAAAAGCTACTTTTTTAAATAGTCGCATAACATTCGGATCTGATCGGAACCAATCGGAAACCTTCGGCGGCACGATTCCGGGTAAGGCACGACGACCCTTAGAGAATTCAACCAACCGGAGTCGCCATTGACAGGCGTTCCCCTCTGCCGAAAACATATGTATGACCAGTAACTGCAGTATGCTAAAATTAACGGAAATAAAGAAACACGGTGTTAATCCTTACTATCATTAGTTTTTAGGATTCCGTAGCCAAAATGGCTAAAACGGAAACCTTATAGTTTCGTGATGTCCGTAGTTCGTCCGTATGCGATGGCCATTTTTTATTTGAAGACTATAACTAATATTGATGAAATTCTAACAGAAGGTGTATTTTGTAAACCCCTACTTAGTATTGTAGTAAAATTGCTGAAAAAAATATTTTTAGGGGTGAGCCACAAGGGTTTTCCATACATGTAACAATTTTTTTTTACCAAATATCATCATGTTGCACATCAATCGATAGGACTTTAAAAATAACATTGAGGTTTGTTTTATCATTTTTTGATTAAGTGGATATTTTCAGAAATAATCGCCCTACTCAGTGGACGAAAACTAGCAGAGCCCAGGACGGAAAACTGACATTTATGGACGAAAACTAACGAATACCCCACTTTTTCAAATAATATTTTTTATACAAAATCTCGCAAGTATGGATAATTCTCGCGTAATATTAACATAAACTAGACTATATAAGCTACAAAATGAAATATAATACATTTAAGTAAGGGTACTTTAAGATATTCTTTTTGCATCACAAAGCTGGCAAAATCGATAAGTGGACGAAAAGGAGCACAATTACCCTACCTCCCCTATACGTAAAGTGGGGAGTGATTTTTTTTTTCATTTCAACCCTAACGTGTGATATATTGTTGGATAGGTATTTAAAAATGAATTGGGGTTTACTAAAATCATTTTTCGATAATGTAAATATTTTCGGAAATAATCGCTCCAGAAGTAAAAAAATATGCGTCCCCCCCCCCTCTAACTTTTGAACCATAAGTTTTAAAAATATGAAAAAAATCTCAAAAGTAGAACTTTATAAAAACTTTCTAGGAAAATTATTTTGAACTTGATAGGATGAATAGTTTTTGAACAAAAAATACAAAATAATTTCTGAACTAAGTTTGTAATTAAACCGTATAAGCAGGTGTTTATTGTACCTGTAATTTCTACAAAATTACAGTGAAATGACGTGCTTTCAAATAAAGTAAAAACGGTGAAAATCGGTTCACGCAATAAAGAATTATTCCATAAAAATCATCTTCCATACTTTAAGCTCGCGCGCAATAGTTTACTTAATTTGCCGATAGATGTCGCTGTACGTAGAACTCTCATATCATATCCTACATGGCGGTGTTATTAACTCTTAAGTGGGGACACTTACTGTGACGGACGGAAAACTACGGAACCCTACACTGAGCGTGGCCCGACACGCTCTTGGCCGGTTTTTAAATATTATTTGAATTAACTTTGGGAGATGATTGGCAGTATAGGTAGTGCTCTATACTAAAAAAAAAATATTGTAAAGGGAACCTAATTCATAAATTCATGATATTCAATGCTAATTTAAATATGTAATTTATTAAATTTACTTTATTTCCTCGCACATTTGGAGAAAAGCGTTATATATGCCTCGGCGGGAATAGAAATTCGTGGACTCGTCTTATATTTTCGGACTCAGCTGCGCTTCGTCCGAAAAAATCGCTCGTCCACGAATTTATCTTTCCCGTCCTCTGCAATAATGTACTATTGAAGGCCAATACGTAATTAGTTTCTGCTAAAGAAATCACTCTCAATGCAATCTGGATTTGGCATATAAAAGCAACAAGAAATATTTTAACAAGTACTTATATGAAGAAGTAACACCCACTTACTTAAGACTATTTTGGCAAAATAACATCAGTTGTGATGTTTGTTTACAACATGAAGTCACAAGGTCAAATGTTGAATAGACTTTATAGAGCTCTACTAATATTAATTATAAGGCGTGGCCATACCTGACGCACCGCCTCGCGAGGAAATTGCCGCGCGAGGCAGCTTGGCTAGTGTGGACGTGCCTCGCCCGAGGCAGCTTGGCTAGTGTGGACGTGCCTCGCCCGAGGCATTGCAGGTGCACGGGCGTTTGCCTCGGCCGAGGCACGTCCACAATAGCCGAGCTGCCTCGCGCGACAATTTCCTCGCGAGGCGGTGCGTCAGGTTTCGAGTTTGGACCCGCCTTTAGACATATACTGCCCTGCTAAGCCGAAAAGAGCTATCTCAAAATCAAATGCATTTAAAATGGAATTATGAGTTGTAAAATGTAGGGTGTATTTGCATTCAACTTTTTTTGAAGTAGTCCTATTCGGCTTAGATGGGCATTTACTCAAGGATATTAATAGTTATAACAAAAGACTGTCGCAGTTTAGCTAGTGTTAGAAACATTTTTTTATCAATATCGATAGCTGTGTAATACAAGAAAAAGACAATCCACCAAATTTAGTAGGAAACATGGACCAATCTATTCTCTTTTATAGGAAACAAATAATATCTAGACACAATTTATATTTTATCACTGCCATACATAATGTTATGAGTACTCCATATGACATTTGTCTTATGGAGTACTCATTTTATGAAATGTCTATTATTTCCAATGAGGTGGTAGTGGTACCTATAGTCACTTCATTCAAAGTTTTACCTCTTTATTACCAGACTATGGTAAAGCCAAAACTACTTAACATGATACATGTTAAGAGTTAGATGGATAACACATAAAACAATCTGTTCTAACTTATCACTTCTTTAGAATATTTTAAGTTAACTGTCGTAAATGATTATAAAATACATACATATATCGGCATGTTTTTTTCTAAATAAGAATACTCAATACCAATAAAAAAAAATCTCACACTAGCTTCAATATTCACTCTAACAATATGAGATGAGGAATGTAGAACTTATCTTAATAACATATTTTGCATATGTAGTATGAATGAAATTACATCATCAACATGGCATCATTGGCAACATATACCTACATTAGGCTATGTACCTACCTACTATTTATGCAAGAAATTACAGATGTATTTAACAAATGACTATTGTTATCATATTCAATGATATGAATATGTTTGTTGGCACTTATGCTGTTAAGGATAAGATTAAATTTGCTTAAACTTTAGATTTAGATTGTGTACACAAGTGGTTATCTCAGATAATTCAAAGTAAGCATAAATATACTTAATAAATTTAAGTGCTACAAAAGTTAAACCTAATTAAATTGCTTTTTTTTCCAGCAGGTTTTTGAGTGAACTTAAGTTTTATCAAAATCGATTGAACCGGTTCAGGGCTTTTCTTTAATTGTTAATAGTTGTTTTATTTGTTGTATGGCAAATTTATACACCATGTTATACATTTCCATAATAGTGTACCTTTATTTTCCAAAGTAGTAATGCAAGCGCTATACTGGCTATGGTTGGAACTTCAATCGCTAAATTTTCAGAGGCAAATATAAGAAATCTTACCGGTTTGCTAGGGTACACCTCCGAGAGATGGCCCTTCAACTGCTTCACCGTCCACGAAGATTGACAGTCAATATTCTGGTCCTCGATTTGTTGGTTTGGGGCCTTCACAATCAGCGTGACGTTATCAGGGATCATTTTCAAACATCCAAATACGACAACTAGTTAGATAATAATCCGTCGCGTGATTTATCACAGCAAAAAATAATACTTGCACAAAAAACTGAGCTATACATATACACTTCACATATAACTAAAATTTTTGAAGATGCAACGGGATAGTAAAACTTTTAACTGAGGAGCCACATGAACGGAAATATTATGAATAATTTTATTCGTTTTGATGTAAATAAATACTTCGTAATATCTGGGCCCTCCACTTGTCAATTTGGCTCAATATCTGTCGATTTTTCATTGGTCCAGCAATGACGGTGATAACAGACAGTTGTTTCCATTTTCGTATTTCTGGGCTTGTTATTGACGCGCGGTGACTAATTTTCGTAAAACGCAATCTTATTGGTTTTTAGGAATATGGACTAAGTAATCAAGAAACATTTAACAAGGGAAACATGCCAACTGAGCACAAGTGTTGTCACCAATTAAATTTTTTCATGTTGTGGGAACGTGGTGGGAACACAGGCTTTTTCGACGTTTTTCTTGTTGCTTTTCACGCATACTATCTATTTGTTAGTGATTCTATAATTGCTATTTTTCCCATTTTGTTTTAATGTTCTGTACTAGCTTATAATTATAAGCTCCATAATTTTCCACTTTTTTTAATTCTTTTTTTTTTACTTATTATCAGCCCATATTAGTCGGCTTAGAAATTTAAATTAAACGACTGCCAGTCGTGCGTGCGACGGAAATTGCTAATACGTATGGTACAAATAGCCGCATACGTTTTCAAATTTCAAAATGTCAATACAATCTGGCGATTTGTAATTTGTATTATATTGTTGTTTATGCGGGTTCAGCGGGTTTTCTAAATAAATCTCTACAGTTTCATCTTTTACCGTGTTACTCGTTTTTTGTGTATTGTTGATTCTGTGATTTTAGTACATAGGCATTTCATCAAATATTTTTTTGCAAATATATGCTAAATGAGCTAATGTAACCTAATCAAGTCATTTATTTATCAACATTTACAATAAACATGGGTGTTACAGTGTAAGTACAGTACAGTCTTTGTTAATTACATCGATTTTATGGATTATTTCTTTCAGTCTCAATGGAATAAATAACTATGGATCTCAAATTAACTTGTATGTTGTGTTATAGATTGCAGCAGTACCCAGTGCCGGAGAATAAGACGGCGACGTTTGTAATAGAGCTCCTGACAAGGCGCCTGCTGGCTTTGGGAGCTACGCAACAAGGACAGTTCTTAGTGGACTGTGAGAGCTATCTGTCGCATCCGCAAATGGGTTGGTCGTAAAATTAACAAAATAAGTTTGCAATTGCTGTTTGTCACTGGACAGAAAGAGTCCCTATATGTCATATACCCTATATAAAGGGAATGAGTATATATTATTTTAATCCTACACATAAGGCCTGTGCCCACTATTACATCCAAACCATGAACATGCCCGTCCTGACACATGCAAAAAAAGTGTTCTTGCCAGTCTGCATGTCGCAGTACGGTGATAGAATGGTGTCTGAACGGGGTGCAACCCCGTTTGAAACGGGGTCTAACCGCATATGCTCGGCGGAGTTTTTGCTATCAGTAAGAAGAAGTTTCGTTTTTTGTATGGCTATGAACAAAGTATGTATGGCGTATGAACGGCCTATGCACCGGCATCATGCGCTTTGCATATGGGCATAGACCGGTGTTGATATGTTGTAGTAGGCAACATCCAACATACTTTTTTTTTTTTTCGTGTTTGGTTGTGTTGGTGCCGTTTGGATGGAATAGTGGGCACAGTCTTTTTGGTTTGTGCTTGGTGCACAGCACAAATAGCAAAAATTTGTAATAAATGAAATCAAGGTTTTGGCTTCAAGAGTATTACATAAATATTGCAAGAGTATTCCATAAAAATCCTTAAGGTGTTGTTTCAAACCCAACAACTTTTTTGATGGGACCAACCTTAAATTCCCCAATTAGGGCTCTCCACAGAAAACAGGCGTCTGATCAACCAAAAAGTATGAAACAGACAAAAAATATTGCAGTTTCAGAATTGATCCCATTGTTCAGTATGGCCTACCTAATTATTTGACACAATATAGCTAAGAGTTGAAAAAACAGAAATTAGAATAGACCAAAATGACTCCTGGTTTTAAAGATCAGAAACACATTATTATTATTTTTGTCAACAGGCACAACTAAAACAGTCCACATCCTCCACAACTCTGAACAGCCCGCTTCTGTCTTCTCCATCCTAGAGAGTGGCACCAAAAACATCCATGTTATAGCCGACGGGCTGTTTGATCTACTGATGATGAAGCTCTCTCAGCACTATACGTCTAAGAAACAGACCAAGATTGAGAGCAAGGGACCTAGGTTTGAGCTGGGAGATTTCTGTGTGAAACTCGGGTCTGTAATGATGAATCAGAATTTCAAGGGTATTCTTATTGAGGTAAGCCACTTTAACTGTTTTTATCTTATGTATTTAATAAGAAATATGTTAAATGAGTAAGTATAGACGCGCAAAGAAAGATGATCATTTAAAAACATCTGTAGATATGTCAAGACCTTATATTATTGTGAAAAGTAGAATCTACCTCCTCATTAGGCGGGTCCACACAGGCCGAGGAAAATGCCGCGCGATGTAGCTCACCTATACCATGCCTCTGCTGGTAAACGAATGAGTGGCCTCGGCCGAGGCGCGTCTCCACTGCTTCTCGCGGCAACTTCGTCGCGAAGCTGTTTGGCCTGTGTGGGTTCATTTGTTATTTTATTATGCTCCACTTTTTTAGAAGAGGTCCCATTTGGTGGCAGGCACTTAGGATGTACAGTCGCCATCAAATATATCGGAGCGGCCAAGGTACTCAAAGATATCTGAACATGCACTTTATCGCCTTGACAATAGGTTCGTTGTTCAGATATTTGTGACCATCTTGGCCGCTCCGATATATCTGATGGCGACTCTATAGTGTACATGTTACAGATTCAATAATATCGTGTTCGATCAATAGAGGCGTAAACGACGAAATTCGATTTTGACTATCGTTTTCATATGAAAGTTACTTACAAATTAACTCCTCGCTCAATGTTATGCAATTACTAATAATAATGTATTATTATATTTATACATATGTATTTGTAAAATCTATACCAATACGTTACGTATTTATTAACACTACCTATAGTATCTAGGTTTAGTAACTTCTCCGTAGTTTTGCCGTCATGTACATACAAGTAATGTACAAATCTTTGTCTACCATGTCTGACCGATTTCTCTCAGTTGCTTAAAGGTTAGCTGGAAGAGATCCCTTAAAGGGATAAGTTCGCCTTTGTACACACTCACTATATTTTTGTTGGTCATGTATTTATTTTGTGCAATAAAGTGTTTTACTACTACTACTAATGAAAAACCATAATTCACCTTACAGGTTGAATACCGTCCCTGTGTAATGGCGAATGCCGTTTGGGGCCTTCTCCGCGAGTTCCTCCAGGGCCTACTGGGCCCCTCTGTGCCTGTGAGCCCTCCGCAGCACCTCCTCAGTCGCATGCACGAGATATACACGCCCATCGACACCATTCACCAGTACCTCGAGCACTTTAGCCAGTACAGGAAACTCACAGGCCTTCGGAATGCTTAGATCTGTTATTCTGGTTTTTTTCCTTGTTTTTTTTTTTAAAGATGGAAGTGAAGAATTTCTGTATAATCTGAAAATGTGGCAGGGCGGTGGCAACCAGATTAACCGGCGTCATTTAGAAAACCAGCCGCCATATTGAAGTATTGCTACATTTTATAACAATTGCCCCTGTTCCCCATTCATATAAGCAGCATAAATAAATATCGGAAACCTAATAAAATTACAAATCAGCAGAAAACAAATGAATACACTTAAAGGCAGCGTTGATATCGCTAATGAGCGAATTTCTTCCAGCAAAACTCAAATAAATTGTTGCTGTTTCTTGATAAGTTGTCTTTTATATTCTTTGCACTAGAGTTGCAACGGATATTTGTTTGGCCGGATACCGGGTATTCGGCGGATCCGTTCGGATGCGGACCAAAAAATCTACCTACCGTACAGTTAAGCTAAATTCGAGGACGCAGGCGGCACTCCATGCAGGTCACATTCACAACTTGTACAAGATTTTTTTCTATCTCCCTAAAGTTATGCCCTTTAATGAATGAAAGAATTACGTGACGTAATAATAAACTATATTAATAATTAGTAAGTTAAGTATGGTTTACTACGTATTCATCACGTTTTTAAACTTGACCGGACTTAGCCGGATAGGCTACGGCCTACGGTACGGTATACGTACCGGATACTGGCCGGATATCCGTTACATCTCTAGGTACTTTGTATATGTATTCATACTAGGGTATATGATTTTTTTATGACTGATAAATCTGATTATTTATGTAGATTAGGCTAATGTACGTAAATAGTAATGTAAGTAGGTACACTGTTGTTAATAAGTAAATAGTTATTTTTGGAATGAGTTTTTTTATGTAACTTATCATAGATCCTTAGAAAATAAAAATAAAAGTTTTTCAAAATATACCGTATGATAGAACTTTATCCGTGTGATTGATATATCATTCGGGATGGATCGGAAGGGTTTGTTGCAAAGATCTGAAATATATTTTTGTTATAATTTAAAGGATGAACATTATTTATTTATGAAAAAAATATAAATAGGTACAATGAACAGTAAACTTAAATATAAATAAAAACTAATCTTAAATAAACAACCTACTAAAATAACCAATCCCCGCGGTATGGTACCGAAGAGGCTGGCAGCTTTCCTATCTGTATGGCAATAAGTACCAATCGTTGGGCCAGGAAGATTTCAGGTCTACTAAATCGCCGTCATTGAGTGCGGCGTGCCTGGACCCCGCGCTCCTCTGACAAGACAAACCGTGGTGCCTGAGGACGTCTACATCTGTGCCGCAAGGGCACCTATGCGGTGTGCAAATCCGGAGTCCGGACGCCGAGCCGTAGACAGGCCGCGACGCACAGAGTGTGGGGAGCGTGCAGGAACCGGCACCGGCTTTGGTCCCCACAGCTAGGAGTCTGGCACGTTTGGAACCTGAGCTGTGACTAAGGAGTGTCATAAGTAATTTTCCATAAAATAAATAAAAGTTGCTAGAAAATTTGCATTGCCGAAACAAAACGCACAATATGTAGAACTGTCACTGTCAGATGAGAAGTTTCTCAAGTTTCATACTTTTTTTTTTTTTTTTTTTTTTTTTTCAAGAGGTCAAAATATAATCTAGTATGATCGTAAAGAGGACATGCCAGTAGAATATGATTCAGATCCCCTTCTCCCAGCCCGCACTCGCACAAAGAGGAGTCCCGAGCATGGATTCTTTTCAAATGAACGGGGGAACAGCAGTGGCCTAGTCTCATTCGAATGATTGTGGAGCAGAACTGTTTTGGGATAAAAATCTTAGCAAACCAAGGCTTTCTTGTTACGTTAGGTTGAACTAGAAAATAGGGTTTAATTTTGCTCCGATTATAGGCAGTCCAGTTTGAGGACCAGGCCTGGGTTAGCCATCTGGACGCCAGTGTAAACAAATCGGAGCAGTAGTTCCTAAAGGGGGTTTTGTCACCACAGATCACTGCCTCTTTGGCAATCTGGTCGGCCCGTTCGTTGCCCGAGACCCCTGAGTGGCCAGGGATCCAAACCAGGGCAACCTCGAAACCCTTTCTTTTGCATGTTAATAGGTTTTCTTTAATTTGGAATATGATTGGATTATGGGATTTTACTGAAAAAGGATTAGCCAACAAAGCTTGTAAACAGCTACGGGCATCCGAAAAGATGATAGTTTTCCTTAATTTGAAGAGTAAGATAAATTTTACGCTCTCTAAAATGCCAATACACTCTCCAGTAAAAACTGATGTTTCAGGGGGACACTTAATTTTTTGGACTATATTATATTGCGAATGGAAAACTCCTATTCCCACACAGCCAACCGGGGATAGTTTGGACGCATCACAGAAAATTGAATTCCAGTCATGCCATTCACGTGAGAGGATCTGACGAAGGTAATCATCAGCATGAGGGTCACCATGGCAGATATCAAAATTAAGGATGACACGAGGGTGGTAAATGATAGTCTCATAGTCAAATTCAAACAGAGGGAGTCGAAGGGAATGAAAAACAGGGTCTTTAAGAGATTGAAACTTTCTTAGACTATTAACAAGACAAGGTTGATTATCAAGATTTAAGGCGGTCGTTGCTTTAAGATCATATAAACGATGGATGATGGGGTGATACGAAAATTGTAGGCAGCGGAAAAAATACCTATCTGCCAGAAATTGGCGACGTAAATCCAGTGGAGGCTCTGCGCATTCCACCTGCATAGCTTTAATAGGGCTAGACCTCATTGCACCCAGAATAATTCTCATAGCCTTGGATTGGATTAGGTTCAACCTGTTCAATCCAGCTCTGTTTCCCGGCACTAATAAATGACATCCATAATCCAGTATACTGCGTACTGTGGCATTATAAATTAATCTAAGGGAAGTAGGGTGACCTCCCCACCAGACTCCCGCAAGGCATCTTAGTGTATTGAGCCCACGCTCACACTTTTTAACTAAATAATCAAAGTGCAGATTCCCGCTTAATTTCGAATCGAGATGAATCCCTAAGAATTTATAAGAGGAGCGAACAGGTATACTAGTTTCATTGATTGATATATCTAAAGCAGGCACGTTTCTTTTACGGGTAAAAACAACTGCGCAGCATTTGGATGGAGAAAGGGACAAACCATTTTTATAGAGATAGTTATTTAGCGATCGGAGGGAATTATTAACTGAGGCGCATGCAGATGTTATATTTTTGTTTGAAGAGTAAACTAATAGGTCATCAGCATATTGGAGGACTCGACAGTCAGACACAGAGTCTTCCAGGTCATGTGTATAAAGATTGAATAGTAAAGGACTTAAAACAGAACCCTGTGGAAGCCCCCGCCAAACCAGTCTCGTAGGTTTGATTTCGGGATCTTTACCCCGGAAGGAGATTTGTCTTTCGCAAAGGAGGTTACCCACGAGGCAGGCTAACCTTACTGGGATTCTTAGTTTATATAGTTTTTCTCTAAGGATTGGAATCTGAACATTATCATAGGCAGCTTCGACATCCAAGAAAGCGGCAACAACCGAGGCCTTATTTGAAAAGGCAAGCCTGATATCAGACGTAAAAATGGCCAGGTTATCAATTGTACTTTTTCCCTTCCTAAAACCGAACTGAGATTTTCCTAGTAGATCATGACTTTCAAGGAACCATTCTAGTCTATTTTTGATGAGGTGTTCTAAGATCTTTGAAAGGACGGAAGATAGGGCTATAGGGCGATAAGAGGTTGGGTCATTAGGGTCCTTTCCTGGTTTAAGTATAGGCATAATAAGTTGAGATTTCCAGGATGAAGGCGGTTGGCCTGAAAACAATATACAGTTAATTAAGCCAAGGAAATATTTGAGAAAAGAATTGCCAGCTTTAGCTAGAAAGGAGTACGGGATGCCATCATGACCTGGGGCTGAGTCTTTTACCGCTCCGAGCACATTTTTGAGTTCTAAGAGAGAGAATGATTGATCTAGGGGATCAGATGACTTATTATTCAACAGACTTATAGGGGAATCATATACACCCGGGACATATGGGGGAGCTATTTTAGTTAGGAGCGATTCAGCCCATTTTAAAGTGATAGGGTAAGGGCAATTATGGGAATTATAAGATTTCCTAAATTTTCGGATGTTATCCCAAACAATAACATCAGGAGTGGAAGGACTTAATGAAGAGCAGAAAGATTTCCAACCTTCAGCCTTTTTGTTATTAAGCAGAGTCTTAGTGTCAGTCATAGTTTTGGACAAAATTTCAAAATTCTCGGACGACATATTCTCGGTATACGACCGTTCGGCTTTCTTTCTAGTCTTGACGGCTTTAGTGCAGTCATTATCCCACCACGGAGGTGATGGCAACTTCCCTACAGCAGTATTTTTAAGAGGGAAGACTTTATCGGCTGACGTCTTAATAACATGAACAAGGGCATCTGAGCAGATATCTATTGAGTTTGAGGAAATCGGTGGTAAATATGGAGTTTCGCGATCTAGATTTTTTTTGTAGCTATCCCAATCTGCGCCATTAGTATTATACAATAAAAGCGGCCTTTTTACAGATGGTCTTTTATTAGAAACAAAAGTAAAACGAAGTAAAACTGGAAAATGATCGCTTCCATAAGTACTGTCCAAGACCTCCCAAGAGATTCGAGATGCAAGAGACGGAGAGCTAAGAGATAGGTCTACTGCACTCGTTGCTTGGTTAGGTAGGGGGCGTCGAGTGGGAGAGCCTGAGTTCAGTAGACATAGGTTGCACTTGTCCAAAATTAATGATAAAAATTGCTCACTGAGGGCGTCGTTCTTATCACAGCCCCATAAAGCGTGGTGTATATTAAAGTCACCGAGTATAACGAGAGGTTGAGGGAGGGATTCTATTAAATCCTTAAGCGATTTAAGGTTATTATAAGAGGGAGAGGGAATATAAATGGATAAGAATGTTACATTTTCCACTCGGGCACAACATGCATTGAATTCAGGACTATTTTGGGATATAGGGATGGGCATGTAAGGAATGTGGTCTCTAATAAACAGGGCACATCCAGCTCGACCATCTTGTCGACAGTCCATTAGAGAGCAATAGCTGGGGATTTTAAAAGAGGAGTTATGTTTGAGCCATATCTCTGATATGGCAAGGATAACCGGGTTGAATTTATTAGTAAGGAACAGTACTTCTTGTTTTTTATTATGTATGCTGCGACAGTTCCATTGAAGAATTACCTGCTCCATTATTAGAAGATAACAAATTTGAAATAAGAGGTGCGACGTGGGATAGCAAAGAGGGCAGAGGACTGGTAGGGGAAAGTATTTTAATAAAGGAAGAGATCAGTTTTATTACCTCCGTAATTTTCATATTTTCATTAGTCGGGTCTTCTTGTGTGCAGAAAACAGGCCTGGACTCAACAACCGGGTCTCTAATTAGGGCTTCATGGGCCTTTCGGTCGTAACCTTTCTCTAAGCGGGGGGCGACGCGGGGTTGTCGGGTTATAGTTTTTTTGTAAGAGATTATTTGAGGCGCTGCTACATTCGCATAAGATTTGTTGCTGACCTTCGCATGTAAATTGGCTGCATCAATGTATGATATATTCTCGTTCGTCATAGTCTTTTTAATGTTTGTTTGGCGAATATATTCGGGGCAAGACTTACTGTTGGCCATGTGACCTGTCCCTAAGCCCCGAGGGCAGTTAATGCAATAAGGTTCTATATCTTCATTGCACGAGTCACCTGAATGGGATTCGCCACATCGGAAGCACCGAGGAAGGGATCGACATTTCTCTTTTGTATGGCCAAAACGGCAGCAGTGGAAACACTGGATAGTAGGGTACTGATATTGTTCCACCGGTAAAGAGTTTAAACATAAGTAAACTCTCTTCGGTAGGGTTTGTCCATCAAAAGTGATAATTACCGTCTCAGACGGAAGCCAAGAGTAGGAACCGTCAGGCTTGGATTTTTTAAAATTAAGGCGTCTAATCTTGATAGGGACAGGGTCACCTGAGTTTATTGGGACCTTGATGTTTTCAAGGATCTCTTCCGGCGACCAGTCGTTAGGAACTCCGCGGACTAACCCTTGTCTTGTTACATTGAAAGAGGGCACAAATGCCTTATAATTATTATGAGTTAGAGTAGTGGACTCCAGGAATAAATTAGCATCCTCGGCTGAGTGAAAATTCAGAGAAACTCGGTTTCTACCGATCCTTTTGACTGAACCCTCCACGATATTTGGGAACTCCCTTTTTCGGTTTTGTAGGAAGCGCCCGAAAGCTACTGGGTGGAGTGTGATTCCTGTATCTGGTGCGGGTTCGAATTTTTGTACATGGACCAAAAATGGACCTTGGTCATTATGAGAGTATTTGGGGCGGCCAATTGGGGTAAAAGTAGATGATGGTGTTTGTGAAGGGGTTTTGTTTCCTTGGGAATCATCAATCAAGTGTGCTGGGGGGGACGGAAGAGATTTTGATAAAGTCTGGACTAAGGATTTTTGGCCAGGTGGGATCAAAGTATCATCTGAACTACTTGACGAATTGTTTGAATCCATGCTCAAGTCATACGACCGATCAATGGGGCTGGGGGACCTAGACCTGTCTCTATCCATGTGGTTGTCGTTACGTTTAGCCTTTAACCGTTTATCTTTACGGATCTCCCTTTCCCTATCATTTATACGGGTCTTTAAGGAGATGGGAGTTTCAGACGTGCATTTTTTTTCAAAGTTTTCATGTTGATCTAAACTAAACCTAAATTGACTGAGTTTCCCATCTTCCAAATCAGTATCCTCATTCATGAGGACGTTGATTTGGTTGCCATGGGCAACCCTCTCAAATCTAAGATCGCTATTATATTTATATGTTTTACTACTATATATACTTAATTAATACACCTTACCGAAAAGATGGAAAAGCAACTAAGATAAAGGAATTTAGTTGGAACTTTCACGCAAATAAGTGATTATAGACAACCAAAATTCACATTAATTTGAAACTAGCGCCTATCCGCCATCGACACTCTACCGGCCCTACTCGACCTTTTCAGCTAATTTTAAAATTCCTTTCCCTACTTCCGTCCTGGAATTATTACAAACCAAAGACAGACAAACCTTACTGGCTCTAGTCTCTTTCTTAGACTTGAATAAATTAAAACTTTAATATTAATATTATAACATAGTATACGGATTATATATATTTTTTAATTTATATCATTATTGTACATGGAAAAGCAACTATATATCTGCTATTTATATTTGATCAATCTTTTTATATTTATGCCATATCGACATGACGCTGGCTAATGTCATAAAAGCCATATATAAAAAAAAAAAAAAAAAAAAAGTTTCATACTTCATTGACTTTGTTTTGAAATCGATTGAATTAAATTTATAAAACTATGTCGCTATTACAACAAATTCCGTACAAGGAATATGCAAAAGTAATTGCAGCACTAACGCTAGAACAGTGTGAAGTAATTGCAAGTCTTGCTAACGTAGAGTAAGTTGATACTAAAAATTACTTGTTATGTACAAGGAAAATCATATTATATCAGTAAATTTTACATCACATCAACTCATGCAGCCATTTAACGTCTTTTCTAGAGTACGTTTCACGCAATCATCTGCGCCAGGAGAGGTTATATTAAAAGCTCTGGACAGAAGCGGATGTTCCGTACATAAGTACAGGGAACTCCTTACAACTGCACTCAACAGAAAAGTTATCAAAACTTACTACAGGCCTGAAGCTAAAGTAGCCGTCCTTATAGCCAACGACAAATACCAGCATTTATCTAAGTTAATCACCCCGTCTATAGATTGTGACTCGCTGGCGACTCATTTTAAAGATATGGGTTTTATTGTGGTGACTATAAGTAATACTGTCAGCAAAGATTTGAAGAAAATTCTAGATGAACTTTTTGATTTGATACCAGAGAATAGTTATTGTAAGTATTTGATAACAGAAACACACAATAGCAGTAAACTGCAATAATCTACTAGTTTTAACAATCCGAAACATCCAGAACATAAAAAAAATTGGGCCATAAGTAATGGTAATCGTATCATCATCATCATCATATCAGCCGAAAGATGTCCACTGCTGAACATAGGCTTCCCCCAAAGAGTGCCACAATGAGCGGTCCTGCGCCACCCGCATCCAGCGGACTCCTGCGACCTTCACCAGGTCATCAGTCCACCTTGCGGGGGGTCTACTCACGCTGCGCCTTCCGGTTCGTGGTCGCCACTCGAGAACCTTTCTGCCCCAACGCCCATCGGTTCTACGAGCAATGTGCCCTACCCACTGCCACTTTAGTTTAGCGATTCGGAGGGCTATATCGGTTACTTTGGTTCTGCTGCGGATGGCCTCATTTCTGATGCGATCACACAGAGACTCCAACCATAGCCCTCTCCATTGCCCTTTGGGTGACTTTGAGCCTTCTTATGAGGCCCATTGTAAGCGACCACATTTCAGTTCCATATGTCATCACTGGCAACACACACTGGTCAAAGACTTTCGTCTTGAGACACTGCGGAATATTGGACAAAAAGATGTGCCGTAGCTTCCCGAACGCTGCCCAACCGAGTCGGATTCGTCGATTGACCTCTTTCTCGAAGTTGGATCTACCTAACTGGACAGTCTGTTCTAAGTATATATAATCGTCCACAACTTCGAGTGTAAAGTCTCCAATTGTAACGGGAGTTGGTGCTACATGGGTATTTGACATGATCTTCGTCTTATCCATGTTCATCTTTAGACCAACTCGCTCGGAGGCTTTACTGAGGTCATCGAGCATCGTACTCAAATCTTCCATGGTCTCAGCCAAGACTACTATGTCGTCAGCAAACCGAAGGTGAGTGATGTACTCGCCGTTTATGTTGATGCCTAGCCTTCTCCAGTCCAGAGTCCTGAAAACATCCTCCAGTGCAACGGAAAACAGTTTAGGAGAAATAACATCTCCTTGCCTGACTCCCCGCTGCAACGGAATAGGCTTCGAGTTCTGGTCAAGTATGTAATCGTATATTGGTTTTTAAAGTTGTCCACATAATTGTATGGGTAATTTCTGCAGAATACCACATTTTTGCTAACTTCCTATTTACATCTTAGGTCCTTAGCTCCAGTGTTGGCCGTTAATTTCAATTAGAATTGAAAATTGATCAATAAGATTAATTCCGTAACTAATCAATTACACTAACATCAATTTTTACTAACGTTAGTTCGCATTGATTTTGTGACGTCGTCAATTACACTAACCGTCAATTAGAATTAACCTATTAGTTACACTAACGTCTCGAAAATTTAATAAGAATTACAGTTCATTAGATTAACGTTAGTGTAACTAAATTAATCCTGTCATACACTAATCATTAATTTTAACACTGCATCTCGGGTTCGGAAGTCGGGACCAATATCACAAGATGGAGCTCATGCTGGACCCTAGGGCTACCTACTGGATCTCGGGTTTGGCGCATCATAGACTCATGCTGTTTGGGCTCATTCGACTTGTACTGATGAGCAGATGGTACCGGTATCAAAATCTGGAGCTCATGCTGGACCCTGGGGATCCCTACTGGATCTCGGGTTTGGCGCATCAGAGACTCATGCTGTTTGGGCTCATTCGACTTGTACTGATGAGCAGATGGTACCGGTATCAAAATCTGGAGCTCATGCTGGACCCTGGGGATCCCTACTGGATCTCGGGTTTGGCGCATCAGAGACTCATGCTGTTTGGGCTCATTCGACTTGTACTGATGAGCAGATGGTACCGGTATCAAAATCTGGAGCTCATGCTGGACCCTGGGGATCCCTACTGGATCTCGGGTTTGGCGCATCATAGACTCATGCTGTTTGGGCTCATTCGACTTGTACTGATGAGCAGATGGTACCGGTATCAAAATCTGGAGCTCCTTTTACTTTCTTAGTAAAAGTGAAAGTCAAAGTCAAAGTGAAAGTCAAAGCGAAAGTCAAAGTGAAAGTCAAAGTGAAAGTCAAAGTGACAGTGAAAGTGAATGTCAAAGTGAAAGTGAAAGTGAAAGCGATATCGATAGCGATAGCGATAGGGATAGAGTTAGCGAAAGCGATAGCGATAACGAAAGCGAAAGTGAAAGTAAAAGTAAAAAGGAGCTATACCGGTACCATCTGCTCATCAGTACAGGTCGAATGAGCCCAAATAGCAAAGTCGAAGTCAAAGTGATAGCGATAGCGATAGCAAAAGCGATAGCGATATCGATAGCGAAAGTGAAAGTAAAAGTAAAACTAAAAAGGAGCTATACCGGTACCATCTGCTCATCAGTACAGGTCGAATGAGCCCAAATAGCAAAGTCCCAAGCCCAAATAAGAAAGTGAAAGTAATCGCTATCACTTTCGCTTTCGCTATCGATATCGCTATCGCTATCACTTTCACTTTGAGTTCGACTTTGCTATTTGGGCTCATTCGACCTGTACTGATGAGCAGATGGTACCGGTATAGCTCCTTTTTACTTTTACTTTCACTTTCGCTATCGCTATCGCTATCTCTATCGCTATCGCTTTCGCTTTCACTTTTACTTTGACTTTGACATTCAATTTCACTTTGACTTTCACTTTGACTTTCACTTTGACTTTCGCTTTGACTTTCACTTTGACTTTCACTTTGACTTTGACTTTCACTTTTACTAAGAAAGTAAAAGGAGCTCCAGATTTTGATACCGGTACCATCTGCTCATCAGTACAAGTCGAATGAGCCCAAACAGCATGAGTCTATGATGCGCCAAACCCGAGATCCAGTAGGGATCCCCTGGGTCCAGTATGAGCTCCAGATTTTGATACCGGTACCATCTGCGCATCAGTACAAGTCGAATGAGCCCAAACAGCATGAGTCTATGATGCGCCAAACCCGAGATCCAGTAGGGATCCCCAGGGTCCAGCATGAGCTCCAGATTTTGATACTGGTACCATCTGCTCATCAGTACAAGTCGAATGAGCCCAAACAGCATGAGTCTATGATGCGCCAAACCCGAGATCCAGTAGGGATCCCCAGGGTCCAGCATGAGCTCCAGATTCTGATCCCGGTACCATCTGCTCATCAGTACAAGTCGAATGAGCCCAAACAGCATGAGTCTATGATGCGCCAAACCCGAGATCCATTAGGGATCCCCAGGTTCCAGCATGAGCTCCAGATTTTGATACCGGTACCATATGCTCATCAGTACAAGTCGAATGAGCCCAAACAGCATGAGTCTATGATGCGCCAAACCCGAGATCCAGTAGGGATCCCCAGGGTCCAGCATGACCTCCAGATTTTGATCCCGGTACCATCTGCTCATCAGTACGATTCGAATGAGCCCAAACAGCATGAGTCTATGATGCACCAAACCCGAGATCCAGTAGGGATCCCCAGGGTCCAGCGTGACTTCCATCTTAGGATACCGGTCCCATTGCTTATTAATACAAGCCCCCGAGTCCAGAGTCAAAATCGAAACAAAAATCAAAACCTCATAGCTTAACCTAAATTCGCGTTTAGTTAGGTAAATTATTAATGTCAATTACCAATTCAATCTACACTAAAAATTAAATTAATGTTTCAATTTTTGAGAAAGACTAAAAATTAAATATCTTCAATTATTAGTTATTCGCAAAGGATTAACACGTTAGTTACAATTAATTTCAATTCTAATTGAAATCAATTTGCACTAAACAATTAGTGTTCAATTTTAACTAACGTGTTTCAATCTTCAATTTTTAATTTTCAATTACACTAACGTTCGGCCAACACTGCTTAGCTCCATTGCCAAATGTCTCAAATCATATCAGTTTACTTGTTATATTATAGCCTTAACATTCCAGGTTTTATTTTCTATGCTGGCCATGGCTGTGAACTTTGCAACACAAAATGCATGCTTGGTGTTGACTGCCCGCCTGAAGGGATCCAGTTGAGCCACTGTGTGACAGAAAACTTTGTGCTGCGAGAAGTCAACAAGTGTAAGCCTGAGTTGAGCGTCATGATCATGGATATGTGCAGGCTTAGTTTAAACAGGTAACATATAATATAAGCAATTTGCTACCTGCGATATAAAGGAGTCATATATTTTTTGCTTTATCATTAACATTATAATACAGTATAAATGAGTGCCTATTCATGAACACATTTTAGTATTTGCTTCAAGGCACTAAAACAGGGTTTCCCAACCAGTGGGGAGCGCCCACTTGGGGGGCGTAGTGATACCAAGGGAGGGCACAGCAAGCACTTCCAGATTTAAACTATATCTGGCTGTACCGCGCGGTGCGTGTCCGGTATTGACTGACCATTGCAGCCCTGTAGTATTTTAGCATAAGATTGGGAACCCCTGCTCTAAAATGTAATCAAATATGTACTTCACCATACCCAAAGCTAAATGGTTTCTAATAATTAGCCCTAATTTCCATAACAAAAAAAAATACATTTTCAGGAGTACAAACCCGGAAATCTTCAATGCCATATCAGATGTTGAAGAATATACTATCCATAAAAATTTCCTTGTCGCATACTCCACTCAATCAGCTCACTCAGCATATGAAGTTTTACAGATAGAATGCTCCCAGAGTTTAGACAATGTTACATATGAGTTGAAACCAGGTGACACAGAGAAAATAGTGCCTCAAGGTAGCCAGTATGTAAATGCATTGTGTGACAGGCTAACGGACGGTTTGGATGTCAGTGCCTTGTTGGATAAAGTTCATGAAGGTAATTTCTTCATGTATACATGTATGGACATATGTAAAAATGTGTAAGACAAGCTTCTCATGGTTTTTTACATGTACCCAACGGACCCAACCAGTAAGGAATCCGATAAGCGGGCTCTCTGTTCGTAGGCGGTTTCCGCTACATACGAGGAAAACGCTAGGATCGGCTACGAGCGTAGCTCGTAGATAAGTGTGGTACGGAAATGGCATGGGGGCAGAAATCTCAAATAGAGTTCTACGCTCTTACTAATTTAATGGTAAAAAAATATTTTTAATTTCAGAGGTTGAGACTTCAATGAAGAAACAGAGACCTATTAAAGTTCAATGTGGAGTTGTAAAAAGGTCATTATATGATCCTGCATCAGGTATTTATCGCTTGTTTGAATTAAATTAAAAGCCAAGTCTATTAAAAACAACTGTCCATAAATATTAGAGATGCAACAGATCAGATAGTTGTGTGGCCGGATACCGGATATCCGGCGGACCCGTAGGCCGGATATTCGGCCAAAAGTTTTACCTAGAGTTACGCTAATTCGAGCACGCGGGTTGCTCTCCGTGGAGGTTGCAACTTGTTCAAGATATTGTAAGCTACAGTCGCCATCAAATACATCGGAGCAGCTAAGGTACTCAAAAATATCTGAACATGCACTTTATCGCCTTGAGAATAGTGGTGTTGTTCAGATATTTATGACCACCTTGGCCGCTCCGATATATCTGATGGCGACTGTACCTAAAGTTATGTCATTTATTGAATGGAAAAATCATGTGACGTAATAAACTAATATTAATAATTTACAAGTAAATTATTTGATTGTTTACTATGTATTCATCCCATTTTTAGGGTTCCGTAGCCAAATGGCACGCTTATAGTTTCGTCATGTTCATCTGTCCGTCCGTCCGTATGCCACAGTAATTTTACTCGGAAAGTATAAAACGTACCTATATTAATAAAATTTAGACTTTAGGTGTATTTTTGTATGCCGTTATTTAGTTATGAACTTTATCTACGTATACACCAATATCATAAATCCTCTATTCCGGCACGCGCCCGCGCGACCGCCGGCACAATCGAGTTGGCCATGGCGGGGCAATGTCGGTCTTTCTAATGGTTTCCGAACACTTCATTTAGGATTTATAATATGTGTGTAGATAAAGCAGTGTATGCAACTCTACGTAATTAGGCCTTATTACGTAACAGTTACATAAACTACTATCGTTAATATATCAGCATGTTGTAGATCAATCGACAGGTCTTTAAAAATAACATCGAGGTTTCCTTGAACATTTTGTGATTAAGTGAATATTTCCAGAAATAATCGTTTCAAAAGTCAGAAAAAGTGTGTCCTCCCCCTGTAACTTTTGAACCGTAAGTCCAAAAAATATGAAAAAAAATCGAGAAGATGCGCCTATTCACATACTTTCTACGAAAATTGTTTCGAACTTCGGTTCAGCCATTCTTCTTCTTCCATAGGCATTAGATACGACCTTTTGGTATTAGTTTGGTTCTTATTCCATTGAAGGTTCGGAACCCTCCCTTACGAGTGGTCCGACACGCACTTGGGTGCCCATAGTGTATCTTGTTAATATTAATATCGTTGTTAAATATAGACACTTCATAAAATGTGTTTGTTACAGGTGATAGAGCAGCATTATTTAATAAACTTCAAGAACTTTGCAAGGTTTATGAAGATCATTGCACAGTTTTATGAAAACAAATATATACATTTATACAGACAAAAAAACCTGTAAAGAGTGTGAATCTGTATAAGAATAATTATTATTAAGCTCATGTAATGGGAGAAAAAAAACATTAATTTAAGTTTATAAATCATTATGATAAAGTTAAAACTGGAGTCACAAAGTTAACCTATAAAAAAAACAAATAAACTAATATAATAAACCTTGACTGCATTTAATTTCAATTTTTACATGACTTAGTGGAAGATAACATTGTTAATAACACTTATTTTCTCATCAAAGACTGTGGCTGAAAATGGTTGACTATATTCACCCACCAGCTATCTTCAACACCTTTTGTGAATTCTCTGATGAATCTGTAGTTTAGGATGTAGATTTTGTCTTGATATTCTGGTTGTACACTGAAAAAAAAAAAGGTTTTAAATGGAATTGCTTCAATAATCACTTTGACAACAAAGAGCCTATTTATAAAATGGCTCACTTACATTTTTGGCAATGAAAGTGGCATATATTAATAAGAGGATTCCTGGCACACTGCAACAGAACTCGCAGAATATACAATTTTGTAGCAGATATTTAATATTATCTAGATATTTCTCTGTCATAAAATAAAAAGACTTTATGATTAGTCGGGGTTAATTCATTATTACCTCTTGTATTCTAAATCTATTTTGTGTCTAAGGCCAAAATCAGAATGTTATGAGGTTTTTAAGATAATTTAAAATTTTATTAAAGAGTTCTTCCTATTATTTGAACATGAACAGGGGCGTAGTGATGTAAAACGGCGCCCAAGGCACGCATCCAAAATGCGCCCTTTCGTTATTCCTTTTATAGGATTTTCTACAAATTGACTGTATGTAATAGCCAGGAACAAATTTCATAACCAATCACGTCCCCGTCCTAAGCGAACGAACTTGTGAAGTGTGTTAAGGTCGATGTAAAATGAAGCCCCGTGAAAGTCAGCTGTCGCTCCGTTGGTGGGTGAGGAACGGAACCCATTTAATCACTTAAAAAATTGTCGTCGCATCCCGATGGAACATTTGTCAGTTTATATGCTATCATAAAAATGAAAAATTGTCAACCAGCTGTATCGAGGTGGAAAGACCTTGAACGCCGTATGTTCACGTGACCAGCTGATGGTATTTTCACCACGATACAGTCGGTTGATGATTTTTAGGGTTCCGTACTAAAATGGTAAAAAAGAACCTGTCCATCCGTGTGTCTGTCTATCTGTCACAAATTAAATTTGCTCATAAGCTACGGGACCGGTTTAGCAAAAATGTTGTACACATATTTAATCAATATCCCCGGGTGTACGTTAATAAATTAGGTTTATATATGGAGCCACTTTTGAGTGGTTAATTAGAATAAACGAATAAAAAGTTTTTCAAAATATACCGTGTAATTTATAAGATGAAAGCACTTATTACCAGAATAACAAAAATATTTATTATGGCGTAAACTTTTGGGTAAAAAAAATTGTTCTTTATTCTTAATTAATAATAATAATTGTTTAATTGTTCTTTAGAATTACAGAAAAAATTATATGAAGTCTACTGTGGTGGTTCTTTTTTAACATTTTTTTTTATGTTTTGTGGGGCACCCTCTCAGTATATTATTTGGCCTTAAAGATGCTGGCTGTTTTTTTTTTTCAATGTTTTATACAAGTTTTAGAGGAGAAAAATATATATATATTGTAATTCTCCTATTATTATTATTAATAAGTTCATACTATAATTAGGAATGATGTATGAAAATCGTTCCTAATTACAAAAAGTATTGATTTGACCGTCTGTATTTTTTAAAGTTCAAATTTTATGGAAGATGTTTATGGCCCATATTAAGTCTTGTTTAAACACGGATACGTCAGTATTTTTTAAAATATAAATAGCATAAGCAAAATTTATATTTTTATCAAATTTAAAATGTCATATTTGTATGCAGTTGTATGGCAAAAATAATCTTGTTCTTAATTATCTGGCCACGACTGTATGTCAAAAGCAGACGCTAGTAAAACAAAAGTTAACGCAAACATTTTTTTAAATCTTAATCGATGAACGACAAATTTTCGCAAGCGGTAGTGACCTCTAAAACTTGTGTAATAATACTGAAAAACAAAATACATCCATCATCTTTAATCTTAAATAATCATGACATTACCAAAACTACGACAATCGCGGATGGATTGTAATTAAGAATATTGAGATCATGGATGTACAACATTTTACTGTTTCTTTCACGAATAGGCTTAGCGTTCAACAATACCTAATTAATGTAAAAAATTCAATTATTATAGTTAAAAATAAAATAAAAATATAGACAACATTTACTTATTTTAAATGTACTTAATTAGGCTCCTTGTGTTCTAACTACAAAAAAAGTTTATTAAAACTTTAACACATTTTTTCATGCCTCAAATAACATAAATGGCCTTAAAACATATTTCTTCCATAAAATTTTTGTAAGAGCCGTTTCAACTCGCGAAGCAAGACGCCTGGTCTATTTTCACATTTTAGACGTTTCTGTGGTAGATAGTAGATTCCTCAGAGATATTGGAAATTTGAATGTCACGGGAAATATAATTGATTGATGTCTTAAAAAATGTATGTAGGTACTTATGTATGTAAAAGTATACATGTTGCTATTTTTTAATAGATGTGTCATTTTAAGCCCAACCAACATTACTCACGAAATTAATCGCATACATTTTAGTTTCATTTCACAAGATAATAAGAATCAAAGTTTTACGTCTAAATATTTAGGTTTACATATTTTGCTAATTGTGTAATGTAATGCAAAGTAGTTATTATACATTACTTCGCAGTATATTCAGGAATAAGTGTATTTATAAGAATGAAATCAATGAAATTATTTAAATAATTCCTTTTTTGCCTTGTTTGCCGATTTGGATTGAATTATTTTTTAATAGGTAGTTAGCAAACTTGGTTTCTTGCGCCCCCCTCTTGATTACGCCCAGGGCACTTGCCCTGGCTGCCCCACTACTCACTACGCCACTGAACATGAAAAAAATCTAACTAACAATTATATAGTCTTTGGTAACAATTAGTTTTCATTTAAAGTATTATAATTACCCTAATGAAACTGGCGGCAAGTCCCCGCTCTCCTGCATTTGCTTGAGCCCCCGGAGCACATGGTAGCACATTGTGATCTCTACCCAGCGCTTGTCTGACTCATCAAACATAACTCCAACCTAGAACAGACGAGTTACTTTCTTCTTAATCTTTCATATTTGTGTGGATCAAAGTCGTGGGTTCAAGCCTCCGTTGTACCAAATAAAAACATTTAAAAAAAAGGTGACTGAAACATGTGAGCTGGATCCTAGCCAAACACAGACAAAAGGGTAATATTTTGTTCCATTGACACAGCTTTATTTGTTTGATTACTAGGCTTTTTAAATATTGTTTAACACATTCAGTGCCGAAAACCCGACTATCGGGTATTTTATGATTTATTTTCCCAGGCCGGATGACCTGATAGTCGGGATTGTGGTACTACAGCTTTATATGACGAAATTTGAGTGGCCTGGCGCGGATGTCTTGTTTGGCTGGGTTGCAATGAATGTGTTAAGTTTGAACAACTCTTACTAAAGTTATTGTGAAACAAATTATCAAAAAAATCATAAAATGCAGAGGTGTGTCAGCAGCCAGCTGAAGTTCAATTTAAGAACTCGCTTTCCTATTATTGCTTATTTAATGATAATAAATAAATATTATGGGACAATCTTCACAAATCAACCTAGTCCCACGGTAAGCTCAATAAGGCTTGTGTTGTGGGTGACGACTATATATAATATATAGATAAATATATGTGATAAAGACACAAATAAAAGCCCTTACCAGGATTTGAACCCGGGACCTCCTGTTTTGTAGGCAGCGGGTGCTAGGAGTCTGTTAAATCTACCAAGTTGAGAGCTTTACACTAATAATATTAAATTCTTGCTCTGAATGCAATAGTGTGCACTAGTTAATGGTAAAGCACAAATACATACCTGATAGGGAAAGGCATAGAAGATGTCTTCCTTGTCAATAGCTAGCAGCTGCCTTTGTGTGACGGACAGCTGGGAGATGGCAGTCTTTAAGGCTGTAATGGCATCCTTGTCCACTAAACCCTCAAGTGACTTAAAATCACTCTTCTGTAGACCCTCTGAAACCACCTGACTGTTTGGTTAGTGATTTGCTGAAATTAATTATTCTTTAAAAAACACGACAGTTGCAATTGAAATGGTACCAACCTGTACTGCATGTTTAGATGCTTCAATAAATTCTGAAAGGCTAAACTCTGGTTCAAAATACGGCCTGATGATCAGGTTGGCGAACATCCAGTTCTTGATAAATTTGATAAACGAAGGCCATACTACAGGAGGGAAGTCCATAAGCTGTGGCAATTTCCTCGTTTCAACATTATTATCGCAATATTTTCGAAATTGTATAACACTGCTTGTTGAGGTTATAGGGACTTGTTTTGGTAAACATTTATAGCTAAGTCTGTCGCATATTCTAAAAGTTTGCCTCGTGAGGACTTGCCTTAAAACTACACTCATATTTTCAACTTGTTTTTAACTATAAAATGCACTTTTTTAGGCGTATTAGAGATGCAAAACATGAAAATATAAAACTTAACGTATTTACACAAAAATTACTTAACTTTTAGAGCTGTCAAAATTATATGACATTTCTGTAAAAACGTTCACGAAAAGCTCTACGTGTGCATATTGCAAGCATGTGTTTTGATACAAGAGAAAATATATAAATTATTAGTATGAAAATATGAAAAAAACATTAAAAGAATAAAATTGCATTTTGCAATTCTGTGGCAGTTCCTTATATTCCCTTGCTTGCACAATTTGTAATTAGTCTAAAAAAACAAATATTAGTGTTGTCCTATTATTATTAATAACAAGTTATAATCGACCGATTATATCAAATTGAGATTTAACAATTATCTAGATGATCTATAAATCTAGTGTGTGTTATGACGAGGAGAAAAAAGGAGATGGCCCGTGTAGTCGCTGATCACATTACCTGGTTTTACCGGGAAAACAAATGTCTCAAATTATATTACATATATTTGTATATATATCAAACGTGCATTTCGATGGTGATTTGATTTTGAATATTTGTATCGCTATATGTTAAGTATTTTGTTTTCTATTCTTCATGAAATTTGTTGGGGTTATACCAGAGATAAATATAATTAGAGAGTTCTTATTTAAGGGGATTAAGGCCTAAATAAAAGAGTTTTGTTAAGAGGTTCTTGTTATACTGGTAAACTCGTTTGCAAGAATCGCGAGTTCTAAGTTCGACGCGGACTACTAGTTATAGTTTCCAATGACATAACTATTTGATAACTTACCATGAGGCCAATGTCATGGAAGTAGCTGTCAAAGCTGATGCTGGAATTGCCGAGTTATTTATGTCGTGGAGTTAGCAGCATGTGACCATGTGAGCCCATATTAGGTGAAGCGGCAAGGGTTCACCTTCTAGAGGTACAGACAGTGACTGTTCCTTCTGTTGCTTTACTGCTCGGGGGTAGAGTGGAGGGGGAGGGAATCTCTACAGTCGTCAATCGTCAAGAAATCGAGGAAACTCTTCAAGTATTATAGGCACATCTAAAGTGATTTGAGTATTTTTTATAGTAGCTCGGGTATTTCCTTTTGGAAAGGTGGAAGCGTAGTGAAGTCGGTTCATTTTTGTTTAAAATTATTATTATATATTTAGTAGACCGATTATGTTTCTGCATCGCGCATCACTACTATAAAATGCCGCGCCACGGTATCTGTCAATGTCAAATTATCAAAACTGAAAACTGTCAAAAGTGTCAAAATTACCTTTGTTTTATCGACATTCGGGAGTCGGGCAATCAATTTGAATTGAAATATTATTCGTATAAGTTTAATATATTAATTAAAAACCTAATAAAACTTACGACATCATCACCATGGACGACCAAGCTTGTCCGCGTTGTAAAACCACTAAGTATAGAAATCCATCCCTAAAATTGATGGTAAATGTTTGTGGCCATGCTTTATGCGAAAGTTGTGTGGATCTACTGTTTTTAAAAGGTAATATATCTTTGTTTTGTAACTGAACAGTGATTTTTAACAAGTTTTTAATATACTAGTAATCTGTTAATAGTGTTCTATAATTCACGTGCTAATTAAATTTGATCTTAGGATCCGGTTCCTGCCCCGATTGCAACGTGCCACTACGACGGAGTAATTTTCGTGTCCAATTATTTGAAGATTCCATGGTTGAAAAAGAAATCGATATTAGGAAACGCGTGTTGAAAGATTATAATAAAAAAGAGGAAGATTTTGCTACTTTAAGAGACTACAATGATTACTTGGAGGAAATAGAAACTATAATATTTAATTTAATGAATAATATAGATGTAGTAGGTACTAATAAGAAGATCGAACAGTATAAGAAGGAAAATAAAGAACTTATTAATAAGAATAAGGCAAAAATTGGTGAGTTGTTTCTTTATTGTGTTTACATTGAAGTTTTGGACCCTATGCTTATACAATTTAAAATGTTTATTGTAGTTCACAAACTTACCTCAGCAAGCTTGAAAAAGCTGTAGTTTTGATTTGACATACCTAGGAAAAGTGTTGGCACAGGCCGTGCAACACCATGGGATTTTGCATAAATATATATATGGACATGACCAGGCATGTATCCAGACTTTTGGGTTTGGGAGGGACATTCATTGTGGGGACAACCATGTGGATTGTGAAATAACCCATCTATCCGTCTATGTTATGCCAGATTTCGGGGGGGGGGGCACAAGTCCCATGTATTTCCTCCCAGGATGCATCCCTGGACATGACTATAATTTCTTTCATACTATTAGACAACATACAAAAATAAATTTTTTTTTAGAACTAATCTTTTCGAACAAGATCATGTGATTAAAATTACTATGTTGCAAACTGAGTGCCGATCATTGCTATGAAACTGATTTAATTACAACAATTTTGCTCGCATTTAGGTCGGGAAGAAATAGAGCTCGAAGAAATCTTAGAAATAGAGAAGCAAATGGAGGAACTCAAGCGATCGGAGATACTTCGCCTTGAACAAGAGGCTAAGAAGGCCAAGATTCGGGAGAAGGAGGCTCTGATCGACGAGTTAATGTTTGCTGACGGTGATGCCAAAGATATCTTGAACACATTTGCTCAGAATGTTATTGCCAATAAGCAAGAAGCTGAGATTGTTCCAATTGTACCAAAAGTAAGGCAGCCATTAAAATACCTGTTACACTTTTTTTTTTGTGTCCTAACTAGCATAGCAGCCTAACTTTTTTAATAGTAAATTTACTTGCTAATTGCGGTTACACTTGACTAAATTTGGTAAAATTTTAGAGCAGGGTGTGTCTGTACTTTGACTCCCCATTTTTGCCCCTAGGAGGGTGTAGTGCTTTAGCATGAAGCTTGGGAAGCCCTGCATTACTGATTGTGTGCATATTAAGCATTTATCGTGTGATTTATAGGAATGAACAGCTAATACATGCTGGCTACACTAGTGTGTTCATTTTGTATAGGATTTAGGGAGCTTGGCACTGAAAGTGTTAATGTTGTTGCACTTTGTCTTTCCATTGTGGGCATATTGTGGTGAGAAAATAGTAGTTTATGTAACTGTTACGTAATAAGGGTCCTTAAAACATGAGTGTGGTTTTATGAAATGAGCTGCAGGCGAATTACATAATAAGATCACACGAGTGTTTTAAGGCCTAATTACGTACAGTTGCATACACTGCTTTATCTACACTCATATTATATATATTAAATTAAGTGTTCGGAAACCATAGAATGACCGCCATTGTACCGTCATGGCCTACTCAATCGAGTTGGCCATGGCGGTAACATTATGTTATCAAATTCGATGTTCCAAATTTGAAACTCATTGCTTAACAATATTTGAGCATGCATAGTTAAAATTACGTTACTGCCGCAGATAAGAAACTTATCATAGTTAAATCGTTTGTTGTAATGCTTGTCATTGTCTACGGTTTTTGAACGCATTTTAGAGTACTTACAGTATGAGTGTAGATAAAATAAATTAATTCAGCATCATTATTAGTCGTTCCTCAGAGCTGAGGATTGTACCATACATAGTGTCCTGTCTAATATTCCTGGGCTATTCTTTTGTTATAAAAACAACATCATCACTATATATATATTATTAAACTTCAGGTAACTCACTTCTCCTCTGGAGTCAAGTTCACGAGAGGAGCAAGCGGTCAACAACCATTGCCAACATTTGAAGAGGGCCCTCTCTATAAGTATGAGGCTCCGGTCGTACCAGACCGCTGCGGGCCTGACGCGCCAACCATTCAGGAGATTGTTACTGGTGGATACTTGCAACATGTTAGGTATGTAGTACTTTAGTTACATCCACATTATTGTACAGTTTGTGTATAGCAAGGATGATATAAGGCGGTTTCCACATGCGGCGCTGGTGCGCGAGCGAGATAGCGCTCTGCATGTGTATAGCGCTGTCATGCTTGCACACCGTCGCCGCATCCGTTTACGGAGCCAGTGTGATAATCGCCTTAGACATGGATTGAAATGTCTACACAAAATCGCGTTCCTCAAAAGGCCATCTGTCGAGTCTGGAGTTGAGTTATTTTGACGTCGTTATGTACGAGTATGTAACAGATCTATTGCAATTTTATAATTGAAAGAAAAATGGAAAAATTAGAACTTGCGACCTTAAGGAACACCGGTCCGGTGGCTCTGACCAACTTAGCCATTGACGCTTACTGAACCTCGGAGAATCTTTCCGCCTCCTTCTTTCTCACCTCTTTCTTTTCACCTTTTTCTTTTTGTTTGACGTAAGCAATGAAGGAACCGATGGAAAGATGGAGAGTGTCAAAAATTGGTAAGAAATATATTCTCTCTGCTATAAAGGCTTACCCCCTTGTTCATAAACGCCTCTCAGTACTCAATTAGTAAATTTATATTTTGTTTCTTTCTAACAAACACAACTGTCAAAGTTACAGATAAGGACAAAACATAAATTAGGGGTTAGACTATTGCAGCACCGTACCCGCAATGCTTCATTGCAAGGTTGTCTGGAAGAGATCCCTCTATAGCGATAAGACCGCCTGTTGACTGCCTCTACTGTTGATCTGTGTACTGTACTGTTCTATTTTATTGAGGTGTGCAATAAAAAATATTTTCAACACACCTGCTCGTAACGAGGTTCTTATTCCACCGCTTTTATGCTCATAATCCTAGATATTAAACACGCGTGCATTTCGCAATAATTATCCAACTAGTGGAATAATTTAATAATCCGATCAAGTGACGTTTGTACTCTAGTACCAAGTTGTACGTACGCAGACGAATCGTTGTAATTTAGTCGGGTATTACCTTTACCTTTTTTCAACTCTTCATGAGTTTACATTCTAAAAAAGTAAATGTATAAAAAATATACACATTTACGATAAAATACAAATTATACAATCCTGATTGTGAATAAGAATCATTTCAACTTATTATATTACTCGTAATTCACAATAAATTACGTTTTAAACACGAATTGTCTGTTTTAATATTGGCTGTTTGGCATTACACGTCCGCGCCTTTGCCTCAAGCTGCACGCACATCCAAAAAAGAAAATTGCGCGCCATTTATAAGTTAACCTCAAATCATTGTTTATTTGTTAGATTTTTCTCGTCGTGTTTTATTAATTTAAACAAATTATATTTTCAATGAATAAGAAGACAACTTTAGCGTTAATTTAACCTCTGGATATATTTCAAAATTGTGATACAAACTAGTAAAATTTCATCATAAAAATCTAATGAGCAATACGTAAGAAAAAAATACTATAATTTATTGCACAATAAATGTGAAGTTTTTAATTTTATTAAATGATTTGAAAAAGAGTTCCAGATACTCAATAACATCACAAAAAAGGTTAGTTAAATTTAATTATCTTAGGTTCGTAAGTACCTCTATCCTGCAAACATTAATGATAATTAATGTATTTATCAAAAGTTATTAATTATACTATTCTGTTATTTCCTCGCAAGTGTGTTGAAAAACGTCGTATGAAACGCGTGTGCTTGATCATTACATAAGCTCAGCTTCCTTATGCGCACTCACATGCGTTCGTGCGCACAATATCGCTTCGTATATAATGATCAACTTAGCACACTTGTATCATAATGTACTATTTCACTTCTCATGCTCGTAAAGTTCGACTTTAAGTCGTGCGTGGACGACATAAAATCGCATTTTAAGCTCTAGGGCATAAAGTAAACTTTTCTTCTAAGACTAAGAATGTGGCTCAACAGCCAAACAGAGTCAAAATATATTGCCCAATTTAATTGAGCAGTAAAATTTCGTACAATACTGAAACTTGTTCTTTTATTATATTTTGCTATAATTAATTGAATTGCGTGTTTTCTATAATTAAATAAATTAAATCAAGTAAAATAGGAGTTGATAATAGTTTAGAAATGCCCCGAAATGTTTTTATGACTTGGCAGAAAACAAGTATATATGTGTAAAACCACATGTTGAAAATTATATAAAAAAAAACATTAAAAATTTTATTGGTGGGAACCATATTTGTTTTCATTGTAATATTTTTGTAACAACTTGAAATTGTTTTACGATTACCGATAAATAATTTTCTCGCAATTGAAGTGAAAATTAGAGTGTAACCCTCGTCCATAAAACCCATTTTACACTCGACTTTATATTAATCCTCGCTCGCAAGCTGATAGATGGATAAACGACTCGCGTAAAATCGTTCGTTTTATGCACTTGTTGTACAATCTACTATTGTATATTTGTATGCTTCGCACCTACATGTATCGTCATTGGTTTTTACAGATCAGAGAACGAAGGAGAGAAAGCCGGCGGCTACTCCTCGACGCTGCCGTGCCTCCGCGCCCTCCAGGACGCCCTGGCCGGCCTCTACCACGCCAGCTGACCCGGGGACCCCGCCGAGACCGTCATCATACTCGACTAACATATCACGTTCACTTACTTACACACTCTTTCATATATATTACTAGCTTTCCGCCCGCGTATTCGTCCGCGTATAATACGGTTCCTCATACAGAGATTCATATCCAATTTTATCTTGTTAACTAATTTTTGTTAATCCCCAAACCATCTTCTTAATCTATTTATACTTATAGCTATACAAACTTTCAACCCCTTTTTTACCCTGTTAGAGGTTGAATTTTAAAAAACGCTGAAATTACTTTTATTGTTTTTTTAATTATTAGTAAACGTACGAAGTTTCAAATCTCTAACTCAAAATTTTAAACCCCATTCATACAAACTTTCAACCCCCTTTTTACCCCCTTAGGGGATGAATTTTGAAAAACCCCTTCTTAGTGGATACTAACGTTATAAAAACTACCTATTTTGAAAAAAATCAGCTCTAGGTCCAACGGTTCGGGCTGGGCGTTGATTTAAGTGAGTCAGTCAGTCAGTCAGTCAGGACTTTTACGTTTATATATATATTATAATAGTAGTTTATGATCGTGACACTCGTGTGATCCTATAATGAAACTCGCTACGCTCGTTTCATTAAACCCCACTCGTGTTTTAAGGCCTAATTATGTACAGTTGCATACTAGTATATTACTTACCAAGGACTGTAAAAGAAAGAAAGCCCGAAATCGCAGGTATTTGTAACCCGAGCCGCAGGCGAGGGTTGTAAATATGCGATAGAGGGCTTTCTTTTTTACTGCCCGTGGTGAGTAAACAATTTTACGTCTCCACCTGGCCATAATGCGAGTTTTACCGTACGCGTAGCGTGCGATAAAACTCACATTATGGCCAGGTGTGACGTAAATTACTTTATCTACACACATATTGCAAGTACTCAAAGATGGGTTCAGAAGCTGAAGGCAAATGACCTGCATTACTAGGTAGATAGATACAAGTGCTGAAACATGCCCACAGGTGTAAGCTTAATAAAAATAAATAAATTAGAACTGATAAGGAAAGTATATTTATGTTAATAGTAAACATTTACATTTTCGCAATTAAAAATGTTTCAACAAACAATAACTGACAAGTTGATAACAGAAATGGCGGCCGTACAAACTTCTGTCGCGAGTTTTTTTAAAATACATATTAGACAAACGAACGAAGTCCTTATTCTCATGTCATCCGAGATCAAAATGTCGTGCGGTTTATGTCAAAAAATATATTGTACTGACGTTTCGTATCGACAACATTTTAAAATCTATGGATACTAGAATAGAAACCCATTGAAATTGTGTTGGTTTTGACAGCTGTTCCAAATTTTAAGCTCATAACATAACAATATTTGAGCATATAAAGTTAAAATTACATTACTGCCACAGATAAGAAACTTATCATAGTAAAATCGTTTGTTGTAATGCTGGTCATTGCCTACGGTTTTTGAACGCATTTTAGAGGACTTACAATATGAGTGTAGATAAATATTATTTGAAACGGGATATTTACCATGTATATTTGCGTTTACGAGCACCCGATATTTCGGCGCAGTTGCATGCACCATCATCACGGAGTAACCACTGATGGTGCATGCAACTGCGCCGAAATATCGGGTGCTCGTAAACGCATTTGCGTTTACATACATACATGACAAATGGGGGTACATGGTAAATATCCCGTTTCAAATAATATTTATAATGTGAATGACCATGTGAGCTTGAAGTCTTTCATATATAACTTAAGCATCTTTTGTTAATATAGGGTCTAAAACAAATACGAATTACACAGATAATTGGATTGACAATGCCTATACAAAATCACGTTCCTCCAAACTTCTGGTTATAAGTCTGTTTTCAGTACTAAGTGCCACAGCGCCATCTGTCGAGTCTGGAGTCGAGTTAGTCTGTCCGCGTTAATCGCCGAACAAATAAATGAAACTGGGACTTAGTGTTTGTGATGACCGATAGATGACGCTAGTTCTATAACCAGAAATGTATGGATTTGATATATCCAACGAATTTTTTTTAAACGATCGCAGCGCGTCTGATTGTAGCTTTTCGTGCTTATCCGCGTTAGAGTCTGGAGTCGAGTTAGTCTGTCCGCGTTAATCGCCGAACAAATGAATGCAACTGGGACTTAATGTTTGTGATGACCGATAGATGACGCTAGTACTATAACCAGAAATGTATGGATTTAACATATCCAACAATTTTTTTTAAACGATCGCAGCGCGTCTGATTGCAGCTTTGCGTGCTTATCCGCGTTATAACAACATTTATGAAAGAGCCGTATATAGGCCAGACATTGAGGTAGCTATTGTTCGTCTACGTCAGGTCTGCACTGATTCAATCTACAGAGGGGAAACGCCACCACAAACGTCAAGATCCTATGAAAATATGACCATTAGTGGTCCTGTCACACATTGTCCCTGACACATCGGCGCAGACATCGCTTAGACTTAGACAGACTCTAAAGGGAGTGTTATAATGGTAACGTGTTAAAAGTAAATATAAGCGTCATATTCCCTATAATTTGAACTACATATGGGGAACTGAAGTTGAAATTATTTGAGGTAAGAGTTGTGTTGTAATGTAATAAATTAGTACAAAAAATCAGTCCTACTCTCCTAATATATAAATAAATAAATAAATATTGAGGGACGATCTTACACAGATCGACTTAACCCCAAACTAAGCAAAGCTTGTACTATGGGTGCTAGGCCGTCGCCTGTCGTCATATACATACTTAGATAAAGCCTGACCAGAAATATATGATTATTGTCAAGAGGGCGCTATTATTCTCATTTATATGGCAACAGTTCAGTTTAGTCATACGCTCTATTATTCTTTATGGTATGGTGACATCTTGATTTGTTTACCTGTCAGCTCTGATGTTAATTTGAAAATGTTTCACAACGTAAAAGTTTCATTTCCCGAGCGTATTATTTACAGCAGTTTATTATACACGGTGTAACATGAGAAAACCGAATAATTTTAACAGCGTATTCCTGATCATAATTGGAGACTAAAATGTCGTGTAAACTTTTCTGGAATTCGCCTAGTTTCAGAGTTACTACCACTTAAATAAAAAAACATTTTTTAATGTGACTCAGTGTAAAACGCTTTTTCGATGGCGATTTCACCCTTTATGGGGTCTAGTCTAGACATTCTTATTGACAAATATCAAAGTGCCAAGGAATACTTTACGTAAGCTATTTTTTACGGAAAAAAATGTACTAATTTATTTTAATCGACAGTTTTACTAATAATATTTTTGTTTTTATGTTCAAAAGCATTCATAAAATCGAAAAAAGAACAAAAAAAATTTTTTTTTTTGGCGAAATCCAGAAAAGTTTATACGACATTTTAGTCTCCAATTATGATCAGGAATACGCTGTTAAAATTATTCGGTTTACTCATGTTACACCGTGTATACACTATCTACAATGTTTCGCTCTTGACTATGGATAATTTTCTATCGTTTATTATTTAATTCAACATTTCATTATTATTCAAGTAAACCGGCTCAATGACAGTGACAGCCTGCACTCACACATGCATATCATTCTGTCATTAAAATTATTGGCAGTGTAAGAAATTAGTTCCAATGAAATTCCGCAACATGGCGCATGATCATATATTTCTGGTCAGGCTTTAGATACATATATACTTATACATAGAAACGTCCATAACTCAGGATCGAAGATTCGTGATAAACACAAATGCCATCAGGATTCCGACCCGCGGGACCTCCTGCTTCGTTGACAGGGTCCCTACCGACTAGGCTAGGCCGTTGACAGAGGCAGAGGTTGTTGATAAAAATATTTGGATGTAATAAGACTAATAAGGTAATAAAATTGTTTTTGCAAGTTGATTATCTCAATGAGGGTTTCCGCGATTGAGATTTTCACTAGATGGCAGCACCGTGACGACAGGTCTTTTTGGCAGTAGCTGTCAAAATCCACCAATCAAAAAATATATGGTTAAACATGATTGGTGGATTGTGACAGCTAGACCTGTCGCCACGGTGCTGCCATCTAGTGAAAAACTCGATCGCGGAAACCCTCATTATTTCATTATTATTGTAAGATTACTTTAAACTAGGTTATTGAAGTGTAAATAGTTAGTTAAGCTATTTAATACTGTCTGTGTTGTTGTTGTTCCTTTGTAATACATCGAGTGCATTTGAATATTAAATGTATTATTTAACCTTGACACACTTAGGGTGGGTTGCACCAAACCGCCTGTAAAAGTAAGCCAAATGTTACGCTAATCGGAGCTACTTAACGATTGCTAACATAAATGGGTTGCACCAAGTGCAAAATAACAGAACGTAAGAGTTAAGCGGGATGCCACTGTCTAAACGCATTTCTACTCACATTTTTATGGTAGAATATTTATTCAATATGGCAACACAACCATAAATGCCAAACTAAACTTGTCAAAATCGTCACACGAAGAAAAAAATCTAAAGAAAGGAGCGCGAACTAAACTTAACTTTGCACTCTGCAGCTTGAAAATCAAGAATATACAAACATTTAGCCATTCCTGAACATGTTTATTACTCAATCAAAAAGTAGGCTATCCATTGCGCCTTACGAGGAAATTTTTTCAAAGGATAATGCAACTTGTGCTGAGAGTGGAGTTTAAAGCGAAAGCCAGAATAGTCGGCTGGTGTATTGTGCATTATATTATAGTGAGTAAATCATCCTGCTAGTTTATTACTACTTACAGAACCCTAAACAAGTAAAGCCGTTGCTGGAAGCACCAAATGGCGAGAAGGAGTCCAATCGCAAAACAAAGGCATCACTAGTTTTAACTCTTGAAAATTCGTAAAAATAGGGTACTGAATCCCTCCAACCTGGTTGATTATGGCTGGCACTGTAACCAACGTCCTAAATATTGAACTTATACATGTACTTACTTATTAAATGAGTGTTCTAAAGTATCTTAACGGCCTCCTAGCCCAGTCGGTAGTGACACTGCCTACGAAGCAGGGGGTCCCGGGTTCGAATCCTGGTAAGGGCATTTATTTGTGTCTTTATCACAGATATTTGTACCTGAGTTATGGATGTTTTCTATGTATTTAAGTATTTATCAATATCTATCTATTATATATATCGTCGTCTAGTACCCACAACACAAGCCTTATTGAGCTTACTGTGGGACTAGGTCGGTTTGTGTAAGATTGTCCTATAATATTTATTTATTTATAATATTTATCTTTGTTAACAAATGATGAGTAGCACATATGTTACACTAATGAATAATGATACACAATGTTTTTTATTTCAGGTTTGAATTTACCTTTGGTATTGAAGACAAGATGAAATCGAGGCTTGTTATGCTACTCAGTGCCTAACTCCAGGATGTTTGAAAGTAAAAATGCAGTGATTTCAAGAAATTGGTAGAATCTCAATGTAAAAATAAAGTATAATTATACTAACCTAATCAATCAGTATTTTAATTTTGATAATAAAATACATAATTATATTTATTTAGTTACCTTATTTTTGTTTTATTTATTATTCAAACACTGGCATAGGTTTCCTTTGTAGATGGAAGCAAGATCCTCCCCCCTCCAAACATATTTCTACTGCAAATATTATTCACCAGTTTTCTAGCACTTGGCATAAATAATCAATGAAACTTGACACTTGAAGTATTTTAAGTCAGATCAATCAGTTCTTAGATAGTGTGAAGCGGACCCTTGGCCAAAGTGAGCCAGCTTATTGATCGGACAAAAAACTTCATATACTGAACCACAGATCTTTGATAATGGTTATTAACAATACTCTACTCTTGATACATGTTACAAATATTATTCAGGTAAAAGTGACCATAAAACAGTGTGGCTAGGATTCCAAAAATGTTTTCTTATCACTTGTATCTTAATAATCATAATCATTTATTTCTTTGTAATGATATATGTTTACAAGTCATACAACAGCCATGTAGGTAGGTACCTAGTTACTATTATGTTTTATTTGTAAATAGGTACCTATGCTGGTTGGGAAAGATATATGATAAAGAGAGACCTTTATTATTTATTACTAATAAATTCATAGTAAAATCATAACATAACACATATTTTATAATTGATTTTGAGCACTGATGATAGGACTAGGACTAATCAAAAATGCATGCATACATACATCATCTTAGGAAGCTTTTTCCCTTATAGAAATGTAAGTATGAAAATATATCTACTTTTTATACTTACAAAATGAAATGCATGTACTTATTTTGCGTACAGTCACCGGCAATAGTATCTTCCTACATGAACTGTACAGTGAGTACAATTTGGATTAAAAAAAGCATGTTCATAATAATGTCCGATTTAAAATATACTAATGGGGAAGGTATCTGTCAAAAGTCAGGAGGTGCCAGCATAAGTAGGCACCTACCACTAGTTTTGTTGAATGAGATTTGGCTTAAAGGGCTAAAATTAATGCCAGTAAATTCCAAATAAAACAAGAATTTGACACTATTGGTAGGACTGAGACTACAACCTATGCCGGCACCATCTGTAAACACTTGATTGGCCATAATCCTGATTGCAGCGACGAGCAGCAAATGGTAGGTAACAATTGCCATAGAAGAGCGACACACATGAAGTCAAATTAGTTGTCAGTAGATAGTTTATTTATTTATATGGGTTTAATGTTTCAATAGATCTGTAAAATCTTTGTGTTTATTTCACAAATTAAACTGAAATACAGTGTAAGCTCTTTATCAACACTCAAGGGACCGGACATTTTGTGACATTATCACAAGTTGTCATTAAATAGAGGCCTACTGTGCTTGTTTTAAGGCAAATAATGAAATCAAATAAAAAACAAGAATTATATGAATTACTATAATGAATTTTCATACACATTTGAATTTGTGGATACCTAACCATTGTTGAACTATTTTTTTATTGTCCCACAACACATGACACTCTTATTTACTTGATTGTAAATTCCGCATCACACTTTATTTACATGTACTGTTCTGAACATTGTTTAGTTAGGTGTCGAGGCTCGATTTCTGTAGGACATTGGCGATAAATGTTTGGTGGTATAACTTCATGCCCTTATTAAAAGCATTAAAGAAACCTCTCTGATCATCTGGCATCTTTTGAATCGTATGACTTGCTCCCATCAAGTCCCGTTCGTGGGCTGTTCTACCGTGTCATAAAACTTGTTTTTCTTCTTGACCTGGTCATTCCACCGCGTCGGAGGTTTACGTTCCCTTTTGTCTTCTACCTTGCAGTATTCAAGTCAACCGTTGTTTCCAAAGATTTGGTCTTCATTGACAAAAACAGAGTGGTTTTTTAATGGTTGTCATGATTCTGGTCCTGCTCATTCTACGGCTGTCGGCTTTCATGACAATGACTGTAGGTTCTGGTATGTTTGTGATACATAACAGAAGTCTGTACTATTTCAACCTGAAGTCACTCGGCACTCGATTTTAACTAAATAACGCACTTTTTACAAAGAATTTTATGTACTTATTATTTAATACCGTTATCTGATCTAAAAATTGTGAATAAAACCAAACGTCAATCGTATACGCCTTTTTACGTTCAGATACTCGCATATATTTATTACTGCAAACAATATTTTAATATTTTTCATCAAATATCACTGTCTTTTTGTCTAATAATGCATTTATCCTTGAAATACGAGACATTTTTGCAAACTGTCAGCCATATTTAAACGTAGATTTGAGTTAACCAGTGCTCGATGGCTGGTTAAGGTTAACGTAACTTTCTGACTGCTAAAGTGCATGGTGCAACGGAAAAACGGACTTGACGTCTACTGTAACCATGATGAGTTCGTTAAGTGTGCGTGGTGCAACCCGCCCTTAGACTTGCTTTGGTAGAACTTATCGCCAGGTGACAACCAAAGCAAATGCAAAAAAAAATAACGTAAATAAACCTTATTTCATTACTTAAGTACATGGTGGGTATCGGTTGTCAACCCATATTATTTATTAAAAATATTTATAACGGGTTACTCACGTAATTTAAGTCGATTTTTGCTCGACATGTTTCGGTCGATTTACGATGACCATTTTCACGAGCTGCCTTCCGCGACGGCAGCGCGACGGCTACTACGCGCCTGCGCGCGGTGTGCCCTGCTGCTGGCGGCGGGAGGCGGGAGGCGGCGGCGGCGGCGGCGGTGCAGATCTACTCGAGCTCACTTCTTCATTATTGTCGAAATGTTTGCACACCACACTAACAACGTCACTTGCTAAAGGCACTTCCACACTGTCCACCGACGCAGTATTCAATACCGTTTTCCAACTAGTGGGCAATGACCCACCACCATCCCGATTGAAATTCGAATGACGACTTATTTCTATAGCTTCCCGTATTTTCCGCTGAACGAGGAACTTTTCCCTTGCCAGTACGGTTACCTTCTCAAACCTAATATAATGCGTCGAATCCGAATCCAATATGTGGTCCGTCACTGCGGAACCCTGGCTATCCCGGTTCCCGGTCCCGCCAGCAGCAGGGCATACCGCGCGCAGGTGCGTAGTAGCCGTCGCGCTGCCGTCGCGGAAGGCAGCTCGTGAAAATGGTCATCGTAAATTGACCGAAACGTGTCGAGCAAAAATCGACTTAAATTACGTGAGTAACCCACATTATTTAATTTCCATACAAAGTCGCGATTTTTTATACAGGTTTCAGGAATCTAAACCTATTTATACAGTGATGTAACCTTTCTGAAAAAGTTACTTTTGATATAGGTAGTTCTAAATATTATAGGGTGGGTCACAGGAGAGGAGTACTCGCCTCGGCACGAGTAGGTATGCGATATTAAGTTATTATACCCGGTATGGGGGCTTAGCTAAGATGAAAATCGTTTGCAGAAAACGAATAGAAACGCTACCCGTCTCTTTATCGCACTAATATGAAACAGTGATAGAGAGACCGATATCCTTTCGTTTCGTATAAACGATTGTCATCTTGGCTAAGCCCCCTGATTCACACGCTAGGCCAACTTCGGCCAATCTAAGGCACTGGTCCCACCGCGAGCGAGTAAGCTATGAGCTATCGGCTATTTTCTAGCCCAAGAAACGAACAAAAGATAATCGCTTCCGTGTAAATAAAAGAGAGAGATATATATTTTTTGGACCCGGGGTATGTCCTTAAACTACGTCCGGACTTGGGTATGTCCTTAAACTATGCCAAAAAGAGAGGTATGGGCACTGCGAATGGCATCTCGCTTAGTGTGGTAGGGCACGTTCAGTGAATGTCATCTCGCTCAAATCTGGAGCAGAGCCCGACTGGGGAAGTACCTCCACCTTACAGAAAACCACAGCCAAATAGCACTAGACCCTACTCATAGTGTTGTGTTCCTGCTGGTGAGTAAGGTTGCCAAAGAGCTCAAAGAGGACCCAGTGTGTTGACGATGAGGGACCCTCTTGTTCCTTTAGCCGTCAACACAGTGAATCCTTCTTTTTGTAAAGGGTCGGCAACGCGCATGTGACTCCTGTGGAGTTACAGGCGTCCATAGGTTACGGTAGCTGCTTACCATCAGGTAGGCCGTATGCTTGTTTGCCACCGTCGTGGTATAAAAAAAAAAAAAAAAATTTATAGTTCATAGCTGGCTGTTCACACTGCGATGAACTATAAATATACATCTCTCTCTTTTATTTACACGGAAGCGATAATCTTTTGTTCGTTTCTTGGGCTAGAAAATAGCCGATAGCTCATAGTTACTCGCCCGCGGTGGGACCAGTGCCTAAGGTACGCAGCAATACGACTGAACCATGGATTTATATGAAGTGGATCTAATTCTTACACTTTTCCCTAACCAGAGTTGAACCTTATCTCCGAGTAAAACAGTCGTTAATAGGTGACTAGTAAAAAGTAGTAAAAACGGTCCAAAAGAGAGCATAATAGTAGGGGGCGGGGTCCCACTCGCACTCGTTACAAAATTGTCACATTTGACACATATTGACATTTTGATTATCTGATGACGTCATTACCTCCTTAGTCAAAACGAGACACAGTCCCCTAGATAACCTACTCTTTCGGCCTCACTTTGTGTTGTGACCGAAGAATTAGATGCACTTCATATAAATCCATGGACTGAACGAGATTGCAATATCGCTTGCTCCCTCTAACGCATAGCTGCGTCCCTTAGATTGGCCAACGGCCACAGTGTGTGTATCAGGTATTAGGTTCTCAGTGTTCTCACCCACCAAGTATGTTTTATACAGGGTGAAATTTAAGTCGTGAAACGTAATATGTTTTTCTAACTCCATAATCCATAAACAACAAGGTTTAAAAGTGATCAGGTGGAATTAAAACCGCTTTATAAGATATTTCAGATGAAAAATTAAGTAAATTTCATTTCTAACTAGGACAAATGACAAATTAGATGTCAATGACAGTTTCGATTCAAAGAGGCAATTCAATTTACTTTTAAATATCTTAATAAGCCGTTGTAATATCCTAAATCCACTTTTAAAAGTAAAATAAACGACAAAAAAAAATAAAAAAACAAAAAAAATCTTGTCTGATTTTAGTAAGAGTTGGGGCATTAAATTGCTTGTTGTTTATGGAGTTAGAAAAACATATTACGATTCACGACTTAAATTTCACCCTGTATACCTACGCTCCCGACACCTTAGGAACTGCCGACGTCCAGTCAGAAGCAGAGGTATCTTAACAGGCGAGGTGTACAAAATTACCTTCGTATGCTCTTGGCTCTTATCAACCGACTTCAAGATTTCGAAGGAGGAGATTATCAATTCGTCGGGATCTTTGATTTTGGTTTTTTTTTTCATGTATGTTCACCGATTATTCGAAGACGGCTGCACCGATTTGGAAAATTCTTTTTTTGTTTGAAATAGTATACTTCACAGTTGGTCCCATTGTAACTAGGTCAGGATCTGATGATAGGATCCTGGTGAAGTCGAGGGAACTCTTCAACTATTATAGGTACACCTAACTATAGTGATTTGAGTATTTTATACAGCAGCTCGCACATTTGCTTTTAGAAAGGGGGAGGCTAAGTGAAGTCGGTTCTTTTCAACCGACTTCAAGATTTCCAAGGAGGAGGTTATCAATTCGTCGGGATCTTTGTTTTTGCTATTTTTTTTTTTTTTTTTTTTTATGTATGTTCACCGATTATTCGAAGACGGCTGGACCGATTTGGAAAATTCTTTTTTTGTTTGTAAGAGTATACTTCACAGTTGGTCCCATTGTAACCAGGTCAGGATCTGATGATGGGATCCTGGAGAAATCGAGGGAACTCTTCAACTATTATAGGTACACCTAACTATAGTGATTTGAGTATTTTATACAGCAGCTCGCGCATTTGCTTTTAGAAAGGGGGAGGCTAAGTGAAGTCGGTTCTTTTCAACCGACTTCAAGATTTCGAAGGAGGAGGTTATCAATTCGTCGGGATCTTTGTTTTTGCTATTTTTTTTTTTTTTTTTTTTTTATGTATGTTCACCGATTATTCGAAGACGGCTGGACCGATTTGGAAAATTCTTTTTTTGTTTGTAAGAGTATACTTCACAGTTGGTCCCATTGTAACCAGGTCAGGATCTGATGATGGGATCCTGGAGAAATCGAGGGAACTCTTCAACTATTATAGGCACACCTGTAGTGATTTGAGTATTTTTTACAGCAGCTCGAGCATTTGCTTTTGGAAAGGTGGATGTTTAGTGAAGTCGGTTCTTTTTTGTTCAAAATTATTTGTTTAAAATTATGTTCTTAATAATAAAGTTGTGCCAAAATCATTTTGAATACCTCACCAGCTTAGCTTAGCAGCTAGCAGACCTGCAAGCGTGTGCAATACCTGAAAATGTTGAGAGTCGAAAGAAAGGAGTTGCAAGCCTCCAAGGACGACGGTAACCGCTTACCATCGGGCAGGTGGTATGTTTGTTTGCCACCGGCATGGTAAAAAGTGCAGTCAACTTGCTACGCACCCGTATGGTCGTCCCACATTGCTGTTATTTAACAGCAGATTTACATTAAGTTCGAGGCATCTACCTTCGCTGTTGACATAACGTTCCTGCTACTACGAGTAACTTGTTAATTTTGAACACTAAACTTATATTTGGTTAATATTAAGTTATAGAAACCAAGACACGTGCTTTACAAGTCATAAGCCCGCTTTTGTCGGCACATAACTCTAACGTCAACATCTATGTTTGTAGTACTTAAATGCAATGAACCTGCATTCAATGACATGCGAAAGTAACCATTACGGCATCGTATTAAGGTCCTAGTGGAGATCGTTTGTGTATTTATGACGCGGCGCGTTTACACCTTATCGCTTGACCAATATTTGCTCCTTACTCGTAGGTATGTCACTATTTCGATAAGTATTTTATCCTAACTCCTGACAATCTACTCTTTGAAACTGAACCTGATGTATAAACACTTAAAGTAGTTTTTTAAAATTTGTCCCTTTGGAACATAGAACGTAAAGTAGACGATGGGCTGACATGGACAGGCGGACAAATATATCGTATATGCATTATCGCTTTTTGTGATTTCTGTTGAATGGACAGGAAAGTGTATTGCTCAATTCCGACGGGATAGATTAAATTATTAGAGGATTAGATTAATGCCGGTTTACTTAACCGTGATTTACTTCCTATTTACAATCTGCGTGTTACCGCGATAGAATAATTTTATCAGTGCATTCTACATTTTTGATAAATTTTACGTCATCACCTGGTTTGGCATGATTTGGTAACTAAATCTACAAATAAGAGTGTGTCACATATTTTTGCGGTCTTCGTGTAGGAAGATACAATTGCCGGTGACTGTACCTACCTCTGCTTTACCACGCATAAGAGTCGAAACAGCCATAAGAAAAATAGTAGATTGTGCATCGAGGGGGTAAGTGAAATATTGCAAACGAGAGTAGATAATTGAATCTCCACAGGCCGGAGTAAATTAATGACTCGAGTTTGCCGTATTCTTACTTACACACAATCTTTTCGTCACGCTTGTGAAGATAGTAAAACATAATTGCAAGCAAAATAAATCTTTTCAAGTTTTTTTAAAAATCATTTTTGTGATAAGTTTTTATTGCTCACTACTTTTCTTTGTACAATGCCTATAGGTAACGTCTCACCAAGACGAATCAAACGCGCCCAAACTAGATGGGGTTGTGCTGTTTCATTACAGAGTTCCCATGGTCACCTTCCAGCACCATCATTGTATCAGCTCTATATCATCATAATATTTAATTGGGTATAATTACTATGATTTAACCGATCACCAAATAAATGTGAAGTCGATGACCTAATAAATAAGATCTTTCATCAAAATTGTACCACCAAATAATATAAAAAAAACCGGCTAAGAGCGTGTCGGGCCACGCTCAGTGTAGGGTTCCGTAGTTTTCCGTCCGTCACAGTAAGTGTCCCCACTTAAGAGTTAATAACACCGCCATGTAGGATATGATATGAGAGTTCCACGTACAGCGACATATATCGGCAAATTAAGTACCTAAACTATTGCGCGCGAGCTTATACTCGTAGTATGGAAGATGATTTTTATGGAATAATTCTTTAGTGCGTGAACCGATTTTCACCGTTTTTACTTTATTTGAAAGCACGTCATTTCATTGTAATTTTGTACAAATTACAGGTACAATAAACACCTGCTTATACGGTTAAATTACAAACTTAGTTCAGAAATTATTTTGTAATTTTTTTTCAAAAACTATTCATCCTATCAAGTTCAAAATAATTTTCCTAGAAAGTTTTTATAAAGTTCTACTTTTGAGATTTTTTTCATATTTTTAAAACTTATGGTTCAAAAGTTAGAGGGGGGGGGGGGACGCATATTTTTTTACTTCTGGAGCGATTATTTCCGAAAATATTTACATTATCGAAAAATGATTTTAGTAAACCCCTATTCATTTTTAAATACCTATCCAACAATATATCACACGTTAGGGTTGAAATGAAAGAAAAAATCACTCCCCACTTTACGTATAGGGGAGGTACCCTAATAATAAAAAAAATTACACTTTTTATTTTACCACTTTGTCGGCGTGATTGATATACATATTAGTACCAAATTTCAGCTTTCTAGTGCTAACGGTCACTGAGATTATCCGCGGACGGACGGACGGACGGACGGGCAGACATGGCGAAACTATAAGGGTTCCTAGTTGACTACGGAACCCTAAAAACGATATGTATCACCAAAATATGATACCTACCAAATTCGAATCTCCAAAAAATATGAAAAAGATTACCTAAAAACATATTGACCACAAAAAAAAATTGGTCCCTTTTTAGAAGTCGGTTCTGGTGCTCGCTGGCCGCTACCGCGGCACGCTCGTTTCGCTCGCTCGGCTTCGCGCAGTTAGGTGAACCTAACAACAGTGGTGTTACTGTTATAAAAAGAACAGGCACTTTGTTTTGGCATACATCTACAATCTTTTGATGTTGCTGCCACCTTGCAGCACCGCATTATCGTGTAGCCCTACCCCTCCCCTGCCTCGAGGAACAAAGGAAATCTAGGAGACTTATCGTACCTGAAACCGGTTTTTTTATTTAAAAAAAAAATTAAAATACGCCGCCACTTTTTTTGCATTGCAGTATCGGCATTTCGTGTTCCCCCATTAAAGACGTGACTAATTTAATTATATATATCTCATATAGGAGACTTATCGAACTAGGTTCAGTGTCGTGGGCTCTTTTTAGGGTTCCGTAGTCAACTAGGAACCCTTATAGTTTCGCCATGTCTGCCCGTCCGTCCGTCCGTCCGCGGATACTCTCAGTGACCGTTAGCACTAGAAAGCTGAAATTTGGTACTAATATGTATATCAATCACGCCGACAAAGTGGTAAAATAAAAAGTGGAAAAAAATGTTTTATTGGGGTACCTCCCCTATACGTAAAGTGGGGAGTGATTTTTTTTTTTCATTTCAACCCTAACGTGTGATATATTGTTGGATAGGTATTTAAAAATGAATAGGGGTTTACAAAAATAATTTTTTGATAATGTAAATATTTTCGGAAATAATCGCTCCAGAAGTAAAAAAAATGTGTCCCCCCCCTCTAACTTTTGAACCATAAGTTTTAAAAATATGAAAAAAATCTCAAAAGTAGAACTTTATAAAAACTTTCTAGGAAAATTATTTTGAACTTGATAGGTTTAATAGTTTTTGAAAAAAAATTACAAAATAATTTCTGAATTAAGTTTGTAATTTAACCGTATTAACAGGTGTTTATTGTACTTGTAATTTCTACAAAATCACAATGAAATGACGTGCTTTCAAATAAAGTAAAAACGGTGAAAATCGGTTCACGCAATAAAGAATTATCCCATAAAAATCATCTTCCATACTTTAAGCTCGCACGCATTAGTTTACTTAATTTGCCGATAGATGTCGCTGTAGGTGGAACGCTCATATCATATCCTACATGGCGGTGTTATTTTAACTCTTAAGTGGGGACACTTTCTGTGACGGACGGAAAACTACGGAACCCTACACTGAGCGTGGCCCGACACGCTCTTGGCCGGTTTTTTCTATTTTATATGGTTCAAATTATTTTTTTAATCACAAACAAAAAAAAATGATTATTATGGTCAGTATTTCCAAGTAAAATTTATTCGTTTGATTTAAACAAATATTTTACTTATTACCGTCTTGGTTCGTGTTCTTATGAGCTAGTGGCATAAAAAAAAACCGGCCAAGTGCGTGTCGGACCACGCATAGGAGGGTTCCGTACCTTCAATGTAATAAGAACCAAACTAATACCAAAAGGTCGTATCTAATGCCTACGGAAGAAGTTTTTTGGAGATAACTAAAAAATGCCTGAACCTATAATGTTCAAAATAATTTTCGTAGAAAGTATGTGATAAGGCACATCGTCTCAATTTTTTTCATATTTTTGGACTTACGGTTCAAAAGTTACAGGGGGGGGACACACACAATTTTTCTGACTTTCGAAGCGATTATTTCAGAAAATATTTACTTAATCACAAAATGGTCAAAGAAACCTCACAAAATGGTCAAAGAGTCCAAAGGTGTCGATTCATTGCATTGAAAAGGTGTGTGGTGTGTGAAAACTTGCCAAGTAACATCATTAAAAAGTACTGAAAATAATAAATGTTATCAGGAAACTGCTAAAAAAACCGGTGTGCGTTTCTCTGACTATTATATATACCACTGTAATCACAAAATAATCAAAGAAACCTTAATGTTATTTTTAAAGACCTATCGATTGATGTGTCACTTGTTGATATTTAGTTAAAAAACATTTTTTGAAATTTAGTTACATCTATGGAGCGCCCCCCTAAAAATATATTTTTTTTCAAATTTAACTCCATAACTAAGTAGCGGCATACAAAATCCACCTTATGTGTAAATTTTATTCAGATACGTCGTATAGTTTCCGAGTAAAATGGCTGTGACATACGGACGGACAGACAGACAGACATGACGAATCCATAAGGGTTCCGTTTTTTGCCATTTGGCTACGGAACCCTAAAAATTATAGTTCCCGTGGGAGTACAAAGCGATTTACCACCCGTGATCTTACTTTCGTGAAATAAGACCGCTTATTAAATGAAAATTAATTTAAATAGATAGTTATAATTTATCCAAGTCCCCGATTTAAATTCGTTACGGTTACGGTTACGGTTTTTATGCGTGGTGGGTAGACCTACAAGTTAAATACTTAGAAGCTTGAAAAATCTAGCAACACTATGTTGCAAATTTTCGAGCTACTCGTAACACATGTAGTTATTATACTATGACGGTAGGTAGACAGACCAGACTCCCCTTGTTTAAACTGACGCAGTTCAGTAAGTTTATTTTCTTACCTCCATTACCCCGTGGGTATTTTCCTCTTTGTCTCACATGTTCGATACAATTAGCATGTACGCCCGGCGCCGCGGGGGCAGTATAATTGGCCCTGTGTAAACCCGCCCTGCTATCGGGGTGCCGAGGGCGCTGCCGTGAGCTTGCAACGGTGGAGGCGGCTTTTTTAAAAATATTAACAAAAGAGCCCAACGGATAATTTATAAATTGGTTTATGCTGTCAAATATCTAGAGGATTCCATAGGGTCGGCATCGCGCATGTGATACCTATGGAGTTGCAGGCGTCCTTAGACTGCGGTATCTATTTACCATCAAGCGGGCCGTATGCTTGTTTATCGCTATCAAAGATGAAAATGGACCATTATTTCCGTAAGTTGCTTAATAGGGGAGCGAGGGGGTCGAGGAAAATCTACCCAATATCGCGTGGGGGAGAGCGGGGGAAGAGTCTCGACGAAGATATAATGTAATTTTGTTTTTATTCACCCACCATCCCCACTAGAGGTGAAATGGAGGGTGAATAATGCTATGGTAAAATTAAAGGGTAAAGTGCATTATTACTTATAACCATCACAGACCTACGAGCAAATTTAAATCACGATATCGAAAAACCCGAATGAATGTGCTAATTAACACTCGACCTAAATCTCTCTTATAGAAGTACATTTGCCCCAAATCGCCAAAAACAAAGCATTTCCTCCTATCAAAAGAAAGGCGCTAAAGTGCATGAGAACGGCACACTTTGCCGTTCTATTTACATGTTTGGAAACAACAACGGGGACCATCTCCATAGTTAGTTGGCGTGTACAAATCCGCCCAACTAGCGCGCTAATATTGACTTCTTATTACCGCGCGCTAACCGCACAGATACCATGCTGTATCCGACGAAGAGGTATGGATGCTGGAAGGAATTTTATTGAAAATACGGAATATGTGATAAGAGGACATTGTGAAATAATTTTCAGATGGCTTAAAACACGGATGCCTACTTCTTCCTCGGACGGATACTTCTGTTCGGGTAATATATGCTAACGCAGTGAAATGACGAAACCCGGGATCTCTCGTTAGAAAAAAAAGTACTACAACTTACTATGTGGCCTGCTCCATGTGCGTTGAGTGGTGATCATTCCGGTTCCATTTATTTTTACTGGTCGTGCGGCTGGCCATAGTGGCCACATGCGGTAGACCGCATAGTGCGTGCATAGGACTAAAACCTGCAATTCCTACAAATGTCGCTTGTGGCTAAGACACGCCGAGAGAGAGAATAACTCTTGTCGTAAAATAGTATCTTAGTAATATTTTGGTAAAAATCTGATCTTAATTAGATTTAATTGACAATGATGTCAAATCGAGATCAAAATTCTAATGTTCGAATATAGCCTAAGTTTATTACATTGCATATCCATTGTGTGTAAGTCGGTTCGTCACTGTTTTTGGGTTATTCTTAAACCCAGTAAAAGTTGAAACGAAGAAAATAGGGGAAGGGGTTATTTCAATCTGGGGGACTGAGTCAGGTAAGACAGTATGAAGATTTCAAATGTTTTCTGCCATTTCCACACTCTGTAAGTCCGGGTGGCCGGTATCGCTGCGCTTGGATAATATTGTGATTCCCGCGTCGCGTCCGCAGATAACAGGTAGGTAATGTCCGTCGCCATATTGTTGCAAACTTTGAGCTTTGGCTTTACCTACAAATGGGACTGATTTTAATAAACCCTTTTTCGGAATAAGCATTTGCAGATGGTTCTGTGTTGAAGGAGATAAGAGCCATCGCGCCGTCAAAAATATTTGTTCAAGTTGTCAATTGCATTACTATCATTATACACTAATTATCAAACGCCTCCATTAAATATCCACATCCATAAGCGATCAAGCGGTAATACCTCCATTTGATCATTCCAATCAAAACATCAGCGATATTAACAAGATTTTTCACGCCTATCCAAGCCGCGTTTTCTGATTCGTAGTCAGCAGTTTTACTCTTAAAAAAAAACCGGGTCCGTCACAGTAAGTGTCCCCACTTAAAAGAGTTAAAATAACACCGCCATATAGTGTATATGATGAGCGTTCCACGTACAGCGACATCTATCGGCAAATTAAGTAAACTATTGCGCGCGAGCTTAAAGTATGGAAGATGATTTTTATGGGATAATGGGATTTATTGGGTGAACCGATTTTCACCGTTTTTACTTTATTTGAAAGCACGTCATTTAACGGTATAATAAACACCTGCTTATACGGTTAAATTACAAACTTAGTTCGGAAATTATTTTGTATTTTTTTTTCAAAAACTATTCAACCTATCAAGTTCTAAATAATTTTCCTAGAAAGTTTTAATAAAGTTCTACTTTTGATTTTTTTTTCATATTTTTAAAACTTATGGTTCAAAAGTTAGAGGGGGGGGGGACACATTTTTTTCGAGCGATTATTTCCGAAAATATTCACATTATCAAAAAATGATCTTAGAAATCACGTATTCATTTTTAAATACCTATCCAACAATATATCACACGTTAGGGTTGAAATGAAAAAAAAAAATCACTCCCTACTTTACGTATAGGGGAGGTACCCTAATAAATTTTTATTTTTATTTTACCACTTTGTCGGCGTGATTGATATACATATTAGTACCAAATTTCAGCTTTCTAGTGCTAACGGTCACTGAGATTATCCGCGGACGGACGGACGGACGGGCAGACATGGCGAAACTATAAGGGTTCCTAGTTGACTACGGAACCCTAAAAAACAGGGTAATTAATTAAATATCAACCAGTTCTTCATTCCGTTATAAAAAAAACAAAAGCACATAAACTTTATTGGCAGAAACGTATACGGTTCGTCTAATAACCTGCATATCAAATTCGCAGCTATTGTATTGAGCCCTTTGTTTCAATAATGGCGCAACTGGATCCAAGATGGCAGCGAAACGTCATCGGTGCAACATGGCGGCTGGAACGGTTATTGTTCGAAGTGCGCTCTATGAAAGGTGAACTTGTGATTGACAATTTTAGAACAAGCCAAATATTCATGCCAAATTATGGTATATAAACTTCATCTATTTCGTGATAGAAGTTATCCGTAACAGTAGATTTTTTCCATAGGTCCTTTTGAATATTTATCATATATTTTGTGGTGAAGGTTTTGAATCGATTATTACACAATTACGGCAGCTAGGTCAATCGTAACACCTTACAATTCGATGCGATGCGTTTTTATAACTAAGTAATATCATAATTCACATATGTTCGAGTCATTTTATGATCTACTTATTTATATAGTCATCTCCCTTGAGCATGTTCCCAATTCCTTTTTGTTTGGGGTCGGACCTTCTTTGTATTTTTGCTCGAGAGTATACACCGTTGTTAGCAAAATCCATGGTAGAAAGCTCCGAAGAGCGCTGGTAGCTCAGCGGTAAGACGTCGGACTTTCAATCCGGAGGTCTCGGACTCTCGGGTTCATACCCCGTCTCCTATAATGTATAATCCTAGATTACAAACTATTAATAAACTTTTGTATGAGTGAAATGCCCTACTTTAAAAACATGCAAAAATAATAATAAATATTATAATCCTAGTCTACTTGCAAATGGCTGGACCACCAATTTTTTCTTGTTTTAAACGGTGTATTTTATTTTTATCGAAACTTTATGCTGATACCAGGTTTGCCATTATTTTTAAATACTATGACGATGGTAAACAAGCATACGGCCCGCCTGATATTAAGCAGTTATACCACGACGGTGGCAAACAAGCATACGGCCCGCCTGATGGTAAGCAGCTACCGTAACCTATGGACGCCTGCAACTCCAAAGGCGTCACATGCGCGTTGCCGACCCTTTACAAAAAGGAGGATTCACTGTGTTGACGACTAAAGGAACAAGAAGGTCCCTCATCGTCAACACACTGGGTCCTCTTTGAGCTCTTTGGCAACCTTACTCACCAGCAGGAACACAACACTATGAGTAGGGTCTAGTGCTATTTGGCTGTGGTTTTCTGTAAGGTGGAGGTACTTCCCCAGTCGGGCTCTGCTCCAGATTTGAGCGATGACATTCGCTGAACGTGCCCTACCACACTTAGCGAGATGCCATTCGCAGTGCCCATACCTCGTCGTTATCGTAGAGTATGGACACCTGTAACTCCACGGCTGGCGGAAACGGTAATATTTTTTAAACTGATCACTGGCTCAGTGCGTCAGCGCAGGTTGGCCGAATTAAAAACAGCGCCCACCTTAAAACAGCGTTAACAACTTGCCTATTTCTAGGGTAGGGTAGGGTGAGAGCGTTACGATAAAACATAAGTTAGTATCGATAAATAGATGGTCGATTAAATCCTTACAACCCGTCTGGAGACCAAGTTTGACGTCGCACTTTATTGTTACAAGGTCGGGGATAAATGTGAAATCTCAATAAGGCAGAATAAAACGCTAAGATAGGGGAATCAAGACGGACTGACTGAAAAGCATTCTTACCTGGTGCATTTTTAGGGTTCCGTAGTCAACTTCGTTCGTCAACGGGTTCCTACCCTTATAGTTTCGCCATGTTCATCTGCCCGTCCTCGGCTTTGCTCAGTGATGGTTACTACTAGAAAACTGAAATTTGGTATACTACTAAAAAGTGGTAAAACGAAAGGGAATATTATTTTTTAGGTACCTCCTGATTTTTTTGTGCCCTTACTCTATTGTTTGGGGTATACTTGGATAGGTCTTTCTAAGGAAATAAGGGTCTTTTATGACAATCTTTGGATAAAACTAATACTTTCGTAAATAATAGTTCCGAAAGTTTAAGTCCACCAACCAGTGATATTTGAATTAAATAGTACCTACCTCTAATTATATTTTAATGATTCCTTAAAAAACAGTAGATAAATCAACAAAATGCTAAGCAAAGACAAGATGTTCCAAAATCCTGTAAGTTTTATAGATGTATTTTATAGTCCCCATCTCTTAAACTTTATTTATTTATCAAAATACTGGTTTGTATCAGCGCTCAATCATCGGAGTGTTTTCGAATCACTCGGCACCGGCTGCCAGACCATCTGTCTTTATAAAACCCAGTGTAAACTGACCGGGATATATTGTACGTTTTAACTGCATATTAATTTGTTTATGTATGCCTATTAGCGCCGAAAATTTACAACCGTAATAAAAAGATTCGCGGGATTTCGAAGGACGGTGAGTTTGTAATGTTTCAGGAATTTCAGTGCACCTGAGGAGAGGTGTTTAATGGCAGTGTAAAATGGCATCATATCTACCCTGTATGACCAATAGACTGTATGAAAATTTTGTAAATAGAGGAAATTGGAACATTTATTTTCTACACCTTTTTATAGTGCTTAAGATTTTTAGTGCTGTAATCGTGAAAACGTAACAATGACAAAGGCAACTAAGGGTATTTATTACTTTTTACTTTTCAGTTGCGTACATATTACTGAGGGGCTTGCTGAGATTAATATGACGGGTGATATATGTACATATTTTTGATGAACAAATTTGATCAGATGTATATGTACTTTTCTATGTACCTACATTTATTTTTGAAGCCTTGGGGATGTTCATATATTTATGAACTTGACTGTACCTATACCAAAAAAACTACGGTGTTACATATCTAACTTACTATTACGTGTTTTTCACCATAAAAAGACAGGATTTTTCATGCATTTTCTTACATCACATGTAGTAAATATAAAAACAAATAGAGTAATACCTACATTTTATCCAACATGTGTATGGAGACTGACACGATCTTTCGTAAACAAAGAAATAAAGATGAAGCTCTATGAATAAAATAAAAATAGCATAGATGATATCGCCGGAACGGGCTGAGTATGGAATATGCCGAGTTATTATTCTCCTAATAACTGGATCGTATTAACTTCGTGCATAGACGAAGGGAAGGGTAGAGCGGGCAAATACTCGTACATAGAAATACCTGTCTCGCTTTTGAATTTTGCATCTAATATCGGTAATAAGTACATTACCGGTTGTAAAATGAGAAAAGGTGCTTTTTCCCCGACAGAAAGGAGACTGGGTGAGAGAGAGGGGCAGGATGTTTGTATGTTTGGCAAGTGCATACAAGTGAATGTCCTCATTTATCTCCATAACGGCTTGACGGTTTGGCATAACCAAACATGTATCATAATCTTAGGAAAAATACTCTACTTCTTACTGTCTTTATAAAATTTAGGGCCGGTTGCACCAAACCGTCTGTTAATGTCAACGTCTTCGTTAAAAAAATCTTGTATGAAAAGTTTAACAGATGACGTTGACGTTAACAGACTGTTTGGTGCAATCGGCCCTTAAATAGGTAGCCCGCTAGATTGTGCTGTTAAAATTTTGACAGGGGATTTTAAATTTAGTACTTACTTAGAATCTCACATTTTATATTTTGTAAAGCTCACAAATTACATCGAGGTACAGTAGTGTACATAATAACATGGACGAGATAAAAATATTTCTGTTCGTTTGTATTACACATAACGTTGTTCTTTTATTATCAAAACAAAACAAAACAAAAGTTATTGAATAACTAAAACAAAAGTTATTGAATTACAAAAACAAAACTTGAGGCAAATAGATGTAGGTAGTACTTACTTAATTGCGAGTTCTCCTCTTGTTTCTGCCGCCTCTATACATTTCAATGCAATACAAAATCTTTATGGCATTTATAGATTACTCATTTGTATCCGACGTCGATAGGGACAATATCGTCTTGCTCTGTCGTCTCTCCATACGTTTAACTGTTGTTGCAAACTTATATGCGATAAATTCGCTTGTAATGACAGTGCCAATCGTGCTGAAGGGTTATTGTCGACTGAAATTAGGTAATAATATTTCGAAAGATTTGGTTTATTATGTATGTTGCGACAAGCCGACGTAGGTGAATTATTTCTTAGTACGTTTGCAATTGCATAAGTGTCTTCTTCAAGCTGCTAAATGGATTTCGAAAGTTAAGGTTCTCAGTTCTTTGGGATAGGTTGTTGCTTTATTTTTTTCTATTGTTGGGGCCATATGATGATGGTATCCTGGAGCAATCGAGGGAATTCTCCAAATATTATAGGCACACCTATAGTGATTTGAAATTTTTTTACAGTTCTTAGAAAGGTGGAGAAACCTAAGTGAAGTCGGTTGGTTTTCTTTAAAATTGTTAATGATAGGTTTTCTCACAATGTAAAGACAAAAAACTGAATTTAGAATGTTGAGAGAAAAGTTTGAAAAAATGCGGGTACAGTAATTTTTGGGGTATCACTAAATAGTACTTTCCGAATCAATGCGTGTACTATTTTGTTGAGTTCTTTTCAAACCTTTACGACCTGATAATAGTGAGATGACAGTTTAAAATAGGTAGATATTCAACTAGTTTATTAAAGTATCCTTAATCAACTTATTCCCAGTTTTTTACAGTCGACTTCTAAAGCACCACGTCTCTTAAATAACGTAGATATTAATTATCTACAACAACTTCTGTGCAAAGGATGAAATTGATTTATTATTATTACTATTTCTTACTCAGTGTCATCGTTATCAAGATTGTCAACAGTCGAAACGCAAGAAAATAGGGGCCGCACTTAGTAATTAAAAAAAAGGTACTTTGGTTACTTACTAAGTTTTCACTAAATAAATAGGAATAGGTACCTATTCCTAGTAACATTTTAAATATTCATGTATATAATTTAATAACTTATTTAATAGTCAATAAATTACAATATCTTGAAATGAAAATTATTGTCGCAGTTTTTCAGGATTCTTTATAACACTCGGAAAAAAGCGAAAAAAAAATACGCCAAAATTACACTCCTTGTTCATATTGATTTTAAATCATATTTATTTTAAATCATGTTTAAGACGCATCAGTCTTTCACAGTTAGGTACTTGTATTCTTTAGCTTCAATTTGATATATGTATAGTTACCGTGGGTCTGTCCCATAAAAAACTAGACTATACGTTGCAAGTCTGCTTGTTGCATAGCAGCCTAAATCTATGCCTTTTGTGCAATACTTAAAAATAGGCAACGATTCAAATGGGAATATCTATAGCATAAACTCGCAAGAAAATAAACTAATATAATCTAATGGTGGTCACGAAATTACCTCTAATAAACAGGGTACTTACAAACAAGCAATGGAACCTTCTAAAGTGTCTCTCAAGCTGTTTTGATATGTCTTCTTATAGAACTACGTATTATTGACATTATTGTGTATCTTTAAGATATAATATTACTGTATTACTGTTTGAAAAAATAAGTCCCGTCGAGTTTCTTGCCGGTCATAATACTTCTCGGGTCAGAGGTGTAGGGTTAGAACCGGTGGTAGTTTTTTTTTCTCTGTGACGTTCATAAGTGCATTGTAATGAGCCTAAATTGAAGAATAAATATTTTTTATCTTTTTATCTTTTAAACGAAGGTGCAATATTTATTTGATGCACTTTTATAAAGTATTATTTTCATTAATTTACTGCGTGTTTGCGTCTTCAGGCAATCTTGAGCTTTACAAGGATTTCCAATAAATTTCCCACCTGAATTGTATATTTTTATATTTATTATACCATAATTATGTTCATTAGCAGAGCTCGGATTTTTCACGGCAAAACAAAACACTAGCGTAATTTAGCCAGTGCTTGAAATATTATTTTATCGACACCTATTGAGTCTTACTAGAGTATATGACAGGTATTGCCTCAGTACATTTTTTCTTTTTTTATTCGATGGTACACCTATCAGTGTGAATGTCAAAAAAACTAACAAACGTGCGAAAATTTCGAAAAACAGGAGACTTACTAGAGCTCAAAATCAATATTTTTGACCAGTCTAAGGTGACCTACTGGGGGTTAGAAGGTTGTGCATTAATTACCGGACATCCTGTATAAGTAATAAAATAACTTTTCATTTTAGCTTTGCCATAGTCGAGCAACAAAGAGGTAGGTCTGCATGTACAACTTAGAACGAAGTAACTATACCACCTCATTTAAAATGATAGAAACGACTGCAAATTTCATCTCACATGACATATGACATTCACACTTTAACTGTCATTTCATTACGTATAAAACGTAAATTGCATCTAGGTATTATTTATTTCGCAACGCATTGAATCCGACGTGTTGGATATACGTATAATAACTTAATATTGCAAGCTATCAATTAATACAAAAATGAGTAATGTACAAGATCGGATCAAAACGTGGATTGAAAATCACCCTGAGTTAGTCTATAATGAAGTGACCTCCACTATATACTGCTCTATGTGCGATATGCATCTAAAACTGAAGAAATGCAATATTGAGAATCATGTGAAAAGCAACCGCCACAATTACCGTTCGGGGCAACCAAATAGGAAACATCAATTTTATTTCGATTTAATTATTTTTCTTATTTCATGCAACATACCATGGGCAACAGTCAACAACAATAATTTTCGTCATTTTTTTAACAAGTATTTATGTTGCGACTGCTCTATGACTTCTTTACCGGACGAATCGACCCTGCGAAAAATTTATTTAAATCTCGTGTACAAAAAAACTATACAGGGTATAAGAGAGGTAAACAAAACCAATTATTTGTGGATATCTATAGACGAAACACCAGATTTCATGGGAAAATGTGTGACAAGCGTGGTGATTCGGTCTTTGCAAAAAAATTGTTCTAAGCAATTTTATCTTTTGGGGTCGAAGGTTTTAGAGAAGGTAAATGGGGAAACAATAGCAAACCTAATAATAAACCAATTAAAATTTTTGTTTCAAAATTCTTTCAATGATAACGTAAACAATTTGCTTTTAGTTTGCACAGATAGTGCCGCATATATGCTTAAAGCCGGTCGTATTTTAAAAGCAACGTTTCCTCGTATAAAACACATTACGTGTTTAGCTCATGGTCTGCACCGGGTTGCCGAAGAAGTGCGAGATAATTTCAAAGGTGTGGATGGGTTGATATCGAATGTCAAAAAGATATTCCTAAAATCTCCAGAGCGTGTACGCCTTTTTAAGGCAAAATATCCGTCCATTCCCCTACCTCCCGAGCCAATTATCACCAGATGGGGAACTTGGATATCTGCTGCGGTATATTACGCTCAATACTATGAGCAAATACGTGATGTCGTCTCCATACTTGCTAATGACTCGGCAGCTATAAGAGCTGCAAAAAAATGTTTTCAAACACGCAAACTACGACCGGAGTTAAATTTCATTCGCGACAACTACGAAGTAATAGCCTCTTCAATAGAACAATTGCAATGTTCGACTTTATCCATTGCGGAATCCTTCCTCATTCTGGATACTGTTCGTTGCTACGTAAACTGGAGTAAACTTTTACCAGTGATACGTAAATTTGAAGCCGTGCTCGAACGAAATCCTGATTACGAAATTTTAAGAGACATATCTGAAAATATTACCCGAACTGATAATGAATTCTATAAATTTGCTCCCTTGACGTCAACTGAAGTTGAACGTACATTTAGTGTACATAAATGGATTTATAGTGATAAACGCAACTGTTTACTCCCAGAGAATGTTGAAAAGATAATGATCATCTACTCCTATCACTATTACCCAAATAAAATGTCTTGTGCTGCTGTGTGTACTGACGTAGATTTTGAAGAAGAAATTGCGTCTGTTTCTAATATATAGTAACTTTATACAAATGTTTTTATTAGTTTTATTACATATTAATTTTATTTGGTGACTTTTATTTCTTCTAGTTCTGAATTATCGATATCGATAAAATAATATTTCAAGCACTGGCTAAATTACGCTAGTGTTTTGTTTTGCCGTGAAAAATCCGAGCTCTGTTCATTAGAAACAACGATGATATAGACATAGGATGTCTATATCATCCTTGATTAGAAATGAAAAAAAAAAAAATTATTATTATTATTTTTTTTTTTATACCACGACGGTGGCAAACAAGGATACGGCCCGCCTGATGGTAAGCAGCTACCGTAACCTATGGACGCCTGCAACTCCAAAGGAGTCACATGCGCGTTGCCGACCCTTTACAAAAAAGGAGGATTCACTGTGTTGACGGCTAAAGGAACAAGAAGGTCTCTCATCGTCAACACACTGGGTCCTCTTTGAGCTCTTTGGCAACCTTACTCACCAGCAGGAACACAACACTATGAGTAGGGTCTAGTGCTATTTGGCTGTGGTTTTATGTAAGGTGGAGGTACTGTCTAGTGCTATTTGGCTGTGGTTTTCTGTAAGGTGGAGGTACTTCCCCAGTCGGGCTCTGCTCCAGATTTGAGCGATGACATTCGCTGAACGTGCCCTACCACACTTAGCGAGATGCCATTCGCAGTGTCCATACCTCTCTTTTTGGCGTAGTTTAAGGACAGCCAAGTCCGGACGTAGTTTAAGGACATACCCCGGGTCCTAAAATATTAGTCAGAAACCTGGTAACAGAACTTAATAGTAACCAACTAGGTATAATATCTCTAGTTCATAGTGATCAATATCCTTGAAGGAACAAAAGCGCAATCAGATGACGCAAGTCTACAACCATCTAATGAAATAATGGTGCAAAACAATTTAAACGTAGTTTCCTTTAGATTGAAGATGATCGCACCAATTGGCATTGGCACTATTCAGCTATTTGCCAGTCTATTGAACTTTAAAATACTCGTGATTAATTTGACACTTTCGCTCTGGCAGAGACTATACATATATAAGCCACAGTATAAGAACTTTTTGAAGCTCCAACTCTAGAGCGCCATCTGAACGAGAACAACCTAAAGATACCCAAAATGTAAGAGCAAATGACATTTGCACTGCAGTGCCATCTAGTAACTACTCGTTACGTCTAGTCTCTGGCTCTGGTTAGAATCTGCCAACGCTAATTTTGCATGGTGTTTGCAGCGGCAAAATGTAGCTGCCACCGTAAACATTTTTTTAATACCACGACGGTAGCAAACAAGCATACGGCCCGCCTGAAACTCCAGAGGTGTCACGAGCGCGTTGCCGACCCTTTAATTATAGGATGATGCACTGTGTTGACGGCTAAAGGAACAAGAGGGTCCCTCATCGTCAACACACTGCATCCTCTTTGAGCTGTCTGGCGACCTTACTCACCGATTAGGAGTCTTGTCACTTGTAAAGTGTGTGTTAGTGTGGGTGGAAATCTTGGTTAATTAGACATTTAGGTCTAAGTAGGGCCGTACCCAGAAATGCAGTTAAGATAAGGCAGTGCTAATTTAAGGTAGGACATGGCCAATTTTAGGGTTGGGCATTGCCTCATTGCGGGTGCCCGGCAATACCGGCTGGGCTACCGGGGAGCGAGGCGGGGGAATGCGCAAGTTATCCCGCGACGTTCCCCCCAACGGCAGTGCGGACGACGCCGATGTGTTTTTAGTGGGTAGACCTCTCCCCTCCCTCTGGCTAGCAGAGGGAGCGGAGGGTCCCACATACCCCCCACTATGGGCCCTCCTTGTGCCCCCGGGGGGATGCGTAAAGCATTGTCACACCGACAAAAAAAAGCCCCAATTGCCCCATAATGCCCCTCCCTAGCTACGGCCCTGGATCTAGGTTACAAGTAACTGCTGAAGAGTGTATTCGCTGTAGAGTTCTAAAAAAATATGACAGAGCTGGATCATCATCTTGGTTCTATGAAAGATCTTATAATATCACGCTCTGTTAAGCGAGAGTTCTATTTCCAGCAATGGCCCTCCGCAAGACGTTGCTTAACAATGCTGCTAGAAATACGTAATCTTTTATCTAAAAAGTTTTTGTTTTCGATGCAAGTAATTTATTTACTCCTGGACTTTACTACGCGGTCATTGTACCTACTACTCGTCGAATCGTTTTTGGCCATACCTAAATTGTGGAAAACCACGCCCATTAGTAAGAGTCATATTTATGGCTCTCGTACACGAAAAAAAGAGATGCAATCGAAAATTCCTCCAACAACAAACTAAAACTAGTAAATACCTTTAGCATATTTGTTTAAATTAAAGGAGTGTTCCTTTAATTTTAAGTAAATAATCCGTTTTAATGTAAAAGAAGACCTGACTGTAAAATAAATACATCGAGGAAATTACGTTCAATCGTGTTTTCCTCCCACAAAACACTAAGTCATATAGTCTTTAATCATTCTTGAAGGTATCAAACAAGTCAGATAAATATTTTTTGACAAGTTTGATATCTGCAGACCGCAAAATTACTCAGTACTCTTAAGAAGCCCGAAGTGGACCAGGTTGCGTTGTCTTATTTTATCATAGACTCTATCATTTTTAGGGTTTTCATTATGAGATTGGCTCCATGCCTCCATGGAGATGCCGACATGCCTGCAAAAAAAAAACTATCTAAGTATATCTAACCAGACTATCAAAAATTATGATAACCATAACTATACTTCGTTCCACGTGCTCCGAAAATACAAATTCCGTAATTTTATGTAATTCGCCTTACATTTCGGTATTAGTAGGGAAAGACCTTTTTGCTAATGAATGTAAAATCATTCCTTCCTGCGCATTGGAATTCTTCCTGTTCAAACTATTTTCGCATTCGCAACAGCTGGTTTTAAAACTTGCAAATAACTGCACTAAAACGGGGCCCTTAAATTATAAGGTTAGCGTTTCCTTATTGCTAACACAGGAAGGTTCAATTTGAAAGGAATCTGGTTTTTTCTCCAAGCTTGTCGGGACGTTTGATCCGTTGCAATTACAGTTTTACTGCATCGTAAACACAGAACAAAATGGCGCAGGTATGCCCATTGTTGCCACGGTTTCGAGCCCTTTAATGTTTTTCTAATTAGTTTTTTTTCTTACTATAGTGATGGACGCGTGATTACCGGTTCTTAAACGTTTTAAAAAGCAGGAAATATTACGCCTATACCTTAACTTAACCTACCTTATTTTAATTAAATATGTGATTTACTTTGCAAAATTTGAATTGAATTCCTTAGTTTCGATTTATACAAGTCAAGTCAGTTCTTGCGTAGTTTGATAATTTTAAAACATTACATTTTTAATGATAGATATTAATTAAAATGTAATCAAAACTAATTAAGTAGGTATTTTTAGATTTAGCTTATCCGTAACTAAATCTGAAGTATCAGTAGCTCTTAAGCTTCTGTATGTAGTTAATCCTACATTGTAGAGTTATCTCAGGTATCATGCTGACTAGACTTAACATAAACATCATATTTACTGGCAATAAACTAAATCAACGTTACCACCAGCGACCACATTTACGCCTTTACGGCCCTCCGATCGAGAAAGTCAATTCAGTAAACAAGCGTGCCATATATTAGCGCATTTACCTTACCAGACGCAAGCTCACAAATCTTACAATTGATGAGTTCATAAATAAAATTTATTTTTTATCTCCTACCATTGTGTAGGAGGGAATATAAATAATTCGTTGACATTATAGTCGTGATTGCAACGACATTTCACGGTGGTTTGTCGTGGTAAGGGCTTGCAGCAATGCATTCGCCCTCCAATACGACCCTTCCCCTTACGCGAATCCTATGGAATACTTACAAACGCTTGGAGCAAGCCAGTCTGGTTTTGTGTTCCCATGCGCGCGGATCGCGGGCGCGCACGTACTGGCCAACTATCAAAAATATTTCCGAATTCGAAATTTGAAAACCAAACGCTCATTGTTACTGGTTTTATTTTATAACCGTGACTGATTTCGAAGAAAGTTTTCTGCCGTATTTTAAAGTGTTTTGAACTTTCAAGAAAGTTTAAAAGTTTTCCTTTTTTTTACAAGGATTGGAAATGTTTTAGTGATTACATTGTTATGTTATCGTTTTTGTGCTTTATGTTGTGTTGTTACGGTTATGTTTTGAATTTTCGTTAGTGTTTTGTTCATTTGCGGTGATTTGTGAGTGTTTGACTGTTGAGGAGGATTGTAGTTTGTCACAATGGAGCTATTTTGGAAAGTGCTGAGCTTTCATCTATTATTAGCACAGGCTCAGGCGAACTGGTGGTAAGTAGCCTTAGACTTGAAAAAATAAAAAAAGGGTTACTCTCGACCTGGCTATAAAATGTAAAAATTGCTTTATTTTATTTACTGAGGTTCACAATTTAAAATAGTGAGTTTCGTTCGTTTTTATTTAATTTGTTTAAAATAGAGTGAAGAGATTTTACTGTTATTTGCGTATGTGAGAAATAAACTTTGGTTAGTAAAAGTGAATGGTTATGAAACCTGTTTCTGATCTTGATTCATATACCTAAGTACAATATCACAAGGGGGTAAAAGTTAATGGAAAATATTTTGTTACTTCGTATAAGTAATAGTAGTTAGTACTAATAATAGGTTTTGATTTATTAAGTATTTTATTCAAATAATTTTGACAGCAAGTTATTGTTATTAAGATTTTTTTAAACGTTAATTTATTAACGTTTATTTTAATGCTATAATTAAAATACAGATGTAGAAAATAGCCACTCTTTGTTTTTTTGTTAAAGTTTTCAAAACATATACAATAACATAAAAAAATACAATTATAATTGTTATTTACTAAACAGCCGGTTAGGAACAACTCATAAAACCTTTATTTAATTTCGGTAACATTTTAGTGTTTTTTTGGTAACAGGTAAGTAATAATACCAAACAAATCATATTTCTATATTCCTAAATTATGAAGTTTTGCCCCGGAATCGGATACCTACTTTAGGTCAGTTCTAAGTCTTCCGGCTATTTGTCATAGGGGATTATAGTGTTTCAATTAGGAAGGGTTATAATAGGTAACATGTGGCAGGTTTATTTACAAATAGTGTGTGCAAAACATCATTGTTTTAACGTACTTTACACTTATTTTCAATTCAAATAAACAAGGTATACTTACATGTAATCTAAATACAATAGGTACATTTATGTTCTTACCGGTCAATACCGGGAGTCATGGGATCAATATCCCATGACTCCCATAAACGACAATATGCCGTCAATTATTTACGCCACATTTCAAAATTTGTACAAGTATGATATCTATAAATAAAATAAGCATTTTAACCCACTTAACGCGGAGAACGCGACCCCAATGCATCCTCCGGAAAAATTACTGTCTTATTTCCAAATATAATACGAGATTATTCTTGAACTAGCTGTACCCGCGGCTTCGCTCGCGTGTGTGGGAGGTCAGGCCATTAGTGTAGAATTTACGCGTTCTATATATAAATCTATATAAATTTATTAGTTCATCCGTGATAAAGATAACTCACTAAAAAGCGTGCGTCGAGACCTGCGAATGCTAATGGCCGTGTTCCCGCAGGAGAACATGCTTCGAACAGAATCAAACGGTCAAACGCTGAACGTATGAGCGCGAGGTAGCGTGTGAGCGCAACGTCCCAGCGAAAACTGCTTTTGCAGCAGCAGGCCAAAATCTAATAAGGCCAAAGGCAGCAAGAATTGTTTCAGCAGGAGCATGAAAGGGTCCCCACAAAACTCAATGGTCAAGTTTTTTGGTGAACCCTAACGCCGAAGCCGTGACGCGGTGAGCGGCAATATCGCGAAAGCCATAGGGCGAGTACGCCGCAGGACCCAGGCCCGGAGGATCGCAGCGAGAATTGCTTCAGCAAAAGCAGCATGTCAGGGACCGGACATAACTCAATGGCGAAGTGTCTTAGCGAACTCGAGGACTGCGGACACGAGGGTGAGCGGAAATGTATGTGAAAGTCAAAGGCCGTGTACCGCGTAAGGTCTAAGCTCGGAACATCGCAGCGAGAACTTCTTCAACATCATCATGACAGGTACCGGACAAAACTAAAAGGCGAAGTGTCTTAGCGAACCCGAGGGCCGGGGCTCGAGGGTGAGCGGCAACGTCTGAGAAAGCCAAAGGCCGAGTACCTACCGTAAAGGACCCAGGTCAGCAGCAGTACCATGACAGGGGACCGGACATATCTCAATGGTGAAGTGTCTTAAGGACCGAGGATGAGTGGCAATATCTGCGAAAGCCATAGGCCGAGTACCGCGTAGGCCCAAGTCCGGAGCGTCGCAGTGAAAATTTCTCCAGCAGAAGCAACATGATATAATCCGGGCAAAACTCAATGGCGAAGAATCTTAGCTAATCTGAGGGCCGGAGCCCCGAAGGTGAACGGCAATGTCTGCAAAAGCCATAGGCCAAGTACCGCTTAGGGCCAAGCCCGGAGCGTCGCAGCGAGAATTACTTCAGCAGCAACAGCAGCAGCATGACAGGGACCAAACATATCTCAATGGTGAAGTGTCATAAGGCCCGAGGGTGACCGGCAATGTCTGAGAAAGCCATAGGCCGAGTACTGAGTAGGCCCAAGCCCGGAGCGTCGTAGCGAGAATTTATTCAGCAGCAGCAGGCAGCATGACAGAAACTCAATGGCGAAGAGTCTTAGCAAATCTGAGGGCCGGTGGCCCGATGGTGAGCGGCAATGTCTGCGAAAGCCATAGGCCGAGTACCGCGTAGGCCCAGGCCCGGAGCGTCGCAGCGAGAATTTCTTAAGCAGCAGCGTGACAGCCATCAGCTAGTAATTGCTAGATTCATGACTACCCTTTTTATTGCAATCAGCTGTTAAAGCGAGATAAAACATGTTGCTCTCACAAATGGTACAATTTTTGCTATCGGGTAAATCGAAATGGATAAATCTTAACTACCTGTTTTATTTCTTTTTACGTAATATTGTAAGTAGGTTTCATGTATTGATAAATATATCATTTTTACGTTGAGAATAAAGTACCTCCAGGTATTAATGAGTCACAATATATGTCCGGATACTTACAATTTCCAAAACGAAGTAACACGTTTTAAAAATATTTATCCCGCAATCCTTAAATTGGGAAAGCTTTTAAAAATCCATGGTTTCAACCTCGGCGGAACGCAACAGACCGAATCGCTTAATTTAATCTAAAAACGTCCTTAAATAATGTTTGTATACAGTATACAGTACAGGGTACCTATACAACCTATACATTATATTTTTTTATGAAAATTATGTTTTTAATAAGCAGAATAAAAACTACCCTATATGTTGCTCCGGTGTATAAACTGTTACTATACAAAATTTCGTAAAATTCTGTGCAGTAGTTTTTACGTTGTGCGCGGACAAATTCATAGACAGACAGACAATAATTCCAAAAATCACTTAAATGTATTCAGTCAACGTTTCTAAGACCCCCCGAATAAGTTTTTCTAAAATATATTCAATGTACATTTTTTTTCTCCTTACGCGTTTATCATATGTATAGATTATCTATATACAGCCTTTAGAAGTGTTGAGCACTCTTGCGATTTTCATACAAAACCGAAAGTTTAGACCGGCGTTTCTATCTTTTTTGAAGTTATTTTATCAATTAATTTAAACTGAACAGGCATGTTTTGTTGAAGAGAGTAGGAACTGCATAGAATATTTGCAATTTGTCGCATCGACCTAAATTCGCATTTTTGGGACCTCCACTTTTCATATTTTATAGGTACCTACCTTGAAAGTGTTATTTAGTGAAGTTTTATAGATATATCAATAAAATATAACATTTTACGTCATCGTACATTGTTATGATAGGGAATTAATACTTAACTTCAAAATTGTAAAAAAAAGAGCTATGCTCAACACTTCTGGCCAAGGCTGTATGTGCTAAGTAAAAATATATATAAAAAATCTTAAGGATACGGGGCGTTTGCGGATATAATGCGTAACATCGATATATTAAACGTTTGAATGTAAGTATTTTAAGGTATCTGAAGGTATTTAAAATGAGAACCTGCTTTAATAAGGTAATCAAAAATTCTAAACATTTAATTTCATATTTCGTTATATAATACCTACCCATTGCAAAAATACAAATATAAAACTGATTAAACACTAAAAACTTACACAAAAGATCCCTTTGGGTCAAAGTGTATCCATATGGGCCCCCTAACCAAATAAGATAAGATAAGATAAACACTATAAAACCTTTAGTTCTAAGCCACAAAACATACATTTGAGCGGAATTCAGCCGGAAGGTGGATTGTCAGGCTCCATACAAAAATTCAGTCATCAAAGACAAATTTTGCTAATTTGTGTCATCGTTTAATCTGAACGTATTGTATTTTAATGTTTTTCCACATTTAGTTATTAATGAATTAATCAGGCTTGTCATAAATAGGCACTATTTCAGCTTTACAGTTTCAACGTGCTAAAGTAAGTTTTCTATCTAACCTGCGTAGACCACTGTTTAAACCAGATTATCTCTAAAGCTAGACCAATTCCGATGCAAATTCGAGATAGATCCGATCGGTACGGGTTTGGTCGGAATTTTGACGCCATCTGGCAGATAAATTAGGTTTAACTAACAAGTTATAAAATCGAGGGCATATTCCAAAAAATCAAAAAATATTACACCAATTTCACTTAAGTATTAGTTAATCGTGCTCGCATTCATCTAGTTTAGTGCAACGCACTGTTATAGATTTCAATTTTCTGTCATATTTTATGTTTCTGAATACGGTTCCAGGTACACATTTGTTTAATGCACGGCCGATTATGGTTTAATTTAAGAAACAAGTAATTCAGTGCCTACTTAAACATATATTGGATCAGTGCTGGTAATAGGAATTATGTCTATGGGTAGTATTTTTTTTTAAACTAATACTAACAAAAACTTTGCATATAAAAACAATTTTGTTTGGTCAACTCTTAAGCACTTTTTAGCAAATTCACCAAAAAAACCTTATTTCCTTCCATAACCCATTAATAAACGTCCCACACGCCATAAATTTAACTAGCTATGAGAGTAGGTACCTAAATCGTTTGGACTTAGGCGGCTTTCACACTGATGCGATTTCCGCACGCGGCGCCGGTGCGCGAGCGAGACAGCGCTCTGCATGTGTATAGCGCTGTCACGCTTGCACACCGTCGCCGCGTCCGGTTGCGGTGCCAGTGTGATAATCGCCTTACCTATTCTATTTAATTTAGATCTACCACTTATGTATTATTGTTTATATGACAAAGGGACACAATGTTGTTAACTAAACTTTAAAAGAGGCTTGTTAATCTTGAGATTCTCGAGTATGGTTATTCTAAAATCAGCAATATTTTTTTCTTTTTTAATTTTGGCGTTGTTTTTTGTAGACTGTATTTCTAGCGGCCAGTATGCGGGCAGTTAAATGTATTTATAACTCTAGAGTACAGGCACAAAATAACTTTTGCTTTGTTAACCTCTTTTTTTTTGTCGAAGACTTCCTATGACATCCTTTCCACTGCATCATATTTTGGCTACGGTCTACGGTGTCTTGAGGCCAAAAGACCAATAGCTATGAAAATCTGTTATGTATTAAATAGCTAATCCAATAGTCATAAATCAATCATAAATGTACTAGAGACGTGTGAACAAAAAGTCACAGGATTATTTCCGTGCATTATTTTAATTTCGATATACCATTGTGCTTATACACATGGATTGTAGTCTACGATATTATGTATTGCATTATTTTCGTCATCAACATTAGGTAAGGTTTTTGGGTAAATATTAACGCGATTATCCTGTTAAATGCGAAAAGTATTACCTCAGCGCCTATTGTAAATGCCTAATATATTTACGTTACACATATGGAAATAAAATAAGTAAAGTGATTGGTATTGGCAATTTTGCAATAATTGCAGGTAATGAAGCGGCCAAGAAAGGAGTTGTACAGTTTAGTATACGGCTAATGTCGCATAAAATCCCATACTTGATCATTCGTTGAAGTAATCGACACTGTAATCGCCCTAGAAACAGTTCAAAAACATAGAACAGTCTTGTTTATTTTTATTAGCTTAGAGTTTACCCGGAAAGAGAAGTGTCGTAGTTTATATAGGAGCTTATACATTCTACGACACCTATTTCCAAACAGACTCTACCAGGCAGTTTCTTCATTACAGCATTTAATTTCATAAGAATCAAGCAAAAATCCAGCCAAGTGCTAATCGGGCTCGAACACTTTTTTTTTACCATTCAATCTTAGTTTTTGTTATTTCTGGCTACGACCTACGACACTATTGCACCGAGTTTGAGATTTGTATGTTTAGCCAGTATAGAGATGGACAATACGTTTATTGCAAGATAGCCCCCTATTAATTCTGGTTTTCTTTTATTTGTAGCTGTAGCGGCAGCAATAGAAATAAACACAGCATAAGGCAACGTTCTACATATACTATTACGGCTCTTGAGATGGACAGCGTAGCGAGTAATGGGGTTTTGATTATTACCCGCCGGGATCAGAAAACTAAAAAAGATAACACCTAACCTCATGTCGATTTCAGAAGCCTCATGTCATGAAAACATTTTTACGTTTCCATACGGTGGATGTAGACGACGAGGTCATCCACATGATAGCAAATGTCAATTGTTAACACGCTGTCAGTTCACAAGTGCGACCATCATATCCATACTGTTATTTAAGTTTCCACTGTGAAGAAGGTGAAGGGACAAAATGTCGAGATAATTGCAATGGTTTCGGATGCGTGGGAGTGCCGTAAGTAAAGGCTTGAGAACTATGCAGGACTTTTTATTGCACATTGTTTATTGTTTTTGTAGGAATGCTATTTAATTTGCATTCTTTTTCTTTTTTGTTGCAAATTTCGCATACAAGCGTACATTATTTTATTAATTTAGGAGCATACAACATACAAAGCATAGTGAAATTAAATTATTTTAGTAGTCTAAATTAAATTTGTTATTTAATCAAATACAAACATTGAAACATTGAAAAAATAATCAACCCAGTTTGACTTGAACAAACATCGATAAAACACTAATAACATACTAATGTATGAGTGGAATACCCACTTTAAAACAAGTAAAATAATTATAAATTAAATTTATTATTATATAAGTTATGTTATAAAATCTAGATGTTCTCTCATCTAGAGTTTCTTTAGGCTATTAGGTAGTATACATTTTGCACCAATGTTGGTTTTCAATGTATTATAGAACTCTACGGTCATGTTTACAAAAGAGGTTAACAAAGCAAAAGTTATTTTGTGCCTGTACTCTAGAGTTATAAATACATTTAACTGCCCGCATACTGGCCGCTAGAAATACAGTCTACAAAAAACAACGCCAAAATTAAAAAAGAAAAAAATATTGCTGATTTTAGAATAACCATACTCGAGAATCTCAAGATTAACAAGCCTCTTTTAAAGTTTAGTTAACAACATTGTGTCCCTTTGTCATATAAACAATAATACATGAGTGGTAGATCTAAATTAAATAGAATAGGTAAGGCGATTATCACACTGGCACCGCAACCGGACGCGGCGACGGTGTGCAAGCGTGACAGCGCTATACACATGCAGAGCGCTGTCTCGCTCGCGCACCGGCACCGCGTCCGATTCTTATGAAATTAAATGCTGTAATGAAGAAACTGCCTGGTAGAGTCCGTTTGGAAATAGGTGTCGTAGAATGTATAAGCTCCTATATAAACTACGACACTTCTCTTTCCGGGTAAACTCTAAGCTAATAAAAATAAACAAGACTGTTCTATGTTTTTGAACTGTTTCTAGGGCGATTACTGTGTCGATTACTTCAACGAATGATCAAGTATGGGATTTTATGCGACATTAGCCGTATACTAAACTGTACAACTCCTTTCTTGGCCGCTTCATTACCTGCAATTATTGCAAAATTGCCAATACCAATCACTTTACTTATTTTATTTCCATATGTGTAACGTAAATATATTAGGCATTTACAATAGGCGCTGAGGTAATACTTTTCACATTTAACAGGATAATCGCGTTAATATTTACCCAAAAACCTTACCTAATGTTGATGACGAAAATAATGCAATACATAATATCGTAGACTACAATCCATGTGTATAAGCACAATGGTATATCGAAATTAAAATAATGCACGGAAATAATCCTGTGACTTTTTGTTCACACGTCTCTAGTACATTTATGATTGATTTATGACTATTGGATTAGCTATTTAATACATAACAGATTTTCATAGCTATTGGTCTTTTGGCCTCAAGACACCGTAGACCGTAGCCAAAATATGATGCAGTGGAAAGGATGTCATAGGAAGTCTTCGACAAAAAAAAACGCTGCCATGCATTTGAGTTTAGATTCATTAAAAAGGTCTAAATCTAGAGGAATTAATAGATGTGCGAGGATCAAAAAGAGAATAAAGTTAATACAGTAAAAGTTTTTACCGTATTAACTTAATACGTTTAAGTATATTGACAGAACTTTACACAATTACCTACATAGTTCACATTAAATTAATCTTCCAATATAACATTTAAAATCTTCAAATTCATTTACTCATATCAATCCATGTATTAAACACATCGTAGGTTTCGTCCATAATTCACAAACAAGTAAATAGAATCTATAAATCTAGGCTAGGTAATCCTATCTTATAAATGTATTTATACAGTGGATTAGTTCTAGGAGTTCTGTTTTCAGTAGTTTCAGCTAATTGAATTCATTTATCAAATGAGTGTCGGCAGGAACACTTATGACTAATGGCTATTTAAAATGATTTTAGCCGTGTTGCTTTGAAATAGTACAGGATGTTACTGAAAGTTGGTTGATCATGACACACAAACACCAAAGCTGAATTATTTTATTAATCTTTATTTTAAAAAATCTGAAGGGATTTAAAGTTAAACAGGTCTACAGTCCATGATTTTAACTATATTAAATATTTATAATGATATTTCCGGACAACTGAAGAGTAAATCAAATTATTTTAATACATATTTTATAAGTAAACACACTACTATATAAATTATAAACTCATATAGATGTCATATACAAAGGAAAAAGTGACCCAGGCCTCCGGTGCCTAGAGCTGGGATCGAACCAGCGTCTTCTGCATTCGCGGCACACGCCGTAACCACTAGGCTACCCGGACTAGGAGGCAGGCAGGCGGGAGGCTATTTGCGAACATTGTGAAGAACTCTTCACAAACACTTGGTACTCCCAAATTCGGAACTCCCAATATCACGGAGTGATTGATGAGAACTGAAAGAGATGCAACAATAATATTTAGGTACTTAATCTTTTAAGATCAAGAGTTTTTTTTTAACCTTTTAGGTAAGCAAAGCTAATTCTTGACATAATCATCACGAAGCCGTTAACTACACGGGGTGCCAAACACACGCACAGCTTCCCACCGAAAATCTCCATTTGTGCGCGCCCTTCAACTCATTAACGCGCTCCTCGCATCAGCACCGGAATGCGATATTTTCGCAAGCAGGTGGACGGTTCGGTGTGTTGAGTTTATGAAGTTGAAAAACTTCTGCGAGGTGATGGACAAACGTGACTTAACTGTTATATTTTAACAGGTTTCAACGATTATTGCAGTTTTATTCTTGTTATTATGAATTCCATGTGCAGGGGCGTAGTGATGTAAAACGGCGCCCAGGGCACGAATCAAAACTTCGCCCTTTTGTTATTTTTTTTTTGTTGGATGTTCTACAAATTGACTGTACGTAGTGGACCGTGTATGTGGATTCGTGTGTTGTGTGAAGCTGAAGTGACAATGGGCAGGCCACATTGCACGTAGAGAAGATGGCCGATGGGGCCGAAAAGTGCTCGAGTGGAGACCACGAACCAGCAAGCGCAGCGTAGGACGTCCACCCACAAGATGCTCAGACGATCTTGTTAAGGTCGCCGGAACACGCTGGATGCGGGTCGCTTCCAACCGGTACGTGTGGAGGTCCAAGGGGGAGGCCTATGTTCAGCAGTGGACGTCTTACGGCTGAGATGATGATGTTGATGATGAATGGACCGTAATAACTAATATGCCAGGAACAAATTTCATGACCAATCACGTCCCCGACCTAATAGTACAGTAAAGATACGGTTGCGTCAAACATTAATTTATAATATTCTGATTTTTTTATTTTTCATTCTTATGGAATATTTATAGATCATATATGCAAAAATCCTACAAACTTTTAACCCGGAAGTAGTTAAATAGGTACAAAAAAAAAGATATAAAAAAATTGTATATTTTTATTTACAATAATATCAATTATTTTTATTTGTAAATATGACGATATTTAAGCCTACTTTCTGTTCAAAGCGAAAAACAAAAAACCGTGTCCGTCTAAAACCACATAAATTACAAAATGTACGGCGCAGGCGATACATATCCTAATTCGTTAGAAACAAATAGTAATAGTTGGTAGTTCCCAAGTAACACAGGAAGCATTATAACATATGAATAGTTAACTTATTTCGAACTTAAGGACCGTATAAACTCTTATATACGTTCACCAAGCAACTTGTCGCATTATATGATGCTTTGAGCTGTATAACGGTTATATAATGGCATATCTAAATGCTTTTGTAAAGCCTTTAGCTTTAGTGCAGCAAACCACAACGCAACTGTATAGCTTTCGACTGTTTAAAAGCACTTAAGTGCTTTAGATTCTACAATAGCATTATATAATGCTTTAAGCTGTATAACGGTTGTATAATGACATGTATAAATGCTTTTTTAAAGTCTTTAGTTTTAGTACAGCGAACCAAAATGCAACTGTACAGCTGAATGCTGTACAGTTGCGTTTTGATTTGCTACACTAATGCTTCGGTGTGGTTTAGTGCCTTAGGTTCTACAATAGCATAAATATTAGCCATTATAATGCCACGTAAATCCGGTATACAGCTTTCAGCTATTTTTAATGCCTTAGGGTGTACAATAGCATTTATAAGTAGGTAATACGTTCCTAAAGCAGTATAATAGCAATAATATAAACCATTATAAAGCCAAGTAATTCACTATAAGGGGCTGTTCATAAATTACGTCATTTCAAATGGGGGGGGGGTCTGGACATCGGATGATGGTAGCATAACCTAGGAGGGGGGGGGCGGTCATTCCGAAGATCACATCATCAATGTGTAAAAAAAGGAATGAAAGTCGTGTTTCTATAAACTTTTAATGCTATAAAATATTATCTACTAAATAGTTTTTATTTTACAATTAAGCTTAAAACGCATTTTTTTTTAATGACGTCACTTTATTTGGCAGCTTTACTATCAAAAATTGATGACGTAATTTATGAACAGCCCCTATACAGCTTTTAGCGGTTTTAGTGCCTTAGGTTCTACAATAGCATAAATAAATGCTTAATGTTGTTTAATAGCATAATTATTCACGTGTAATGCTGTAGGCATAAATAAGGCATTTTTTAAGGGTCACTGAGCTGCTATTGGACTAAGAGCTAGCCACGTCAGATATGACACAATAATGAGAGCAACAAAACCCGTCTGGTTAGATTGCTATACTATTCTTATTGCTAGATCCTGGCATCTGGCAGCTTTTAATGGGTGGAGGTCACAGTGACAGACTAGCAAAATGTTTTAATTGGAAAATAGTAATACCAAACTAGGTAAAAATTGCCGAAGTTGTCTCAGTTATAAAGGACAGGGCCTATATTTTAAGGGGCTCCCTGGCGCCAACGACCTTGGATCTGATTCCCTTAGTTTTCTAATTATTTATATAGCTTATCATATTATCAGTAACGGCCTTAAACAATATAGTATCCTATATTTACTTCAATATTCATTGTCCACGAGATATTTGACATCAAAGTCGAACCGGTTTAGGCTAAAAAAGTGGTTTTATGGTCATAAATTTTGTTTTTATTCGTTAAAAATTAAAATCTCTCTACAGTTTTTAGAGACATCAAAGAGGAAGCCTAATATGTAGATTACGTATATGTAAGATTCTTTACACCATTCGAATATCGATAAAAGTGTTTTTTTAGACCATATTTTTAAAATATCATAAAAAAAAACGGCTCATTTATTTCAAGATCCGGCTCTACGGAATGGAGATAAAAGATTCAAAAACCGATAGTCGTTTGCCTTATAATTCTATCTATAGTGAATATGTTGGAATATCGACTCAAAACTGGTCAAAAATCGATAAAAAAAAACGTTAGACCAAAAAATATTGTGTATTATTACCATACATCGGGGTTTTCGGTGCGGGAATGTTTGACATTAGCCAAAGAGTAGGCATTAACTTAAAAAACAGAATGTACTCTAGCACGTTTCTACCTAATGAATAATTGATCGAAAAAATCATAAGTATATACAATTTATATGTAATAGCTGACTATTATGTATATATATTGTAGATACATAAACCTATGATTTTTTCAAGTATTTTTTTATTAATTCATGTAATGACTGACCATTGTCAACCTCTTCAGTTAATCAAATAGTTCATAAATATCGGACGTCAAAATTAATATTTGACACTTATTATACCGTGTCTTTGTCTTAGGTAGATCTAGTTAATAAATTTCGGATATGCAATTGCATATTTAAAATACTAAGTATATAATACTCAATACAAACATGCCTCTAAGAAATAAAGCTCGTATCATAGTGTGTAAGCTATTCACAGAGAGGTAGTTATTCATTAAGCATAATATGATATTTTCTCAAACTAACTCTCAACCTATCTGTTTATCTCTAATCTTTCTCAAATCGTTCCCGCACCGAAAACTCCGATGTATGATTATTACGGAAACAAAAACCGTAGGCGAAAACTATGAACTATATTTTATTATACATCGTTTGGCAATACTTTCTCCCAACATAAACTTTTGTATAATTTCTCTTAATATTGTATAGTTTCTCATAATATTGCATCAAACCCAGATATCTAGGATTTATTTTCTTGAAATGGTTTGCATTCTTTGACCTCCACTACTTTAAAGCTGCCAGATGTCCAGATCTAGAAATAAGCATAATATACCAAACTGACTAGAGGGGTTTGGTTGCTCTCATTATTGTCATATCCGACGTGGACGGGGCTAGCTCTCCGTCTATATAGACCAACGCCATTTTGTAAATAATTAATAACCTAAAAATAAAATCATGCGGACCTATTTATACAAGGAAAATACCTATATAATAAAGAAATTACTTAATTTAAGACTGCTCAACCAACACTATTATGTTAATAATGCAAAACTCGTTCTATACGAGGATTACACAATTGTTTTGTTTATTTGACGCATATCTTTTTATAATATTTTATAGCAAAACCACAATAAATCAAAGGCGCGTGAAAATTTTCAATGAAACTTATATACACATTTACAGTAAACTACATTGCGCAGTAATATTTGAAGGATATAATAACGTAAAAGTGTCAAAAACTTTTATACATTTTCTTAGGATGCAAACAAATATGACGTGTCACTCATTCAGTTTTTTGTACAGTCTTCGTCCATTTTATATTGCGAGACAAAGTAGTTAAATCACAACGTTCATTGTATTATAACATTTGTTCCTTCGGTATTAGAGACGTTTTTGCATTGACGTAAGGTTTATTTTACTACACTCTTATGCTAGTATAATGCGTTTGTATTGCGATTGGCAAGTTAATCGAGAGTACTTATGCTTCTTTACTGCGATTAGCAAGTTTTTTGGCCGTATTAAGGCTTCTTTAATGCAGTCGGCAATTTAATAGAGCGTACTAATGCTTCTTTGAGGCGATTGGCACTTTCTATGACAACAATAATGCTAATAGCGCAGACATAATGCGCCTGCAATGCTATTAAATGACCTGTATAGGATCTCAAGCTGGGTAATTTGTGCCCATTTAAGACCTATATCAGCACTATAAACGTTTATAATGCTACTATAAAACGAACTCAAAATGCTAAAAGCATACAGATATGCTGTAAGACGGCCGTTATACTGCTTTGATGTGTTACTTGGGTTTGTTCTTACACATTTTAAAATACTTAGAAACGATATATTCATTAAAATCCAACAAGAAAAAAGCTAGTAATATGTGTGTACATATTTGTGGCGGTTAGCGAATAACGATATTTTGTAGGATTTCATTGCGTAAATAATACTTGTATCATGATATATCCGTTACACTAAAAATATTAGCTATTATTAATTATTTCCACTTCCCCATATTCGCCGCCCGTAAAATGACTGTAGTATAAGCGATAACTTGTGAAGTGCTTAAGGGCGATGTATTACACTAAAAATATTAGCTATTATTAATTATTTCCACTTCCCCATATTCGCCGCCCGTAAAATGACTGTAGTATAAGCGATAACTTGTGAAGTGCTTAAGGGCGATGTATAATGAAGCCTCGTGAAGATTAGCTGCCCCTTGGTGGGCTGAGGAACGGTAGCTATTTAATCACTCAAAAATTGTCCTCGCATCCCAATGGAAAATTTATCAGATGATAATTTAGATGTATTTATATACTTACATAAAAAAATTACAACCGACTGTATCGTGGTGACAATACCATCGCTGGTCATATGAACATACGGAGTTCATGCTATTTTGGCATAATGCTAAATAGCTGATGCTATTTTCACCACCATATAGTCGGCTGATGATTTTTAGGGTTCCTGTCCGTCTGTTGCAGATTCAATTTCCTCATAAGCTACTGGACCGATTTAGCTACAATTTTGTATACATATGGAAATCCCAAGGAATTTCTGAAATTAATTTCCTTTAAAAACGTGCCACTTGGTGCCACGTAAAACCCAAAAAAATACTGTTTTTTTATTGACTTTGTCGAAAGCAGACGCTAATTTGTCTACTAGCCTATACTAAACAAAAGTTCATTTAACTATTAATTGAAGAATTACAAATTTTCCGCAAGTGGTAGTGACATAAATAGTTTTTTCATATTTATTAATTTTATTATATTTTTCGAGGCACTCCCATTGTGTTATTTGGCATGAAAGATGATGGACGTATTTTTTTCAGAATTATTAAACAAGTTTTAGAGGTCACTACCGCATGCGGAAAATTTGTAATTACACTAATTACTTATATGTGGCCGAAAATTGTATGGAAAACTATCACTTCCCAAACAATTTTTCCCGTTGTTTCATTTGGCAGAATTATCAGATGGCAAAATATCGTTTCGCATACCTATTTTTTGCATATTTTTATTTGGCATACTAACCTAACCTATGCCAAATAAAAAATCCGGCCAAATAAAACTATACAAAACATTAATTTGGTAAACGTTGGTATGCTAACTAAACATTATGCGATAAATCTTGAAGCAAATCAAATTGTTTTGGTTTAATATTTTTTGATTTGCAATTTTTAAGTAGTTACACTACTTCTCTCTACTCAGCCGCGAAAGCTGAAGACGCCAGTTCAAATCTGGCCTCGGACACCGGAGGGTTTGGTCACTTTTTCTGAAGTATATGACATCTATTTTCAATTTATATATAGTAGTGTAACTACTTAAAAATTGCAAATCAAAAAATATTAAAACAAAATAATTTGATTTGCTTCAAGATTCATAGATGGCAGCACTATCTCTCTCGCTATACCAGAATCACGTAAGAGATTCGGATAGGAGGTGTAAGCACGTACTGCGCATGCCCTTAGAGTATGGTCAACGGCGTCTAGCCGTTTCAATTCAGAGATTGCATATACATGAGAAAATTTGTCAAGTTCCGCCGTGACCGGGTGGTCTAGTGGTCAGGACGTCAGCCGCGAAAGCTGAAGACGCCAGTTCAAATCTGGCCTCGGACACCGGAGGGTTTGGTCACTTTTTCTGAAGTATATGACATCTATTTTCAATTATGCGATAAGTTGTTTGGAAAATGAAATTGGACGAAAGAATTTTCGGTGAAATGGCAGTACACCGAAAAAAAACATTATTAAAATTGAGTGATGTACGGAACGGAACTCTTCGTTTTCCGGAAGCAACCACCAATTTGGTACGCAGAGATAGCACCGATATTACTACGCAATGAGCATTTAAATATATTTCTTCTATAAAGTTACGTCAGGTACATTCGGGTTCATAATTGCATACCCAATTTATCAATGAATTCATTCATAAATTGGGTATTGATCCAGTAACTTTATACAATCATCGTGTGCGTCAAATCTGGTAGGCCTGATTTTTGTGCAGACTTGTTTGTGATGTTGGCCCAATAAATTTTAATGTTAAGTATTATTTATACTTATAACAAAAAAACAATAAATAAATAATCCAAGTTTCTGACCTAGGTTTACAAATTTTGCTAATTGTATGTACCTAGGTCTATACCTAGGTAGGTATTATACATTAATTCGCAGTATATTCAGAAAGAAATGTATGATGAAATCAATGAAATTATTTTGAAAAAAATATTTTCGCCTTGTTTGCCGATTTGGATGGAATTATTTTTCAATACTTAGTTTTTTGCGCCCCCCTCTTGATTGCGCCCAGGGCACGTGCCCTGGCTGCCCCACTACTCACTACGCCACTGTCCATGTGTATTACTATAACTGTAATGCTGTGTAATATTTGAATAAAATGTCCGAATGGTTAGAAAGCTCTTTATAAAATAATAACCTTAAAATTATGGTCAAATGATTACTTACAAACACGCAAATGTGGTATAAAATACATCCCTACTACTATTATAAAAGCGGAGGTCGGTAACTCTGTCTGTCTGTTACCTCTCCACGCTTAAACGAAGTTTGAGTACCGGGGAAAGGCAAAAAATAGTTTTTACTACAGATAACTTCCTTTAAAAGGGTAAAATCGGGGGTAGAAGTTTATGTGCTCTAATTGAATGTTTGCCAATAAGTACATTTTATATAGTTGCATACGAAGTCGCGGGCAAAAACAATTATTATTATACTTAAAACGCACGCTCACGTACCGCAACGTACACGCATTCGGTGTGTCTTCAACCGGTTCATAGCTTACAACAGCTTACAACCACCTAATTCACACAGGAAGTGATCACTCACCCAGATGCTAATTATGTTTAACACCTTTCATTGTCTGTGGCAAATAAATTAAACACCCAAATTGAATAGCCCGCCGATAACCATCGATAGGATTGGCCTTACTAAAGACAAGTAAATAATAGAGACTGCTGATGTTAACCTTAAAATATTTTGTAATCCACCTGAAACAGAGTTTGTCACAATAAAAGAACCACATGTCTAGCCGTGCGAGAGATGATAACAGATTATAAATCAATATAACAAATTTGTTATTGTAAAAGTAATTTTAAAATTTTATATGCAGATTACTTTTCTTTAATATTTACTTTGTCAATGTACTTACGCTACTGGTAGGATGTACAGTCGAGGTCAAAGATATGTTTACACATTTTCACCTTATTCCTTTGTAATAAGGTGCAAAAGTGTAAACATATCTTTGAACTCGACTGTACCAAGTATCTTTGTTTTAAACTTAATTGTACAGGAATTAATTTAAAATGAATTTCGTTATTTAAATGTTCGGCAATTAACTTGATACTAAAACATGGTAATGACCGTATAAAGAGGAGGGTTTAGTTATAATATATATCTTGTATTTTAATTCCTATTCAAATAATTTAAAATATAATAAATTAATACATTTTCAAATTACAAATACAAATCGAAATCATTAAAACTACATGTCAAAACTCAGAATTAAAAAGGCACAAAAAAATCAAATCTAACATAAAGCTAGCATAGGGTATAGGGCTAGCATAGGGTTTAGTTTAGAATAATATGATAAAGACAATATTTATAAAATAAACGAAAAAAAAAATGGTTATAGTCATAAAAAAAATGCGAAGTAATTAAATGATCAGCCGTTTTCAAACTGATTCGCAAAAAAAATTGCCCTTAAATCATTTGGTCAGCATACAAAAATTTTGCTGGCAATAAATAAAAATGGAGCTACAACTCTTGTTTAGCAAAAAACTCACAAACGGACAACGTTATAACCAGTATTGATCTGCTTTTGTTATAATTTATCTGCTCAATACATTTTTGAGCTGCAAAATAATTACTTGGTCAGCAAGATTGAAAAGTTGGTGGGCGATTAGTATTTTACTCTGTATTTTATTTTAAAAACTTTTGAAAAGCCAACGGTGGAAAGCGAAACGTTCGCAGGAGCGTTTCATACAAATTTACAACCAATTTCATAAAGTGAATTCTGTAAGAGGTTGTTAGTTCGGGAGGTTACGAGACAGGCTATTGTCATTGCCCGCTTCAGTTCACTATATTTACTGTCATGTTCAAATTTTACTCCAATATGCAGTTTAAAAACTTTGAAAGTAAAGCTCGGTTTTGAATGAAGAGTTTTTAAATATATTTCGTACTATTTAAGTTATGATCCTTGCTGCTTTTGGTTCTGTTAGAGTTTCTCCAAAACTGCTCAAAAAGTTGCACCTCAAAGAACAAATTTAAAGTTATGGTATATTAATTATATATTATGAATAACAAAATAAATTAAAATGAATAAAAACTTGAAATTTTCGTCGTCTGGGTTGAGTTTTGAGCTCGCGCCTTTGTAACGCCGGTCCCAATGCTTTACCATCTGCATCTACGGAAGAAGCATACCCGACCGCGTGAAATATTTTCATCGTATCCTCTCTTAATCACCTCACGCACGTATTTATAATAGTTTGGGTCTTTTGTTTTACTTATAAATTACTAGATAAATCTTGTCCATAAAGTGTAAGACAACCCTTATACTCGTAGAACTACACTATTTCTCTCAACAAAAAAGTGTCTCACGCTAATTTAACACACACTACATTCCGACAGAAAGGCAAAATCTATAAATAGTAAAGAGTCGTATATTACGTTCAAAGACAAATGTTCGCAGTTGGCCATAACATAACGCACCATTGAGTCTAAACGGACCGGCGAGTTATCACTTTACTTAGAAGTGCTATACTTATACATTTCCTAGAGTAAAAATGTTAAAATAATATAAGACACTCACAGGCAGATACGACGTTTTAACTTATGCTATACCTAACCCTACCTAATATACCTAGGCTGTTATTCCTAACGCGTACGTAACTATATGATCTCAGATCTCTTATAAAAATTAGGGGTCTAACGTTACACTTACACTGGTTCGTCATTGCAGTCGGTACGTTTAGCCGCTTTTTATATTTGAAGACATTCAGCGGTGTATACCGTTTGTACAAAGGATTGAATTTATTTAGGTGATCGCCAGCTTTTATACGTCCCATTGCAGGAGCAAGACTAGGAAGGACTAGGAAGTCACAAGATCTCCCACATAAGGGCCACGCACGCATAATATTGTCTTCACCCAGAGAAACATCTGCATCTTTATCGCTCCAGTGGAGATACCTTCTGGAGATAGACGATCGACTGTCGTTGTGTCGATGTTCACCTTTGCCTCCCTGGTCAGTTTCTCAACCAGCACTATTACAACTCCAACATGGCCAGTGGTACCTACCAAAAATTAAACAGCTACCCAAAAATTAAAACTTAATAAAATGAGTTCTTGGATCTTCAATCAACGTTTGTGGCTCTTTGCCATTTTCATTAAATCGGTGATTTCTACTGTTGAGCCTAATCTAATTGATAAAAGTTTGCTGATTGAGGCTAATTGGTCGTGTTCTAAGCAAGTTTCCACTGCAATTATCTGCAAATATGCAAAGCAAGGGACGCGCAACGTAAACTTAGCTGTTTATTATACCTGCGGGCTTGATAAACATCTGGGTTGATAATTTTGTATATTACATCATTTATAACAATAACGAGAAATCTTTTAAACAATTTAGGAATGGGATTATATTTAAGGTATTTGTTTAAGAATAGTAAACGAATAGTAGACTCTTTTAACACATTGCAAATAAAATAATAATAATGTAGGATTAAGTAGAGAGATGTTTGCTATGTGATACCAATGTTCAACAAAAAATTATAAATTCACTGCCACCTCAAATTAGCGACACACAAGACGCCATCCATACCGCCGCTCTAGAAAAACGTTTTATAAAGGTCTTCTAACACATATTTCAGTGCTTGACTTAGGTACTGTAAAATATTCCGACTGATTCGTTTTAAACACCAAATTCTTGAATTACGAATAATAGTTATTTTTAGGGTTGTTTATTGAACATGTCCATCTTAAAATGGCGCCAATCGGCCTGCCTAATGCGGAGACTAATCACAAAACTAAAATATCCCAACAAACTGAATAACGTTCGCTTTAGTATTCGAGTGCTTAACCAATGTTTGAACCAACATCACCCCAAGTAAATAACGCATTCATAGATGTCAAGGGGGCTAAGGCAGAGTATTTAATACTTAAAATAGTGGTATATCGGCAAGATTTAGGAGTTAATGGAGAGAATATTATTATGTGGTGGTGGTGATTATAATATGGTGGTCCTTATAGATTTTTGGCCGAGAAAGATACTTGTAATATTTGTATAAATGATTTAAAAGCGGTTTATGTTGCAATTACTTTAATGTTGATAAAAATCATAAATTTGTAAATGGTTTTTGAGTTAATGATAATCATAAATCATATGACTCAGACACAATAATTAATAGTACCTACCTATATACGAACTAGCGATTAATAAATAGTAAGTACTAAGTTAAAACAAACGTTTAATATTTATAAATATATCTATAAATCTGACGATTCTTATAAGAAGGAACACACGAACAGCGCAACGTGACAGACTGACAGTACGTATTTTAACTTTTTTTATCATTGAGGATAAAATAATCAAAACACACTTATTAGTTCCAACTGTCTTTTGTATTGGAACCAAATTACAACCATTCACAAGTTTACTGACTTTTTTTATTGATGGTGTAAGGATTGGACATGCATATCCAACGACCGATTTTTATTCACCCAGGAATACTTGTACGTACTCGTACATGTAGGACATTAAATTTCTTTTGAAATCTTAATTTATATCTGTTATATAGTAAAGTGTAGTCTAAATCCTAAACTGTTCCGTCAGCGTCACTGCCCCACGCTATCACACGACGCAGCGTAACATGCAAATGCCCCCCCCGGCCATGAAATATACGGCCAATAAATAAACACGCCGAAAGGGGTGAAATTAAATATTCATATGGGGTTAGTGATGGGCCGTCGATATCGAGTGTCTAGAAACTTCCATCACGATAATTCTTCTTCAATGTATGTTCGCCCACCGTTGGGCATACGCCTCTCTAATATAATATTTTTGAATACAAATACGGTGGTTCGTTTCCTCGTTCCAGACTGGTCCTTCTATCTCCTTTATATCATCCGACCATCGGCCACGATAAATAAGACAATACAATCTTACCTTATTCATAAACGTCTAAAAAGCCTCATTTATGTTTTGTCCCTTTTTAACAAACACGTACGAGAGACAGATAAGGACCAACAATTATTAGTTAAATGAGACTAGTCGTTTATGAATCGGGGCTAGTAAATAATGTAAATATGCCTGCGGTTGCATCTTACTAAAACCATTATGTAACAAACATTTTAAATCGAGCCGCAGTAAGACGAAAAATGAATCTACGAGAAAAAATCTGGTACTTATTAAACTATTGTTTTGATTGCAATACTGATGTCACTAACATTTAAAACAAACACAATGGGGTTCTCATTGCAAAGGTTCAATTAGTCCGTATTATCAAAATATTAATTAAATGTTTAAAAACATGGATATTTATTATCTGATGTAAAAGTTATTTTATTAATAGAGTATGGTGAAATGATGATGTACGTTTCTCTTGTGTACTTTTTCCACGCCAGTTTGTTTCTTTCCCCGGAACTGTTTACGTTGGGATCTAAATCTCTCCCTATTGATAATCTACGTGAAAGATACTGGGCAGACTCTTTATTGGTTTTCTAAATTTAAAACGGTTTCGTAGGTTCGAGGTATTCCTATAGTCTCAAGGGTTTAATAGAAATATGGTTTCATACATTTATGAACGAACAATTTTATGAAGACTGAGTCTGTAACCAATAAATACAATACCATGTTGTCAAGGTACAAATATATAGTTAAATAAAACTAACTGAAATACATGTTTTTTTTTACAAATAAAATACTGTTTACTCCATTATTTATAACTTGAAAACTAAGGCGAAAAAAAAACAGTGACAGTTGTAAAATAAAATTTAAAAATGTACCTATTTGAAACGTCGACATCGATAATTTATATTCCCATCATTGTGACAGTCCAATATCGTAATAGGCAGGCTAAAGAGTGAGGCGACTTGTATAACATCACCAAATTAGCCAAACGATATGCACTCGCCCTAGGCGGCAGGGCTGCCACAATGGACATTGTTATTTTAGCATTCTGCCACGTGACTGGGTAAACAAGATTAGAGTTGTAAACATGTTGTAGATACTCATACTATATTGTAATAATTATGCGCAGAGTAAACTTGGTTTAGAATTAAATTTAATAGTAAACCATAACGTAAGTTTCTAGTTAAAAACAGCAAATCAAAATATTTAATTAATTGATTTGATTTGTTCTATCCTAGCTTAGTGTGGGATAGTCACTGATAATCCGTAAATTTTATATTAAAGATAAAGGTATTTATGGTCAATAAAATATTTTTACTTTTACTTTTTATTACTTTTCTCTAGTTGCTTTATGAAATTATATGTGTTCTTTATTATTTACATTTTGGTTTAAATTTTTGTTGGTTTTGATCGAGCAAAAATTGTTATTGGTTGTAGCTTGTTCTTAAAACCGAGAAACTGTATTTGGCTTTGTAACTTTTCTCTCTAGTTAGTTGTAATATTAGTCATATATCACGCTGTTGGTTTTCCTGGTCAATATAAAATAAAATAAATAAATAATCTTAATAACATATGAGGTAGAATATCATATTATTGAAATTATAAATACCGGTTTCAAGCATGTATCCCCCCCCCCCCCCCCCCCCCCAAAGTGCCTGGTTGATACTAATGTACTTAGGTATCCAAAATATTAGCGCACCATACTATAATTGAAAATAATAAAACATATTCGTCAAATTTCGTCTAAACTATATGTTATGTTAAATATTAGCTTCAAAAAAGTCGATTGCCAACCCTGATATAAGCAAAATGTAAATGTTTTGTGACGCCTTTATAAATGATTTTATCCGCGTGTTTTGTGTGAAATATTGTGTTAGAAAATTGAATTGGACGCAATCTGTTCGAGAGCATGTGTCCTATCGTGCCGTGGTGGTATAGAGGCGTATGTGTTACTAGAGTTGTATGCAAATAGAACCTTGTCTGAGTCTTGTTTGATGCGACATTAGGGGCGTAACGAAGGGAGGGAAGTTTTAGAAAATTGACACGAGTTGTATGAGAGTGAACGGGGTTTTTAAGTGCATGTTGGAATAATCGAGAAAATATGTATGTGATGAATCCTCTGTAATTCATCTTCTATGAAAAATATACCGAATATTATTTTATCAAAAGAGTTAAAATATTATTAGCATCTCGGTGAAAACTAAATCAATACTACCGACCATTTAAGATATTCCAAGAAATACATCCTGAGTTATTAGGTAAATGTATGTGTTTCATTTACAAGTAATAATTTAGACATATTGTGCTAAAGGAGCAAATGAGATACTTCTTTACAGTATAAAACGTAAATTATTAAACGTAAATTAATACATCATGTCAAATCCTGTTGTCAATATTATACACCGTGGGCTGGAATAACCCGACAGATCTCAACCACGAATTTCTAAGACCAAAAGAAGGAAAAAATATTATGTGACTTTAGGTCAATTTCGCCAAAAAAAAATTATTTTTTTCCATTTTTTTAACGTTTATTGCACATGAAAAGCAAATGTTATTAATAAAATTATAGCTTAAAACAAATTGGTACATTTTTTTTGTAAAAATTTAGTTTCTGCTAAGTTTTCCTTGTCACTTTGATATCTGTCAATAAGGACGTGTAAACTATGTCCAATAGTGGCAACAACACCATTAGAAAGGCGTTTTGTGATGAGTTATAATAAAAAGTGTTTTTTTTTTAAATTGGTATTAACTCTGAAACTAGGCGTATTCCAGAAAAGTTTATAGGACATTTTAGTATCTAAATATGATCAGGAATACACTGTTAAAATCCGTCTAGTTATATGGGCCCACGGTGTATAATAGAGTAGATAATACCTCCACTTTAGCTAAGTCTCAGCAATAGACAGGAAAATAAATAGTAAGTTTAATAAGGGAAGTAAATTAAGCAAAGTTTATAACGGAATTAATTCATTGTAACAAAATGAGAAACAATAATAACTCAAAGACTTTCAAACCATACATACAAAGCCAATTTAGTTAAACATAACTGTAATAAAGTCTTAGGAAATCAGTGTTTTCCTAAACTTTGAAAGTAAACCCTTTTATTTGTTGAAAGGGGAAGTCGACAAGAAGTCAGACTGGAAATATTGGCCGAAGAACGGTTGACTTTGAGTTATTTTAGGTGTGTTGATTCGGTGTTTTAGTTATATAAATAACGTTAATTGGAAGAAGGGTGGGCGCTTTGATTAAATACAAGGTATACTTGTAAAGCATAGAGCGGCAGAGGAAGCCTGCCAAGCAAACCTGCAGACATCTATCCGAAAAGCTGAAGATAGAACCGTATGGAAAGCTTTCGTGAAAAAAGTTACCGACGATTGGTGTCGCGACCCTCAGTCATGAGGAAACGAGAGTGAAAAAAGAAGATACTTGTAAAGTGCTAAATGTTATGGTATGTTATATCGACCTACTTACTGTTATTGCAAATGAATAAATATATTATAAGGGAACTGCGCCCAGATTAGTAGTGTTCGATTAGCCGTAAACGTTTGTACTGTGTTTTTCGTGGAAGTATATTTTTTGGAAATAAGATCTTATAATTTCGGGAGAAATAAAAAGGGCTATGTTTGTGTTTTCCATTAGATACCTACTCATCTGTTTCTTCGTGTCATAAAAGTGGTTTCATTTTGCTTCCGCTCTTAAACATAATAGCAAATTGATTTAATAAACACAATCGCCATTGGAGCATGAAATTGTATGCGCTTTCGACCCCCACTGTTTTCACGCTTGCTTCTCTTTTACATAAATTTGAATGAAATACAATGTCGATTTTAGAAATAAATGGTAACGCTGTTTGAGCATGCAACCTAATTTAGGACAGGATCCAGTAGGGTGGAATGCTTTTGACTTTTAACCTAAATACTATTCATATAACATCCTATTCGTTTTCCTTCTATTTAAATCCAGATCGAAGCTTTCCGACAAACGCTCGTATGAAAATACAAGGAATCTGGATAATGTAATTAAATTGTTTTAAAAGGACTCATGTCTCTACCAGATACATTTAATTTGCTTCTTTTTATGTCGATCTTAAAGGACCTACATTCTTTTTGTTAAAAGTCACTTATTTCCTTTTAAGTTAAGCAGGTCAATGTTCCCGGTTGGCAGTAGGTATGTAGGTTCGATGAGTGTCACAGTTTCTGAGAAAGACGTGGGAATGGGAATTGTAGCAGTGTCTGATTGCTTTGCTGTGCTTCTTAACTGTCTTCCTTTGTTGACGAGATGTCTTATGCATTCTTGAATAGGTAACTAATCAGAATTAGAACGATTAGCAGCGTGAAGCTCTGAAGCCGAGACCTGCCCAGACTTAAACTAAGCTCTAAATATAAGAAGCAATGGAAGCACATTCTTGGTGCAAAAACGTAGGTATGTAGGTGTACTATTTACGACGTAGGTACATTGTAACCGCGTAACTTTGACCTGATTTGGTGTGTTGAGAGTCCAGTAATGTTTTTTTTCGAGATCGCTGAACTTTTCGATACTGTTTTACAGTAGGTAACTAACAATACTACTATTCGTTTGTATACATATTTCGAAAGATCGTTTCTTATTAAATTGCATAAGTTGAATACTTTTTTGATTTAATGTTTCATTTATAAATAATTCACTTTAATCTAACAGCTGTTTCGCGATTTTTGCTTGAAGAGGTAAAAAACCTACTGATTAGTGATGTTAAAATGGTATGCAAAATATATAGAAACGTTGGAAAATGACTCATCTAAGGAATAAGTGGAACAGTTTTTATCATTTTTATACATATTTTTTAAGCAAGAGTATATTTAGCAAGAGCAATTTTAGGAAAAAATGCCGAAATTTAGGTCGTATTTTTGGGAATGTCTTAAAATATTTCATAAAAATAAAAATGTTGAAATAAATTTGGCTTTATACTTTAATCAGATCATATAAAACATATTAGAAGACATAACAAATAATAATAAAAAAACAAGCGACAAGTTTGCACGAATCAACGTCCTCATTAAACAAGCTCCAGCATTTTTAGTTATTAGGGCTAGGGAAGAAAAGTAAAGCTAAATGAGCTCCAGATTACCTACGAATATATTTTACGCAACCTACCGCCTCTGGTAGGAAAATGATGTGTTCAAATAATAACTTCAGAACATCCAACATGACCCTAGGACCCCAAGGTGTATACCGTCGTTGGCCCAATAATGTTAACGTGACAGTTCTCAACTGCAAATCGCGATCCCAATGGCTATCGGAAACTCATAAAAGCAACGGTTCGGAGGCGACAAAACTAATTTCGGAGGCGATTTGCCTAACATTTTATTACAAATACCCACTTTCTTAACCCTTTGGAATTATCCGAATTTGGGAGTTACCGGATTTAATAGATTGCAAATCATAATGAGAAACCGCAAGTTTATAGGCCCCGTATTTGATTTCGTGGTGCTTTTTAAATGAACCATGTTGGAATGCGGTTGCGAGTAACATCCCCATTTTGTTGCGGTTAAACCACAGTTAAGGCAAGGTATACGTTTACTTTACACTTTTAATTAATGTTAAAATTAAGTACATGTTAAAATTATGTATGTGTTTTTATTTTATAATTGTGGATAATGTAAATGATTTTATTTGACATGAATAACTAATCTCACTACAGATCCCTTAAATAAAATTATGCTTACATAATTGGTTATTCCAAATTAATAAAAAATTTGGGTTATTATTGCAATTTTCAGCTATAACAATAAGTTTATGTGAATTATATGTGAGAAATAAGGTACATTTTTAGTTTATTTCTCATATTTACGGTAAATACATTTATTTTACCTTGGCAAAAAAAATATTTTTAACAGAGTCAAAACTTAACAAATCCAATAATGTAGGTACACCACTTAAACGTTACTTACCACTATTATCACTTTTTAATCGCCGTCATGTTCACCAACCTACCGGTAATAAATAATAAAAATAAATAAAAAATAAAATAAAAAATAAAATAAAAATAAAATAAAAAATAAAATAAAATAAAATTCATTAATTTAAAGCTTCAAGCAATCAGTATGTAAACAAGATATAAAATTAAGTCGCAACCCAGTTAAATCCTTATAAAATATACTAACATTATATAAATTAAATAAATAAAAAATAAAAAAACCGGCCAAGAGCGTGTCGGGCAACGCTCACTGTAGGGTTCCGTAGTTTTCCGTCCGTCACAGTAAGTGTCCCCACTTAAGAGTTAATAACACCGCCATGTAGGATATGATATGAGAGTTCCACGTACAGCGACATTTATCGGCAAATTAAGTAAACTATTGCGCGTGAGCATAAAGTATGGAAGATGATTTTTATGGGATAATTTTTTATTGCGTGAACCGATTTTCACCGTTTTTACTTTATTTGAAAGCACGTCATTTCATTGTAATTTAGTAGAAATTACAGGTACAATAAACACCTGCTTATACGGTTAAATTACAAACTTAGTTCAGAAATTCTTTTGTATTTTTTTTTCAAAAACTATTCATCCTATCAAGTTCAAAATCATTTTCCTAGAAAGTTTTTATAAAGTTCTACTTTTGAGATTTTTTTCATATTTTTAAAACTCATGGTTCAATAGTTAGAGGGGGGGGGACGCATATTTTTTTACTTCTGGAGCGATTATTTCCGAAAATATTTACATTATCGAAAAATGATTTTAGGAAACCCCTATTCATTTTTAAATACCTATCCAATAATATATCACACGTTAGGGTTGAAATGAAAAAAAAAATCACTCCCCACTTTACGTATAGGGGAGGTACCCTAATAAAAAAAAAATTCCACTTTTTATTTTATCACTTTGTCGGCGTGATTGATATACATATTAGTACCAAATTTCAGCTTTCTAGTGCTAACGGTCACTGAGATTATCCGCGGACGGACGGACGGACGGACGGGCAGACATGGCGAAACTATAAGGGTTCCTAGTTGACTACGGAACCCTAAAAATGAAACATGATTACAATGTCAAATTTTGCTTTGATGTCAAACTATATTCTATAATCCTAACCTATCCCTGTTTTTACAGGCCTTTCGCAGCAGTGCATGATATATGGACAGTCCAGTCTATCCGCGATCATCGTTAGAACGATGTTGGAGCTGTCTCGCACCCGCTGGACCAAAGACGCGGCGCGTAATCGCATCGTGGTATGAAAACACGCAGTGCGAGCCGCCGCGACGAACATACCCGAGAGAATAAGTGTATATGCCTCATGTCTATGTTCATGCCTAGTTATTTAAGAACTGTCCATTAATTTCCTTTAATTATAGAAAAAAGAAGCCGTTTCTTCATACAGAGCTTCGATTGCTGTCATTGCTGGCCGGTCAATAGGTAAATAATGAGTACGTATCAATTTTTTTATTGATTTCATAATTATTGACAAATTGATGTTAAAGTAAAAATCGCCAGGGCGCTGAATGCAAAAATATTTGTGTCCCATATTTAAAATCTTATTTGCATTATATTCTCCAACTCGGTTGACTCTATAACTAAATCTAAATCGCATCGTGTATCGCGCGCTCGCTTTGCAGAATAAAACAATGTTTCACGTTGACCGCAAGAAGTGATTGGTTTTTGTAGTAAAGGCCAATGGTAAATAATGAGACCACCGCTGAACTGTCCACGTATTGACAATGCTTGCAAGACCACGGGCCAGGCGAGTTCTCAAGCGAACCAGGACTAGTACGAATATCGGATATCGAAATCTCTTTGTCAGCTTTTCTATGGCTCGAATATGTCAGATCGATAGAGAGGCAAAGTCAATTTTTGAATTCGGAAAGGCCCTCAGTGTACAGTTACGTCTGAAAATAGGGATACATTTTAATGTAACAAAAATAGTGGTGATACTTTTAAGGTCATAATTGCTATCGTAATCTAACTATGAAAAATTAAGAAAAAAAAAATCTCGCGAAAAAACTCGCAATAAGGATACCAATTATGACCTTAAACGGATCACCAGCAATTGTTGTTACATCCCGTATGTAGCCACGACTCTTATTACCAATCAAGGCGTAAAAGTCTTGCATACATGCTTTTGCCAGTGTCTTTGAAACCCAAGCTGCCAAAAAGAAGGGGGCGGGAGGGGAACTCGCAATGCTAGACTGGGAACGCGCGATTCTCCCGTGGAGCGTAAGAAAGAGTCAGACATTAATGGTTGCCATGGAGACGTACTATGTTTACTGTCACTTCCAATATTAGTGTCTCACTATAGAGTGAAATTACTTAGAGCGTGGCACCGGGGGGTCGCCCGGCTATGCGGGGTCTTGGGTTAATAGTCTATGTGCTGAACTCATCCTACGATATTTACGCTACAACAGTTCATGTTTGTTGATGTTTTTAATTTACATGAGGTGCATGTGGTGGTAAGAACGGAGTAAGTACCTATGAGGGCGCCAATGTGACTAGGGTGACCTTTACTCGTCTGTATCCTTCCAGTACTTTGTGTCTTGACACGATTTATGTGCCTAATCGAAAAGAGTACTTTGCTTAATCGAAAATAATACGTTGCCTAATCGATATTGATATTGATTTGATACTAATTTGCTTTTTTCGATGCTTTAAATTTATCATTTTCCGCTCTTAAGAAATATTTGAAAAAAGCTTTAATTTCAAAGGGTTATTACAGGGTCGAAGACTATATGACGGACAAAGATGCATGGCACAAACCAGAAACTACTAACATTTAGAGGACACAGTTCATGTAGGAAAGCATATTAAACGTTTTGTGCAGCAGTCAGATTTGGATTTTATTATTTATTTAATGTATTACTGTTTTGAAAAAATAATTCTCGTCGAGTTTCTTGCCGGTCATAAATGTTATATACTTCTCGGGTCAGAGGTGTAGGGTTAGAACCGGTGGTAGTTTTTTTTATTATCTGACGTTCATAAGTGCATTGTAATGTACCTAAATTCAAATTGAGTTTTTTATCTTTTTAATTGAAAAGAGTACTTATACTCGTTAACGTTAACCTTCGATTCGCTAAGCAATGGGAAAGTCTCCCTTAAACTGAGACGTATCGTGAGATGCGTGAGTGTGCGAGGGATGCTGGTAAGATGCGTGATGTGATCGTGGCCCAACCGCAGTCTTGCCGTACCTAGTATTTTCGCCGTATGGACATTGAAAATTCTCTAAGTTTTATAGCTTGTTCGAAAATAATAAGATATGTTTCCGAACGACTTTTAAATGCACAACTTACGCATTTTGCAGATAATTAAATTACGCACATCATAAAAGTGCAAATCCTTTCAGGTTGGATATTTTGAATTATTAAATTAAAATTAATTTAACTTTTAATTATTAAGATACCCAATGAATAATTCTTGAAGGTCTACTTATCCGATGTGATCAAATTCAATTATAATTTAAAAAGTTTTGTTTTAAGTTTAACTACTAAAAATACATAAGTCCAGAATTCTAGATATTACCGTGAATACAGTAGTAAGTATGTAATATAGGTAAAATTCCCAATTACCTATGTCGCTTTCATTTTAAAGTGAGGCTATGTTTATGTGTTAATCTTCTAACCAAGACATCAGTTCTACTTAAGTATACCTATGATCGAGAAGGATAAATTCCACAGTTTGATTGGGCGCATCTTTCACACGGTTAAACATTTCATAGACATTTTGAAATTTAAGAGTCCGCTGGACAATATATTTTCGATCGAGTTCCACAAAAAGTATTTTTTTTAAATTATGGACCTACTTGTTATTACAAAAATCAATTTTCTTTTTATGTCTGATTAGTTTCTGAAATTGACTGTTGCAGTGATCAGACATAAGTAAGTAGTTTGGCAATGGTCCAAGTGCAGTGGAGTAGAGATAGAGAGAATCATACTGTCTTTCTCACTAGTAGGTATCATCATCTGCTCCAAAAAGGGATGAGTATATTTCTTTATTCTACTATTAGGTACCTAATTACATTAAAACTGGTCTGTACTTGTAGGTATTTATTCCTTCTAGGTTTATTGGGCTTAATTCTCGTACAAGTTATACAGGTAAAACTGTTTGTGTGTCCAGCCAATACTAAAACACCAGGAAATGTGGACATAACTCGCCTACCTATTACATCTTTAACTATAGTTCGTGGAAATTTATGTGCAATAACTATTGCGTATACCGTATTTTAATATCCGCAAAATCGATGATTTTAAGAACAGTATAAATACCTAACTTTGTAGAACCCGCACAACGTTTACGAACAAGCGATTCTTATAAACTTTTTTTTTACCTATAACGAAAACGTGTAAAAGGGTAGACCACCTCCGACTCTGGTAGCAGTGTAATGTACGACCGTCATTAATTTTAAATGATGTCAGTGGTTGTCAACAGTCTTGGGTTGATGTTTTTTTTTTATGTTTGGCAATAAGTTTAGAGGATTTATGTGTTTTGATTATAAATTATGGAATTATATTAAAATTTCGATTGGTTTCCATCCCCAAGTAGTTTCGAGTTGGTTTAGCACCTTATACCAAAATAAATTAATCACGTTATGGGTGTTGATTATGTACCAAAGGTGATTTTAAAACCTGATTCCTACTTACACTTACTTTTTCCACTAAAACACCTATTTTTATGCGAGGTTCACAACATTAAGGACCTAAGATCGTAATCACGTGATTTATCTCACAAATCCTAAACACATTAACGAAAACATTCACTATCAAAGATCCAAGCGCACATTAAGTGAGACCATCAAGTTTTTGTATCGTTTTTCAAGCTACCAAAGAAGTTATTAAGCCGATACGATCGGAGAACAATTTATTGAACATCCTATATTAAGAGGACCTCTTGTGAATTTTAATACTCAATTTAACTCCCACCTATCGGAGGTTTGCGGGTGGTGCAAGGAAGAAAAACGTGCGGAATGATACAAGTATATCTCACTATGTAGATTTTTTACAAAACGACTTTGAAATAAAAATCTATCAAAAACATTAAAATTCATAGGAATATAGTTGTCTTGCAAGCTGTTAATACTTACTATATTGAAACGTAATATTTGTAAGATATTATCGACAGATGACAACAAAAACTCACTAATTAAAAAAAAAAAATTAAATGAAAATCAACCTTGTTTTTTAACTAATACGGGTAATTATGGTTATGAACTTATGATAGCAGTTAATGAGTTTTGGTTGTCAGCTAACTTTATGTATATTAAAACTATGCAATATAATAAAATAATTTTTTTTTATTTTATTTCGGACAAACATGTATCCATAGAGTGTTAGTAACAAATAAACAAAAATCTTAATCTAGTGTTAGTCTTAATAATTTAACTTAATTACAATTATAAAATTTACATAAAACAAATTGTTTTGCAATTAATCGAAAAAAAAAACTAAACTGTACATACGAGTAGGTATTAAACGCAACACGTAGGTATTCTGTAGTCTGTACCTAATAGGTACAGACTACAGAATAGCCTGTAGCTTTCAGAATAGCATGTAGGTACTTACCCCGTAATTTATATGCAAACCCTATCATTAGAAAGAAAATTGAATATTACTTTAATAATCTATGGAGTTAATCGAAAGGCCTGTACATCTATAGCAAAAGTATAAAAAAGGTTGTGCTCGTCTGGATCTGGATTCGAACTCTATTAAGATGTTAAATAAGTATTTTTGATTTTACGTCGCGGTAAGATTATGCGTAATTATGAAGACATTACAGGTTTATGACATGTGTAGTTATGAAGACATTATGGTTGTGTGCGAGCGCATATTAAAATGGAGATGGACGGGACAACAGCGTTCTTCATATGATGGTGTTTGCTGTTTGGTTTGGGTATAAAGGAATTTTAGATTTTCATTACCCGATCGCAGAAAGAAAGGAGTTATTAAAATAGTCTCGTTTCTAAATAAAGTAGTAGGTATTTTGAACATGCTTGTTCTTTGAATCTTGAAGCAAATCAAATTATTTTGTTTAATATTTTTTGATTTGCAATTTTTTTAAGTAGTTACACTACTATATATAAACTGAAAATAGATGTCATATACTTCAGAAAAAGAGAAGAAAACACCGGAGGGTTTGGTCACTTTTTCTGAAGTATATGACATCTATTTTCATGCTTGTTCTTTATTTTATTTTTTTAATCTCATTTATTTTATAAGCCATACATCTTAATGATTAAGTCGGCTTAACTTGCTTGTTCTTTATAGGTAATGAAACTAATGAAATAGTTATTTTAAAATGTATGATTAGATCCTTGAAATATCTCTAAACAGACACTGTTTTCTCTACACAGACCATAGATTAATGAGACACTTACTTTATGCACAGTTGCACACAGGATTATTCCAAAAAGCTTCAATAGTGACTTTGATTGTCGCTTACGAATTTTATTTCATCTAACCAAACTTTTTAGGTACCGTAAAACTCCCAACAAAAGCTTAAAAGCTCCCAAAATGTCCAAAATTTACTTACATATCTTCGTTTAGGTTTTACGTTTTTAATGACCTATTTCATATTCAAAATATGCTCATAAATTAATGAAAAAATTGCATAAAATCAAAAAGAAGATTGGGACTGATACTTAATTACGTGTTGAAGTTGTGTACCATAGTTGCATTACTGGACAGTTGGGTGGTTTTATGAGAGCCTGAATTCGCGTATTAGTTGGATAATATTCAAACTCGGCGAACGTGGTGAATGAGTAACTGTCGGGGGAATATTAGGATCATTTTTGGGAGCCATTTTTGTACTGGGTGCCACCTGATACATATATTTTCCATGCGTGAAAAGTTTTAACTGACAAATGCAAAATACAAGTTGTCGATGAAGGCAGAAAAATTAAAATAAATTAACAAACTAAAGGATAATCAGATAATTACACAAATAATGTTCTTGTTTATTTTGAAATAATGTAAATAAACCTGTCGGCACACAGTGTGGTCTCTGCGTAATCGCGTAAGCTTGTGTCGCCTACTGGTCGACATTTGCTTCGGACTGCGCACCGTTATGACATAGTGGAGATTGCTACAGTATGACTGATCTGTTCACGAAAAAACGTTCCGAGCGTTTTTCTCTTAGTTCACAAAAAACGTTCCAATTTTTCGTACAGTTTCGAGATCGTGACATTCGTGACAATGACTCACTTCACTCAGTAAATAACTGTTAAGTTCATTTCACTTGGAACTGTTATCTACAACTTCAGCTGGACACTTTTGCGATTGCTCCCCCATATTAGATTTTCCTTAATAATCGATAGGTCCACAATGACGTGTATTACTTAAGTTCAGCGAGGATCAAGTTCTATCACCGGATTGGTTTTACTATTTTTAAATAAATTTATCTTATGTTCACATTACGTCATAATTAATCTATTTCAGTTATAAAATTAATTAAAAAATATCAGAATTTAAGCACAACACCAAGAGTATAGGTAACACAGTCAAAATAAAATTAGAATTTAGTCTAAGTACCGTCAAATAGGCCCCCACGAGTTGTCCCGGGTGCAAAGGTGCCCATCACACTTGCCGCGTTCCCACGTTGGATGGCGATGGCCAACCTTTGCATCGGGTTTTACTTTAAATCTCGTACCGTTCTTCGGAAGAATAACTGATTTGCGAGTTTGCGACTCAGCTTTTGGGCTGTTCCGAGCATTTCATTATCCGGGCAGAAAATAGCTGTCAAAACAGCAAAATGCCTACTGTAGGTATTTCCTTCTGTAGTGTAATGTTAAGCAAATATGTGCATTTAGTCGTAAGTGGTCTGTCGTTAAGAGCCGATACTCTTAAAACTTCAGCTTTATGCCTAACTGGTTATTGAGCGGTGTGCACACTGCATACCTCTCAACCTCATTAGGAAGGTCCTTTCATATATCACCGTCACAAATGTGTGTTTGGATCCTATTGTCATACCAGCCATACCTACTCACGGCCACGTCAAAAAAGACAAAAACATGTATCCAAGACTTTACGCCTTTGTAATGAAGTCGTGGCGTGGCTAATATTTTGTCACATTAAATGTACAACTTATCCAAATTTTCGACTTGACTGATCAGAAATATAAGTTCAAACAATTAGATTCGCGTCTCCTCCAGTGTTAAAGTCACCTTGAGGCCTACTTGCAAAGTAAATTTTTATATTTTAACTTTTCGATAAATTCAAAGTTTTAGGGCAGAAAAAAATAACAAATTATTAGACCAAATCTTTTTTCGATTTTAAATACATGCTTTATTTTAAAATATTACACAAAAATCATATTTTTTATTTTTATTTTATTTATACAATTTAATTACACAGCATGAAAGTCATGCATCTACTTGCATATAGCGTCTACTTGCATATAGCGTCTACTTGCATGTAGCATCTACTTGCATATAGCGTCTACTTGCATATAGCGTCTACATACATATAGCGTCTACTTGCATATAGTTAGCGTCTACTTGTATATAGTTAGCGTCTACTTGCATATAGCGTCTACTTACATATAGCGTCGACTTGCATAAAGCGTCTACTTGTATATAGTTAGCGTCTACTTGTATATAGTTAGCGTCTACTTGCATATAGCGTCTACTTGCGTTTAGTGTACACGGCTCTGTCGCTCGTATGATTATGTGTAAAGTCATCTGATTTCCATACACGAGTAGTTCCAATGCAAGATTTAGCTATTAAACTTTGACTTCAGCTTATGCTGTGATGTTATAATCGCTAGGCTTCTACCAACTAGTTAAGAATGTCGTTATATTTCTAGTTTATCTTGTAGTTGTAGTATATTTGATGTACTTATACTGGCATATAAATTGTTGTATTATCTTCTTTTTTGTATCCTTTGATTTTAATAGTTCAAGCGTCATTCTATTGAAATTCTGAATAAAGTCTGATGCACAACAAACATCTATTAAGGCGCGTGTAGCTCTGCCGCTGTTTCGACTAGGGTTGCCTCGAGTTAAGCCAAAAAAACTTTAGAACTGGATGGTATTTATTTAGAAAATGATACCTGCTGAACGTACTGTGATGTACTTGTGATAAATCTATATATATATATATATATATATATATATATGTATATATATATATATATATCGTGTCGGTTACACCATTTATAACTCAAGAACGGCTTAACCGATTTTAATGATGTTTGATTTTTTAGATTTATCCCCGCCCCGAATAGCAGAATAACTATTAACATATTTAAGAAATTGAAAAAAAATATAGTTGGCGGTACGAAGTTGGCGGTATGATTTTCTGTTGTAGATATATATTTTATTCAAGATTAACCCAGATATAAATCGAGTTTATCTATGTGAGTCATTGAGCTATAATTATGATTTGTAAAGAAATTAAGTAACTTGAAACAACAAGGAAAGTGAGTAGTATAATATAGGCCATGGTACGGATGATTTTTTAAATTAAATATTTACATTATTTAAATATATACAATGAGAAAAGATATAGGTAGGTAGTGTAGGTACGTGAACAAACTTAGATAAACGAATTAAATAATCTAAAAACAACTTAATTAAAAATACTAAAAACTAAAAATCTGTCTCTAAAATTGGCTCCTGTGGCACGGTGCCGAGAACGCTGGCAGCATTTCCTCGCAATTCAAAAACTAGCGTTTAGCGAGGAAGCATCGTTTGTCCCCTTCACACTATAAATTAATTAATTCATGCAGTTATTGCATTGTTGACAGCATAGTAAGCATAGGAACTAATTAATAAAAAAAAATATCTAATTTGCATTGCGTCCTATGATTAAAAAAATGAGCCAATGCAAAGGATTAAATGTTAAATGTAGGGTAGGTACAAAAAGTGCAAAATGAAATGCGCGCCAACCCTAGGTTTAAGAATAGTGCACGTCTCCTTATCGCGCCGGGACAGCCGCCGACATTAGGCACTTTGCGCGAATGCCAATCCAAAGACATCACTTGTCGAACGACATTTTATCGCCTGCCTCGGAATAGGGTGTATGATGCATTAAGTAGGAGCCAATTCAGGTGGGTAGAAATGCAACTGGTTACGTGGTACCTACCTACTTACCGTCGCACCTAGCCACTTTCCTGTCTAGTTTGTAAGTTCAGGATATAATTATGATGATATGATCAGTTGGATTCCTTTCCGCCTTTCTTTTATCACCAAAGTATAGTCTTTTAGGTAATTAAATATAGGAATTAAATAGGAAAAATTATCCTTTAGTAGATTTTTTGTTGGAAACAATTATATATTTGTAGGTCCTCAAGAACTGACAATAATATTAAGATAACGGCTCACTTCGTTAGTAATGTCTATACAATGACCCGTTTTATTATCTGCAGGTGAATTTGAATATCAGAGTAAAACAATTACGTGATGCTATAGATAAAGTAAAGAGAAAACTAGAAAAATAACAACCTATACTAAGTACTGATTTGCATCGTTGAAATAACGTAACCCAATATTCAAATTGTTGACTGTCTGGTCCACTGCTTTATTTGTTCTTTGGCGAATGCCGTTTGGCTTCCGAATTCTGAAAATAAATCAAAATATCGACTAAGCCCTTAGTAAACGAAATTTCAGAACAAAAAGTTTCAATTTGAGCGCGATTAAACGAGGCTAAGCCGCTAAGAGGTTTAATTATGGTCTAAATAACTCGCCACGAGCTGCGGGACCACACCGACTTGCTGCCTGCAAAAAAGCTACTGATTTACATTTGAAACTGAAGGATCGACCACATTCCGAGATTAAAAGATGTCAGCAGAAGGTACGCTGCGTAATATCTGAAAAGATGTTGAGGGTACCTATCAGATATTGTTCAATGTGTGACGACAGTGCGACATTCATAATCAGGTTAATTTTTACGATAAAAAAAGGTTGAAGTTTCTAAATATATTGATTACTATTTATTGTTTAGAAGAATAGAATAATACAAATTTACCTTATTCGCAAATAATGAATCAATTTACGTCACACCTGGCCATAATGTGAGTTTTACCGCATGCTACGCGTACGGTAAAACTCGCATTATGGCCAGGTGGAGGCGTAAAATTGTTTACTCAACACGGGCAGTAAAAAAAGAAAGCCCTCTATCGTATATCTACGGGCAGTAAAAAAGGAAGCCCTCGCCTGCAGCTCGGGTCACAAATACCTGCGATTTCGGGCTTTCTTTCTTTTACAGTCCTTGGTAAGTAATGTACTAATATTGGCTAATAACTAAGTATTAGTATTAACGTCGAGATTAATAAAAAATCCTGTGACCCATTTCTTTTTGAATAAATTATTAGTAAGTATATATGTACCTACTGTAATTTAGCACCTAGTATATAAGTAAGTACCTATATAGTTTGTATGCAAATAGTATAGGTAATAAAGGAAATACTTTTAATTTTATAAACTGTTCGGTCGGTAGAGACCCGGCGGTTTAATTTTAACTCGCCGCGATTAACAAAGATCAGACCGGGTGTTTAATAATTAAGATCTATTGACAAGAATATTTCGTCAGTTCGTAACATTGTATGTAGTTTAGAAGGTTTTTAGCTAATAGGTACCTACATATAGTGAGTTAATTGAACATTCGGGATTTACAATCAAACTTCGAATTTGGGCGGTGACACTTTTATTGCAATATGAATTTTTGCCACAATCGAAACAAAAATGAATCCGAATTTTGAATTCCTCCCCGCGATCATTTAAACAGAGACGTCACACGTTCACCTTACTCGATTACGTCCGATTTATTTTCGTATGGTCATAACTTCACAACTTATAATTATAGTCCAGATTATAAGTTTCAGTGGCGCAGTTTTTGTATTTTCTTGTGATATATAAAAAATAAAAAAAATATACTAAAAATATGATGTGAGTGGAGTATGAGTGGATGTAGGTCATGTGCAGCACACACTAACACCATAGGTACATTTCAACATTACTACAACAACAATACTTGCAAGAGCGACGCACTGGATTTAAAGCCAATTAGTGTCATATTTTCTGTCTGAATACGCAACTATTAAAATATATATAAATGTTAAAATAATATTATTAGTGGACTTTACATTTACATTTATCATATTAAAGAGGAATAAATAGTTAATTTAAACTTTCACGGGTTTTACACATATCTATTTGTTATAACGGGACTTAACCGCGTATATAAGGCGGTTGTCACACTGCCGCCGCGTCTCGTTGCGAGACGCGGAGCAACGGACTCGCATGCGGAAACAACGCACCAACGTCCGAGTTTTCTCCGCATCTCCGTCCGGAGCTGCGATGCGCGACGTCCCGCGTTACTTCCGTCTCGCGTTCATTTCACATTCGAACGTTAAGGTGAAAATAGTTCCTATTTGTCGATAAAATGGACACGGAACTTATTCAGAACGATGTGGTGATACTTTCGGTTTGGTTTGTACAATCGAGTCATAAAACGCAGAAGACACTGGGTACATCCCTATTTACAAATCAGACTTATAAATGGGTCTTTTGCTAGAGATTACCAAGATTTAAGGGGACACGAACAATTTTTTTTAAATTGCACCCGTAAGTCAACCGCGTCATTTGATTATTTGCTAAGCAAAATTGGAGTGATTATTACTGGCGCGGACACAAATTTTCGATGTTCTATTAGAGCGGAAGAAAAGCCTTGGCTTACATTAAAGTAAGTAAGTCTTCAATTATACTTTTATAAGAATTCCTAGATTATCCAGTAAGCGACCAGCTTAATAGATGGTTCTCGGCGAACGGATTGATTTTGAACGTCAATAAATCAAACAGTATGCTGTTCTCAGGAAAGCCAGTCCCTGACACGAACTTCCAATGTCCCATTCCCACAAGCGATACATGCAGGTTTCTAGGCTTTACGATTGACCCCACATTGAGCTGGAAGCAACACATAGACTCGTTGTGTGGCAAGCTGGGCGGTGCGGTCTTTGCACTACGCAAATTGAAGCCATTGATTTCAAGTGCTGCGCTGAGACAAGCGTACTTCGCATACTTCCACTCGCTTATGACCTACTGCGTTATTCTTTGGGGTAACTCGACTGATGCCGACAGGGTGTTACTCATGCAAAAAAGAGCGCTAAGAACTATACTCGGTCTAAAGTATAGACATCCGTGTAAAGCGTTGTTTGCTGAGCATCAGATTATGACCCACTACTCGCAATACATTTTTGAGGTCATTATGTTCACACGGAAAAATATATCCCAATTTAAGCGGGTTGAAGTTGTGGGAAAATGCCTTCGTAACACGGGAAAGCTTCAATCCGTACCGCGTCGCACAGCATTCCACAAAAGAAACCCGCGAGTTATAGGTCCGATTTACTACGAGCATCTACCTGATGAATGACATAAAAAGTGAGCAATGTGAAAAAACATTCAGGTGCAAACTAAAGTCTTATTTCATAAAGAAGTCACTCTACTCAGTAGGAGAATATATTGTAATTGCTAAATAATGTGACATTTGACTTATGACTAAATTGAAATTGTTATTATATAAACTGTAAGTATTGTTATTTCCCGTTACACATTTAATTTTTATTTATTATATTCAAATCTGACATTTTATATTATTGATACGTACTTTATGGTACTATTGTTCTTTTTATTATTATTAATTATTTTTGACATTGTATAAATTGTTATTTTATTCCTTTAATTATTATTATTTTTTTTAATTTTATTTTTTTGACATTTTATTTTTTTGATATTGATAATTAATTTATTATTTTTGCTAGATAACTAGCAACATCAAAATACTTAATGTACTAATTATAATAAAGTTTCTGACGATCACTATACGATAAGTAATGCCTGTGTAATCTTACATTATGTATGAAAATTGTATTGAAGAGATAATAAAACTAAACTAAACTAAACTAAACTATGATTAAACGAACGAAATTTCAATTTCAAAAATAAACTTATAGACGTCGATATCCATTGCCCCTACGTCCATTCTTGCACTAAAATCCGTACGGCACTGCGGAGCTCGGTGTGACATACCCTGCGGCACGCACCGCGTCTCCGTCCAAGCGCGCGAGTCGAGGCGGAGCCAGTGTGTCGTACCATGCGATTTTTCTATACAAAGTCAAAATTCTACATACAAAGTTAAAAAACGCATCAACGGACGCCGCTGCGAGATGCGGAGCAGTGTGACGACCGCCTAAGACTGCAGTCTTTCTTCGGGACCACGGGGACAGTCGTCCTCGAAACGTCGAAGGTAATTTTTAGAAATATATACGCGGTTAAGTCCCGTTATTACAAATAGATCTCGTAGTTCTCTAATCTCTTAACATGCCTTAGTATAGTACCCACTAACATGTAAGACATAAGATATTACTAAAGGGTTAAAGGGATCAGGAGTTTGAATAAATTAACTATACTGGTTTAAAATAGTTTACATTAATAAAGATATTTGCTAAAGTTTAATTTGCTCAAGTTTGTAATTGCGAGGTTTCAAATGAACTATTCTAAGTGAAATAGCTCTTTAAGCAAAGAGCATATTTGTGATTCTGTATGTTAAGGGTAGGTTTATATGAATTTAAGTTACATTAATGTTTGTCGACCGCAAGCGCGAATGAGTTCCAGCCTTGGTTCCGGCACTCTCAGTGCTTGAAAATGGAGGCCTATAAACTCTCCAAAATAGATACTTTGAAATCAATCGTCAGTTACATAATATCATAACCTACTTAAAAAAAAGTGATAATCATTTTAAACAAAAAAAGAACCGACTTCACATAGCCTACTCCACCTTTCCAAGAGCAAATGCCCGAACTACTGTAAAAGAGACTGAAATCACTATAGGTGTGATAAAAATACTTATCAACCGACTGCCAGATTTCGAAAGAGGAGCCTCTCTATTCGTCGGGATCTCTTTCTGCATTTTTTTTTATATTATGTTCACCGATTATTCGAAGACGGGTAGGCCGAGAGTATACTTCACAGGTAGTCCCATTGTCACCAGGTCAAGATTCAATGATGGGATCCTGGAGAAATCGAGGGAACTCTTCAAATATTATAATATTATGTAATATTATGTAATATTTGAAGAGTTCCCTCGATTTCTCCAGGATCCCATCATTGAATCTTGACCTGGAGAAATCGAGGGAACTCTTCAAATATTATAATATTATGTAATATTATGTAATATTTGAAGAGTTCCCTCGATTTCTCCAGGATCCCATATATAATATTATATACTATTATAATATTTGAAGAGTTCCCTCGATTTTTCCAGGATCCCATCATTGAATCTTGACCTGGTGACAATGGGACTACCTGTGAAGTATACTCTCGGCCTACCCGTCTTCGAATAATCGGTGAACATAATATAAAAAAAAATGCAGAAAAAGATCCCGACGAATAGAGAGGCTCCTCTTTCGAAATCTGGCAGTCGGTTGATAAGTATTTTTATCAATTTTTGTCATTAAATGATAATAATTTCGCAATAAGATCTTCATAACATATACTTATACATATAAAATACGAGTCTAGAACGTTTCTAGTTAAAATATCTTAACATGTAAGTGGCCAATAGAAACTAAATAGATATATATTATTTAAATCTGTTTTACGTGGCATGTAAGCTCAGCTCAGCACGCTAAGTTTAGGGACCGCATGTTTATAATTATAATGGAAAGTGAGCGAACCTCGGCCGGGCATTTTCGACATTGGAGCCGCATCTCGCATTCCGGCGGGAGCGTCGGCAACCGACACCAAAAGGCAATGAAAATGCGAACCAGACCTGTCTTTAGACACGTGCAAATACAGATATTCAAACTTTTTTGCTTTTCTAATCTCTAGCGGGCCACATTTCAAAACACGCTAAGAGAAAAGTTTTGGATGTGTTCAAATAATGATTTAAAATACTGTTTCTATATTTAGCTGCTACTAGCCTAGTCGGTATCAGTAGTGACTTTGCCTGCGATGCCGGAGGTCTCGGTGGGTCAGAATCTAGGTAAGCGCATTTATTCCTGAGTAATGAATGTTTCCTATGTATTTACCGATCCTGTCTACATTCTACATCTATCTATTAAATATATCGTCGCCTTGTCCCACAACACAAGCTTTATGGAACTTACTGTGGTAAATATTAGGTCGATTTGTGCCTGGTTGTCACATAAACTGTCCCATATTTTGTTTTAATCCCAGATGTGAATTGTGATTTGTGATGCTGTCGGTACCTGTTTAAACACTCATTGTTGCCGCCCTCGCCCCCCGCCACGCTTGAGTTTAATTAAAGAATTCAATTAAAGAGTTATCTTTAACTAATCAATTACTAATTAACCCTGTAATAGATAATAAAGAGTAGTTTATTTTATTCATATAAAACCGATCATGGCTTCGCATTGCAAAAGGCTATAAATAGGGTTTTAAATATTTACTTCCGATTAATATACAATTAAGATAGTTGTTTATTAACTTATGGGAACATAAATATCAACATACAAATTATATTACTGTTTTAATGACGGCACTTAAATATTTATAATATAACTATTATTTGTAACGGGCTATTTACCATGTACCTAACTGTATCAGTTACTCCGTGATGGTGGCGCATGCAACTGTGTCGAAATATCGGGTGCTTGAAAACTCTAATATACATGGTAAATACCCCGTTACAAATAATAGTTATAATGACCACGTGAGCTTGAAATCGTACATGGCACTTAAATATTTCAATAGTTATCTATATGTTAAATGCAGAATTTTCTAATCAAATGAAAAGCAAGAATGATTAATATGTCACAAAGTTTGTAGTGCGTGCTGTAGGTACGGTATGTTATAAGTACGTCAAAAGATGATATTTATTCTGCTGATTTTCCTTTTATAAATTACCTATTTTAAATGAACAAGTCGTTGCAAATAGAATTTGCAATTTCTTTCCATAGTTAACTAGGTACTTATACTTCCTATTTCTTTAAGATGTTTCTCCATTATAATTACGATCTCAACATTTTAAGTTATACCTTACTCAATATCAAGTCAGTTGAAATTTAAACCCACGATAATCACGGCCCGAGCCAGGCCACAATTATAATAATAATACACATAATATGATTAAATACTTAACGTAGCCACGCCCACTGTGAGAGCGAGACGGGTTATTCGCGCGGAGGTAAAATGTAGGGTGAGATTTAAAGTTTTGTTTTATGCCCCCTCTTTTTGTGAACCAAAGGAATACGATTCAAAGAACGAGGAAAGGAGCTATACTAATTTTATAGTATTACCTACAATTGCTACACCGGAGCGGTTAGCGACACTGTTTTTAGAAAATGAATAGTTTTGTTTAAATTTTGATATTAAAAATGCATTAGGCAAATGCCCTTACCTAAGATGTATAATGTTGAGGTATGTCTGTATAAATACATAATAAAAGTATAATCATCGAAATTTAACGATCATGTCACACAGCCACGATTTAGCAATCCATGTCACGAGTTGTCATTAAATAAATTGATATTACACATTATTGAAGATATAAATGTAAATTATTAAATAATTTTGTCATGGTAACAGTTTACTTACCTATAATATAAGGCTACCTATCACCTAATAAATAGTATCGCCAAAACTAATATCTAATTACCAACTGACACCATAGTGCTGACTTTACTATGTCTGTGGTGACTGGTCTAAGTTATCTTGGCTGACTAATTTAGCTTTAATTGACACTGGGCTTCACACTGGTGGCGCTAAAATAATAATGACAACCCAATCAAAAACTAAACGGCAAATTAAATTCGACTCTATTGTCTTATAGTTTAGGTTTCCTATTAACTGTTCTGAGTTACAAATTGAAGTGAACTGTACCTGCTTCCCGTCTATTTTTAGATAACACTAGGACCGTTTCTCACGTCCTGGTGGTCGTTTAGATATAGGTCTCAGCTGATTTAGCTAGACCGTAGGTAGTCCACAAATGACGTTAATCTTTCAATAATTTTATGGAGGCCATTAGTTGTCACAGACCTTTAGAATGGGACTTAGAAATAGAGGTAGAATGAATATATAAGTAAGATACCTCTGTTCGATTCGCTTTTGTGTTGTTCAAGAGGTTCGTATCCTGTAGAAATTATGTTATTGAATGGAACTCGCTATGGAAATTTAGTCCTATAGGTAGTTTTCTGGATTTCTAGGTATACTTATCTCCAAAATGGGTTCAGTGAAGCCCCTTTCAATTAAGTTAACCATAGCAGTCGATGTTTAAATCTTCTTTGCCGGTACTCTATTTATCCAATGTTTTTACTTCTGAAGTCTTTATTAGTGAAAAATCATACATTCGCGACACAGACTACACAGAATACTCATCATTAAGCTTTTACAAGGAGCCCGTGCTCCTTCCGTGGTCACCACACAATACATAAGCGCAATTTTATTCGTTAATTTCTACGATTCGAACAACACATCTCATTAGTATTGTAAACCATTTTATAGTAGGTATAACAATCCAGGTTAGTCCCTATAAATTGATTTTTGTGGATATTTTTTAGTCATAAAATGATCAAAACGTTAACTCAAATGAAATAAGCGGTCGCGCTCTCATACTAAATTATTAGTCCGGGAGCGCTGATGTGTAGTGATGGTGACCTCGAGTTGTACTTATGATCTAGACACACGGCAGTGTGTCCGCCAAGTTCGAGCAAAAAAAAGCGATACACCGGCCGTGGGTTATATTACACGAACCATTTCGGGCCAATTTCGACCACCCTATAACTCAAAACATATTTTATCTACGCATATGAAATTTCGAGTGTCTGTTGACATCCCCTTAATTGTCTAGAATACAAAATTTCATTATTCTACCTATAGCAGTTCTTGAGATATTGACGTCAGAAAATCGCTATTTTTACTATACACTCACTCACTGACTCATCAAAAACCTAGACCACTTCCAATGGTCGTACTGACTTGAAATTTGGCATGGAGATAGTTCTTAAGGTCAAAGTAAAGGGAATAATCTGAAAACGACCAAGTGTGAGTCAGTTTTAAAAATAGCGAAGGTGTAACTTTGTTCTACTATGAAGTCATAATGAACTAAATGGGTCTATCTTCCAATGGTCGCACCGACCTGAAATTTGGCTCGAAGGTTTGTCTTTAGGTCGAAATAAAGTAAAAATCTGAAAACGGCCAAGTGTGAGTCAGTTTCGAAAACAACGAATGTGTAATTTTGTTCTACTATAAGTAGGTATGGAGTGGAAATGAGATAAGACTTATTTAAATTTAGATACATACCAATTTAAGACAATACATGTTTGTCTTAAAGACAAGAACAATAAAATTGTTCACCACTCTGTGTGTGTCTGTTGCGGGAACCGAACCCACGATTTACGAAGTGCAAAGCAGGTCACTAGGTACACTAGGTGCGCTAAATCAGTCAAACAAAAATGAAAAGACTATTTTTCTCGCTTAGTCTAAATAATTTCTAATTTTACAACTAATAAAATCGCAGATTCAAGAACATGGAAATCATATATACTCTAAGATGGAATTACTACTACTACTGCCCATCTCACCCTCCGATACGCCACGGGATGAGATGGGATGGTGCACTTCTAGGGCTACATAATAGGCCACCAATTATAATACCTACTGGTAGGTAGGTATTACCAAGTTATTAATTATCTATGTAGGTAGCGTACTTACAAACAGAATAAAGTACGTTATTGATGTATGTAATTATATGTAAGTAGGTACATTTAATAGGTGTAGGGAGCCAGTTTATTTGTAAAAATCACCTATAAATAAATAGTAAAATAGAATTAGACGCTTTAATAGTTGTATACAATTATATACTTATATACTTGAGACATTGCAGTCCAAAGGTGTCGATTCATTGCATTGAAAAGGTGTGTGGTGTGTGAAAACTTGCCAAGTAACATCATTAAAAAGTACTGAAAATAATAAATGTTATCAGGAAACTGCTAAAAAAACCGGTGTGCGTTTCTCTGACTATTATAATTTTAGGTATTTCTATGTAACGTGATACTTATTCAAAATGTACCTTAAAAACTGCTGGAAATCAAGTGTGCATTCCTATAACTATTTATGATTTGAGGGATTTTATGGAACTTGGTACTTATTCAGATCTCACTTCTTTTATAGGCGAAGCATTCCCATAGTATCGAACTTGGCAGCCTTTCACATTTATGTTTTTGATGGGATCTAATGGGTTGAGGTTATCTGTGATTCGCGAAAAATCTTAAGTACCTATGACAGTAATACTTATTAGGATCATCAAGAATGCAGAATCGTACTTTTACTTCATCCGACATTGTTCGAGTTATTTGCCTACTTGTATGAATGAGACGTAATCCTGACAATGCACTCATAGAATTCGACGAAGAGTTTTCGCAAGCGCATCACACGTTTTACGATACTTCAGAAACTAAACCATATTCCAACGTAACACGGTTGCTAATACAGGTAAGCAAATTAATAATATACGAGTTATGGAAAGTGATCTGTCGTATTGCGTTATTCCTTCTATATAGGAATAGGAAAGCGCTTTTGCCAACTTGTATTGTTAGCCGGTTTGTATTTTTTTAATAGTTTTCTATTGTTGAGGGGTATGAATGGAGAATTGGTAAAAATTAAGTTCAGTCAACCGTGACAACTGGCAATAATGGCGGTAAGTCTTAAAGAAATATTGAATGAAGAAATAAGTAGTATCTTAAATAAGTTTTATATACGATCGCGTATTATGTTTCCGAATAGTAGTAGCTGGGTAGCAACTAGGTATGCATCTTTAGCTAATTTGTAGGAAAACTGCCTAGATGTCGTTAAATTTTGGTTAGGTTAGTCGCTCGAGTTTAGGATTGCGAATCGAGGTCATCGAGGATTACTTGCCTTGTCCTTGTACTACATATACACAGTGGGCCCATATAACTAGACAGATTTTAACAGTGTATTCCTGATCATATTTAGATACTAAAATGTCCTATAAACTTTTCTGGAATACGCCTAGTTTCAGAGTTAATACCAATTTAAAAAAAATACACTTTTTATTATAACTCATCACAAAACGCCTTTCTAATGGCGTTGTTGCCACTATTGGACATAGTTTACACGTCCTTATTGACAGATATCAAAGCGACAAGGAAAACTTTGCAAAAACTAAATTTTTACAAAAAAATATGTACCAATTTGTTTTAGGCGATAATTTTAGTAATAACATTTGCTTTTCAGGTGCAATAAACATTCAAAGAATGGAAAAAAACGAAAAATTTTTTTTGGCGAAATTGACCTAATGTCACATAAATTCACATAATATTTTTTCTTTCTTTTGGTCATAGAATGTCGTGGTTAAGATCTGTCGGGTTATTCCAGCCCACGGTGTATATAAGGATCTCGCTGCAATAGGCAGGATACATTTTTATTTGCAAAACTGTAATTAATTTCCTAACTATAAAAAGTAAAAAAAAAGGAAAACTGGATGTTACATACCTGCGAGATATAAGTATAGGTACTAAAATCGATGTGTTTAATTCTTGTTCATAAATCAAGTGTGACTTGCTTAATATATGCCATATATGCCAACTTGTTCAAATGATTTCCGCAAGATTTTTATAGCCAAATAAAGAAAACAGACAGAAGTTAGATAGTGTTAATCGCGACTTACAATCTGCATTTGAACTTCACACATGTACACCTTTCACATAATATCACCGTGCTTGAGCATACTTCTATTTGCATTAATTGAAAATAATACTCAACATCTGAGGTGTTAAAATTTCCAAGTATTTCTTCAAAGGGTCCTCACACCAACTTGCCAATGACCCAAGTAAGTTAGAGTAATTATTATCGTCATGCTACATCAAAGCAACAGACGGACAAACAGTTTCCTACATTTAACGAGCTTCTGCTGAATCTGTTTTCAAAAGCAACTTATCGCCATGCGAAGGGAGAAACAACATAAGCTTTTTTGAAAATTGGGAACGCAACGGACGTGCAATTCTAACTATTAATAGCATACGACACACTGACAGTGCGGTTGGGTACACTCCATACACTTATACACACATACATATAGGTATGTATGTAGGTAGTACTATACAAGGTGTATTATAATGTGTCTAATAATTGTGGTACCCATAGGTATATGACAGGGGTAACTCTCATTTAATGGGCTATCATGGGCTCATGGCGTTTAAGCCAAGCCAAAGTGAATTGAATAGAACGAGATAAAAGTGTACAAATTACCATAAGTGTGGTGGATTATGGATACATTATGGAATACCACTTTTTTCTATAACTCTTTATTTTAAAACATTAAGGCAGTGTTGTTCTTATTGAATTTTGGGGTTGCCGTATTCCGAGACGCAATTTGCCGTATATCTATGCAAATTCTTAAAATAATTGCCGATTCATTGCCGTATCCAGTAAATTGGCAAAAACGTGCCGAAAAAATGTATGAAGATACGGCAATGGGACCGCTGCCGTATACCGTATTTTTGACTGAAAAGCCCCTGAATTGCCGTATCCAGAACAACACTGTAGTAAGGGTTAGCATGTAAGTAAGTCTTAATTTGTTGTTATTAATCATTGTTATTAATTTACAAAATTGCTCTAAACGTTTCAGCGACAACTCGGTGAGTTAGTTACTTACTTACATACATTGTAGAAGAAACAGTATTTATTGTAAAACAGTACATGTTCCCTTAGAGTGAAATTATTTAGGACATTCTTATGGTTCATTGTTCTGAATTATTGTTTACACATGCATCTGATGTTCTGTCTGCCTTTGATGACAATAAAATGTTGGTAACATCTTGTTAAATGCACCCATCTAGTTCCGCTATAAATTTATTGGCCAATGTTTATGAATGTTTCATAAAAAAACAAAACGAAGAAGAGTGTTTGCCAAACGTTTGATCGCGCTGATGCGCGTGGGCATGCAAATAGCTGTCAACAGCATAAGTACCTACTTACGCTCAGCCATTAAACAATGTGCATTATCATTATCAACACGAATTTTTATTTAAAATTATTAAATTTCGTCCTAAAATTCTATAAAACTTATTACTTAGGCCAAATAGTTGGACGAAATCACTGTTGTATTCGACGGTCGACAAAAAGCATGGAAAGTCGTCTGTTGATCACGAGTATCACGACAGTCATAAGCATAATATATCAGTAGAAATCGTGCCCCTATTTTAGGAGAGATGCTAGAAATATTGTAGTTAAAGTTAAGGCCCAGCCACACCGGCTGCGTGTGGTAGACGTGCACGTTCCACTGCGTTGTAAAATAAAAAATCTCATAAGACATGTCATACCGCACGTCACGCACGTTACGCAAGCGGTGTGACATGTCTTATGAGAATTCTTATTTTACAACGCAGTGGAACGTGCACGTCTACGCACACGCAGCCGGTGTGGCTCGGCCATTAAAAAGAATAGTTTAAAATCCTGTGAAATCATGTTTATTTAGTTGATAAAAATTTAGTTTTATTACTGTTACATCAAGCCCACAACATAAAGTCAGACGACAATAACTTTGCATGGACTTTACAACGGCATATTACGGACTGCCACCATCAAAGTAAAATTTGTCAAATACATACTTAAATTTGAGGTGTCTACACATTGTCGTCATCAAAGTTGGTGCAGAGTTAGTGTGGTCAAACCATATCCGAGTCGCATTTAATTAATCATAGTGACAATTTATTTATTTATTTATTTAATCTTTATTGCACATAAGGAAACTTAACGTACAAAAGGCGGACTTAATGCCATAAGGCATTCTCTACCAGTCAACCTTTAGGGCAAAACAGAAAAGATTATAGGCGGTGCATATAATGAAATTAATAACAATTCATTTAGATAAATGCTTTTAATCGTCAAATTTAAGTTTAGTACTACATTCACTGGCCAACTACACACAGATGTCGATAGTCCCTCGCGACGCACGCGCCGATTCTTATTGCAATGCCGATCGTTTTTTGTTTGTTTGTGTCCGTCAGAGTGGTGTCAAGATTGCCGGTTAGCTTGTCGAAAACGCATTAGGCAGTTTTGTTGGCTTTAGTGCAGAGTGAAAGGTCGGTGCTTTGTTTGGTGCGAAAGTACGACGAAGGAACTGAAAAGGATAAATCGAAAGCTCATTGAAGTTGGAAATGAACACATTAAAGATATATTATTTAATTTTTAGTTTAGGAAGAGAGAGGAGAAAGAGAGAGAGGGAGAGAGAGAGAGAAATACCGCGCGAGAGGGAGAGAGAGAGAGATAAAACAGATTTTTACTGATTTTTTATATCGCAGCAAATCTGAAATTGCGAAATTAAAATATAATTAGCGGAAACAGTTTTATCAATTAAAAGTATTTTTTCTTTACTTTTACAGGTAAGTTCCAGAATCAATTTCTACATTTTTGGTAACTACAAGTAGATAAGTGTAATCAATTAATCATTAATCATTTATAATCTAGAGCATATGGATGGCATAGGAAGGATGGAACTCTCTTATAGGAAAACGGTCGAAAAAGTGTCCAGCGGTAAGCACTAAACAATAGTTCCAAATATCTCCGGGTGGCGCTAGGTATTTATTAGTTCAGCACTTGAAATGAATTACCGATATTTAATACTTATATGACTTTCTAAATAAAATTAATATTCAGAGTGTTTTTCATCTTCGCAAATAATTATTTTGGATTTAATTTCTAAATTAATTTAATCAAATTTAATATCATTGTGGTGCCATCAGTTTATCGCCTTTTGACGGACACTTTTGTAACATAGAGATTTATATCCTTCTTGTACCATCCATACTAGAGCAGCTTACGGCTGCAACGAGCTTGAAGGGGTCACAACTTAGAAATAAAAAAAGTGAAATTGATGAACGACTACCTTAAAAGTGAAAACCTTACTTAGAGCCCTGTATTCTGGATACCTATGATTTATTCCCACCTTTAAAATGACCCTTTTATCTGTTTACACATTAGCCGTCTGTATGACAAAGTACACAATAGTAAAACAACCAAAGCATGGTGGACTGTGTTCCCGGTCATATTTCACGGGAGCCAGGTTCTTAATAAAATGGAAGTTTGTTAAAAACGTCTACACCTTTTACAAACACATCAAATTGTACTCGAAATGTTTGATGTTTACGACAAATGTTCGACGGACATTTCCGACATAAACATCCGTTTCAAAATCAACATTAAACTCTGGTGAATAAGGTTTATAATAAGTTTTAATGTCAAGGTTCGGACCGATATTGGAACTGAAGGTGACAAAATATAGGCCTGTCTTTGGGCAGATTTTATCAACCAGTAATACGTCTTTCTTTGTCTAAGTCATTAATAGTACTGATAAGACTTTTTGTCCCTTTTATTATTTAAAAATAATGTAAGTAATCAATGTTTTAAAAGTAGACGTTATAATGATACATACATTCATGGCGTTTAGGGAGGTAGAATGATAGTAGCTATAAAATATGTGTTTAAAAGCGCTATAATACAGGGTGTTTGGTAACCGGATGCAAAGCCGAAAGTAGGAGATAGCCTAGGTCATGTAGAACATTTTTAGCCATACTTGTCTTAGACAAATGTTATTAGTTTTTTTTTAATTTAAATTTAAAAATTTGTCGGAGAAAACTGCAAAACTTCAGACTAAATCGATAATTAGTACTTTTTTTACTGCAGGTAGATTTTTTTTTGTTTTATTTCGTATTGTGCAATGTCTATCAAACACTAGAAAAGTGATTTCAAACATCTGTGTCTAAAGAAAACAAGTTGACAGCGATTTAAAATTTTAGTTACATGAAAATGTAAACGATTTAAGTGATTTCAAAGTACGAAAAAAAAAAACTAAAATAGCCACGAATTTTCAAACCATTTTAAAAACATGCTTGGCTTTTACCCTTTTATTTAAGCTATCAAACACGACTGTAGCTACTGTATCCTTGAAAATAAGCCACCTAAACCAACTGGGTAGCTAAAATGTTTCACTCTACTTGTGATACTTGTGGTAGTTGTGGTGACGAATCTCATTATGATTTTACAATAAAACATTGGTTCTGAATACTAAGTTGGCGTTGACTTGACATTTGACTTGGTTTAAAAGGGTTAAGTGTACTGGACACAACTACCACATGCAATTTTAACAAACAAAGGCTTGCGGCGGTGAGAGACAAAAGGGACTGATAGCGGCAGGCGGCGGGCGATAAGACAATCATGTCTCAAGCCATTTTATCTTTGAAAATAGGCTACCTGTACTAATAAGAGGGAATGTTTAGGGTAAATTAAAACAAAAGCATAAAAGATAAGTTATTTATTTTTACGATCTACACATTAAAATTACACATCATCGCTCGTTTTCAAAATGTGACCCGCCGTTTCGAATACAAGCACGAGCCCGTCTTCTTACTTCTGTGGTGGTTGTTCCGAATATCAATTCTTCCCTCATCCTTTCGAACGCCGCTTCTATCCTCTCCCTCAGCTCTTCTACGGTATTAATGACCTCTTGTGTGTAGACTAGCTCCTTAGCTCGGCCCCAAACGAAAAAATCCAATGGTGTCAAATCAGGTGACCGAGCGGGCCAAGGGATTCGTCCGCCTCTGCCGATCCAACCGTCCGGGAAACAGTTATCCAGATGCTCCCTTACAGCCAGAGAGTAAGGGGCGGGACAACCGTCGTGTTGAAATGTCACTGCACCGGGCAGCTGGTCTTCGTCAATAAGCCTGGGCAAATCGTTTTGTAAAAATTCCAAATAATTTGCCCCATTTAAATTATTTGGCAAAAAATGTGGCCCAATAAGGACTCTGCCGATGATTCCAGCCCACACATTGACGGAAAACCTTCTTTGGAAGGACACTTGCTTTTTCCAATGTGGATTGTTGTTTTTGTCAGCCCATTGGTGTAGGTTATGGAAATTTGTGATCCCCTCCCGGGAAAATTTCGATTCATCGGTCCAAAGAATGCTTCGCAAAAAACGTCGGTCTTCGATATCCGCATTGAGTAAAAATCGGCAGAAGTCCACTCGGCGTGCAGGATCTCCTTCGTCCAAACCTTGAACTCCGATGCCGCGAAAAGGATATTTTCCCTCACGATTCATTGTGGCCCATACTTTCCATGTGGACAAGTTCAGATTACGAGCTACCACTCTGATGCTCGTATTCGGATCCTCTGCAAATGCCTGTAGAACGTCTTCCTCCACTTCAGGGCGATTACGTCCTGGATTCCCTCCATGTTGCACAGCAATACCATTCTCACGTAGCCTTCGGAATGAATTGTAAAACACTCTCACATTAGGCAATCTCCGGTTTGGAAAACGCTCTTGGTACATCCGTCGGGCCATCGCTCCATTACTGTCAGCTTTGCAGTACATGTAGATAATGTCGGCGTATTCTTCGTTCGTAAACTCCATGTTTACAATGAAGAAGTCGTAATTACACGTGAAGGAGCGCCTACGGCAGCTACAACTTGACACGGTAAATTGAGATGAGAGCGGGAAATTAAACCACAATGAACGTCTAATCGCAACTGAAGTTGTAACTAGACTAAATTACTAGTTTTTGCACAAATACTCATGTAGCTAATCAGTTTATCTTTGTCAATAAAGCACAAAACCGATCATCTTTGTTTAACGCCGCTCACCGCCTGCCGCTATCAGTCTCTTTTGTCTCTCACCGCCGCAAGCCTTTGTTTGTTAAAATTGCATGTGGTAGTTTTGTCCAGTACACTTAACCCTTTTAAAACAAGTCAAATGTCAAGTCAACGCCAACTTAGTATTCAGAACCAATGTTTTATTGTAAAATCATAATGAGATTCGTCACCACAACTACCACAAGTATCACAAGTAGAGTGAAACATTTTAGCTACCCAGTTGGTTTAGGTGGCTTATTTTCAAGGATACAGTAGCTACAGTCGTGTTTGATAGCTTAAATAAAAGGGTAAAAGCCAAGCATGTTTTTAAAATGGTTTGAAAATTCGTGGCTATTTTAGTTTTTTTTTTATCGTACTTTGAAATCACTTAAATCGTTTACATTTTCATGTAACTAAAATTTTAAATCGCTGTCAACTTGTTTTCTTTAGACACAGATGTTTGAAATCACTTTTCTAGTGTTTGATAGACATTGCACAATAAGAAATAAAACAAAAAAAAATCTACCTGCAGTAAAAAAAGTACTAATTATCGATTTAGTCTGAAGTTTTGCAGTTTTCTCCGACAGATCTTAAAATTTAAATTAAAAAAAAACTAATAACATGTGTCTAAGACAAGTATGGCTAAAAATGTTCTACATGACCTAGACTATCTCCTACTTTCGGCTTTGCATCCGGTTACCAAACACCCTGTATATGATATGTACGAGTAGGACCAATTATTAATACTTTAGGGTTCTGTAGTCGACAAGAAACCACTGTCCGTTAGCCCGCCAGCAACGTACTAACGGACACTGGTTTCTTGTCGATTACGGTAGGTAGATAGGTACTTACCTATTCATACTAAAAGTTAGAATTTAGCTTGTATGTAGATACTAATTACGCCAACAGAATAATACATAAAATTCATGAGATTTAAGCACTAAAAGAAAGAATGAGTACAGTTTCGGATAAGGAACACATTTCGGATCTTATAAAGTTACAGAGCTGAAATATATAGAAACAGGGTATTCAACTCAGTATAGTTCAGCAATACGTGCAATAAAGAAAAGGCTAATAACTCAGCAAGGCATGCCTTGTCGTTCATAATATCTGAAATAGGTACACCACGAAGAACCTATAAGTGTGGATAGTGTCGATACTGTCAATCAGCGTATCTAAATTCTAAGCAGGCACCCTACACTCTGTAATTATTATTCATTAAAATTTCCTTCACACACAACAATATTAGTCACGGAAATGCAACAGTCTGCCAGTAATCTAGCATCGTACACAGCACCTCACAAGATCATCTAATAATCCCCTTATATTTAAAGGAATAAAGACTAGAATATACATTTAAACAAGTGGGAGAGTGTACAGTAGAACTAATAGATTTCTGTTGGAATGATTGCTCTCCGTTGATGACTTGGTGATTACAGGTTTTCTAATAAAGTGCTAGTAAGGCTGGGGCCAAGTGTATTAACTAGACGAGCTTTGAATATTATTAATATTTCGTACTAAATAATTTTACAGTATCGACAGTTTATTTACAATACATATATACATAAACATTGGTCGGAGGTACCCCAAAAGGCGTGAGCATCTATATGTATAGTCAACCCAACAGACTATATGTATAGTCAACCCAACAGACTATATGTATAGTCTGTTGGCAAGCCTTAGTATTGAGAAAGTAGGATGGCTTTTACTAATTCTCCTTCTTCAACTAACGTTAGTTAGTATGCATTCTGTCATCTTTACAGTGAAAACTCTTAAAATATTTCATACACTGCGTTTCAACTACTGCCTATTTTTTGATGAATATAACAATTTAAGAAAATTCGATAAGTGTTTTTAATGAGGACCATTACTTACCGCAGATTACATAAAGCATGTCAAATATTATAGAGTCGAAATCAATGGCTAGTAATATGTACACAGCTCATAACAAGTTAGAACGCTAGGGCTGGCTGCAGTTTCGTTAGGGCCATTCGGAACACATACTTATGGGAGAGGTAGCGGGCGGCTCGTGTCGCCGCATATGTCAGGCCGCGGCGCAAGTCTCAGGAGTCTCTCCTTGCTAGCCCAATATGGTCGTGTTTTTATCGTCTGTCACCATAGCGGTCACATTCTAACTAGGATGTAAGTGCGAAAGTGACGGGATCCCTTTGTTTCCCATAAACTTATTGTTTCGAATTTCGATAGTCAGAAATTGATATCCATATAATTTATGGCCATAAACATCAATAGTCATAATTTTTGTAAAGCATAACGTTTCATAGTTCTAATAATAAAGATCTATAATATTAAAGACTATAATCGAAAAAGGCATACAATTGATGAGTATAATATTCGAAGGTCTATCAATAATTATTCAGAGATATATTAAGGCATATATTTTATCGGACTAATAGTCGTTAAACATATCGTTTTAATGTCATCCCTTTGTTTCCCATAAACTTATTGTTTCGAATTTCGATAGTCATAAAATGATATCCATTATGATTTATGGACATAAACATCAATAGTCATAATTTGCCAGAAGTGGGTTAGGTTAGGTTAGAACTGCGACTCCCAAGAAAACGAACTGTAGTCAGAAGTGGGTTAGGTTAGGTTAGAACTGCGACCCCCAAGAAAACGGACTGTTGCCAGAAGTGGGTTAGGTTAGGTTAGGTTAGAACTGCGACCCCCAAGAAAACGATTCTGATTATCTTATCTGACGATCTTATTACCTTATAATGGCTAACGTTATGGACTATAAAAAAATCGGAACTTAAAATTTGTGGAAACCAATATACACCCCTAGTTATCAGTATAATCTGCGATTAAATAACTTAAAACAATCATTATAAGCAAGTTTATTGCCTTCAACATTATGTAATAGATACCATTTGGACTTTGAATATTATGAGTAACAGATTTTATGACTAATAATAATGATGACCTGCAGAAATCGGACCAGCTATTTAGATTGTTAAATTTTATGACTATTGACAATATGACTAATAAAAATTATGATGGAAAACGTTATGGACTGAAAAAAACGGAAGTAAAAATTTATGGGAACCGATAGAGACCCGAAAGTGACGTATGACGTGATAGGCGACAAAATGGCAAAAATTCTATTTATTCGTTCTGGTTCATATTCAAATTCTTAGATCAAAGAAAGTAAGGCTCTCCAACATGTCCCTGCGCAGGATTATTAAGGACCTACATAAACGCTAGGATAATTAGAAGGAGTAAAACCAAGGATAAATCTAGAATATGCTGAAAATCAGAATAGCAGATGACTGAGATGACATAACTTGGTAACATCTTTGGGATTCTTCTTCTCAGTCATATATATTATATACTCTTTGAGGTTCCGTAGCCAAAATGGCAAGAACGGAACCCTTTTAAGTTTCGTCATGTCCGTCTGTCCGTCCGTCCGTCCGTTTTCACAGCCATTTTACTCTATAAGAGGATAATAAAAATAAAATAAAATTTTAAACATTTTTTTTCATTTAGAATATTCACTAAATCAGAAATAATCACCCCGAAATTTCAAAAAATGTGTCCCCCCCCTGTAACTTTTGAACTGCCTATCCAAAAAAAAAAATGGAGACGAATCTTTGCATATTCTTCCAACGAAAATTGTTTTGAACATTATCGGTTACAGCGTTATCGAGCTATCTCCAAAAAACCTCTTCTAGAGGCAGATACGACCTTTTTATAATTCCTTTTTCTTTTTCCGTCGAAGGGTCGAAACCCTCCATTATGCGTGGTTCAACACGCACTTGGCCGGTTTTTAATTGTTTTCCATCATCTTTCGCTACTTAAGGGTAGGTAATCCGATGAGAGCATTGAGATATAATGTTGTTTATATTATATATGACTCGCTTCCGCTCTTAACACAGCCCACATGGCTAGGGTGGCCCGTGAAATTGTGCATTACCATCATCGTCCTCCGACCTCAGTATTAAAGGGACTATGACCCTTGTGCCAGGTACGTCGACTAGTTTGATGGGCCATCTACACTGATATCATACGAAACTGTTATGATATTGATATGACACCTGAATAGCTTATCGTAGACATGAACGGAAATTAAGCTCTAATGCAATGAGCTAAAGTTTAATTCGTAATTGTCAGATCTGGAGCTTTTGAATAGGTCTTAGTTCTTATTGTCATATTTGAAAGTAAATGTTGCCAACTGCTCAATAAAGGGTTGGAAAGGGTTAAGGATTATTGTTAGTATGTTTGGTTGTGTAACGATGTAATAAGATATTTGATGGGGATATCTATCTCTTTGTTATCCCAATGAGTGATGTTTTATATGGATTTTGAGCGGAATTGTTACTTTAAAATATGCCAGAACAATAGACAAATAAACGAATTGGTAAATAAATATATTATATATGAATTTGCTGATACCATCAAGCTTGGCGATGACAAGATATCAACTATGATGAATCGGGGAGATGGCAAAAAAAATCCTAAATAACTTTCTGGCAACTTGTGTTACTTTTATGTATCTAAGGTATAGTAGTAGTAAGTTCTCATACAATATGCAGCTTAAATGCACTCCATCTGTTAATCAACTCTTAGAATTAAATTAGTTTTACACTATTATATTTTTCACTTCCCATGCTCGAAAAGTTTGCCATATAATATTATGCTTACCAAGTCGAACTAAAGTAGTATATTTAGCACCTAGGCGAAATATGTATACATATTTATGATTTACAAAACATTTTAAATTTACCAGTCAGAACACTCCACCATATTAAATCCACCAATAACAGCACATATCGAAGTTAATTGGAACGCTGGGTTCTTTTTGGTGCGTATCCAGTTTTAATACGGAATTTAAGTCCTTAAAAAAAACATTGTATTTAGTATCAACCAATCAGACTAAAGTAATTTAAAATCAACCAATCAGCAAAGGCTTGTGTTTAAACGCTAACCAAATATGTTCATAAATTACTTCCAATAAATTCTTAATGCTTACCAACAAATACCATTACATTACAAATAGTATATCGCAAACTATTGTATAAATAAACCTAATATTTCTTTTTGTTACATGCTATAAAAATATGTAATCATCGTTAAAGATAGTTTCAGACCAAATAATCTATATTATTGTTAAATAGATGTCACCAATATTTTATATTATTACTTCCATTTTAGTAATTTTTGCTGACTGTGATTTTTTTTTATACCTAACATATTACTACTTACCCTCAAATACAAGTTACTCATTTATCGCTTTATGCATTCAATTAACATATGATATAGTACTTAAATAAATATTGAATTCTCAATTACTGCCTCACATAAAATCACGCCGCCGACGCCGACCGATTTTATCTTTAAGTTCGTTTTCTTGGGGGTCGCAGTTCTAACCTAACCTAACCCACTTCTGACAACAGCTCGTTTTCTTGGGGGTCGCAGTTCTAACCTAACCTAACCCACTTCTGACAACAGTTCGTTTTCTTGGGGGTCGTAGTTCTAACCTAACCTAACCCACTTCTGACAATAGTTCGTTTTCTTGGGGGTCGCAGTTCTAACCTAACCTAACCCACTTCTGGCAACAGTTCGTTTTCTTGGGGGTCGCAGTTCTAACCTATATTTATATTTTAACTAAAGTTTAGATAATTTGATTATACTAAAGCAAATTAGTCTGCAGTTTTTGGTATTAGTTTTGATTTTTTATGAAAACAATATTTGGTGAGCAAAACATCCATTCTGCGAAGCAAAAAGATATATGGACTCAACATATAATTATTCTGATATGTGTATATTTATTTTGGAATTAAAAAGGTTTTTTTAGGGATCTGGTATGGAGTGGGTTTATTTTCATCATCATCATCATCATCTCAGCCGTAAGACGTCCACTGCTGAACATAGGCCTCCCTCTTGGACCTCCACACGTACCGGTTGGAAGCGACCCGCATCCAGCGTCTTCCGGCGACCTTAACAAGATCGTCTGACCATCTTGTGGGTGGACGTCCTGAGCTGCGTTTGCTGGTTCGTGGTCTCCACTCGAGCACTTTTCGGCCCCATCGGCCATCTTCTCTACGTGCAATGTGGCCTGCCCATTGCCACTTCAGCTTGCTAATCCGGTGGGCTATGTCGGTGACTTTAGTTCGTCTACGAATCTCCTCATTTCTGATTCGATCACGTAGAGAAACCCCGAGCATAGCCCTCTCCATAGCTCGTTGAGCGACTTTGAGTTTTGAGATGAGGCCGATAGTGAAAGACCACGTTTCGGAGCCGTAAGTCATCACTGGTAACACACATTGATTAAAGACTTTTGTCTTGAGGCACTGATGTTTATTTTGTATGGAGGTAATTAATTTAACTTGGAATTTAGTTTTAGGATATAAAAGCCATTTTGGTGCGCAATTAAATTGTAGCGATCAGCAAACGCAATTTATTTCTCAAAACATGAGGTGTCTTAAAGTTCCTACTCACAATCATGTCAAAAATATTAAAATCTTTTGGAAGCGCATTAAATAGCTAATTATACCGTCGTATGTAGCATTTATTTGTGGCTGCAGTAGCTGGTTAAGTTACTGGTGTTTTTAGTATAATACCACCGTGCATTCAGTTCAGAGACGCAATACCCATATGCGATACGAGTTAGTTTTCGGCAAACACTGTCGATTGCCAAACAACTGTAATTCATTATGATAAATTTTCCTAAAGAATTTAAGTACAGGTTACAAAGAGCACAGTCAGAAGTTAAAAATATTTTTGTCAAGAAATATAGTAGAAAATATATGTATGATAAGAAAATGAATCCTGTACAATATACCTAAACCAGGAGATCTACAGTAGTACTTAGTACTCTGTAGTACTTATAAAGAACCAAGTAGGTAATATATTAGATTCTTTGAAGCAATAGAATATATGTCACCTAATGTTAAGATTTCTAAGAATAATCAGATTTATATTACTCATTAGAATAACACGTACTAAGCTGTATTTTTAAAATGAATAATGTTTAGTAATTATGATATAGCATATTAAATTTGTAAATAAAAGTAAATGCAACTGCGTATTTTTTTCTTCCTCATTCATTTTTTTCCTGTATATCTGTGTCAAAGCAGTTACAAAAAAATATACCATTAAGTTAAAACATATTTTCACCTTAGTTTAGTCAGTGTGCGTAAATAATAAGTATATTTTTTTTCTCGCAATCGAAGTGAAAAATAGTATGTATAACTCCGGTCTAAAAGCTATATAAACCCTCGAACAATTTTCTCACGTTCGGGAAAATAACCACCTCGTGGTAGGTAGCCTACTTTAGACCCTTGTCAAACAATCTACTATTATTCCGATGCAAGTAACACTGTAGTAAAACAATATGATTCAATGTTGGCTTAGAATACGTAACGGTAACTATAGGTACACAGTTAAATAATATGGACATTAGTAAATTACCAATTCTATTAGCTTGGCTATACCCTGGTATACATATAAAAAACAAATTTACTAGCATATAATTACTTAAAATATTGCGCGAGGTGCGAAGTCATTGTCCACTTTCAGTTTGAGTACTCATAATATATGCAAATACTGGTAAATGGCGTCTTAACGTTGAATTTATGCATCGCGTCGGAGTAGAAATCATAGGCCGGTTGTTTATGTTAGAAACTGTTTTGTGTCATCATTAAACTTATTGAATAGGTAGTGAAATGCCTAAAATACCATATATTATTAGAAACACGGGCATATTCTAGCGGACGGATAACAGTTTACCGATACAACAATTATTGAAGGATAAGTAAAGTAGACGATTAACGTGAAGGATATAAAAACCAGCGAACAATAAAAGTACAGCATTCGTATTAGCTCTGCAAAATGAGCTTACAGTATAGTGGGTCAGACATGGGTCGTTCACGAGTGAGTGATTTTAATGAACTATATCTTTTGATTCAACTCATCTCAGTGTCTATAGTATTAGTTTGCTCGCGCTTTCCCACTCATGATTCGAATGAGCCGGTCGAGTCAAACGAGTGAGAGGATGCGAATATGCGAACTGATCCACTGAACGAAATGAGCGAAATGAGTGATACATATCTCCGCGAGCGAAATATATGATATGAATCAAACTTTTCAATTCAGTTCAGCATTTTGCGTATGAATATATATGCCATCGAGGTGGGGCATACAATAAGGTATTAAAACAAGCCTTTTTTAGGGTTCCGTAGTCAAGTAGGAACCCTTATAGTTTCGCCATGTCTGCCCGTCCGTCCGTCCGTCCGCGGATAATCTCAGTGACCGTTAGCACTAGAAAGCTGAAATTTGGTTCTAATATGTATATCAATCACGCCGACAAAGTGGTAAAATAAAACGTGGAAAAAAATGTTTTATTAGGGTACCTCCCCCATACGTAAAGTGGGGAGTGATTTTTTTTTTTCATTTCAACCCTAACGTGTGATATATTGTTGGATAGGTATTTAAAAATGAATAGGGGTTTACTAAAATAATTTTTTGATTATATAAATATTTTCGGAAATAATCGCTCCAGAAGTAAAAAAAAAAATGTGTCCCCCCCCCCATAACTTTTGAACCACAAGTTTTAAAAATATTAAAAAAAATCAAAAAAATCAAAAGTAGAACTTTATAAAAACATTCTAGGAAAATTATTTTGAACTTGATAGGTTGAATAGTTTTTGAAAAAAATTACAATAGTACATTGTTGCCCAGGTATAGAAAGTAAGCAATAGATGGACGAGTTAGTTCGCGGGCCGAGCCGCAGATGAGGCCCGCGAAGATGCGAGTCCATCTATTGCACTTTCTACCGAGGCATTTACTATGTGCTTTTCACGCCTAATGTAAGGAAATAAAACAGGTTGAGTACACAGTATAATACACAGTTTAATTAAAAGTAATATTGATATTCGCATTAGGGCAGTTGTGGAATGACAATGAAATGTTTTTTCCCGGAACATTTATATTAGTATTTTGTGTCATTTCGGCCGGTATGGAGTGTGATGCTGATGGGATATCATCGAATGATGCAGGATGAGGTGAATTTGACAGTAAGGTTTCCTTAGGTGTTGATGGTCCTGCTTTCGTGTCTGCTGATGTAGACGGACGAGCACGTAAATTTATCGCCTCATTAATTTGGTGGTTGACTTTGACTTTATTTTCTACTGAGTCTGCTATGTATCCTTCTGCCACCTTATCCGATGCCCAACCGCCATGCCTTTTCAATGTGGTTAAATTGGCACCGGAGTCTGCTAGCAGAGTTGCCGAGGTTCTTCGAAAGCAGTGACCGGTGTAAGATTCAGCGTCCGGTAGCTTCAAATAGGCCGCAATCGTTTTTGGTATAGCACCAAGTTTATGCCGGCCTATAGGCTGCTTGGTACATTTACCATTAACATAATTTAGGAAAAATCTATCACATCCCGCGTTTTCCGGGCGGAGGTTTTGATATTTTTTGACAATTTCCAAAAATTCATCACGAATGATAAACGACCGATCAATTTTTGTTTTAGTGTTTTTCAGTTTGACCAAAATCATATCGTGGTGTTCTTCAATGTCATCGATTTTTATATTAATTAATTCAGCTGTCCTGCATGCCCCATTTACTCCAAATATTAAAATGACCTGTAATAATGATAATAATTTGGTTGATACAAAATATATTAAGCAACGGAAAGGAAAAATAACCATCGGTCACGTTGTGAAATAACTTACCTTTGTTGCTAGAAACACTTCATCAGGTGCATCTCTCAAGAAACTTTCAACATTTTCCGCTGTCAAGACTTTTGATTTTTTTGATTGAAAGCCTTCTGATAGCCTTTTCAATAGAGTTAGTAACTTTTGATATTGATGTTGTGTAGTGTAGTTTTTGATATTGATGTTGTGCTCCGTATTAAGCGTTGCCTTTAGCATTGAATAAATGCCCCATAAAGTGGAGGATTTATATTTTTTCGAGAGTTCATCAAAATACGTCAGCATTACATTTTCAGAGAAAGAGTTTGTTTTTTTATTTATTTGCCATGTCTTGAATTTTTCATACACTTTCTTATATTTATCTCGGGATTGAATGGGCAATAAATTTCGAATCACTGACTTTGCAGTGTTTTGAATTTCCGGCGGTGTAAGATCCATGTCCGTACTCGTGTCACTCATTGTTAGTTATTTTTATTTCAAATCGTACAGAATTATACACAATTATCTGAATGTTTGTTTCCGATCTAAAGAACAGACAGAAGAAATTTTCCTTCCCGCCTTTTCAAATTTTTTATTTATACTTTTTTTAAGCATGCAAAGGCGTTTTTCACATACTTAAATAAAAAACGCTTACAATCGCAAAAGTACACATTCATTGTGCGAATTTGACGTTTTAATTTTTTAATTAAACGTACAAATGTAATGTTGCTCTAATAATTTTGTTATTTTCTGAACGAGTTACTAATGTCAAAAATAATCGACCAATAGCAGAGTAGAAAGTAAAAAAGGCCGCTAAACACTACACTTTACTTTGCAAATCTGCATTGTTTGACTGTTTTTGAATTGTACTACTAAGAACTACTTTCTACTCTCATTTCAATCCATCTTTGGCCATATTTCCGAGCAGTGGCGTGAAAAATAATTTCTGAACTAAGTTTGTAATTTAACCGTATAAGCAGGTGTTTATTGTACCTGTAATTTCTACAAAATCACAATGAAATGACGTGCTTTCAAATAAAGTAAAAACGGTGAAAATCGGTTCACGCAATAAAGAATTAACCCATAAAAATCATCCCATACTTTAAGCTCGCGCGCAATAGTTACTTAATTTGCCGATATATGTCGCTGTACGTGGAACGCTCATATCATATCCTACATGGCGGTGTTATTTTAACTCTTAAGTTTAACACTTACTGTGACGGATGGAAAACTACGGAACCCTACACTGAGCGTGGCCCGACACGCTCTTGGCCGGTTTTTTTAGTTTAACCGTATTACTATTAATTTATCGTATAGGATAAACATGTTCTCCATACAATTCATTAAAATATTAGAATCTAGTTATGCAATTGCATCCGTCGTAAGTAATTTGAGATCCGCCGGTTTCCCACTAAACTTGGTGATGGTACATTTAAATATAATGTGGTGTACGGTGTACCGTCTCGTCTGATCTGGATAGCCACACTGGCATTCTGCAGACTCACAACATCCCCATTTGTACCATGGAGATGCGCAATTTCCGAGCGACGCCTGTTCCTGTTTAACAGATTTTTTTTTATTTTAGCTAACAAAAACTTTGATTGACCAATTATTATTTATTTATCGTACGGCTACAAGTCACTGGATATAGATAGCCATTTCTTCCCTGGTGTAGTTGTAGTGGGAAAGCAGATGATAAAGAAAATCCAGTGAGTGCAGCGACGTTCAGATGGGACAGTGCAGCGGCCAAGTTTGTTACTCTTTTAGCACCACCCAGGGATCACGTGTAGCCCGTGTAGGGTTGTCTAAGGTGTTTCCTACGGACGCAGAGTAACATTGATCCCCACCAATCATTTTTTTTAATAACGGGAATTTGCATATCGAGGGGTGCGTGGTCAAACCCGATAACTCGAGCTAATAGGTTTTTGAAAATAGAACAATAAGCTGACATACATTAGGTGCTTATTTAAATCAAAAATTATTTCTACTTATCGGGTTTCACCTCGCAACCCTCGATATCGCGTCACATTCAAAGTCAGGGAAGAGGGAAAAGGAAAAAAGTATACGCACATTATTTATAGGTATAATATTAATATTAGTTATGTACATATAATTTTAATTTATTATTATTTATGGTCAATAAAATATATTTTTATTAAAAAAAAAAAATTAAAGTATATTTAAATGGTAACTACATAGTTCGATAAGATATGCAAGTATGTATAAAAATAATAATAACGGCATGGCAAATACTGCATCACGCCTCACGACTATCAAATCTAGGGTTAAGACGATTGTCGCCAGAGTGTCCTTGAGCGTTTGGGCGCTGTGTACCCGCGCTACCAGCTTACCCCTCTCATTGCGATCGTACGTAAATCCGCCACACTGCACCGGAACGATGTTCAAAGAATATGACTTTACACAGAGGCGCGCGGGCAGCTTTATAATAATTATAATATTTATAATCCTTTTGCGGATATTTTTTGATTTGAATACTGTGATTAAGTACTGCAATGGTGATATTTTTAGGAATGCTACTTACCTATTAAATAAGATAAGTAATAATGATCTCAATTAGTAGATTTTAATGTAATAAAATAAAACCTAGATTTTGAATTTGAAGTACAGTCAGCGGCAAAATATTGGTAAAAATATTCTGCATATCAGAAAAAAAAACTGAATGCACATCAAAGCGATGTTTTCATGTGAATTTAGTTTTTTTGCTGCGCAAGTGAGTTTAATAGATGGTTATTTTTTTGTAGCGATTTTGAATATCAACCATAAAAATCACTTATATAATTACGAAAAATTTACAAAACTAAAAAAGTTTCTTGAAACATGTCCGTCTTTCCGTCCGTCCATCCGCATGTCACACCCATTTTATTATAAAATATATATTGATGAAATTGTATCCATAGGTGTGTCTTGTGCCGCTACTTAGTTTTTAGCTAAATTGCTGAAAAAAAAAACTTTAAGGGGAGGCACTCCATACATACATATGCCGAACTAAATGTCAAAACAATTTTTTTTGCAAATATACATCTATCGATCGATACGGGTTTAAATATATCTTAAGTATATATAGAGGATTTTTAAAACCTTTTTTATTGAGTCAATATTTTTAGAAATAATCGCTTCGAAAGTCTAAATAATAGTCCCCCTCCATCTAACTTTTAATTCGTAAGTCCAAAAAACCGACCAAGTGCGAGTCGGACTCGCGCACCTAGGGTTCCGTACAAACCTGTAGGTATATAGGGGTAGTAACTTTAAAATATTTTTTATATATAATGTAACTAAAAATTTACGGTTTTCGCAATTTTTCCTTTATCTGTGCTATAAGACGTTGCTTCGTACTAAATTTCAAGATTCTGAGTACCCTGTAGGTTTTGATTCCCTTGCTAGCGAAAATTTGCGGCATAAACGGCTGTATCTTTTGATTCCGTTGGCTTAGAAGTCTGATTTTTTCACAGCTCCAAGGGACTTGAGTATTTAATATAAATTTTAGCTTGATACCTCCACGCGTTCCTGAGAAAAATGGTCTTGACTGACAGACAGACAGACAGACAGACAGACAGACGGACAACGAAGTGATCCTATAAGGGTTCCATTTTTTCCTTTCGAGGTACGGAACCCTAAAAATATGAAAAAAATAAAGAAGATACGGCTTAGTTCTTATTTATATGAAAACTATTTCTCATATTATCAGTTGAGCCATTTTTGAGTTATCTCCGAGAAACTACTTTCTATGGAACCCTACATTATGCGTGGTCCGATACACTCTTGGCCGGTCTTTTAAAGATATTTGATATGTAGTATTAACCGTTAGTAGTAATTTATTTATTTACTTGTGTTGATAATTAATATAAATTTGTATTTCAGCGAGATAGTAAAGCTTTTTTTCCTTTATTCTTACTTACATTAAACTCTTAAATATCAGCAGTTTTTAATTAGAATCTCGATCAGGCTTCGCTCAGTGATAGTTAGTACACTGAAATTTGTATGTGTTTTAATCACGCCGACAATATGGTAAATCAAAATCAGAAAAATAAAATGAAGTGGAGGTGATTTTTATTTCTCTCCAACCCACGCGATTGATACGATACACGAAAGTGTGTGGTATTATTGGACAGGTCTTCCAAAAAGAATAAGTCTTAAACAACTTTTGGATAAAATGCATATTTTCGTAAATAATAACTCCGAAAATTACTTATTAGTCCATTGTATTGTAGCAATAGCAGGTTTCCGCAACTCGACAACTAACGCCTGTTTTGCTTGACTCGTCAGAATAAGTACTAATACATAATAATTGTAGTGTACTTACAAGACTACATTTGTTTTCAGGGCATTATAAGATGCATGAGTTCTGTTTTTTCTCCATTTTTATTTCATTTCTTTATTTAATTTGTAATATAGGTCATCTAAATAAAATACACTTTTGATAAGAACGTAAATACATGAACTTACATACGAGTATATTATCTTAAAAAATAAAACGTCTATGCGCTATTGATTCCGACAAGACACGTTATGCCCGCACCGCATGAACCCTCTGCAGTTATTTAGTCTTTAGGCACAGTAAGTCCGATATTATTGCTCAAGGGCCAAGCACAAGTATTTGTAGTAACGAGGGTTGCTACTTATATATCCGGAAACAAAAAAACAAACAAACGTACACGGCTGAAAATGGTTTTATTGTTTTTCAAAGTATTCCCCTTGATGATCTATGCACTTTTGCATTCGCGTGAACCAATTTTTAAAGCACTTCTGCCACTCCGCCTGAGGTACCTCCATAACGTGTTGTTTGAATGCGTCGACAGCATCTTCAGCGGTCGAAAATCGTTGACCGCGTAATTTATTCTTTATATTTGGAAATAAATAAAAATCGTTGGGTGCCAAGTCAGGGCTGTACGGCGGATGACCCGTTAATTCCACATTTTGACCCTCCAAAAATAGAGTTGTTTCGCGTGACGTATGACGTATGACAGCTGGCATTGTCATGATGAAGAATGATTCTTCGTCGCTGGTTAGTTTTACGAATTTGTTCAAATACTTCCGGTAAGCAAATGGTCGTGTACCACTCTGGATTAACCGTTCTACGGTTTTCTAGTGGCACTGTAGCTACATGGCCATTAATACCGAAGAAGCAGGCCACCATTTGTTTCAATGTACTTTTTGCACGAGTAACTTTCGTAGGGTTCGGCTCATTTTGAAACACCCATACCGTTGATTGTTGCTTCGTTTCGGGATCGTATGCATAGATCCAAGATTCGTAACCTGTATAGATGTTATAAACGGCTTTTGAGTCACCACGGTTATATTTTTTTAACATTTTATTGCACCATTCGACGCGAGCATCTTTTTGCTCTTTTGTTAAGTTGTGGGGTATCCAACGCGAACAAATTTTTTTTACAGCCAAATAATTATGTAATATGCTATTAATGCTGGTCATAGAAATACCCAGAGTCGCCTCTATCTCGCGGTACGTAACATGTCGGTCGTCCATTATAAGTTTTCGCACAGCCTCGATATTTTGTTGTACAACGACCGATTTCGGGCGACCTGCCTTAACTTCGTCCGTAAGCATACTACGTCCACGATTGAACTCACTAAACCAGTGATACACAGTAGTTTTAGATGGGGCTTCATCACCAAAAGTTGAAGTTAGTTGATCTATGCACTGTTGTTGCGTTAAACCACGCCGAAAATCATAATAAATCATAGCACGAATATTTTCACGAGTGAGTTCCATTCTTGCTGCGAGATGACATTTAAAACCCGTCAAAAACAAAACACGAGCGTTAATAAGAAAGAAAAAATATACCGGCCAGTACTTAAAAAAGTTCAAATTTTACCATGGAGGTTGTACAATTCTGTACTCTGGGGTCTTCGAATGGGAGCGAGAATTAAACACCGAGTTCAGTAAACTACTGGTTGTTTATTCTAGCCGAACAAAATCTCCACACAAATCATCACCAATAAAAACAAAAGGTATTAAACCACTAAATCTACGGCAGACAAGCGTTCGCTAGTTTGCGATGGGATCAGCGCCATCTACCGGGAGGTTGGGTAAACAACTATGGCGTAAAACATATTAAGCGTTTTATACATGCCGCCCACCAAGGACAACATGTCCTTCATCATGACCGCCCACCATGAAGTGTCTAGGCCATCATCGGTTATTTGAATATAAAACAACATGATGGAACTAATAATTTAACAAATTACAGAACAATTGGTGGGGCCTTATTTCTACAGGATTACAACACAATACTCTTACAAATACAGTGCGTTAACCTACTGTCGATACTTATAAACTAGTTAGCCACTGGCAGAATACAAAGTTTCGAGGTTGGTCGCTTTATCAAAGCATTTTTACATTTGATGGTTACCACTCTAGTTAGGAGATCTGAACCAGGGTGTTTTTGCATAATTCTGCCAAAAAGCCACTTCGAAGGAGGTAGATCGTCCTCCCTCACCAAAACAACGTCCCCAACTTGAGGTTCGGGAACTTGATGTGCCCACTTATATCTTTGCAAATAATGGGTCAGATACTCGTTTGACCAGCGACGCCAAAAGTTTTGCAGCATACGCTGCGTCAGTTGCCATCGTTTTAGGGTGCCAATATTAGAGCGTTCATAGTTCATTTCTGGAACTGTAACTAACGGCTCTCCTATTAAAAAGTGACCCGGGGTCAAAGGGTTGGGCTCGTTTGGGTCGTTGGGTACAACCGATATAGGCCGTGAATTTAAACAACCTTCGATCTGACAAAGTAAGCTCGACATTTCCTCATAGGTAAGCGTCGAGTCTCCAATTACCCTTTTAATGTGGTATTTCGTGGACTTAATCCCTGCTTCCCACAATCCGCCGAAGTTTGGGCTTTTAGGAGGGATAAAGTGCCATGTGGTACCATTTGACGCCAGACTCTCTGCTACTTCTTGAATCATAGTCGACCTTTCCGCATTGAAAAGATCCTTTAGTTCCTTTGCAGCTCCGACAAAGTTTGTGCCATTGTCGCTATAAATTTCCAAGCAGCGACCGCGTCTGGATACGAATCTCTTGAAAGCCTCAAGAAATCCACGAGAGGTTAGTTCGCTTACTACCTCTAGATGTATGGCTTTCGTGACCATACAAATAAACAAACACACGTATCCCTTGTACGAGTGATGTCCTCGGCCTTTTGATGTCCTCAAATTGATGGGTCCTGCATAGTCAACTCCGCTGCGTATGAAGGCTCGGTCTGGCGTAACTCGAGCCGCAGGTAATGCGCCCATGAGTTGTGTTTGGATCTTGGCTTTGTGGCGAATGCAGCGTACACATTTGTGAACGTGATGCTTCACTAAATCCTTAGCCCGTACTATCCAGTAAGCTGATCTCAAGTAGTTCAACATAGCTCGCTGTTCGCCATGAAGCGTGCGCGCATGGGCATCTGCCACGATTAACCGAGTCAGATGCGAATCGTGTGGCAAGATCATCGGGTGTTTCGCCGCTTCTAACTCCGACGCGTTCTCCAGTCGGCCACCAACTCGCAAAACACCATTTTCAAGAAACGGCGTCAACGAGCGAATTTTAGACGTTTTTGTACTTATATAACCGTTTTCGTTGATCTCTTCTATCTCAAGTTTGAACTCAGACCCTTGGCACATTTTCACGCAGGTGAGGGTAGCAGCATCCAGTTCCCATTTTTGCAGATATGGCGTGTATACTTGGTTTTTATATGAGTCACGCTTTCTTAAAAACCGTCTGCAATAAGCAACAACACGGATGAGCTTATTGAACGAAGAGTATTTACTCCAGAACGGTTCCTCAACCACTGCAACAAAAACCTTTGCCGAGTGTTCCAGATTTGTTTCATTATTTTTTGGTTTTGAATAATGAATGGTCTTATCTTGCAGAATTTTAGGCCCAAACTTCCACAGGTCGTGTTCTCCTAACTCTGCTGGCTGCATTCCCCGTGAAGCACAATCCGCTGGGTTTTCTTTTGTACGAACATGAGACCATTGCGCTGAATCCATGGTGGTCAATATCTCTGACACCCTGTTCGCTACAAACGTTTTCCAGTTGCTTGGATGTTTATTGAGCCAAGCTAGAACCACAGTTGAGTCGGTCCATCCCCTTATGTTTTCCTTGGGGACATTCATGACCTCAGCAACTTCCGCCAAAAGCTTAGCCACAAGCACGGCTCCACAGAGCTCCAATCTGGGGATGCTGACCTGTTTGACAGGTGATACTCGGGTTTTAGCTGTCACCAAAGCTACATGTATGTTCCCAGCTGAATCAATCACTCGCAGATAGACAACAGCGGCGTAAGCAGCGTTTGATGCATCGCAAAAACCATGCAATTCATGAAGTGTGTCATCCGACTTAGTGTGAAGCCATCTAGGAATCCTGAAGTCTATAAGTTGTGCCAGCTGTTCTCGGTAAGTAAGCCAATCCTGTAATATATCAGCAGGTGGTTCCTCATCCCATCCGATTCCTGCTAACCATAACCGCTGAATAAACATTTTTGCTTTAATGACACATGGTGCTAACCATCCTAATGGATCAAACAAACGTGAGACATCTGATATAATTTTTCTTTTAGTTGCAGGTGGCGATAGCGATGGCAGTTTCACCGAGTACTGAAATTCGTCTTCATCTCTATTCCAGGTAAGTCCTAGTATTTTAGTTATATTATCTATCTTTATTTCCAGGTTGCTCTTTTCTTCTTCTTCTTCTTCTTCTTCCAGATTCTCTCTTTCTCTTTTATTGATCTGTTTTGACAACTCTTTTTTATTGCTAGCCCACTTCTGCAGCACAAATCCTCCCTCCTTCAGTAAGGCTTTCATTTCATGATACAGTTGTAGACCTTCTTCTTCCGTTTGACCACCGGTCATCAGATCGTCCATATAAAACTCCTGATTGACACGTGGTGCAGCTGTAGGATACTGCTCCCTGTGATCACATGCTACTTGATTAAGCGCCTTCACTGTTAAATAGGGTGCTGAGGCAGTGCCGAAAGTTACAGTTAGCAACTTGTAATCCTTGATTTCGTCTTCCGGGTTTTCTCGCCAAACTATACGTTGAAAGTCTGTGTCCTTTTCAGCAACTCTTACCATCCTGTACATTTTGACTATGTCCGCTACGAGACACACGGGGTGCTGTCTCCAACACATTATGAGGTGACGAAGTTCTGGTTGCAAGGTAGGTCCTGTCATGAGCTGATCGTTTAATGATATCCCGTTGTCATACTTACATGAGGCGTCGAAGACGACCCGAACCTTTGTGGTGCTTTTGTCCTCCCGTATGACCGCATGGTGGGGTAAATAGATCGCTTCCTTTCTTTTGTAATCAGGCTCCATCACGGGTACCATGTGACCTAGTTGTTCGTACTCTCTTATTACTTCTGAGTACCTAGCCTTAAGAGTCGAATCTTTTCCAAACTTTCTCTCTAATGTGTGTAACCTTTTGACTGCTATCTCACGTGAATTTCCTTTGCAGGTGGAGTTGATGTCCCGGAACGGCAACTTAACAACGTACCTGCCCTCTGTGTCTCTCACAGTCGTGGATGCAAAAAGGTCCTCACATCTTTGCTCTTCGGCTGTAAACAGCTTAGAGTGACCTGATGGCTCGGCTTCTATTTCCCAGAATCGTTTTAGCGTCTCGTCTTCATTCACTCGTACATGGAAGACCGTTAAGTTCTCCTGTACGCTCGGTGAGCCCACTGAACCAGACAAGATCCACCCTAGTCTGGTGCACTGTGCTATTGGCGCTCCTTCGGGACCCGACAGCAATCCATTCGTTATAATCCGACAGTGGACCTCACCACCTAACAGAATGTCGATTTTGTTGGGTGTACTATAAGTTGGATCTGCTAACGTGAGCTGTTGTAGCTCCGCCCAATCTGGAGCTACTACCTCTTCGCTAGGAAGATCCGGAGTGACTTTATTCCAAACGAAAGCTTTTAACATGAGGTTAAAAGTTGGATCAGTTAGCGATTGAATTTTTAAATAAACCTCATACTTAGGTGCTACCGGTAGTTTACACCCACCTAATCCTGAAAGTGAACTCCTGATGGGAACTTTCTTTATCCCTAAGGCTTGTACCACGGCTTCAGTAACAAATGAAGCCTGTGAGCCTTGATCTATAAACGCTCTGATGACATGATAGTCCCCTGTCTTCGACTCAGCTTTTACAAGCGCGGTGGGCAATAACACCTCACCTTGACCTACCTTTTTCGTAAAACAGCTTACTATCGGTATGTCATCTTTGTTCTCTGTCGCGACATGTGTGGCTCCCCCAGACCCAGTTTCATCTGCCTGAACTACGCTCTCTGGATTGGCAGTTGAAGTTGAGACATCCTTTGGGTGAAGCAAGGAGTGATGCTTCCTATTGCAAATTCTACAAGTAGTGGCTTTTTGGCAAAATCTTACACTGTGGTTACTTCCTAAACAGTTATAACACATCTTATTTTTGGTTACAAACTCGTGCCTTTTGGCAAAATCCTCACTAGAAAACTTTTTACAGAAACAAAGTTTGTGAGGTCCTGTACAAAATTCACACGCGAGCGAGGGTTCGGTTGCTACATAGAGTACATTTGCTTTGTTTTGATTGTAACTACTATTTGACGGCTTCCCGTAAGCACTTGGGATCTTACTGGCGCTTCTCGGTTCAAGGAACTCCAGTGCTCTATACCGACTCGTTAAAAATTCTTTAAACTGATTAAATGTCGGCAGAGCGTCTGAGGCCGAGTTAGTTGCCACATTGAGTTCCCATTGCCTGCGCGATTCGGGGTCTAATTTTAATGACAGAAGATGAATGACAATAATATCCCACGTAGACACGTCAATGCCCAGGTTCGACAGTGCACTTAAACAATCGGTCGACGTATCCATAAGGTCCTTAAGGAACCCTGGGGACTCGGTCGTTGCACTTTTTTGACTTAACAGTTGTTTAAGTATACAATGCGATAAATATTTTTTATTATTATATCGTTGCTCTAATTGACTCCAGCACCTAGCGTAATTAGTGTCGGAAACGGGTATATTACGAAGTAACTGCTCCGCCTCCCCGGTTAGGTAACTTTTTAAGTACTGCAACTTTTGAACACTATCTAGCGAGTCATTGTTGTGTATCATCGACATAAACAAATCTCTGAACGTCGTCCACTCATGATATTTCCCCGAGAAACTAGGAATACATAACTTAGGAAGTTTTACAACACTTGATCTGAATGAAGAGCTACCATCATTTCCCCCTGACTGACTAACCGACTTAATAGTACACTGATCTAAACCATCTTTTAATTCACATCTATATTTGGTATACTCTTCTTCGGTTTTATCATAAGTGTCACCTGTAATATAGGACTTTGCGTTCAAAACTGTGCGATCGCACGATCGCAGTAACTCTTTGTGTCCCACTCTAAATTCCGACCAAAGCTGTTCCAACCCTTCTAACCTACTCTCCAAGTAATGTTTAGTTATGCGCTCCTTAGGAGATTTTTTAAAATTAACTCTTGTTTTAAAAATACGACTGCATAAGTCATCCTGATAGTTAAGTAGTGCGTCCATAATGTAAACGAAACAACAACTTGCAAGTCAACGACAATCTGTAGTAACACCAAAATAACACTTAGAATATTTACAATCCAAATTCGCAAAATTTTACAAGTGTTTGGAACTTTGTCACACTTAGGCAAAATCGGGCATAGGTTCCCCGTTCCAACAGGATTTCGCTTAAAATTCTAAGTTAATGCTAACTACAAATTATTCTATGTTAATATCCAATACAAATAATTAAGGCAATTATTCTAAGTTGAAAGTCCATACAATCCGATGATGAAATTTTTCTAAGTCGATGTAAACAAACCGATTCTTCTAAGTAAATATGTATTTTCAAATAAAGTTCAAAATCCCGTAGCAAATCCACTACAATGTTCGTTGTTAATAAGGTTGAAAGTCGCGTAAAGATGAAATTAAAAGTACTCACAGTTTGCACTTGCTCACTCACTCTGCACTGATATGTGACGTCACACTTCGTTGATCTTCTTTGCTAACCGCTTCCTCCAGGTGGCGCCACTCTCGCCGGTCCACGGAACTGTCTCCTGTATCTGCTCTACTCGTCGCTAGATGGCGCCACTTGCGCCCTCCAATATTCGAATGATCGATTTTCTACAGGAAACCTTCAGCTATCCGACGCTAGATGGCGTTGGCAACCTCGGTTCTGCAACCTATCCCGGCCTTTGAAGCAGCGATCCACTGCTAAGCTCGGGAACGAAGTGTAGTCCACACAGACTACCATAAGCCACTTCAAAAAAGGCTGTCCGATTCGGAGGACCAATGTACAATTCTGTACTCTGGGGTCTTCGAATGGGAGCGAGAATTAAACACCGAGTTCAGTAAACTACTGGTTGTTTATTCTAGCCGAACAAAATCTCCACACAAATCATCACCAATAAAAACAAAAGGTATTAAACCACTAAATCTACGGCAGACAAGCGTTCGCTAGTTTGCGATGGGATCAGCGCCATCTACCGGGAGGTTGGGTAAACAACTATGGCGTAAAACATATTAAGCGTTTTATACAGAGGTCAAATATGCTATTTAAGAAGATTGTAATCCCGGTTTCCGGATATATAAATAGCAGCCTATGTACAAGGGAAGCACGGAGCGACGAGCGACACAGCCTCCTCGTCTCAAAGCTAGCTCACGACTGCCAGCAACGCCGTTTTCGAGCTACCAACGCACGAAATGTGGAATTATGATCAAGTTGTTTAAGAAAATTTAATCAATTTAAATATCCTACGTTGAGTTTGTAGTGTTCTGTAGTACACATTTTTTAGTTCAGCAATATTTTAAATTGAATGAGCCGTTCAGTAGATATAAGCAAAATTAACCGTAAAACGACATTTCGTTACATTTAAATAACGGAGAAACTATACGTTACACGAGTTATTCAAACGTTGACAATGTTGTACATGAAATGGTAATTAACATATATTTTTTTCAAAATTTTTGAATGACCCGTTATTGAGATATATCCCATAGAAAGTAACAGTTTTTGGCCACAATTAGCGCCTAGCGCCTTAACGTAAGAGCTTGGGTTCAATTAGCTAAAGGTGAGGTAAGATCCCTGACGGATTAACCTGAGATAGTAATGGCTGCAACGGCTAAGCTGTTGCATACATGGATTGCTTCAATGCTAAATGCATAAGGTTTTCTGTAATGGCTCGAGCTTGACAAATAAACATAATTAATTTGAATGTTTATGTGATGAGATTGTCAGAATATAATTTAGAGCTTAGTATTATAAATGCAATTATTGTGTTTAAAGCGCATAATATTAATACATACCATAATATTTGCTAATCATAGTAATTTTAAAATAAGTATGTTTAATTCAAAATTTTCACGACCAAATAAACCTTATAAATTGGATTTATTTTTGGAATTATAACAAAGTTTGCTTAAAAAGAGTATATCTCTGAAATACGAGTCAAAATAAAGTGTCAGTGTAGTCTAGGTACATCGTTTGGTATCATAAACACTATCTGGTGTCAAAACCGATCATAATCGCGTATCGTATGCCCAGATTGCCCAGTAACGGGACTAGCCCATTGTTTCAGTGGATTACGATATCAGGTATTATGACACATTTGGTGTTGAATACCTAGTTTACTGATGTCTTCCTGCAAGTACGAGTATCGTAAAGTAACTCAGTACCTCAATCCTCAATTAAAATCCAGCGGGCTCGTCTCGAGCACTAGGAAATTTGCGCGTATATTTATTATACATTTTAGAACATAAAATATCTTAAATTGTGAGTACTTGGCGTACTTGCATTAAGCTTACCGTGCTGATGAAATAAATCAACAAATAAAATAAAACGCTCATTCAACACAAAAGCAGTAGCTTTATCACGTACCGGCCACAATTCGAAACATTCCTAAGACCCGTCAAGTAAAGGAAATATTAAAAAGAATCCCGTTTCGATAAAAGCATGTGTCAATTGGTGCACATTACTGCACAAGCGTGCTAAGTGACCTTATGGTGGTCTCCATTCGCACCTCTTTTTTCGCTTTCTTGTAAGTTATTTGACCCTTAAGAAGGTCTACATGGCTGTCATAAGTAGGGCTGAGTTTGTACAACCAATATGCTTTCTAGTCAGGTTCGATGTGACTGATAAAATTTTCCAAGAATTACGTAGATTTATTTATATTTCCAAGAAACGTTAAAAAATATTTAGTACTTATAGTTTTTCCGGCGCCTTAAGGTTAAATGCGCCATACTCCAAGTATGGCGCATTTATCCTTAAACCGTGGGACAAACTATACAAAATTATGAGTTTATGTACATATATGACATTTACATGAGTGTGCATGTCTGTGAGAGAGAAAAATTTGCTAAAATTTTTAGATGTACACAATTAGTGACCGACCTAAGAAACTTCCGCGAGTTATAATGGCTAAATTATGTTTAATACAGATTTATAAATTAGTCGTTTAAATAAACTATAACGTTTTTAAAATACGTGTTTTTTTTAACCAAACTCTCAAAGAATAATAAACATTGAAAAATAAAACGATACGAGATGAATTTACTTGATTCTACAGATTCCGCCGCGTATATACCTGCCGAAGAGCACCGCCGAGAGCATTATGCCTCTCACTTGACACAGTGGGCCGGGCAAAAAACCCTTCATTGTGACGCGCAATGACGCCACGTCCCACAATCTTGATACTTGGAATCGTGTATCAACTATTTTTCTCTGTAATTAAAAAAGGTAAATGTTTATCTCATTGTTACCGGTAAAAAAATGCTTTCCTAGATACTCGTAAATACCTACAATGATGGATTGATGCATTGTAGAAAAAATCGTTAAATTTATATTATGAAAAAATTTCCAAAATTGTTACTACTTAAGCATGTTTACGTAAACGTGCTTAATACTTTACCAGGAGTTATAGTAAAGTAATCTTAATCGTTCGTTTTTGGCTTTACACGTGTCTAGATCTTTATTCGAAGAAATTACAGGTGACAAATAAGCAGGGCCCGGAATTAGGTGAGCTAAAATACCTAAAGTTCGCGAGAGGACATAATATAGAGTGGTTACAACCGGATGAAAATAATATTTTATTTGGATTCCGGGTATTCGATGTTTATTCGGGGACTTGTCGTAATATTGAACGTGATATGTTTTGTTTACAGTGCAGCATGTTTAATGTTAGTTTTTAGTAAAAAGGGCTAGACAAAAGAAGGTATGTATAAGATAAGATAAGAAGTCGTTGTAAGACGAATAATATGGGTTTCCCTACACATTGTTTATTAATGACTCACAAGGGGCGTGTTAGAGCCAAGCGGTGTAAACAATTAGTGCTCAAAAGATAAGGGAGATGGTAAAAGGTCAAGTAGATACTCAGGTAGGTAGATGGACTCATTCGCTCCTGAACCTTGGTCAGTTGTGTTAGTGCGTGTGTGGTTTACCGGATTTATCGTGACGATTTGTTTTTGACTTTGGCTTGTTTTATGGTATACTGGATATTCTTCAAATGATGACCTTGGCCTGGATTTAAGGATTACGATTTGCTGCATTTCATATATTCGTTCACTTGGATCCCATACGGTAAGTCAACCCTAATTTTAATATGCCACGTGGGCAATTTATTAGACTAAATTCCTATTTCTCTCAGAGTAACATCTACTTCTAATTTGATTTCTTATTATAAGTTTTCTGCAAATGTATGAGTACGACATGCACTCATGGTAAAGTTTTATGCTTACAAGTTTGTTGGGTTGATTTTAATATAAAAAAATAGAATTTTTATGAATTGATTTTGATTGATTGATTTTCGTTCCAATGCCATAAATGATACAACACTAAAACGTTATATTTATTCATATCCTATATCTAAAAAATACCGTTACATACGTATTTTATTTTTGTTTGCATTCCGAATTGACGGCGTGATTAATAGAATGGCGTCGAAACCAAGCGATGGAGTTGTCCAAAGCTGGATTGGAGATCACCCGGAATTGTACCATGATAGTGCTAGTAATACTATATACTGTGCAAAGTGTGAAAGTAGTTTAATATGTAAACAAAGCAATATAGTGAGACACATAAATGGAAAAAAACACCAAGGAACTAATAAGACACCAAACGTAGATTTTTACTTGGATTTAATTGAATTCCTTATTTTATGTAATATACCATGGCATCGAGTAAACCTGCCAGCTTTTAAAGCATTTTTTCAAAAGTATATTTGCTGCAGTTGTACTAAACGTATTAACATCCCTGACGAATCGTTACTTCGGAAGGTTTATTTAGACATTCTTTTCAAAAAGAAATTATCTAAAATTTATGACGAAATTTCAAACCAAAAGCTGTGAATATCATTGGATGAAACGACTGACTGTTTAGGTAGATATGTAGTCCACTTTTTAGTGAAACCTTTAAATGAGGTCCGCCTGAAACCATATTTAATTGCTTGCAAAATGTTGGAAGTAGTCAACGGGAACTCGATAGCTCAAATTGTGATTGAATGTTTAAAAAATATGTGGGGTGACTCATACGAAACCTATGTCGATAATGTCTTAGCTTTGTGTTCGGATAGCGTCGCATATATGTTAAAAGCAGGACGTCTTTTAAAACAGGATCTAACAAATATGAAACATGTAACATGTTTAGCTCATGCCCTAAACCGCGTAGCAGAAAAAATACGTTCAGAGTATTCCGATGTAAATGACTTAATTTCAAACGTGAAAAAAATTTTTTTAAAAGCCCCCAATAGAATCAAAATTTTTAGAGAAAATAATCCTAATACACCCCTTCTACCAGAACCAGTCATAACTAGATGGGGCACTTGGCTGCAAGCAGCGACTTACTACGCCAAATATTATAGTGAAATTAAAAGAGTAGTAAATATGTTAAATAGTTCTGAAGCTGTATCAATTAGAAACGCTAAAAAAGTATTTAAAAAACAAAATTTAAAAAATGATTTAGATTATATCGACGAATATTACAAAGTCATACAAATAGCTTTAAAATCATTGCAAAACACAACACTATCTTTAGAACAATCTTTCGAAATATTTGACGAAGTAAGAGCGGTGATAGGGCGGTGTTCGTCTGATCCAGTTAAACAAAAACTTGAACATGTTATAGCTAGAAATCCTGATCTTGGTGTTATTAGAGATATATCTGATGACATAAAAAAGGGAGAGGAAATAGAAAATGAATTATTATCGTGCTACAATTATATACCTTTAACTTCCGTAGACGTGGAGCGGTCGTTTTCTACGTATAAGTGGATTTTGGACATTAAAAGAAATAATTTAAGTATGAATAACATTGAAAAGCTGATGGTTATTTATTTCAATGCTGAACAAGCTAATACAAATTACCAGGATGATTGTAACGCGGAAACTGAGGATTCCGATTGAAAAAAATCTAGATATTTTATATGTAGGTATAAGATTGTTATATAGATTTTATTCTTTTTGACTGATTATCTGTGATAAATGTTTAAGAATGTGTTTGTATGTATAAAAATAAAAGTTTCTAAATTGTTTATGATTTTTTCTTTTATTTATTTGTTAATGTTACCTTTTATGTTTGTGTACGGACACAAGCAGAAAAATAATAATAAATCCGCCACAAGGACTATTCGAATATGGACAACCACATATTATGCCTTCTGGAGCGAGTGAGTTACTTTTGTATGTACTTAAGTACATAACCCTATACGTAAGTACTTGTTTCCTTATCTTTCTATATATACTATAGTAGTACTAGTAGCTTTCACTATTTTGACGCTAATACGCCACTCTGACAAGCATTGATAATGAATAGGAAAATACAGATTACTAATTTAAAATATATGTCACATTTTCAGATTTATTATTATAATGTTAACTTTATGGCTGCAATGTAACCATTTTTCATCATTACGACTATTACTTGCAGTGCCTGGATGAATATCGAATACACGGAATCCAAATAAAATATTATTTTCATCCGGTTGTAAACACTCTATATTATGTCCTCTCGCGAACTTTAGGTATTTTAGCTCACCTAATTCCGGGCCCTGTCAATAATTTTCTTAGTATCGTAGACCCGAATAGAATGTAATTAAATTACAATAATCAGAATATTTAAAATTAGCACTTCACATAAAAATGACGATAACGGTATCTATATAAAGATATTTCACATTCAATAATTTCCTTAGTGATTAGAATGTAATTAAATTACAATAATCAGAATATTTAAAATTAGCACTTCACATAAAAATGACGATAACGGTATCTATATAAAGATATTTCACATTCAATAATTTCCTTAGTGATTAGAATGTAATTAAATTACAATAATCAGAATATTTAAAATTAGCACTTCACATAAAAATGACGATAACGATATCGATATAAAGATATTTAACATTCAATAGTTACCTTAGTATCGTAAACGTCTAGTTTCCGCACAAAAGGAAAATAAAAAGACGGAGTACTAGCAAAACTAGTCAGTACAAATAAAGACATGGCTGGTAATTTGGCTGCGGGAAAATAATGGATTAATGAGGCGGGTGATATGGATGGTGACAGATGATTCGCTGGCTGAAAGTAGCCTAAATTCAAGAGCCAGGTCTTTGTACGCCCGTCAAATGAGGCAATTAGAATTTTGGGAAGATTTTGGCAAAACAACAAAAAAGCTATTATGGCACAAAAACACTGGATACAAAAAGGGAATCGGATTTATAACGTTTAAAAAAATGTAAATAAAATGATATTCTTGAAAGTCAGGAAATGGTCAAAACTCAAACTGAATTTAAATAAAGTTCGTGGGCAGGCGCCCCCTTTGCTTTAGGCGGACCCAACAGCTCGCTGAACCCTCTGTCTCACTTGGAGAGCCACGCTGGATGCGGGCTCTAATCCCCCGATGACGGTGAAGAACCACGCGGAACACGCGGCGGTTGCTGATCGTCTCGCAAGTCCGGCACCCACAAGCGCCTTCCGGAGTCCTCCCGGCTCAAACGGTCCCACCGGCGACCTCGGCAGGCACTACCCGCACCCTCAGACACTGCCAAAGGGGAGCATTGGGTATTGGAAAAAACTATACCGACGGCCACCCTCTTCTAGGGAATTAACCAACTGTGGTGAACACTTTCAGGGAACAAAAAAGGACTCAAAAGGATTTTGTACAGGACAATTTGCAGATAATTCCTGTTTTTTTTCTTCTCTCCATCGATCTGACACTTCCAATAAAATCCTCTTTCTTTTTTATGACAATCTGGAATACCTCAAAAATTCATATTCAAAATTAGCGCGAATATCATTTCAATTTTATAACTGCCAGTCGTGTGTTACAAAATGCGGACTGATATAAACGCCATCTACCCGTAATGCCGTGAATCATAATGTACGCTTTTTTATATATCAACCGCGACCTAGCCTTAGACCTTCCTCAGACACGGAAGTTCTAAAGAACGTCGACAGATGTCGTACGATAAACGTAGCGTCATGCTACACAACCTTAAAAAAATACGTAGTCTTTAGATTGTCTCTTTTTCATACGAACTTTAACGTACGTTGAAATCTGTCTAATTGACATTACTTTTCAGTTTTGTCATCCTACAGATATAGTCAATTTCGCAATATATTGCGGGTTCGAAAAAACTTTAAAGTGTGCTAAAAATTAAATCATTAGTTATTTTTAAAAGTCCCTGAACAAACATTGTCTAGTTTGAGTAGAAACTACGTTTTATTTTTTGCTCGTGTTACAGGCCACTCCTGGTATATGTAGGTATTGTAGGTACTTGTCTACCTATACTACACTTACCTCTGTAAGATAGTTTTGATAGTTGGACCTCTTTCCAACTATCAAACTCTCAAAATCCCTACCCACTGGTCAACTTCCACCGATGATGTAGACAAAAAACCCGAACAAAACCCGCGGGTGCCGACAAAGTGAGGTATAACATAACTTTTAAGGGCGGCTATTGTTGCCGCTAGGTGGCGATTAGCAGTTAATAATGCGGTTTTGTCAAAGTAGTTTACATAACGACCTAGTAGTTTTTGTCCGGAAAGTGTGGTTGGAATCACGGTTTGGGATAGACAAATTTGAAATTGATTCGTTTCAATAGCAGAATAGGTGGGAAGTTTTTGCATGAGAGCACAATGTCTCACGGGAGGTGCGATTATGCACGCACAATTTTTTTGCGTTACATTTTATTTCTGCACTTGCACAGAACAGAGTCCGTCCAAGTCTTAAGCTGTATCGATATCAAACATTGATATTACTCCAAAAGGTCATACGTCAAACAATTTAGTCACTATTTTGACTAAAACAGGACGCGTACACTTACTTTTATTATTTTCCTGACGTTTCGAGTAACGCTCGTGGTCGCAGGCAGACTGGCGAGGAATTGTATCAGCATCTCTTAACTCTCGGGTTTTTCGAACTACCCGTACTTGGTCTCTATGTTCACATTTAGGCTAGGGTTGTCCCTTTGCCTACACACAACACTCACAACATCCGATGGTTTTGAAATGCAAGCATTTTCACGCTTATATTTGCGGATCACTGTATTTCACGAAGGCGAAATCCCCTGTCCCTCGTTCTGGTTGAAATACTTATACTTCCTAATTTCGTTTCGTTTTTGTCAAAATAATGAGTGAGTTTAAATTAGTATAAACAATTTAGTCACTGGTTATTTATGTAAATAAACGCCTGAATCTGAATTTGTTTGGATATGATTTTGATGCACTCTAATACAATTCTAATGTATTGAATATGCATTGGAGTTGTTTTAGATATTGATCATATCTTAATAGTATTTTATACAATCGTGACATAATGAAGAGCTTTTCACTCGAGTACCGTGTTGTGAGATTTAATGATGTCACTATTGTATACAATACTTTTTTATACGAGTGCTCAAAATAGGCAAGTCGGTAAGAATTAAGTTCGACGAAAGCCTGCCTGCTCCCTCTATACAATTTAGTACCTAACTTCAATCTCCCGGTGGATTGTGCCGGCGGTCGGGGCGGAGGTCATCCTCCTCCACGACCATGCTATAATGTTTTATAAAAATCCATATCAGCATCGTCGACGATGCTAAAATATTCGACCATAAAAGCTCCATCGAAAAGTATGCGCTAGTAAATTGGTCTTCAAAGTCTCAATTCATGCATTATAGTCGACGAGTAGAAAAAAGTATTTAAAACTCAGAATACAGACCCTGCTATATATTTTCTTAATATAATGGGAATGACAAGCGGCATGTCTGTAGAAGATAATGCACCTAATTATCCATAAAAACTTGAGGCGTCCTTCTGTCTGTTAGCAGCGACAATAGGTACCTGGTACATACAATATTTCATATTCGGATCAGGATAGTGCACGTATGCAAGTGGCACTAGTTTTTAAGCATCAAGTAAAGAGTTGATCGATTAAGACATCAATCGATTTACTTAGAAATACATTATGGAATTCTTTGCCATCTTCTATTCGACAGTGTCAGTCGATCGCATCGCTAAATGTATGTGTGTATGTATAAAGGTATGTATGTATGTATAGTATGTAATTTATATGTATTTAGTTATGTATATAAATTTATCTATATTATGGTATATTTATGTAGCTACTCGTATCTGGTAGGCTAGATTTTTTTATATTACCTATTTCCATTTTGATTACTTGCCGTTTTGTACAGTAAGTATGTCTACCAGTTCGAATTCTCCCTCAACTACTCAAAGGTTAACTGGAAGAGATCCCTAAAGGGATAAGTGCGCCAAGTCAATGTATTTTTTCATTTGTTGTACTGCTACTACTACATTCCGCAATTGTCCTTAGTAACTATAAGTAAGTACGTATTTTATAGTGACCATCATCCTATTAGGCGAAAGACGTCCACACCGTAGACAGGCATAACCTTGGATTTATTTGTATGCATATGAGAAAGGCAGGTAAGTATGGAGCACATTTCAGGTGAAGTTTACGGCTTAGCCCGGTAGTGCAAAGAAAGTTCTTCTGAGTAAGTACTAATAAATAATAATAAAAATAAAATAAAAATAAAAAGCCTTTAGTAATTTCCTACGAAATTACAATTGTTTACGGTTTAAAATAAGAGAGTAAAATATTTGTATGATTTAAATTATTCCGTAGATTTAAACTGTAGGAGGCCTTCACCCGAAGAGGGTCCCTCTACGGGTGAGGGCCTCCTACAGTTTCAGCCAGTTTTTTTCTGTCCTTAGCCTTCTCTGACCACTGTACCATAACTCATGAACATTGACGTTATCATTATTGTATTGAACAGTATTAAATTAGCAAGTATTTTGTAATTCCTATTCGTGACTAGCAACGTCAGTCCTGACTATAAATCGCGTCCCAATGCGAAGCTCATTTTGAAATCTGGTGACGGAGAGTTTATGGCATGTTCGACTGGCTTCTGATATATTGCTGAGATGAGACAACTTTAGGCATTACTGGTAATAATAAGGAATTAAATTTGTGTTGTGTTTGTTTAATAACTCCAAATTTTCAGAAATGTCTATATCTTGATGCAAATCGAACGGATTACTTGATTTCTTCTATAAAAATATTTATTAGCATTAATGATTACTGTTAATCATGAATGAAATAAATATCCTACTGGTTAATAATTTCATAGTTTATTACTGAAATAATAAAAAAACAAGAAATAATAAACATTCATGATTTTACTAAGTGAACTGCAAAGTTTGTTTTGTGTACTTAAACCTACATCTCATAGATGCATATTACATAGCATACCTGTTCCCTGTTCATAAATCGTTTGTACGTGTCTAATATTAGCTTAGACCTAAAATATCCATCCGGTTATTATAACTACATATATAATCGGAGAACGTATTTTTCATTACCTCCGGTGTGTACTTTTATTGTATCGGGTATTTGTGAAAACAGTAATATTAATTTCACTATTTTTTTTCTTTAATTTTCTGATGTGAAACATAGATATTTAATCCAATCATTTGGGAATCATCTCCATACATACATTGCGTTACAAAAGGTGGAGTAGAAAATGTTTTAATGGTTATTGGTAGGCTATAGGGTGGTAATTAAAATACTTGATTTGAGACCTTGAGGGGGCGGGGGCGCGGCCGCCATCTTGTAAAAAATGTAAAAAATGCTAAATCCTATACGATATTTTAATAATAAGTTGACAGTTATATGAAGTTTAAAAAAATAAAAATATATTCAAGCACTTTCTTAAAAAAAGTATTTTTTTTCTATGAAAGGGTATATGTTTTTTGTCAAATCTAAATTCATTATACCCGAATTGATCGATAGCTATACCTGACAACGCCTAGTAGTATTTTATGATGAGTAATAGAACATTGATTTTGTGTGTGAGACTTACTACTTTCACCCCCTCTATAAGCGCTCTAGGGGTGAATTCAACTTTTGAATATTTTTTTAAAGAATCATTAGAAGATGACAAAACTGTGGTAGAGACTTCATTTCCTTATCCCGAAGCACAAAACTTTTAAGCTAATAAATAAAATTGTTATGATATAAGAGAATATACACTTTTTCACCCCCTGTATCTTTATATCTGTAAGACTAACAGATGTATTGTGTATGGAAATATTGTATACAATTTTATCTTCTTCATACGTTCCATAGACATTTTAGGCATACTGATAACCGTTTAAGCGCCAAGGTTCAAAAACGGACTTATGGCACGTTTAAACCAAGATGGCGGCCAACGCTCCCCCCCCTCAAGGTCTCAAATCTAGTATTTTAATAACCACCCTATAGCCTCCCAATAACCATTTAAACGTTTTCTACTCCACCTTTTGTAAGGCAAATGCTCCAATGATTGCGCTAGTAAAATAACGGATGACTGTTATTGGCCTTTTTAGGGTTCCGTAGTCAACTAGGAACCCTTATAGTTTCGCCATGTCTGCCCGTCCGTCCGTCCGTCCGCGGATACTCTCAGTGACCGTTATCACTAGAAAGCTGAACTTTGGTACTAATATGTATATCAATCACGCCGACAAAGTGGTAAAATAAAAAGTGTTTTTTTTTTATTAGGGTACCTCCCCTATACATAAAGTGGGGAGTGATTTTTTTTTCATTTCAACCCTAACGTGTGATATATTGTTGGATAGGTATTTAAAAATGAATAGGGGTTTACTAAAATCATTTTTTGATAATGTAAATATATTCGGAAATAATCGCTCCAGAAGTAAAAAAAAATGTGTGTGTCCCCCCTCTAACTTTTGAACCATAAGTTTTAAAAATATGAAAAAATCTCAAAAGTAGAACTTTATACAAACTTTCTAGGAAAATTATTTTGAACTTGATAGGTTTGTTAGGTGTATTTCTGAACTAAGTTTGTAATTTAACCGTATAAGCAAGTGTTTATTGTACCTGTAATTTCTACAAAATCACAATGAAATAACGTGCTTTCAAAAACTCTTAAGTGGGGACACGTACCTACTGTGGCGGACGGAAAACTACGGAACCCTACACTGAGCGTGGCCCGACACTCTCTTGGCCGGTTTTTTCTATGTAACTACTATTACATCACAATAGAGAACATGCATGAAAAATATTTAATTGAATTTGTTGCATAAACACGTTCAACAACCCCAAACTAATATAAATAAGTGGAAATCCGTAATAATTTTTAACAGTTTTTTAAAGATATTGCGGTTTGAAAACGTAAAATTTTAGGCATTTTTTTTTATACATCAAATGTATTTTCGAAACTTCAGTTCGATTACTTATGTCCTAACAAGAAAAAAAAAGTATGACAACTATATAGCTAAACGCATTTTTTCGTGCCTAAAATTACAAAAATCTTACAAAAACTTGTTCTTTCCAAACAGTTTTCTGCAACTTTGTGAACGATGACGTCACAATCCGCACACTTTTTGTATGGGGCGTTTTGACGCGCGGCGCAGACGCCTAGCGTATTTTCACATTTTTGACGTTTCAGGGCTATCATAGATAGTAGGTTTATTAGAGACATTTGAATCTACAGGGAAATAGAATCGAATGTTGTCTTCCAAAAAAATCATGCATATTCCTAATTGTATCTATGGCTGTTGTTGTCCTGAATACCAATAAAAAAATATATATAACGTATATAGATGTCATATACAAAGGCAAAAGTGACCTAGGCCTCCAGTGCCCAGGGATGGGAACGAACCAGCGTCTTCTGCATGCGCGGCAGACGCCTTAACCACTTGGCCACCCGGATCAGAGCAACACCGGTCGAATTTTCCCGTGTATATGCAATCTTTGTAAATGCTAAGGCTCATTTTAGCTAATCATCTAAGGCAGAACATTATGAGTCCGTACCTCTAATCAATATTTATTAAAATAATTAGATTTGTTCTTCAGTTGTACATATAATCGGAGGTCTAATTATACTAGCCAGTCTGCAACGAAGCAAGTACAGTCTTGTGAGTAACCGAGCAGATTGCAAGGAGTTCTCACGTTCAGACCAAGCCAGATACGGAGTTAAATAAACGCTGCAAAGGTTACGCAAATTACTCCAATGCGCTTTAACTTGAAGCAAATTGATACCTTTGGCTAAAAGCTATTTATTTGCTACGTTTAAGCAGGTCTTGGAAATTCTTTGGTTTAAAAGTTTATTTTTCTCGATTAGGGAGTTAAAGAAGGTGAACGCTGAGTACATTTTTTCAGGTGAATGGATGCAGAATTGTAGATATGTGTTCTATGCTTATCTTTATGAAAATGTTGGTGAAGGCTTACATAAGATTAAAATCAGAGTGCTTCATACCCTGTCTATAGTTTAGTTCAGCCCGTAATTCTGGTGTGAATTCAATTGGAACTGAGACAGCAGTGAGAAGTTTATTTCTTACACTGTTCAAAAAAACTGGCCGAGTGCGTGTCGGACGACGCATAGGAGGGTTCCGTACCTTCAATGTAATAAGAACCAAACTAATACCAAAAGGTCGTATCTGATGCCTATGGAAGAAGTTTTTTGGAGATAACTCAAAAATGACTTAACCGATAATGTTCAAAATAATTTTAGTAGAAAGTATATGATAAGGCACATCATCTCAAATTTTTTCATATTTTTTGGACTTACGGTTCAAAAGTTACAGGGGGGACACAATTTTTCTGACTTTCGAAGCGATTATTTCAGAAAATATTCACTTAATCACAAAATGGTCAAAGAAACATCAATGTTATTTTTAAAGACCTATCGATTTATGTATCACATGTTGATATTTGGTTAAAAAACATTTATTGAAATTTAGTTACATCTATGGAGCGCCCCCCTAAAAATATTTTTTTTTTTCAAATTTAACTCCATAACTAAGTAGCGGCATACAAAATACACCTCATGTGTAAATTTTATCCAGATACGTCGTATAGTTTCCGAGTAAAATGGCTGTGACATACGGACGGACAGACAGACAGACAGACAGACATGATGAATCCATAAGGGTTCCGTTTTTTGCCATTTGGCTACGGAACCCTAACAAGTCTGTGATGTAATTTCTCTGATGATGAGATTTTCACGAAATCATAATACAAGTTGAATAAATATTTACAGACATGACATTTTAATGTTACTTTTAGATACGAGGGTTGCTACTTATATATCCGGAAACAAAAAAACAAACAAACGTACACGGCTGAAAATGGTTTTATTGTTTTTCAAAGTATTCCCCTTGATGATCTATGCACTTTTGCATTCGCGTGAACCAATTTTTAAAGCACTTCTGCCACTCCGCCTGAGGTACCTCCATAACGTGTTGTTTGAATGCGTCGACAGCATCTTCAGCGGTCGAAAATCGTTGACCGCGTAATTTATTCTTTATATTTGGAAATAAATAAAAATCGTTGGGTGCCAAGTCAGGGCTGTACGGCGGATGACCCGTTAATTCCACATTTTGACCCTCCAAAAATAGAGTTGTTTCGCGTGACGTATGACAGCTGGCAATGTCATGATGAAGAATGATTCTTCGTCGCTGGTTAGTTTTACGAATTTGTTCAAATACTTCCGGTAAGCAAATGGTCGTGTACCACTCTGAATTAACCGTTCTACGGTTTTCTAGTGGCACTGTAGCTACATGGCCATTAATACCGAAGAAGCAGGCCACCATTTGTTTCAATGTACTTTTTGCACGAGTAACTTTCGTAGGGTTCGGCTCATTTTGAAAAACCCATACCGTTGATTGTTGCTTCGTTTCGGGATCGTATGCATAGATCCAGGATTCGTCACCTGTATAGATGTTATAAACGGTTTTTGAGTCACCACGGTTATATTTTTTTAACATTTTATTGCACCATTCCACGCGAGCATCTTTTTGCTCTTTTGTTAAGTTGTGGGGTATCCAACGCGAACAAATTTTTTTTACAGCCAAATAATTATGTAATATGCTATTAATACTGGTCATAGAAATACCCAGAGTCGCCTCTATCTCGCAGTACGTAACATGTCGGTCGTCCATTATAAGTTTTCGCACAGCCTCGATATTTTGTTGTACAACGACCGATTTCGGGCGACCTGCCTTAACTTCGTCCGTAAGCATACTACGTCCACGATTGAACTCACTAAACCAGTGATACACAGTAGTTTTAGATGGGGCTTCATCACCAAAAGTTGAAGTTAGTTGATCTATGCACTGTTGTTGCGTTAAACCACGCCGAAAATCATAATAAATCATAGCACGAATATTTTCACGAGTGAGTTCCATTCTTGCTGCGAGATGACATTTAAAACCCGTCAAAAACAAAACACGAGCGTTAATAAGAAAGAAAAAATATACCGGTCAGTACTTAAAAAAGTTCAAATTTTACCATGGAGGTCAAATATGCTATTTAAGAAGATTGTAATCCCGGTTTCCGGATATATAAATAGCAGCCTATGTAATTCTTAAGTAAAAATTACGATCAATATTTTCAACTTGCATAATATATAACATATTTTCATTACGTTTTCAACCGACTTTAATATTTCGAAGGAGGAGGTTATCAATTCGGCGGGATCTTTGTTTTTGCTATTTTTTTTATATTTTTTTTATGTATGTTCACCGATTATTCGAAGACGGCTGGACCGATTTGGAAAATTCTTTTTTTGTTTGAAAGAGTATACTTCACAGTTAGTCCCATTGTAACCAGGTCAGGATCTGATGATGGGATCCTGGAGAAATCGAAGGAACTCTTCAACTATTATAGGCACACTTATAGTGATTTGAGTATTTTTTACAGCATCTCGAGCATTTGCTTTTGGAAAGGTGGATGCTAAGTGAAGTCGGTTCTTTTTTGTTTAAAATTATTATAGATGTTTTTGATTTGTTTAAAAAAGTATTTTTGCTAAACTTTTATTTTGCATACAGGATGTAACAAGAATGCTGGTGATGCCTTTAAGGGCATCATTTGCATCGTATTCTAAATAATGAAAAAGTAAGAAAAAATATTTTCTCGCTAAATAAAAAATTTAATTGTATGCAGGCCTGGCCGGCTGAAACGACATAACATAACATAACATAACATAAATACTCTTTTTCTACTCGTCGACTGTAATGCTTGAATTGTGATTGTGTAGACCGAACTACTAGCGCATACTTTCCGATAGAGCTTTTATGGTCGCATATTGTGACATCGCCAACGATGGTACAAAGGATTTTCATACAATATTGTAACACTGTTGTCCTTCCCGACCGTTTGTGTCCTTCTTCCCGACCGCCGGCACAATCCACCGGGAGATAGAACTTACTCAATTGTATAGAGGCAGCAGGTCTTTCGTCGAACTCTATTCTTACCGGCTTGCCTAGATTGAGCACTCGTAGAAAAAATATTGTATACAATAGTGACATAATCAAGCTTTTCAATCTCGTACCTTACTTAGGCCACTCAGCAAGCGTCGTGGCCTAAACACGGTACTCGACTGAAAAGCTCTTAATTATGTCACGATTGTATAAAATACTATTATTGCACACCTCAAATAATAGACACAAAATATACACAAGTATACGACGTGTCCCATACAACAAAAACTTTTTTTTGTGTTAATTTTTTTTCTCCTTTTGTCTTATTAGCAATAAATACGATACCAATTATGTCCTTAAACGGATCGCCAGTATTTTGTAACACCCTGTATTTAATTAGGTAGGCACGTTAAGACTCTTATCTCACCTCACATTTAGGTAATTGACCTTTAATTGACTAATTGATAAAAAGGCAGACGTTAATTAGTGCATTCTTGGTATACGCTAATTGGCTAAATCCGGTTTTAATTTAATCACATTTGAGCGCCCCGGTTTCAATACATTTTGATTTATTTGAGAGTTTTGCAATAAAGCTTTAACATTTAGCGTAAATACCATGTGATCAAAAGAGCTTTCTAAATATTATAAATAATTACAAGCTTATATAAGTCCTGTTACAGAACTGAAAATACGTTCTCTTTAAAACCGTGAGAGGATGTCAAAAAGTCCACCTCTTATTTAACAAACTTCATTTTGTAATGCTCAATAGTTCATGGGTAATTGGCTATTCATCACAGTTATAGTCAGGATATGATTTAATGTATTGATAGTAACATTAGTAAATTAATCTTATATAGATTTAACAAATATAAAAAATACAATTTTTACAGCTTGTACAGACACAAACTAAGGATGGAAACATTGGCAACTGGTTGTTATTTAGTAGATATGAGAAAAAACTGTTTTTAATATAAACCTTTTTTTACTAAATATAAACCAGTTTGCATTCCCTAACAAAACCCTACCAGGTTATTACACTATTTTTATTATAATGAATTGAATTAATTCACAGTTTAAGATTTTCACTACGTATACAATTAATATGAAGTGATAAACGCAGTGTTTACCTCACACATCGCAATCAATAAGCCAGTTAACCCGTCATCGTCTTATCCTCCGGCGGAGCATAAACCTTACCGGCGACTATGGCATAATGTAATGATATACCTCTGTTAATATGCGTGTTAGTGCTGCGTTCACACCAGTTTTGAAGCGATAAAAGTGATCACATTCTAGTTTGAGAAACCTATACCAAAAAGATTGTGTCCAATGGGATGGCAACTATCAAAGATTTTGCCAGTTGGTTCCAGAATAGGTTGTAGCGGTTACTAGTATTGTTCTATGGGATTTGGCTGGAAGGGTATTCAGATGAGAAACTAAAAAAAATACAAGAACTTGACACTATTGGTACGATTGACAGATAGTGCACCTAGCACTATCTGGAAGAACTTCGACCGGCCTACCCAAGTAATTGAAAATACACTTATTTTTGCCGAAGCTAAAATCACAAGTATCTAACATGTTTTATTTAACTGGCCAGAATTTTAAGAATTATTCTTATAACTTAACCTTTTCGCACATCATCTAACGCTTTCATTTTCACCAACTGCCATGAACTCGCCCTAGCCCCGCCGAAAAGCACTATATCACTTTAGTGGCAACACTAAACCTGTAATTTTGCCGTCCTGCTCACTCTCAAATTGATATTTATGACGGGACGTCTGCGAAAATTACAAGTTTCTTTCGGCGTATTCAATAAATTCATTGTACAACCAACTTGCCTATTTAGTGAGTTCCATCGATTAAATGAAATGCTATAATAGGAAGATTAAGCCTAGTTTAATAGTAGTCTTTTTAATGAGGTATAATTAAAGATTGGTTAAAATTTAGATACAAATTGCACTATTTTGACAAAAACGGGACTTAATCGCGTACACTTACTTTTATTATTTCCCTGACGTTTCGAGCGTGCCGTAACGCTCGTGGTCGCAGGCAGATAAATAAATAAATAAATAAGTCCCGTTTTTGTCAAAATAATGAGTGAAAATCGTGTAAGTTTAAATCAATTCCCTATTTTAGTTTATTGAACTCTCCTCAGATAAACCTATAGATAGTAAAGGATCATGTTAGCTTCAAATTATGTACTAATAATAATAGGGCATAATTCCCTTATATTAATAAAAATGTACCTAATTTAATGGTTAAATATGTGTGTAAGTAATGAAATATCCTTTAGTTTTTATAAAGAGCTTTTAAAAATAATTTTCGAGTTTTTTTATTTAATTTCTGATTATTATGTTAATGTGACTTATTAATTGTACTGGCTTAGTTCGTTTGTTTGTATTCAATAAACGATTATTGTATTAAGCACTTAAACTTATAATTTTAATAGCTTTATTAAGACCATCAGACCTTTAAAATACCGGTTGAACGGTACTTAAACAAACAAAACCTCACACAAAAGGTAGCCAGAACTTCTCGTCTGTCAGAAATATGATGGATCGCTCTATACGTATCGGATTTCATAATTTGTTTAGCATCCATTCAACTCGATTTGATTGTATGCTCGATTAAATAGTTCGTCTTTTATAACTTAACTTTTTTATTGGCTTAAACGTTTTCAGTGACGTCATACATTGATAGAGTATTCGAGTTTTGGTTATTTTAAAATCGTATTTTGTTTATTTGTGTCTTATTGTAGAGATATAAGATGTTAGAATTACTTGTACTCACGCATTATAATAAAATAAATAAAATATTTAGTTGCTTAGCTTAGGCCCCGCCCATGGTGAAGAGACGCACGCAAGAGGACCATATCGATATTTAAAATTTCCAGAGTCGATACCAAAAGATTAGTCTTAGTCCCGTTGAGAGATATGATTTCTTCGTTAATAAATATACATATATATTTTTGTAAATGTATACGTCCTTTATTAAAAAAATTAAAAAATACGATTTCTTAGTTTGAAGCAGCTTGTATGTAAAGTTCATGATGTACATCCTCATTGAAATGTATGAAACCTCCTTCATACTATTAGATTTTTTTATTCATGACACTAATATGTTTTCACTTAACAAATGTCTTATGTGACGAATGTGTGAGATGGCAGGTGCCAACACCGACGCACACATACAAACACATTGCGAAGCTCTGACGTGACGTGTCACTAATATGCTATTATCAAAAACACTGACATCGGCTAATACAGTATGTTTCTTTTTCTGTCGGATATTGGAAAGAAATAACTTTTGTTAGAATTTTTTTTTTATCTTTTGTTATAATGAAATAATAATTGCGTCAGACCATTCCTGAGAAGTAACCTTATGTGGGATTTAAGGCTTTGTCCAATGGCTAAGGACACACTGTATATTATTAATATATGTATGTAAGTAGGTATGTTATGTTATATCTTCATGTATTTAAGTGGTATATAATATCTGATAGTGTAAGTAAATATTTTATTAGAAATTATTCGTCTTTTGTCTTCTTAATGTTCCGCCTTCAATGTTCTCTGTGTTGCCTTACAATTGACTGGTAGACAATGCCTCGTGGCATTAAGTCGCATTATGTATACACATTAAGGTTGTGCACTAAAGTTTGAATAAATAAATCAAAATAAGAACGTGCGCGTCGAGCGTCGCATGTGTCGAGTTATCTCATATTGTCACGGCGGCGGCAAGTTACTAAAGTGATGATGCCTATGATACCGTGTAACCTAGTTTAAAACAAGAAATATCTTTTTTCACTATAAGTGAACGTATATAGAGACACTAGGAATTCCTCGTCCTCTCGAGTAAATTCCAGTTTTTTATCAATTCGGCGGACACTAACTCTCGTCTTTTCTTATTCTAAATACAAAGTCTAACTATGTACAGATAATGACGTTACAGGATGCTATCGATAGCGCAGTTAAAACTAAGCCTTTAATAAGTCGCCATTACTTTTATGGGGGTTTTAAAACGAGCCCGCTTTAATTTGGTTGTAAAACTCGGTAAAACACGAAATGCTGGCCGTTGAATGAAGCATTCAAATTACAATTCGCCTACGCCAGCTTGCTATCAAGTCAATGGAAATATTCACTTGTTAGGTTAGTAGTAATAGTAGGCCTAATAGCAGTCGTAATAGTTAGTTCTCTTAAATTCCAAAAACTGCTGGATTTTACAGATTTTCACTGCGCCTGGCTTTTTTTCTCAAAATAAACAACCTCTTAGTAGGGCAAGAGATGAGGGTTACTTATGATTAAGACATACTTTTATTTTACATACTTACTTAAGTATGATGTTTATAAGATACGTATAGGAAAGGCGGCTTTCACACTTCTGCGGTTTCCTTATCATTCTACGATTGCAAAAAACATATTGATTAGATTTATTCCATTAAAATGTTTAGCACCGTCAACAGTTTTTTTAGTACACTCGTATAAATAACGTTTTGGTTTGTCATTACATTTTTTGTAATGAATGAATTATAGGGCTCTCTAAAGCATCTTTTATTTTTTCGACATTATAATTGTTTATAAGTTCTGGATTTTTTCCTTGTGAAATAGGGAATTTCAAAATAAGTTATTTTTTATTTTACATGCTTTTGCTGTGGAGCAGTATCTAAATGATACCACAAATGAATTCGGTGTCCCCGATTTATACGAAAACGATATCAAAGTTGGCCTCGTAGCTTAACTGATATATATATATCAAGATAAAGTTGTGAGCTTCCCCCCCTAAAATTTTAAATCAATAATTTTGGTGGCTCCACTTCTCAAATCCATCCTTGGGTCCTATGGAATCATCATGCCAAAAGAAATCTTTTGATCAAGAAAAGTCGTATTTGACCTTTTTATATCGTGCTAGTTGGCACGGTAGTGTGTTAAACACCATACCTAAAGGTATGATGCTAAACTTTATTAGTATGTTATTCAAAATACGTAATTTGACTGGATCATAAGAATAAAAATAATATTCGTTTAAATATTTGAGTTTTATTCTACAAATAGCTGTCTTATAATAGTAGTTTATGCAACTGATGCATAATGCTAATTATGTACAGTTGCATACATTACTTTATCTACACACATATTGCAAGTACTCAAAGATGGGTTCAGAAGCCGAAGGCAATTGACCTGCATTACTAGGTAGATAGGTACAAGTGCTGAAACATACCCACAGATGTAAGCTTAATAAAAATAAATAAATTAGAACTGATAAGGAAAGTATATTTATTTATTATAATATAGTTAATAGTAAACATTTACAATTTTGCAATTAAAAATGTTTCGACAAACAATAACTGACAAGTTGAAGTTGATAACAGAAATGGCGGCCGTACAAACTTCTGTCGCGAGTTTTTTTTTAATATTAGCCAACGAACGAAGTCCTTATTCTCATGTCATCCGAGATCAAAATGTCGTGCGGTTTATGTCAAAAAATATATCGTACTGACGTTTCGTATCGACAACATTTTAAAATCTATGGATACTAGAATAGAAACCCATTGAAATTGTGTTGGTTTTGACAGCTGTTCCAAATTTGAAACTCATCACTTAACAATATTTGAGCATGTCAAGTTAAAATTACATTACTGCCACAGATAAGAAACTTATCATAGTGAAATCGTTTGTTGTAATGCTGGTTATTGCCTACGGTTTTTGAACGCATTTTAGAGGACTTACTATATGAGTGTAGAGAAACTTCTGATTGTGAGTTTAAAAAATTTGAAAAGTCGATCAATCAAGAATTGTAAATAGTAGTCAGGAGGTCTGGCTATTTACAACGGCATGGCGGTTACACAAATGTCAGGCGCTACAATAGGGCGACATGGAGATGTACAGTTGGCTACAGAATTGTTATATTCTCCCAACTCCAGTGACTTTGTAACTAAAATAATATTGATAAATTATATCAAAACTCTTAAAAACATATATTAAAATCATCCAATGTCTTACGTGTGATAGGTACTACATACGCGGTATGGGATGCGATTATGCGACAGTTTTTAATGTTTTGTTTTTATTTAAAATCTTACAGTTAAGAGCGTTTTATAGGTTGGTATGTATTCATATATCATAGTTTCGAATTTCAATTGACCTAATTTAACAAGTAAATTTAATGTAACTTAACTTCTGAGTTCTTAAACGATAATAGACAGTTGAACAACTAAAAAGAAAGCCAGGGGAAGTATATTTGTAGTTGTGTACTGTACTGTTCTATTTTATTGAGGTGTGCAATAAAGAATATTTGTATTGCATTGTATATTAAATAATCTGAATATTATTAAATACATAAATTCAAAACCACTTGAGAGCGTGACCATCCACAATTGTCATCAATCTCCCCACGTCATTAGATGGTATTTGGTTTTTTACACTAATATTTGGGCACGTTGAAAGGCAGGTGGCCCGTGGGATTCAAATGATGCGACTTTGGTATCACGTTGGTCATTATAATCTAATACAAGTTGTCACGTCACGAATTAGCATAGCATCTGGAAGATTTAATTGTAGGAATTAGTGAAAGAATGTGATATGTTTTTTCGTAATTATTGTCGTAGGTAAAAATACTGAATATCATTAATACCGACTAAATTATGACTACGTATAGGCGTTATTTAAACTAAGACGTCCATAATAACAGACTTTCTGCTGAATCTACTGGGTTAGCTTACTTTAACTAGTATTGTATAAGGTGTTTATTTTATTTCAGCGTACTTCAATATAATAACAAAATCGACATGTTATTATTGTTATTAAAACATTCTTCCTGGTACTAATTATTTTTAAATGCCTAAAGTACCTATCTACTCTATCATTAGTATTACTTATATCTATTTAATTTTCATTAGTCTCACATGCACCTGTAGTGTAAAGGATCGTAGCAATTTCTAACCAACATACTCGTAGGTTCGTATCAAGGAGCTCATTTTTTACACGGGGACTTAGGCAGTCATAAAATGCGTCTTACACTATCAGAGGGCGTCACTTTCCAATTTATTTTTTCCCCACACGGTGCACGCTGCAGTAAAGTTGAAATCGTAAAGTTACGACGTCTGCCCCCGGCCCTTACCACGGGTCCGAAGGGCCAGTTATAGCCGATAAAAAATATACTGTTGCACCCGGTTTATAAGTAATTAAGTTCTCCCTCGTTTTTGAGTGAGACAAGATGAAATTGCTAGGAAAAATCTGGTTTATTTCAGATTTAAACCCATACTCGTATATAGATTTATGATGTCTGTTTAACATTTTAATTTAAAGACTAGCTGTGGTTTTCCTTGTGGGCTACTTCATGATTTAGGGACACAGTCTTTATCTTACAGTGTTTATTGTAGTTATAGTGGTTGTGTCGCCTTTACATTTGTAAATACGGTGATATTTCTTCATTGATATTTTATCGGATAGCAAAACAAACAATTCAGCAGACCTAGTAATTGCAATAACTACCAAAATGTGCTCTGGTTTAGAATTTCAGAAACTAATTCGCAGCCTTGTTTTCGGATCAAAGTCGAATACGCATCAAGCTCACTTCGTAGAAGACCAATGAATGCACCGTAGTAGGGGTAGTCCTACAATAATTTAGTAAGGATAATACAGGTCCATTTTTCACTAGCTCAAATTGGACACGCCGGTAGAGGTGGGTTTTTTGCTGCATTTCTACGGTTCAATGAGGGGGCCACAAATTACACCTTCGTCTGGTAGGTAACACAAAATATTGGTCTGAGAGATGAAAGTTTTATGTAATAGCTTTACTTTGGACTGCGATTACTGTAGCGCGAACAGATTTTCTTTTTGTTAAGTCTGTCGTATACCACAACATCAGTGTAGAACGCACTGATTTGTGACCTGTATTTTTTAACGTTAATTTGGTGATAAAAGGTAGAATGGGTAGAATGGTTTTTTTTACATGTTTTTTAAAATGTTTAAAGTGTATCAGTAAACAAGTTTAAAAATAATAATTGTAGAATCTTTTATTGCTTACTTTTCTTTGTACAATCTCTAACTGCTCACCAAGACGAATGCAACGAGCCTAAACACGACGGAATAATGTTGAGTAATTGAGGAGTTTCCATTCCCGCTCCATCATCAGATCAGTTCCATGTCATCTTAATATTGCATTGTTACTCAATACATATATGCTTGCAAAATTTCTGCTCAATTAGAAACCGAGAAGTGGGTAAAATTCAAGTTGCAAGATTTGATTACAGACAACGGGACATGTGAAACTAAATAAAAGCTTGTAAAAAATCTTTATTTGACACTCACAAGTTGATTGATATTTAACGATAACCCGTAAAATTTGGATTCTGTATATGCAACTGGCACCTAACCTATTTAGCTACACAAAATAATACTAATTTAATGGTGTTAGCTTAATTTTTTCTAAAAGTTCATAATTATTAATTTGTCTCTGAATAGATACAGAATAGGATTTTCCTCCTTTTACCTAAGATTTTCAATATGTTCTAGCTAATTATACAAATAGAGCTAGGCACAAAATCTGTCTGCAAAAGAAGCGATAGCTCGGACATAAGTCCTCCGGGGTGGAGTTACGGCCGGGGTTGTTTTACGATCCATTTCATTTTACAATCCGCGCGATATGATGCGAGGGGTGAGCGAATTATAGGTAGCAACCTGAGAGTCGCGTAAGGGCTCTCTACTCGAAACAACAATCTCCCGTCAGACTTCTTTCCTTGGTCAAATATACCTACTTACATATTTATTCATTTTCGAATATTCTCTAAAAAACAAATTACAATTATACAATGTAGTGTATGTACACCTGTGGCGAAGTCATAGTGCGTTATCGTACGTTGTATTTTTTTAACACATGTCTCACACAAAGGAAAATATGCTAACGTGTATTTAGTGGGTTCGAGTGCACCTAAATAACTTCAAGTAACACTACATCATCATCCTCCTAGCGTTTGTCCCGGCATTTCCATATGGGAAAATGGAGCCTGGGGTCCGATCGCAATCTACTTATAATCCCCAGAATGAGAGTAGGCACTATTTTTTACGAAAACGGCTGCCATCTGATCTTCCAACTGACTGGGGAATCTAGGCCTACAAACAAATAAAAGTATGCATTTGCAAACATATTAGAAGGTTCGATAGCACCTAACTTCTATGTTATCGGCAGTTTTTTACAATGGTATTAAATACTACTTCTTCCCAGTTTATTACGAAGGGGCTATTAAAATAGAAATATCAAAGCGCAAACAAAGAGCAAGTTAATCCTCAAGATGCAGATGGTCGGAACAGAATCGGATGGACGAGTCCATTAGTAGCTGCCTTAATACCTAAATCCTATTGGAAGACGTCTTGTAAGGAAAATGAGGCTTTTGAGGTTTGTTGTTTTATTTTTAAATCATTTATAAACATGGTCGTTGTGTGAATCATGAAGTTGCTTGCTAATAAGGGGACATTGAGATGGGATCTGTGAATATATACCTTTTGAAAACATAATACCGAAGAGGCAACTACGATTGCTGATTTTCTTCATCTTATCTTATCTTATTTGATTCGGCGGCCCATATGGATACAGTTAGACCCAAAGGTATCTTTTGTGTAATTGCCCCCAGTCCACTTACTCAAGAGTTTTTTCAACCATCTCCATAAGTTGGATATTTATTGTTTGTATTAATAAAAAAAAACTTAACAATTTAAAGCTGTAAGTATTCTTAACTGTAAGCTTTTGCATACTGTAGCAACTACAGTGTTAAATTAAATACTCGTTAACGAAGTACTCAATGATTAAAGATAACCGTGAAAGTGCGTAAAAAATATTCGTTAAACAAGTCATTAAGATTCCGCGTTGATTATTCATAAAAATGTACTGATCAACTTTCTCATCAAAGCCGATATATAATTACACGTCTAAAATATCGGTTAATCATAACATTTCGATGATAAAATGTCAAAAAAATTGACGTTTCCGTAAGAAAACTGGTTATTTTGATTATTGATCATACCTTTATATCATTAATAATAATCACAGGTTGTAGAATGCATGTTATGCATGGGAGACTTCACAGTTCTATTCGTTTCCGAAGATCGGTAACGGAAGTAATTAAGCTAATTAATTATATAGGTGGCTGTGTGACAAAACCATTCGTATTGCTCAATGGTTCTTAACCTGCTCGTAGTGGTAGGGACCGTTTGATGTTTTATATTGTGCTGCCAGGGACCACCAACTATTTGGGGGAATGCCATAAGAAAAAAGTTAGCAAATTGTAAATACTAACTACTGGTATAGCTAATTTGGCTTGTCTTTTTCTCAGGAGGAAAAATTATTCAACCTCCTAAATATTAGGAAAGCTGGTGGTAATAAGTTTTTTGGACGTTCGGCCACTAAGTAGGTGAAAGTATATACCTACTTACTACAGTATGAGTTGTAAATACTTAACGCATTCTCTACAGTAAATTATGAAGATGTAATAATAAATTGATGTTTTGTGATAAAAATGGATGTATTACTTTTGTATTGCTTTGTGTTTGTATTTTAAGTGTCACTGGGTACACTGAAAACCAGCGTTGTGCACATACACAGGCTGAGTGTTATCCATTTCAGAAACCATTGTAACTTTTTTTTCTGTAGTTTAAGCGTAAACTGTGTGTCTGTGTTTCGAATAAATACTTCATTCATTCATTCATTACGAGTTAACAGCAACTTTTACTTTAAAATTACAGACTATACTAAGCTTATCTGTGATTGTTTTTCTGTTTAACTAGGTAAAGTTACTTTAACTACGATTTACGATTACGATACAATTATATATATAAATACGATAATATACGATATAATTGGAATTTCAGTTTGTAAAATTTAGCTTAATTATAACTGATTGCGGATAATTGCTTATATCGAAAATCAATTTTAATTTAACAACTATTATAGGTACATATAAGTTACGATAACGGTAGTAATAAACCTTATAAGTGAGGCCACAAACTCAAAACTGGCTGTTTACTGTGGTGCGATAAATAAAGTAACACATGCGACGAAACTGGCACTTCTGCGTTAGAATAGAGACAAGTTATGGCGTTAGTGATAAATACTCGTATAATCTAATGTCGTATTTACTTATCTTGAATTATGATCATCATCATCAGTCGCTCCCTCAGAGCTGGGGATCGTGACATCATGTCCTTCTGTTGAAGACGAGGTTCCTCCATAGGCTCCCTCGCTAAGCATAAGCACATGGCTTCGTGTAGTTTTAATTGCATGGGTGCAATAATTTGGGTACCCAAATACCATCTTGCAGGGGGAGAGCCTCTCAGTCGCGTGCCTTCAACTTTTCCCGTCATAATAATTATCTCCAAGGTATCCGAGGAGCGTCGTGAGAAGTGTCCTAAATATGTGAGTATGTGGTCCTGGCTCGTCGACGACAACTGGAGTTTTATGCGTAGCTCCTCAAGTATGGAGTGATCGGAGTTCAAGGTATCCGTAAAAGCCGGTGCCAACACCACATCTCAAACGCGTCGATACGGCTGAATTATGATAGAAGTAATTAAAAATAGTGTGACTTAATAAATTATTAAAATTTGACCCAAAGGTTGACCTCTAGTACACTTTTTATTTGTGCAATAAAACTGAAGAACAAATCAAATTATTTTTTAATAAATATTTTGATTTGATTTTAAGTAGACACACTACTATATAAATTATAAACTTATATAGATGTCATATACAAAGGAAAACACTTAGGTCATTTTTTTCTTTATATATGACATCTATATATGTAAGTTTGTGCAATAAAGTTTAAATAAAAAAATATACAAAAGAAACAAAATACAAAAAACAAATAAAACATAAAATAGGAGAGTTAAAACCTAAAAACATGTAAACTTAACTAAAACTTTACTTCTTCCTCCTAGTGCTCGTCCCGGCTTGAGGTCCGCTTGGCAACGTAATCTTATGAATTGACGTAGGCACTAGATTTTACGAAAGCGATTGTCATCTAACCTTCCAACCCAGAGGGGAAACTAGGCCTTATCGGGATGAGGTCTGGTTTCCTCACGATGTTTTTCTTTACCGAAAAGCGACTGGTATGATATTCCGTACATAAGTTCCGAAAAACTCAGTGGTACGAGCAGGGGTTTCGACCCGAGACCTCAGGATTGAAAGTCGGACGTCTTACCGCCAGGCTACCAGCGCTCTTGGCAAAAACATTATTAAAATAAAATAATATTGTAGTAGGTACCTAGTAAAAGTCAACAATATTCCAATCCTAAGAATTGGCCAGGGTTTTACGAGCTACCTTCCAACCCTGACAGGAAAGTATATCTTTTGGTATTGGTCTCATTGTAAAATGTGACACAATTTTGAGTGCATTTTACACTAGATTTGGGCATCTAGCAGCTATTCATCGGTGGAGATCAGAGTTACAGATTAGCAAAGTCGGAAAAGGAATGACATAGTAGGTACACACAAATTAAACCTTGGTAATAATGTTAGTATAGTTGTTCTCAAAGTTATGTCAAAATTTCCGGGGCTCTCCGACTAATCCAACGAACGAAAGATATATCACTTTCCTCGTTTCAGTCAAGTAATTATGCAGAAAACTCAAATCAACGATTTTACTATGTCATTATTTACAGTGAGCGACGAAAGCTGTCAATAAAGATTTACGTCTATAAACAGTTTATTGATGAATAAAACGGTGAGTGAAATGTTTGCGGGAGTTTATTGTTTCATAAAAGACAATATCGAATAGCGCTAATAAAGATTTGGTACGTAACGACAGTTTTCACTTTCACGTTTAATAGCATCGCTAGGTAGTAAAATTTACTCACATATTAATCACGACAGCTTTTATTACAGAGATTCCGTGGAAAATATACATATCACGCACCAAAAATAATTCTCTGTTTGGCCTGTAGGTTGCCTGGTAGAAAATGCCGGAAATTTAAAAAGTAGAAATTGGTCCGCCTTTTGTAACTGTATATTTTACTATGTAATAAAGTTTGAATTAATAAATATCAATTTGTTTTTATACGCCTAATACATACATTATTTTTAAATGCCAAATTCTACAGAGAATTAAGTACAATTAATAATACATGGCAAGTTATTGTATAAACTAACTGACACTTTCAATGAAAGTCTTTCATCACTGATTTCACATAAAAAAACCGGCCAAGTGCGAGTCGGACTCGCGCACCGAGGGTTCCGTAAAAACTTGTAGGTATATAGGGGTAGGTATGAAAATTAAAAACAATATTTTATAGTATGATTATACTAAAAATGTCTACTTTTTGTAATTTTTCCATTGTCTATGCTATATGACGTTGCTTCGCGCAAAATTTCAAGCTTCTGAGTTCACGGGAAGTACCCCGTAGGTTTTGCGAGTGCCGAAAAACTCTAAAATTTGCAGCATAAACGACTGTATATTTTGATTGCGTTGGCTTTTAAGTTTGATTTTTTCACAGCTTCAAGAGACAATAGACCTGAGTATTTTGTATAAATTTCAGCTTGATACCTCCACGCGTTCCTGAGAAAAATGGTCTTGACAGACAGACATACAGACAGACGGACAATAAAGTGATCCTATAAGGGTTCCGTTTTTTCCTTTCGAAGTACGGAACCCTAAAAACAATATAAGCATATCGTCAAAATAGATGGGAACCAAATCTCGCAATCTGCAAAAATAAACCGAATATCAACCTTGTCGTTTTTTACTACGGTTTACTATGATTATAAACTTGTGGTAGTAGTTAGCGTCACCCGACGATAATATTAAGTCAATTAAACAATTAAGAAAATTCGTTTCTTGTCTCATTTCGTAATAGCGCTAACCAGAGTGACGAAGCCATATTTGCTTAAACCACAGCTTATGTATCTTGCGGGTATACGACATTACTCTTCAAATCCAACCCCGTACTAAATAATGCAAGTTTCATTTGCTATAAACTGCCACAGGGGGCACCTGTGACTCACGTAATGACGTCACAAGCTAATATTTGACGGAGTTTCGGGAAAGCAATTATAGGTTTGAAAATGGGTCTGAAAAGTTTGGGTTTGGTGAGTCATATTTTAACAATTTTTAGCTATTTTAATTCTTGGAATGTACTTACCTACCTATTGCTCAAACGTGTCAACTTAAAATAAATGTAAAACTGAATTAATCATTAATTTTTTTTCTACTCGTCGACTCTAATGCTTGAATTGAGATTGTGTAGACCGAACTACTAGCGCATACTTTCCGATAGAGCTTTTATGGTCGCATTTTGTAGCATCGCCAACGGTGGTACAAAGGATTTTCATACAATATTGTAACACTGTTGTCCTTCCCGACCGCCCGTGTCCTCCTTCCCAACCGCCGGCACAATCCACCGGGAGATAGAACTTACTCAATTGTATAGAGGCAGCAGGTCTTTCGTCGAACTCTATTCTTACCGGCTTGCCTATATTGAGCACTCATAGAAAAAATATTGTATACAATAGTGACATAATCAAAGCTTTTCAATCTCGTGGCCTAAACACGGTACTCGACTGAAAAGCTCTTAATTATGTCACGATTGTATAAAATACTATTTTATATTGCAAGTAACGCATTTTAAAACGATTTTATTTACTTAATTATTGCTGCCTTAAGTATATGAATAATTAATAATTAGATTAATTAAGATAAAGAATAATTAGATTAAAATATCTAAGAAGATAATATTTTGGCATTGATGAAACTGACACACAAATTAAAAAAAAAGATTTCAAAAGTAATCGACATTATCACAAAACAGGTAACAGTTTACTGAGTGTTACGGTTGTACACTGTATTTATTAGAAGTATTAAAGCTAGTATGCGTTATCTAATTATCATAGTACATCGAATATGGTCTTATAAATAAACGTTTAAGTTTAAATCTATAGACTGGCAAACCATTTCTGTCAGTAGAAACGAGCGGCAAATTCAAAATACGTACATGTGGCAACCCTTTGTGATGAGACACAGTATTTCATGACGAACATTTCAATTCACATTGAATTTGTTTCTAGTGCATTTCACTCCCTCATCTTAAGCGCGAGTGAGATAGATCTCCTGCAACGTTCCCAATTAAATTTAAATTCATTTTTAAGCCATATGTCAATTGCATCAACCAGATTATCAGTTGCAGTTGATGACATATCAGACGAAATACACCGTGGGCCCATAAAACTAGACAGATTTTAACAGTGTATTCCTGATCATATTTAGATACTAAAATGTCTTATAAACTTTTCTGAAATACGCCTAGTTTCAGAGTTAATACCAATTAAAAAAAATATTTTTTTTATTATAACTCATCACAAAACGCCTTTCTAATGGCGTTGTTGCCACTATTAGACATAGTTTACACGTCCTTATTGACAGATATCACAGTGACAAGGAAAACTTTGCAGTAACTAATTTTTTTCAAAAAAAATGTACCAATTTGTTTTAGGCGATAATTTTATTAATAACATTTACTTTTCATGAAATAAAACAATTAAAAACGGATTTTATCGCGTGTATCCGTTTTTAATTGTTTTATTTCATGAATAACTATCGCGGCAACCGAAGACAATATTATTTACTTTTCATGTGCAATAAACATTCAAAAAATGGAAAAAAAACGAAAAAAAAATTTTTTTTTGGCGAAATTGACCGAAAGTCACATAATATTTTTTCCTTCTTTTGGTCTTAGAAATTCGTGGTTAAGATCTGTCGGGTTATTCCAGCCCACGGTGTATATCCGTCTCCGTTTTATACGAGTAGTTTGTTAATTAAAAAAATACTTAAGCAAACGGGAGCGTATTCAAAAACCAACACAGCACAGCGTTTATTTTAGAAAAAAATACATGGGACATTAATATCTAATTAGTTTCACATTTTAGGTTTCCGTTTGGTTAGGTTTCCCTACGCCCGTAGGGAAACCTAACCCTACGCTATTCGTTTTTAGGGTTCCGTAGTCAACTAGGAACCCTTATAGTTTCGCCATGTCTGCCCGTCCGTCCGTCCGTCCGTCCGCGGATAATCTCAGTGACCGTTAGCACTAGAAAGCTGAAATTTGGTACTAATATGTATATCAATCACGCCGAAAAAGTGGTAAAATAAAAAGTGGATTTTTTTATTTTATTAGGGTACCTCCCCTATACGTAAAGTGGGGAGTGATTTTTTTTTTCATTTCAACCCTAACGTGTGATATATTGTTGGATAGGTATTTAAAAATGAATAGGGTTTTACTAAAATCATTTTTCGATAATGTAAATATTTTCGGAAATAATCGCTCCAGAAGTAAAAAAATATGCGTCCCCCCCCCCTCTAACTTTTGAACCATAAGTTTTAAAAATATGAAAAAAATCTCAAAAGTAGAACTTTATAAAAACTTTCTAGGAAAATTATTTTGAACTTGATAGGATGAATAGTTTTTGAAAAAAACTTACAAAATAATTTCTAAACTAAGTTTGTAATTTAACCGTATAAGCAGGTGTTTATTGTACCTGTAATTTCTACAAAATTACAATGAAATGACGTGCTTTCAAATAAAGTAAAAACGGTGAAAATCGGTTCACGCAATAAAGAATTATTCCATAAAAATCATCTTCCATACTTTAAGCTCGCGCGCAATAGTTTACTTAATTTGCCGATAGATGTCGCTGTACGTGGAACTCTCATATCATATCCTACATGGCGGTGTTATTAACTCTTAAGTGGGGACACTTACTGTGACGGACGGAAAACTACGGAACCCTACACTGAGCGTGGCCCGACACGCTCTTGGCCGGTTTTTTTTTTATATTTACGTGTAGAGCCCACGGTGACGGCAGAGGCGCGCCGCAGTTTCGACACCGGCCAATGTCAACAGTTTGCTTTCCTGTTGACACTCTCATGATAACAGTATTTAGGCTAATTACCCGAAACTGTAACATCTTGCTTGATTCTACTGACACTACGAGTATATCACGGCAATAGCAGTACTAGTTTTGAGTCAGTAGATCAAAAACACTCAGATAAATACATACATATAGTAAGATTTTTAGTAGTCCAAATGTTACTAAAGAGCTTGTTACCTACTATTCACACGGATATCTTATAAAAATCTATTTGTAATGAGGCGGTAAAAGTAAAATTAGGGGTGAAATTTTACAAACAATTATAAATGATACTAATAATAATTCTTAAAATTAAACTAACTACAGTATAAATAAAACTACATAAAAATAATAAATTAAAAATTTAAAGTAAAATTATATAATTTTAGATTGAAAGTATCCATTTAAATTCCTACAGCCTCAGTCATTAAACAACACAATTGTAACCATTTGTACCAACTTGCAGACAAATATTTAAAAAAGAATACCTACCTGCAACAATTTAGGTTTGCCATAGTATCTTATAAAACTGCATATGGAACTTCATAGAAACAATACAAAATTTACGGTTACAATGTAATATGCTCTCTATTCCTGTAAACGTTCTAAGAACCTCTAAGATCTCAAAGCCATTTGTTCTACCGCTAAAGAGCTTTTCCACGAAGTTCAAAGCTCAAAGTGGAGTCGATTACGAGCCGAGACAGTTAAGTAATCAATTCCACGCCCACAACTTTGGTTAAATTGAATATACAGTTTTTAGTTTACGTTAGGTGTAACTGGCATATGTTACATACGTTAATTGATTTATACATATTGTAAAGCCAATTACGACGGTGGGTACACCGTTTGTTATTGTTCAGCCCTATACACCTGTATAATATACACATAGCTTTTGCCCGCGAATTCCTTTGCCGCCATAAGGAATTAATAAAACGCCTTAGTAAAATGAAAAAAAATGATAGCAAATACTTATTAATTTAGCGTTTAGCGCATATGCTACTTTAAGTCCACGGTGAGCAACAATTCGATACAAACTTCCATCCCCCATTTCACCCCCTTAAGGGATGATTTCTAGGATAAAAACTATCCTGTCCTTCCCTAGGACTTAAACTATCTCTATACCAAATTTCATCTAAATAGTCTACCTGCAGTAGTAGTAGTCTGCCTGCGACCACGAGCGTTACGGCACGCTCGAAACGTCAGGAAAATAATAAAAGTAACTGTACGCGATTAAGTCCCGTTTTTGTCAAAATAATGAGTGGAAATCGTGTAAGTTTAAATCAGTACATTCCATCTAAATAGGTTCAGCGGTTTAAGCGTGAAGAGGTAACAGATACAGACAGAAAGACAGACACACTTACGCATTTATAATATTAGCACGGATAATTAATTTTCGTTGTTAACGTTATGTTCGTCCTGTAACACAGGAATTCAGATTCGAAGGAAAAATAAAGCAGACATTAAAACTGACTCGCATGACCGAGTTTCCATGATGAGATTTTTTTCCTCAATAAACTTCTTTTATTCCCTCTAAGTGTTTTCGTCGCCTGTTATTTTTAAAACTTAACAGCTCTCTATTAGATAACTAGTTAACATTTTGTCGCAAATGAACGACCAAATAACAACGGTGAATCTTGTACGATATTTAATGCATAACTGCATAAAATATTCAGTAGAAAGGATTACCTTTTGATATTTATTACTGTTGTTTATGTTACTTGAAATGTTATAGGCGACCCGTAACATAATGTTTTAAATACTGTACCTCTATTTGTTTCAGCAAAGATTTTAATTGGTCATAATCATAAAACAACCTGCATTCTAGTCGATGATGCTACATAAGATGCAATATAAAGTCAAACTTACCTTCCTTGTTATAAAGCACATTTTGGCCTAAAAACAACATTTTCCTGCTTTTAAACAAACCCTTCACACAATTTCTAGTAAGACTTTGCAAGGGTAGGATGATTGCTATAGCGAAGTAAACAACGCTAATCTGCCCTGTATTTTCCTCTCAAAAAACAAGGGAACGAGTAATAAATAACAACGTTAAATATAACTGAAAAGCAGGCTTAACCCGAGAGCGCTCGAAACAATGAATCTACTAAAGAGTAAGGTTATTAGCGAGTCGTCCGCGTGGCCTGAGAGCTGCCACTCAAATAGCACTCGAAGGAAACAAAACTCGCTATTAGCTACCCTCTTTTGTTCCATTTTTGAAAAAATGTTCTCTATTTAAACCGGCCAATGCGAAGCGGGCTCGGCTGAGATCGTTGATTGGCCGACGACCTCCGAGTGGAAATAAAAAGTGCTTGGGTAAATGAGACACGTCGTCTCGCTCCCGCTTGTGGTTGTTTTATATTGTGTTTCCGCTCTGTTTTTCGTTTTAATTGCAAGCATGAGAGGATGTGGGGTAGGACCTTGAGTGTTGCACGTGCAGCAAGCGCATTCAACTTGTTTGAATGGGGAAGGGAATCCTGCTTATGTCATCCATGTTGTGATGGGGTGGAGGTAGGAGTGAGTGGCTTGAACGTATCATGATTTATTGAGAATAAATATGCAAGGGGCCATTGCTTGGTAATTAGTCAGTGCTTAATATAAATGTAATGTACACATTCGGTATCACTGAACATAACGCTGAACTGATACTATAGTTTTAGTATCAACTTTAGGTAGTGATGCAATTTTCTGTGGTATTAAAACCTACCTAGGCCTAGGTAATAACGTCCCACTTTGTATATTAAATATTTTTAAGAATTTTATTTATATTAATTATATGTTGATGGATAGTAAACAGTTTGTTCATCATATCATGCAGTTAATTGATCTGCATGTGCCGACTGTTACAATTTGGGTATTTTAGATACATTTAATAAAATTATAATATTTTGTTACTATGCATGCTTACTTAATAATGGGTATTTCACATAATGTAGTCGGTATTTACCTATTCAATCCAATAATATCGGTAAAAATTTGCAAAAATTAAAATCTCTGGTCGCATTAAAGCATTAAGACCGTTGCGTGTTCCGGCGCCATTCAGTTGGCAACACTGACTAATAGTGTTGCCTACATCAATCCATTTCCTTTTGCTGCCGTTTCTGTACTTCCGGCCGATTTTAATATGGGCCGTTACTTAACACTCAACACTTAGTGTAAAAAAAATCTAATCATAGGTTTTATCTCTTAAAATGTATCCTTCTTTTATTATGAATTATGCATATTTGTATATACTGTTAGATTGAAACCTTGATTGCGTGAAAACTTTTATTGAAAATCAACAAAGTTGTTTCAATGCGAAATCAGTGTAACTAATGTGTATTATATTATTCGCATGCATGCATTCATAATATACAGATTTAATAAACTGTTAGCACTGACATATACGAAATAACCACGACATAAGTATCGCCCTAAGAAACCTAAAAATATAATGTGGTCACATTTAAAACTGTGGCTATTTAAGTAAGATAATTCAGAATTTATGTCATTTGCATACGTCGAAGAATTGAATCCTTCATGGATGGTAGCCGACTCCAATTTATGTTAGAATATTAATTTATAAATTTTGTCTACAGGAACCTAGCTGCACCCAGCCCCGTCCAAGGAAACACTACGTCACTGGAGACAGTCACGATGCACAAAGAAAACTGTCAGAGGCTAGACTACCTGGCCGAGCGACAGAAGCAGCTCTGCCTGCTATCAGATAAGATGATTCAGGTAAACATTATTTGATTTATGCATCAGTCGTGTCGTGTAGGTAAGTAACCTGAGTGATATGAATGTAGATTTTATATCACATTTACACGCGTCTAAATTTCGAGATTGAGTCTGTGCTAACTCTGCATCGATTTAGCAGTGATTAAGTGTGGAACTGGGATCATAAACGTCATATTTATGTGAGCAATTTCAATGTAAGCCCGCCCACTTGACTGATATTTGTACAATATTGGTAACATTTTAAAATTCTGAATGCGCTCTCATGTTTTTATGAGCAGATTAATTGTTTTCTCTATAAAGTCAAATTAACTTGGTATATAAATAGGTACATAAATACTTACAAATATATATTTCAAACGCGCTGTTTCGTGCCGCTCGTGAACTTCATCGATTGCACCATAAACCGGGGAACCGTCAAGTTTATTCCACTCCACAATATTATCGAGGCAATTAACGTTAATGACACGATAATTCCGTTTATAGCGTATTAACGTTTTAGGATGCGCGCACATAAAATAGGTAACATCTTTATGACAAGCGAAGCTCGTTCTGACCTGAGTCTCGCCGGAATTATTTTATTGAACACGGCTTTTAAAACAAGGAAATGTAATTACCTATAGATTAGGTTAAAAAGTAAGGTTACCTTGTTACGTTTATACCACTGGGGTGTTGTATTTTTAGGTTAGGTCGGTTAAAGTTATCCGTTTGCATACCAAATAATTTTAAGCATGTTGTCACGTTACGTGCTCTTCCAACTAGATAGGTGGAAGAACACGCAACGGATAAGGTGAAGAAAGTAAATAATAAAAAGGAAATTCAGGTAATGGGTTCTTTATTTTCACAATATTTTTCAGTTGTAAGAGGTAATAGCTCACCAAACGCAGACGCTTAACTGCCTGATAGAGGAAATAATTCGTGTATAGCTGAATATTGGTGTAGTTATAGATAAAGGTATCTTACACAACATACTAAAAGTACCGGTGGATGGGGGCGCCGCTAGCGGGGAGGGAGGGGTGTAAAGGTCCCTTATTTTGGGTTTTCGTAAATAACTCGGTAACGGTGGCTCATACTAAAAAATGTTCTATTGCTTAATACATCCACATATAATTTTCTATAAAAAAGATTCTTTGCACTTTTTTGCTGGGATCAATGTTTAATGAGATATCGCGGAAATACGATAAACACTTTTTTAAACTTTCGGAGCTAATATTTACGAAAGTATTTGTTTTATCCAAAAATTGTTTCAAAATACCCTTATTTTTTTTAAAAGACCTATCCAACGATACTCCACACATTAGGGTTGGAGTAAAAAAAAAATTTACCCCCCACTTCATGTGTATGGGAGGTACTCGAAAAAATAATATTTTTTCAGATTATGTTTTAAAACTTTGCCGGTGTGAATAAAACACATACTCATACGATTTTTTTATTTTCTAGTACTAACCATCACTGAGCAGGCTGCTCACCCTGCTACCTCACTTCCTACCCTTAGAGTTTCGCCATGTCCGTCTGACCCCATCTGTCCGTCTAGAGGTCTAGTACTAACCATCACTGAGCAAAGTCGTGGACCGACAGACGGGGACAGACGGGCATGCCGAAACTATAAGGGTAGGCACCCTGCTCACCCTGCTCAGTGATGGCTAGTACTAGACAAGTGAAATTTCGTATGAGTATGTGTTTTAATTACGCAGACAAAGTTTTAAAACAAAATGTGAAAAAATATTATTTTTTCGGGTACCTCCCGTACACATGGAGTGGGGGGGTAAATATTTTTTTTACTCCAACCCTAATGTGTGGGATATCGTTGGATAGGTCTTTAAAAAAAATAAGGGTATTCTACAACAATTTTTGGATGAAACTAATACTTTCGTAAATATTAGCTCCGAAAGTTTAAAAAAGTGTTTATCGTATTTCCGCGATATCTCATTAAACATTGATCCCAGCAAAAAAGTGCAAAGCACCTTTTTTATAGAAAATTATATGTGGATGAATTAAGCAATAGAACATTTTTTAGTATGAGCCACCGTTGCCGAGTTATTTACGAAAACCCAAAATAAGGGACCTTTACACCCCTACCACCCCGCTAGCGGCGCCTCCATCCATCGGTACTTTTAGTATGTTGTGTAAGATACCTTTGCCGACAACTACACCAAAATTTGGCTATACACGAATTATTTCCTCTAAGTTTTCCTTCATTGGGTGGGCTATAAGTCAATATGGCCTTGATAAGATAAGAAGGTAAAGCCGGAGGTTCTTCACGGGCTCGCCCTCAAAGGCGAACGTAGTAGAGGCACGGAGGCTCGCCCCAAGAGGCGAACGGAGTAGAGGACCGCCCTCAGCGGCGGATGGAGTAGAGGCTCGCCCTCAGAGGCGAACGGAGTAGAGGCTCGCCCTCAGAGGCGAACGTAGTAGGTGGAGGCTCGCCCTCAGAGGCGAACGTAGTAGCTGGGAGGCTCGCCCACACTAGGCGAACGTAGGTGAGCGTCAGGATGGCGGGTGGACCTCGGGAATTTTATCGAATTGTTAATAAAAGTACTGTACCTTTAGTGTACCTCAGTGTACCTTCAGTAAAAATCAGTGTACCTCTTTCTAAAACGAGATTTTACCAAAAAAAGGTCCTGGTTGAGTGATATAGTGCAAGATTTACCAAGTCCACCCGCCATCCTGACGTCAGGATGGCGGGTGGACTTGGTAAATGATACATTAAACCACATATAATGTATGTGGTTATAGTGTACCTTCAGTGTACCTCTGTATAACTTTAAAAACAATCTGCATACCTCTCCTGAAAAGGAGCTACGCTCAAAATAAGGTCCACCCGCCATCCTGACGTCAGGATGGCGGGTGGACCTGGTAAATCTTGCACTATATCACTCAAAAGGTATGTGATTAGTTTGCATCTTCAGTGTACCTCAGTGTACCTTTAGTTAAAATCAGTGTACCTCTTGCTAAACCGAGATTTTTTCGAAAAAGGTCCACCCGCCATAAATCTTATTTTAAGCGTAGCTCCTTTTCAGGAGAGGTATGCAGATCCGCCATTCTGACGGGTGGACCTTTTTCGAAATTATCTCGTTTTAGAAAGAGGTACACTGATTTTAACTAAAGGTACACTGAGGTACACTGAATATGCAATCTAATTACACACATTTTGAGTGATAAAGTGCAAGATTTACCAGGTCCACCCGCCATCCTGACGTCAGGATGGCGGGTGGACCTGGTAAATCTTGCACTGTATCACTCAAAAGTTGTTTAATTAGTTCGCATCTTCAGTGTACCTCAGTGTACCTTTAGTTAAAATCAGTGTACCTCTTTCTAGAATAGCGCACGATGTTTGAGAGCGCCACGGGATTTTCGTATGGGTGCGTGTGTTGAACAAGGATTGCAGAATAACTAGGAAAGTGCAACACAAATAAGATAAATGCTCAGCCCAGCATTGCAGCGAATCAATCCTGAGGTATGTAAGGGATATGCTACAATGTAAACCTACCACAAAACACAATGCCGTACAAAATGCCGAAATCCAAGAACTGGTGGCCGAATCTAATATTATTGGTGAGACAAAAGCGCATCGTCTCCGCTGGCTCGGCCACCTCGAGAGGATGGGATATGATCGCTCTGTAAAATGAGCATATTTGGGTCGACCGTCTGGACGGCGTTCTGTCGGTCGTCCTAAGTACCGCTCGGCAGACAGACTAGGAGCGGATCTCCAGGAGCTCGGCGCAGGTGAAAGCTGGCGTGAAATAGCGCAGGGCCGGCCGTGCAAAATGGCGTGCTCTCGAGTCGGAGGCCAGGACTCATTTTGGGTCGTTGCGCCAAATAAGTAGTAGTAAACCTAACACTGTAAGTACCTATAATACCCTTGTACCACGTAAAGTGTAATAATGCAAATAAACTCTATATTTTAGTACAGAATCCAATAGTAGGTAAGTACATATATAATCACTAAAGGCGCGTCGGGATGAGCGTCGTGTGTCGTGTATGCAGTTCGCACACAAATTCCCTTCAAATTGCGCGTATACTTACCGCAGCCACATGACATGCAAGGGGCAATGCAATATGGACGGCGCGGCGGCGCATTTACGGCGCACTTGCTACTCGTAGTTCTAGACTTCCCGCAAGTTCTCTATCTTTTTGTATATCTATGGCTTATAAACACAAGGAAAAGGAATTAGGATAAATATCATTGGAGTGTTGACCCACGGTAACGACATGCTAAAATTAGCAAATACATAGTAAATTATAAACCTGATGTCATATACAACGGAAAAAGATACCTAGGCCTCCAGGTCCCATGGCCAGAATCAAACCACCGTCTTCTACATTCGCGGCAGACGCCTTAACCCCTAGGCTATCTGGGTAACAGCGTCAAATTTTTCCGTGGTTATGCAATCTTTGTAAATGCTAAGGTACAAGTTGTAAGTCATCCGAAGTTCCTAAGTTGATTTCATTATTTATTATTATCGCAGTAGAATATCATACACATGTCGGCAAACAATGAGGATTCTGATTTATGGGCGAATCTTTTAAAAAAACATTTCGAAAAGAGGTTAAGTCGAAAATTTGATCAAACTATACTAAACTTATCAATATGTACGATTAGGTATATACACAATATGTATTTTCCGATGATTGGCCCATTACCGAATAAAGCAAATAGGTGATGCAATACAAAACATACGCAGCTGGAAGAGGATGATGTGAACATGACAACTCGTGTTTCAGGTGCTGCAAACGGGTGCCTTGCAGGCTGTTGAGGAGTGCCAGCACCAGTTCCGACACAGCCGGTGGAACTGCAGCACTGTGCAGAACTCCACCGACATCTTTGGAGGAGTGCTCAAGTTTAGTAAGTGTATTATATTAAGGTCTGTTTTAGTTAAAGATAGTGAAGTTGATTATGTCTTCCCTGTAATAACATGGAGCGGGTGAGGTTTCAGCTAAGTTGACATGTCAAGATGAGATCAATTTGTATTAGTTCGAGTAAAAGTACCGAGTTTTTTTTACTGAATCGAACTAAATTAAATTGATTATAAAGTATGATAGGTGGACTCTATGATTTAAAAGGCACTTCAAGGAATCACAACTATAGACATGCTGTTTATTTTCACCTGTCGATCACATCACGCCTGCTTTGAAAGACGTGTGTTTACCTTACTCGATCAGTGTACGCTAGGCTAGTTAAGCTTGAACGGAACTAAATATTTCGAAATAAGAAATAATCATTTATTTGGATATGTAGTACTGGTACATTAAGGCGAGGAGACACGATATTTTCGAGCAATTAGCGAACAACGAATACATAAATACGCTAATACATCGGCCACAAAATAAACCCTCCGAGCGATATCGTTCGACCCTGCCGCTTCGCTAGCAACTTTTTCACGATTTTTGCAAGAAATGTTCGTAGCGCTTTTGTTGAGATTTATCCGCAAGAATTGTTAGCTTATAATATATCAATGATGATTGTATTAAAATAAACACTAAAGCAACATATTACTTTTTCAGAATCCCGTGAAGCGGCGTTCGTGCACGCGTTGTCGTCAGCAGCGCTTGCCCACGCCGTAGCGCGCGCCTGTTCGCGGGGCGAGCTAAACGAGTGCTCCTGCGACGCGAGAGTGCGCAAACGCACACCGCGACACTGGCAGTGGGGAGGATGCTCCGAGGTAGGCGTTGATTACTGGTGCACTCTTGTGAAACGGTGTTCACCCTCATCAGACGCCAGAACGTCCCCAAACAGACCTAGGGAAGACTATCCCATCGCAGTGGGAGAGTCACATGAAACAGGAGTCGTAGCTGTAAAGCGGATACCCCAGCCCCTGCCTTCAATTAAAGAGGCGAAGCGGAAGACATCAACTACTACGAATCGGCGATCAGCCGCGCGATTTAGTGTAGCACGAGCTCATCAAGTGTTTCTGCGACTCGAGGGTGCAGCAGTGCACACCGAGATAGTTACTGACCAGATTACAGTTGGATGGGTTTGAGGTAGGTGTTGAGGACTGCTAAGTGTTAAGTGTTTCTGCGACGCGAGGGTGCAAAAAAGTACCTACACCGAGACACTGACAGTAAGGAACCTTTTGAGGTAGGCGTACGTTGAACACTGTTGCGTCCCTGGAGCGGTATCTGCACTCTGCAGTGCATGTTATAATTGCGAGGTAAGGAATTAAATGTTAAGGAATATCTTCAGTTTTGTTTGCCAATTTGAAACGATTTTACGGAGACTTAGGTCCAAGCAAAGGTCTCCCAATATCATTGAATTTCAACATAAAGTTTTAGAAATATTGTGTTGATGGCCAAATCATTCCATTTATTATAAAAATATAGAGATCTTATATTTACAGGATCACAATGACATGTTGTTAGTAAACTCCGGCACACCGGCTTGGTTTTACATTAGATCTCAATACTTCTTGCAGTAGGAGAACTGCGTTGCCAGACTGGCATTTTTGTACATGTAATGTTTTGGTGGGTAGAGATATACCCGTAAAACAATTTTTGGATGACATGCTACTTATTTAATTTTTCTGAACAATCCAGTTTTTGATAAACAACATCAATGAATTTTTGAGTAAAGGAAATAGATAACATATTTCTGAGAAATGCCTCACCAAGCCCAGATAATTCGGCATATTTACAAAAATATAATTTAATCTTATCCGGACGAAACGACAACTGCACATAATTCGCGGCAGTAATCAATTCAATGTTATTAAGATCGAGCCATTGATATTAGTATTACGATAAGTATACCTCAGTGCCGAAATTAAATCATCTTACATTAAGATATTTATATTATTACCTTACAAATAAGATTTTGGAGAATAGCATTTGTGATTTTACTTTTTCCTCCAAATTCTTCACAAAACTTTTATGACCAATAAACATTGATCATTAATCTAATTTTAGTCCTTTTCATTTCCAGGATATAAGATATGGCGAAAATTATAGCCGGGACTTCGTGGACTCCAAAGAAGACAAGAACAGCAATGAGGGGCTGATGAACCTGCATAACAATGAAGCTGGAAGACGGGTACATAATTTTTTAATTTGCCATATAGGTAGTCATACAGCCATTTTCGGTCGCAGATTGTTGTAAGTAGTTGCAAGTAGAAAATGTTTCGTAACTGTTACGACACAATGTGACTGTGTTTAGTTTGGTTTCTATGTGTGGTAACAGTGTACACACAATGTGACCAAAATGCTTTTTAGTAATTAAGTGTAGTAATTGTGTTCACACGTTACTGAACATTTGCGTCGAAACATTTTATACACATTGCGTGCATATTGTGACTAGTGTACACTTTAGGAACAATGTTTAGTAGCTGTGTGGACTAAAATTGTGTTTGTTACTAAAATCCACACAAAGTGTGGTAACGTTATGTAAATGTTCGTACACTTTGTTAACTAACACTGTGTTTGCTAATATAAATTGTAAACGTCACTAGAACCTCCAAACTTTCCCAAACTTTGTCGTCACCTCACATATCACTCTGCTACATAAATCATGAGATTAGATTAGATTAATATTATTTATTGCACAGTAGGCTGGTCCTAAAACATAAAGTTTTACTGGTAGGGTGTTAATATGTCTCACGAATGTTGAAATTCAATAACCTTACGGCAGATTATGAGAATCGTGTACATGAGATAAAAATTGAGTTTTCTGTTTTATAGCCATTGGTAAAAAAAATATTACTAAATTTTTTTACCAACTACCCTCATGCAGGGAACAAGCGATATCATATGCGAAGTGACTTCCATCGTCGAAACTATTATTTTATTTTCGTATTTTCCTGAAGTTTGAGAATCTCTGGAAACATAAAAGGACGTGCCACCATTTTATAAATTTGATAATGTGATTACTACTTTAAGTTTCAAGTCAACACCGTGTCGACATGATGTGGTAACTTTGTAACCGATTTTAACTACTATATTTATGTTCTAAAATAGCTTTTTTTCGTTATTAAAATTAATTACCCTACCTTAAGAGAGGCTTTTTAAGTGTTAAAATGTAAATAATAATTTAGTAGAATCAATATTAAATTTGTTTACAATCGTTAAATTTCAATTATTTCAGTGGCGCATTGGCAAATTTGAAATTTTTAAATAAAATAACAGTGTACTTTTTTGCGCAATAATTTTAACACCCTGGAAACACAAAAAATTACGATAAAACTTAAATACATTATTTCGTTCATAACAGCAATGGCGTTCACAATTATATTTAACAATTTTACTTACGTCTACTTTGTGTCAGATCTTAATAAAATGACTGACAGCAATCATTTACTCATGTGAATGAATGAATGATTTGCGCTATAAGTGGTTGCAAACTGGTAACAATGTTACTACACGGCGACGTAACTAAATAACCAAATGCGACTGTGTCGACTCGTCCCCACAATTAGTCGTCTCAACCGAAAAGTGTCGTAACGGCGACCAAAAATGTTACCGGAATATTTTAGTGTCTACACATAAGTGTCGACAAAATGTAGTAACTGCGACTAAAAATCGCTGTATGGGTAACGCCATAACAGAAGTATAGAATCAGTAGTTCGGATGTTTTGATGCGAAACGCACAGAACGAAAGACGCAGCTACGCGTTACAGGGAGCAGCACCATAAAGGGAAATAATAATGTTTTACCTAGTTTTAAGGTTCCGTACCAAAATGGTAAAAAAAGGAACCCTTATGGTGCGACTGTCTGTCTGTCTGTAAAAGCCAATTTTCTCAGAAACTACTGAACCGATTGAACTGAAATTTTGTACACATATGTAGGTCAGTGACCAAAAGGCAGGTATGTTACGCGAATGTATAAATTTTAAGTGGGGAGGTTAATGAGATATTAAAAAAAACCGGCCAAGTGCGAGTACCTCGCGCACCGAGGGTTCCGTACAAACCTGTAGGTATATAAGTAAAAGTTCACCCATCACGACAATCAAGTCATAGCTACGCGTTCATGAGGAAAGGGGTAGTAACTTTAAAATTATTAAAAATATTTTTATTATATGATGTAACTAAAAATTTACGGTTTTCGCAATTTTTCCTTTATGTGTGCTATAAGACGTTGCTGCGTACCAAATTTCAAGATTCTGAGTTCACAGGAAGTACCCTGTAGGTTTTGATTCCCATGCGAGGTTCGAAAATTTGCGGAAATTTGCGGCATAAATGGCTGTATCTTTTGATTGCGTTGGCTTAGAAGTTTGATTTTTTCACAGCTCCAAGTTGACACTCCAAGTTGAGTATTTGATATAAATTTCAGCTTGATACCTCCACGCGTTCTTGAGAAAAAGGTTATTGACAGATGGACGGACGGACGAACGGACAGCGGACAACAAAGTGATCCTATAAGGGTTTCGTTTTTTCCTTCCGAGGTACGGAACCCTAAAAAGAGTTTATCTACACTCACATTGTAAGTCCTCTAAAACGTGTTCAAAAACGGTAGGCAATGGCTAGCATTACCACAACCGATTTTACTATGATAAGCTTTTTATGTGTGGCAGTAACGTAATTTTAACTTTACATGCTCAAAAATTGATTTGTTATGAGTTTTGATAACATAATGTACACTTGCACGCTCCCGCGCGGCCGACGACACGCGCCCGCGCGACCGCCGGCACAATCGAGTTGGCCATGGCGGTGCAATGGCGGCCATTCTATGGTTTCGGAATACGGCATTTAGGATAAATAATATGAGTGTAGATAAAGCAGTGTTCCTTGTTCCTTTAGTCGTCAACACAGTGAATCCTCCTTTTTGTAAAGGGTCGGCAACGCGCATGTTACTCCTTTGGAGTTGCAGGCGTCCATAGGTTACGGTAGCTGCTTACCATCAGGCGGGCCGTATGCTTGTTTGCCACCGTCGTAGTATAAAAAAAAAAAAAAAAGTGTATGCAAATGTACGTAATTAGTCCTTAAAACGTAACAGTTACATAAACTACTATTTGTAAACTATATTGTATGCTTTATCAAATAAAAGGGCTTAATATAAGAAATTTAAATATATTTTTTGTATAATTTTAACATAACTATATACTTATGCAGTTATTTAAAAAAAAATGAAAATTGACCATTATCTCGGAAACGGTGGGACCGAAAATTTGAAAAAAAAAAGCTTATAGATTAGAGGAAAAATAAAAGTTTGCAGGGATCCCAGGTTCTTAAACTAGGAACGGGATCAGTACTTTCGCAGGCCATGTATTCGGTCTTTGCGACATTTAGCTTTAGACCACCGTTCTGTAGCGATCCCTTCCATACGTTCACTTTTCGCTCTAGTTTCAGTTTGTCCTCGTCCGTCAGTGCCATGTTATCTACATACATACATGAGCAGCCACGGCGGCACATCACTAAACAGAAAAGAACCTGAGGGTCGTGCCTTGAAGCACGCGAACTGTGATCGGGAAGGATTTAGTGTCGCCAACAGCGGTCCTCACTAGAGAAACCGAGTTATGGTACATATCTCGGATAATGTCAACATAGACTTGTGGCACGTTCTTCAATTTTAGTTCCCACCAGATCATCTGACGAGGGATGCAATCGTAAGCCTTTTGCAGGCCAAGAAATGCCATGTAAAGTCGCTTTCTTTTATCCCTATAAGCTTCGGTCAGAGATCTGAGGGAAAATAACGGATCAATTGTGCCACTTCTGGGCCGAAATCCATATTGACATTCCGAGATAGCACACTGCCTCGGTAGTTTCCGCAGTCCTGTAGTACACTACCTTACCTTTATAAATTGGAGAGATGATGCTCGATCTCTAAGAATCGGGCATTCGTCGGCTGGCTAGTATAAGGTTAAATAGGTTAGTTAATAGGTCAACACCATGATCGCCCAACGCCTTCCACGCTTCTATCGGTAAATCGTCGGGACCCACGGCTTTTCGGTTTTTCATATCGCGAAGACATTCGTGAACCTCGTATTTGGTGACCGGGCATACCAGTCCGCAATTTGAAGGCAACTCTGGAGGAGAATAACCAACTGTGTGTTCCGTGTTCAACAGTTCGTGAAAGTGTTCCCGCCATATTTCTTTCACTATTGCCGCGTCCTATAGCAAGTTGCCAGCAGAATCTTTGACACAAAGATATTTTGCTATGTCTTGTAAGGCTTTTTGTCGATCCGCAGCTATTTTGAAGATGCTCTTCTGGCCCTCCTTTGTTTCCAGGCACTCGTACCAAGGTGACATCTTGCGATGCCTGGCTCAATGTATTGCGTACACTTATTTGACACATAGAAGAGAAGAGTCTAGTTCTGTTTATTAGCTATTATCGTTACGTAACGTATTTCCTCCATCAGACTACTTGCCTACAGCCCGTTTTGCAGCAATCTTGGCAGATTGGAACGCGACTTTGTCTTCAGGTGATTGAGAATGTTGCCACTCTCTAAACCGTTTCTTCTTCTCCAGAGTAGCGATCTGAACTGAGTCATCCCACCACCATGTCTCTTTGTCGATGACGATTTGTTTAACCTTTTGGCCGCCGAACCTAGTCCGCAAAGACGCTCACTCACACGCCAAAGCAAATTTTAAGTAAACAAGTTAAGCAACGAATAGGGATTGCAAGTACGTATTGATATCGATATTTATAATCGACGGTAAAAATCTTCTGAATTTGGCTTTGTTTTTTACCATCTTTAATTTCTTTCGAAAATGCCAAAAATATACATATATTTACACACGACAATGTTAAAAAAGAAGGTCTTTATCATAAAAAACAACCATTTAACCATATTGATTTATGACGTAATATCACCGCACTAGGCTGTACGAGAAGTCGTCTATACACGACAGCGGCGCACAGGGCTTGTCTGGAGTGCAGACCGACAAGGACTGTTTTCGCGCGGATTAAGTAATAATAGTCTCTAGGTCAACGGCGTAAGCGCTTGTCGGTACTTAAACATATTAAGCGTATCGTTAGAGCTGCGCATCGTGTGTTGATAATATAAATGTACCGGAACAGGGCCCTATTTCTCGACGCCTATTAGACTAATAATATTAGCCCATGAGCTAATATTTTTTATAAGTATACTAGTGTGCGTTTCTTGAAGCTACACAATTAGCTATTAGTCAGCAACTAATAAATATTACCAAATTTTACACTAACAAATTCAGTTTTGTTTCATAAAGAAGGTCAATAACAATTACACTTGTAAATTACACGTGTAAAGCTATTAGTCTCAAAAGTAACTTTTATATCGAAAAATCAATCTCTAGAATAACAAAACATGTATCATAGAATATTTCCACGTAGACCACCACAATGGCAGATTTACTTGTCTGATTTTATACTATTTACATCAGCTGAAGAAGCTCCCTAAACTTCAGCTATAGTTATGCCTGTCTCTCTCTCGTTTTACGTATTCTAGTTACTCGTTACCACCAATTGCCAATTTTATTAACAAGTGTTCAAAGGCTTAAATAAAACCGTATTTGCGATTTGACATTTATTTTAAATATTCTTATATCGAGTAAACATTCTCATCCCTAGCTGTCGTGTATAAACGACAACGGCGACGAGGAACAGGAAAAACATTGAAATTCGGAGCAAATTTTATTTATAAATATGCTTTAAATGCAAATGTTTGAAAAAATAAAGACCTAAAGCATTAATATGAGTGTAAAAGAAATTACTTTTGTCATTTTTTTCACATATACCAGGCGCTCAATTTGTGTCTTGTATACACGACAGCGGCGCCAGTGTACCGTTCTATCGTTGTCGTGTATATGTCGCAGGGAAATGATTAAAACAGAGATTTGAACAAATCTCTAAGGGATATGATCAAATTACGCAGGATGTTAAAATGGAGACTCCATATCATCATTTCCCTAGAAAAATTCAGTAATTTCACCAAATCACTGACTCTGTTTAGTGGGAAGACAAAATCGGCCAAAAAACGCGACACGCTTTTTCATTTCACTAGATTTGTTTAGGAATTTGACAAAATCCCTAACCGCTACAGTAAGTTGATGAAACGAACTCAAAAAGTCGACTAGTTTTATCATTTCGCTAAACAAGTTTAGTGAAATGATAAAGTCTCAACTGGAAGATGGTATATGGTGATTTGATTAAATCTCTGAACTGGTTTAGTGAAATGACGAAAGGAAGTACCGAATACAATATTTTACTTTACAGTTAAGCGATTTTATCAAATCTCTGACTAGATAAAGTGAAACAGATATCAAATCAGAGATTTTAACAAATCTCTAAGGGATATGATCAAATCACGCAGGATGTTAAGTTGGAGAATCCATATCATCATTTCCCTAGAAAAATTTAGTCATTTCACCAAATCACTGGATTTTCACAAATAACGCACCTTCCAATTATGTCTTTCCACTAAACAGAGTCAGTGATTTGGTGAAATGACTGAATTTTCCTAGGGAAATGATGATATGGATTTTCTATTTTAACATCCTGCGTGATTTAATCATATCCCTTAGAGATTTGTTAAAATCTCTGATTTAATATCTGTTTCACTTTATCTAGTCAGAGATTTGATAAAATCGCTTAACTGTAAAGTAAAATATTGTATTCGGTACTTCCTTTCGTCATTTCACTAAACCAGTTCAGAGATTTAATCAAATCACCATATACCATCTTCCAGTTGAGACTTTATCATTTCACTAAACTTGTTTAGCGAAATGATAAAACTAGTCGACTTTTTGAGTTCGTTTCATCAACTTACTGTAGCGGTTAGGGATTTTGTCAAATTCCTAAACAAATCTAGTGAAATGAAAAAAGCGTGTCGCGTTTTTTGGCCGATTTTGTCTTCCCACTAAACAGAGTCAGTGATTTGGTGATATTACTGAATTTTTCTAGGGAAATGATGATATGGAGTCTCCATTTTAACATCCTGCGTAATTTGATCATATCCCTTAGAGATTTGTTCAAATCTCTGTTTTAATCATTTCCCTGCGACATATATTTACATGCCAACGGCGGCCAAAAGGTTAAAATTGTACATGGTGGTATTAATATTCGTTATTGCGTCAAGCTATAGTTGCAAGCGTTTATGGAATATTCGTACGGAACGCTCGGTGCGCGACTCAAGAGTCGAACTTGCCCGATATTATTTATATTTGTCATATTTGGTATGGAATAAATTTGTAACATTTTTGTTTTGTTTACATCATAAACAACATATTCATACATAGGAGAAGCCTCCGTTATTGTCTTATCGATAACGGAAACTTCTATTATTCTCATGTAGAGACCATGTAGAGATGAAAATATTTCCTTTACTCATTCTAGGCGGTCCGAGGCCGCATGCAGCGCGTTTGCAAGTGCCACGGCATGTCCGGATCTTGCTCGGTGCGAGTTTGCTGGCGACGCCTGCCGCAGCTTCGTGCCGTCGGCGATGCGCTTACCATTCGATATGAAGGGGCCTCACATGTCAAGGTACTTATTTTATATATATTTGTGTGGTTTTGCATATAAGCTCGTTTCTTTAAATAATATTTAAGATCTTCAAACCGTCACGTGTATGTACGCGATTTTCACAACCGATTTTTGGTAAAACACAACACTTTGTTTGATCTATCTTACATTCGCTAAAAAACGATCTTTTCCCAACTTGTTTCTTTGTCGTTGGTTGCTCTACCAGCTTTAGAGTGTTCGTCCATATCTTTAGATTTCTATTGGTTACTCTCTGACTCACTAGGTAGTTAGATACGGTCCAGGTGTTTACTTTCTTATCTTCTTTTTATATCCTGGCCATTAATAAAATGGATAGACCTGTTGGCAATCAATTAATCGATTTATTTCAGGTGGTTGAAAGAAAGAGAGGAAAGAACATCAGGAAACTGCGGCCCCTCCATGCTGATATGAAGAAACCTAACAAGACCGACTTGGTTTATTTAGAAGACTCTCCTGATTATTGCGAACCTAATGACGAGTAAGTTTTGTTTTCATACCATGATTTAAAATATCCTCTTTATAGTAGAGTATTTGTCTTAATTAATAGTCTTTGGAAGTTTCAATGTGTATTTCGTTCCCACAACATATTTTTTTCAAACACACTTTTGAGCCTTTTAAAAAAAAAAAAAAAATAAAGCATTTATTCACATTAACAGTACATGTGTAGAATCTTGAAGCAAATCAAATTATGTTGTTCAATATTTTTTGATTTGCAATTTTTAAGTAGTTACACTACTATATATAAACTGAAAATAGATGTCATATACTTCAGAAAAAGTGACCAAACCCTCCGGTGTCCGAGGCCAGATTTGAACTGGCGTCTTCAGCTACAAGCACGTACTGCGTGCAAGCACGTACTGCGCATGCCCTTAGAGTATGGTCAACGGCGCCTAGCCGTTTCAAATTCAGAGATTGCATATACATGAGAAATTTGTCAAGTTCCGCCGTGACCGGGTGGTCTAGTGGTCAGGACGTCAGCCGCGAAAGCTGAAGACGCCAGTTCAAATCTGGCCTCGGACACCGGAGGGTTTGGTCACTTTTTCTGAAGTATATGACATCTATTTTCAGTACATGTGTAGTTTTATACAACCTCCGCCAAACCGTATAACGGTTTGTTGGCAGAAATAGGCTCCCTTTTATTATGTTACTGTTATACATAAATTGCTCATGAACTTATTTAAATTACATTTAATAATACAAACTATTTAAGTAGGTACTAACTTTAAACAATAGAAAAATAAAAATGTAAGCTCAACAAGAGAATACTAACTTAAGACTAATTGATTTTCAAATTGCTTTAACATAAGCTTTTTTAATTTTGATTTAAATACACTTTTGCTGGTGCTTTTCTTAATAGGCAAAGGTATATCGTTATAAATTTTGGGAACAAGATAAAGTCTGGTCCTCTCACCATAATAATTGACTACTCTAGGTACAATCAAGGCTTCATTAGCTAATTTTCTACGCAACAGTGGATTCGTCACAGGGACTTTAAACACACTAGACCCATATTGTTCTAACGCGAGCTGGAACGATACTCTCTCAGAGACCGGCAACATATTACAGTTAAGAAATAATTTATTGTAATCGTCCCTACAGATTTGTTTTGTCTTAATATCCACTAAAGCTTTCATAAACCTAATCTGTAAGTGCTTAATTTTATCAAGATAGGTTTTAAATGTTCTACCGTACGTGCCGTTTCAAATAGACTTAAGTGTTGCTGTGTATTTATGTGTGGTAGTATTGTTTTCAATAAATTATTGTAAATAGGACACGAGGAAGAAATGAATATATGACCAATTCGCAAGTGAGCCAAAGAAAATATTGCCGACTTAATTGTCTTCAAGAGAGTAGGGTGAGCTGTTACCTCCTAACGCTGTCCAGGCTTTTGCAATGGTTTGCTGGAATTAAAGGTGGATTTAGCAACGTTTCCCAAGAAATGACACTACCCTTAAGTTTCCACATCCAACCTAGAGTATTTAGACCTTAGAAGGACTGTTGATGATCTGACTCAATGCTCGCTTGTCCTAACTTCCAGGCTCGGGATCCTCGGCACGCGCGGCCGCTCGTGCAACCGGACGTCGGCCGGGCTGGACGGCTGCCGGCTGCTGTGCTGCGGGCGCGGCTACCAGACGCGCGTGCGCGACCACGAGGAGAAGTGCCGCTGCCGCTTCGTGTGGTGCTGCCGCGTGCACTGCGAGCTGTGCCGGTACAAGCGGGACCATCACGTCTGCAATTAATTATTGCAATAGCCAACAGAGAACTAAACGCTGCCATCGGGATCGTATTAGATTCTGACTTGATTTGACATTGAAAATCAGATTAGTTTCAATGGATTAGATGCAATAGGTAAACGTAACTTTTGAAAGTGTTTCAATTATTGAGCCGGTGAAGTGTTGGAGGTTTTATAATTAGTATATTTCCATGGCAGTATCCGAGCACATTTAGAGGCTTTTGAGTCTTAATTATAAAGGTTCTCGTGAGATGTAATATTCAAAATTAACGATGTAAAACGAATGATACAAGCAGGCCATTTCGGTACGAAACTAATTATTACACTTATTTATAGTTTGTACTTTGTCAATCTAATGAGTTTTGCTTCACACCTGAACTGAAAGTCAACCAAGTGAATAAGTTTTGCTAATTCTTTCAGAATATGTACACTTTATATCACAGAAGAAAATTGCGATTATCAACAATTTTCTATTGGAAAACTATCTACTATTGGACAATAAAACAATTTTAATTAGTTATGTACATGAGTCTACATTCAGGATTTTTGCCATTTATTAATGAGTATCGTACAATCAATAATTTTATAAAGTTAATATCTGGATATTTGTAGTGACAAATAAAAGTAGGTACCTAACTGACGTAAAGTATTTATTGTCTACTTAACTTTAATAAAATTTGATTCTCTATAATATATCTATTGTGAATGGACTGATTTATTTTAAGCAAATAATGTTTGTTTATTTTATAAATTAAGCTTTAAAATTATTTACAGTATTACTTTTAATTTATTTTACTTTAGGATTATACTTGTAAAAAGTTGTAAATATGTTTTGTTACTAAATATAGAGGTAACTTAGGACCTGCCAGTACTTTAATAATAATTGATTACCCATTTTAATTTTACAAAATTGTAAATATTAATTCTAAGCGTCATCGTATTTTTACGTAAATAATAATGATTAATTTTATTTTCTACCTCATGATCGAAATATTTTTTCGAGCCATTAAATCCTAATCTAGTAGCGATACTTTGTTTCGCTTTTAGGAAATTCGTAACTATTGTGTACATATAACGTAATGAGTATAAGGTAGTGTTAATAATTTATTATACTTTAATTAAACTATACTGTCTCAGAATTTACGGTAATAAGCGATAGTTCTTCATGTTTCTCTTCCAATTAATCTTAATAGTCATTGGTGTTGTTTACTTCATAATTTGTAAATAGGTATTCCATCTGTATGTTTATCTCTTATGTATTTAATATACGATACGTGATATTATATTACTAGTAACTCCGACCTGAAATAATTAATATCAAATTAATAGCTTTTGAAACCAGAACATAATTTAACATGAAAATGGAAAATCGTCTCTCTCAATGTTCAATCTACAGAATAACTTTTATTTCAAACTGAATATACTCGTTCAAGACAACAAAAATACTGGTGATCCGGTGATAATGAACAAATAAGAAAAAAAAATCTCGCAAAAAGAAAAATAGTTTTGTATGGAGGGTTGGCCAACCGGGACGACTTGTCCCACATAAAAAAAAGGTTTTTCGCGCCCAAAAAAATTTTCTCGTACTTTTTCTTGCTCGTAATACGATACCAATTATACCCTTAAACGAATCACGAGTATTTTTGCTACACACTGTATGTATGTGTCATTATTTTGGCATCCATTTGAAGTCGTCGCTTACGACGTACCTACTTTGTATTGACGCATATTAATTTATGGGTAACTTTACGTGCTTAAAATCGCTAGAACACCTGTCATCAAGAAGAGGCATATTTACCTGACCATTTTTCTGAGCCACTTTGTTGAATAAACAAGCCAATAAATATAATAAAACAGGAGAAAATGCCATGCCTTATGAAAATATACGATGACTTGAATGACTCCAAATTAAATAGGCAGTTATCTGCCGTTAGTAATAAGCTAACGAAAGGGCATAGATTTATAATTTAACTCTAACCTTTAGAAGTATAAAACAATGAATGCAAAGACTCGACGTAACCATTTGTATACATTTTATCCGCAATTTGGTAGGCGAATAGTTACTATTTGATGTAAATGGCGTAAAATAAATGTATTAGAAAAGTTTGCTCATCGTTTTATTAATTAAATTATTTAGTAATAACTGCCCGGTATGAGAAACTTTATATTTGACGTTTTCTTACTACGAGTATTGAGTATAAAATAGTAAACCTACGTAAGAATTTGGGAAATATTAATCGTTACTGTCACTGTTTCTGGCCTGACTGGTGTCATCGCCGGGGCGTCAACTAGGGGGTCTCGGGTTCACTAGGTTACCCAAACCTAAGATTTTACTAAAATTACTGATAACTGATTCTTCAATTAAGAGAAAAAACTGGGCTTGTGGCCTTAGGTGAAAACCGATTTCGAATTTATTTGCTGTTTTTATCATAAAAGTAAAATTTAAGTAGGTCAGAGTATCAACCCTACCACGACACAAAATGATTATTAAACTTACTTAACTTTACTACTTTGTTACATGAATAATATACGTACCTATACTCAATTACTCGCACCCAATTACCCGAACTAAACCCATAAGCGTCTGACTTAGACAGACTGACATCAAGTTAACAGAATAAGTGATTAAAGAAGTGATTTAGTTAGTTACAAAACCCTAAAAACGCAAGTGGAAGAAGTTGTTATGACGTCAACCACAGTTAGTTATCATGTAGTGCAAGTTGAAGAAGTTGTTATGACGTCAACCACATAGTTAGTTATCATGTAGTGCAAGTGGAAGAAGTTGTTATGACGTCAACCACATAGTTAGTTACCATGTAGTGCAAGTGGAAGAAGTTGTTATGACGTCAACACCATAAATAGTTAGTTATCATGTAGTTGACCTAATCTCATAAATGAGTCAAAACGATAAGTTCTGTTTGCAAATTTATTTTCTGAAACTTGCATCTATCAATAGTAATATCAGGGCAAAATCATCTATATTGCGATTGAAATAAGATTACATTTCTATCAAATATTTCTTTCGTTACGATTTTCGCAAAATATACTCACAAAAATCCCCGATATGATAAGATAAAACCAAAATCGCGGTTTGTTAATTGCAAATAATTTCGCAAATATCGATTAGTAATATAAATTGATGACTTACAAGATAAATTTAGTATTGTGTAACGAGGTGCGCCGAAATGAAGTGGTTGCAAATTGGTCTTTGCGTGCTGTTCGTGGCCGCTGCAGTTTCTTCTGATGGTTCAGATGAAGACGAATATGCACTGCCTTTGGCAGAACCTTGCGATGAGGAATTATGCAAGCTTCCTGACTGTAGGTGTTCAAGTACCAATATTCCTGGAGGTTTGGCTGCCAGAGACACGCCACAGGTAAGTGTTGTTTATTTTTTGCAGGTCGCACCATCATTATGGCATGGTAACACGGATCTTTAAATTTTGCACAAATAAGGCCAAGAGCTGACGTAAACCTATGGCCATTTTAGAAGTTTTGTAGATGACTGGGATATTAGTTATCTATTAGGATAAATAATTGACAAGTCATCATCATAGTGGGCTAGTTTTTTTGTTTTTACTAGAACAGTACAGTAATTGAATAATTTCTGATTTCTGACATCGTATTCGTTACTTTTGCCGATTGCTCAAGATCACAAATACCTATATAGTTGTTTAATATTTCTAGCGTTAAGGTATAATCTATTTTATTTTTATCGTTTTACTAATTTTACATCTTCAATATGGTAGTCACCAAATGGAATTGTTGAGCCACTTGCCATTGTTCGTAATTTGACTGTGTAATGATTGACCGATGTTAGCTGACATTGATAGACATAGGTACACAGCAAAATTATGAACAATGGCTAGTGGCTCAACATTCCCGTGTGGTGACTGTACGAAATGACAATCATTTTTGTTTCAGTTTGTAATGTTGACATTCGACGACGGTGTCAACATCATAAACATAGACACATATCGCGATATCATGTACAACCGCAAGAACCGCAACGGCTGCTCCGGTGGAACCACCTTTTTCATTAACCATGAATACACTAACTACGAGCTGGTAAACGAGCTCTACAATCAAGGTTTTGAGATCGCTCTGCACTCTATAAGCCATCAGACTCCCCAGACCTACTGGGCTCAAGCTACCTATGAAGACATGCAAAGAGAGTTTGGAGACCAGAAGCTTCAAATGTCTCATTTCGCGAACATTCCTATCGATGAGATTAAAGGTGCGAAATTTAGTATCATACTTAAGAAATATATTTATAGCAAAGCGTTTTGACCGTTGTGACGTGACCATTTTGAACGTTACGGGACCTAGAATCTTTGTATACGGTTAAGTACCTAGGTACAAATTGAGTTATTACCATATTTACTGCCTGATTGTAGAAATGATAAGGATGGAATGATTGCGACTTCGATTGTGGCTTTTGTGCCAGATCTTAAGTTACACTTTTAGAATGAATGCTATTTCAGAAAGTATCCGAAAATTAATAGAGAATTTTATATTCCAGGCATTCGCATCCCCTTCCTTCAACTGTCTGGCAACGCATCCTTCCAAATGATGGCTGATAACAACCTAGTTTACGACAGCACTTGGCCTACCATTAACTCCGTGGACCCCGGTCTTTGGCCGTACACCCTGAACTACGAATCCACTCAGGACTGCGTTATTCTCCCGTGCCCCACTGCTTCCATTCCTGGTGTCTGGGTGTTCCCGATGGTCAGCTGGCTGGATTTAGGAGGCATCCCTTGCTCTATGGTTGATTCATGCTTTCACGAGAATATGTAAGTAGGGCAGATGCCCCAGTTTTGGCCACTTTAAGGTGAGTTTGTCCATTCGGACGTCCGTCATTTTGTGTCAATAAGGAACGACGCAGACGCTGGTTCGATCCCAGCCCTGGGCACCGGAGGCCTAGGTCACTTTTTCCTTTGTATATGACATCTATATAAGTTTTTGTCAATAAGGAAGTTATAAATATGACACTATTTATGTACTGAAAATATATTACTATGTTTATATGAATCTCCGCTGTTTAGATTCCGAAATTAGATCTATTTTTTTTCTTTAATGAAATATCAGAAAGGGGCCCTGGAACCAGTTTTGGCCACTTTTTTCCATGTCTCCTGACAACCGATACATGACAGATGACAGTGTCATCTGTGCTGCCATAATTTTCTTTTATAACAACTATAAACCATAGACTTGTAAATTGTCTATATCTTAATAAAGCCGAAAATGGCCCAAACGGGCACAGTGGCCACAACCGGGGCATCTACCCTAATAACAAATTACATCACAATCACAACAAAGTGAAATTCTGCTTTCATCCTTCTTGGTATATTTTTATGTAAGTATCCAAACACATAGACAATTCAAATTTTATTTGTTAGTAATTACCTACTTTGTGGAGTCTACTTCAGCATACCTATTGCTGAAACACGTAACTAACTTATTGAGCCATACAAATAATTATTTAGTTAGAATTATAATGGTAGTACCTAGTCGTAGTTCTCAATGCACTGGGATCTTTATGTTTTTTTTTAATGCATACACATATAATTCTCAAAGACGGTTTAATCGATTTAGGTTTCTTGTTTCAATTTGATGATAAAAAACTGAAGGAATATTTTTTTTAAAGTTCAACTATTTGATAGAGTGCAACTGCAGATGAAGACTATACACTCATGGTTATTGTTTTGTGTAGTCCAGTCATTATTAAAGTTTATGTCAAGTAGATATCTAAGTGATCCCCAACAATATAATAAGACTTCGTCTTTCTGGCTGAACGTGAACTCAATTTTATCGTCAAAATTGTAATTAGGTAAACTCGTCTTTCAGTCCACCCCACAACGACGAAGAGGCTTGGTTCCGGTTCATAGTGGGCAACTTCGAGAGACACTACCTTGGCAACCGCGCGCCCTTCCCCTTTTACATCCACGAGTGGTACATCAGTACGCACGCCGGGGTGCGCAACGCCTTAGTCCGATTCTTGGACATGATCAATAACATGGACGACGTTTTCATGGTGGGTAAATAATTTTAAACTAAAAAGAACCGACTTCACTTAGACTCCACCTTTCCAGAAGGAAATGCCCGAGATACTGTAAAAAATATTTAAATCACTATAGGTGTGCCTCTAATATTTGATCTCCAGGATCCCATCATCAGATCCTGACCTGGTTACAATGGGACCAACTGTGAAATATACACTTTCAAACAAAAAAATATTTTTCCAAATCGGTCCAGCAGTCTTCAAATGATCGGTGAACGTACATAAAAATGTCCCCATATTGTCAAATGCCAATGTTGTGCCCGTCCCAGTCTCTGTTGGGAACTCGGTACTCGAAGTTGTTGACTCGTACATCTACCTAGGACAAGTAGTCCAATTAGATAGGTCCAACTTCGAGAAAGAGGTCAACCGCCGAATCCAACTCGGTTGGGCAGCGTTCGGGAAACTACGTAATGTCTTTTCGTCCGACATACCTCAGTGCCTCAAGACAAAAGTCTTTAATCAATGTGTTCCTGTCTAGCCGCCGCCAGCAATGAAAAACACAAATATACATTGTATTATCCCGTTTCTAATAGTAATTATAATGTCGAAGACAATGTTAGATTAAGTTAAGTAAGTCATGCTAGAGGGTGAGATTAATCTTTACTAGATAGCATACTAAGCCATTGTGACAGGAGATGAAATCCCTAAGAAATTCTTTGTCCCAAAAGTTGTAGTGAAAATACAAGTCTATACTACTCTTTGATTATTTCATAGCTGTCAACCACCAAACATGGCGAACAAAATTTGTTCTAGATGTCACATCTAGTAGAATACATAATAATCATAATTTACGTTAAATACTATGTATATGTTCATTTAAAAGGTGCCAGAGTCAAGGGGGCTGCTGGTTTGTTATGAAATACAATTTCCAATCTTTTCGTTAAATGTTTACAGTTCGCAACGTCAGTGTATTAACATCCTGGACGCAACACTATTTTTTAAATTTCAGGTCAATTCCCATGAAGTGATCGACTGGATAAAGAATCCTATTCCAATTGACGAGTACAGACAGCAGCCTTGCAGGTCGTTCGTCCCCACCACTTGCCCTGCCGTTAACTGTGGGCCTTTATCTTCAGCTCATAATGTGTGGGTGAGTACCTAGTATTCAAAATAATGACACTGTAAATTTATAGTGTGTCTAAACATTTTTGCCATAAATAAAGCAGCAGTGAGTTGTGAGCTAAAATAGTTTAGTTTCAAAATTCAGTGAGGGGAATAGACTTTTCAACGGTCTTGTTAAGCTAATTAACAATAAGTAAATTAAATTATTGTGACTGATGGAATAAATTAAAAATTAAATGAGGAATCTAAAAAAAGTTTCAATTATTGTCCCGGATATGACGTTCTAGATTTAGAACTGTACCCTGTGCAATATTGTTATTAACCCTTAAATACATGGTGTACGATGCAGCGTACATTATAAAGAATTAAATATTTATAAAAAATTAGGACTATTAATAATGATATTAAGAGTGATATCATAAGAAAAACTAATGAATTTAATGATTTATTACTGACTAGCTGTGCCCGCGGCTCCGCTCGCGTGGAATTCGGTCTGTGTCAGTAAGCGGCTAATTCACCCCTAATTTCTCTCCCGCTACCCTGGAGGCGGAACTTGAAGTAAAGTTGACAGATGGATACGCTAGAGGACAGTAGTCCTAATAAAATATTTTACAATTACCACTAAATGAAACTACACTCATAAATGAATCCTTTTTTTTATTAAATTTTTTTGGCATGATTTAAACGACATAGAGAGTATAGTAGGTGTATATCGGACGATACAGGACCACTTTTGTTTTTATACGTTTATGTCTACTGCAAATATCATCCAAATCGATCCTCCCGTCAAATCAGTCAAAGCATGAAAGGTAAGAACAGGCGCGGTTGAAATTGGGGGGGGGGGTCACAAATGCAGAATTTTTTTTTCTATTTGAGGGGCACTTGGAGGAGGGAGTTCCATGACCCATGCAAATTTAACTCAATCGAGTGTAGTGGCTACCCCCCCCTCCCTTTTAGACGTTGAATTTTTATAGGCTACGTATAACCTGGCTGGGGATTTTCTGGAATTGGAATTCGTAATCCTTAAGGGGTGATTTCCGGGATAACAATGCAAAAAAAAACCGGCCAAGAGCATCTCGGGCGATGCTCCGTGTAGAGTTTCGTAGATGCTGCCCTGTTACAAAACATCCGTTCAAAAGGTCGTTTATTTGGCGGCGCTTACGTCATTTTACTATTCGGCACTTCCTTTCACTATGCGTTTTTGACTAATAATTCAAAAACGGCTGGACCGATTATATTCAATATAGTTTTTATTGAAAGTTCTTATCAGGCCTCACCAAATTTCAGCTTTCTAGTGCGAACGGTAATTGAGCTAGACCGCGGACAGACGGACGGACATGGCGATATAACTGTCACGTAATAAGGCCTAATTATGTACAGAAGCATACACTGCTTTACCTACACACATATTAAAAATCCATTGAAACCATTAGAATGACCGCCATTACACCGCCATGACCAACATTATTGCGCCGGCGGTCGGGGGGGGCGAATTTTCATTACGTTACCGTAGGTAATGAATTTTCATACGTTTTTACCACACTGTCACAGATAATACACTGATGTTACGTTACTGGTTGCAATAATGTTGGTAATTAATTACATACGGTTCTGAACGCGGAATAGAGGATTTATGATATTAGTGTAGATCAAGATATTTATTCGTCAATGTAAGCACATTACAATGCACTAATGAACGTCAGAGAAAAATAAAATACGTGAGTGTCGTGGAAAGTATGTGAATCGAGTGCGATTGGGAACGAAGTTATGTTATTTAATTTTATTTCATTTTGACTTTTTCGTAAATTTTGTGGTTTTAATTTTGCATTTTTTTGAAATTTTAGAAATTTTGGATGATTTGGAAATTTTGGAAATTTTGGTAATTTTGGAAATCTTGGAAATCTTGGAAATTTTGGAAATTTTGGAAATTTTGGAAATTTTGGAAATTTTGGTATTTTGGAAATTTTTGAAATTTTGAAATTTTTGACATTTTCGACATTTTTAAAATTCTCGACTTTTAAGGTTCTCGACTTTTTTCACTTTTATCACTTTTTCACTTCTCAATTTCACTACACTTCACTTCACTTTATTCTATTTTATATATTTTTTATTCCATTCCATTTTACATGTTTCTCAATCGTATGGGTGTCGCGTTTTCGTGACGTGACGCTTTTTCGTGACTGTCACGTGACTTTTTTTCGCCTTGGCCGGATCCGCGAACCCTCCGATAAGGAACTTCGTTCCAAAACTACCACCGGTTCTAACCCTACACCTCTGGCCCAAGAAGTATTATGACCGAAAAGAAATTCGACGGGACTTATTTTTTTCAAAACAGTAATACATTATTAGATCTTAAAGATACAAAATAAGGCGTAGTTCTTCAAGAAGACATATCAAAACAGGTTGAGAGACAGATAATGTACCTATTGTTTCATTATAAAGAAAAATAAATCCTAATCTGACTGCTTCACAAAACGTTTGATATGTTTATCTACACTCACATTGTAAGTTCTCTAAAACGTGTTCGAAAACGGTAGGCAATGCTATTACCACAACTGATTTTACTATGATAAGCTTTTTATCTGTATCAGTAACGTAATTTTAACTTTACACGCTCAAATATTGATGTGTTATGAGTTTTGATAACATAATGTACACCTGCACGCTCCCGCGCGGCCGCCGATACGCGCCCGCGCGACCGCCGGCACAATCGAGTTGGCCATGGCGGTGCAATGGCGGCCATTCTATGGTTTCCGAATAATACATTTAGGATAAATAATATGAGTGTAGATAAATCAGTGTATGCAACTGTACGTAATTAGGCCTTAAAACACTCGTGTGATCTTATTAAGAAAACCACACTCATGTTTTAAGGACCCTTATTACGTAAGTTACATAAACTACTATTTCCTGCCTAAACGGTGTCCTATAAATGTTAGATGATTTTGTAGTAGTTTTTTGGTTTGGGCCATGCATCTTTGTACGTCAGTCATATATAGTCCTCGAACCTGCAAAACCCTTTGACATTCATGACATTTTCAAATATTTCTTAAGAGCGGGTAAAGGTAAATTTAAAGCATCGACGGGTAACAGGCGTCACTTCCATTCTTTTTTTAAATTTTTTGGACCTACGGTTCGAAAGTAAGAGGGGGGGGGGGGGGGGGGTAGGGTTTTGAAAAAGAAACTATCCTTTGTCATTTCTCGAGACCCATACTATCTCTATACCAATTTTCATCTAAATCAGTTCAGCGGTAAAAAATTCCTCATACCACCTTCCAACCCCCTTTTCACCCCCACAAGGGTTTGAAAACTATCCTTTGACGTTTCTCGAGACTCAAATTATCTCCATACTCATTTCTATCTAAATCGTTTCAGCGGTTAAAAATTCTCCATACAAACTTTCAACCCCATTTTCACCCCCACCAGGGTTGATTTTCGGGATTAAAACTATATATTATCCTTTACCAGGACTCAAACTATATCTATACAAAATTTCATCAAAATCCGTTTAGCCGTTTTCACGTGATGCGCGGTCAAATAAACAGACAAACAGATAAACAGATAACAGATAAACAGATAAACAGACAAACAGATAAACAGACAAAAATTCTAAAAATTGTTGGAACGTGTTCTGTTATCGATTCTAAGTATCCCCAGCCAACTTTTTTTCGATTATCTTCCATGTACAGACTTTCGACCCTCTTCAGCTTTATTATATGTATAGATTTGTTGGCATAACTGTATTTAAAAAAAGTTATAAGTGTTTATAAGCAAGATGGCGGCAATTTAGAAAAAGTTAGATTATGAAGGTTTTCGTTTAGTGTGTTTGGCGGTTTTTATCTAAGTAAGTAATTACTTTTTTTTTAAATTTTGTAACTCATATCATACCGATTTTACGTTTACTAAATTTAATAAAGTTCTCAGTCTAAAAGTAAACAATATTTGCGTCTTTGTTCATGTACGATGTAGCTTACATTATGCATTCTCAGCACTTTTACAATACTATTAGCAGTATTGAAATTACTCTTGCTGAGTAATTTAACTCGTACATGATTTTGATGTTATTAGTTAAGTTATTTTATTTCATATCTTTTACTAGCCTTTTCCCGCGGCTTCGCCCGCGTACTATAAGTACACAAAAAGAATACGATACCCATGTTGATTTTCAGACTTTGTGACCACATTTGCCCCTTTTAGGGGTTGAATTTTCAAAAAAACCTGAAACACGTGTTTACTCATTTATCGTTAGGAATACTCCTGTGAAGTTTCGAATAAAATAGTCTAACAAATCTTGATTCGCCATACAAATTTTGGACGCCCATTTTACCCCCTTAGGGGGTGAATTTTGAATAATCCTTTCCTAGTGCATCCCTAGACCTTATAAGGAACCTATGTGCCAAATTTGGAATCTCTATAACCAGCGGTTTGGGCTGTGCGTTGATATGTCAGTCAGTCAGTCAATCAGTCAGTCAGTTTCTTCTTTTATATATTTAGATGAATTAGATATACAATTAAAGGAAGGTATTGTGAGGAATTTATCTTCGATTTATTATTATTTGAGATTCCGTAAAGTTAAAAACTTTTTTACTTTTTTTGTGGCTGATCATGATGAAGTTAAAAAAAAACATTAGCTAGCTATGTTTCGGCTCGAAGCTGCCGAGACTATGTGAACTCTGTAAGAACTTGACCGAAAAAGAGGCAGACCGGGGACAAATTACTGCACAAGATCAGCCAGTCGTCAAGAAAAGAAAATTGCAAGTGGCACCATCGAAAAACGTAAGACTCGATCAAGTTGGCCATTGGCGGTCTTTTGGCGAAATAAGCAAGAGATGTAAAATGCCACAATGCTCAAGCGTCACTCGAACTACTTGTCAGGAATGTAGGGTGTCTCTGTGTTATAATACTTATAATAAAATAAAAAACTGCTTTGTAGATTATCATTTTTAATATAAATATAAATTAGTTAACAAAATTGTGTTTCTTTATAGAGTGTGTTATGTCTTTAATAGGGTGTTACCCTTTTTCGTCGATAACGGGGTTATTGTGGCTATAGTATTATTTTACGCCGACTTCTTTCGATGCTCTACCACCTCGTGACGGAAATGGCGTAATATTATAGTAAGTTAGTGTTAATTACGTGTATTACAAGCATATATTTTCGAAAATGTTTAATTCGTACCTAAAAATATTTTGTACTTCAGATCTTTCATACGTCGTATATGTATCGACATTTTGTTTAGTAGTACAAATTTCACCCAAAATATGTCCATAGATGTTTTTAATATTTTTCTCGTGTTTATTACGCCATTAGACATTTTTATTTAAAAAAAAGAAAGTAAAAAAATCTTGCATTTAAGGGTTAAGAAAGTGAAAGTAAACCTTAATTAAGCTGTGAATTGAAAAAAAGATGCGTCAACTTTCTCTATGTAACATTTTGAAAGAGTATGGTCAAAGCAAGGGTCAGGGTTCTTCCTTAGTCAGCCACTTCACAGCCTGCTTTATTGATTTACCGCAGCACGTGCGTATCTGAGTTTCTGTAAGCACGTGAGTCGATCGATATCTTTATATCACATAGGTTTAGGTACCCTTTTAGTTAGGAAATTTAATAAACTGATTATTAGTCATTAATGTACATCATCGTTATAGGCGGCGCTAAAACAAAGTAGGCACTCAAACATACTCATGTTTCAAGTATATAGTGCACTAAGACACTTCTATAATTGCATTAACACGTTTAATTTTGAAGATAAAGTAAATTATTTAAAATTAGCAACAATAATCAGAATATTTAAAATTAGCACTTCACATAAAAATGACGATAACGGTATCTATATAAAGATATTTCGCATTCAATAACTTCCTTAGTGGTTAGAATGTAATTAAATTACAAAAATCAGAATATTTTAAATTAGCACTTCACATTAAAATGACGATAACGGTATCTATATAAAGATATTTCACATTCAATAACTTCCTTAGTGGTTAGAATGTAATTAAATTACAATATTCAGAATATTTAATATTAGCACTTCACATAAAAATGACGATGACTGTATCTATATAAGGATATTTCACATTCAATAGTTACCTTAGTATAGTAAACGTCTACTTTCCGCACAAAAGGAAAATAAAAAGGATGGAGTACTAGCAAAACTGGTAAGTACAAATAAAGACTCGGCTGGTAATTTGGCTGCAGGAAAATAATGGATTAATGAGGCGGGTGATATGGACGGTGACAGATGATTCGCTGGCTGAATGTAGCCTAAATTAAAGAGGGTCTTTGTACGCCCGTCAAACGAAGCAATTAGAATTTTAGGAATATTTTAGCAAAACAACAAAAAGAAGCTATTATGGCACAAAAACACTGGATACAAAAAAAGGAATTGGATTTATAGCGTTTTTAAAAAATATATAAATAATATGATATTCTCGAAAGACAGGATGGCTAAATCTGTAGTTGAATTTGAATAGAGTTCGTGGGAAAGCGTCCCCTTTGGTTTAGGCGGACCCAACAGCTCGCTGAACTCTCTTTCTCACTTGGAGAGCCCGCTGGATGCGGGCTCTAATTCTCCGACGACGGTGAAGAATCACGCGGAACACGCGGCGGTTGCAGACCGTCTCGCCGGTCCGGCACCCACAAGCGCCTTCCGGAGTCCTTCCGGCTCAGGCGGTCCCACTGGTGGCCTTTTTGTCCGGCAACGTATTTGGTTTTTAAAAAGAATTTGTATTTAATTCAATAATGTATTAGCACTTGCTATATAATGTTTGAACGCAAAGATCTAGAGAAATAGATCGCACTTCAACACGTTGCAACTAAGCAAATTATAGCAAAACCCTCAGACTAAATCAGAATATGTTTTTTTCTTTAAAAATCTCCTCGTCCATCTGATACACTCCATCAAAATCAACTTTTCCCTTTTTTTTTGACAATCTGGAATACCTCGAAAATTCATATTCAAAATTAGCGCGAATATTATCTCAATTTATAACTGCCAGTCGTGTATCTCAAAATGCGGACTGATATAAGCGCCATCTACCTGCAATGCCGTGAATCACAATGTACTCTTTTTTATATACCAACCGCAACCTAGCCTTAGACCTCCCTTAGACACAGAAGTTCTAAAGAAAGTTGACAGATGTCGTACGATAAACGTAGCGTCATGCTACAGCATCTCCCTACCAAACAAACAAACAAACAAACAACAACACAAGAAAACACAAGAAAACTAACCCCAAGCAACAAAAAAAACAACTTAATGCTAAGGCCAAAAAAAGGTACAACAAGAGAACCCTAAACGAATTCCAAAAAAAACAAAACCAACCAGTTATTAACATTACCCCTAAAGACTAACCTAATAGATTAACAAGATGACAAAACGCCAACCAACGCGTCACGCGGTCCAAGACGTGACGGCCGGGATAGGACAGAAACTGCACCTGGCCACAGATCTTAATCCCTCACATCGAGTCATCAAATTATACAACCAGGCTATCATAGACCGGGAAAGATAAACGAAGCCTTAAGCACCAACGGTAAAAAAAAAGGTCAAATCTGGAAAAAGGAGCAAGGAAACGCTCAAACGAAAACAAAAAAAACGATGAGAAACGAATCAAGCAAGGATTACCAATAAGGGAAGGGCGGACTAAAGCGCATTTTAGAATTTTGAGAAAACTGAACGGGCCGAAAGAAGAAACTATTTCAAGATATCTTTAATATGATAGGTACCGACGTGCTCGGAATCGGTATCAGCCAGTACATATACCTGTGGAGACACCCGTCTAACCACACGGCACCGAACGAAACGTGGAGCGAATTTACCGCCTCGAAAAGGATCAGCGGAGCCACGCTGGAAATTCCGGCGCCAAACGATTTGATCACCAACGATTCTTGGCGAAGAACGGTTCGTGTTGAACTTGGCGGCGTTACGATGAAAGGCCAAAGCCATCGAATCAGAAACTTTATCGTACACCTCACGAAGCATCTGAAGATTCGAAGCGCGTTCCATCCGGCTGAGTCCCACATCTTGGTCCACAACCTGATTCTCAACACGTTCACGAATCATTGACAACTCGCGGCCGTACATCAAAAAATTCGGTGTATAAGCAGTAGTCAAATTTATACAAGAGTTTAAATAAAGAGCGACCCGATGTAAATGACCCGACCAACTGCGTCGGTCATTTTCGACTAAAATGCTCAAAGTAGTAATCACGACCTGGTTATATCTCTCCACAACATTCGCTTGTGGCGAATAATATGGGGTATAACACGGACCTGGAATATTATAGCTCGCCAGGAAATCTAGAAATTGACGACTATGAAAAACTGTAGCGTTGTCACAGAGAATGTTAGTAGGAACACCGTACCGCAAAATAATCTCCGACTCTAATGCCATCGATATTGACCTCGCATTCACCAACTTCAAAGGGACCAACCAAACAAATTTGGTAAAAACGTCAACCAAAGTCAAAATATAACGACAACCATTACGGCTAACCGGTAAAGGACCAATTAAGTCAATGGAAAGAAGATCCATTGGAGCCGCAACACGACGAGGAAATAAGCGAAGTCCACGAGGTTGTGAATTTGCAATTTTATAAGACTTGCAAATCTGACATTCGGAAAGGAACCTTGTAACATCACGGTACTTATTCGGCCAGTAGTATAAGTCACGAGCTTTTAAATACGTTTTCATAACACCAGGATGAACGTTGGGAAATCCATTATGAATTTCAGAAACCGCCTCTCTAGTCCTTGAAGCAGGAAGAACTATACGCCACGGATTAGGTGCTAAAGGGTTTTCGATAGATACCCTGCGCATTAAGACACCATCCCGAAGAGCAAATGCAGTAAACATTTGAGGATTGTCCAAAACCCCCTGGTAAATTCGTTCATACCAAGGATCTCCAGAAGGATCCATGCCACGCGCGAATGAGATAAGCCCAACTTGAGCGCGGGACAAGGCGTCAGGAACAACATTAAGGACACCTTTTTTTATGTTCAATCTCAAAGTTATATTGGGAAATCAAAGTTGCCCAACGAGCCAAGCGCCCGGTAGGATTATCAAGGGTGATCAACCATTTAAGAGCAATATGGTCAGTAATGATCTTAAACCTCATTCCATCGAGATACCCGCGGAAATGCTTTAAGGAATCAACAACAGCGAGAAGCTCATGTTTGGTTGTCCCGTATCCACGTTCAGCTTTAGTGAATAAACGAGAATAATAAGCAACTGGATGTTCAACGCCGTCCAACTCTTGAGCCAGGACCGAGCCTAAGCCAACCTGGCTAGCGTCACATTGAAGGATAAAATGTTTCGAAAAATCCGGGCAAGCCATCAACGGAGCGCTCATCAAGGCATCCTTCAATTTAGATAAAAGCTTCACTAGCACTATCGTTCCAATCGATGGGATCACGTCCCTTTCTCTTACCGATAAGTGCCGTCAGAGGAGCAATAATCGAAGAAAAACCATCCACGAAACGGCGATAATACGAACACATACCAATGAAAGCACGTAGAGACTTGGCAGAAGAAGGGGTAGGGTAATCCCTAATAGCTTCTAATTTCTTCGGATCAGTTTGAAGACCACGCTCATTGACGATGTAGCCGAGATACTTCAGTTCAGACTTACAAAACTCGCACTTATCTAAATTAACCGTAAGACCAGCTTCTTTCAACCTATCACGAACCTTACGAATAAGCCGCATATGACTGTCAAAATCACGAGACACCAAAATCAAATCATCAACATAGCCGAAGATAAAATCCTCAGACACAGGGGTATATTCAAAATTGACAATCATGTCAGTAAGCCTCTGCATCTCGGACGCAGCGTTGGTTAAACCAAAAGGGAGACGAACGAACTCAAAGAGGCCCCTTTGGGGTACAATAAAGGCCGTTTTCTCACAACTGGCCTTATCAGCTAAGGGGATTTGCCAAAAGGCGCTCCTAAAATCCAACGAAGTTAGATATTTGGCACCTCGTAGGTTATCAAGGATGTCCTGGACGCGCGGGAGAGGGTATGAATCCCTGATGGTAACGCTGTTCAACTTCCTACTGTCCACGCAAAACCTGACACTACCATCTTTCTTGGTAACCATCACCACTGAGGAAGCCCAGGGTGATCGTGAGGGACGAATGACGCCTGACTCTAACATCTTGTCGATCTCTTCGTTGAGAATCTTGAGCTTGACTGGAGATAAGGGATAGTAACGTTGGCGTATGGGCGAACCAACAGTCTCAATCTTATGCGAAAGCCACGAAGTACAACCTAATCCTGCTTTATCAGAATAAATCTCCTCACATTCAATAACTTCCTTAGTGGTTAGAATGTAATTAAATTACAATAATCAGAATATTTAATATTAGCACTTCACATAAAAATGACGATAACTGTATCTATATAAGGATATTTCACATTCAATAGTTACCTTAGTATCGTAAACGTCTACTTTCCGCACAAAAGAAAAATAAAAAGGATGGAGTACTAGCAAAACTGGTAAGTACAAATAAAGACGCGGCTGGTAATTTGGCTGCAGGAAAATAATGGATTAATGAGGCGGGTGATATGGATGGTGACAGATGATTCGCTGGCTGAACGTAGCCTAAATTAGAGACGAACTAAATTAGAACGTAGCCTAAGTTAGATATTTGGCACCTCGTAGGTTATCAAGGATGTCCTGGACGCGCGGGAGAGGGTATGAATCCCTGATGGTAACGCTGTTCAACTTCCTACTGTCCACGAAAAACCTGACACTACCATCTTTCTTGGTAACCATCACCACTGAGGAAGCCCAGGGTGATCGTGAGGGACGAATGACGCCTGACTCTAACATCTTGTCGATCTCTTCGTTGAGAATCTTGAGCTTGACTGGAGATAAGGGATAGTAACGTTGGCGTATGGGCGAACCAACAGTCTCAATCTTATGCGAAAGCCACGAAGTACAACCTAATCCTGCTTTATCAGAAGAAATCTCCTCACATTCAATAACTTCCTTAGTGGTTAGAATGTAATTAAATTACAATAATCAGAATATTTAATATTAGCACTTCACATAAAAATGACGATAACTGTATCTATATAAGGATATTTCACATTCAATAGTTACCTTAGTATCGTAAACGTCTACTTTCCGCACAAAAGAAAAATAAAAAGGATGGAGTACTAGAAAAACTGGTAAGTACAAATAAAGACTCGGCTGGTAATTTGGCTGCAGGAAAATAATGGATTAATGAGGCGGGTGATATGGATGGTGACAGATGATTCGCTGGCTGAACGTAGCCTAAATTAAAGAGCCAGGTCTTTGTGCGCCCGTCAAACGAGGCAATTAGAATTTTATGAATATTTTAGCAAAACAACAAAAAAAAGCTATTATGATTGCATTAACACATTTAATTTTGAAGATAAAGTAAATTATTTAAAATTAGCAACAATAATCAGAATATTTAAAATTAGCACTTCACATAAAAATGACGATAACGGTATCTATATAAAGATATTTCGCATTCAATAACTTCCTTATTGGTTAGAATGTAATTAAATTACAATAATCAGAATATTTAATATTAGCACTTCACATAAAAATGACGATAACTGTATCTATATAAGGATATTTCACATTCAATAGCTACCTTAGTATCGTAAACGTCTACTTTCCGCACAAAAGGAAAATAAAAAGGATGGAGTACTAGCAAAACTGGTAAGTACAAATAAAGACTTGGCTGGTAATTTGACTGCAGGAAAATAATGGATTAATGAGGCGGGTGATATGGATGGTGACAGATGATTCGCTGGCTGAACGTAGCCTAAATTAAAGAGCCAGGTCTTTGTACGCCCGTCAAACGAGGCAATTAGAATTTTAGGAATATTTTAGCAAAACAACAAAAAAAAGCTATTATGGCACAAAACACTGGATACAAAAAAAGGAATCGGATTTATAACGTTTTAAAAAAAAATATAAATAATATGATATTCTCGAAAGACAGGATGGCTAAAGCTGTAGTTGAATTTGAATAGAGTTCGTGGGCAAGCGTCCCCTTTGGTTTAGGCAGACCCAACAGCTCGCTGAACTCTCTTTCTCACTTGGAGAGCCCGCTGGATGCGGGCTCTAATTCTCCGACGACGGTGAAGAATCACGCGGAATACGCGGCGGTTGCAGACCATTTCGCCGGTCCGGCACCCACAAGCGCCTTCCGGAGTCCTTCCGGCTCAGGCGGTCCCACTGGTGGCCTTTTTGTCCGGCAACGTATTTGGTTTTTAAAAAGAATTTGTATTTAATTCAATAATGTATTAGCACTTGCTATATAATGTTTGAACGCAAAGATCTAGAGAAATAGATCGCACTTCAACACGTTGCAACTAAGCAAATTATAGCAAAACCCTCAGACTAAACCAGAATATGTTTTTTTCTTTAAAAATCTCCTCGTCCATCTGACACTCCATCAAAATCAACTTTTCCCTTTTTTTTGACAATCTGGAATACCTCGAAAATTCATATTCAAAATTAGCGCGAATATTATCTCAATTTATAACTGCCAGTCGTGTATCTCAAAATGCGGACTGATATAAGCGCCATCTACCTGCAATGCCGTGAATCACAATGTCCGCTATTTTATATATCAACCGCAACCTAGCCTTAGACCTCCCTTAGACACAGAAGTTCTAAAGAAAGTCGACAGATGGCGTACGATAAACGTAGCGTCATGCTACAATAGGTACTGTTTTTCAAGTGGATTGTAAATTATATTTAGGTACTTACCTATCTAATGACATGTAAAGTATTTTCATAGTAATCAAGTACACCCTTTGGTCATATAGTAGTACCTTCTTAGGAAGGCGTCATTCTACGCTCAGTTGTCAAGTTCTTCATTAACGCTACTTAAGCTTAAAACAAACAATTTATATGTCATAATTACGTAAAACCTAATATCATTTTTCCTTTTCAGAGCCAATACTGGATGCAAATCTGCAACGTGTGCCCGAACACATACCCCTGGCTAGACAACCCCTTGGGACAGTAAGAGTATACTCGTACCTTCATCACTATCGAAAACAAGAGATGCCATAAAATATATCGTTTTATGCTTTATTTATTGAGTGATTGAGTATTTATTGAAGTATTAAATTATGTAGTAAAATTTCATTGTTTTAATAATTCCGTCCCAGGTTTAAATTACTTTTAGTTAGTAATTGAAAAAAAAACATGGATATTTGAATTTCCATTAATATTTATCTGTTTTAGAATATTTTTTTAAGTATTACATAGAGAATCACTCTTACTGTTTTCTACACCAGTTCTATACCCTAGAAAAATATTTTATTAATACCCATAGCGTTCTATTCCAATCAATGAGAATATATCCAGAATGAGAGTATAATAATACCAAACATTTATTTAGAAAGGATTGGAGACATACTCCATTAAATAGAGTCACTTCCTTTTACATATATTAAAAGTCAATAAATTAGGTATATAATACAGTAAGAAAACTAAAGTGTTTTAAAAAATCTCTTTTTTCGGTACCCTTTTGTTGTTCTCTCGAAAGCTCATAAAAAAATCACTCCAAACAACAACAGATGCTAAGCTGTCCACAAAATTATGGCAAACAGCCCTATTTATGACAACGGGTAGTATATCAATATGCTAAAGCCTTAGAAGAAACAATTTCTGTATGGACCACCCCCCAAGAAGGGGTGTGAACGGTGAGAAAAATCGTAGGATTAAGACGGGATACTAATTCAGAATATATCATAGTGATCTAACTCCTTTTCATATATAGGATTGATCCCAATATATTACCAAATACCTTTGATATTTGCTTTTACTTTTTGATAACATATCAGAATTAGGTACATACTTTAATGAAATAAAAAAAGTAATTGACGTAGGTATATAACTATATCTCACTATTATTAACGAAAAATAATTTTATCTACACCAATATCATAAATCCTCTATTCCGCGTTCGGAAACCGCATGTAATTAGTAATTACCACCATTATTGCAACCAGTAACGTAACATAAGTCAATCGATGTAACTAGCGAAATCGTGCTAAGTTTCTTAAAGCGCCTAGATAAAACTAAGGGACCTGGTTGTGACGGCGTTCCACCTAGGTATCTTTTTATCCTCTTGTGCTGAAAGCCTTGCATGCCCACTAACCATTCTCTTTCAACATTCATTAAAAGACTGTATTTTCCCCTCCATCTGGAAAAAGGATTTAATTCCTATTTATAAAAAGGGCTCAAAGTCCAACATTGAGAACTATCGCCTATCTCCATCCTCAACATCATAGGTCCCCTTGTGTGTTGCGGGATCTCTGATAAACAGCACGGTTTTTCAAAGAGACGTTCTACAGTCTCGAACCCAGCTTGCTTCACGATTCATGTCTTAACAGAAATGGAGGGTGGCGGTCACGTTGACGTCATTAATACAGACTTTGAAAAAGCTTTTGATCGTGTCAACCACGCTATACTTCTCACGAAGCTTGAAGCACTAGGTATCCATGGAGACCTGCTCAGATGGGTCAAATCATACCTCACTAATCGTTCCCAAGCTGTAATTCTTGGCGGCTTCAGGTCTAATTACATCGATATCCCCTCTAGCGTACCCCAAGGCTCCCATCTTGGTCCTCTCTTTTATAATGCTTACATATACGACATAAGTACGTGTTTTGTCACCCCACGCCATTTTTGTTATGTGCAGATGATAAAAAAGTTTTCATGCGTGTTAAATCTTCAGCGGACTGCGAACTCCTGCAATATGATCTCAATAACCTAGTCGAGTATCACTCCCGTAATATGATAACAATTAGTGTCACTAAGTGTCAGTGTATAAGTTTTACTCGAAGTCCCAAGCCAATCAATTACTCGTACCACTTCAATGGAGTAGCGGTGAACAGAGTCGATGTTGTGCGTGACCTGGGTGTAATTCTAGATTCCAATGACAATGATAAATCACGTTGACTCCATTGTTAACAGATCATATCGCAGTCTAGGCTTCGTCATGAGGACCTGTAAACCTTTCCAAAGCCTGGCATGTCTGAAAGTCGTATATTATGCATATGTGAGATCCATCCTTGAATATGCATCACCTATCTGGTCAGTTTACTACGCTGTTTATAAAGACCGCATCGAATAAATCCAAAAAAAATTTGTAGCTCATTTAAATCTTAAATTTAAGAAAACATCTGCTGGGTACAAAGGTAATTGCCGGGAATATAACCTTTCACTTGAGGATAGGCGCAAATTGGCTGATATGAGTCTACTTTTCGATATAATTAGAAATCGTTTGGACTGCCCTGAACTATTATCTGGCCTATTGTTACGTGCTCCAAGACGTCGTACTCGGCACACAACCTTGTTTCATGTTCCTTTCCACCCAACTCATTATGGTTCTAACGCCGTGTTATCACGGATACCTCACTTATATAATACCGAATTCTGCGCTGTTGATCTTTTTGTAGGGTCTAAATATACATTTAAAAATATATAAATTCCATTCTGTTGAGCAAAAACGAAACTTAAAACAAACAAGGCTATTTTCTTTCTTTTTTTTAACTTTTCTTTCTTTCTTTTTTTAAATTATTTTACTACGTAATTAACATTTATCTTTAATCTCAGTACTTATCTACTGTTAATAACTCGTTCGTTAAGTACATTATATGTATTCTCATATATCTTATTACAATTTACAATTTATTAGAATTTTTCTGAGTATTTAAGTATATCATAACCTTCTCAAGCTATGTGTTTCTGGGTGCCTGGGAAGTGCAAATAGTTTATACTCCCGGAGCATAATATAGGGTAGTTTTTATTCTGCTTTTTAAAAATATAATTCTCATAAAGTGGTCACAGATGGCGCAGTATAGGTACCCAGAATACTGTTTACATATTTAGATCTAGACACACGGCAGTGTGTCCGCCAAGTTCGAGCAAAAAAAAAGCGACACACCGGCCGTGGGTTATATTACACGAACCATTTCGCGCCAATTTCGACCACCCTATAACTCAAAACATATTTTATCTACGCATATGAAATTTCGAGTGTCTGTTGACATCCCCTTAATTGTCTAGAATACAAAATTTCATTATTCTACCTATAGCAGTTCTTGAGATATTGACGTCAGAAAATCGCTATTTTGACTATACACTCACTGACTCACTGACTCACTGACTCATCAAAAACCTAGACCACTTCCAATGGTCGTACTGACTTGACATTTGGCATGGAGATAGGTCTTAAGGTCAAAGTAAAGGGAAAAATCTGAAAACGGACAAGTGTGAGTCAGTTTTAAAAATAGCGAAGGTGTAACTTTGTTCTACTATGAAGTCATAATGAACTAAATGGGTCTATCTTCCAATGGTCGTACCGACCTGAAATTTGGCTCGAAGGTTTGTCTTTAGGTCGAAATAAAGTAAAAATCTGAAAACGGCCAAGTGTGAGTCAGTTTCGAAAACAACGAATGTGTAATTTTGTTCTACTATGAGTAGGTATGGAGTGGAAATGAGATAAGACTTATTAAAATTTAGATACATACCAATTTAAGACAATACATGTTTGTCTTAAAGACAAGAACAATAAAATTGTTCACCACTCTGTGTGTGTCTGTTGCGGGAACCGAACCCACGATTTACGAAGTACAAAGCAGGTCACTAGGTACACTAGGTGCGCTAAATCAGTCAAACAAAAATGAAAAGACTATTTTTTCTCGCATAGTCTAAATAATTTCTAATTTTACAACTAATAAAATCGCAGATTCAAGAACATGGAAATCATATATACTCTAAGATGGAATTATATATACTACTGCCCATCTCACCCTCCGATACGCCACGGGATTAGATGGGATGGTGCACTTCTAGGGCTACATAATAGGCCACCAATTATAATACCTACTGGTAGGTAGGTATTACCAAGTTATTAATTATCTATGTAGGTAGCGTACTTACAAACAGAATAAAGTACGTTATTGATGTATGTAATTATATGTAAGTAGGTACATTTTATAGGTTATATAGGGTAGGGTAGGGTAGGGGTTTTATAGGGTAGGAGCCAGTTTATTTGTAAAAATCACCTATAAATAAATAGTAAAATAGGATTTATCATAGATTATAGGTACTCGCGCTGCCCGATCGATCCCGAAATCCCGATATATGTATGTATACTAGATAAAAATTCCGTTCCCCGCCTCGCGCACCCTCCGTCGCTGCCTACACTCGTCCGCCGCGCTCGCGCCGTCCGCCAGCTCATGCCATCCGTTCGCCCGCTCATGCCGCCGGGGGGATGCGTACGCGCGGGAGGCGGGGAGTCGACGAACCAAAGCGTTCGGCAGCCGCGCGTCATACGCGAGACATTTCCTAAAGCAAAAGTGATAAAAATATAATAAAGAACCTACACCTAACAAAAATAAATGAAATCCCATGAAAAACATAAATGTGAAAGGCTGCCAAGTTCGATACTATGGGAATGCTTCGCCTATAAAAGAAGTGAGATCTGAATAAGTACCAAGTTCCATAAAAATACCTCAAATCATAAATAGTTATAGGAATGCACACTTGATTTCCAGCAGTTTTTAAGGTACATTTTGAATAAGTATCACGTTACATAGAAATACCTAAAATTATAATAGTCAGAGAAACGCACACCGGTTTTTTTAGCAGTTTCCTGATAACATTATTATTTTCAGTACTTTTTAATGATGTAACTTGGCAAGTTTTAATAGAAAATTATATACTTGACACATTGCAGTCCAAAGGTGTCGATTCATTGCATTGAAAAGGTGTGTGGTGTGTGAAAACTTGCCAAGTAACATCATTAAAAAGTACTGAAAAAAATAAATGTTATCAGGAAACTGCTAAAAAAACCGGTGTGCGTTTCTCTGACTATTATATATACTACTGTAATCACAAAATAATCAAAGAAACCTTAATGTTATTTTTAAAGACCTATCGATTGATGTATCACATGTTGATATTTGGTTAAAAAATTTTTTTTGAAATTTAGTTACATCTATGGGGCGCCCCCCTAAAAGTATTTTTTTTTTCAAATTTAACTACATAACTAAGTAGCGGCATACAAAATTCACCTTACCTGTAAATTTTATTCAGATACGTCGTATAGTTTCCGAGTAAAATGGCTGTGACATACGGACGGACAGACAGACAGACAGACAGACATGACGAATCCATAAGGGTTCCGTTTTTTGCCATTTGGCTACGGAACCCTAAAAAGGATAGTCATGTATCTAGCAATTACTAGCTGCTGCTGCTGCTGAAGCAATTCTCGCTGCGACTTTCCGGGCCTGGGCCTAAGCGGTACTCGGCCTAAGGCTTTCGCAGACGTTGCCGCTCACCTTCGAGCCTCCGGCCCTCAGATTAGCTAAGATTCTTCGCCATTGAGTTTTGTCCGGATTATATCATGTTGCTGCTGCTAGAGAAATTTTCGCTGCGACGCTCCGGGCTTGGGCCTACGCAGTACTCGGCCTAGGGCTTTCGCAGATATTACCACACACCCTCGGGCCTTAAGACACTTCTCCATTGAGATATGTCCGGTCCCTGTCATGGTACTGCTGCTGACCTGGGCCCTATACGGTACTCGGCCTTTGGCTTTCTCAGACGTTGCCGCTCACCCTCGAGCCACGGCCCTCGGATTCGCTAAGACATTTCGCCTTTAAGTTATGCTGTCCGGTTCCTGTCATGATGATGTTGAAGAAGTTCTCGCTGCGCTGTTCCGAGCCTGAACCTTACGCGGTACTAGGCCTTTGACTTTCACATACATTTCCGCAAGGGAAGGATATAATGTATGTTTAATAAAAAATATTTAATCCTTAAATTGGGAAAGCATTTAAAAATCCATGGTTTAAACCTCGGCGGAACGCAACAGACCGAATCGCTTAATTTAATCTAAAGATGTCCTTAAATAATGTTTGTAAACAGTATTCTGGGTACCTTGGGTTTATGAAAATTATGTTTTTAAAATACAGAGAAAAAACTACCCTATATTATGCTCCGGGGTATAAACTGTTACTATACAAAATTTCGTAAAATTCTGTGCAGTAGTTTTTACGTAGTGCGTGGACAAAGTCACAGACAGACAGACAAGAATTTTAATTTTTGAAATGTATGAAATTTAAATTTAATGTATGAAATGTGTCAAACATCTTATATCTAATATCAGAGAGGGATGGTGTAGCATGAATGTGTCAATGAGTGGTGTAGATACATAATTTTCTTCAAAAATTATACAAACATTTTATAGATAATTGATGAAAAAAAACGTTAAAGAGATTAAAAATGTATACACGAAGCCGAGTAAAGACAGAAAAAATATCATATTTTTAGGGTTCCGTACCTCGAAAGAAAAAAACGGAACCCTTATAGGATCACTTTGTTGTCCGTCCGTCCGTCCGTCAAGACCCTTTTTCTCAGGAACGCGTGGAGGTAACGAGCAGAAATTTATATCAAATACTCAGGTCTACTGTCCCTTGGAGCTGTGAAAAAATCAAACTTCTAATAAGCCAACGCAATCAAAAGATACAGCCGTTTATGGCGCAAATTTTCGAAACTCGCAAGGGAATCAAAACCTACAGGGTACTTTCCGTGAACTCAGAATCTTAAAATTTGGTACGAAGCAACGTCTTATAGCACAGATACAGGAAAAATTGAAAAACCGTAAATTTTTACTTACATCATATAATTAAAATATTTTTAATAATTTTAAAGTTCCTACCTTTATATACCTACAGGTTTGTTCGGAACCCTCGGTGCGCGAGTCCAACTCGCATTTGGCTGGTTTTTATTTATTCTCCATACAAATGTGGAACACCTTATGGTGTACTTACGGCTCTTATGGGCAAAATACCAATCGAGACCTTTTTATTAATTTTTCTGGTGTTAAGGCTGCGTTGTCTATTGTCTTTCTGAGGTCACATTTTGCGGCCAGTTGTATAGCACATATACTCGTACACCTCATATGCACAGTGCACACCTTTGAATCTCTACTACACCAAAAACTGGTCCCTAAATATCAAATAAATGATATTTCGTACCTAATTTGTCTAGAAGTAAATATTTTATGTTATCTCTTTGGAGTTTGAATACTTACCGGTAAGGGTATGTTACTTGGTCTTGGCTAATTAAAAATATTTACAATTCATTTTTTTATATAAAGCAGAACGTCTGCTAACGACACCACAATGATTGGAAAATAAAGGAAAAGTTGGAAAATCCACTGCCTCAGACGAGACTCGAACTCGTGACTCTGGTATACATGCCCATCGCTCTGACCAACTGATCTACTGAGACTTACCTGATGGCTGTGAATTTATCCACAATATCCTTTAATAAAATATATGGTAGATAAATCCATCAGGTAAAAATATTTACATTATAATCCGGAAATTCTTTTTAGCAAACAAGTTAAACAAGGACTTTTATTTTATGCTTTATTATTACAAAACTGTTAATAAATTAGATTCGTATTATAAAGTTACATGAAATAAAACTTGTAGGTACACCTTTGTTCGGGCCACACTAACGGGAAACGCCGTTGATAATCGTGTTTCATCTCGCTCGTTCATGTGCTAACAATAAAGAGCATCTCTAAATAACGCCATATTTAACGGCGTTTCCCGTTAGTGTCGCCCCAGCAAAGGTGTACCTACAAGTTTTATTTCATGTTTCATTTTATAAACGTGTATTTTAAACACCGTCAAACTCTCTTATCTTTTATTCTTCTTTCTCCTGGAAATAAATCTTCCAGATAAATTAAGCAGATCTTAGTGACCAAGAGGATTCCCCAACCAGGGATACTTGTTTGGACACGCGTTACAAATCTGCATCCAGTATGAACCCTGAAAGAAAAAATAAACATTATTATAGTTGTTGTAGTAGCAGTATTATCGAACGAAAGGAGCGTAAGCGAAGCAAGTTCTTACAAACAACTTCTGGCTAGTGGGACGTCTCGGTAATGGTATACACTCACTTGCCAGAATTTCATTTGCCAGAATTTCATTTGCCATAATAGTCAACAGCCATTATATTGTTTCCCATAGTTACATATGCAATACTATTGTTTACTATATTAATCACGTGCCAGAAACTTTGTTTCCCATAAAATCAATTTCAATAATATCATTTGTCATGATCATTGTAAGCCATAATATCACTAGCCATAATATCATTTGCCATCCAAATTGCTTCCCAGAAAGTAGGTCAGGTTAGGTTAGAACTGTGACCTCCTACAAAATAAAATGGCTACCAGAAAGTAGGTTAGGTTAGGTTAGAACTGTGACCTCCTACAAAATAAAACGGCTACCAGAAAGTAGGTTAGGTTAGGTTAGAACTGTGACCTCCTACAAAATAAAACGGCTACCAGAAAGTAGGTTAGGATAGAACTGTGATCCCCCAAAAAGCGAACGCCTACCAGAATGTAGGTTAGGTTAGAACTGTGATCTCCTTCAAAATAAAACGGCTACCAGAAAGTAGGTTAGGTTAGAACTATGATCCCCTAAAAAGCGAACGGCTACCAGAAAGTAGGTTAGGTTAGGTTAGAACTGTGATCTCCTACAAAATAAAACGGCTACCAGAAAGTAGGTTAGGTTAGAACTGTGATCCCCCAAAAAGCGAACGGTCACCAGAAAGTAGGTTAGGTTAGGTTAGAACTGTGATCTCCTACAAAATAAAACGGCCCCTACATAATAATATGACTAAGTAAATATTTTTAGAGCGCCTACAGGAATATAGTGAGCATTGCATTGTTTGTATGCATGGATTCGCAAAACCATTATTTAGTATGGCGTTTAAATATTCTATTAAATAGTATTATTACAATTAATAATATGGACAACAATACGTATGGCACTCGTACGTTCTGAAATCTAATAATCGGGTAAACAAAGAGTATGTCACATAATTTTTATGGTAAACAAACCATTCGGGCAAATGAAATTCGGGCAAATAAAATTCGGGCATATGAGTATTATTTTATATAATTTTCGGGCAAACAATAGACAACCCTCGGTAATTAGATGGCTTTTTGATTTTGAAAGTTTGTTCCGCGATAACTTTAGTAACGATTTTTTGATCTTCATGAAAGGAGGATGGGCAGATTTGTATGGACTCTGGCCTAGAAACCAATAATGACAAGCCATATATCATTGGAAAGGTTTTTTCATATTCTAAAACTTTTTGTATGGCGGAAAATCTCGAATCGCTGTGTGATAAGATAAGATGAGTGAACTAGAATGACACAAAAAAACATGAAAACGCTTAAAAAACTAAAACATGACACATAATCATCGAGAGTTATAAAACCTTCATAATCTGTAGAGCGATACAAGAACTTAGTATCAAAAAACCTACATATGTAGTACTTAACGTTTCAGCTCAAACTACTTTTATGCCTTGAAGCTTTTATACCTTGCCTTGATGAAGATTTGGGGCTACCTGGCATAGTAAAAGTTTTAGAACTTAGAATAAGCTATCCAGTGACATATCGCTTGACCTTATCGGTCATAGGCCAATTTGCCCACCCTCCTTCGTTGCGGTTGTAGCAATACATTTAACTTGAGTGTTCGTATATGAGAATGATCGATCAAGGGGTTATGGAGCTAAACGGGAAAAAAATCTTCATAGGGGTCTTGTTATATTGGTCTACTCGTTTGCAAGTAAATCGCGAGGTCTGACAATTACAATTTTTCCGACAGTTAAAATAAACCTAAACCACTGACCGTTGACTGGATTAAAGTTGTTGCTGTTTGACTGATTTGAAGACGTATCTGGTCTAAGGTGCACGGGCGAGGATGTGGGGCCTACAAGGTTCAGGTTTCGCTACCTACACTTATTATTTTGTCTTGTCTTACTCACCCATACATTGTGGTCTGAAGTAAGTGGGCCGCAACCACGAGCGGGGCACGAGGCAAGCTGCCAGGTTTTACAGGGCTGCTTCTTGTATTCAGATAGAGGGACGGGATTCTTCACCCAATCAATCACATCAGCTGAATTCACCTGGAATTACCGGAAATAAAATTCTATTAATTTGGACAAGTGGACCATAGACTCCATCAAGATGTGGCAAAAAACGGGGACAGGTGAAATATCTCATTAATACGGTATAAATGGCTAAATGCTAAAACACGGTCCTTTTTATCAAGGCAGAGTTAATAGAGTAAAAGCTGGCCACGTCAGTAATGAGAGCAACACAACCCGTTCAGTTACGTTACTATACTATCCTTATTACTAGATCCTGGTATCTGGCAGCTTTTAATGGGTGGAGGTTAGAGTAATAGACCAGCAAAAATTTTCAATTTGAAAGTAGTTATACCAAAATAAGTAAAAACTGCCGAAGTTGTCTCAGTTATAGAGGACAGAGCCTAAATTCTTATAAAGCACTTCTTACAATTTTTTAACATTAGAATAATAAACATGGAAACAAAAACATTAGGCGAAAAACTATCAATTACATTATATTTGAGCTTACTATGGGCCTAGGTCGATTTGTGTAAGATTGTCCTATAATATTTATATTTATTTATTTATTTTTATTTATACGTCATTTAGCACTACTTTAGCCAACAGATACTTTTGGCAATGATATAATCTAATTATTTATATAATTTCTCATAATATTGCATCAAACCCAGAACTCAGGATTTGTATTCTTGATGTGGTTTCCATTATTTGACCTCCACCACTCGACAGCTGCCAGATGTCCGGAACTAGATATATGTATAGCAAACTAGCTAATAGGGTGTCGTTTGTCTTATTACTGTGTCATTATACTTATTAACGTGGCCAGCTCTCCGTCTATAATGTGAAGGCGAAGAAATCGACAACCACTCTATTTAAACCGACGGCTCCTTATTCCCTAAAAGGTCGAAAAACTCTATTAATGAAAAAAGCTGCATAAAATGCTATTTATAAGATAGTTTGAAGTATTAGTAATACAAAAAAATAATTTTGAACCATGTTTATTATTATTACCTACCCAAAAATACGATTCTTACAAAAAGTGTCCTGTGAAGTGTGATTTAAGTGTCATTTTTAAAAATGCATAGTAATTTGAAATTTACTGCTATAGTAATGTGTTTTTTTTATCGTGATAGAAATATAGTTAAACTTTGCAATGGTAATATTTTTAGGGCAAAATATTCTTAGGGTTTTCGTGGAAAAATTAAATGTAACCGTGTTTTCATCAAAAAACTGGCATATAATCAGAAGGTATTTTGTCGATTATCCAAGATGAATCTTCGATTTTTATTTCCATGGCCGTCTCATACATGATATACTCAATTGAATTTAATTCAAATTGAATAAGAATTTTTACCCTTTTTTGCGTAATCTGAAAATGAACGGTACACCTAACTGGAAAATCCAGAAAGGCCTTCCAAGACAACCAATTTTTTTCATGTTTCATTCGTTAAAATGTAATATTTGCTCCGATGGCCGTCTAGATAAAGAAATTAACTATTATGTGCATCAATAGTTGATTTAAAAAAACTTAGTGTTTTCGCCATAGCCTTCGAAGAAAATGAAGCATTTCGTGAAATTCGCGCGTTTTGGGAATAAGGCCTCTTAAAGATTTCAAAAGGAGGAGGTTCTCAAATCGGTTATATGTTTTTTTAATGTTTCTTATTCCATAAACTCCGTCATGTCTGAAACGATTTTGAAAATTCTTCTTTTGATTGTAAGTATATACATACAGATTGGTCCAGTTTTTGTAAAAATACAGTTCTGATGATGGAATCCATGAGGAATCGAAGGAACTCCTCAAATCTTAAAGGCCAGCATATAGTGATTTTTGTGTATTTATCAACAAATCAAGCATTTTCATTAAAAAAAGTGACATATGATGAAGTGAAACTATTGATAATGATCAGAACGAAACTCTTCAACGACGCGACGCATAATTGACGTCTGGAGATTTGTCCTCTTGCTGTATTTGTTAAGTAATTTAGATTTTCAAGGCAATTTTTGTCAAGCTCGAGTTCTGATGATGGGATCCATGAGGAATCGAGGGAACTCCTCAAATATTAAAGGCATTTTAGTATTCTCAGCAACAAATTAAGCATTTACATTTAAAGAAGTTATATTTGGTAAAATGGACTGCTGATGATGATAAGAACGGAATTCTTCAACGACGCATAGTTCACGTTTGGCGATTTGTCCTCTTCGCTGTATTTGTGAAGCAAGTCATTTCATTATATGGAATCTAAAAGTGCACCATCTGGCATTTACAATAATCTTTCAAATTAGTCAAGATCTATCTATACCTGACCCAAGGAAACCTTAACAAAATAGGTTTAAAAATACTCACCATAAAAGCATCTTGCAGGTGGTTGATCATGTCTAAGAATCTCCCAAAAGCCCTGTAGACGGCTGGGTTGACTGCGAGGTACCACTCATGGATGTAGAAGCCAAAGGGCGCGCGGTTGCCCATGTAATGTCTCTCGAAGTTGCTTACTATAAAATTAAACCAGGCGTCTTCGTCAACCAGTGGAGGCCTATAACATGAAATATTTAAACAATTTTTGAAAGTGATCATTAAAATCTTTATCTACACTCACATTGTAAGTCCTCTAAAACATGTTCAAAAACGGTAGGCAATGGCTAGCATTAACACAACCGATTTTATTATGATAAGCTTTTTATCTGTGGCAGTAACGTAATTTTAACTTTACATGCTCATATATTGATACGTTATGTTACGAGTTTCAAATTCCGAACATCGAATTTGATAACATAATGTAAATCCTGTGCTCCTTCCTGACCAACGGAACGCGCCTGCCCGACCGCCGGCACAATCGAGTTGGCCATGGCGGTGCAATGGCGGTCATTCTATGGTTTCCGAACACTTCATTTATATGAGTGTAGATAAAGCAGTGTATGCAACTGTACGTAATTAGGCCTTAAAACACTCTTGTGATCTTATTATGAAACTCGCCTGCGGCTCGTTTCATAAAACCACACTCGTATTTTAAGGACCCTTATTACGTAACAGTTACATAAACTACTATTAAATGATATCGATTTATTCGTTTGTTATCAATATGGTCTTCTTCTTTCGTTGATATAATATGTATGTCTGATGCTGACAATCATGTCATGTCACTAAAACGCTTGGCGTTGAGGATTTCATTTTGATAAAACAATTTGAAATGAATTTGATAGGTAACCAATGATAGCAAGAAAATGACGATATTTTATATACATTATTATTAGCTATTTCTTTAATAAATGACTTCTTTATTTTATTATACTTAAAAAAAGAAAGAAAATGACGATTATATTATAGCATAATATTCGCATTTCTGTTTGGCCCTATGGTTGACTGGTAGAGAATGCCTAAAGGCATTAAATCTGCCCTTTGTACTTTTTTACGAGTCATCACCATCATCATCATATCAGCCGAAAGACGTCCACTGCTGGACATAGGTCTCCCCCAAAGAGTGCCACAATGACCGGTCCTGCGCCACCCGCATCCAGCGGACTCCCGCGACCTTCACCAGGTCATCAGCCCACCTTGCGGGGGGTCTACCCACGCTGCGCCTTCCGGTTCGTGGTCGCCACTCGAGAACCTTTCCGCCCCAACGGCCATCGGTTCTACTAGCAATATGCCCCGCCCACTGCCACTTTAGTTTAGCGATTCGGTGGGCTATATCGGTTACTTTCGTTCTGCTGCGGATGGCCTCATTTCTGATGCGATCACGCAGAGAGACTCCAACCATAGCCCTCTCCATTGCCCGTTGGGTGACTTTGAGCTTTCTTATGAGGACCATTGTAAGCGACCACGTTTCAGTACCATATGTCATCACTGGCAACACACACTGGTCAAAGACTTTCGTCTTGAGACACTGCGGAATATTGGACAAAAGATGTGCCATAGCTTCCCGAACGCTGCCCAACCGAGTCGCATTCGTCGATTGACCTCTTTCTCGAAGTTGGATCTACCTAACTGGACAGTATGTCCTAAGTATTCATAATCGTCCACAACTTCGAGTGTAAAGTCTCCGGTTGTAACGGGAGTTGGTGCTACATGGGTATTTGACATGATCTTCGTCTTATCCATGTTCATCTTTAGACCAACTCGCTCGGAGGCTTTACTGAGGTCATCGAGCATCGTACTCAAATCCTCCATGGTCTCAGCCAAGACTACTATGTCGTCAGCAAACCGAAGGTGAGTGATGTACTCGCCGTTTATGTTGATGCCTAGCCTTCTCCAGTCCAGAGTCTTGAAAACATCCTCCAGTGCAGCGGTAAACAGTTTAGGAGAAATAACATCTCCTTGCCTGACTCCCCGCTGCAACGGAATAGGCTTCGAGTTCTGGTCCTGGAGTCGGACTGACATAGTGGCGTTCTCGTCCAAACATTTCAGCACTTCGATATAGCGATAGTCCACTTGGCACCTCTGGAGAGATTGTAGTACAGCCCAGGTTTCGATCGAGTCGAAGGCTTTCTCGTAGTCCACGAACGCTAAGCAGAGGGGCAGGTTATACTCCTCAGTCTTCTGTATAACCTGACGGAGCGTACGGATGTGGTCCACGGTACTAAAGCCTCTTCGGAAACCGGCTTGTTCGGGAGGCTGGAAGTCATCTAGCCTGCATGCGAGACGGTTTGTAATGACTTTTGAAAACAGCTTATAGACATGGCTCAGAAGTGAAATGGGTCGGTAGTTCTTCAGTAACGCGTTATCACCCTTTTTGAAGAACAATACCACCACACCTCTGTTCCATGCCTTAGGCGTTCTTCCTTCTAGTAAAACGGAGTCGAACAACTTCTGAAGGGCCATAAGGACCGGTTTACCACCCGTCTTCAGAAGTTCGGCTGTAATTCCGTCTTCACCAGGTGCCTTATTGTTTTTGAGCTGTTTAAGAGCCATTCTAATCTCGTACAGGCTGATGTCCGGGATGTCTTCGGTATAATGTCGGGTCAGTCTAGCTCTAGGGTCTTCCGCCAGATCAACTTCAGGTCTGCTAGTTGTGTGTATAGCTGTCCATAAAAGTCCTCTATCTCCCCCAGAAGCTCGGGTCTGGATGAAACGATTCTACCATCCTCAGTTTTTAATTTGGCGAGCTGGCTCTGCCGAATAGACAAATCTCTTGCGAAAACTTTAGAGCCCTTATTCTGCTCCATGGCCTCTTCAATACGATTTGTGTTGAATTGGCGCAAATCACGGGTAAGGGACTTAGAGATCCGTTTATTGAGCTGCCGGTATAATGACGCATCTGCTGAGGATTGCAGAACCATTTCTCTCCTTTCCTCGATGAGTTTCTGAGTGGAGTCAGAGAGCCTTTTCGTTCTGTTGCTCCGCTGGGCCTTCAAAAACTTAGACCCAGTACTATGGACAGCTTCCACAAACCCGTCGTTGAATTCGTCCACATCGCCGCCTAGACAATTGAAACGGTTTTGGAGTTCCAGCTGGAAGCTCTCAGGGTTTTGGATTTGAAGTGCTGCTGGACGGAGCGTAGACTTTCTTCAGTCGAGAGCGCTCTAGCTTGACACATGTATTCAATGTGCCTCTCACCAGACGGTGATCATTTCTGGTTTTAACCGTATTGATCACAGAGACATCATTGAATATATGCTTCTTCGTCGACATGATGAAGTCAATCTCGTTTTTAGTTGCACCGTCGGGACTCATCCAGGTCCACTTCCTGTGCTCACGTTTCTTAAATAAGGAGTTCATCATGTAGAGTCCCTCCTTCTCCAAGAAGCCAGCCAGTAGTTGGCCCCGGTGGTTCCGACTTCCAAATCCAAACTGCCCCACTCTCAGCTCTTCACCATCTCTCTTGCCCAGTTTCGCGTTGAAGTCCCCCATAACAACGGTGAAGTAGGTTTTGGAGCTATGCATGGCCTTCGATATATCCTCATACATAGCCTCCACCTCGTCATCGGAGTGTGCCGAAGTCGGCGCATACACCAGTATAAGGTACGCCACCCTAGTCGACACACTCTCGATCTTCACCACGTTGTTCACGAGGGACTTATGGACGATGAACCCGACACCTCCCTGGGACTGTTGGTCGCCCTCCCGGAAATAAAGCCAGTTGCCAGACTTTAGGATTATCCTTTCCTCCCCCTCTCTTCGGACTTCAGATAACCCTATGACATGCCAACGCAACTTGCTCAATCCTTCCTCCAGTTCCACTATCTTTTCGTCGGTCCGCAGTGTACGCGTGTTATATGTTGCCAGGGCCAGAAGTCGTCGGTGGTGGTAGCCGGTTTTATGTGTAATAAAGTTTAAATAAATAAATAAGTAATATTCATATTACAAGCGAACCGTCACTTCAGACAATTTTAATCCTGTTCGATATCAAATCAAAATATTTCATCTGTTTTCAATCAAAATATTCAATCTGATATTTCATTAGTTTCTTGGAATAAGCATCTAGGTCTCAGTAGGATGGATCGTATCCGGAACACTACGCTGCGCTCCAAAATACGCATAGCTGACGTTGGCAAAAAGAGTGCTAGGCTCAAGTGGGATTGTGCCGGTCCCGTCTGCCGCATGCATCCGGATAGGCGGGCATCTGTAGCCACCAAGTGGATGCCGCAAAAGAGGTGCGGACAGGGCAGACCCAAACAAAGATGGCGGAACGATTTGGACGCTTTCCTCAGCACTACGGCCGGAAAACGCACCGACCGAGACCGAGAGTTGTGAAAATCAACGGGAGAGCCTTTGCCCAGCCGTGGGGCACTATTTTTTTTAACCTAGTTAAGTAAGTACGTTAGTTTAGTAAGTTAACGTAAGTACGTTAGTTACTTACGTAATAAGAAAAGCATCTAATCAAAGTTAGTAACAAATCTTGTTTCGTATAAATACCATGGGCATAGGTTATTTATATTTTACGGGTATGTTTTTCAGTCTTATCTAAAGTAAGTAACTGCAAGTTTTAGGACTACTTAGACGCCTTACTTACCAAAATATTAGTGTGAAGGAATAAATACCACAGAGATTTTTTTTTGTATTAGCGAAATACAAAGAAAATTTATGACATAATATACTACATATTGTAACGTGGCAAGCCTGCATCGTGCCGCCGCGCGCTCTGGCCGGCGAGAATAAAAAAGTTCCCGATCGCGCGCTCGGTTTTTGTTTTCATACTGAACATTTTATTTGAATTCGCTGATGCTAGAGATTCTATTGATTGAAATTTTTGGATATATATAATTACTTTCTGTGTTGAATACTGACAAAATTATTTAATAAGGGCTGCCACTTATGTAGGTAACTATTGTATATATTTTAATAATTTATTGTTATTGTTTAAACTCAATCCAAGTCTCGCTTTCATGTCACTGGTCTAAACTATCGGGAGGCTTGGGTGGAGTTTGAATGAAAATTAAGAAACAAGGATTGTTTCAGCCCTTTTCTTCTGAATGTCAACTGAAGAAGTTACTATCTACATCAACTGCTTTAAATATTGCTTATCATTCATTTTTAATGGGATTTTCTTCACACCTGAAAAGCTCCAGGTTTTCATGGAATCTTACAAGAATATATAGTACAGAAATCCAGATGGACGGATTGCCGACTTCACCTTGGACTGCCTTCTACCTCACTAAAGGCCATTGACCTCTGTTTCCAATTAACTAGTGGCTCTCGTATTGACTGATTCCTTGTAGATTTGTATATAGTTTATTTTATTATATTATATTTTTGTATATTTAAAAACTTGTTTAATTTGGCGCCCAACGTGGGGCCAATCAATCAATCAATATTTGTTTGCCAGAATACAGTTTTATAAAGATGTTACGTTTACATTTTGTAAAAAACTTACACACTATAGCAAGTGTCAACCATTGCGCAAGTCCGTCCATCCAAATCAAGCCAACTGACCATGGGCACAACCCATACTCCGGGTATGGACGCAGTAGGGCACTCAGGAATAACACAATCCTGGGTAGATGCGTAGTCTAGAGTATACGGCCACAGGCCAGGGTTTATCTGGTTGTTGGTGGGCCAACTGCAATCATACTCGAGGCCATAGTCGGCCATGACTTGGAAAGAAGCATTACCGGTCATCTGCAAGAACGGGATGCGGAGGCCTAAGAAAAAAAAAAGAATTTTAAATCCATGACAATACGAGTTTTTATCAGTAGATGCAGACAACTGACAGAGATGATTCTATTTTAGAAAATACGATATAACTACTAGTACCTACTTACTTTAATGAAGATCATAGTTTTAAACACTTAAATTATTATATCGCAAGAGATATAACAGTTCGCTTGGAAAATAGTTCTGTTGACTTCTATTAATCCATTGAAATGGTACATTTTGGCTTACCTCAAATCAGGTATGGGTATGGCTGATTTTTTATATATATTAATATTGATGCACGACAACATGAGTTTCCGACCACAGAATCACACCGGGTAAATTTCAAATTCTTAAAAAACACAAGAACTTTCATTTTCTTTTTGGTTTCTAATATTTTAGTATGTTATTCAATCAAATACAAATATTGAAAACATTGAAAAAATAATCAACCCACCAGGACTTGAACCTTGTATCGATACGCCTTACCGGGGCTCGATCGCTTTACCAATTAAGCTATGGGTCAAGTTACTAAGTTGACGAAATTCTCAATGCCTTCAATTTTTTTCAATGATTTCAATATTTTTATTTGATTGAATGACTTACTATTGTATGAGTGGAATTCCCCACTTTAAAAACATGTAAAAATTATTATGAGTTGAAAGCAGCGCCATCTATATTTCCGTTGTGACACTTGCGATAGTGTTGGCGGGAAGGGTATCTAACTCTAGTAGTTAGCACCTAGATGTCGCTTACGGCTGCTGTAAAGTCGATGTAGATCAAAATAAATGCAAAAAGATGATTGAAAGCATTAAGAATTTCGTCAACTTAGTAACTTGACCCATAGCTTAATTGGTAAAGCTATCGAGCCCCGGTAAGGCGTATCGATGCAAGGTTCAAGTCCTGCTGGGTTGATTATTTTTTTCAATGTTTTCAATATTTGTATTTGATTGAATAACATACTATTGTATGAGTGGAATGCTCCACTTTAAAAACATGTAAAAATAATTCTAATATTTTGTCTCATTAAGGACGTACGTAACGGCGAAAGTTCCTAAGGACACTTTATAGTAGACTATATTTGCAATATAATGAGCCTAATTAGGTTTATAGACACCTCATAGTTCTCAAGTAACAACTATTCAAAGTTGCACGTGTTTTTCGATATGTGTATTGAATGGGTTGTATATGATATAAAATTTAACCCGGATAACATACAGTTACCAGCGCTGACATTTAGTATGTTAAAGGTCCCCAAAACTGCCTGCAAATAACCTTGGACAGGACAATCTCTCTGGTAATGACGTCATCAAAGTTATTTCCTTCATATTTGGAACAGTCCAAATTGGACCCAAATTGTGAATTGCACATACACATGTGGGATATCAAATGAAAGCCTATTAAACTAGCTTCAAATTTTATGGACAGTATGCGTCTAAGCTCCTAGGAATTTTAGGGTAGCGTAGCCGAAGTGTGCGTTTTAGGTTTATATTGTTTTTGAAAATTTACTCCCCAAAAGACATAAAAATCAAATTAACGGGTTGGCTTAAAGTAATGAGAATTTTCATATTGGAGAATCGAAAAATAAAGTCAATAGCTACAGGTTAATAAGTTTTATTTCCATAAACTAGAACATATTCAACATTACAAACAAACATTAAAATATAGGAAAAGTCCCTCCATCTTCAATCTTTCGTAACTTGCTTCTGGCTGTTCCACTCACACCTTGGACTTCATACAAATTGACTTTTTGAAATTTAATGTACTTATCCAAAATTGTATTTGATTGGTAAATTGGCTTCCTACGCATCACTACTTACCATTCTTTTGAAAATTGCCAAATAATCTCTGATTGTTCGACGTTTAGAGACGTCACCCTAGAATAAGCAAACTCTAAGTATGCCAAAAATAGTCAAAATTGTTTAAAAAGCAATCCCATAGATTATGTATTAAAAGATGCCAACCCAGCAAAAGTCCCTAAAGCTCGACCAATCAAAGCTTCATGGGATATTTGTAGTAGGTTAGTATAAGGTTACGGGCAGGACGCCAGTTCTCCGAAACCATAAGAATTAAGGATAATATGGACAATTAAGAAATGTTGTCCAAGGTATGATGCGTATGGTCAGAAGCACGTTACAAAAGATCGAAGCTGGAGGGCCTTTTTCTATATAGTAGTGATTGTTTGTAATGTCTAATATGTTCTAGTTTCTCGTAAAAAAATCCATTAACCTGTAGCTATAGACTTTATTTAAAAATTTTTCAATATGAAAATTCTCATTACTTTAAGCCAACCTGTTAGATAAAAACATTTTATTTTTATATTTAAATTTACAGCAAGATAAAGCCAATAATTAATTAAGATAGGCCTCATTGTTCCTGAGATAAAGCTGTTTATAGTAAAGTAATTCGTCATTATCCGTGCTTCGGTCCCCAAAAATTCCTCAGAGCTTGGGTAGAAACTGTGCAAAATATATGTAGGCAATTTAATGCGCTTTCATTTGATACCCTATATGTATATGAATAATTCACGATTTGGGTCCAATTTGGACTGTTCCAAATAAGGAAGAAATAATTTTGATGAAGTCATTACTCGGGAGGCTGTTTTTATCAAGACTATTATATGCAGGCAGTTTTGGGATTCCAGTACTATTGAAATGAATTGAATTGAAATTATTTATTCACAAAAAACATAAATGGTAACATAAAATGTTGATGGGTTAATACGGTGCTTCCCTTAATATATTCAGTCTATGTAGACATTTGAAAATCGTTTGAAAGCGAATTGGTTAATGATATAATAACTATCAAGAAATAATTTTGAATAAAAAACAGTCATTCAATTAATAAAAAGTCAATAACATAGTTAAATTAGTGTAAAATTAAAAGTCAATTATTAGTCCATTTAAATAGTTAGAAGTCAACATTATCAATTTTTACATACAGGCACAAATACAGATATGTCATTTCACATTTAAAAATTGTACGATAAATATTCTGTAACACTATAAAAACGATTGTCAATCAATTTTATACAATTTCGTTTTAAACTCATTAATAGGCAATGCCCTTATTTCAACAGGTATTTTATTAAAGATTGTAATGTACACATGTTATTAGCGCTTTTCCTTCTAAGTGCTGAACTATTACAAGTTGGTACTGTTAACCTATAGCGTCTGTGTGACCGTGTCGTCTCCTTCTCTCTAATAAAGATAAATAGTTCTATATTGAGTTTTACATAAACAGATATTTCATAAATATAGAGGCAAGGGAAGGGTATAATATATATTTAATAAATAATGGTTTACAAGGTGCCAGTCTAAGCGACAAATAAAGGCGCGATCAGAGTGAGTAGAGTTGCTCCACATAATTATACCATATCGTAAAATAGACATAATATATCCGTGATAGATTAATAAAGCTGTTTTAAACGATACAGTTCGTCTGATACGCCAGAGAGCAAAAATGAATTTGTTGAGTTTCTTACATACTATGTCTACGTGTTCCTTCCAGTTACAATGAACGTCGAATGTCATTCCGAGAAAAACTGTACTTGTCATTTCTTCAATCTCGTGTAAATTGTAATTAACTACCACATGGTATATTTCAGATCGATATGATTTGAATAACATAAATGTAGGTTGTTAAATTCTAGCCAATTGATGATATCACTAAGAGCTTTGTTTATCTCATTTTCAAAGTTGTCTAAATCTGTTCCTTTAATTAATAATGTGGTGTCGTCAGCAAATAATATAGTCATGTTTTGTCGAGTCAGGAAAATCATTATTTTAAAACATGAGTGAAACACAGACCGCTGATTATAAATGATCCTTTCTATTTTTGTGCATTGTTCTCGTTCATTTAAATAACTCTTAATCCGTAAGCTGGTCCGCGTATTCCGTATATCTCTATTTTGTCGAGGAGGCGACTATGCCATACCGTGTCAAATGCCTTTGACATGTCGAGAAATATTGCGCAAGCTGGAATATCTTCGTCAATGCATTCTGTTACTAGATGGTCGTCGATATAACTACAAACATACAAAAAAAACTAAAATTCAGTGCTAGTTACTGTACGTTAACTGGGTTTAATCGTATTTCATATAAACCCATTTTAGATGGAGAGCTAGCCACGTCAGACATGACACAATAATGAGAGCAACGAAACTCCTCTCGTTAGTTTGCTATACTATGCTTATTTCTAGATCCGGACATCTGGCAGCTGTAAAGAGGTGGAGGTCAAAGAATGCAAATAACTTGAAGAAAACAAATCCTAGAGTTCTGGTTTTAATGCAGTATTATGAGAAATTATATTAATAATTAGATAATATCATTGCCAAAACTTTCTGACGGGGGAAAGTAGTCTTAAACGACGTATAATATAATTCATAGTTTATCGCCTATTGTTTTTGTTTCCAAAATAATACGCAATGTTTTTTGTTTTAATGTTAAAATATAGGTCCTATCCTTTATATCCGAGACAACTTCGGCAGTTTAGTATTACTATTTTCCAATTCAAAAAATTTGCTAGTCTGTTACTCTGACCTCCACCCATTAAAAGCTGCCAGATGACCGGATCTACCAATAAGGATAGTGTAGCAATCGAACCAGACAGGATTTGTTGCTCTCATTATTGTGTCATATACGTGAGTGGCCAGCTCTTAGTCCATAAGATTCCAAGAGTCCATATATTATGCAATTTTGAAAAGTTGTTTCTCAAGAACTATGAGGTGTTTGTAAACTTAATAAGGCTCATTATATTGAAAATATAGTCTTCTATGAAGTGTCCTTAGGAACCTTAGCCGTAACATACGTTCATTGTTAGAAAAAATGTCAGAAACCAAAAATAAAACGAAAATTTTACTGTTTTTTAAGAATTTGACATAGACCCGGTGTGATTCCGAGGTTGGAAACATAAGTATTTGAACACTATTAACATATTAACAAAATCTAAAATCCCTGATTTGATGTAAGGCAACATCCCTTAACAGCTACCATTTCCAATAGCTACATATATGAAAAATGCCCAAAAACTCAGACTGCTAAATGTTACAAAGTAGAAATTAAAAAACATGAAAAATAAAATTGTATATGATAGAACTTGTAAACATGACTGTAAATATGCTTTTGATAGGTTACATAAGCGTTGGTAGCCTGGCGGTAAGATGTCTGACTTTCAATCCGAAGGTCTCGGGTTCAAACACCACCAATTAGTTTTGCGGAAGTTATGTGCGAAATATACTTCCCCACCCGCTTTGGGCCAGCTTGGGGACTATAGCCCGATTCCTCTCGTGTATGAGAGGAGGCCTGTGTCCAGCAGTGGGAGTAGTGGGACGTATATAGGCTAACATATAAAATTACATTAAATAGGTATATTCAGAATCAAACTAAAAATGAAACTGCTTACCTTTGATCACATTATAGGGAATATTAGCAAAATGACTCATTTGGAGTATCTGATCTGCAAATTCCTTCCTCATGTCCTCGTAGGTGGCTTCCTTCCAGTAGTCAACTGGGGTCTGATGAGTTATGGAGTGGAGTGCAATCTCAAGTCCCTGGTTATACAGCTCGTTCACTAGGATATAGTCGGTGTACTCATGGTCGATATAGAAGGTAGCGCCGGCCGGACAGCCGTTGCTATTGCGCCGGTTATAAATAAGATTGCGATAGGTATTGATTTTGACTGAGTTTATGTTGTCATCGAAGGTTACCACGACAAACTGTAAGTAAAAAACAAATAGACTCTAATAAGTAGGGAATAAATAACTGGTTTTGCTAAATACTTGTGTAATGAAGAACATAACATAATCCACATTCAACTGAAAAACAAATCAAATTTGCCCAGGCGCCGGAGCCCTTGGTCACTTTCCTTTTTTATATGCCATCTATATAAGTTTATAATCCACATTCTTGAATAAAATACGAAGTGGAACAAGTCTTACTGAATATTTCTAAACGTTTTATATTTTGCTGTATGTACCCATAATGTAACAGCAAAGTAACTATAATAATTACGATTGAGAGTCAGGATCACCACATAAAAAGTATACATTTACTCACCAAATGCTTCAGAACTTTTTATTTGTACTTACTTGTGGCACGTCCCGAGCTTCGAATTCACCGGGAATATCAGTGCCAGAACACCTGCAGTCGGGTAGCTGGCAAGCTTCTCGGTTACATGGTTCGGCTGGAGGCAGCTCCGCCTCTTCAGCCCACACTGCTGCCAACAAGACTAGGACTAGTATCCCCTTCATTCTCATTGACTAGCTCAATAATTTAGTCACCAAACTTATATAAAGCGACCTAATTATCAACGTGCGTATGGAAATCTATAATCTGTATCAAAAGTATACACGGGTGATTATCATTGCAAATTATAGGTACTGACGATACATTGGTTTTGCTGTTATCTTTAAAAACAACAATTTGCGCGAAACAGTAGAATCGTCCATGTTATTATTAATCAAGATAATTTATGACTAAGCGATTAACACCTGCTGTGATTTCGTACTGTGTGCTGATAGGATCACTATATCTTCAGTTGCTTGCAACATAATTGCAACGAATGTGGCTTCCTAAATCACATTAGCCTCACATTTAGAAGTTGAGGACTTCTAGTGCCTACCTCCCAGGTAGCAAACTGACGTCAGCGACGCACAAGCGACGTAATTTTTAGGTCATATTAAGGTCTGTCATTTATTCGCTGAAAACGTCGTGTTATAGTGACGTCAATTTAAGGTCAGGTTAAAAAGTGGACGTCGTACTAACGTCAATTAAGGGTCATCATCTGGACGTACCATATTCACCGCAAAGTGGACGTCTTAATAACGTCAATTTTAGGTCAGCATCTGGACGTACCGTATTCGTCGCAAAGTTGACGTCTTAATAATGTCAATTTTGGGTCAGCATCTGGACGTACCGTATTCGTCGCAAAGTGGACGTCTTAATAACGTCCATTTTAGGACAGCATCTGGACGTACCGTATTCGTCGCAAAGTGGATGTCTTAATAACGTCCATTTTAGGTCAGCATCTGGACGTACCGTATTCGTCGCAAAGTGGACGTCTTAATAACGTCAATTTTAGGTCAGCACCTGGACGTACCGTATTCGTCGCAACGTGGGCGTCTTAATAACGTCAATTGAGGGTCAGCATCTGGATGTACCATATTTACCGCAAAATGGACGTCTCAATAACGTCAGTTTAAGGTCATCACCTGTACTATGTACGATGTACAGTAAGACGTACAGTATCCGTCGGCAACTAGAAGTTTTGCTAATGTCAATTTTTGGGATCACTATTAACGGTTAGATGTTTGTGACACGTAAACTATTTCAACAGGAAGTTTTATGTGGCAGTTAATTTATATGCTAGTAAGTTATCCTATACTTTACTCAGGCTTTGTAAATCTTCTTTCTTCGTAAATCTGTCCATTATCATAGCGCATGCTAAGAGAAAATACTAATTAATACATTATAACAAGACTTTATATAGCCAGTAAGCCGGTACTTATGCATAGGAATTTGAAATTTGAACAGTTTCATATTAGTCGTTATAGAGTCTGTCCGGAAAGAGAAGTGTCATAGAATGTATGAGCTCCCATATAAACCACGATACTTCTATTTCCGGACAAACTCTATAAGTATCCGACCTACTACCGACTTAAAAATAAAGCTTAAACATATATAACGCGTTTCGTTTCTTGATATCAATAAAATTTGTCAATCTTGTAATGTAAAACATTTATGAAGTAAAAAAAACATTTACGTCTTTTTAGTTAACTTCAAAGTTAATATATAAAGTCATTTCTTACAGATTTTTTAATATTATTAAACATCAAAACAAACCGAACAATGTGATTTTTTAAAACATAAGAAATTGGAACGGAACGAAATTCTGTCATTTTGATTGAAGTGACGCTTTGAGTGACGTTGTTTTCCCTCCTTTTTCCTTTACCTTGCTGCCCGTGTCCGGCTTGTGTCTTACGCGTCCGTGATTGTACTACTGCCAATAGTGCCAATGTGCGTTTCAACAAGAACAAAAATGTACTCAGTGATACAGTTTAGTGTAGAAGACGGCGTAAACAATCAGTGGTTTACGCCAAAGTGTTGTGAAGTCTTTTGGCCACCCGTTAAGGGAACTAAAGCGTTGGAAAAGGTTTTGGCTGATGTCAAGACACTAGATGAAAAATGGAAATTATACAGTGTTCAAAGAGTTTTTTGTGATACTGCATACTGGTACGTATATTTTAATAGTTTTTTAACAAACCACTTTGGCTATGAAAACTAACGAAACAGTTTCGTTTCCTGGTTTCTAGATGCAATATTTCCTGATTTATTCTTCTTCTTCAGCGAGTAAGTATGCGCACACTGTTGGGCATACACGTCTCCAGTTTGATTTCCTGATTTACCGAGAGCTTACTGATGTTGGTGAAAGTTTTCTGTTACTGTGTGACTACTACCTAATATGGGTAATTTTTAAAAACTGCTTGTATAAATGTGATTGCTGCCCTGGGGCAAGTTTTGTATTTGCATGCAAATATTAGGCCTGCCGTAGACAGACAGCTTAAAGCAGTCAGAGTGGTATCCAACTGCTTCAAGCTGTCCATTGGCGGGCCTAAGTGTTTGTAGACTCGTCATACATGGATCGCTTGTAGCAGTCGGACTGCTTCAAGCGGTCTGTCTATGGCGGGCCTTGAACTTGAGATCTAGACTTACTGCGGGAAAGCAAAAATTACATCATAATACTTATAATTGTTATAACTGTGTTGATGATTTGGTGCAGCAGCAGAAAATTTTGAACCATTTTCACAATAACTAAATTAATTGAGCCTAATTACTTATGTGGCAAGTCATCACATAACATTAAACTCATGGTGAAAGGCTCAAAGTGGCCTACTAATCAAATTGGTTGACTGTACAACTTCAGGTTGTTCCAACTAATGAAACTCCATCCTATATTTTTACTAATAACGTAATAACCTTGTTTTAATTTTGTGAGGGATGCATTATGCTGTGTTCATTTATTATGTTTGCATGTTGTGTGTATTTTTTTATTTCATTTGCATGTACTTAAAGATGGCATAGAGAAAGCAAAAACAAACTGAAACTGGTTGATGAGATGAGGATACATCAGAACCATGTCTTAAACGAAAAAGGGCCAAAAGATATATTTCTAGCAGCGACGAAGATAATGACAATCCCACCACTATTGAAAAAAAGACCTTTGAGAAAATACAAAAATTTCAACCCGCTGGCAGTGTAGGCTTAGGAGATTATAGAGGTGAGTATTATAGTCAACAGCTGTTATGAAGTAAATCCTGACACATTGCACAACTATTTGTTGCACATGTCAGAATAATAAAGCATAGCATTTCATTCCTAAGATTTATATTGTCAATATTCAGTTTAGCTACTTCATTGTTGTGCAAAGTGTCAGAATTAACTTCATAATAGCCATTATCTGTAGTTATTTTTAGTTCATTAACATATTTGCCGCATTCTCATATTCAAAGAACTTTCAGCCAGAGCCCTGTTTGAATATTTTAATGTACTTATTTTTATACCATGGTTCCCTTGGATATGATATTATACAAAGAATATTAAAAGTTTTTATTTTGTAAATTAAATTTTACCCATTTCCTGGTGTTATGTTACAGTACCAGCCAACATATCACCTTATATTGGTTAAACCTAAACCATATAGGTTATTTTGTAGAATGCATATTTTACTTGTCATTTTATACAAATATATGATGAATACTGCAATGAAATACTTTGAATTACAATAGGAGACTCAGCATATTACTAAAAAAGCTCTAATAAAAAAATTAAGTTGACTGTATATTTAAAAAAAAACCTCTATGAAAAAACCATTATGAGACCAGTTATTCTCATCACTCTCCCAAAAGGCTACTACTAGAATACCTAAGTAGTGAGGTGGAAATCACTTACAAATATATAAAAAAGTTCTGTTGTAAAACATGTAGGTGTTATATTGTTGGCCGGTACTGTATGTAACCTTGGTGACATTGGAATTGTAAGATTTATTAAAATTGACAATTATTTTAAATAGATTTTTGAAAAGGAAATATTTAAAGTTATCTTTGTAAATATGTAGAATCATGATTTAAAAGTAAAGTCAATGTAGTGAATATTAGATAATGGAGGGTATTCGGCGGGAATGGAAAAAGAACGGGACTGGCATGACGAATAACGGGCATTCAGTTATGCGCAACGATGGAGTACGGGTGTTCGGAGATTTGATGTAAAAAGTGTAGTGCCTACCATCGTGTATTCTGAGTATTGTGATTTCGAAATATAGCTACTATTGTGAAGAAAGGAGTTTTATTATATATCAGAAGTGGTAAGTACCTATAATTTGCCTTTAAATAATTTCTTTGATTTACTTGTTGTAAAAGTCTTTCGGTCGTTAATTATCTACTTACTTTATTAGTTTATTACAGTGTAGAAATATCGTGAGATGCTTTATTGCTAAACACCTTATTTGATTGAATGTAGCAATTTTAGCACAATTGGTACCGCTTACTTACGTAACACTTAATAGTTTGACTCGTTTTTAACGGTTGTTTGGCACTCTAGGCATCACGGTTAACTTCATAATTTTAACACCACGTTTACACAAAATTGCCGGTAAAACATTTGAAGTACTTCGGTTGAATTGATGTTTTGTTGTAGTTGTTAATGTTATAATTAAGTGTCGTAAACTGCAGTTATGTTTTATGATTTATTTTTGGTTAAGCAAATAGACTATAAATGGGGATCGATTTCAGTTTTTATTTTGGTTGAGTTTCCACGGTAGGGATGCAATTCAAATGTATTTTGTATGTCTTGTGTGTGATTGAAATGCATTCGTCGGAACATGGATCCGAGTCATAACCCGGACGACTGTTCGTGTCCGTGACGTATTAACACGTATCCGTAATAGTATTTGTCTCTTTGCTGGTATCCGTTTCCATTTCGGTACCTGCATCGGAATATTCGGAATCAGTCTTTCAAAAGTATATAATACAAAAGTTTCAAAAGTTTCAAAAGTTACAAAAGTTTCAAATGTTTCAAAAGTTTCAAAAGTTTCAAAAGTTTCAAGTTTCAAAAGTTTCAAAAGTTTCAAAAGTTTCAAAAGTTTCAAAAGTTTCAAAAGTTTCAAAAGTTTCAAAAGTTTCAAAAGTTTCAAAAGTTTCAAAAGTTTCAAAAGTTTCAAAAGTTTCAAAAGTTTCAAAAGTTTCAAGTTTCAAGTTTCAAGTTTCAAGTTTCAAGTTTCAAGTTTCAAGTTTCAAAAGTTTCAAAAGTAAAAGTTTCAAAGGTTTCAAAAGTTTCAAAAGTTTCAAAATTTTCAAAATTTTCAAGTCTCAAAAGTTTCAAAAGTTTCAAAAGTTTCAAAAGTTTCAAAAGTTTCAAAATTTTCAAAAGTTTCAAAATATACGAAGTACGTAGAACATTTTAATTGCCGCTGTCGTTTTCGAGTTCCAGATTAATGGAGCATGAGGAAGATGAATCCAGGCGGCGCTTGGAAACTCCTGAGCACGCCTGGACATCCGAATCAGATGACAGTCAAGGTCGTCGAAGCCGGAGTCATGGGCGCCGCGAGATCCCCGTGTACATCAGACGAAGCCGCAACCGGCGCAGCCGTAGCAGACACAGCCGAGGCAGACGCAGTCGCAGCGGGAGAAGCTATAGCAGACGGAGCTTCAGCCGTTTGTATGACCCAATTAGCATTCGCCAAGAACGTTTGTACGAAAAGGAGAGGCAACTGGAACGAGAGCGACGACGTCTTCGAGATCGTGAACGTCAACTAGATGCAGAAAGCGTACGTTTACGACGCGCGACAGCTTCCCAAGGCACTAGGGACGTTGTGTCATTGTATCGTCGTCGGCATCAGAGTCCCAGAGATGAAGGAGCTCCTAAAAGGAAACGACGTCGTGAGATTCCTCAGGAGCGTTCTGGAAATCACCCACATACATCGTCTACTAAGACTGGTACTGTATTTACGGCTGATGAGGTAGCAAACTTACTTAACTCAATTAAAGGTAATCTGCAGTCCCAGCCATCGACGTCAGCGCAACCCATTCAATCTAGTAATAACCACAAGAATATCTTGCCCGAATTTGACCCATCTTCTAAAAATCACCGTATAGATCACATGGTTGAAAAAAGTGAATGAGTGCGCTACCGTTTACGGTTGGGACGATAGAACTAGAATTCATTTCGCGATGCAGAAACTCCAGGGTTTGGCAAAAACTTGGTACGAGAGATTACCCAGCATACTCTACAGTTGGACTGAATGGCAAGAGAAATTAACGAGCGCGTTTCCCTACGAACAGAGTTATGGCCAAACCCTGGAGGACATGATAAAACGTAAAAGTAGATACAACGAGCCTATTGAAACCTATTTTTATGAGAAGCTGGCTTTGTTAAACCAATGTGACATACATGGTAAGCGAGCTGCCGAATGTATCATTCATGGGTTAAGCGATAAGACTACTAGATCAAGCGCACGAGCGTTGCGCTGTTCCAATCCTGACCAACTGCTGCAATTTCTCTTAAGCAATAAGGATAGTAATACCCAATCCCAAAATTACGAACGACCAGGTTTTAGGAATAGGCAGGGCTCGGATAGTAATCGGAATGGTAGCTTTGCTAATAAGGGGGTAGGTAAAGCTGGGATAAACAATCAAGGTGGATCTCTGTTTTGCTTCAACTGTAGAGAAAAAGGACACCCTTACTCAAAATGTACCAAGCCCCTTATAAAATGCACTCGGTGCCACAGAATTGGTCATAACGTGGAAAATTGTACTCTTAAATGGGGAACCAAAGACAACAAATCTAACACTGTGAAAAAGATCATGTGTATAAGTAACACAAAGCCGAATTCAAAATATTATAAAGAGGTCAGTATTAACGGTAACACAGTGAAGGCGTTTGTTGACTTTGGGGCCGAATAAACTTTATTAAGACAGTCTGATGCTGTAAAACTGAATATAAGCGGTGACACATTATCAACGGTTCTTGTAGGTTTTGGCAATAAGTTAATCCCAACCTTCGGGGGGTTTAGAGCCGATATAGTAATAGATGATGTATCAGCTAATGTTGGTTGCCATATAGTTGAAGACAAATATTTAGATGTCCCACTTCTTGTCGGGCATACATATACTGAACAACCACATATCGTTGCAATTAAGAGCGCGAAAAGATTACAAATTTTAAATGTCGATAAAGAAATGCCTTTCTCCGATATGACAATGCAAAACGATGACATGGTTAAAATTTATACGCCTACGGATATTAAAGCTTTTGGGCCGATTTCTTTTCGAGCTTGTGTTCAGTCATATAAGGAAGGATATGTCCTATTGAATGATAAAGTCGTGGGAAAACCAAAGCAGCAATTCACGATTGTTGGGGGTGTGTATAACGTTAAAAATGGACACGTGAATATAACAATCATGCCCGAGTCTGCTTACTGTTATTTAATGGAAGAGGCTGTGTAGAGGGTTCAAAATTAAAATGGTAAATCGAATTTCTATGGACCAAGATTCAGTTGATTCCCGTGTAATTGACGAAAGCAAAGTAAATATAGGAAACACAGTTAATGATAAGGAGAGAATAAAGTTACTGGAGTTACTTAATAGGTACAAGCATTGTTTTGCATCGTCGTTGAAGGATTTGGGTTGTACCGACAAGGCCGAAATGTCAATCGAGGTTAATAGTAGCCGTCCGATAGTATATCGACCATACCGATTGTCACATAAGGAGAGAGAGAACGTAAGAGATATGGTCAGTGAAATGCTCGATGCCGGGGTTATACGCGAGTCAGTGTCAGAGTATGCTAGCCCAATCATTTTGGTACGAAAGAGTAATGGAAAGTTTAGAATGTGTGTGGACTACAGAATGTTAAATTCAATTACTGTAAAGGAGCGATACCCCATGCCAAATATTGAAGACGAGATAGCGCGGTTATCAGGTCAAGCATACTTTGTCACGCTCGACTTAGCCTCTGGTTACTACCAGGTCCCTATTGCGGAAAAGTCCCGACCGTTGACGTTTTCGTCACGCCGGACGGACAGTACGAATTTAATCGTATGCCGTTCGGTCTGGCGAATGCGCCAGCCATTTTCCAACGGATGATGAATAGGGTACTTGGGTCTGCTCGCTTCACAGATGCAACGGCATATATCGACGATGTCTTAATTTACGGTAAGGATATTCAACAGTGCCTGGATAGATTAGAGAAAATTTTACAATTGTTGGACGAGGCAAAACTAACTTTAAATTTGGCTAAATGCGAGTTTCTTTGTGACAAAATTGACTACCTGGGATACGAAATTAGCGCTAGTGGGGTACGACCTGGTCCGAAGAAAATCGAATGTGTGGTGGACTTCCCTCGGCCCACAGATCAGCATACGGTACGCCAATTTCTAGGCCTTGTAGGGTATTTCCGAAAAATTATCAGAAATTTTGCGGCTCTTGCTCATCCTTTGACCAAGTTGCTTACTAAAGAAGCTATTTGGGAATGGAATAGTGACCATGATAAGGCGTTCATGATCCTAAAAGAAAAATTAATAGGTAGACCGGTTCTGGCCATTTACGACCCAACAGCTGAAACAGAACTCCACACCGACGCTAGCAAGTATGGTGTGGGTGGAGTATTGTTACAGCGATCAAAAGATAGTAACGTATTTCGACCTGTAGCATTCTATAGCAAGAAAACGTCTCCAGGAGAGAAAAATTTTCATGCTTATGAATTGGAGACTTTGGCGGTAGTTTGTTCTTTAAGAAAGTTCAGGGTGTAATAATAATAATAATAATAAATACTCTTTATTGCACACCTCATACAGTTACAAGCACAAATTTTACAATTAGATAAATTTAGGTAGAGGTAACAACAGGCGGTCTTATCGCTAATGAGCGATTTCTTCCAGACAACCTTTGGGTAGTGGAGACTAGAGAAAAACAATAAGCATTATGTATTTGTTAGGTCAGTCATTTAAAATTGTAACAGACTGCAGCGCCCTTCGCTCTACTTTCTCTAAACGTGATATAATTCCGCGAGTAGCACGTTGGTGGCTCCTTTTACAGGAGTTTCAATGCACAGTCGATTATCGTCCAGGAGTGAGAATGGCTCATGTAGACGCGTTGTCGCGAAATGCTGTTGAAGATACAGAAACCTTAAACACGATAGACGATTATCCATCTGTCATGAGGATTAGTAGTGATGACTGGCTGCAAACTCTCCAGCTGGGCGATTCTGAACTAAACAGAACAAGAGCCATGCTTACCTCTGACATTGACATCGAAAAGCTACAGTATATAAAGGATAACTTTTTGATTAAAGAGGATAAACTATATAAGTATTTGGACGGGGATAAAACCAATATTCGATGGGTCGTACCAAGGGGAGCAAGGTGGCAACTTTGTAAAATGAATCATGACGAGATTGCCCATTTTGGTTACGATAAGACTCTCGAACGTATAAAGAAAACTTACTGGTTTCCAAAAATGTCAAAATTTGTAAAGAAATACGTCAGTGCATGTATCGAGTGTGCTTATTCCAAAAAAACAAATCATGATAATGAAGGTCTTTTACATATGATAGAAAATAAGCCAATCCCTTTTCACACCTTACACATAGACCACCTTGGGCCCTTTGTGCGATCCAAACGCGGGAACGTTTATCTTTTAGTGATCGTAGATGGCTTCACGAAGTTTGTTTTTGCCAAGCCGGTTCGTAATACTAAAACTCTTAGTGCTACCAAGGTTCTAGAAGAAATTTTTAATACGTTTAGAAATCCGGATCGAATCATCAGCGATAGAGGTACATGTTTCACGTCACACGCGTTTAAACGATTCTGTGTAGATAAAGGTATAAAGCACGTATTGAATTCTGTAGCGAGTTCACGTTCTAACGGACAAGTGGAAAGATACAACCGCACCATCCTTGACTCACTAACAGCACACAATCTTAATAATGATGAGAGAGAATGGGACAATGCGGTTGGCAGAGTTCAATGGGGGCTGAATAATACTTGTCAAAAAACAGCTGGTCGGACGCCAGCCGAGATCATGTTTGGGACTGCTATGAACTCAGAGATAAACCCTAAGCTAAACGCGTTGAGACAAGAAACCCGCGAAGTAATTGATTTAACTGACATAAGACAGGGAGTGAAGGATAAAATCGATTTAGAACAGCAAAAACAGAAAGAAAGGCACGACAAGGGCAGGCGACCTGCCCGTTCTTATAGAGAAGGTGACCTAGTCAAAATAACAAAGATTAGCTTCAATAACGACGGAAAAAGCAAGAAGTTGCTTCCCTCATACGTAGGACCGTATAAAGTCGTATGTGTGTTAGGTAACGACCGGTATCAAGTTGCAGGGGTACCGGGTTTAACTGGATCTAAATCTAAACGACATACTACAGTAGCCGCTGACCGTATGTTACCTTGGGTGCATGTAACTGCCTTAGAGACCGTGATAGGCCCGTTAAGTTTTCGGCTGTAACTGATTGTAACCTACTGTTAGCGATTAGTACCTAGAATTAGTAATGAATAAGATTTATTTTGTACAATGTTGAGTCAAAGTTGATAGAATTCAATTAAGATGATAATGGACGGATCCATTGTGATGATGAGATATAAAAAAAAAGAGGAGAAATAAATGAAAGTCATGAATAAGTAGTAGTACATAAAAAAATACTGAAAATAAAAACAAGAGAGAATGTGCTACACTAAAATGGAAAAAAAGACAGGATATTATATGTGCTTTGTATGTAGTGCATTTCATATTATGTATAATAAAATGATGCTAAAAAATGATTTGAGATATATACATAACATGACATGCGCAAATGCATATTGTACATATTTGAGTTTGTATCAGTCGAGATGAAAAAAAAAAGAAAAAAAAAAGGAATGGAAAATGTGTTTAATTCTGAATAAAAAAAAAAACTAATAAGGAAGTAAGATATTGTTTAAAAAAAAGTGTAATACATAAATAATGGATTGTAATTTATATGACTTCTGAATAGCTGGTTATTCGACATGCCGAGTGTAAGATTCAATGATACACGTAGATACTATATGACAGTGCATGGGGACATGCACAAGGTCAGGATGGACGAGTGTAAGATTTATTAAAATTGTCAATTATTTTAAATAGATTTTTGAAAAGGAAATATTTAAAGTTATCTTTGTAAATATGTAGAATCATGATTTAAAAGTAAAGTCAATGTAGTGAATATTAGATAATGGAGGGTATTCGGCGGGAATGGAAAAAGAACGGGACTGGCATGACGAATAACGGGCATTCAGTTATGCGCAACGATGGAGTACGGGTGTTCGGAGATTTGATGTAAAAAGTGTAGTGCCTACCATCGTGTATTCTGAGTATTGTGATTTCGAAATATAGCTACTATTGTGAAGAAAGGAGTTTTATTATAGAATAATATGGTACCATCAAGCTGATCTGATGATGGAGCTGGGATGTAGATACCAGAACATACCTAATGATGAAAAGTGCTCGCATGGTCGAGTTTCGGCTCATTTGTTTTGTTGTTTAGAGTACTTTCTGACAGTACAAGAATAGGTAACATCAAGTACAGTGGGCAAAATATCTTGTGTTAAAAATGTAATTTTTTAGAAAAACTTATTTTGATATATATAGCTAGCTGTACAGTCACCGGCAATAGTATCTTCCTACACAAAGGCCACAAAAATATGTGACTTTGTAGGGTCATAAGAGTGTGTCACATATTTTTGCGGCTTTCGTGTAGGGAGATACTATTGCCGGTGACTGTACCTAACTGCTAACTCTGTTATACATATAGAAGTTTGTCTTGTAGCAAAACTTATCTTTTTCTTAGAACCCTGTTTGGGTATGGATTGTATGGAGGGAGAGATGGATTTTTTTTCCTTTTGTGGTTCCAGGCAACTTACATAAGAAAGAAGGAAGAAACAGCTTGAAGGAGGTGGTGCAAGTTATAGTTGTTTAGTAGTAATAAAAATACATAAAATAACGATATCTACACACTTAAAACATTGTATGAAGATTTTTTTTTCAAAGCTTCACTTTTTTCACATTTGGTCTGATCAACAAATAATTTGCTATTTTACAATTATACATTCTCTTGTTTGTTACAGGTTTCATACGTGAAAACTTGGAGGCAGGGATATTTCCAGCAAAGTGTCTCGGTTGATGAAATTTTGTTTTACTGACCAGCTAGCTGAACAGTACAACTTCTATGGGAAGAGATCCAACAAAAAGCCTTTTTGCCAACTGCGCCTGCGAGAGTGTATCGTAGGTATTCAGCTTGTGACAAGTGCATAGAGGCAGGTGAATGAATATCGCGGCCGCGTGATCTATTAAAATGCGTCAGCGCCCACAACGACCAATGAATCATTTCGTTTGCAGCTTGATGAAGACTATCATGTTGGAAAGTTACCACTTTTACGGCTCCCTATAGATTTCAGAGAACTTGGTATAGATTTGGCTCAGGAAATAGTACAGATTTTTATAAATCATTCAAAATCGGTTTATGGATTACATTTTTTGGTATGCCCCCTAGCCTGTCCATGGCTTTGACCTACATGAATACGGCTGACCGCATGCTCTCTTGCTCAGTTTGGTCCCCTTCTCTCTTACTAATGCTATTAAGATAGAGAGGAGTAGGACCAATGTGAGCGAGCGAACACGCGGTCAGCCGCCTTCATTAAGGTACCTACTTCTTCGAAGTTTTAATGTATCTACTTAAAATTGACAAGCTTACGGTCGTGTTTTTTTTAGTTTAGTAGTCCGATAGTGGGCATTAGAGATATAAATCTTATTTTATATCATGGCATACATATTAAAACAAAAAATAAAAACTACAAAAATTACCTAATTATACTTGTTTTTTTAGTAATAGAAATAAGGTAAACAATCTTGTACCTAGACTAACTAGACAAGTCAAACCTTAGGCTTCAATATATTATCGTAAGTTTTAAGAAGAAATTATATTTTGAGTTGTTATATTTTTTATGTTGTTATAAACTTTCAGGACTGACAATTGAACTTGGCACCCATTTAGATCTCACTTCTTTTGTCGTTGAAGTCAACAACCAAGGCATATATAATATGTATATTGAACTTAGCTCTCATTTCACATTTATGTTTTTGATGGGATTATTGTTATGGGGCTATTGGTTCCCACTGTCCTTTAATGCCTCTTTAAATATAGATTATACTACTTACATAGCGTTTTTTAGTTTCATCCATAAGTCCTAGAGTTTGTTCAGGGTACGTAGACAAGATGCCTGCTATGCTAAGCGCTAAACTCTTTTCTACTCTTACGTGTAAGAATTTGCGCGGGGAGAGGGGACAGGGAACAGGTATACTTAGATTAGAACGCATTATAGCGTAGGCGTCTTGTCTAGGGCGCCTGGCCAATAAGTTAGAACCGTCTTAGAACTTAAATCTAGCACGTTCTTAGTTCACTCAACAGCCAGCACGCCTATGATAGCAGATTATATCAGCGGATAAGTTGATATAAATCTGATAAAATGACAGTTGCCGTCATTAATATGATAACTCTATCCGTTTTTCATTTGACATCTGATAGCGGGATAACTTGACATATTGTCCACTGTACGCACGCATGTTTTTTTGAATGTGTGTGTCTAAAAAAATATCGTTTACACTATGGTTATATCAGTTTTTTCACTTTTGACAGCGCCAGCTGATAACTTGATAATCTATCCTTTTTTGACAGCAAAACTTGTTAACTTTATATAGGTGCTCATCGGACCCCGATAAGAGTTGTCGGGAACTAAAACGTATGAAAATTCTTCTTTTTGTCATTGATTTCTAGTAAGTAGCTGTTTTTTCAGATGTAACAAAAGTTACTTTTTAGAATGATTCTATGCTTACTATGTTATTGTTTTGTAGGAATGGTGGCATTTAATTTTTTTTGGCAGCTGCTGCTGCCGAAGAAAAACAGCAGAGAAAACTCCATTGTAGAGCTTATAGGGATGTCTGTAATCCATTCGATATGCCTGACGAATAGTTTAGCACATATCATCATCCTCCTAGCGTTAAACCCGGCTTTAGCCACGGCTCATTTGAGCCTTGGGTGCGCTTGGCAACCTAATCCCATGAATTGGCGTAGTCATTAATTCTTACGAAAGCGACTCAGAGGAGAAACTAGGCCTTATTAGGATTACGTCCGATTTCCTCACGATGTTTTGCTTCACCGAAAAGCGACTGGTAAATATCAAATGATATATAGTACGTAAGTTCCGAAGAACACAGTGGTTTGAACCCGAGACCTCCGGATTGAAAGTCGGACGTCTTACCGCCCGGCTTCGGTTTGGCACGTAATTATACAATGAGAGTGACTGAAAACTTCAGATACCCCAAATAATTAATCAGTAGTGATTCTTTAAACAGTTAATAATTGCGAAATATATTCGTATGGTTAGTTCTCCTTGCAGTTTTATTCGATTGTTAACTGTATACATTCGCGAGTACAATACAGCCAAGTACAACCGTATCTAGATAGACACGGTTGTACTTATCAAAAATCGACATGACACAAAATGTGCGAATGTATACAGTTAACAATCGAATAAAACTGCAAGGAGAACTAACCATACGAATATATTTCGCAATTATTAACTGTTTAAAGAATAACTACTGATTAATTATTTGGGGTATCTGAAGTTTTCAGTAGGTATCTACCTACTGTGCGCACTGTGGAACTCTTTACAGTTTGGACTAGAGCCTGTCTGGAAAAAGAACTGCCGTAGAATGTATGAGTTCCCATATAAACAACGTATAGTCAAGTGTAAAAATATGGGTGTACTCATCTTACTCAAAAATATGTCCCATAGTATCTTATTCCGTTGTAATAAGTGCGTAGTACCATATTTATGAGACGATTTTTTCGATACGTATTTTTGCACTTGACTGTACCTGTATCACAAACTCTAACAAGGAAGTATTTTTAGTTTATAAGCAGGCAACTCTTAATTAAAAAGGTTAGGATCGGAAGTAGATATGATGACCATTTTCACAGGCAATTTTACGTGTTTAGCTTAATAAGCGAAAGAATCACCATGAACGATTATTAACTTCTAAGTTTATGAATTTAATATTTAGGTATATTAAATAGGCAGAAAATAACATAAACATCTAATTATTTTTTCATTTTTAATGCCAAGTTTTACTTACATTTAAGCTCAAAACACAGTCAGCGTTTCAGTTTCTGCCATCGTACTCGTATACTATTAATAGAGACACTCTAACGTACTACAAGTTGAGCGGTGGTAGTTTGGGGATTGGTGCACAATATGGCAGCACCAACATATCTCTTCGAGACAGACTGGATAACAAAAACTATACCACATGGAAAACGAATTTCATCTACAATTTTTTTTTTTTTTTTTTTACCACGACGGTGGCAAACAAGCATACGGCCCGCCTGATGGTAAGCAGCTACCGTAACCTATGGACGCCTGTAACTCCAAAGGAGTCACATGCGCGTTGCCGACCCTTTACAAAAAGGAGGATTCACTGTGTTGACGACTAAAGGAACAAGAAGGTCCCTCATCGTCAACACACTGGGTCCTCTTTGAGCTCTTTGGCAACCTTACTCACCAGCAGGAACACAACACTATGAGTAGGGTCTAGTGCTATTTGGCTGTGGTTTTCTGTAAGGTGGAGGTACTTCCCCAGTCGGGCTCTGCTCCAGATTTGAGCGATGACATTCGCTGAACGTGCCCTACCACACTTAGCGAGATGCCATTCGCAGTGCCCATACCTCTCTTTTTGGCGTAGTTTAAGGACATACCCAGGTCCGGACGTAGTTTAAGGACATACCCCGGGTCCAACAATTCTACATGATTGAAGAATATTGTTATCCGCCCATGCTTCATCCCTTAATCAGGAAAATGGTGTCATGGATCCTGGCCCGACTAAATACGACAAGATATTAGAATTAAATGATTGCTCAAATTCATCATTTTAGGTGCTATTTAGTGCTCCTAGTCATGGGACTATGGTATGGGAATTTGTGCAGCATAGTTTTCAAGTTACCGTGATACCGTTGTGGTCGGGCTGGGGTAGGTACAGGATCCTGGCCCGACCACCCCATTCAAAGAAGATTTGGTGAATGCACAAATTAACTAATATTTAGGTGTCATCTAGTGTCTTCAATTCGATGAATGTGTTCCACATAGTAATCACGGTACCTGTACCCCCACCCGACCACAACGTTACCGCGACATGACATTGGCGGCACTAAACAGCACCTAAAAATGATTAAATTTTGCATTCACCTTATCTCGTTTGAATGGTGTGATCGGGCCAGGATCCTGTACGGCCCGACCACAACGGTACTGCTATAACTTGAAAACTATGTGGCACAAACGCATCTGACTATAAGCACTAAATAGCACCTAAATATGATGAATTTGTACAATCATTATATTCCAATATCTTGTTGTGGTCGGGCCAGGATCCATGACACGGAAAATGGGACTCAATAACGAGAGCTAAGAAAATGCTAGTCATTCGCGGTAACCGAGCGCAGTGGGTAAGTGGGCGCAATGCGAATATCTTAGAAGTCGAATGGGGGAGGTGGCCGCATATGATCCGATTGGAGGCGCAAGAGGGGCGAAGCAAATCGGTTTCGATGACTCACTGCGCTGCACAACGTTTCATTAAGAATATTTTTGCAAAAATACAATATTAGTTGCCTCATTTCAAATTAGTTTAGCATTTTGGAAAGCCTTGTTATGTGAAAAGTTGCTAGCTCAAAACAGTGAGTCTATTAAATATCAATTGAGTGTATATTTAAGTGTTTGAAAATTTAAAGATAAAATCGTTGCGCAAATGTAGTGGCGGTAATAAAAAATTTGGCTTTCTTGGGAAAGCGTGCGCGGGTAAGTGTGCACATTTTCTGTATGAAAATGACTCAATTACATGACAATTTCAACAGATTTTTAGACTTATTAATTAATTTTAATTACTTAACTGATAATATTTATAAAATGATTATTTATGGTAACGAAACAAATGCAAACACTTATCCTGAATATGCCTAGGTACTTACCCCGTAATGGTAAGCACATTTACCCGCATTAAGGGTCAAGTATGCGCATTCCGGGTTTTCCTCATTATTTTTATTCTGCTTCAAAAAAAAGCTACTGTTTTGATGATTATTTTCATATATACTCCAATTGTTCTTCTAATACTATTTTTTTGTGTGGTATGAAGTCAAAGACAAGAGTGCGCATAGTTACCCTGAATGGCTCTATCCTTATTTTTAGATCCTGGCTTCTGTCAGTTATTCATCGGTGGAGGCTTAGATAAATAAGTAACTAAGCGTATTAATCTCTCTCTTTCGCATATTTTTTGTACTTAGGTATGTTAAAATAAATATATAGGCCCTGTCCGCTATGAAAGAGACACCTTTTTAACTACTTTGATGTTCCTTGTTCCCAACAGATTTACTGTCGTATAACTCTAACCTCCACCGATGATTAGCTACCAGTTGCCTGGATCTAGTCATAAGGATAATATAGCTAACTAATAAGAGGAGTTTCACCGTTCTCGTTATTTTGTCACAATTTTCACACTCTTAGTCTATTATTTTAATAAAGACGATGTGACGTGGAAGTTTTGTGCAAATTGTGCTAAGTGTGCCCAAATTGTACGTTTTAACAGTGGATTTATATAAAAATAAAAGACAAGAGAAAATAATGCGCATATTTGGCACAGCTCGCCCAAAACTTGAGGTAGGTACATATTCAATTATTCACATCATCTTTCAGAAATAAAATTTATTGATTAGAACCTAATGATCCTCCTAATACGTGGGTGCTGCAGATATCCTCAAGTATTTTTTTAACAGCAGATACCACGTTTTAGGGACAAAGTAAAATTATTTAATAATATTAAATGCTGTGTTTAGTGTCTATGAAGGCTCTCGGCTTGGCGTATTTTCTTGACACGGAACTGTGGTTTTTGGCATTTTACACACGAAGACACGAAGTTGCGTGATGAATCTTTAACTCTTACATATAGATAGAGTTGCTTTTTAATTTTCAGGTACTTAGGTAATTCTGAAAAAATAATGTTTGTTATTCCATTTACTTGTGGCAATTATCAAAATATTTACCAGTCAATCTAAGCATGTGTCGATACGGTTTTTTTTCAGAAAAAAGCAGTGCAATATTCGCACAAATATGGAATAGTAGGTAACAAATAAATAAAAGAAACAACGCTAGCAGCACCGCTTTCTCATGACTTGTAAAGAACCGACTGATAGAATAAAAATATTACTAAAATATTTTGGTAATCCAATCGTTATGTCGTAGGATATGAACTAAATAAATCAAAGAATGAGCACCACAGTCCGTCTAGAAAATTTGCCGTATTAGTTAGTTACTATGCGACAATACAAATATACTTACATAAATACTCACGAAAATCATAACCTTCCTTCGGCGGTCGGACAAAAAGGTGGGACGGACAGACGAATAGACAGACAGACAGACTTACACGACATGACTTTTTTTTCTTTTTGAGATATGGATTTGGAACCTTAAAAACAACGGACACCGGACGAACGGACGGACAGTTAGACATCTACTATATGATTCTATAAAAAAAGAACGGACAGACGGACAGACGGGCAGACGGACGGGACGGACGGACAGACCTGCAGATGGACGGACGGACGGACGGGCAGACAGACATCCACTACATGATCCTATAAAAAAAGAACGGGCAGACGGACGGACGGACGGACAGGTGGGCAGATGGACAGACGCACGGACGGATGGACGGACAGGTAGACAGACAGACAACCCTCCACGCCATGATCCTATAAGGGTTCCGTTTTTTCGTTTTGAAATACGGAACCCTAAAAAGAACGATTATACTGACGCAGGCACGGACATATAGAGAGACAGACAGATATCCAAGACATGATCTTATAAGGGTTTTTTGCTTTTCAGATACAGAACGGTATATAAACGTGCATACCTACATATCTTATATACAGTGTGGAAAGATAAGTCGGGCCCTGGAGGGAAACTACCTTAAAACGTTGAGATAGCTCAATTCACTGAAAGGAAACATTCTTTTATTTTTCCTAAAAACTAAAACAATATAAATCTCTAAAGAATAAAAAGCACTTCAGATAAAAATATGACATTAGACATTAATTATTATCTTTTTACTTTTGTCATTATTGACAAGTACGAAAGCAATCGTGCTAAACCTTAGAGAATTCAACCCGGATGGAGTAGCCATGTCTGTCATTTCCGATACAAAAAGTTTGCCGATTTTTGCGGGGGAGGGGAACGTCAAATGTATGGCTATTCGTACGTAACGTACAAATAGCTACGTCAGAAAAACGCCAGTCCATACATGTGTATGACCACTGGTTATATGTTTTCGGCAGAGGGGAACGCCTGTCAATAGGAGTCGCTATTATTGGTTGGTTGGTTGAATTCTCAAAGTGCTAAACCCACGGATTAAGAGAGAAACCGGACATTTCTCTATGTCCCTATATAACCACAGTTGAACCTTTTTACCGAGCACTACTACTGTGACTAGTAATAAGTAGTAAAAACGGTCTGATAGAGAGCATAATGTAGGGGGCGGTGTCTCACTCACACTTGTTACAAAATTGTCACATTTGACACATATTGACATTTTGGTTGTCTAATGATATCATTACCTCCTTAGCCAAAACGAGATACAGTCCCCATGATAACCCTCTCTTTCGGCCTCGCTTTGTGACCGAAGGGTAATACTCGGGTTTGAAATGATAACTTCATGGCTAAACCGTGCATTGATCGTATTATCTCGGCCGCACGTTTTTCTCGGAGCTCGAGGTCTGCTCCAGAACCTAATCCTAAGATTTGGCATACACACCAGTTTTACGAAAGATGCAGACCTTTCAACATTGACGGGAAACTAGGGTTTGTTGGGATTAGGTTCGGTATTCCTACAAAATATTTCTTATAAACTTATTTAGACGTCATATACAAAGGAAATATATTTATTTACTGGCTTGTAAATATCAAATGATTTGTGGTCACAACATATTATTTTGAACATTATCGATTTAGGTAGCCATTTTTGAGTTATCTTCAAAAAACTTCTTCCCCTCCATTATGCGTGGTCCGACACGCACTTGGCCGGTTTTTTTATACATATTAAAGATTAAAGCATTACTTTTTAGAGTATGACTACACATGGACTAGACTATCTAAAAGAAGTTAGTACTCCTTAAAGTCTTAACCTATTTTATGGGTTTTAAAAAGCTAGTCGTAGACAATCGTATACACTCTGGTACATACACACTACTGAATCATGTCGGCAACTAGCCGACAACTTGACATATTGTCATGTTATCTGGCTATCCGCTGATAACTTAATAACATGTCAGTTTATCATTTTATCAAGCTATCCGCCAACAGTAACCATCATAAGCCTGCAGGTCGGTTCTATTTTTGAAAAGACTACCCACCCATCCTAGCTACGAGGAGCATATTGCCGTGCTTACGATATCAGCAGTGTGTTTTGAGAGATGTTATTTAAATTTATATAATAAAATTGAAAATCGCTAACTTCTACTGCTGATATCGTGAACACGGCAGCATAATGCAGCCCCCGTAGGTCCTGACCTGTGCCTATGTCCTAGTAACGCCACAATCAATCATGTGTGTGACGTTATTCGAACATACTGGCTGCCCTAATATGTACGGCCCAGAAACGTCCGTATGAATTCAGCATATGACGTCTCTCCAACGTCAGTGGCTGCCCTAATATGTACGGCCCAGTAACGTCCCTATGGATTCAGTATATGACGTCACTCCAACGTCAGTGGCTGCCCTAATATTTACGGCTCAGTCACGTCTCTATGAATTCAGTGTATGACGTCTCTCTAACGCCAGTGACTGCCCTAATATGTACGGCCCAGTAACGTCCCTATGCATTCAGTATATGACGTCTCTGTAACGTCTGTAAACAGACGTCTTGAGGCTGTGACAAATTGACGTCATCTGCTGGGACCCCCCGACGTCGAGACATGACGTCTCTTACGTCGAGCAGTACCGTAAACGGACGACATAATGACGTATAAATGCTACCTGGGCTACTGACGGGTTATTCTAGCTTCTAGTTACACATACACGTTTCTTCCTATTCGCGATTCTGCACAATATTAATTCTACACATGAGCACATTTACCGCATTCGTTGTTCTTCACTGCCGGAGTTTTATACAAACGTTTTTCTTCCTTTTGGCGTTTGGTGTTTTTTATATTCTTTAATTCTGAAAAGTATTCAGTCTTTATATTATCACGACTTTCGTTTTTCTTCAGACTCGCCATTCTACACAGAAGGTTTGTGTCTTCTACATAACCGGCAATTTTTAATATTCTAATCGATATAACTCTATAATGGTCCGTTAGAATTCTTCTTTTTATATGATGATGAGATCCATGAAATATTGAGAAATATATTTTGGAAGGCATGTATTTGGCTGTTAATTTTACTTTTAACGGATAGCTTTCGAAAATCATCAACTTTCACGGTTTTTACACATATCTATTTGTAATAACGGGACTTAACCAAAACGGGATTTTTAGAAATATATACGCGGTTAAGTCCCGTTATTACAAATAGATATCATCAACTTCTTTTACTTGATATTTCTACTTGTTTTTTCTGTAGGTAGGTATAGTTTATTTAATATTTTGTTTTGTTTTAGTTTTTTATAACGCCCAACGGCCAGTATTGCAGAGCAAAGGCAGTAATTCCGAGGGTGATGCCAGTATTGCCTAATGCTGTCACTTATATGGATCATATTATGCAGACAGAACCTTACCTACTGGCTTATTCATACGTTTGTACTATCACTACTAAGACAGGGATGATCTTACTAGTCTTATTGTTACCTACTGCGGATTTTGATTTACCAGACTATATTTTACTCTACGCTAACATGTGATAGAACAGCCTCTTCTCTCAGATTATTTGGTTTGAACTGACTTGGAGCTAAGCAAAATGCTCTAAAGGTATATGTGTATTTTAATTGAACATGTGTAATCATATGTTTTTGCAGCGCAATTGGAACCTAGATTAATGCGTTTTTCCTAATAAGAGGTCTTGCTTAGTACAACCTGGTTAATTGGGACTTGAATAAATGAGAAACTTCAATAATTTCAACCAAAAGGTATAAAAATTAACTGATAAATAATGTTATAATGTGTGTTGTGTATAGGTAAAATTACAAATTAAATAATCTATAGGCTACCCTATATACTGTACCTACGATTGTAAAATAAATATCAAACGTATTATTTTAAGTGTTCGTAAGCATTTTTTGAACCTGGATATTTGGTAGGTACAAGCAAACCTGCAGACATATATCCGAAAAGCTGAAGATATAACCGTATGGAAAGCTTTTGTGAAAAAAGTTACCGACGATTGCTGTCGCGACCCTCAGTAATGAGGAAACGAGAGTGAAGAGAAGATTTGGTAGGTACTGTTGCTGTTTACATACTAGGTTGCTATATTATTCAACATTTTTTATGTTGTAGGTAAGCATACCTACAAGGCCGCTCCCTTAAACGTTTGTCACTCTTGTTTTTCAGACTAAACATAGTGATCATAATCTTTCGTATTCACTTCACAGATATCACTGCCATTATCAGTCCTTTGGTATGGTCTACTACATTTTGATCGCATATCGGAATAACGTTGAAGATAAAATATTAGATTTTTAATGCCTGTCTCAAAATAACTTAAAAATATTTCTGTATGAGCCTTTCTCAGCTATCTGTATCTAACTAAATAAAATCAAAATAAATGAAAAAAGGTACCTATTTACCCACAAAGTAACCATTTTCTCAAACATGCTCGGAAATGGTCGCATTTTGTTAGTAAATTGAAAACGCAAAGTGCTCAATTTTATTCTTTTCAAATTTAAAAAGTAAAAACGCAGCGGAAAAACATGAGTTTCCATAGAATAATTTTACTCATAGGAATCAAATGACCGTATGATCATCCATTTTTATCCGCTGCGTTAACTTTTTAAATCCTACGAGTACAAATAAATGACTAAGGAAATGTTGCATTCAGCCAAGTGAAACCTTCGTTCAACCAGACAAATGTCAAAATAATCGCAAACACGGTGTCGCGATTCGAGATACGCGCGCACTGGCGCATGCGCGTATCGGACGATGATTGTCTGTGGTAAGTAATAGATTTAAAAAAATATTTACAAAATGAAAGGTGGCATTTCGTTGTGAAATAAGTTATCGTTTTCTTCAAAATTAATTAAAATAGTAAACAGTATGAGCTCAAACGACGAAAGTGAGATGGAAATAGACGGCACACCGCCTCATTTGAAAGTAGAAGCAAGCTTAATAATGAACAACTTGCTTCCTGCTAAGTCGCGGGACAAATATAATAGGACTTACGATATGGTACGTTCATGCTGTGGAAGGACAGCCAAAATGCTAGAAATGCCTTTTCGTTCACAAATTGCCCCGGAATATCTAATATAACATTTAACATTAACTAATAATAGGGGAAGCCCGGGCAATACGCATAGTGTGGGTAAGAAGAATATCTGATTTTACCAAAGCTATACAATAGATAGCGTATCTAGGCTTGCTGAAGTCGGTAAAGTAGCGATACGAGAACGCCATGACAGTTCAATCAAAGCAAACAACGTGTGTACTTGTTGTGGAGAAATAAAACAAAGTTTTTGACTCTTTTGTTGTGATTTTTGAAAAAGCAAGTCAATCAACTTTTTGTATTACGTTTCGTATCTTCACAAATACGGTTAGTTAAAACTATAGTATATATACTTTGGCTTAAATTGTGACTATAACTTTTTATCCACCTGTTAAACGTATTCTTGGCATAAACAATCCGAAATATTTAGTACTTCGGGCAAGACGGATATGGGCAAAACGGATAGATAGATGTATGGAAAACACTACAAAGGTACTAAATATAAAAATAACTTAAGATTTCTAATTTCTAGGCCCCCGCAAAACTAACATACAAAAACTTCTCTTAAAACAAAAAGAACGAGAGAATAATTTATAGTGTTCTTTTTGGTATGCGCTGAAAGATGCATTGACCCACCCACCGAAGACAGACTCAGTGTAACCAGTGCAAAAATAGGCCCATTAGGGTTGTACTTCTTATTCAAGGGTAGACAGCTATTTTTTTGATGAAGGCGATGCCTAATTCATATATTTGTCATATATATGTATCCTTTTTGCCCTTGAGGTATATCCCTTTTGCCCGAGGTGGTCGAGCAAAACGGATAATTAGAACTATTTGTTTAAAAAATAATAACGCTAAGAAGTTATTATTTTTTTATTATTTTTTATTATTTTATTTATTGGAAAACCAACAGCACATACAACATGTTGACAACAGATATAGAAATTGGAGGCCAATTATAGGTTCTCACAGATAGAAATCTTATAGAAATTAACTTCACTAAATATTAATATAGTGTACAAATATGCGTAGACTTAGCAAGTACATACATCATTAATAGAAAGAAAAACAAACAATTACAAAAAAGAAAAGTAATGAAGACAACATGATGAATCATGAAAAATCGAGAAAAACTAATTAGCATGGGCAAGCTCACTCAAAGAATTTACGCGTTAGATTACTCCGTACAGATTGTGTATTTATATTAAACACATCAATATCATGCTCTCTTGACAGCCTGTTAATTGAACTACCCGCGCGAATCAGGAAGCTGTTACGTCTGTAATTTGATGATGCAAGGGGAACAGAAATAGGGGGATAATACCTTTTAATCCTCATGGGAGTATTGAACTTAATACTACTAAGCAGTTCTGGACAGTCGATGCTGCCATTAGTAATTTTTAAAAAGTATACAATGTCAGCAATTTCCCGACGCTGTGACAAGGGCAATAGATGGTGTTTTTTGCATACACTAATATAGTTTAATGAATTGTATGGGACATGTAATTTAAAACAAAGAAACTTAATGAATTTTCTTTGTATCCGCTCAATCCTATCTATATAGACGTTGTAACAAGGGTTCCAGATCTGGGAGGCGTACTCAAGTTTGCTCCTTACAAATGAACAATATAGGATCTTAAAGGTTTTAGCCTGCGTAAAATCAGAAGAGCTGCGCATTATGAATCCAAGGGACTTAGAAGCACTCGCCACAATGCTATCGACATGAGAGTCAAATAATAATTTAGAATCATGTATTACGCCAAGATCTCTTAGGAAAGATACTCTTACTAAATATTGACTATTTATAGCATAAACAGAAGTAATCGGTGATCGCTGACGTGTGAAAGTAACTACCTGACATTTAGAAGGGTTAAGATCAAGCTTATTTTCTCTACAGTATAAGCCCAAACGATCTAGATCAGCTTGAACTAAAGCAACATCATGGTCAGATTTAATCTTTGCAAAAATTTTCATATCATCAGCGAAAGAAAGCAATCTAGAAAACTTAAAGCATATAGAGATATCATCAATGAAGATATTAAAGAGCAGAGGACCGAGCAAAGATCCCTGTGGGACACCGCTTGGAACTTTAACCCAACTAGAAACATAATTACTCGTAACAACAGCTTGAGATCGGTTATCAATATATGATGTGAACCACCTCAACAGGTCACCATTTATCCCTAAGCGTTGGAGTTTCATAATAAGCAACTTATGGTCAATGCGATCGAAGGCCTTACTGTAGTCCGTGTAAATGATATCTACCTGATCACCGCTATCCATTGCCTCAGTAATAAAATCATTTAACAACACTAGGTTGGATACAGTGGATTTCCGTTGCATAAAGCCATGTTGAGTATGGTTAAAGGAATGCTTAATAGCATCATAAACTTGTACAAATACAATTTTTTCTAAAACTTTCGATAAAATACATAGTTTAGACACAGGTCTGTAATTAGTTATTTCTACGCGAGACCCTTTTTTATGAACGGGAGTAATAAACGCACTTTTCCATATATTCGGAACGACACACTCATTAAAAGATCGCTTAAACAATAGTTCAATAGGCTGCAATAGGCCCTTAGCGCAATTCATTAAAAATTGAGCCGGAAGCTCATCGGGGCCCGCTGATTTAGAAGGGTCAAGGCTATGAAGTAAGCGAAGGATGAAATCCGGATTAATTTCTATTTTGGATATTTCGTTTGATGAATTACAGTTACCACTGCGAGAAGAAGCATATGTGCTATTGCTAGGAGCCGAGAACGTTGTAAAAAAGTAGTCAGAAAATGCATTACATATATCTACGCCATTTGAAATCACTCTATCACCGTATTTTAACGAACCTGGTATACCATGAGATTTACTACGTGATCTAATATGAGTCCAGAACTGCTTTGGATTCCGGGCAATATTGCCCTCAATACGGTTCATATATGTCAAATAACATTCACGTTCAATTCTTTTCACGCGGTCTCTTAAAATACAGTAAGAAGTATAATCAGACAAATTGCCATAAGTTTTATATTTATTCAAGTACTTATTTTTCTCTTTAATAACCTTTTTGAGAACAGCAGAAAACCAAGGAGGAAAAGTATTCGTGTTTAGGACCTTGAAAGGAATATATTTGTCTCTCAATTTTTTAAAAGTGGAATAAAAAAAGTCTACGCATTGGTCAAGCGATCGCCAAGAAAATTCACTTACCCAATTAATCAAGAATAACTCATTATTAATCGAGGTATAATCTCCCTTATTAAAATAATATTTATAGCGTGGTGCCGGCTTAATAGACTTTAACGCAGAAAATTGCAATAAAATAATTAAGGCTTCATGGTAAGGGTCTATTGGAACTAAAGGGTCACAACACTTACTAACGTTCACGACATCGTTACATAATATTAAGTCTAATGTTTTATTGTAGCGATTACGGACCCCGTTGTATTGGTATAAGTTAAGCAAATTTAAATCGTCAATGAAACCGCGCTCCTCAACTGTTGTGTAATTTACGGGGCTTAGATATGAATTATAATGCAACCACTCAATATTACTCATATTAAAATCCCCAGAAATTAGGAACTTATCATTGGGATGATTAAATACTATATTTTCAAGTTGGTTACAAAAATTAGATAATTGTTGCGAAAACGTTAATCCTCTATTTTGCTTGCATAGATATAAGACACAGAGATGAACCCTAAGTATTGTATTAGAGTCATCAGTCAAAGACAGAGTGACCCACAAGTCCTCAGCTGTGGAGTGGTACTCAGGGCGCGACACCGCGGCCAGGTCTCTGCGAACAGCGATGAGCACGCCGCCACCGCGACCTTGACCGGTCAGCTCCGCATCGCGGTCACGCCTCCAAACCATATAACGCTCGTCAAATAGCTCATTATCTAACACTCCACCCAAAAGCCACGTTTCCGTCAACATAATAACGTCATAGCAAGCTAAACTTAAATTTCTATAAAATGACAGTGTTTTAGTTCGTAAGCCCCTCACGTTCTGGTAATAAATTGTAGGATAACTAGACCGATCATCCATTTCTAAAAAATATACCTAAAAACAATATATTAAGATATAGTAATGAACGAGTATAAATAGAAAGCGCGTTAATGCAATAATACGACTTGACAATCCAGAAAATCGGACGTGTTAAATAAATTAAATAATCAGTTGTAGACATAAACAGCTTCCCATTAGCACGAGTGAGTAAGTCGTAAACAAGCATGAAAGTCAAACGTATTAGACAAGGATAAATATCTTTTAATGAGCTCACCTGCACTAGCAACAGTAGCAACATGCAAAAAATGCAATCGGCAATAAGCGGCCGGCGAAGAAGACAATAGCAACTGCCGCCCGGTTTAGGTCGGACAAAGGTACTCAAACTTTGTGAGATATATAAAAGCCGAAATAGCGATAACAAGGAATCTAAATATAATAAGTCATTGATTAAATTAACTTGTTTAAATCATTATCACTATTAATTATGAATACTTTGGAAGAGTCGTCCTTGCGCACGTGAATTTTCGCGTATTTAACCCATATGTACGCATACCCTTTCGACTTCAGGGTACTCTTCGTCTTCGTCAGCAGCTGCTTGAGTGCAGGAGTCAAGTGGTCATTGGCGAATATCCGTTGATGACCTTGAAATCCGATTTCATCTGCCATTATGGTTTTTTTGAGTCGCGCTGAAGCCAAGAAATCTTCTTTTATGTATCTGTTAATAAATCCTACGATGATACACTTCTCATTAGAGTTCTGAGCAGGGACCCTTGAAATATAATTGATGCTATTCTTGTCGATTGAGTAGCCCACAACGCCGCAAATCTTGTCAAGGATCGAGAACAGGTTCTCATTTTTCTTAAGTGGGACCCCCTTAATCTCCACATTGTTGAGACGTTGCCACTGATCCCGACTAGCGAGTTCAAATTTTAGGGAGGAAACTTCTTGACCTAGACTTTGAACCTTGCCATGGAGGATCTCGATCTCAGGAATCTTTTTCTCAACTTCTGTTAAACGCGAATTACACTCATCCAGCTTGTTACTTGTGAATTCGCACGTTTTTTTGATATCCATGAGATCGGCCTTGATTTCGACGATATCTTGACTAAGAGAGGGAAGGCACACAACATACTTCTTCATATCAAGAATCTCGTACATTAAAGATTCCAAATCCACCGGCTTGGACGTACTCGGCTCTGAAACGGGCTCATTTTGTTGTTTAGCTGCCAGAGGAGAGTGATGTGAGGGATCCTTTCTACATCTTAAACATTTCCATCCAGCTCTTCGTTCAGGACCCAGTTTCCTATAGCCCGTCTCTGTAATATTGGCACAGCAAAACCCGAAATATTGTTTGCACCCACTACACAGAGCCGAATCACTGACTTCCTGGTTGCAATCAATACACAACATGATGAAGGTTTGACAATCACTGCCCTGGTTGAAACAGATGTGTAATTCTTGTGCACGTGCGTCTTCGCAGGCTTTGTGAAGCGAACTGTTATTTAAGTATAAGGATTTGTGATAGCATATTCCAAAGTTAACTGTACCTAGTACAAATTAAAAATATAAAGTGTTATTTTGATTAACAATTAGGGTGTTATTTTTCATCATTCCCTTAACATATGCGTCTTGTCCGAGCTTTCCCTATTTTTTGTATTGTACTACGAGTATGTCACTTAGCCCTTATTAAAAACTTAATACTTATAGTTGAAATTTAATTTGTTTGATTTCCTCACATAATTTGAGAAAAGCACTATGTATAACTCAATGGAAACAGGCATTTTCCGACTCGGACCTTTGCCAGGCATCTAGGTACCTTGACAGAAAATGCCTTGCTTTCCATCCCTCGGCAACAATGTACTATTAATGACTAGGAAAATGGGTCACAATAACAACTTAAATAAAAAAAGGCTTTTTGTTTTAATTTTATTGCTTAATTATTTAAAAGGGAAATAAATTAGACCTTAGAAACATGTGTTGTAGACTTTGTCCCTTTAATCATTTTCTTTTTTTATTCATGTTATCTTCTGTCGGTCGGTTTTTCAGGAGATATGAAGCAGATCTTATTGTCCAAGAGGATTTCCCAACCAGGGGTAAGTGTTTGGACACGCGTTACAGACCTGCATCCAGTATGCGCCCTGAAAATAATATGTAAATTAATAGAAATCACGATTACTATGTACTTTTATGATATTTTGGTTTATTATTATATCGTCGAAAATTATTTCGTATATTATCACTTCCCAAACAATTTATCCCATTTGGATGCATAATCAAATGTCGTATTTTCGTTTCGCATACCCATTTTTTGCATGTTTTTTGGCATCCTAACTAAGGTTGCCACCCGTAATATATAGTATCGTGCTACGAGTATATTTTGGCTTGGTGTAGTGTTAAAAAATGCAAAAAGGCGAAAATACTATATTTTAGAAACGCCCCATGAGGTAACGAAAAGGTGTACTATATTTTTTCATGTAGATTTGGAAAATACTATATTTCTCTCCAAAAAAAGTCTTAGGCCCGGTTGCACCAAACCGTCTGTTAACGTCAACGTAATCGTTAAAAAAAATCTTGTATGAAAAGTTTGACAGTTTTCTATGGAATGACAGCTCCGTCGCCATATTTAACGTTGATCATTTCGTTAGTTATGCGTGGTGCAACCCACCCTAAACTAACCTAACTTTACGTACAAATAAAAATTTACCCAAGTAAAACCATTCAGGTGAAACAGTTCATTTGGTAAACGTTCTGCAAAAGCGAAAAGATTTTCGCTGAAATGGCAGTAAGTACTCAATTATTTTGATATAGGTACTCCAAATTGTTTCCTGCTCGGTTGAAATAAGTTTGTAATGTGTACCACATACCCATACGTTGTGGTCTGACGTAAGAGGGCCGCAGCTACGGGCTTGGCATGTGGTGGGCTCGAAGGTTTTGCAGGGCTGCGCCTTGTATTCAGATACTTTCACGGGATTCTTCACCCAATCGATCACATCGCCCGAGTTCACCTACAAATTATAGGAATCCAAACGTTTAATATCTGAAGTAGATAGGTGTTCAGCTCCACATAACTTAAGCAAGTATAGTAGGTAGCAATATTCTAGATTTTTATTGAATACATCGAATCGTAGTTCGTATTTTAAGTTTGTAGAAAAAATTTGTAGTAGGTATAGAGATGGCACTACAGAAAAAAGAGAGAAACTTAAGGCTGTAAGTAAACAAAATAGTAATCTTTACCATAAAAGCGTCTTCTAAGTTGTTGACCATATCCAAGAATCTCTCTAAGGCCCTGTAAACGGCGGGATAAGCGGAGAGGTACCACTCGTGAATGTAGAAGCCAAAAGGCGAGCGGCTCCCTAAGTAGTGTCTCTCGAAGTTGCCTACTATGAAACGGAACCAGGCGTCATCGTCAGTCAGGGGAGGGCTGTTAAAGAAAAGTTATAGTCAAATGACAAAAAATTCAAAATACACACAACGGAATTAAAAGCAAATCTATGTTACTTTTACACTTTCATTATTTCATACCAAATACAATTTTTATTAATAATAAGCAATATACGAGTACAGTTTGTTCGGTGACTTAAGGATTAATTTATCCTTAAGCAGCTGGACAAACTATACCTACCTCGCAGTATACCCCTTTCATATCTGCAAAGATATCGCAAACGCATCCCAAATATCTGGAACACCGTTGTTCCGTGTACGGGAAATATACAATAAAATATTTATTTAGCATAAATTTGTTAAAAGTCAACGGAAAAGAACTTACACTCCGAAGCAAGAGTCCACCATTGAGCATGCCAGCCCGTTCAAGTCGAGCCAACTGACCATGGGTTGGACCCACACTCCGGGAATGGACGCGGTGGGGCAATCGGGAATGACACATTCCTGAGTAGATGCGTAGTCGAGGGTATACGGCCACAGACCAGGATTCAGCTGGTTGATGGTTGGCCAAGTGCAATCATACTGAAGTCCGTAATCAGCCATGACTTGGAAGGAAGCGTTCCCGGTCATCTGTAAGAATGGGATACGGAGACCTGAAAATGATAGAATGAAATTATAAAACAAAACCAAACGTACGTTACATAAATTTATTTTCATCCCATACTATGAAAGTAATTTATTTGGTAATAAATACCGTAAAATGGGATGACAAGGGACATCGAAGTTCAAACCTGGGTAAAAGTTGTAATATGTGGCACGTTGATTTTTATACATAAAAAATTGTCCGGTCATATGAATTTTAATATTTTATTTATTATCTGGCGATTTATTTCATGATTTTAATTTCAGGTAGAACTTAGGAACAGATTCCATGGACTTCCGTTAGACAAGGACGCGGATTTAGCCTGGGCAGAGACTCGCAATGTAGTGAAAGAAGTTGGGCTGAGAATTTTAGGCAGGAGGAAGCGTCGCAAGAAAAAGAGATGGTGGAGTGATGATTGTGATGTAGCATTAAGGGAGAGACAAAAGTACAGGAAGTGTAGGAAGATTGTGAAGCAAGCCAACAGGGAGCATTTGGAGAGTCACCTCAGAAAAGTGGAAAAGCTTATACGGGCAAATGTCTACAGGCTATTCTATAGGGAACTACGGACATTGAGAAAGGGCTACCAACTAAATGTCCAGTTACTGAAATGATGAGGGAAATCTCATAACGGACCCAAACAAGATAAAAGGTGAGTGGCGACTAGGGAATGCTCCCGGTTCTGATTTTGTATGGCGAGAACCGGGAAATCCCGGTTCCGGTACTGGATTAGTATAGAAAACGAGTACCGGGAGCAAACCCTAGTGGCGACGTTACTTCAGTAAACTGCTTAATTGTCCACCAATTCAAAGCCAGGTGGCGCAGAGTCAAGCGGCACGAGACCAGCAATTCCCTAAGCCCAGTTTTGACGAAGTGAGGAAAGCTATACATCGGCTAAAGAATAACAAGAGTCCAGGAATTGATGGCATGACAGGAGAGCTATGGAAGAATGGCGAGGTCGTAGTGCAAATTAGAGTGTTCGAGATCATACTCAAGATATAGTATACTGAAGTGCAACCTTCAGAATGGAATGTCCATTTTGGAATGTGTCATTTGCCCAATTCACTAGAAAGGATCGAGGAGGAGACCTTCTCACTACAGGGGGATTACACTGTTATCGACAGTCTACAAGGTCTCTCTTCTTTTATCTTTTGCTAAACAGACTGGAGCCATTTGCGGAAGAGGCCTTGGGTTATTACCAGTGCGGATTCCGTAGTACGGTCGACCAGATTTTTCTCCTGAAACAGATATTGGAGAAAAAGCGGGAGTATTAAATTAAATTAAATTAAATTAAATAAACGTTTATTTCAGGCTATTGCCCATATCGTTGTTAGTAAACACAGAATTCATGTTAGTAGAATACAAATTTACAATTTTCTCAACTTAGGCGAATAAAATAGGACTCAGTAAATAAATAACTAACAATTAAAATTCAACATAAAATAATACATTGAAATTGGTAACAAATTATAAAATCATTAATGTCAACAGGTGAAACATTATTAATTACCATAATTAAATAAAAATCTGAATTACTTTTAAATAAAACATAATAAATTAAATTGAGTGGTTAAAATTAAATGTCAAATAAAATAATATAAATTAAGTAAACTAAAATAAATTAAGTAAACATATGAAAACATCATATAAAAAATAAAATTTCACCCGTCAAAATTAACAAAACTGGAGTGCAACCCGATCCACCTTCGTTTCATCGGCGAGTCCCACCTCTCAGCAAACGCCCTAAGGATGCTATTAGAACTCTCGTTCAAGCTACGGAGCAAGGAGGCACAGCGCTTCCTCATGATCGCATGGAAGCCGTCCACCCCCTGCCTTCGCAAACATGCCCGAAGCACTGCACCTCCTTCTAAGTCCAAGTAGCACCCTGAAGGCGTTATTATATTGCACGCGAAGCGCGCTGTACGTCCTCTGCGCATAATTGACCCACAGATTACAGGTGTAAAAGCACTGGCAGTATGCCCTAAATAGAGTAACTTTTACTACCTTTGTGCACCCTGCAAATCTACGGGCCAACATGTTGCAGCGGACGGACAGCGCCCGACGCTCCCTCTCGATGTCCATGTTGTCACAGAGATCCTCGGTGACCCAATGACCCAGATATTTAAAGTGTTTGACTCTGTTTAGATGGGTGCCACATAAAGAAACAGGTGGCAGAGTCTCATACGTTTTAGCACCGGCCTTGAACACTAAAAATTCGCTCTTCTTGGCGTTGTATCTAAGCCCGTGGGCCTCCGCATATTTTTCACAGACATCGATCAGGTTTTGCAAACCCCCGAGAGATGGCGCCAGCAACACCATATCGTCTGCATAGCTGAAGTTGTTCATGCAAACACCATCAACCGAGCATCCCACATTGGCGCCGCTTAGCTTAGCAATGAGTCCGTTGACGTACAGGTTGAATAACCGGGGAGACGTAATCCCTCCCTGTCTTACCCCACACTCCAACCTGTACTCCTCCGAGTACTCGCTAGCCCATCTCACGCTGTTCTTCTGACTATGGTACCAGTACTTAATAAGAGAGGTTACCTCACGAGGAACACCGGCGTCGCTCTGCATCTTTTGCCAAAGAACTTTGTAGGACACAAGGTCAAAGGCCTTAGAGAGATCAAGAAAGCATGCGAATACCGGTGTTTTCCTGGCAGTGTAATACTGGACAGTCTGTTTGAGGCATAGGACTGCACTTTCAGTGGAGAGGCCCGGCCTGAAGCCAAATTGCGCGTCGTGTAGATGAATGTGCTTGTCCAGCCGCCTATCAAGCAGAGCGTCCAGTACCTTAGCAATGATGGTTGCTAATGAGATGGGCCTGTAGTTGGTCAAATCGGAAGCATCACCAGTTCTATTCTTAACTATTGGGACTACTACAGTATACATAAGTTCATCCGGTAGATAGCTATGGCTGATACAGAGACTGAAAAACATAGCCCTTGGTAAATGATTTCCCGCGTATTTAAGGTGTTCTATGCTAAGGTTGTCATAACCCGGAGATTTACCTCTAACCATGTTTTTTATTATAAGGGACACTTCTTTGGCAGAGAAGTCTCCTCCTCCTGACAACCAACCCCAGACGACAATATAGTGGGCCCAAGCGGCGACTCCACTTTGAAGTGTTGTTTGAAGGCGTTGGCTATGCTTTTAGGGTCATGCAAACCATCAACGCTCACAGGGAGGCCAGATTTTGAATTCAATTTATTAGTTTCTTTCCAAAATTTAACAAACTCTTTTTTAGAATGGTGTTTTGCAATTATGTCTACCTTAATTGTTTCTGATTTTCTTGACAAAATTTCAACTTAGATTTAAAAAGCCGACGAGACTCACACATTTCGTTATATACGGGTCCTGTAGTTGGTTTCCCATGAGCTAACCAATTTAGATAATAAACCCTAGCCGTCCTATGAGCGTCGCCCACATGTTTGTTCCAGCCCGTTACATATTTATGCTTCTTACTTATCGGTTGTACATAGCTATACTCAGCGCCAGCCCGAAGTGCATTCACAATGGATTTGTACATATCATTCAATATCAATGCACAGCCTCTACATGCATTATTTGTGGACTTTGTGAAGGCGTATGATAGTGTGGATAGGGAATCTCTCTATGCAATATTAAGGCTGTACGAAATACCCGAAAAACTTGTTAGAATAATTCGCGTGGCCACTAGTTCCAGGAGGATGAGAGTTAGGGGGGGAGTCGACCGATTAGTTTGTCATGGTTACAGGGCTTATGCAGGGAGATTGTCACCTTTGCTGCTCAACTTGGTACTCGAATACTGAGCAGGGTCCATTTCGTGGTGCTACAATAATACGTATTTATTTTGTTTGTCTGTAAATTTTTATGTAATTCTGTGTACGTCATGAATAAATATCTTTAAACTTGAATCTTGAATATATTTACAGTTATATAATACAGTTCTAAAACACAGAACTGGATGGAGGAATAGAGTTAAACAGCATTCATAAGGTGGTGGGTTATGCCGATGATCTGGCGTTGCTTGGACGTGGCAGAGATGGCTCGGACTTTGGATGGTCAGGTAGAGAAGGTCGGTCTGAGGATTCGTAGGGAGAAGACGGAGTACCTGCACATGTAGAGGTATTGGGATTCAACACAGCGTAGGGATAATCAAGTGGTAGGGGGTATCACATACAGAGGCGTTAACAAATTCCGATACTTGGAATGAACGGTCTTCCGATACATAACAGCGAGAAAAGGAAATGGACCTTCGCGTCTAAAATGCTTTACGCTGTACTGCGGCTCTTCACAAGGTGTTGGTGTCCAAGTTGATTAGCAGAAGAACCAAGATCCGTATTTATAAAACGGTTATCCGTCTGATTTTGGTGTACGGCAGTAAAGCTTGGACTTTAACGCTCAAAGAGGAGAATAAAATCTTGGTCGCTCAAAGGAAGATATTCCAAAAGATTCTAGGCCCAATCAAGGAGATTAGAGGATAGAGGGCGAGGAAGAATTTGGAGATACAAGATCTGTTGGGAGATCCCAACATTGTTGGAGAGACGAAATCGGCGAGATTGCGTTGGCTGGGAAAGTGGAAAGAATCGGGGAGGATCGTCTGCGAAACGAGCATACATTTCGCGGCAATGTGGCAAGCGTCCGAGAGGACGTAACAGGTTAACAGGTACCGTTGGAGATCCACTTCGGATCCTTGAACCAGTGCACAAACACAAAATAGTGGGAAATCTCACCTCACCCCGTAGTTGGAGTTGGTAGGGATAGCAATAAGGTGAGTTGGGAAAATTGCAAGGATTGACATTTTTGGATTATGTACATTGCAATAGCTTGACTTGTTAAGAGAATATTTTATTTACGTAGCGATTTAACAACCTTGATCTAAAACACCAACCGGCGCCTCTAGCATACTCTCCCCATTCTCATGAATTTTTCCCAGCCAACGCAATCTCGCCGATTTCGTCTCTCCAACAATGTTGGGATCTCCCAACAGATCTTGTATCTCCAAATTCTTCCTCGCCCTCTATCCTCTAATCTCCTTGATTGGGCCTAGAATCTTTTGGAATATCTTCCTCTGAGCGACCAAGATTTTATTCTCCTCTTTGAGCGTTAAAGTCCAAGCTTTACTGTCGTACACCAAAATCAGACGGATAACCGTTTTATAAATACGGATCTTGGTTCTTCTGCTAATCAACTTGGACACCAACACCTTGTGAAGAGCCGCAGTACAGCGTAAAGCATTTTAGACGCGAAGGTCCATTTCCTTTTCTCGCTGTTATGTATCGGAAGACCGTTCATTCCAAGTATCGGAATTTGTTAACGCCTCTGTATGTGATACCCCCTACCACTTGATTATCCCTACGCTGTGTTGAATCCCAATACCTCTACATGTGCAGGTACTCCGTCTTCTCCCTACGAATCCTCAGACCGACCTTCTCTACCTGACCATCCAAAGTCCGAGCCATCTCTGCCACGTCCAAGCAACGCCAGATCATCGGCATAACCCACCACCTTATGAATGCTGTTTAACTCTATTCCTCCATCCAGTTCTGTGTTTTAGAACTGTATTATATAACTGTAAATATATTCAAGATTCAAGTTTAAAGATATTTATTCATGACGTACACAGAATTACATAAAAATTTACAGACAAACAAAATAAAGACGTATTATTGTAGCACCACGAAATGGACCCTGCTCAGTATTCGAGTACCAAGTTGAGCAGCAAAGGTGACAATCTCCCTGCATAAGCCCTGTAACCATGACAAACTAATCGGTCGACTCCCCCCCTAACTCTCATCCTCCTGGAACTAGTGGCCACGCGAATTATTCTAACAAGTTTTTCGGGTATTTCGTACAGCCTTAATATTGCATAGAGAGATTCCCTATCCACACTATCATACGCCTTCACAAAGTCCACAAATAATGCATGTAGAGGCTGTGCATTGATATTGAATGATATGTACAAATCCATTGTGAATGCACTTCGGGCTGGCGCTGAGTATAGCTATGTACAACCGATAAGTAAGAAGCATAAATATGTAACGGGCTGGAACAAACATTTGGGGCGACGCTCATAGGACGGCTAGGGTTTATTATCTAAATTGGTTAGCTCATGGGAAACCAACTACAGGACCCGTATATAACGAAATGTGTGAGTCTCGTCGGCTTTTTAAATCTAAGTTGAAATTTTGTCAAGAAAATCAGAAACAAATTAAGGTAGACATAATTGCAAAACACCATTCTAAAAAAGAGTTTGTTAAATTTTGGAAAGAAACTAATAAATTGAATTCAAAATCTGGCCTCCCTGTGAGCGTTGATGGTTTGCATGACCCTAAAAGCATAGCCAACGCCTTCAAACAACACTTCAAAGTGGAGTCGCCGCTTGGGCCCACTATATTGTCGTCTGGGGTTGGTTGTCAGGAGGAGGAGACTTCTCTGTTAACCTGTTACGTCCGAGAGGACGTAACAGGTTAACAGGTACCGTTGGAGATCCACTTCGGATCCTTGAACCAGTGCACAAACACAAAATAGTGGGAAATCTCACCTCACCCCGTAGTTGGAGTTGGTAGGGATAGCAATAAGGTGAGTTGGGAAAATTGCAAGGATTGACATTTTTGGATTATGTACATTGCAATAGCTTGACTTGTTAAGAGAATATTTTATTTACGTAGCGATTTAACAACCTTGATCTAAAACACCAACCGGCGCCTCTAGCATACTCTCCCCATTCTCATGAATGGGGAGAGTATGCTAGAGGCGCCGGAGATTGGGTCATCCCAATTGCCCACGTCATCCCTTCGTACCCCGTTTTACGGTAATGACAGGCCTATGAATTATGCCCGCGCGAGCGAGTTATATACCTACGTTTTGCGCTTCCGCCGGCGAAGCTAAAGTCAGTGGGTTACCAACGGGCACACTGAACGCACGTCGTACCGCGCGCGACGCTACTCGGAACTCGGAAGAATGTCATCACGAAAAAAATTTATTTATTGCGATGTGGATGGATGTAAAAATTAGCAAAGCTAATAAAAATAACAGATGAAGGTACAAATAGCTTATCGTATCTTAGACTAGTAATGAAATACAAATCTCTCAAATAACTATGATGATATTGCTAAAAGGCGATTAGAATAAGATTGAGATAGCTATCAATCCATATTAATTTTGACAGTGTGTGGCAAATCTGTCAAGATTAATCATACTCTCATCGCGGCAGCAAAATATCAATCAATATTACTCATGTAACTATAATTGTTATGCACCATGCGAACCACATAAACACTGAATCAATGCAAAATACCTTTTTCCTTAACTATAAAACATTTCAAAGCATAGGCAACCCTAGCGATTGTGCGGTTGTGCGGGAGGTGCGGGGTGTCGCGCGTTGAAGGCCGCTCCATTGTATTATTGCGTAGGTACGTAAACCGTAGGTATTTGCTTTTTCTATGAGTGATTCATATCTGTTCGTAAGAACTATTATATAATCTGTGGTAATGATTTTAATCTTGAACTACCTTCTCATTTTAGATGGATGTCGTATTAATTGCAATATAGACAACAACGTATGGAAGATGAAAGTTGCTCACGTCCGTAGGAAATTGCTACAAAGATGTTGTATATTTAAAAGGGTATAATCACATAGTGAAGCTTCATGACCGATGCTTAAGACTGGATTGTTTTTTTTTGAGGTAAAGCAGTAACGTAGGATAATGTGGATTTGTCTTAAATAAAAAACCGGCCAAGAGCGTGTCGGGCCACGCTCAGTGTAGGGTTCCGTAGTTTTCCGTCCGTCACAGTAAGTGTCCCCACTTAAGAGTTAAAATATCACCGCAATGTAGGATATGATATGAGCATTCCACGTACAGCGACATCTATCGGCAAATTAAGTAAACTATTGCGCGCGAGCTTAAAGTATGGAAGATTTTTAAACTTATGGGATAATTCTTTATTGCGTGAACCGATTTTCACCGCTTTTACTTTATTTGAAAGCACGTCATTTCATCGTGATTTTGTAGAAATTACAGGTACAATAAACATCTGCTTATACGGTTAAATTACAAACTTAGCTAAGAAATTATTTTGTATTTTTTTTAAACTATTCAATCTATCAAGTTCAAAATAATTTTCCTAGAAAGTTTTTATAAAGTTCTACTTTTGAGATTTTTTTCATATTTTTATAACTTATGGTTCAAAAGTTAGAGGGGGGGACACATTTTTTTTTACTTTCGGAGCGATTATTTCCGAAAATATTTATTTATTTATTTAAACTTTATTGCACAAAAGAAAAACTTGATGTACAAAAGGCGGACTTAATCCCAGTAGGCATTCTCTACCAGTCAACCTTAAGGCAAAGCAGAGAAGTTGTGGGTGGTGCTTACGAGAAGGTGAAGAGTTAACTACAAGTAAACAATGAATAAAACAATATACAATACAATATATACATAATATACGATATATAACAAAAAAAATACATACATACATATATTATTATATATACATACATTTATATATATATATATATATATATATTATATAGACGAAAATCATCAACCGAAAACACTAATCTTTCATTCCACTAGCGAAAAAGGCACGAACGGCTTTTTTAAAAGCAAACTTGCTGGCAGCATTCTTAATATTACGGGAAAGTGTATTCCACAGGCGCGCCGCCCGAACAGAAAATGAGTTTGACATAAAACCGGTGTGGTGCAGAGGAATTGAGAGAGACAAATTGCCAGAAGAACGGAGTTGACGGTCGCGAGACACGCCATAATATTGAAAGAAAGACTTAAGGTATCCGGGGGAATGTGGGTCATTAAGAACTGAAAAGAGAGTGCAAAGCATGCGAATGTTACGTCGTCGACGGATGGGAAGCCACCCTAGCTGGGAGCGATAAGAGGACACATGATCGTATTTGCGAAGACAAAAGATGAAACGGATACAGTTGTTGAGAAGGCGATCCAACTTATCAAGAAGTTCCTCGTTTAAGTCCGGATAACACACATCACCGTAATCGATTATGGGTAAAATCAGGGTATTGACTAATAACACTTTTGTATTGATGGGCAAAAACATCTTGAGCCTGTTAAGAGAATGCAGGGAACCCATGACCTTACGGCTGATTTCAGCAACCTGTGCTCTCCAACTTAACGTGCTGTCTATTATTACACCTAAATCCTTGACACTCTGACTGTAAGGTATAGGCTTACCACTGAAAACAACCGGTGTAAGTGAGTTCAGGTCAAGTTTAGCGAGCTGTCGACTGCTACCACAAACAATAGCCTGACATTTTGATGGGTTGACGAAAAGGCCAAACTTCTCAGACCATTTTTGTATGTGTGAAAGGTCTTGGTTAAGTCTGTCAACAATTGATGAAAAGTCAGTCGCTGAAGATTGGGCATAGAGTTGCAAATCGTCGGCGTACAGATGGTATGGACAGCGGAGATTAGGCGTAATGAAATTAATAAAAGTTGAAAATAAGAGAGGCGACAAAATTCCACCTTGATGTACACCCGTCGCAAGATCGCACCAATCAGACAAGGATCGGTCAACTCGAACCGCTTGCTGCCGACCACCCAGATACGATGAGAACCAGTTGAGGGCTGATGGTGACACGTTTAAATGTTTGAGAAGAGCAAGAAGGATGTCATGGTCCACAGTATTGAAGGCGTTGGAGAAATCAATTAAAACAAGTACTGTGACCAGTTGACCCTCCATGCCACGACGAATATCTTCCGTCACCTTAAGAAGAGCAGTGCACGTGCTGTGACTGGGTCGAAAGCCAGACTGATAAGGGCTAAGCAGGGTATGCGAGTGAATATAGCACGAGAGTTGTTTATGAACCACTGCTTCAGCGATCTTCGACAGAAAAGGGAGAATCGAAATCGGCCTAAAGTTGCTAAGGGAAGTGGGATTGCTGATTTTAGGTAGAGGCACGACAAATACTTTACGCCATAGTAAGGGGAATTCGCCATTAACTAGTGAGGAGTTGATGATGTCAGCTATCACATGAAGCACACAATCCAGGACCGACACAATCATGAAACGACTGACATCGTCAAAACCTACAGCTTTAGATTTAATTGCTTTTATAATACATTATCAAAAAATGATTCTGGTAAATCCCTATTCATTTTTAAATACCTATCCAACAATATATCACACGTTAGGGTTGAAACGAAAAAAAAAATCACTCCCCACTTTACGTATAGGGGAGGTACCCTAATAAAACATTTTTTTCCACTTTTTATTTTACCACTTTGTCGGCGTGATTGATATACATATTAGTACGAAATATCAGCTTTCTAGTGCTAACGGTCACAGATTATCCGCGGAGGGACGGACGGACGGGCAGACATGGCGAAACTGTAAGGGTTCCTAGTTGACTACGGAACCCTAAAAAGGGTTTATTGATAAAAGACTTACCCTTAATCGCATCTGGAGGGATATTAGCAAAATGAGACATCAGGAGTTTCTGGTCTCCAAATTCCATCTTCATATCATCATAGGTAGCATCCTTCCAATAGGTATTTGGGGTTTGGTGGCTAACGGAGTGGAGTGCAATCTCCAGCCCATGGTTGTACAGCTCGTTCACGATGGTATAGTCGGTGTACTCGTGGTTCATGTAATAGGTAGCGCCTGCTGGACAGCCGTTGCTGTTTTTGCGGTTGTAAATAAGATTGCGATAGGTTACGATGTTATTGACGTTCACGCCATCATCGAAGGTTACCGTCACAAACTGAAAGATAGATATCAAAAGATAAAGCATGATGAATTATAGTCGGGGTTGAGGAACGAAGCAATCATTATAATTATTATACTGAGAGATGTAGCATCGAAACGAGAAGGATTTTGCTTAGCAATAAAAGACTCTAGGCCCTAGTACATCATGTATATAAAATAAAACTTTACTGAAAAATAACTTTAAGTCATGAAAAGTACAACAATTTATTATAAAAAGCTATGAAGCTATTGTAGAATGCAAACTAGCAAGTTAACGCAGGGTAGCTATGTACGAGTATACCTGTTTTGGAGTTAAACATTGATCATGTTGGTTAACTGGGTAGGTACGAGATTTGTAAAGTATTTCGAAATATATTTATAATTTACCGTTCCACATAATTTACACAGCTAATCAGTCGAAACGTATGAAGTAAATGTTTTGTATGTTTTGTGGTATTTGTTTAGGATGACCCATATGATTATCGTAAAGGTAACTGTCTAATAAGGTTACGGAAAGTGAATCAGTCGTCAATTTTACTGAATGTTTCTTTGTACAGTTTTTGTACTCACTTGAGGCACATCCCGATGATGGTGTCCACCGGGAATATCGGTGCCCGAACACCTGCAGTCGGGAAGTTGGCAAGCTTCTCGGTCACAAGTTTCGGCTAGAGGCAGCACCGGCACTTCAGCCCACACCGCTACCAACAACACTGGAATCAGCAACCGCTTCATTATTATTGACTAGCTCAATAATCTAGTAGTCAGACCTATATATATCGGAAAAATTATCACCGGATGTACCTAAGGGAAATCTACAATGTTTATCAAAAGCGGTACTCCATTATTCATTAAGATATGGCTAGCGATTAATGCTGTGATTTCGTTCGATTGTTTAGATAAGATCTTGTCAACGTTGTTTGGAGTTGTGGCTGTTTCAATGGAAATGGCGGGTATTTTTATTATCTTAGAATATCGTGTTATTTACTAAACATGTTAAAATTAGTAAAAAAACACATACATGTAAAAGGTAATTAGAGCAGTGCTCAGGGTTTTGGATGACACACCGCGAGATGTCATGTAGAAATGGTAATATGGATACGCCGCTTGGCCCGTGATACCAATTAATCTGTTTGGAAAATAAATAATTTTTCCATGTTGGTAATATGTTTATAAAATGAAGGACATTAAATAACCTGTGTGGTTTATGTCATAAATTAGTAGTTTATGTAACTGTTACGTAATAAGGGTCCTTAAAACATGAGTGTGCTTTTATGAAACGAGCCAAAGAAAACTCACCTGGAGTTTCATAATAAGATCACACGAGTGTTTTAAGGCCTAATTACGTACAGTTGCATATACTGCTTTATCTACACTCATATTATTTATTCTAAATGCCGTATTCCGAAACCATAGAATGGCCGCCATTGCAGCGCCATGGCCAACTCGATTGTGTCGGCGGCCGGGGAGGCGCGTGCCGGCGGCCGCGCGGGCGCGTGCAGGTGTACATTATGTTATCAAAACTCATAACACATCAATAGTTGAGCATGTAAAGTTAAAATTACGTTACTGCCACAGATAAAAAGCTTATCATAGTAAAAACGGTCGTGGTAATGCTAGCCATTGCCTACCGTTTTCGACCACGTTTAGAGAACTTACAATATGAGTGTAGATAAAAAAATTATTATACTCAAAGTCAAATTCCAAAATCTATTTATTCAAGTAGAGCAACAAGCACTTTCGAATCGTCAGTTACATTACAATTATTATCTTAAGCTAATATATAATTTAGACAAATATATATATGAAATTATAAAATAAAATATTTACATGTAGTAGATGTCAAAATTAATGTTAATAATTTCACATTAAGATCGTCAAAACTTAAAAAATAAATAAAATATATAATAAAAAAATTGCCCAGAATGTTTCTAGAAGAAAATCTAAATGTCAAAAGGAAAATCCAAATAAGATTTTTTTGTAATAAACCAATAAATAGTTGTTGTTATATCATTGTTAACAGTTGCAATCTAACATGGAAGAAGATGTTAGATAAATACATGAATTTATAAGAAGGGCGCAGAAGGACCCTACAAACATAAAAAAAAACGAAAAAAAAAATAAGTTCATAGAAATAAAATAAATAACAGTTACAATCTTATAATACTAAAAATTGATAATTTACATTTTTTTTTACTTATTTAGGTGTAACATAAAAAAACTGTGTATTTTCATTTTAACAGTCATGTCGCGATCTGCAGTGCAGTTAGACTTTACAATGCTATTAATTGGTATGTAGATAAGATTAGTTTTTAAGTGAACGCGAAAGAGATAAAAGGTTAGAATTACTCAGTGCTTTGTCCCGTGGTGTTTTGTTATTGGTTGAAACGGGTGAGAAAGGGACGGCAAGAGATTAAATTATTATTTTTTTATGATTTCAAGCTCACATGGTCATTCACATTATAAATATTATTTGAAACGGGATATTTACCATGTATATTTACTCATGTATATTTATGTATGTTAGTTACTCCGTGATGATGGTGCACGCAACTGCGCCGAAATATCGGGTCCTCGTAAACACAAATATACATGGTAAATATCCCGTTTCAAATAATATTTATAATATTATTTTTTAAGCTCTGTTTATTGATATGCGATATGTTTATAATAAAAAAAGACATTTAGTTACATGGAGGGGCATTATAAGGGTTTCGTGTTTGCTACTTTGGCTACGGAGCCCTAAAAATTTCTGATATTTAATGTTTTATTATATACGTACCTAGTTTAAATAGCATAATTATAGGTACTGGTTAGTAATATAACTCACATGTTTTATTGAAAATATTTATTTTTATTTATAAACTTATATAGATGTCGTATACAAAGGAAAAAGTGACCTAGGCCTAAATATTTATTAAAATAATTTGATTTATTCTTCAGTTGTATTTTTTATTTTTTAAGTTTTGACGATCTTATTGTGAAATTATTATCATTAATTTTGATATCCACAACATGTAATATTTTTTTTAATAATTGCATCATTATATTGCTCTAAATTATATATCAGAATAAGATAATAATCATAACTGACGATTCGAAAGTACTTGTTGCTATGCCGCCTACTTCAATAAATAGTAGATTGTACAACAAGTGCATAAAACGTACGATTTTACGCGGGGCGTTTATCCATCCGAGCGAGCTTGCAAGCGAGGATTGATATAAAGTCGAGTGTAAAATGGGTTTTATGGACGAGGGCTACACTCTAATTTTCACTTCAATTGCGAGGAAATTATTTATCGGTAATCGTAAAACAATTTCAAGTTGTAACAAAAATATTACAATGAAAACAAATATGGTTCCCACCAATTAATTTTTTAATGTATTTTTTATTTTATTTTCAACATGTGAATTTAGACATAGATACTTGTTTTCTGCTAAGTCATAAACACATTTCGGGGCATTTCTAAACTATTATCAACTCCTATTTTATTTGATTTAATTTATTTAATTATAGAAAACACGCAATTCAAATAATTATAGCAAGAATATAATAAAATAACAAGTTTCAGTATTCTACGAAACTTTACTGCTCAATTAAATTGTGCAGTATATTTTGACTCTGTTTGGCTGTTGAGCCACATTCTTAGTCTTAGAAGAACATTTTACTTTATGCCCTAGAGCTTAAAATGCGATGTTATGTCGTCCACGCACGACTTAAAGTCGAACTTTACGAGCATGAGAAGTGAAAAAAATACTTTTGATTTGATTTTATCTTTGAATGGGACATATGCTAAATAATATGACCCCCAGTACCCCGCAGCGTAAACGGTGCTCGTGAGCATTGCGAGAGATTTTAACCACGAACTCCTGAGGTCATAAGGAGTAATAAATGTTATATGAATTTAGGTCAATTTCGCCAAAAAAAAATTTTTTTTTAAATTGTTAGTAACTATGAAACTAAGCGAATTACAGAAAAGTTTATACGTCATTTTAGTCTTCAATTATGATCAGGAATACGCTGTTAAAATTATTCGGTTTCATCATGTTACACCGTGTATACTAGCATAACAATTGAGGTCATTCACCTCGAGTGGCATCCAAAACCCCGATCACTAGTAATTAATTAGACACGAACTAAAGGATTTTATTAACAATTTTCTTTAACTTTGTTTTTAGTATTAACACTGCTGTATTAATAAAATCTAAACTGAAATAGATATCATATGTATTTTTTATCTACTCTACTAGATGTAATGTGACATCTACAACAAATTTTGTGCGCCATGTTTGGCGGTTAACAGCTATGACTGAATCAAAGATTAGTATAGACTTGTAGTGATTTTCACTACTACTTTTGGGACAAAACATTTTTTAGGGGTGTCATCTCCTGTTAGTTAGTTAGTTAGTTATCCTGGGCGTTTTTCCGCACGTCGACATCCAATGTGCCTATTTTGCGTGAAACTAGCACTATTATTCCAACCACCCCAGCTCCTCTACGAAGACCAGCAGAGCTTTCAGGTTACCTGCCGCCTCGCGCAAGGTGCCTGGGGTCCCTACGTGTTTAGTTCTGTATACTTCTACCTGTTTGCATATTTCATCCGCCTCCATGCATGCTCTGCACATGGGGCTGTCTGTCCTACCTATTGTGAAGAGGTGTTTGTTTGGTGTGTTGTGTCCTGTTATCAGTCCCACTAATTTGCGTAGTTGGGGTCTTCTTGTCCTCAAAAGTGTTTTGGTAAGTTTGTGGTTGTTTTCCGTTACTATTTCTTTGGTTTGTCTGCAGGTGTCCATTTCTTTTCAGTATGTTTGATGTAGTTGTTTGTAGTGGTGGTCAAGTTGGTTGTTTATGTGCCAGTATGGTAAGGGTACGATGGGTTCGGGTCCGTATGCCGGTGTATCTGAGCCTTTGCGGGCTAGTTCATCCGCAGTATCGTTCCCTTTCGAGTTACTGTGTCCCTTGATTCATTGCAGTGTCACCTTTTTGCCTTCTTCGCATACCTCTGAGAGGCTTTGATGGCATTCGTATATGAGTCCAGATGTAATTCTGTTGCCATCTCCTGTTACTCAATGTTGTATACACATAAAAAGGGGCCTCTAGTCTCAGAGGCCCCTGTGTCAGTCACATGTGTCAGTGATGTGATGTGTCATTCAACATATTATTTGTTAGGCGTAGTATACTCGTCATGATTGAATTTTTAATATTGTCTGCCTTCATTCAATTGATTACAATGATTACAGATAGAAGTAGGTACATAGGTACCTGTTTATATAATTATGTACCGCATGATTTGTGAATGACATTGTTCTCATAGTCTCTATATAAAGCAGCATGCCATATTATTAGTGTAGATAAAAAAGAGATCCCAGTCAAATTTATAGAACATTGGGATGTTCTATAAAGACAGCGTGTACGAACTAAATATAAATGAATTTGTTTGCTCTATATTTGTGTATTTTACATAAATTATGCCATACAGGCATACTTGCCACTTAATGCTATATACTTAAGGACTTTTTTTACGTTAATAACTTATTCCTTTTGTTATTTATTTAATGCCTATCATCATTACTGCAAAACAACTACCTATTAAGTATTTTGAGGTACTTGACTGCCATCTATTAAAACTTTAATGAACTTATGACGTTAGATAGCCAGATAGAATAAAGGACCCTTCCTTCGGGAACTCCAAATAGGGATGCATCCGAGCTCCGCTGGTCTGCGGGTTTAACATAGATGGCGCTAAACTTAATTTTAATTCACTGAATTTTATCCAGGTATTCCACAAAAAAAAACTTACTATGCAGTGTGCATAGTATAGTGTTATACATATTATTGCTGAACTAAAATTTTGCAATATAAGTTGGGTGATTTCAACCCAAAATTAGCAGCACTTTTTTCAGTTTTTACATTACATTTAGTTTTTGATTGAAATGTTTTGATCATTTAAATACGGTATTCAAGCGAACATTATGTACAATAAGTTTGTCGGACCTAGACTGTACAATAATTGTGCTGTAACAGTCTTTGATGCCATAACAAGAAAAGAAAAAAAAAATGTAGGTCATATACATACTTCTTAATTGCACACTCTGAAATAATTCTTGGAATTAGGTAGCACATGGGGAGTCTGGTGCCTGCATAATTGTTTGTGTCCTTATTTCGTTTTTCAGCTTAGCACTTACAGTCACCGGGCGTCAGACAGTGCGGACCTAATAATTTTCACACTTTGTTCGCAATGTCCTACATATTAGATTACTACCATTCACACCTTAGTTTATTGGCGAACCAATTTAAGCCTAAACCTGAGGAGGGTTCGCTCAGGGTTCTCAAGGAAAATAATGGTTTGTATAGAAAGAACCCGTTTGTTCAACATTAATGGACCCGGGATTTGTCCTTAAACTACGTCCGGACTTGGGTATGTCCTTAAACTACGCCAAAAATAGAGGAATGGGCACTGCGAATGGCATCTATCTAAGTGTGGTAGGGCACGTTCAGCGAATGCCATCTCGCTCAAATCTGGAGCAGAGCCCGACTGGGGAAGTACCTCCACCTTACAGAAAACCACAACCAAATAGCACTAAACCCTACTCATAGTGTTGTGTTCCTGCTGGTGAGTATGGTTTCCAAAGAGCTCAAAGAGGACACAGTGTGTTGACGATGAGGGACCTTCTTGTTCCTTTAGCCATCAACACAGTGAATCGTTTTTTTTGTAAACGGTCGGCAACGCGCTTGTGACTCCTTTGGAGATGGAAGCGTCCATAAGTTACGGTAGCTGCTTACCATCAGGCGGGCCGTATGCTTGTTTGCCACCGTCGTGGTATAAAAAAAAAGAAACATTGCTTAATAAAAAAAAAGACAATAAAGTCTGGACTTGTCCCGATAAAATGAGTCTGTGCATTATCTAGTACATATATACTTTTTTTCGAATTTTAAAGCAGTACTTTTTTAATGATCTATCCTATCAGTATATCAGTGTCGTCAAAAAAGTTCGCTGTCAAGCTGGAGCTGTTTTGACTTTCTTTTTCTAAGTGAGCTGTAGAAGTCATGTCAGGTCGCTGAAGAGTCATACAATTTTTCAAGCCGGTGGGACTTGTGTTATATATAGTCACCACTACTGTAGACAATGCTATTTAAAATATAACCGTTTGTGAGTTTGATAATATTCATTCACTGGTTGTTTTCTTCTATCCTAAATGGCGATCCATTTGTGAAACCATTTTTTTAGGTCATTTATAACGTAACAAATTGTTTTCTAAAATTGAGTTTCCCGTCTCCTCTGGCTGAGTGCCGTATTCTAATTTTAAAATACATAAACGATATGTTAAAATCACAATCTATCTCTAACATAACTCCAACACACAACAAATAATCAACCAATATTGGAGTTGTATCGGAATAACTTTCAAGCTAATTTTGATATTCTGATTCAGACGTTTAGGTGTCAGCTGTATAGCGTAGTTAATGCATTGGAGTTGTATTAAAGTTGGATCGTGTCTAAACGTGTTTTAAAGTTAGAATACGGCCCTGAGTCTCTACTATGACACATAAAGTAAAGTTTATACTTTATAATTTTTAAGAAAAAAAAACCGACTTCCATGGGGGTAGCCGGTGAAGCATTATTGTAGATGGTGCACTTAGTTGAAGAGTTCCGTTCTGATCATCATCAGCAGTTCCACTTCATCAAATGTCACTCTTTTGAATGAAAATGCTTGATTTGTTGATAAAAATACAAAAGTCACTTTATGTATGGCTTTAAGATTTGAGGAATTCCCTCGATTCCTCATGGAACTCATCATCAGAACTTGAGCTTGACGAAAATTGGTCCTGACAGTCTAACTTGCGTAACAAACACAGCGAAGAGGACGAATCGCCAAACGTGAACTATGCGTCGTTGAAGAGTTCCGTTCTGATCATCATCAGCAGTTCCATTTCATCAAATGTCACTCTTTTGAATGAAAATGCTTGACTTGTTGATAAAAATACAAAAATCACTATGTGTAAGCCCTTAAGATTTGAGGAGTTCCCTCGATTCTTCATGGATCCCATCATCAGAACTTGAGCTTGACGAAAATTTGTCCTGACAATTAAACTTGCTAAACAAACACAGCGAAGAGGACAAATCGCCAAACGTGAACTATGCGTCGTTGAAGAGTTCCGTTCTGATCATCATCAGCAGTTCTACTTCATCAAATGTCACTGTTTTGAATGAAAATGATGGATTTGTTGATAAAAATATAAAAATCACTATATGTATGCCTTTAAGATTTGAGGAGTTCCCTCGATTCCTCATAGATCCCATCATCAGAACTGCGTTTTGACAAAAACGGGACCAATCTGTATATATATACTTACAATCAAAAAAAGAATTTTCAAAATCGGTTCAGACATGACGGAGTTATGGAGTAACAAAAATATATGTGCAGCTGGCAACTAAGTTAAGAATGTCTGTCGATTTAAAACTAAGATGAAAATACTCATAAGATGAACGTTCAAAAGTATTTAAAAAAACGCTTAACGTTAATCCAATACATACTTAAGTTATCTGATTCAAGCGTTTGAGAGCAATATAAATCTTAAACAACGGAACAATGTTAAAACAGACTCTAAAAAATAAAGTTGTGTACTAAATAGCGAACAACAAAAATGCTTGGCCGAACAAACGGGATCTGCTAAGGCAAGGTGGATTACCACTGCAAGCGACTGGAATTTTTCGTAAAGATATCTCTCATCCATCCTCATCCATCCATACATACGTATACGATTTTCGGGATTGTTCAAGTTTCGGCGTTACCCAAATACAAACACACACACTGGACAGATACAGCTCCAACCCAACTCAACTCAACGCTACGAGTATAACATTGACATTTGCTATTCGAACAGATTTTCATTCAACATTGGTCTCACATTGGTCTCACATGGATCTCACATTGGTCACACATTGGTCACACATTGGACCAATGTGAGACCAATACGTGACCAATGTCTAAACAATGTGAGACCAATGTCTAACCAATGAGAGACCAATGTGAGACCAATGTTGAATGAAAATCTGTTCGAATAGCAAATGTCAATGTCGTTATAGCGTTGAGTTGAGTTGGGTTGGAGCTGTGTCTGTCCAGTGTGTGTGTTTATTTTTCGGATCGCGGTCAAGGTGTGACAAAGATGCTGGTGATCATTTTAAGGGCATAATTGGTATTGTATTCTAATTATGAAAAAGTAAGCAAACATTTTTTCACGCAAAAAAAAAAAAAATTGTTTTGTATGGTGGGTCGGCCCGGCCGGCCGGCATGAAAAATTTTCTTCTACTTTTTCTTAGCCGCAGTACGATATCAATTATGCCCCAAAACGTATTACCACTATTTTTGTTACATCCAGTATAACCCATACGATTTTCGGAATTATTCAAGTTTCGGCATTACCCTTTTACACCTTTGCAAAAAAATATTTTTAGAGTTTCGATTTTCGATTATATTTTCAGTGATTATCATTCTCAAGTTATCCAATTATTTTTATTATAAGTATATAAGAAAGCAATAAAATAAAACAAGGAAACACATTATTTTCAAGGTTTTCGTTCATAGGTTACTTTAAATTAGAATATCTATTCCAATTCCGTGACAGTTACTTAATCTGTTAAAACGATGTACGCAGACAAGTAGATTATCAATATCAGAGACTACATATTTAATGGAGCGGTACAGTCCACGAACTTTTTGAGGCTCCAAGTCGTAAGCGCCATCTGAACGAGAGCAAACTAAAGTTACAGTAGTAATACCATAATAATAGTAACGCTATCAATTACTAGATGGCGCTGTAGTCTCTGCCCTACATTATAAGGTGACTTTGGTGTGCTCTCGTTCAGATAGCGCTTCAGACTTGGAGGTTCAAAAAGTTCTTAGACTGTGTTGCTGTATTAAATACATACATATATACACTCTGCCAATATGAAAACTTCGATCACATATCTATTACGACTGCAAAGATAGGTAGGTACAGATTATTTTTGATTGGTATCGACAAATAGGTGGATAATAATGACGCGGTTATCACACTGGCGCCGCCACCGGATGAGTGAACGAGACAGCGCTATACACATGCAGAGCGCTATTTCGCTCGCACACTGTTGCCACATGCGGAAACCGGAGCAGCTTGAAGGTGCCATTGCAACAAACACTCTTTGAGGAAAAATCTTTATAATATCCAAGATTAACTATACACGGTGTTGCGGCATACCCCGTGGGTTAGTTCGAACAGAAACGGAAAATTTTCCGAAACTATTAACACTTTCACGACTAGGGCTCTCTGTTCGTAGGCGCTTTCCGCTACATACGAGGAAAACGCTAGAATCGGCTACGAGCGTAGCGCGTGTGTGGTACGGAAAGTGTTAATTTTAGCTGAACATGCATGGGTAACTCTTAAATGTCTTCTATCACCGGTTTTCGTTTTACGGTAGTAAAATAGCCTTCTCAAATAAATGATGTTATTTTAGAGAATTATTTACAACATACCATACCACCCACTGCAAGAGACGAAGGATTACAATAAAATTATAAAGGGAGCAGAATTTATAGCCATTTCAACTTACAGCATTCGCGCTAATACTCGGTGCCCATACTCGAGCAAAGGGTGGGCATACAAAAAGGCCGAGTACACACAAGCAGTGTTTTTGTCTCGCCCGTCAGTCGCGTGACAAGGGTAGGATAAGCTGTGTGCGCGCGCCTTAAATTATTCCCTGTTTTTTATGAAACGTGCAATTTCAAACGTGAATGAAGGTTGTTAGGGTTTGAGAGGACGATGACCTTTTAGTCATATTTGATTTTTTAGTCTCAAGTGTTCGAAAAGTTATCAAAATAATCTTGCAATTTTTTTATTTACATAAATGTATTACTTTAAGTATAAAGTAATCAATTTTCGACTCCAACTAACAAGATTATTTGATTCAATATCGTCCATTGGACCGAAACACAGTCTCATCATTGCATCACTTTAGTGAGGTAAATGTATGTACATATTTTAGTATTAGTAATGTATACGTATAAAAAGAAACGTGAATGCCATCGATGATTAAAGAAACTTCAATAGGTTGTAACTCACACAGAACAGCCAATGTATTTGGCTTACCGAAACATAATCCTTCAAGGTACAAGTATCCTTCCATCTTAAAATCTCTGATCACTTCTCCGGTACCATCCTGTATGTATATCAAGGTAACAATTCCACGGGGCATATACGAAGCCCAAGTCTCGACCGTTGTCGCAATCTCACGGTCAATCTCGGCGTTGGGCCCGCCTCGACCACGTGCCGCATTTACTGCTGCGGAGTAACTAGGCCCGCTACTTATATGGAGTAATAAGTTACCTACGAGATGCGTGATACGTTGCTACAGCAGGCGAACTCTTGGTGTATAGCAGAGAATCGGGAAGAATAAATGATATAATTCAGATCCATTACGTAGGTAAGTAAAACACCTCCACTTGAGCTTATCATTTCGGTATAGTGCAATGAAAAAACCTTGTTAGTAACGAATATCAAGTTTCTTATCGTTACATTTCTGAAACCACCCCGTAAGTAAATCATGGTGACAATGCCAGGGGCAGATACGAGGCTCACGGCGCGACCGTTGTCGCAATCTCACGGTCAATCTCGGCGTTGGGCCCGCCTCGACTACGTGCCGTATTTACTACTGCGGAATAACTGGGTACGCCACATGTGGAGTATTTAGTTACCTACGAGATGCGTGATACATTGTTACTGCAGGCGAGCTCTTAGTGTATAGCAGAGAATCGGGAAGAATAAATTATATAATTCAGATCCATAACGTAGGTAAGTAAGACACCTCCACTTGAGCTTTTCATTTCGGTATAGTGCAATGAAAAAACTTGATAGTAACGAAAATCAAGTTTCTTATCGTTACATTTCTGAAACCACCCCGTAAGTAAATCATGGTGACAATGCCAGGGGCAGATATGAGGCTCACGGCGCGACCGTTGTCGCAATCTCACGGTCAATCTCGGCGTTGAACCCGCCTCGACCACGTGCCGCATTTACTACTGCGGAATAACTGGGTACGCCACATGTGGAGTATTTAGTTACCTACGAGATGCGTGATACATTGTTACTGCAGGCGAGCTCTTAGTGTATAGCAGAGAATCGGGAAGAATAAATTATATAATTCAGATCCATAACGTAGGTAAGTAAGACACCTCCCCTTGAGCTTTTCGTTTCGTTTTAGTGCAATAAAAAACTTGATGGTTACGAATACCAAGTTTCTTATCGTTACATCTCTGAAACTACCCCGTAATTAAATCAAAGTGACAATGCCAGGGGCAGATACGAGACTCACGGCGCGACCGTTGTCGCAATCTCACGGTCAATCTCGGCGTTGGGCCCGCCTCAACCACGTACCGAATTTACTGCTGCGGAGTAACTGGCCCCGCTACTTATATGGAGTAATTAGTTACCTACGAGATGCGTGATACGTTGTTACAGCAGGCGAGCTCTTAGTATATAGCAGAGAATCGGGAAGAATAAATGATATATCTCTCGATTGGGTTAAGAAGTTATTTGGCAGATAGATTACAATGTACCGAAATAAGTAGATTTGTCGAAGAAAATAATGTGATTACTAAGAAAGTTTTTAGATCTCAATACAAGACTGGTGTGTCACAAGGCAGCATTTTGGGCCCCTTACTCTTTATCATATATATTATTGACTTGCCCAAAGCAACTCCTATTAAAGTGATAATGTTTGCAGACGATACGACAATTATGATAAAATGTAATAATAGCCTAACTTTCAATCAATAAATTAATAATTCCTTAAATGACATAATACATTGGATGGACATGAATGACTTAAAAATTAACATTAGTAAAACTAATTATGCGAATTAAATCATATAACTCTAATACCATGCCATTAACAGTCAAATATAAAACTGAAAACGTAGACGAAGTAACCAGTGTTAAGTTTCTAGGATTCACTTTAGATGAATATCTGAACTGGAAAGATCACATCGAGCAAATTTGTAACAGACTAAACAGATTTGTGTTTGCTCTCCGTAGACTGAGAAACACTGTTTCTGAGGAAGCTGCCTTGACAGCTTATCATGGATACGTGTCCTCTGTTCTCAGCTACGGTCTGATACTGTGGGGTAATTCTGTTGATGTAGAGAGAGCTTTCATAGTTCAGAAAAAATATGTTCGGGCTGTCTGTGGTGCTTGGCCTGATGCTCATTGTGTCCGCCTTTTTAAACGGTTGCACATTCTCCCTCTACCTTGTTTATATATAAGAGACGTATGTGTCTTAGTTAATAACAACCGACATTTATTTAAAACACGTGGTGAAGTAATGAACAGGGTAACCCGACAAAAAATTATGAATTTATTGTACAAACCACGTGCTTACAAAATGATTTATGACAAAAACGTATTTAACATGTGTATAGTTATTTATAATGGATTACCTAATGACATAAAAATACTTCAAGGAAATAGTTTTAAGAAAAAATTGACTAGCTGGCTTCTGGACGAATGTTTCTACAGTGTAAAAAATTTTTTGGTCTATATACAAAATTCTAACCTTTATCATTGACATATTTAATATTAATGCTATTTAGGATAGTCCTGACATACTTTTACAAATTTTATGATTATCTTTTATGTACTAATCTGTATATACATATATTGCCTGTTTGAAAATATTTGCACGCTTGCATGCAGCCTGAATGCACTGAACTTATTTTAATTATAAGAACTGTATATTTACTGTGCAAATAAAATTCTTTGAATCTTTGAATCTTTATAATTCAGATCCATTACGTAGGTAATTAAGACACCTTCACTTGAACTTTTCGTTTCGTTATAGTGCAATGAAAAAACTTGATGGTTACGAATACCAAGTTCCTTATCGTTACATTTCTGAAACCACCCCGTAATTAAATCAAAGTGACGATGCCAGGGGCATACGAGGCTCCAGGCGCGACCACTGTCGCAATCTCACGGTCAATCTCGGCGTTGGGCCCGCCTCGACCACGCCGCATTTACTGCTGCGTAGTAACTGGGCACGCCACATGTGGAGTATGTATGTAGTTACCTACGAGATGCGTGATACATTGTTACAGCAGGCGAGGTTTTTATGCGAAGCAGTTAACCGGGAAGTTTAAATGATGTACGTCACTTTGTAGGGTGCCGTAGCCAAATGGCAAAAAACGGAACCCTTATGGTTTCGTCAGGTCCGTCTGTCCGTCTGTTCGTCCATCCGTCCGTCCGTCCGCCCGTCCGTATGTCATAGCCATTTTACTCGGAAACTATAAGACGTATCTTAATAAAATTTAGACATAAGATGTATTTTGCATGCCGCTATTTAGTTACGTAGTTAAATTGCAGAAAAAAATATTTAGGGGGGAGGCTCCATGGACTCGCACATGTATCTAAACTAATTTTTTTTTTACCTAATATCAATATGTTGCACATCAATCGATCGAAGTACAGCCATTTTTGAGTTGTCTCCAAAAAACTTCTTCCATAAGCATCAGATACGACCTTTTGGTTATTATTCCACTGAAGGTACGGAACCCTCCATTATGCGTGGTCCGACACGCACTTGGCCGGTTTTTTATTAATAGTAGTTTATGTAACTGTTACGTAATAAGGCCTAATTACGTACAGTTGCATACACTGCTTTATCTACACTCATATTATTTATTCTAAATGCCGTGTTCGGAAACCATAGAATGGCCGCCATTGCACCGCCATGACCAACTCGATTGTGCCGGCGGTCGCGCGGGCGCGTGTCGGCGGCCGCGCGGGCTCGTGCAGGTGTACATTATGTTATCAAAACTCATAACACATCAATATTTGAGTATGTAAAGTTAAAATTACGTTACTGCCACAGATAAAAAGCTTATCATAGTAAAATCGGTTGTGGTAATGCTAGCCATTGCCTACCGTTTATGAACACGTTTTAGAGGACTTACAATGTGAGTGTAGATAAAATTATTAACGATAGCCCTGCTGAATCCGTCTCCACTGCTACCGCGGTCAAGGACGGTGACAAACCCTAGATAAAGCAATTATCCACGTAGCTACATGGAGCCGAAGGGTAATTAAATCATGAACGAGGTTAGTAATTAGAAAATTGAGCCTTTTGCTATTTTATAGAGATTACAACTAACATGCCAGAAGTTTAAAATCATGATTTGTTAACGTAACTGTTTACTACCCAAATAATATTCTTTTGTTATAAGAAAGTCATAATTAAAGATGTGTAGTATTTTTAGTCGAGCCAACATTGTGCTGGGCCTGGTTTCTATTTACTTGGGTTTCATGGCTCAATAAACCTATATTCCCGCTTGAAGTGCGAGGTCGTGTGTTACGAGAAAATTAGTCAGTCAGTGGTGGTATTTTTGTCATCTACTCGTCGATGTCTCTAATCGTCCTTACCCTATCACTTTATACTTATACAATAATTCAGAACAAATGTATGGCCCTCATAAATCCGCGAAGAAGTGTTGTCAGTTGCAATAGCAGAGTATATTTTTTACTATAAAGTACCTACCTACACATGAGAATTACCAGAAAACGGTGATTTAGCATTATTTTTCAACGGATAACGATCAACCCAGTTACGTAATAAAATACACGTGTTTTCCTTTTTCCGTTGGAAAAATGAATATCACGGATTTTCACTTATCTATCCGTACGACAATCCTGACATACATCTTTCGCTTCATTAGCTTTAATAAAGTTCTTCAAGCATGATACTCGATTGAGGGTACCTACTCTTAAAAGTTACCTTAACGTTTTACTTTTTTTTCGAAATTATTGAGAAAAAACAAGTAGCCAACATAATAATCATTTATGACGTTACTTGGGAATTTTTCGTAGCAAATTTTACCCTTTTAGGAAGTTGTTTTAAATCTGTAATCTGCTACAACCAGATTCAACACCATAATAGCTGCGTTTCCACCAAAGATGAGCGAGGTTGCGTTGCAAGAAAAGTGTTTTCAACCGACTTCAAGATTTCGAAGGAGGAGGTTAAATATCAATTCGTCGGGATCTTTGTTTTCTTTTTGCTATTTGCTTCTTCACAGTTGGTCCCATTGTAACCAGGTCAGGATCTGATGATGGGATCCTTGAGAAATCGAGGGAACTCTTCAACTATTATAGGCACACCTATAGTGATTTGAATATTTTTTACAGCAGCTCGAGCATTTGCTGTTGGAAAGGTGGATGCTAAGTAAAGTCGGTTCTTTTTTGTTTAAAATTATTTAAGAACCAATCCTGCGCTATGCGAGGATAAACTTATGAAGTGATTCTATTGGTGCTTAACAAACACATTCCTCGCAACGCATCCTCGCTCGTCTTTGGTGGAAACACAGCTTAAAACGAATAGACCGACCCTTCATTCATTAAATTGGCTTAGTGTTACCTACACACTTACCCTTTTATAAATACAACATTAGTTTGATTAACAAAAGTGTTGTGGTTGTGGTTGTGATTGGCTTCTAATCTTGTCTATGTAACAGATGGATTTCATCCTCATGTATCCTGCAGTGCTGCAAATACTGCGATGCAAGGATCCTTCCTATAATGTATGTACAGTCAGCAGCAAAAGTACCTAAGCAGCTCAAGTGTTCAAAATGATCTTGGCACGACTTTATTGTTAAGAGAATAAGAGCGTGTCAAGGTCATTTTGAACACCTGAGCTGCTTAGCTACTATTGCTGCTGACTGACCTATACCTTACTAAGACAAACGTTCAAATAAATAAATTAACCTATTTTTATGGCTCCTTAATGTATCCGTCAAACCAATTATATTTGAGTAGTGTATTCTTGGAAACCCGATTTGATTTTGTTACAATTATGCATAAAATAAACAAGTTTTATTAGGTATAAAGTTATTTGTTTGTGTCAGCACTAATAAAACCAAATTTAAAAAAAATTAAGAGTTGTAGCAACTAACCCCTCACCTTATTTTTACCAATAATAATATAAGCAATTAAAATACGTTAAAATAAATACCCTGGGTTAACTGTGTTTGAGATGCTCAGTTAGTTGGTTTTCTCTTGGTATGACAGAACCGGGCAAAGGCTATCAGCTATCATAGATAGCCGGAATGTTTCTTAGAAAATGCGGCTTCAGGGACCAGATCTCGCTTGATTTATGTTGGGATTGTTGGGTCTAGTGAATCCTTTGCAAAAAGAAAACTCATCATAGGTATATCGATTGAAAAATAATTCAAGTTCTATACTTAGATATGAATTATGTATTAGACTGGCCATTTTAGTGTCGCTTTGAAAACACGGATTTATTGATAAGGTCGGAGAAACTAGCAGTCAGTATTATAATTAGTAAGTATTTAGGTATGTAATTATTTGTAATAATTATAATTATTATGATACTGACTGTTAGTGTTTCCTTATATAGATTTCTTGTGTATTTAAAGCGACTAGTATTTACTAGAAAGTATTTTAAGTTTAACATTTCTCTATATAATAAAAACCTCAAATCTAAAATAAAAATTGTAAATCACAAATATAAATTGGGACCCATCTACGGACAGATGTTTACAAGGTTTTTATTTATGTGACATTAAGCAATACTTGTAGGTATTCAATAACAAAACTAGACACTCAGCCATAGCTAGAAAATGCTAGTTAACACTTACTCAGTAGTACTTTTTTTTAAATCTTTTATTTAGGTACTCATATTCAAGTAAAAAAAAACACTGTTCCACAGCACGCTGGTAGTTAGGTGTTTTTTTTAACTTCGCAGTCTATAAAAACGCAACATTTCTATTCATATTTTATTATCAATTAGTAAACAAATATGTTTGTTAGTACAGTTAAGTGCAGCTGCTTACATTAAAGTAGATATAATTATACGTATATCTGTGGTACAGATGCATATTGCATACGAAGTCGGTTAAGCTGGCGTAGCAGCGGATGAAGCAATTTCCTAGGGGAACACAGATTTACTTGTCTCGCGAATTGGTTTACTGAATCTAAGTTTACTGAGTGTGAGTGTTTACTTCGTATACCTATTTTAAACATGGTAGGTAGTATTTTATATGTTTGATTAAATCCGAATGTTTAGTTATATTGGATCGGGATATGCACGAGTATAATATTTATGCCCAATTATTATGGTATTATTCTTACGTTAATATTATTAAGCCAAAAAAGGGATGACTTGAGTACTTACCTTATTATTTTATGTTTACTTAATTGGTCTTGGTTCCTGAAAAAGTTGGGACGGTACATTAAATTGCGACCTTAGGAGAAAACCTAACCGAAAATACTAAAAATCTGTTTGAATTCAATCACATGACAAAGACATGTGATTGAATTCAAACCAAGACCACATTCTCTCTGCCATACCTACACGTTTCTGCGGCTAGATGTAGGATGAGATTTAATTACGTCGAGCTGGCACGACACCCTGGGATAATATACAGGTACCAACAATTCACAAATTCGACCTTGCATTAGAAGGTTTAAGATAAAATTTTGAACAACAAATATTCCTGACAAGTAATATGAGTTTCACATCGATATACATAGGTACCACAAATCCTGTGAGGTTTCTATCATATTTTCCTTCGACGGATGAATTTCGAGAAAATTTACGTTTCATGAAGTATATATGAAATGAAGATTGGTGACACTAAAATACTTACTACTACATAATCCACATTTCTTTTAATAGTTTGTGACATCGCAATTATTGTAAAATAAAATTCCTGATATTATTGAAACCCATTATTTGCGATGCAATCGGTACGTAAAGTATATGAATAAACCCTAGGGTATCCAATTTATTGAAGGTGTATTATTTTAAAATAGTTCAAATGTTCAAACCTTTTAATAGGTCTTTGAGTAAATATTTATAGTATACAATTATTAAATATGCAGAGTTTTATCATGTCCACATGTTTTTCAAAATACGGTTTATCATCTTATTACTATAAATCTTAATTATTTCAGAATTTTGCAACCGTGCGTACAATCCCTTACCAAACCATGAATGAACCAAATATGAAGTGAGAACTATATAACAAATGATTTTCCTCAAGTTCAGAGAAGCTATACGAGCCAAAACCTCCGTCATAAATCGTTATTTGTTTTGTCTAAATAATCTATATCAGACTGATTAAATGGAACATGTCTGGAAGCTGCCAGGCTAGAACGGGACTAAATGCGGTAGTCGACCCTAATATTTGTATACTGGTTTGTGCTGTATGTAGAAGAAGAACTAACTTTGAAACTTGTTTTACGCATTGGCATGGCGGCGTGCGTACCCGTGAATATGCAAACTTTAAATGATTTTAATTTGACACTATTGCAAGTACAGTCAAACTATGCCAATCAAACTCGAACCTTATTTAGCCGGTACATATTAGATAAGTATTTGCATATACTATTTGTTGAAGATACTATAAAACAGATAATATTATTTTGATAATAATTTGAATAATGCTAGGTGTCCGACTTCACTTTGTCTGTTTGCTTTTCATTTGATTTGTAGTCGACGTAAAAGTACAGATTAAGAAATGCCTGTAGTGGCCTGCAAACCTGTTTCGATAGGCGTTACTTTATTTCTTCGGACCGGCTTTATCCAATCAGACAGTAAAACACTGGAATGGCTTCATTTGTCTTCTCGTATAGTTCTTTCTAGCGCAGGTTCTACACGGCCACACTCTAGGCAACGATACCAACACCTCTTATTGTTACATCGATGGTTGGGCATTAAAGCAACTAACCCAGACTGTTTACAAGCGAGCGATGTATCACATTTTGTGTCAATGTGTTAATGTCCGAAGTTTTATAGAGTAGGCCTCGTTTCTCCTACTAAATTATTCGTAATATTGCCTACCTAGTGACCGCAATTCTCTGCGCTACTTTTTACTTGGCGATCGGTGAATTGTGGAGCAATGGGTGTGATTTAATAACGACATCTGTTTTTAAGTGCTGTCAATTTGTTCTACTTGAAATTTGGTCTGGTACTCGACCAACATCTAATTAACATACTACTTTCAGTTATTTTAACTTTTGGGTAGTTATACCTACTGCTTGGTATCTAGGTACGAATAAATATCAAATCAGGAAAGATTATATTTAATTATTGTATGGCTACATGTTACTGGATATAGATAGGCATTTCTTCTCTGGGGTAGTAGTGGGAAAGCAGATGATGAAGAAAATCCAGTGAGTGCTGCTAGGTCCAGATGGGACAGTGCAACTCTCGAGTTTGTTACTTTTATAGCACCACCCAGGGATCACGTGTAGGGCTGTCTAAGGTTTTCCTACGAACGCAGAGTGACATTGATCCCTCAAATTGAGCAAAACGTGCAGTTTCTACATGCACCTAATACGGTAAAGGTTGTTATGTAAATGCGGGGTATTTCTTTTTGCATCTAACGTCGTATTTAATTATCTAAAAATGTACAATAATTTCCAAAACATTATGCTTAAATAACTACACAGACAAAATGTTACATGTTCATGATTGTGTCGGTCCTGGATTGTGTGCTTTATGTGATAGCTGACATCATCAACTCCTCACTGGTTAATGGCGATTTCCCCTTACTATGGCGTAAAGCATTTGTCGTGCCTCTACCTAAAATCAGCAATCCCACTTCTCTTAGCAACTTTAGGCCGATTTCGATTCTCCCTTTTCTGTCGAAGATCGCAGAAGCAGTGGTTCATAAACAACTCTCGTGCTATATTCACTCGCATACCCTGCTTAGCCCTTATCAGTCTGGCTTTCGACCCAGTCACAGCACGTGCACTGCTCTTCTTAAGGTGACGGAAGATATTCGTCGTGGCATGGAGGGTCAACTGGTCACAGTACTTGTTTTAATTGATTTCTCCAACGCCATCAATGCTGTGGACCATGACATCCTTCTTGCTCTTCTCAAACATTTAAACGTGTCACCTTCAGCCCTCAACTGGTTCTCATCGTATCTGGGTGGTCGGCAGCAAGCGGTTCAAGTTGACCGATCCTCAAAAACAACGATCAATCAGACGATTGGTGCGATCTTGCGACGGGTGTACCTCAAGGTGGAATTTTGTCGCCTTTCTTATTTTCAACTTTTATTCATTTCATTACGACTAATCTCCGCTGTCCATACCATCTGTACGCCGACGATTTGCAACTCTATGCCCAATCTTCAGCGACTGACTTTTCATCAATTATTGATAGACTTAACCAAGTCCTTTCACACTTACAAATATGGTCTGAGAAGTTTGGCCTTTTCGTCAACCCATCAAAATGCCAGGCTATTGTTTGTGGTAGCAGTCGACAGCTCGCTAAACTTGACCTGAACTCACTTACACCGGTTGTTTTCAGTGGTAAGCCTATAACTTTCAGTCAGACTGTCAAGGATTTAGGTGTAATAATAGACAGCACTTTAAGTTGGAGAGCACAGGTTGCTGAAATCAGCCGTAAGGTCATGGGTTCCCTGCATTCTCTTAACAGGCTCAAGATGTTTTTGCCCATCAGTACAAAGGTGTTATTAGTCAATACCCTGATTTTACCCATAATCGATTACGGTGATGTGTGTTATCCGGACTTAAACGAGGAACTTCTTGATAAGTTGGATCGCCTTCTCAACAACTGTATCCGTTTCATCTTTTGTCTTCGCAAATACGATCATGTGTCCTCTTATCGTTCCCAGCTAGGGTGGCTTCCCATCCGTCGACGACGTAACATTCGCATGCTTTGCACTCTCTTTTCAGTTCTAAATGACCCACATTCCCCCGGATACCTTAAGTCTTTCTTTCAATATTATGGCGTGTCTCGCGACCGTCAACTCAGTTCTTCTGGCAATTCGTCTCTCTCAATTCCTCTGCACCACACCGGTTTTATGTCAAACTCATTTTCTGTTCGGGCGGCGCGCCTGTGGAACACACTTTCCCGTAATATTATAAATGCTCCCAGCAAGTTTGCTTTTAAAAAAGCCGTTCGTGCCTTTTTCGCTAGTGGAATGAAAGATTAGTGTTTTCGATTGATGAGTTTCGTCTATATAATATATATGTATGTGTATATAATAATTTATGTATGTATTTTTTTATTTTTATATATCGTATGTTATGTATGTGTATATATTGTATTGTATATTATTTTCTTGTAGTGAACTCTTTACCTTTTGTTCTCGTAAGCACCGCCCAAAACTTCTCTGCTTTGCCTTAAGGTTGACTGGTAGAGAATGCCTACTGGCATTAAGTCCGCCTTTTGTACATCAAGTTTTTCTTTTGTGCAATAAAGTTTAAATAAATAAATAATAAATAAATATGCAACTCGACCGCGACAGTAAAGTGGCCCAGTGACAGTATACGCGCGTTTTGGAATTTTGAGACGAGTCAGTCAGTTTGTTCATCAACAACGTGCGTCAAAGCTTAACTTACTCAATTGTATATAGGTATAAGATATAGTTTCAGAATATATAGAGATTATTTTCCTAAAATAGGAATTTGTGGAATCGTTGGAGTAGAACAAGTGTCATTTTTGGACGGGATATCCTAAGAGCTGTCTTGTTGATTTTGGTGCTGTTAGTACTATTTTTACGTTATTTTAATCAGAGAATCATAGCAGTGAATTTAGACCCTTTTGAGGATGAATAATTATCATGAACATAAAATATAATCATGGGTATGGGTACCATGTACCGAATCACAGGCACAGGTCGGTTAGCAGCGAGTGGTGAGTGCGGCGGGTGAGCCGAGCACTCGGCCAAGCGTTTACACTTAGCGACCACTCTGTCGAGAGCACTGACTCGCCACTGTACTCGGTAGGTGTAACCAGGGTATAAGGAACAGTGAAGTTAATCCCGGTGTTTGCGGCCCCACGCGGTATTGGAAGTTGGGCCGCTAAGTAATGAGAGCCCCAATGCTGAGTTAGTTTCTACATCGTGCGGTCGCGTCATGTTAATTGGAACAGATTATTTACTAGTAGCAGAGACTGGTAAATAATAATTATTGGAAGGTTGCGTGCAAATTCGAGTTCATCATAGTTGTGAACTACGCTTATCACCATTGCGTAAGATCATCTAGTTACTTGTATTTTTAAAGTGTTAATGGTCAGGAGCCGTATTCTAACTTTAAAACACGTTAAGAAACGATCTAACTTAAATACAACTCCAATGCATTAATAACGCAATATAGCTTAAAGCCTAAACGTCTGAATCAGAATAATTATCAGAATTAGCTTGAAAATTATTTCGATGCAACTCCAATACAAATTCAATATTAGTTGATTATGATTTTAATGTTTTGTTTTTATATTTTAAAATGAGAATTCGGCTTAGAAATAATTTAATAAGATTTATAAATAATTCTTTATTTATTTATTAAAATAAACTTAAATAATAATACGAATATAACTATTTATAAAACAAAAGTACTAAAATTAAGTGCAAATAATTGATATTTAACACTGTAAAATAGGGTAATACCTAACCTAACATATCAAGCAAGTTCAAAAATAGAAACTCGCTTAGAAATAAAATGAAAACTGGTTTACATTGGAACAAGTAAGTACGTCAGTGATGCCCAACCGAGCAAGCAAAAGAATGTTTGTTTCATCGGATATCTGAGAATTTTTCGTTCACATAAAGGGTACTTCAGGGTTCCGTACCTGGAGGGTGACAAATAGAACTCTATTATGTACTAAACCTTCGCTACCCATCCGAACGTCTGTGGCCGTAGCAGCCGACTGTATCTTAAGAATAAGTATACGGAACCATTCTATGGATACGTAACTGAATCGGATTTAATGTTTCTGTAAATGTTAATTGTGATTTATAGGATATTACACAGTTATGTGTCTACTTAATATACCTATGCTAAAGGCGCTCCTTGAGTTTTTTACAGATAATCTGAAGGGCGCAACAAATCTACCTATACCTATGCTCAAGGCGCTCCTTGAGTTTTTTACAGATAATCTGAAGGGCGAAACAAATCTACCTATACCTATGCTAAAGGCGCTCCTTGAGTTTTTTACAGATAATCTAAAGGGCGCAACAAATCTACCTATACCTATGCTAAAGGCGCTCCTTGAGTTTTTTACAGATAATCTAAAGGGCGCAACAAATCTACCTATACCTATGCTAAAGGCGCTCCTTGAGTTTTTTACAGATAATCTAAAGGGCGCAACAAATCTACCTATACCTATGCTAAAGGCGCTCCTTGAGTTTTTTACAGATAATCTAAAGGGCGCAACAAATCTACCTATACCTATGCTAAAGGCGCTCTATGAGTTTTTACAGATAATCTAAAGGGCGTAACAAATCTATTAACCAAAAGAAATAAGATACTTTTGTGAAATCATTTGTGACTAATAACGACTGCTTTTTACTTTCTACAAGAGCGAGACGACTCTTATACATTACTGAGTTAGATCCACAAATTAAATACATTTGTAATAAATATGTATCATTAGCGTTTTCTGATACTTATCAACTTTTAATTAACTAAGGCAACAGCTTTGCGGCACGTAAGTCGAAGAACCAGGTCTGGTTCCACTAAAATAGAAAATTTCGCTGTCTGCGCTCACTTTCTTTCGAATAAGCAAGTGCGATAGGGAGGGAGATAACGAAATTTCCATTTTCAACGTTCGAAGTAGCGCCGCAGAGCTCGAATAATTAACAGCGGAGTTTCAGGTCTCCTTGCAAACTTCTGAAGGATTGTGAAGATGCCTAGGGACTTAAGCCTGATTGTACACATAACTTATGTTGTGAGTCCTATATATATTAACTACTGTATGTACTTTTAGATATGTAGGGCACAGTAAAATATCATCTTGCTCGGATCCGGAACAGTCCAAAGATAAGTAGGTAGTCATCATCATTATATATAATAAAACTAAGTTGAGAAAATGTGCGTGCCGATAAAACTTAAAAAGGAGTCCCAGCACGATAAAGGGACTTATATAGTGTGATAGCCCTTTATTCCCCCTCGAACAAGAAAGTTCCCGTTTTAACCTAAAGGGTGTGTCTTTAAAGATATAAGGGCTTTTCCAACCCTTCAACTCGGAAAGTAAGTGTAGTGGCGCCATCTGTTGTCGAGTAGTTGAACTTCATTCATTGTCCAAAGTGGCGCCATCTGTTGTCGAATAGTTGAATTTCATTCATTGTACACAATATGGACTTAAACGAACGATTATTCCCAAACTTTCTCGAATATCCTAGCGCCAACTTTCTCGAATATCCTAGAGCCTAGCTTTCTGAATATATAAGAGCCCGGTGTCACCCGCCAGAGTTAGTTTGATTTGAACAGCGAAACAAGCGATTTCGAAACGAAAAAGAAAGAAATTATCTGTGTGTGAGCCTTTATTTTGAAGTATCACGTGTGAGTATTTTTAATAGTGTGTTTAATTAATTCTCGATTTCGAAGCGAAGAAGAAAAAAGTTATCTGTGAGCCTTTATTGTGAAATATCAAATGTGAGTATTTTTAATAGTGTATTTAATTAATTCTAATGGTTTTTTTCATTTTCTTTTAATTGTAATTTCCTTAACTTTCAAGTAGTCGCGCGGCGTTGAATCGATGCCTTCTATATACTTTGGCCGTAAACAAAATATCGCGCGACCGCTTGAAGATTAAATAATTTTTTTTCTTTGTCTCAACGTGCTCCACGTTTACGTAACAATCAATATATTTGTCTATAAAGTGTTCATTTAATTTATATTTTACAGAATACAATGCCTAGACGTAAAAAAGGTGGAGATCTTGCCAGTTCTGCAGCGAAACGGCGGAAACAAAAAGAAAATCGAAGAAATGAAACGGAAGAAGAGCGCGAAGCACGTTTACTAAATCAACGAACCAGAATGAGCACCCTGAGAAGCGGAAAAAGCGAAGAAAGAAAAGAAAATAAAAGTATTGAAGAATCGAGCATTTTAAAAGATAATCTAACAAAGGAAGCATTCCACTACGAACCGACGAAGAAATATTACGATCATAAATATGTTGTGATCGGAAAAATGAATAACATTTGCCAATTTTGCCACGCGAAAAAATTCAGTAAAGAAACACCAGGTCTCTGTTGCATGAATGGAAACATTCGATTACCACCACCGGAAGCACCTCCACAGGAATTTCTACATTACATGACCGGGGAAACACCAGAATCAAAACACTTTCTTCAAAATATAAGATTATACAACTCCTGCTTTCAAATGACTTCTTTCGGTGTTACTTCGACTGACACTAATAGAGACAAATTTGAATATGTATTTTCAATTCAAGGGCAAATTTATCACAAAATTGGATCGTTACTACCAATGCCTAACGATGACTATAAATTTCTGCAAGTATATTTCATCGGAAATGAAGAAAACGAAATTGATCAACGATGTACAAATTTTATTGGATTGAAACGCGAAATAATCCAAGATGTACAGAGGATCTTACACAAATACAATCAACTGATTTACATATTCAAAACAACACTAGACCGCATGATTTCTGATGACTATAAAATTGTAATTCAAGCCGATAAAAGACCACGTGGAGAACACGAACGTAGATTTAATGCACCTCAGATAGATGAAGTCGCCATCGTAATTGTGGACAATGAAAATACAAGCCGTGACATAATTGTACAACGAAGAAGAAAAGGACTACAACGCATTGCAGAGACACACCGTTCATATGATGCTCTTCAATATCCGTTAATATTTCTGCACGGAGAGGATGGTTATCATTTCAATATAAAACAAATTCATCCTAAAACAGGCATAGAAACAAACAAAAAAGTCACTTCCAAGGAGTTCTATGCATACCGCTTAATGATCAGAGACAATGAAATATACAATCACATTCTCAACACTCGCCGTTTATTCCAACAATTTCTGGTAGATATGTACGCAAAAATAGAAGCAGAACGGATGCTTTACATAAGACTGAATCAGAAGAAACTACGCACAGAAGAATACATCCACCTTCGAGATGCGATCATAAATGACGGCAATATTGACGATATTGGAACAATGGTAATCTTACCCTCATCATACATATCCATATAGGAAGTCCAAGACATATGCACGAATATACTCAAGATGCCATGACCTACGTAAGAAAATATGGACGACCTGATCTCTTCATAACATTTACATGCAACTCATCATAGCCAGAAATCAAAGAACAACTAAAATACGGACAAACCTCCATGGATCGACACGACATGATAGCCCAAGTTTTTCGACAAAAACAAATAAGATTTATTGAAGTCATCACAAAATACCACATCTTTGGAACCGTTAGATGCTGGATGTATACAATCGAGTGGCAAAAACGAGGATTACCTCACTCACACAATCTCATATGGCTACACGATAAAATTTATCCCACGGATATCGACAAAATCATCCAAGCTGAATTTCCCAATCCACAAAATGATCCGGAACTATACAACATAGTAGTGAAAAACATGATTCACGGACCATGTGGACCATTAAACTTCAATGCGCCATGCATGTGATGGAAAATGTACAAAAAAATATCCAAAACCATACTTGGACGATACAAAAACTGAAGATGACGGCTATCCCAAATATAGAAGACGATCACCGAAAAACGGTGGCTTCACAGCAAAAATACGAATACAAGGCAGAGACGAACTGGAAATAGATAATCAATGGGTAGTACCATATAACCCACTACTTTCCAAAATGTTCCAAGCACACATAAACGTTGAATATTGCAATTCAGTAAAATCTATTAAATATATATGTAAGTACGTAAACAAAGGTAGTGATATGGCAGTATTTCAAATAGTCCAAAATAGCGAACAAAATAATAGAAATGATGAAATCCTCATGTACCAAATGGGAATATACATCAACAGTAACGAAGCAGCGTGGAGGATTTTTAGTTTTCCCATACACGAACGCGAACCAGCTGTGCAACATCTAGCAGTACATTTGGAGAATGGACAGAGAGTTTACTTCACAAAAGACTCGGCTAGAAAAATTGCAAGCGAACCACCTCAGAACACAACATTAACAGCTTTTTTCCAACTTTGCCAAACGGATCCATTCGCAAAGACGTTACTGTATGTCGACGTCCCTATTTATTATACGTGGGACAAAACAAGGAAAATTTTTCAACGACGAAAACAAGGAATGCCAGAAGAGGGTCATCCAGAAATAATGAAAACTAACGCAATAGGTCGAGTATACACTGTACATCCAAACAATGCCGAATGTTTCTATCTCCGAATGTTGTTACACGAAATACGGGGACCAACAAGTTTCACAGATCTCAGGACTATTGACGGCTACATATGCCAGACTTACAGAGAAGCATGTCAACGTTTAGGATTATTGGAAAACGATAACCACTGGGAATTAACACTACAAGAAGCCACACTCACAGCTTCAGCTGAACAAATTCGAGAGTCATTATATTATATACTATAGAATTCAATGACGACATCTTCAATGAAACACTCATTCGCTTAGAAGATAAATGTTTAGCAATAAATAACCAGATTTTAGTAGAAATTGGAATGCCAGCACCACAAAGAAATACTTTCAGTGTGCTAAACTACGAAATTACAAAGGAAAAAAGCTACAACGTCAATGAACTACTTGAATACATTGCTCACAACAAACCACTCCTCAATGACAATCAAAAAAAAATTTACAACGTTATAATGAACCGAATAAATAACAACACTGGTGGAATTATTTACTTGGACGCACCAGGAGGCACCGGTAAAACGTTTCTAATAAATCTAATACTGGCGGAAATACGTGCTGAAAAACACATCGCACTGGCACTAGCATCATCCGGCATTGCAGCCACACTTATGGAAGGAGGACGAACTGCCCATTCTGCCTTACAACTACCGTTGAATATAGCCGAACAACAATTCCCGGTATGTAAAATCTCAGGAACATCTGGACGGGGTCAACTTCTAAAACATGCTAAAATTATCTTCTGGGATGAATGCACCATGGCCCATAAAAAATCACTAGAAGCCATGGACAGAACATTACAAGAATTGCGAAAAAACTCTGAAATGATGGGAGGAGCTCTACTCATACTCTCAGGAGATTTTCGACAAACACTTCCAGTTATTCCCAAATCAACACCAGCAGACGAGATCAATGCATGCTTAAAAAAGTCACATCTCTGGCCGCAAGTACAAATACTGCAATTAACAAAAAACATGAGGGTTGAATTATCAAAAGATGAAACAACAGCACATTTTGCTAAAATACTTTTACAAATAGGCGAAGGTACATATCCTACTGACCAAACGACCGGCCTCATTGAACTCAATAATTTCTGTAACATAGCCACTACTGAAAACGAACTAATCGACAAAATTTATCCAAATATTATTCAGAACTATACCAACGTAGAGTGGTTATTTCAAAGAGCAATTTTGGCCACTAAAAATAATATTGTTGACGATATCAATTTTAATATTCTAAAGAAAATACCTGGTGAAGAGAAAGTATATAAATCGATCGACACGATGGTATCCATTGAAGAAAGTGTCAACTTTCCTACTGAATTTCTAAACTCTTTACAAGTACCAGGAATGCCATTACACTGCCTTCGTCTGAAAATTGGATCTCCAATCATACTACTCAGAAATCTCAACTCTCCAAAACTATGTAATGGAACGAGGATGATCGTAAAACAGCTATCGAATAATGTCATTGAAGCTGAACTTATTTCTGGAAAGAACAAAGGACACACAGTATTTATACCTAGAATACCACTGATCTCTTCTGAATTGCCATTTCAATTTAAAAGATTGCAGTTTCCAATTAAATTAGCCTTTAGTTTTACAATTAACAAAGCGCAAGGGCAAACTTTGAAATATTGTGGCATCAACCTCAAAGAATCCTGCTTCTCTCACGGTCAGCTATATGTAGCTTGCTCCAGAGTAGGAAGTTCGAAAAATTTATATATATATACCCCGGACAATAAAATGAAAAATGTTGTTTATAAACAAGTAGTGTAAATAATGAGAAAATGTAAATACATGTAAATATAGAAAATGTTTTCAAAATATATTTTTTACTTTTTACGTCATAGTATGTTTTTTTATTTCATCTACCACGTAATCTCATATCAACTCCCGAGCGAAGCCGGGTATCATAGCTAGTAGATAATAACACTGCCATTATAACATGTTATAATAAAGAGAGTACATGAGTAGTACATGTACTACTTACTGTATGGGTATATACAGTTATGTGTTAAGTTGCCAGAGTATACTAGCACTGTCTTGGCGATGAGGGACCTGCATTCCTTTATAATGTTCACGCCTACAAAAGGTTCGCCTCTCTGAAGTTGCAAGCGTACATACTGGCAGGCATGTACAGTCAGCATCAAAAGTAACTACGCAAACGAAGGCGTCAAAAGTCCTTTTTAAAAGGGAATAAGAGCTTTTGACGTCTTCGATGGCATTGTTACTTTTGATGCTGACTGTACCTACTAACCAGGTTTAGTGGCGAAAAATTGTACAAATAAAGGCGACTAATAAATTGTAGTGGTGTTGGAAGGAAAGACACGCTTGGCCGACCCCAAGTAAATGTGACGAGGGCAAGCGAATGAGAACTAATAAATTGCGCACTTAAGAAATATCATAATATAAAAAGGTATACCTTATTCTTCAAGAGATACGAGTATAATAAGTTAGTGTAAATTTAATGAAGACATTCAATATATTAGGTAGACAGTATTATTTAATTTTAGAACGCCTTGAGTAATTTTTTCACCCCTGCCGGAACACATTGTGCATTAAGGGTATGTGTTGGGTTTCTTTTAGCTTTCAGTCAAAGTTACACTTTGACGTATATTTAAAGTACATGGGACGAGGGCAAGCGAATGAGGACTAATAAATTGCGCACTTAAGAAATATCATAATATAAAAAGGTATACCTTATTCTTCAAGAGATATAATAAGTTAGTGTAAATTTAATGAAGACATTTAATATATTAGGTAGACAGTATTATTTAATTTTAGAACGCCTTGAGTAATTTTTTCACCCCTGCCGGAACACATTGTGCATTAAGGGTATGTGTTGGGTTTCTTTTAGCTTTCAGTCAAAGTTACACTTTGACGTATATTTAATCCCATCAAAAACATAAATGTGAAAGGCTGCCAAGTTCGATACTATGGGAATGCTTCGCCTATAAAAGAAGTGAGATCTGAATAAGTACCAAGTTCCATAAAAATACCTCAAATAAATAAATATAGGAATAAATAGTTATAGGAATGCACACTTGATTTCCAGCAGTTTTTAAGGTACATTTTGAATAAGTATCACGTTACATAGAAATACCTAAAATTATAATAGTCAGAGAAACGCACACCGGTTTTTTTAGCAGTTTCCTGACAACATTTATTATTTTCAGTACTTTTTAATGATGTTACTTGGCAAGTTTTCACACACCACACACCTTTTCAATGCAATGAATCGACACCTTTGGACTGCAATGTGTCAAGTATATAATTTTCTATTAAAACTTGCCAAGTTACATCATTAAAAAGTACTGAAAATAATAAATGTTATCAGGAAACTGCTAAAAAAACCGGCGTGTGTTTCTCTGACTATTATAATTTTAGGTATTTCTATGTAACGTGATACTTATTCAAAATGTACCTTAAAAACTGCTGGAAATCAAGTGTGCATTCCTATAACTATTTATGATTTGAGGTATTTTTATGGAACTTGGTACTTATTCAGATCTCACTTCTTTTAGAGGCGAAGCATTCCCATAGTATCGAACTTGGCAGCCTTTCACATTTATGTTTTTGATGGGATTTCATTTATTTTTGTTAGGTGTAGGTTCTTTATTATTTTTTTATCACTTTTGCTTTAGGAAACGTCTCATTCCACTTAGGTATGTACTTTATACTATACCCTTTATACTAAGCGTCTAATTCTTTTTTCTACGCTTGCGTGGCACTGTCTGCTTTTTCGTTTTGTCATTTTGTATACTGTCTTGTACAGCTATTAGCTTGTTACAATTATGAAAGAAGAATGAATAAGAATACAGAAAGCAACGTTTTTAAAAGTTTTATTTAGAAAATGTAACGTTAGTTCTTCATGAAACAACTGATATATTAACGAGACCAAGCTATTGTAATATTATAAATGAAGGCATACATCAATTCATAGTCCAATCAAGCAATTTACAAATAAGTCGCAAATCGCAAACTTATAGGTACGTTTTCGAGACACAACCGGACAGCGCCTGGGCGCTCGCGCGTATGACGCGCGGCTGCCGAACGCTTTGGTTCGTCGACTCCCCGCCTCCCGCGCGTACGCATCCCCCCGGCGGCATGAGCGGGCGAACGGATGGCATGAGCTGACGGACGGCGCGAGGGCGGACGAGTGTAGGCAGCGACGGAGGGTGCGCGAGGCGGGGAACGGCTTTTTTTATCTAGTATCACTATACATACATATATCGGGATTTCGGGATCGCTCGGGCAGCGCGAGTACCTATAATCTATGATAAATCCTATTTTACTATTTATTTATGGGTGATTTTTACAAATAAACTGGCTCCCTACACCTATAAAATGTACCTACTTACATATAATTACATACATCAATAACGTACTTTATTCTGTTTGTAAGTACGCTACCTACATAGATAATTAATAACTTGGTAATACCTACCTACCAGTAGGTATTATAATTGGTGGCCTATTATGTAGCCCTAGAAGTGCACCATCCCATCTCATCCCGTGGCGTATCGGAGGGTGAGATGGGCAGTAGTATATATAATTCCATATTAGAGTATATATGATTTCCATGTTCTTGAATCTGCGATTTTATTAGTTGTAAAATTAGAAATTATTTAGACTATGTGAGAAAAAATAGTCTTTTCATTTTTGTTTGACTGATTTAGCGCACCTAGTGTACCTAGTGACCTGCTTTGCACTTCGTAAATCGTGGGTTCGGTTCCCGCAACAGACACACACAGAGTGGTGAACAATTTTATTGTTCTTGTCTTTAAGACAAACATGTATTGTCTTAAATTGGTATGTATCTAAATTTAAATAAGTCTTATCTCATTTCCACTCCATACCTACTTATAGTAGAACAAAATTACTCATTCGTTGTTTTCGAAACTGACTCACACTTGGCCGTTTTCAGATTTTTACTTTATTTCGACCTAAAGACAAACCTTCGAGCCAAATTTCAGGTCGGTACGACCATTGGAAGATAGACCCATTTAGTTCATTATGACTTCATAGTAGAACAAAGTTACACCTTCGCTATTTTTAAAACTGACTCACACTTGGCCGTTTTCAGATTTTTCCCTTTACTTTGACCTTAAGACCTATCTCCATGCCAAATTTCAAGTCAGTACTACCATTGGAAGTGGTCTAGGTTTTTGATGAGTCAGTGAGTCAGTGAGTCAGTGAGTCAGTGAGTGTATAGTAAAAATAACGATTTTCTGACGTCAATATCTCAAGAACTACTATAGGTAGAATAATGAAATTTTGTATTCTAGTTAATTAAGGGGATATCAACAGACACTCGAAATTTCATATGCGTAGATAAAATATGTTTTGAGTTATAGGGTGGTTGAAATTGGCCCGAAATGGTTCGTGTAATATAACCCACGGCCGGTGTGTCGCTTTTTTTTGCTCGAACTTGGCGGACACACTGCCGTGTGTCTAGATACGAAAAAATCATTTAATATTTAATACTAAAGCTTGAACACGCCAAATTATAGGCACACATCTTTGCTCATGATTCTTGGCATGGGCAGTATAGATTTTTTTGGATACTAATACATGTTATAATCGCTACAACTTAACCTATCAATATTACGACCATTTAATAGAATGACAGTCAAATAACAAAAATAAAACAGATATTAAAGGAAAAAGGGAGAATTGTGCATACAGCTTTCTTATGTAAAGTTCGAATTTTCTCGCGTTACTTTGCAAAAAAGATACAAAACTCGCAAACTTACTTAAAAAAGTGAAGTCAACTTAGATTTGGAGCTTGCAAGGCTGTACTTGCTACTAAGAGAGATGCTTAACTATTTATGTGTTATACAAGGGTGCAAAGTTGTATTTTAATTTAACCGCGAGTGTGGAATAGAAGCACGAGCTAGCAAATGGATTCTAGGGTTGACCTACGAGCTTGCGAATGGATTCTAGGGTTGAACTACGAGCTTGCGAATGGATTCTATGGTTCGAAAATAGAATCCTGAGCGACTGTTGCAACACACGAGAGGTAAAAATAACTTTGAAGCCGTGAGTAACACAAATCTTTTCACCTCACTAAAGCGAGGAAAATACTACATAGGTACAAGAAAAATAACTGGAATATGTAAAATCAAGTAAAACGGATTGATCAAAATAAAATTTTTTGTAAGATTTTAAGCGTTTTATGGTAAAATCATGTAATAAAATTGTTTACACTAAGTGTTTTTAATTGAATACAATTCAATAAAAAAATATGTTTTCGTCCACAGCACCTGATTTGATCAGATGGGCGAACATTGTCCTGTTTGTTTTTAAAGAATAAAAACCGGCCAAGAGCGTGTCGGGCCACGCTCAGTGTAGGGTTCCGTAGTTTTCCGTCCGTCACAGTAAGTGTCCCCACTTAAGAGTTAATAACACCGCCATGTAGGATATGATATGAGAGTTCCACGCAATAGTTTACTTAATTTGTTGCTGATTTTTTTTGTAAAGGGTCGGCAACGCGCATGTGACTCCTGTGGAGTTACAGGCGTCCATAGGTTACGGTAGCTGCTTACCATCAGGCAGGCCGTATGCTTGTTTGCCACCGTCGTAGTATAAAAAAAAAAAAGATGTACAGCGACATCTATCGGCAAATTAAGTAAACTATTGCGCGCGAGCTTAAAGTATGGAAGATGATTTTTATGGAATAATTCTTTATTGCGTGAACCGATTTTCAACATTTTTACTTTATTTGAAAGCACGTCATTTCATTGTAATTTTGTAGAAATTACAGGTACAATAAACATCTGCTTATAAGGTTAAATTGCAAACTTAGTTCAGAAATTATTTTGTAATTTTTTTTCAAAAACTATTCATCCTATCAAGTTCAAAATAATTTTCCTAGAAAGTTTTTACAAAGTTCTACTTTTCAGATTTTTTTCATATTTTTAAAACTTATGGTTCAAAAGTTAGAGGGGGGGGACGCATATTTTTTTACTTCTGGAGCGATTATTTCCGAAAATATTTACATTATCGAAAAATGATTTTAGTAAACCCCTATTCATTTTTAAATACCTATCCAACAATATATCACACGTAAGGGTTGAAATGAAAAAAAAAAATCACTTCCCACTTTACGTATAGGGGAGGTACCCTAATAAAAAAATTTTTTCCACTTTTTATTTTACCACTTTGTCGGCGTGATTGATATACATATTAGTACCAAATTTCAGCTTTCTAGTGCTAACGGTCACTGAGATTATCCGCGGACGGACGGACGGACGGACGGGCAGACATGGCGAAACTATAAGGGTTCCTAGTTGACTACGGAACCCTAAAAAAGGGCTTTCCGAGCAAGTGTGAGGTGAAAATTTTATTTTTGTTCAAAACGTCGAGCAAAGAAAATGTACAATAATTTCGACTAATGTCCGAGTTCGTTTAGTCAAAGATGATAGAACCTTAAATAAACTTAAACTTATAGCAAATAAAAAACCTTTGCATGTAATGCTAATGAATTAACAATACGAGTGTATTCTTAAAGATTATGAGCCAAAAATAATGCTTAGTGTCCTCATAATTTTTATGTCTCTCTCTCTCTCTGTGTGTGTGTGTGTGTGATGTTGTTGCCTGCATCATTAGATTAGCCTGATATTTACGGCTAATTTTGAGGAGAATACCCAAATAAAATAAAATAGTTAAATGCTTTTTGTATTGAATTTAATTGTTTCAGCAAGACTACGTTAAAATCCTATTTATTTAGATTGAAAAAAAAAACGTAACAAAACAACAAACAATCGTACTACTTGACTGTTTAATGAACAAAACATCCAATAAAAAAGTAAAAAATAAAAGGACTGAAAATTTAAATGTGAAATTGTGAAAGTGTACCACAAATTCACAAAGCGTTGTTATTGAAATAGCTAACGTCTGAGAACGTCTTTTTTAATTTTAACGTTTTGGAAATAAAAAGCTTTGTTCTACGATCCGCTTTTAGACGAGTGTTCTGTGTATTTGCTTTGTTTGCAAGAATTAAATAATGTCAGTAATTATATCGACTCAGACTAAGTAAGAGTGCCTACCAGTGGTTAAGAATAGCCAGCGACCAGCGGCTGGTATCGCGCTTCTAAAGCATAAAAAGGGTTTTTTGTGCTGTAATCGAACACCGGAAAATAGGTTAAAATTAACTTGTAACATTGATTTATTGTGAAACACCCCGGCGGAAAAACCTAAACAGCTGCTCTGGGCAGCGTATTAAAGGCTCACTGAGAGTCCGGCGCATTAAGAGGCCTTATTCCCAAAACGCGCGAATTTCACGAAATGCTTCATTTTCTTTGAAAGCTATGGCGAAAATACTAAGTTTTTTTTTATCAACTATTGATGCACATAATAGTTCATTTCTTTATCTAGACGGCCATCGGAGCAAATATTACATTTTAACGAGTGAAATATGAAAAAAATTGGTTGTCTTGGAAGGCCTTTCCGGATTTTCCAGTTAGGTGTACCGTTCATTTTCAGATTACGCAAAAAAGGGTAAAAATTCTTATTCAATTTGAATAAAATTCAATTGAGTATATCATGTATGAGACGGCCATGGAAATAAAAATCGAAGATTCATCTTGGATAATCGACAAAATACCTTCTGATTATATGCCAGTTTTTTGATGAAAACACGGTTACATTTCATTTTTTCCACGAAAACCCTATGAATATTTAGCCCTAAAAATATTACCATTGCAAAGTTAAACTATATTTCTATCACGATAAAAAAAAACATTACTATAGCAGTAAATTTCAAATTACTATGAATTTTAAAAAATGACACTTAAATCACACTTCACAGGACACTTTTTGTAAGAATCGTATTTTTGGGTACTTAATAATAATAAAGATGGTTCATAAGTATTTTTTTGTATTACTAATACTTCAAACTATCTTATAAATAGCATTTTATGCGGCTTTTTTCATTAATAGAGTTTTTCGACCTTTTAGGGAATAAGGAGCCTTAATTGCAAAATTGAAAGCAAATAGCTTTATTCTTTACATTTTACGGTTTACGGCTAGTTCAAACGTTATCCAAGTTTATTATTATATTATATTCGGCTAGATAATATATATACGAGTATAACTATAACTGAGAGGGAAATCAACTTTCCTCCACCTGAATTCATTAAATTAATTTCGAATTATAAGTAGTTACCTACAGCCTGTTTGACAAGAGCGTGACCAGTATATTTTTTATTTAATGGAGAAATATAACATTTTGGCTGAGTTGTACGGTCTTCTGCCTAAAATGCTTTGTAAAAAGGATTTTTATTTTAACATTTTCTCACCAAAATCATATTTTCGAAAATAAGCGCCTCGTTTGCTTTTGGGGCAATGCTAATTTTGTTTCTTTGTACACACCTGAAAATACCCAAAATATCTCGCGATCAGGCAAGTATAATGATCAAAGCGAAAGCATTTATAAGTGGGTGACACGATTTAATAAGACAAAGAAAGTCGACTTACCTGAACACGGGAAAATAAGGCATGAATGTGTCATGAAAGATCAGTTTATTTTTAGTATTTCATATAAAGATTCCCTTTACGTAAACGTCCTAATGCCCGACACGCTAGTGCCCAATAGTGGACACCCTGATGTTACCTTTATTGCGAATGACTTAAGTTTCAATTTGACATTTATACTGAGATAGTAACGAGCACCCAGACGTTTACATATTCTTTAAAGTTTACTGGGGCCGTATTCTAACTTAAAAACATGTATAGACACGATCCAACTTTAATAGAACTCCAATATATTAACTACGCAATACAGCTAGGGCCTAAACGTCTGAATCAGAAATATCAGAATTTGCTTGAAAATTATTCCGATCAACTCCAATATAACTTCAATATTGGTTGAATATTTATCGTTTGTTGGAGTTATGTTGGCGAAATATTGTGTCTTTAATGTATTGTTCATGTATTTTAATATTAGAATACGACACTTGGATACGCTCTTATCGTACACGGTGTATACTATGTATGTAATAAACGTTGTAAGAGTAATTGAAAATGCTTTGAATATAGCCAGTGTTGTCAGAATACTCAGAATGAATATATACTAAGTATAGTAGTAGTAGTAGTACTAAAACACTTTATTGCACAAAACAAATACATGACCAACAAAAATATAGTGAGTGTGTACAAAGGCATAATACGTATTTAAAAGCTGAGACTATAATAAAACGTAGGTACGGGATTTAGGTCTTAAAGGGGTGACAGACAGGCGAGTAAGTTTACGAACTAACGGCTCGACGACCTTATTCGCCCGTGTCCCCGCGTGTCACCCTAAAGTACCCGTACCTTAAACCCGCCGGTCAAGTTAGTCCACATGTTTGAATTTTACTCGTAGCTCGCCTTAGCTCGTACTAGGGAATGCAATCCGGTTATTGAAAATTCGAATAATTTTATATTGGTTATTTTTTTAATGCTATTTTTACCTAAAATTATAACATGAAGGGTTGTAAATCATAGTTTTTCGCCTGGAACTATGATTTCTATAACCTATATTTTAAAATAATTTCATGTTCCTATTACTCTATTTTGGCAAGCGATTTGCAGCAGATTTGCACTTAAGTAATTCTTACAGCTAATCTTGAATCACAATTTTTCCACTTTCTTTCGACTTAAAATACTATTTTAGCTCTCTTTACAATACAATTATCTGGTTGTTTTTTTTGACGTTTTTAACAGTTTTTAGTTAAACCGTACAGTATCCGTGTTCGTACGCGAATCTTTAAAATCGCGGTTTTAAAACTCGAGCGTCTGTATCCCGCTTTAAAAATACATATTATTCTGTTTCAATGTCTTGTCTGAAACTTATGTTCCTTGTGTAGTTGAGCGTTCTCTGTCCATTTTGTTTTTAAAATTCTCTTTGAAACAGAGCTTACTTTTAATAAATTTTTATTTTTATTTTGAAGAAGCACTGCCAAGAAAACATTTGACCCAATTCATCTATTTATGTCTACGGTCTGTAAAGCGTCCTTCTTCGGATGTAGACCGCCTCACCATTCTTCTACACCTGTTGATCCATGATACAACACTTTTGATGTCGGTTTGTATATGGTTATCTTCAATGCCTTAAAAAGTCCTGATTTTTCTTTCGGACTATGCTTAATTTGTCTAACATTGGTCCTTGGCCGCGATTCGAAAACTAAACACATACACTGGACAAACACAGACACAGCTCCAACCCAACTCAACCCAACTCTACCCAACTCAACTCAACGCTATAACGACATTGACATTTGCTATTCGAACAGATTTTCATTCAACATTGGTCTCACATTGGTACAATGTGTGACCAATGCGTGACCAATGTGAGACCAATTTTCTATTCGCGGCCCTGTTTTGCCCACACCACGACGCACTGATAGAACATATTGTATTGTAATCTCAAAAATTGGCCCTACTAGTTTTTTATGAAAGTCAAAATGCAATTGGCTGATTTAAAATATCTAGCCGTTGATCCATAGGCATTAATACAGAGTATACCTACCCAATATTTCTTACATAATATCGAAATGTACGTATATACATTGTATGCTGTTACCGTACCGATGTTGTAAGAAGTACTATTGAAGGTTGTAGCAGTATGTACACGAATCACAGATAAGATAATAGTAGATCAGATATTCCATGATTTTTATATAGGTACTTATGTTATTCCGTACATTTTGGAAGTCTCTACAACCCGTGTCATGGGACGCAAGCAGACACAACACCCGCCTTGATTAAAGGACTATATAAAGTTATTGAAATCTATAATATGTAGAATGAAAATGATGAGCTATATAATATGTACTAGCTGTACCCGCGCCTTCGCCCGCGTGTGTTGGAGGTTTTGCCATTTTCATTTACTATCCAGGCCATGAGTGTAGAATTTACGCGTTCTACATATAAATATCCATCTAAATTTATTAGTTCATCCGTGATAAAGATAACTGACTGAAAGGCGTGCGTCGAGACCTGCAAATGCTAAATGAGTTCCTGCAGGAGAACATGCTTCGAACAGAGGGTCAAATGCTGAAGGTATGAGCGCGAGGTAGCGTGTGAGCGCAACGTCATAGCGAAACTGCTAGTGCAGCAACAGGCCAAAATCTAATAAGGCCAAAGGCAGCAAGAATTGTTTCAGCAGGAACATGAAAGGGTCCCCACAAAACTCAATGGTCAAGTTTTTAGGTGAACCCGAACGCCGAAGCATAACTCAATGACGAAGTGTCTTAGCGAACTCGAGGGTCGTGGCTCGAGGGTGAGCGGCAACGTCTGAGAAAGCCAAAGGCCGAGTACCGTATAGGGCCCAGGTCAGCAGCAGTACCATGACAGGGACCGGACATATCTCAATGGTGAAGTGTCTTAAGGCCCGAGAATGAGTGGCAATATCTGCGAAAGCCATAGGCCGAGTACCGCGTAGGCCCAGGCCCGGAGCGTCGCAGCGAAAATTTCTCCAGCAGCAGCAACATGATATAATCCGGAAAAAACTCAATGGCGAAGAATCTTAGCTTATCTGAGGGCCGGAGGCCCGATGGTGAGCGACAATGTCTGCGAAAGCCATAGGCCGAGTACCGTGTAGGCCCAGGCCCGGAGCGTCGTAGCGAGAATTTCTTCAGCAGCAGCGTGACATCTAGCAGCTAGTAATTTTTAGATTCATGACTACCCATTTTATTGCAATCAGCTGTTAAAGCGAGATAAAACATGTTGCTCTCACAAACGGTACAATTTTTGCTGTCGGGTAAATCGAAATGGATACATCTTAACAACCTGTTTTATTTGTTTTTACGTAGGTATATTGTTAGTAGGTTTCATTTTTAATAGATAGATTATTTTTACGTTGAGAATAAAGTACCTCCAGATATTAATGGATCACAATCAACTCAAAAACAAGCCCTACGAAGAGAGATTGCGAGTTTTGAAGCTCACTACCTTGAACACTGAGAAAAAAATGTTGTTGGGCGTAACAATAAAACTTAAACGCTATACAACCGTCTATGGGGCTTGGTCTATAGTACAACTTTTATGTTGTCAAACTCTTATTGTTAATCTGACAATATTATATAAATAACATTTTCACTTTGTTATTATTACAATGCTTTATATGTTGTCGTTACAACAATATAAACTTTGTGATATTGGCAACTTTTAACCTAGTACGTTCCGGTTTAAGTTGCTACCTAGACAAAATTGCTTTGTGCAAATGACAAAGTAACTTTGTTATTGTATTGTTTAAATTATGTTCTTGCAACAAATTTGTATTGTATTATGGCAATACCACAAAATAGTTTTTGTTAACATAACCAAATAAACGTTGTTATAATAGCAATGTGCTTTGTTTTGGCATCAAATCTTTGAGGTCACTATTCTGCTAACGTAGTTAATCTAACCAAATTAACAGATCGGTCAGAAATCGGGAGCTGGTTTAAAATTCAGATGCAAGTTTTGAACCGTGTACTAACTAATACATAAACCTTAAATATACTACGGTCCTGACTGTTTTACGAAACGTGCTACTGTATAAAGTCGTCATGAGCAACCTTTTAGAAATGCAGAAATTATTTGAAGAAATACAACACATAAAATACATATTTAGGATCTTACCAGAGGCCAAATCGAGAAGGTCGATGGTTGATAAGTCAGCCTTGTTACATTCTCCTCTTTCAACGAGTACTCGTAGTTTCAGAATCTTCAACTTTATAAGAGGAAATCTTTCTTTATATGTTTTATTTGCTGCTGGGTACACACATTGAAAGTCAGGCGACACCTGAAACAAACATATATCATAATGCTACAAACAACAACACACTTAAATATAATTACCACGGTAGACCTTATGGCAATGTTAAAGTGAAAATGAAAATAATTATTAATTATTCTTCAATTTAGGTACTTTACAATGCACTTATGAAAATCAAAAAGAAACTATAGCGGGTCTGGCTGTATATAAACACCGGCACTGATATTAAAAATGTTTATTTAAACAAATTGAACACAAATGGGTTATACAGACACAAGTCTAGCTAATATTTTAAAGTCTAGGTTAACAAAGTAACGAATGGGTCGGTGGCACGCTAGTACAGCGTGCTTACCATGCGGCGGTGCGCTGCCCACTGGCTAGAGCACTTGAAACGCTCCGCGGTGATACAAGATGGCGGCACACGCCAAGGCCTAGTTGACCCACGGTTTAGCTTATTAAGAAGCGAGCCGGGGGTCTACCTCTAGTGGTTCTTACGGAAACACGCCGAACAGGCGTGTCGTCAAGGTCACGCGCTATAAAACTACTTCCGATTCTAACCCTACAGCTCCTGCATAGATATTTTTTCAATACATACATCTTACAACTATCATGCATTATTTTACTAAGATTATTGACATACAGTAGGTACGGTTACACCGTATGTAATTTAGATACATTAGATTACTTATACGGGACATTACTATTGTCATACTCGTACCAATAAAGTCTGCCGATGGTCAGTAAAGTATTTCGTTGATGGCAGATACCCACGTACTTACAAATCATAAATAAAATCGTAAATACCTATTTAAGAGATCAAGTTAAATTATCAGCTACTTGTGCTATTACTTGTGTACAAGATGGCGCTCGGCCGCGTGGTTGCCCAGTTAGACCGAATGTTTAATATAAATAGTGTTGTATGTAATGAGCTAAAGAAAAATTGTGCAACCTAATGAAGAGTTCAATCTGGAATGCATACAATTTTGCATTCGACAGTCCTGCGCACGCGTGTAAAATGGAATTGAAGTACAAAATTACCTAAGTAATAAAAAATAATGAGTAGTTACTTACCAAGCATGCTAGGGATTAGGTGTACAAGCCTTGCAGAAACCAATCTTGCAGAAACACACCCACCTCGACACACATTCCTATTCAAAACCACAACACTAAGCACTTATTACACCGCCCGCGCTCCGTCACGTCCTCCACTTCCGGCATCCATTAGCAACTGACCTGTACAACGTCCTTCCGTTCCCCGCCGCCCCTCCATTCCGCGCATTTTGTTAATGCGTTAATGTAATTTTGTCAATTTTTTACATTGTCAATCTAACAATAAAACCATTTAATGCAGATACAAATGTGCTTTGTTAACTAGTTGACTTTGTTGCCGTACTAATGTTAAACTTGTTAAATTCACAAAATTCAATTGTCAAGTCAACAAACCCAAAAATATTGTCTTAATGACAAAATACGACTTGTTAATAGTTGTTGACTTTGTTGCCGTACTAATGTTAAACTAGTTAAATTCACAAAATTCAATTGTCAAGTCAACAAACCCAAAAATATTGTCTCGGTGACAAAATACGACTTGTTAATACTGCAACTGAAGAACAAATCAAATTATTTTTAATAAATATTTTGATTTGCTTATTTTAAGTAGACACACTACTATATAAATCATAAACTTATATAGATGTCATATACAAAGGAAAAAGTGACCTAGGCCTCCGGTGCCCAGGGCTGGGATCGAACCAGCGTCTTCTGCATTCGCGGCAGAGTGGTAAAGGCGTCTGCCGCGAATGCAGAAGACGCTGGTTCGATCCCAGCCCTGGGCACCGGAGGCCTAGGTCACTTTTTCCTTTGTATATGACATCTATATAACAACAAAAACGTTGTGATAGTATATAAACACCGGCACTGATATTAAAAATGTTTATTTAAACAAATTGAACACAAATGGGTTATACAGACACAAGTCTAGCTAATATTTTAAAGTCTAGGTTAACAAAGTAACGAATGGGTCGGTGGCACGCTAGTACAGCGTGCTTACCATGCGGCGGTGCGCTGCCCACTGGCGAGAGCACTTGAAACGCTCCGCGGTGATACAAGATGGCGGCACACGCCAAGGCCTAGTTGACCCACGGTTTAGCTTATTAAGAAGCGAGCCGGGGGTCTACCTCTAGTGGTTCTTACGGAAACACGCCGAACAGGCGTGTCGTCAAGGTCACGCGCTATAAAACTACTTCCGATTCTAACCCTACAGCTCCTACATAGATATTTTTTCAATACATACATCTTACAACTATCATGCATTATTTTACTAAGATTATTGACATACAGTAGGTACGGTTACACCGTATGTAATTTAGATACATTAGATTACTTATACGGGACATTACTATTGTCATACTCGTACCAATAAAGTCTGCCGATGGTCAGTAAAGTATTTCGTTGATGGCAGATACCCACGTACTTACAAATCATAAATAAAATCGTAAATACCTATTTAAGAGATTAAGTTAAATTATCAGCTACTTGTGCTATTACTTGTGTGCAAGATGGCGCTCGGCCGCGTGGTTGCCCAGTTAGACCGAATGTTTAATATAAATAGTGTTGTATGTAATGAGCTAAAGAAAAATTGTGCAACCTAATGAAGAGTTCAATCTGGAATGCATACAATTTTGCATTCGACAGTCCTGCGCACGCGTGTAAAATGGAATTGAAGTACAAAATTACCTAAGTAATAAAAAATAATGAGTAGTTACTTACCAAGCATGCTAGGGATTAGGTGTACAAGCCTTGCAGAAACCAATCTTGCAGAAACACGCCCACCTCGACACACATTCCTATTCAAAACCACAACACTAAGCACTTATTACACCGCCCGCGCTCCGTCACGTCCTCCACTTCCGGCATCCATTAGCAACTGACCTGTACAACGTCCTTCCGTTCCCCGCCGCCCCTCCATTCCGCGCATTTTGTTAATGCGTTAATGTAATTTTGTCAATTTTTTACATTGTCAATCTAACAATAAAACCATTTAATGCAGATACAAATGTGCTTTGTTAACTAGTTGACTTTGTTGCCGTACTAATGTTAAACTTGTTAAATTCACAAAATTCAATTGTCAAGTCAATAAACCCAAAAATATTGTCTTGGTGACAAAATACGACTTGTTAATAGTTGTTGACTTTGTTGCCGTACTAATGTTAAACTAGTTAAATTCACAAAATTCAATTGTCAAGTCAACAAACCCAAAAATATTGTCTCGGTGACAAAATACGACTTGTTAATACTGCAATATATATTTGACAACAAAAACGTTGCGATAGTAAATAGACCCGCTTTGTTACAAATGCAATACTTATTGTGCCTACAACAAAAAAAACCTGACAAAGCGTATTTTGTGACTTTGTTAGCCATTATTTTTCTCAGTGAAGGAGCGCAGGGAACGTGGAGACCTGATTGAGACATATAAAATACTAAATGGACACTATGACCTCAAAGACATTCACGAGATATTTCAACGCAGTAACAACAACCGTCTCAGAGCACAATAAAAATTCAAATTAAAGTGATAAATTTGTCAAGAGTATACTGGATACAGGCACTATCAGTTATTACAATTGCTTGCCTGCTTACAAATAATAACAAATAACAATATATGTCCGGATACTTACAATTTCCAAAACGAAGCAACACGTTTTAAAAATATTTAACCCGCAATCCTTAAATTGGGAAAGCATTTAAAAATCAATGGTTTAAACCTCGGTGGAACGCAACAGATCGAATCGCTTAATTTAATCGAAAGACGTCATTAAATAATGTTTGTATACAGTATACAGGGTATCTATACAGCGCCATCTGTGACCACTTATTAGAACTATTTTTTTATGAAAATTATTTTTTTAATAAGCAGAATAAAAACTACCCTATATGTTGCTCCGGGGTATAAACTGTTACTATACAAAATTTCGTAAAATTCTGTGCTGTAGTTTTTACGTAGTGCGCGGACAAATTCACAGACAGACATACAAGAATTCCAAAAATCACTGAAATGTATTCAGTCAACGTTTCTAAGACCCCCCGAATAAGTTTTTCTAAAATATCTTCAATGTACATTTTTTTTCTCCTTACGCGTTTATTATATGTATGTATAGGTAAATAAATTATATAACTACTGGGCTATTGAATAATAAACCAGAGGCCTGCATAATCGAACGGTTCCAATTTCATTTCTGTATTTAAATTTCTGTAGTAATCAGGTATTTATTTATTTGCTAATATAGACATACACCATGCAAAATACAAATACAAAATATAACAAACTCGCCAGTTATGTTTCCGCATTTACCCTCTAAGTAGTACATTTAATAATGTTTTTTTAATGACGTGCATCGATATTCGTTTATCTGTTATGATGTTGAGGTAATCTGTGAGTGAATGCCCACGAAGGTATATAGGCCCATATATTATTCACCCAGTTTGCCACGGCTGGCGTAAAGGATTCTATTCCCTAACGTTCACCCTACATATCTGAGTGAGCTTTTGATCTTTATAATTTTAATTCTACAAGTAAATGCCTGGACCCGGGGTATGTCCTTAAACTACGTCCGGACCTGGGTATGTCCTTAAACTACGCCAAAAAGAGAGGTATGGGCACTGCGAATGGCATCTCGCTAAGTGTGGTAGGGCACGTTCAGCGAATGTCATCGCTCAAATCTGGAGCAGAGCCCGACTGGGGAAGTACCTCCACCTTACAGAAAACCACAGCCAAATAGCACTAGACCCTACTCATAGTGTTGTGTTCCTGCTGGTGAGTAAGGTTGCCAAAGAGCTCAAAGAGGACCCAGTGTGTTGACGATGAGGGACCTTCTTGTTCCTTTAGTCGTCAACACAGTGAATCCTCCTATTTGTAAAGGGTCGGCAACGCGCATGTGACTTCTTTGGAGTTGCAGGCGTCCATAGGTTGCGGTAGCTGCTTACCATCAGGCGGGCCGTATGCTTGTTTACCACCGTCGTGGTATAAAAAAAAAATGCCTGACATTTTCTTAGCCTTTTCCTTATCTTAGCAGTTGCATCCATCAAGATTATTTTGAATACCTCGCCCGCTAAGCAACTTCTGCTACTGAATAAACTAGAATTTACAACGACCTCCAAGGGTAACAGTAAGTACTTATCAATCTTATCATGTAATAACAATCCCATCCGTATATAGCCATAACACACTTTCTGGTTTGATATAGCAATGCGTAATTGCGTCACTTTTATTGAAGAAAGAGACCAAGTGTATTCCCGGGATGAAGATAACGTCGCAACATGAAATTGCTTTCACATATAAAATGTTTATTTTACGCACGTCTTCTGTCTTCAATTTTATTCTCCAAAAGACATGTAAATGGAAATAATAATCGCCCAGCTTTATTTTACGGCACATAAGTTAAACACCCACATTACGCTTCTCCACTTCATCTTCCCATTTTATGCTGTCAGGAATGTAAAGTAAAATATCCCTTATGTATGTGATAATAAGGCGTTATCTGGTGTAAGTAATGCAGAAGAACGTGGAATGTTGGTTGTGCTTTAAAAAACCGCGTTCATTTGTCACAGGCAGATGCAGTCGAATCTTATTTGGGGCCAGGAAGTGACTGCTTGTTTTAACGTTAAATAAAATTTTTGTGTGACGTATCTATGCAGAAACTTGCTGAAGCAAGGTTCAGAGGTACGCAAGCTCGGTTTTGTCTCTAAATGTTTGTTCATTATTGATATTTCGCTCTGATTTTACTTTTTAATTAGCTGTTAGTTTAACTAGACAGGAATGAAAAAAAAATCAGCAACACTCATTACGAAGTAATGTAATTAACGCTTGTTGGAAAAGAGAGGGAATCTCAGTCCAGTTAGGTTAATATAATACCTACGTTGTTATCGGTGAAATGTTCAACCTTTTTTGCCACGGGAGGGAACCTTGGCTCCGCTCAGCAACCTTATACCAAGACTTGGTTTTCAACAGTGACTGCCATCTGACCATCCATTTGAAGGGAAACTAGGTCCTATTGGGAATATATCGGTTCACCTAAAAGTGACTGATATCAAATGACATTTGGTTCTTTACTTACCAGTTAAAGCCGGGCTTCGAACTTATGTCCTTCGGATTGAAAATAACACCAATCATTTCCTACGCCGCTATAAGCTAGGCTACCAAGGTTTTGAACCCTTTTGCATTTAATTATATATACGGTCATGGTCTTTGATTGTTGAGCTATTAGGATTCACTTTACATTTGGACATATAATAGAGTAAGTATTAAATAAAAGAAAATAGCTTATTAAACCTTACGGTTGCCATTTACATGGCTCAACAATTTAAGTCCGTAACAGTACGTCCTCTATTCTAGCGGATTGTAAGTCGGTTTCTTATCGTTGACATAAAAAACCGGCCAAGTGCGTGTCGGACCACGCATAGGAGGGTTCCGTACCTTCAATGGAATAAGAACCAAACTAATACCAAAAGGTAAAAGGTCGTATCTGATGCCTATGGAAGAAGTTTACTGGAGATACTAAAAAAAAAATTAGATTTAGTTACATGTATGGAGCGTTCCCACTAAAAATATTTTTGTTTCAAATTTAACTACATAACTAAGTAGCGGCATACAAAATACACCTTATGTGTAAATTTTATTCAGATACGTCGTATAGTTTACGAGTAAAATGGCTGTGACATACGGACGGACAGACAGACAGACAGACATGCCGAATCCATAAGGGTTCCGTTTTTGCCATTTGGCTACGGAATCCTAAAAACGGTATTCCAGATTTGATCTTTCTTAAATAGCTGGTGACATTTCTAATTTAACCTTTCTTTCTTTTTGCACAAAGCATTCTTACACTGCAAAAAATGCCGATGTCACGCACCTGTCAATAAAACATGTCCAATCAAACCCGTGCTAAATCCGGCGGGTGGCAAAAATAGATAGTTCCAAATAGTGATTCGTTTCTACTGCATCCGGCATCCGCTCCTTGCGTGGCCTCCCCACAAAAGTCAGGTGATTGAGCGGTGTCCTTTGACATGGACGGGGGGAAAAATTGCCGGGTTTTTTGCGATGAATCAAGGTGCGCGTTAGCAGGGCTAAATTATGATTTGTGTAACGTGCCTGCTGGTCGGGTTATGGGGATGGGCCGAGATAATGGGGCTGTGACTGTGAGATATTTTGCTTGTATTCTCATGGGGTTTATGTTTATTCTTGGTCAGAAAAAAATATTTTTAAGAAACTAAGTGTATGTTTTTTTCATCAAAATGTTAGTACGTAACTACGTTTAACTTAGATTATTTAAAGTAGTTTTTATCATACTTGTATAAATTATAACACGATATTAATGATATTATCAATGAGAACTGTCTTATTTTATTAATCTCGTTAACCAGAAACAACATTTTGTGAACGTTAATTTAAAATAATGTTCTTCACAGCCTTACCAGATATACACCATCAACGCATATAAATCAAATTCCTCGTAGTGTAAATATCGAAGTTCAATTACCCTATAGCCAATGAATCAAAGTAAATTCTACGGAACGTAACTTCTATCTTAGCCTAAAACAAAATCGAGAAATAAAAGAAAACGTGAGGATAGAAAAAGTGAGAAACCTTCAGTAGGTGCGTACTATCTATAAATATAGGTAACGACTTTTTATAATTGCGCTCAAGCTAAAGGTTTTCCGTTTCCGCCTTTTATGTTCTATTAAATTGTCAATTTAAAAGTGCCCTTGCCTTTTTCTTGTTACTGGGAGTATATTTTTTTCTATCTAATATTTTCTAATTAGGCTCTCTCTCTCTCTTCCAAGCTATGTGTGTGTATTAGGCTATTTATATTTTTATTAAAAAGGACACAATCAATATTATTATCTCATATCACTGTATTAGATACATAATAATGGCGATAAACGTCCGTACTTATCTAATAAGTTGACGTCCCTTTCCGTTACTTTCTTGAGTCGAATGGGATCTTTGGGCGCTCCCTATCAGTTTCCCTGGAAAGACATCACCACCAGTTCACCGGGCCGCAATGAGTGCTACGTAGGCGCAAATGCACTTACCTGGTTATAATTTTGCCCAAACCTCTTATTGTGACGTCGATATATAGCAGTTCAATATTACGCGCAATTTGGCATTCTTTCTCCAGTTTCCAACAAAACAAACGGATAATGTATTTATCCATCGATCCGTGAGTGAGCAGAATCCATCCGACAACTGAAATGACAAATGGATATAGAAATCACACAATAAGGAAATGGACCGATTGCGGCTCTTTTTACCTCCTTTCTGTGGTATTAAGTTGCTATGTAAATCCGCGGATATTAATGTTCACAACAGAGTTTGTGAAGGCGTATCGTTAACAGTACACACGTTTATGTTGTGTTAAGTAAAAACAATGGGAATATTAGTAGAAAAGAAAACTTACATGTATTTAAGTATACGTACAAATACTAGTACACTTTTATAATTATACAATAGGATGGTCCAAAAATATAAAGCTATGAATTTTTAATCTCCACAAGCTTCTTTTAGTTTCAATACTCATTTAACACCTAATTTGAGAACAATTATTTTAACATTATTTAGAGGTAGCTATGAATGTCACGATTTTGATGATCAGTCACAAAAAAATATGATGATAGTCCACGTTAGATTGTTCTGGAGAAACTTTGAGTCTGCTTCGGTTAATTGGTATATAGGGTGGGCCACATTGATTGAACATGTATAAAGTTTACCACTAGACAGTGTGAGATTTTAAGTTCCAGTCAGAGGGACGTATTTTTACAGCATTTTGTTACCCAACCACAGAAAAGATTTTCAAAATTAACGATGCTTTTACGTGAAACATGTTTATGACAGTTATCATTCTTATATTATTCTTTCGGGCTTAATGGAATATGAATTATTTGTGATTGATCGACTTTAGCCGCGTCACGTGTCCCCAAATATATTATTATCCTTTGTCATATTTTCTGTGAGGTTTGAAATGTTAAATAAGACATTTGGAACTTTTATAAATTACAAAATAAGCGAAATTGGGGTTTGCTTTCTTTCTGAAAATAGAGCGTACAATATCTTGACATTTAAGTGTTATTGGACTCGTATAAATGTCAGGTCATTTTTACCAGTCCTTATATCTATGCTCGTTCACACTAGCTATGCCCACTATATACATTAGGACAGTGTAAAGGACGCAGTTACACAGTAGTACGAGTAGTCGAGATCACATAACGTTCGCTTCCTTCATGCTTCCTTTAATACAACATCACTACGTCCCGTTAGACTATGCTATATTTATTTTAAAAATGAGTGGCACCCCTTTACAGTGTTTCATTTTAAGTTATTTTATTATTATTTATTTATTTCAAGATAAAACTTAAGTGGTAGGTATACATATTTTTTTCGCCAAACTGAGGACAGTTTGTTGGCGAATAGTGCGCTCTAAAATAAAAATAACAATTTTGTGTGTGTTTCTTTTTGTATGTGCTCTGGGTACTGACTGCCTGAAATAAAATTCAGTTTTTTTAATTTGTTTATTTATTTGCAATGCTTTCTTCATCTACTCCATGACTGTGTCCTTTGGACTGGCTTTGGCTAGCAATGGGTCGATGTGTACGCAGGCAGTGGTCTGCAATTTGCTCATCCGAATACCCAAAATATCCGGATATCCGCTAAATTTCGGTTCCGGATCCTACTGTGTACTTGATCCAGATATAACGGATCCTAAAAAAAGTGAGTTAAACTTTTAAAAATCATACTATGAGATTGATAAACCTCTAAAAGCTATAAAATATGTATTTATTTATTACTAGCTGTACCCGTGGCTTCACTCGCGTGCGTTTGGGAGGTTTGTCATTTTAATTTACTATCAGGCCGTTTTTGTAAAACTTACGCTTTTTACGATGTCAATATCCATCAAACTGGTAACTGAGTCAAAATTGATTCGTTCAGCCATGTTAAGATAAACAACTAAAAGGCGTGCGTCAAGACCGCGAATGCTAATAGCCGACTTCTTGCAGCAGAATATACTTAGAAAAGAGGGCCGAAAGCCGTAGCGTGTGAGCGCAACGTCCAAGCGGAAAGTACTTCTCCTGCAGCAGGACAATTCCACTAAGGCCGACGAAAGCGAGAATTGTTTCAGCAGCAGCATAACAGGGTCCGAACAAAACTCAATGGTCAAGTTCCTTGATCCACTATGTTTGGGAAAGCTAAAGGCCGAGTGCTTCGTAGGACCCAGGCCCGGAGCATCGTAGCGAAAATTGCTTCAGCAGCAGCATGACAGGGACCGGAAAAAACTTAGGGATCAGGTTTCTTAGCCAACCTGAGGGCCGAAACAGCGAGAGTGAGTGGCAATTTATACGTAAGCCAAAGGCCGAGTACCACGTAGGGCCCAGGCCCGGAACGTCGCAGCAGGGATTGGTTCAGCAGCAGCATGAAAGGGACCAGAATAAACTCAACGGTCAAGTGTCTTAAAAGCGAAACCGAGGGCCGAAGGCCCGAGGGTTAGCGGCTATGTCTGCGAAGTCCAAAGGCCGAGTACCGCGTAGGGCCCAGCCTCGGAACGTAGTTGCGAAAATTGTTTCAGGAGCAGCATGACAGGGATCGGAATAAATTCAACGGTCAAGTGTCTTAAAAACGAAACTGAGGGCCGAAGGTCCGAGGGTGAGCGGCAATGTGTGCAAAGACCAAAGTCGGAGTACCGCGTAGGGCCCAGGCTCGGAACGTAGCTGCGAGAATTTCTTTAGCAGCAGCATGACAGGGACCGGACGAAACCCAGTGATCAAGTTTCTTAGCAAACCCGAGGGCCGAAAGGCCGAGAGTGAGTGGCAATTTATGCGTAAGCCAAAGGCTGAGTACCGCTTAGGGCTCAGGCCCGGAACGTCGCAGCAGGGATTGGTTCAGCAGCAGCATGACAGGGACCGGAATAAAATCAACGGTCAAGTGTCTTAAAAGCGAATCCGAGGGCCGAAGGCCAAGTACCGCGTTAGGGCCCAGCCTCGGAACGTAGCTGCGAGACTTGCTTCAGGAGCAGCATGACCTGTCACAGGGACCGGAATAAACTCAACCGTCAAGTGTCTTAAAAAAGAAACTGAGAGTCAAAGGCCCGAGGGTGAGCGGCAATTTCTGTAAAGGTCAAAGGCCGTTACCGCGTAGAGCCCAGGCTCGGAACGTACATACGTAATTCTCGCAGCTACATAGCTGCGAGAATTGCTTCAGCAGCAGCATGACAGGGACTGGACAAAACTCAGTGATCAAGTGTCTTAGCGAATCCGAAGGCCGAAAGCCCGAGGGTGTGCGAAATTGTCTGCAAAGGCCAAAAGTCGAGTACCGCGTACGGCCTAGGCTCGGAACGTTGCTGCGAGAATTGTTTCAGAAGCAGCCTGACAGGGACTGGACAAAACTCATTGATTAAGTGTCTTAGCGAATCCGAGGGCCGAAATCCCGAGGATGAGCGGCATTGTCTACAAAGGCCAAAGGCTGAGTATCGCGTAGGGCCTAGGCACGGAACGTCGCAGCGAGAACTGTTTCAGCAGCAGCATGATAGGGACCGGACAAAACTCAGTGATCAAGTTTCTTAGCAAACCCGAGGGCCGAAAGGCCGAGAGTGAGTGACAATTTATGCGTAAGCCAAATGCGTATATGCGTATCGCGTAGGACCCAGGCCCGGAGCGTCGCAGCGAAAATTGCTTCATCAGCAGCATGACAGGGATTAGACAAATCTCAAACGCCATGCAAACTTCTTACAAAAAGGGTAAAATTACTTTGTTAGATTTATGACTACCTTTTATGTGTATTCGGATGCTAAAGCGAGATAAAACATGTTGCATCCGTAAAATTTTTGCACTCGGATAAATCGGAATCGATCAATCTAACTACCTATTTTATTTGTTTATACGTATACCTAAAATTTTCAATACGAAGTGATTTTCTTTCTCCTTACGCGTTTATTGTATGTATACTTATACAGCGCCATCTGTGATTACTTTTAGAACTATACATATGAATATTTTTTTTTATAAATTAGCGGACTAAATACTACCCTAAATGTTGCTCCACTATAAACTGTTACTATACAAAATTTCATGAAATTCTGTTCAGTAGTTTTTGTGTAGTGCGCGGACAAATTCACAGACAGACAGACAAGAATTCCAAAAATCACTGAAATGTATTCAGTCCATGTTGCTAAGACCCCCCGAATTAGTTTTTCTCAAATATTTTAAATGTACATTTTTCTTCTCCTTACGCGTTTATTATATGTATAGATTTGTAATGCAGGCAAGCAGTTGATGTAGTAACTGATAAGTGCCTGTTTCTAGTATGCACTTAACAAAGTTATCGTGAAGTAAAAATTGTATTGTGCTTGTCCAATTTGTTTTAGAATCCATCGACACTGAGCCATACTACGTCCTCCGTGAGCTTGTTCCAGGCTTTTACAACTCTGTTGCTTATGAAGTGTCTATGAAGATTTTTGTAAGACCTACGAGCTTTAGCTGATGACTTCTGAGACGGTTGTTGCTATTCCGTTCAAATATCCTGTGAAAGTCTTTGAGGCCATAGTGTGTGTGTGTGTGTGTGTGTGTGTGTGTGTGTGTGTGTGTGTGTGTGTGTGTGTGTGTGTGTGTGTGTGTGTGTTAGTATTTTGTAGGTCTCAATCAGGTCTAGTTCACTGTGCTACTTCGTAGTAGTGAGCCTCAAAACTAGCAGTCTTTCCTCATAGGACACAGTTTTGAGCAGGGATCGTTACCGGTATTACTAAAAATCAAAAAGGCGCCCAACATTTGCAATGTTTACGTGATATTCTGAAATTTTATTTAGGTAAACGTAATAAATTATCAGATTATCCAAAAAATATTAATATATATGCATTAACAACCGAGATACCGAAATTTTGTATAAATAATTTGTATGAAAATAATACCGGTATTCGATCCCTGGTTTTGAGTATCCTGGGTATCTCTGTGAAATCGCGTGGCACCTTCTCCAGAATTTCAATATGTTTTTTAAGTAAGGGCATTTTTTTTGGAAGACATACCCACTATATAGGAACACATACTCTACCTACTGTTATACCCATGTCTTGTGAATTTTGAGCATCATATTCGGTGTCAAATTCCTAAAGGTTTTTCTTATGACTGCAACATTTGTAAAATCATGGTACCTAATAGACAGATACATTCCTTTTAAATTTATTTTTAATTTTGGGGGATCAATGTCACTCTGCGTCCGTAGGAAACACATTAGACATCCCTACACGTGATCCCTGGGTGGTACTAAAAGAGTAACGAACTTGGCAGCTGCACTGTCCCATCGAGACCTCGCAGCAGTCACTGGATTGTCTTCATCATCTGCCCTCCCACTACTACCCGAGGGAAGAAATGCATAGATAGGCATTCCAGTGACATGTAGCCATACGATTAAATCAAATATTTTTAATGATTCTTTGTCATTTCGTATAGTAATATAAGAAAATATGTCGAAATAGAAACACGTTCTATGACAGCTTTATTCACGGCATCAAGGACCATACAGCTACATACGCTGACATATGTTTTTACATTTTCGGTATAATGATTTTAAAACTAATTAATTTTGAAAACCTAACAGTATTGGCCATATTGTACATGTAATTATAGGTCCAAAAGTTTATAAGAAAGCGCAAGAAAAGAACTGTCCAATATAAATACCTTTTTGATTTTATTAGTAACTTCCTAAATTTGGGTTTGGAATATATCTTTGTTAAGGGGCTGACAACAGCTTACCTCCCTATCTTATTCAGCTCGAGTGAACGAGAAACAGAGAGTAGTATGGGAGCTCATTGCAAATTTTGTAAAATGATGTATTAAAAAAACTACGCGTTAATTGAGAAATATAAAACAATGAAGTTTTTAGTATTAGTGTGGTGGAATTTTCTTCTAAGGTACAGACGCATAAGTCAAGAAACTAAAGACATACAACTGTTTAAAACTTATTTTAAGAGGTTACTTTGGAATTATTTTGTATCGAGCCGATTTCGTCCTATCGTGTACTATCGGAATTAACGAAGTTCTTCCAAATATAACGAATATTAACATATATATTTTGTACTTTCTCAAAACAAGTACTTATAGCTAAAAAACTGTTTGAGTAGAGTCAATTTGAAGGTCATCGGGTGTTGTCAGCCTCTTAAGGCTTGGCCAAACACGCGGCGGGGCGCAGCGCCGCGTCTGGACATACCAATGTGTGACCAATGTGTGACCAATGTGTGACCAATGTGTGACCAATGTGAGTCCAATGTGAGACCAATGTTGAATGAAAATCTGTTCGAATAGCAAATGTCAATGTCGTTATAGCGTTGAGTTGAGTTGGGTTGGAGCTGTGTCTGTCCAGTGTGTGTGTTGTTTCCCCTTTGAAAGTTCCAGTATCATTTCAAGGAGAAAAAAAGTAGAATATTTTTAAATTATCATCTCGGTTTAATTTGTATCAAATCTGTAGTTGTGTTTTTTTACCTTAGTTTGTTATTTTATCAATATTTTAGTAAAATATCTTTTGGATCTGTTTTATCCGAAATATACGGATATCCAGATCCGAGGAATTATAAGATCCAAAATATCCGGATCCGAGAAATCGAAGGACCTTGCAAACCCTATCTGCGGTTGTGCGGTGCGGCGATAGCGTAAAGCGTCGCATTCTAAAGAAATGTTGCTATATTTCCATAGAATGTTATGCAGCGTCATGCATTCGGCTTTAACAGTAGATCATGGTCTTAAAACGAGTTTTGAAGCAAAAGTTTACAGTACTTGTGGGGTCAGTAAGTACACATACTTTAACATTACAACAACAAAATCTGTGATAATTCAATTTATTTCATCAAATAATTCATAGAATAATGATTTGTCACATTAAAGTACATACACTCAACTCTTTTACACGTAAATGTGGATGTTCTGATACCGTCAAAAATGATATGTATTCCTATCAAAACCATCGAACTTGATTATATTATTATCGGAACGAATGAATAGGAAATGAGAAATGCTCATAGCCTTTTCGTATTCAATATGCTTAGAACGAATGTTGACGCCTTTCCATTCCTGCTTTCGCGATCTGATGTGCTTTTCTCTAATTTTAAGGTTGAAATAAAAAGTTGAATTACCCGACGAGTACTATTTAATTACTAGTTAATTAAATATATTAGGTGGTAACTAGGTACAATTTTTTAATAGAATATTTGTCTACACTTTATTCATTTTCGCATGCCACTAGGTGGCTGAGTGTTTACAAAACTTACTGAGATAATAATTGTAATAATGTATTTTTCTACTCCGGTACTTTTCTGTCAATTATATGGTCCCGCAAACGAATATAAAAGCATGTCTTATGCAATTTCAAAAAAGTCTATCTAGTCTTTTCTTCATAAAGACCCTAGGGTTATTATGTGATATAATGCAACTGCTAACAGAGGTGCCCTGTGAACCCAACAAATGATTTTTTTTTCTACTCCCGTCTATCTATCATTTATACATTCGTCATCATCTATATAAGGACATAGATAATATACTCGAAGAAAAGTCTATGTAGTCTATTCCCCAAAAAAACAACTTTTCAATAAAAGCGCCAAAATAGAATCGCGTGCAGTCACGACTTTATAAGAAAATAAATTACTGCCAACCTAAGAAACCTAAATAAATGTAGCGTTTTTAGAAAAAAAAAACTTTAAAAAAGAAAAAAATGAAAAAAACCACAGACATACTTTGTAGTTTTTACGTTTGCCATTCGTTTGTGGTGGCAAACTGCAAACTTTGCTTTTCTTATTTTTACAAATCTCTGTCGCTCTTTGATAATTGATTAAATAACGACGGTGTGTGTTTGTGTTGGTATCGAAGTACTTGAAATACAGTGTTTTAAAAGGTGAAACTTAAATTATTGTTGATTATGTTGACAAAATAACTGCAATATCCATGAAGTGTTCAATTTCGCATTTTTTGTAAAACTATGTGTAGTCGTAGAAAAAGTATTGTATGCAACGTCGTATAAGTAGGTCAAAAAATGTTCATGGCGTTTTTCTTAACAATTTTCGCCTCCGGCTGCGCCTACGACCCACGCCACTCACCTTTTTTGAACCCTCTTATACAACTGTTGCATAAAATACTATACCTGCATTCCAGCAAATAAACGTATTTCTATTTCAAAATCATATTATTTGACTGTCATCTAGTTATATGGCGAATGAAAATAACAAAATATCGTTATTTAAACATAAATCAGCTAATTTCAAATATGCTTTCTGGATCAAGCCGGTTACAAAAAGTGTAACCATTTTAAGTAGCCATCAGAAGGAGTTAATAAGAGCTTTCATTAGGTCTTCTTTTTTTAAGTCTACACTACAGGAATACTAACACTACTCCTGTAGACTTATTTCATACTTAAAAGATTAATCCTAATTATTGTTCATGCTCTAGAGAAGACTCAGTCAAGTTAGACGATGGCTCATAAACTTCAAACAGTAAGTTATTTAACCCGTGTCTGCTTCTTAAGTATATATATTTAAACTAGCTTTTTCCCGCGGCTTCGCCCGCGTACTAAAAGTACTAAAAAAGGAGGTTCTCAGTTAGACTCGTATGTTTGTATGTAGGAATGTATGTTTGTCCGCGATCATCTTGCGTTTCGCTGAACTGATTTAGAAGCGGTTTTCAGAAAAGTATTCGTTACATTCTGGAGGTTTCGGTATACCACGTTTTGAAGACGGCGGTTCCCTCATTTTTTATTTTGAAGAAATTATTGCAATAATTGTTTAATTGTTACGCTATCAACGACTACTGAGAGATTATGATTAATACAGATTTCTACTCTTGAATAGAAGCTTTTCTCCTCTCCTCCTCTAACAAAGCATTTTACTCGTAACAATAATAATAGCTGAAGGTGTCTGCGAAAGCCTTATGAACTACATGAACAATTTTCTACAAGAGAGAAGTACAAAGAGAAAATATCTTAACATAACAGTTTATCTAAGTGATGTAATATTATATTTATATATATACATATTTATGAGTTTGTGCGTGTATGTGTGTGTGTGTGTGTGTGTGTGTGTGTGTGTGTGTGTGTGTGTGTGTGTGTGTGTGTGTGTGTGTGTGTGTGCTCGTGTGTGTGTGTGTGTCAGTTTGTCTGTGTTCTATTGTTTTAGCATTTGTTCAATTTCATCATAACTCAGGTTTTTTAGCCAGTTACATACTTTTTTCTTACATTCACTATAAATGCACGGATAAATGTCAATTTCATTATTATTAATTTTATTATATAGATTAGCTGAGCGAAACTCATACTGTCTTTTAGCAAATGCTGATTTAGCTTGTGGCGCGGAGATTGCATTTGGTTTCCTTCGTCTATTAGTATCATTTGTGTCACTTTTATAAGTTACTGTTTTATGGCGTTTCAAAACTGCGTGCAAAATATAAAGTCTCCTAACTGACAACAGATCGCAGATTTCGTGGAGCTCTTTAGTAGGAAACCTGAAAGGTTTAGAGTACATCACCTTCAGTAGCGACCTCTGGGCCCTCTCTAGTTCCAGGAATTTTATCTTGGTAGCCCCACCCCAAACCGGTATACAGTAGCCCAGAACCGATTGTACCAAAGACACGTAAACTTGTTTCATACAAACTATCAACCCCCATTTCACCCCCTTAAGTGTTGATTTCGTAATCAGAGACCCGATAAACCATAGAAACAATACACATGTTGATATTTAAATTTTGTCACCACATTTCCCCCTTATGGGTTGAATTCTCAAAAAAACTGAAACACTTGTTTTCTCATTTATCGTTAGGAATACTCCTGTAAAGTTTCGAATAAAATAGTTGAACTAATCTCGTTTCCCATACAAACTTTGAACCCCATTTCCCCCCTTAGGAGCTAAATTTTTAAAAATAAATTCTAAGTGCATCCTTATGCCTTATAAGGAGCCTACGTACCACATTTGGAATCTCTAGAACCAGCGGTTTGGGCTGTGCGTTGATATGTCAGTCAGTTTCTTCTTTTATATATTTAGAAGAAGATTGCAATTTGGCACAAATACTTTCAAGAATTTTTATGTCCACAATATTAAATTTCAAAACCGATGCCATTTTCTTAATTAACATCCCAAAAAATCACAAAAACGACACCCATATGACATTTCAACCCCATTGTACCCTAACAGGGGAGATGGTATTTCACGTCCGCCACGTCGGATTTTAAAATCGTTGTTGTTTTCGTAATCAACGACCCGATAAACCATAGAAACAATACCCATGTTGATATTTAAATTTTGTCACCACATTTCCCCCTTATGGGTTGAATTCTCAAAAAAGCTGAAACACTTGTTTTCTCATTTATCGTTAGGAATACTCCTGTAAAGTTTCGAATAAAATAGTTGAACTAATCTCGTTTCCCATACAAACTTTGAACCCCATTTCCCCCCTTAGGAGGTAAATTAAAAAAAAAATGTTTCTTAGTGCATCCCTATGCCTTACAAGGAGCCTACGTACCACATTTGGAATCTCTAGAACCAGCGGTTTGGGCTGTGCGTTGATATGTCAGTCAGTTTCTTCTTTTATATATTTAGAAGAAGATTGCAATTTGGCACAAATACTTTCAAGAATTTTCATGTCCACAATATTAAATTTCAAAATCGATGCCATTTTCTTAATTAACGTCCCAAAAAATCACAAAAATGACACCCACATGGATATTTAGACATTTCAACCCCATTGTACCCTAACAGGGGAGATGGTATTTCATGTCCGCCACGTCGGATTTTAAAATCGTTGTTGTTTTCGTAATCAACGACCCGATAAACCATAGAAACAATACCCATGTTGATATTTAAATTTTGTCACCACATTTCCCCCTTATGGGTTGAATTCTCAAAAAAGCTGAAACACTTGTTTTCTCATTTATCGTTAGGAATACTCCTGTAAAGTTTCGAATAAAATAGTTGAACTAATCTCGTTTCCCATACAAACTTTGAACCCCATTTCCCCCCTTAGGAGGTAAATTAAAAAAAAAATGTTTCTTAGTGCATCCCTATGCCTTACAAGGAGCCTACGTACCACATTTGGAATCTCTAGAACCAGCGGTTTGGGCTGTGCGTTGATATGTCAGTCAGTTTCTTCTTTTATATATTTAGAAGAAGATTGCAATTTGGCACAAATACTTTCAAGAATTTTCATGTCCACAATATTAAATTTCAAAATCGATGCCATTTTCTTAATTAACGTCCCAAAAAATCACAAAAATGACACCCACATGGATATTTAGACATTTCAACCCCATTGTACCCTAACAGGGGAGATGGTATTTCATGTCCGCCACGTCGGATTTTAAAATCGTTGTTGTTTTCGTAATCAACGACCCGATAAACCATAGAAACAACACCCATGTTGATTTTCAGACTTTTTGACCACATTTCCCCCTTTTAGGGGTTGAATTCTCAAAAAACCTGCAATACGTATTTACTCATTTATTGTTAGGAATACTTCTGTGAAGTTTCGAATAAAATAGACTAACTAATCTTGTTTCCCCATACAAAATTTGGACCCCCATTTCACCCCCTTACAGAATGAATTTTGAAAAATCCTTTCTTAGCGCACCCCTAGACCTTATAAGGAACCTACGTGCCAAATTTGGAATCTCTAGAACCAGCGGTTTGGACTGTGCGTTGATAGATCACTATGTCAGTCAGTCAGTCAGTCAGTCACCTTTGAGTTATATATATATAGATAACTTTAAAATCTATTTAAGGCAAAAGGGTTAATCAAACCATACCCACATTGGGAGTACTTTTCCCATATAAGTGTACTCTGTGTGTGATCAGTCAATCAATCTAAATAAAAGCATAACTTGTTATATTTTTAAACAAAGCATTCTCAAAATCATATCTGCCAACCTTTGTTAGAGAGAGTCCACTAGTCAAAAGCAGAAGTTGTCATACCTTCTTCAAAGATGTCATCGTTACGTTCAGTGCTCTTGTTAGCACAGCGCCGGATCTAGAACTTTTTCGAGGCGGGGCAAAATCTGAAAAATGCCGCCCCCCAAGCCCGCATATATTTGATATGTGTTCTATTTTTTCCTTAATTATTAACTATCATATAATTTCGACCAACATACGCCTACTTTATTAGTCATTAACGGAAAGAACGTCACAACGCCCCGTCAAGCGTTGCTCTTCCTGTGTTTTTTTCGAATACTTAGGTAGTTACTTTAATTAGGATAACTTACTTATACGGCAAATACGGAAAACATTTCGCTTCTATCTAAACCTTTGCTGCGCTCCCGTGCGTCGTAAATATGGACCGGGCGGTCACAGTATGATCACTAATCTCATCAAGAAGCAGTTTGTAACCTCATTTGATATCGAAGAATCGAAGTTTTTACCTCATCGAGTAGCAGGATGAAACCAACCTCATTTGATAGCTAAAGTGATGCTATTTCAATATTTTTTGGTCAGACAGCCCTCAGCCTGGTCCGTTCCGTTTTCGGACACTTTTAGTGGTGCCATTTTTGGGGTGTTTTTACCGCATCGAATAGCAGGATGAAACTAACCTCATTTGATAGCTAACGTGATGCTCTTTCAATATTTTTGGTCGGACAGCCCTCAGCCTGGTCCGTTCCGTTTCCGGACACTTTTAATGGTGCCATTTTTGGGGCGTTTTTACCGCATCGAATAGCAGGATGAAACCAACCTCATTTTATAGCTAACGTGATGCGATGCTCTTTCAATATTTTTGGTCGGACAGCCCTCAGCCTGGTCCGTTCCGTTTTCGGACACTTTTAGTGGTGCCATTTTTGGCGTGTTTTTACCTCATCGAATAGCAGGATGAAACCAACCTCATTTGATAGCTAACGTGATGCTCTTTCAATATTTTTGGTCGGACAGCCCTCGGCCTGGTCCGTTCCGTTTTCGGACACTTTTAGTGGTGCAATTTTTGGGGTGCTTTTTCTATCTGTAGCCGAGATTTACGGCCCTATATTAATAGAATTTGGTGTGTCAGTGGCTTTTATAACTCGCTATATATTGAAGCATAAGAATTATTTTTAAAAACATTATTTAAGGGGCACTCGATAAGGTAAGTGATCATACTGTGGCCGACCTGTCCATTACGCGGATTCAGTGTAGTGAGACTTCCTTTAAATACGTGCACACAATGATACAAGTTACACAACAAACAGTAATAAGTTGTTTTTCACCACTCCACCTCGGAAACGCGCTCTTTAATCCCTTGAAAACGGATGAGGAAAAACGCATTTTATCCACATGTGGTACAAGTTTGGTACAAGTTTTGACTTGTTTTTCCACGTTATCTGGCAGGATGGACTTTAAAAATTATATAATTCAAAATCATCTCGATTTTATAAATGTATATATATATATATATATATGTAAGCAATAAAAAATCGAAGGCAAATGAATGCTTTATATATATATATTATAGCTTACATTTATTCCTGAGGTGGTGTGGTGAAACATTTTGTATACTCGGCAGCAAAGTTTGTTCAAACTCCCTTGCCTTGAGGCCCTCGAACGCTCAAGATTCCATTTTTTGAACAACTCGCTACGCTCGTGGCCCAATTTTGGAATCTTTCGCTAGCTCGGGTCTCAGTAAAGCACGAGAGGAAAACATCAATTTTGTATAAATAACCCTTGTATAATAAATAACTATTATCTATGGTGTCAGTGCAAATTCGAGCACCTGGCTTTATTCACATGTTTTATTTGGCTACCATAGTTTCCCTTTCCCTTAAAATCATTTTAGTTAACACCGGCCAAGAGCATCTTGGACCATGACTACTGTAGGGTTCCGTAGCTGCGGGCCGTTTTTTAGGATATCTTGCCATGAAGTTACAACTTTTGCGATAACTTAAAAACGGTTCAGCCGATTATATTCTATACAGTTTTCATTGAACTTTTATTTAGATATCTATGAATTTTCCATATTTTTTTGGGTTCAAAAGTTGGAGGACGGTCCGCTTTTTTTAAATTTCGGAGCTATTGTTTACGAAACTATTGATTTTATCCAATACTTGATTTAAATGCTTGACAACAACACACGGCCCTGAGATACCGATGAAGGAGTTACCAAATATACCATCATCTTTTTCACACTCAGGCTATGGGCGCGTGTAGACGATGCCGCCCCCGCGCCGCCGCCGCGTTGCTACTGCGGGTATCATGTACACGATGCCGCCGCCACGCCGTCATCGCGCCGCCGTCGTACCTCTACGCTGTGTATACGATATGCGTAAAGACCGCCACCGCGCCGCCGTCGCGGGCTTTTGTTTCTCGCACACACAGCGCAGAGGGGCGGCGGCGCGGCGGCGGGCTTTACGCGTCTCGTATGGTCTCGTACACACATCGCAGAGGTACGGCGGCGGCGTCAACTTTTTCTGTCAGAAATGTGGAAAATGGTGTCGTTTCCGTATCGGTCTTTATAGCCACCAAAGGCGTTGTCTCCACAGTGTTCCTGTTTAAATTGTCTGCAATAGACGCAAAGGCCGATGATGATACACAGCGCAGGCGTGCGGCGGCGGAGTGGCGGCATCGTCGACACGCGCCCTAACCGCCCTCAAATGAGAGCGCGTTTCATTTCGCGGGCGAGCGTGGTTGTTGACCTGCGCTTACGTGCCCCGCGAACGGACACCTGTCTCAGTGGTCCAGGTTGCGTTGATGATGAGACGTGTATCCGTCTGCCAAGAAGTTCGAATTTGCCGCCCCCTGAACTTGCCGCCCGGGGCATGGGCCCCGGTCTGCCCCCCCCTAGATCCGGCTCTGTGTTAGCAAGTAATAGTGCTTCAGTAGTTGCAGAAAGGGTATCATTTGGAACCCGCTAATTTTAAAATGTATGTTAAGCGAGTAGTTTATTTTGTTCAAGCTCGGATACCAGTAAAATTTTGACACAGGTAGGTATGTAAGAAAGAAAGAAAGAAAGAAAAAAATGTTTATTGCCACAACCTTATTCACTAGTACACTGTTTCTATTCTTACAAATAATAAAAATAAAATACAAAAAACAAACAAAACAGACAAACCTAATTCACATTTTGTAGTGTAGGCAATGGGTACCAGTATCAGACTGTGCTGGATTGGTGGTATTATCTGGCGCTGATTTTCAGCCTGGTCCCGTTCTGTGTTCGGGTATATATGTAGTGTTACAAACAACAGCACCGTTAACTGGCCATCGGCAGACTTGCAATAGAGATTACCAATGGTCAGTGAACTGTGCTGGCGATGATACATAATTTCATTAACACTTCCAGCGTGACATACATAAGTGTCTATGTGTTTGTGTGTGTGGGTGTGCAAATTTATATAGCACAAGATTTTATTGAGCTTACTGTGGGACTATGTTGATTTGTGTAAGATTGCCCTATAATATAATATTTATTTATTTAAGTATACATATGCGTGTGCGTTAGTGTGATTATATTGTGATACTAGCTGTACCCGCGGCTTCGCCCGCGTGTGTGGGAGGTTTTGTCATTTTCATTTACTATCCAGGCCATTAGTGTAGAATTTACGCGTTCTACGTATAAATATCTATCTAAATTTATTAATTCATCCGTGATAAAGATAACTGACTAAAAGGCGTGCGTCGAGACCTGCGAATGCTAATGGCCGAGTTCCTGCAGGAGAACATGCTTCGAACAGAGGGTCAGACGCTGAAGGTACTGGCGTGAGGTAGCGTGTGAGCGCAACGTCCTAGCGTAAACTGCTTTTGCAGCAGCAGGCCAAAATCTAATAAGGCCAAAGACAGCAAGAATTGTTTCAGCAGGAGCATGAAAGGGTCCCGGCAAAACTTGATGGTCTAGTTTTTTGGTGAATCTGAACGCCGAAGCCGTGACGCGGTGAGCGGCAATATCGCGTAAGCCATAGGGCGAGTACCGCGCAGGACCCAGGCCCGGAGGATTGCAGCGAGAATTGCTTCAGCAGAAGCAGCATGTCAGGGTCGAGAGCTGCGAACACGAGGGTGAGCGGAAATGTATGTAAAAGTCAAAGGTCGAGTACCGCGTAAGGTTCAGGCTCGGAACATCGCAGCGAGAACTTCTTCCACATCATCATGACAGGGACCGAACGTAGAGGGCGAAGTGTCTTAGCGAACCCGAGGGCCGTAGCTCGAGGGTGAGCGGCAACGTCTGAGAAAGCCAAAGGCCGAGTACCGTGTAGGGCCCAGGTCAGCAGCAGTACCATGACAGGGACCGTACATATCTCAATGGTGAAGTGTCTTAAGGCCCGAGGATGAGTGACAATATCTGCGACAGCCATAGGCCGAGTACCGCGTAGGCCCAAGCCCGGAGCATCGCAGCAAAAATTTCTCCAGCAGTAGCAACATGATATAATCCGGACAAAACTCAATGGTGAAAAATCTTAGCTAAGCTGAGGGCCGGAGGCCCGAAGGTGAGCGGCAATGTCTGCGAAAGCCATAGGCAGCGAGAATTGCTTCAGCAGCAGCAGCAGCAGCATAACAGGGATCGGACATATCTCAATGGTGAAGTGCCATAAGGCCCTAGGGTAAGCGGCAATGTCTGCGAAAGCCATAGGCCGAGCGAGTACCGAGTAGGCCCAAGCCCGGAGCTTAGTAGCGAGAATTTATTCAGCAGCAGCAGGCAGCATGACAGAATCCGGACAAAACTCAATGGCGAAGAGTCTTAGCAAATCTGAGAGCCGGAGGCCCGATGGTGAGCGGCAATGTCTGTGAAAGCCATAGGCCGAGTACCGCGTAGACCCAGGCCCGGAGCGTCGTAGCGAGAATTTCTTCAGCAGCAGCGTGACAGCTAGCAGCTAGTAATTGCTAGATTCATGACCACCCTTTTTATTGCAATCAGCTGTTAAAGCGAGATAAAACATGTTGCTCTCACAAACGGTACAATTTTTGCTATCGGTTTATTTCTTTTTAATTAAGTATATTGTAAGTAGGTTTCATGTATTGATAAATAGATTATTAGAATAAAGTACCTCCAGGTATTAATGGATCACAATATATGTCCAGATACTTACAATTCCCAAAACGAAGTAACACGTTTTAAAATATTTAACCCGTAATGCTTAAATTGGGAAAGCATCTAAAAATCCACGGTTTAAACCTCGGCAGAACGCAACAGACCGAATCGCTTAATTTAATCTAAAGACGGCCTTAAATAATGTTTGTATACAGTATACAGGGTACTTATACAGCGCCATCTGTGACCACTTTTGAGAACTATTTTTTTATGAAAATTATGTCTTTAATAATCAGAATAAAAACTACCCTATATGTTGCTCCGGGGTATATACTGTTACTATACAAAATTTCGTAAAATTCTGTGCAGTAGTTTTTACGTAGTGCGCGGACAAATTCACAGACAGACAGACAAGAATTCTAAAAATCACTGAAATGTATTCAGTCAACGTTTCTAAAACGCCCTGAATAAGTTTTCTAAAATATCTTCATTGTACATTTTTTTTCTCCTTACGCGTTTATTATACACGGTGCCCGTGAGCATTGCGAGAGACTTTAACAGTGTATTCATTATCATATTTAGAGAACAAAATGTCCTTTAAACTTTTTCGAAATTCGCCATAGTTTCAGAGTAAATACTACTTACAAAAAATTGCATTTTGAATTGTTTCTCAGTGTAAAATGATTTTTTGATGGCGATCTCACCGGTATGGGGCATAGTCTAGACATCTCTTATTGACTGATATCAAAGACCTAAGAAACACTTTGCATGGACTAGTTTTTACGAGAAAAAATGTAGCAATTTACTTTTTCCGTTACTTTTTTCTAATGACATTTACTTTTTATGTAGAACAGCATTCAAAAAAAGTGAAAAAGAAAGTAAAAAAAAAAATTTTTTTTTTGGCGTTTTACAACAAAAGTCATATAATGTTTTTTCATTCTTTTGACCTCAGAAATGCGTGGTTAAAATCTCTCGCAATGCTCACGGGCACCGTGTATGTATAGATGATAATATACATAAATATAATATAATATAAATATAATATAATATAATATACTTTTATCCATGTAAGTAGATCCAGGTATACATATAATTCCTCAGTGACTGTTACTTTGTTAGAGGGGATTCGGTTTTTTGTAACATGAGAAGATGTAACTTGACAAGCACTTTAAATTTTAGCAGTGGTATATTACTTCTCAAAGGTGGAGGCAGATCATTCCAAATTTTCGTTGCTGCATATTTGAACCCCCCCCCCTGAAAGCTTTGGAACTATGTTTTGGTATAAGAAGGGTGTTTAGTCTATGGCTTCTAACTGGCCTCTTATGTGCATCTCGGACCCATTTTAGTTTTTCGTAGAGATAAGGAGGTTTTTCAAACTCGATTATTTTGCGTAGAGTGAGTTCAGAATATTTTTCTTGTTAAGGTAGGGTGTGATATATGCTCGCTTCGGTATGTTGTAGCAGAATCGCATACAAGCATTCTGTACTCGCTGTATCGCCTTCTTTGTTCTTTGCAATAACCGTGGGTCGTAAACAATATCTGTGTAGTTAAAAGGTGACAATACCAGGGCCTCCACCAGGATTTCTCTTAGTTTTTCGGATAAATATTTCCTGAAGGAATACAGAGTTTTTAGCCGATAGAAAGCATTTCGTATTTTTATATTTATGTGATGCTAGAATCTCAGTTCACCGTCCATAATAAGCCCTAGATTCTTTGCGTATGGTACTTGTGGTACAACTTCCACTCCCACGCGGACTTCAGGTTTCTCATTAATGATTTCTTTTCTCTGCCGTTTACTGCCTGTAGTACTTAAATATGTAGTACTTATGTATTTGATATAAAGGTCTGTACCCACTATTCCGTCTGGATCGCGGCAAGCACGGCAAAGCGTCGCACCCTGGGCTTTGCGCGCTTCAACGTATTAACGCATCATGGCATGTTGAAGTGTTGGTCTTTACCGAAAAACAATCTAGTCGGTAAATCCTCAAAGGTTATCCGTACAAAGAAAACTTCTTTTGCATGTACTTATCGATTGTATCGGTACGGTACGGGTGCGGTGTAGTGTGTGTACCTACTACGCCTCACACACGCAAGCATAGCCTTAACGTATATAAGCGCATGTAAGTGTTATTTTATTGTGTCTAAAATAACACTTACATATATTAACAAGGTCATGTTAGTGTGTGTGAGGTATAGTAAACACCCTACAACGGTCATGGTTTAGACAGAATAGTGGGCACAGACCTAAAGGCCACACCACACTGAAATCGTAACGGCTGAATTCGACACTGCATCGTAGTAGCGAAACTGCTTGCAATGGCCTACGCATTTGCTACGATATCGCAACGTAGGTATGCGATGACTACGCAGCAACCGAAGTTGTGTTGCATGACGCTTTCAGTTTGATCTTTAACAACAACTTGAATATGAAACCCGAGAAGTGGGACCGAGGAAATGAGTGTAGCTACAGGTTAATCTGCAAATCCTATACCTAATGTCCTAACTTAATCCTAATACCCAAAATACTATATCATTTTTGTTGAATGATTGACGGCTTTTAATTTGTTTTGCGTCAATTCATCATTTATTCCCCGCGTACACATATTTTATCCCTGTTTTATTAATTCCCCGGATATTTTCTATAAATAATCAGTTAATCACCATATAGCTTTGATGGGACCGCGACGTTTGAGCCTTAAAGTTAGCTAATTAAACTTTGGCCAAGCGGTCTCTCAAGGGACTAACCTTCTGGTCCTGCCGTAAGAGATGGTTGTCTGTAAAGATCCAACTTCAATTTTCATAAAAACCGTTTTAATTATGCATGAAGTTACGTTGTGATAATATTTCGCTGAAAGGTCCCTTCGTTGAAGCAAAATGAAACGAGAATCTAATCTCATTTATCTTAATTGTACCTAGCTAGGGGCTATACATAGAACAAATTCTAGGTATATAACAAGTACTGAGTATTTTTATTTTTATAATCTTTATTTAATTTACAAAGGGGTTTTATCACACAGTGATTATGCCACCCCCGTTAACAATCTAAAATATTAATACACCTTAGACTAAATTATTCATAATTACAGTATTTTTGAATATAGTTTACACAGCGCCCTTAACAGATATAGACGGAGAGATGGCCTCGTCAGATATGACACAATTACGAGAGCAACGAAACCCCTCTAGTTAGTTTGCTATACTATCGTTGTTCCTAGACCCGGAACCCTGGTGGAGCTGTTCATCGTTGGAGGTAATATAATGCATGCTACTTGAATAATAAGAATCCTAGAGTTCTGGGTTTGATGATATAATATGGGTGTTTGTCGCCTACTGTTTTACTTTCCACAATTAGGTAATAAGCAATGTTTTTTATTCTAATGACAAATAAAATAAAATAAAATATAGGCTCTAAATATAAATGAGACAGCTTGGCAGTTTTTACTTATTTCGGTAATCATTTTATAAAACGGCAAAATAAATGCTAGTCTTTCACTCTGACCTCCATCAATGAACAGCTGACAGATGCCCAGACATAGTGATAGGATAATGATGGTATAGCAAAATAACTAGAGGGGTTTCGTTGCTCTCGTTATTGTGTCATATCTGACGGCTCTTAGTCTTAGTCTAATAGTTCATCTCCAATGCAATACGCGACGATAGGCATACACTTACGTATTTAAATGTATTCATTGCTCGAATTAAAGTTACGTAGAAAATCCTTCTGAAGTCAACCTTAATTTCCATTTTCATAATTTGACCCAAATTTAATACCATTAAGGTCTGGAACCAAACATCTATTTCTTAGGAAATGTGTTGTAAAGGTCGATTTTGTTCGTGCTCACGCCTTCGACGTGCCCTATCGTTAGATTCAGCCTCATTAAGGGCATGAAACAAAGCATAGGCACTTACCTGGGCCGTATTCAAGACCGAAAATTTAATACAAATTCAATACAAAGACAAGATCATCATTCACCTACTTGAATAGTAGTCTGCCAATCTACCCTGCGTGCTGGAGCCCCTGGGTCTAAACAGAACGGATGGCAAGCGACCGGACGGGTTGACACTGGTTCCTTGGGCGAGGGGCAGGAGCTTAATCCGGGATGCAACGTGCGTAAGCACGTTTGCACCCTCACACCTAGCCCACACAGTACGTAAAGCTGGAACTGCTGCTGAAAACGCAGCCAAGTTAAAGCACGTGAAATACTCGAACCTAGAACCAGTATACGACTTCGTTCCGGTCGCAGTGGAGACTAGTGGACCCTGGTGCTCTGAGGCCAAAAAATTTATCACCAAAATAGGACAGCGCTTGAGGGAGAGAGGTGGCGATCCCCGGTCCGGCTCTTACCTCGTGCAACAAATATCCCTGGCGGTGCAGCGAGGCAATGCTGCAAGCATATTAGGCACATTTCCACGAGGTGCCTGCCGGCCCGGGGATTAGATTTTAAGTTTCCTTTTACGTACATTTAATATATAGTTAGTTTTATTTATAAGTTAGGTTTTAGTTTTAATCAATTTATTTTAATAGTAGTTTTAGTTTTATATGATAAGAATTTAAATTTTAGTCTTTAAATATTCGAAAAGAATATCGAGTTATTATGGAAAACAATTCTGCTTATTCGTGGCGTAATTAAGCCCTTATTAAAATTTATCTACACTCACACTGTAAGTCCTCTAAAACGTGTTCAAAAACGGTAGGCAATGGCTAGCATTACCACAACCGATTTTACTATGATAAGTTTTTTATCTGTGGCAGTAATGTAATTTTAACTTTACATGCTCATATATTGATACGTTATGAGTTTAAAATTCCGAACATCGAAGGACTTACAGTGTGAGTGTAGATAAACAAAAATATATATTCATATTTTTGTATTTAAGTCTGATCTTCAGAGGTACAATGAAATCGGCTCCTGGAATTAGTTCGTCGCTAAATTGCTTAAATAACCTGCGAGCTTGGCGTTATACTTCGAAATATTGTCATAGTCCTAGCGTGATGACTGGTGATAACGAATTATTAAAATGTGCTAATCCTCGGTATTTTACATAAATCCTTATTTAATCAAAGACAATAAAAAGGTAATACGTAACATGGAAATACGTTGATTAGATCCACCAGTTTTGAATTAAATACATTTAGGACACAGGTATTAAACATACTACTGGATATGCATTTTGTCTTAATTTAAAGCAAGCGAAATAACAACGTATAAATTTTATAATTCGGTAACCTTAATGTATAGTTAGTACTTCATGTTATATTATTTAATACTTAGGTATTTGGTAACATGCAGCCATTTATTATGTAAACTATTTTGGTCTTAGATTCACTTAATGTAAAGATAGGTACGGTATAGTTACAGCCACGAAACCGGATTGTTGACCCACTTGCCATTGTTCGTAATTTAGCCGTGTAATAAATGACCGATGAAACTGACAGTTGACAGCTAATCCGTAACATCGGTCATTCATAACACGGCTAAATTACGAACACTGGCAAGTGGCTCAACAATCCGGGTTCGTGACTGTACATGCTGAGGCTACGTACCAAACAAGTTCTTGAATAAACATGTGTACTAACAACGCCCATGCCATAGAGAATTAGTAGCTATTTAAGTTGAAATTTTCTCTTCAGTTATACATGACTACAGTTATTTACTTTGTTAAATGATATTATGTTGTATTAAAAGTACAGTTAAGCTCATTAACTCGGTAATTTATTAAAATTAGGTTTTTAGCCATGTAAAAGGAGTGAGTATTTTAAGGTTACTTATTACTGTATGCCCGTATCTAGAAGTAAAATTCTGACGTCAACTCAATAATTCTGAGAATACTGTGTGAAACGTGCATGCTAGCGGGGCCCAAACTTGCTGGATCTCGATTTACATTTTATTAATCTCCGAATGGTGGCTGGCGTTTTTCTCGGAAAAACAATGTTGGGCCGGAAAAGTCCACTTTCTTATAAATGAAACTTTGCACGATAAATTCTAAATTAAAAGTAATCCCGTTATTACTTTGCTGGAGAGTGTAATCTGATCCTAAGTGGTTTTTGATCAAAAGGTGGCGTTTAAAAGAATATTGAGCTTAAATTTTTTTTGTCAGTTAGGGCCACGTGCCAGCCATCCCGGATGTTGGCTCGTTTATTTAAAAATACTTTGACGGTACTTATCTACTTCGGAACTTCGATACTCGTGTTTTGTAGCTTCTATAGGTAACACAGGTACACAGAGAGGTAAATTAGTAAAGACTCTTAGCTTCGATATTAAGAGTCCGGTAATGATTTGAAACGAAAGTCGCTAATATTTAAATAACGCACATAAATTGCCTTTGATAAGTAGTTTAAAGATTTTTATAAAAAACCGTTCCACTTATTCCTAAGACGGCTCATTGTCCAACTAGCGCAATCATTGGAGCATTTGCCTTACAAAAGGTGGAGTAGAAAATGTTTTAATGGTTATTGGTAGACTATAGGGTGGTTATTAAAATACTAGATTTGAGACCTTGAGGGGGGGGGGGGGGGGAGGGGCAGTTGGCCGCCATCTTGGTTTAAACGAACCATAAGTCCGTTTTAGAACCTTGGCGCTTAAACGGTTATCAGTATGCCTAAAATGTCTATGGAACGTATGAAGAAAATAAAATTGTCTACAATATTTCCATACACAATACATCTGTAAGTCTTACAGATATAAAGATACAGGGGGTGAAAAAGTGTATATTTTCTTATATCATAAGAATTTAATTTATTAGCTTCAAAGTTTTGTGCTCCGAGATAAGGAAATGAAGTCTCTACCACAGTTTTGTCATCTTCTAATGATTCTTTAAAAAAATATTCAAAACTTGAATTCACCCCTAGAGCGCTTATAGAGGGGGTGAAAGTAGTAAGTCTTACACACAAAATCAATGTTCTATTACTCATCATAAAATACTACTAGGCGTTGTCAGGTATAGCTATCGATCAATTCGAGTATAATTAATTTAGATTTGACAAAAAACCTATATGCTTTCATACAAAAAAATTTTTATGCTTATGAACTTACACACATATTGAAGAGTGTACAGAGGTGCCGTGCACACATTGGCACTCAACTGAGTTTTGTAGTATGACGTGACCCCCTGCGCCTTAGGTCTTCCAGTCAAAATACTTGGGGCACTGTTGTTATGACATTTTGGTTATTGTAACGTAAACTAGCTACATATTATGTTTTTTTTAAACAAGGGTGAACTGATTACGTAAGTTTTAACACATTCATAACGTTAATGTACCAATTCTCCGTAAATGTATTATTAAAGTTTCAAGTAATCCCTGAAAGCTACGCAAGAAGATGGCTATAAATCAACAATTCAAACGATGAACAAGCCGTGAGTCTTAATTATGAACGTTATTACTTTAAGACACTCATTAAGGGGTTGTTTACTAATTCCATGCACCGCTAACTTGCGCAAAGAAATTAGTTGCGAGGTGAGAGCAAACTTTTAATTTATTCACTTGCCAATTTGAATAGCAAACTAGCGGAACGAACGGTGCTTACAACAAGGACTTCGTGATTTTTGAGATTTAAATATACCTACTTGCAAGTATTTTTAGAGCGCCGTACCAAACTTGGTTTTAGTAGTCAAATTCAAATTGACTGAAAATGGTTGTTTTTGTCATGTCTCTGTACACGCTGAGTAGATCACCCAGGTGAACTAAGTATACCATAATTTTAAACAAAAAAGAACCGACTTCACTTAGCCTCCACTATTCCAAAAGCAAATGCTCGAGCTGATGTAAAAAAATAGTCGAATCAATGGTTAAAGAGTTCCCTCAATTTCGCCAGGTTCCCATCATCAGATCCTGACCTGTTTACAATGGGACCAACTGTGAAGTATCTATTTAAAAAAAAAAATTCTAAATCGGTCCAGCCGTCTTCGAATAATCGGTGAACATACATAAAAGAAATATCAAAAACAAAGATCCCTACGAATTGATAACCTCCTCCTTCGAAATTTTGAAGTCAGTTGAAAAGTACTTTTTATTCACGTTTACGTCGACGTTAATTTTGAAAGATGTTTTTAGTAAACTTTGTTCACATGTTGTTCACCCAAGGTGCTTGACCAAATCGCAGGTGAATTAAGTTTACTTAAAGTATTGTGCGTTGTGTTGTATTTATATGGTACTATATAAGATAATGTATGTTTAATAAAATATGTCACAATTTGTTAGACTAGGCTCGTTTGGGATCACAGCAAGTGGTCTGTATGTGTTCACTGCCCTGCAGGGTATTTACATGATGTTTACGGGTAAGATTATCACTATGAATGAAGCGTTATAGTACAATAATTACTAAAATTTCATAAAAATGTTACAATTCTCCTAAAATTCAAAAATTGCTCCTAAAAGTGCTATCTTTATCTTCCAAATTTTATAATTGCTCATTTACGTTCCAGGCCGTTCGTTTGTGGAATTCTCTCCCTCTCAACATAAAACGCGCGCAATCTATTGGTAGCTTTAAATCGCAACTTAAGGAATACTATTTATCTCTTCCTTAGGTTTTTAAGTTGACACTGTTGTTTCTTATTGTGTGTATTATATATGTATATATGTACGTATATGTATGTTTATTTTGTATTTATTTAAGTATGTATATTCATATGAATGTGCTGTGTTATCTATTTCGTCTCTTTTGTTTCTATGCACCACCTACTGCTTATTGTTTTTCTCTAGTCTCCACTACCCAAAGGTTGTCTGGAAGAAATCGCTCATTAGCGATAAGACCGCCTGTTGTTACCTCTACCTAAATTTATCTAATTGTAAAATTTGTGCTTGTAACTGTATGAGGAGTGCAATAAAGAGTATTTATTATTATTATTGTTATAATTCATTTGGTTTTGTAATTTAAATTCAACTGGTATATTCACGAGGCCTAGCCATAAATAGTTCTATTTACTTCTTACTTATACCTTGGTTTTAGTATGTCATTAGTTACACATGTAAAAATGTAACAAATCATTAAAATATTATACTGAGCACATAATGAGAATAGCGCTTGAAGGCTGCACGGATGGTATACCAATAGGCGGGAATAATATCATCAATCTGCGTTACACTACACCACACTCCTAGCAATGAGCGAACATCATATAGCAACACTAAATTGAAACAAACGTCTCGGATTCGATTTAAAGATCAACCGACTGAAAACCAAGATGATGGTCGTGAACCGTCACCACAGCAATCAGCCAACAAAGCTATTGAAAACTGTGGATTTGTATCATCATACATATACTTGGGGTCACTGGTCTCAGACGACGGAGGCTCCGAATAGGAAATCAATCAACGCATAGGTAGCCATAACTAGGTGTGCAATGGATAAAATCTCGAAGATCTAGAGAGACCGTAACATCATAAAGGCAGCGAAAACTCGTCTCGTAAGATCTCTCGTTTTCCCGGTGTTGATGTACGGTACAGAAACGTGGACAGTAAAAGAAAGTGAACGTAAACGCATTGATGATTTGGAAATATGGTGCTCGAGAAGGATGCTGCTGATATCGTGGACTCAGCGCCGCATTAATATAATTAGATAATTATGATAGATATTCTCCAGGAGCTCAAGGTTAAACAAAGACTTTCGGCAATCGTGCACTCTCGTGTTCTGAGTTACTTCGGCCACGTTACGCGTAAGGAAGTCGACGCCATGGAGAGACTTGTTTTTCAGGGTAGAGTAGATGGTGCCCGCCTTATTGCAATAGACTGACCAAGTGAAGGTTCTCACTAGATCACCCTGAAATCTGTACTTGTGAAATGAACTGAACAGGAAGGATGACGGAAGACAATAAAAAAGGCCTTGCAATGACCCGACCGTAATGACCATGACTATTAACTCTGACAAGAGTATACGATTAAGAAGAAGAAAAACCTTTAAAAACTTTGATTTTATGTCTGACTAGTACTGGGTAGTGGCCAAATATGTACATACGTGCATACGTAGGGTAGTGGACATATAGTTTTTAAAGACATGATTAAAAAAAAAATCAACAAATTACTTTTCTTTTAATGCTGTTAGCTATCGCAATCAGCGTACGAAAGTAAAAATGTTGCCACGCCTGGCTAAGGGTTAATAGAAAAATATTATACAAACTAAAGTTTGTTCACTTCCCGTGCCTTGAGACTAGCTCGAAAACGAGGCATGAGATGAAAACAACATATGAACATTGAACCTGTGGTCCACTTAACAAACTAATCCTCATTGGCTAATCATTTAGAAAAACTCAGTGGTACGAGTCGGTGTTTGAACCCGAGACCTCTGGATTAAAAGAAAGGACGTCTTACCGGCAGGCGACCAGCACTTAGATTAATAACCAAGTTATCAGAAAAATAAAATATTTGCTAGTATCTGATTAGGTAAGACGTACAAATACTAAGTATTTTATACTCTTAGCTCAGTTCTACATGGATTAAAGACGCGATGTGGGTCACCTTTCATCCCGTAAGACTACCTAGTCTCTGTGTAACAATACAAACAGATTATGATAATTGAACTCGGGTTTTTGATTTGGCTATATTATTCTATCAAGAAATCTGTTTGTATGAATGAAGTAGTGAATATTTTATTATGGATGTAATTACCTACTTATGGTCTAGCAAAAATATATTTTTGCCTTTTTTATGTGACTGTAGATGCGTATTGAATATGTGATGGAACTGATGGATACTTGAGTGACGATTTCTAAGCAGTTCCAAAGAACTTAATACTAACCATGTAAAGAGTACAAGTTAACGTAAGTACCTACCTATAACTTTAAATTCCTACAGTATTTTGATTACCTACAGGATTATCTTATTATAATATCTAACAACTAACAAGGTCGTTGTTACAATAACCTTATACGAATAATCTGGGCCGTAATCAAAAAATTCTAAGAAAATACAAAAAATAACGCTAAACATTTTTAATTAACGGCCAAGACAACCATTAAGTATATGAGTTTTACAAAGGGAACGCACCGAGCGAATTAATTATCAAGAAAAGCGTCTCAAGTTTAATTATAAGAGAATTTTAATTTTGCCAAGCGGAGCTGAGACAGTAATGGAGACATGAACATGATGTCCTGTGGATATTTGGCTGACTTTACTTCAACTACGAGTGTCTGTAGGACAATTGAACCGTATTTAGATAAGCGTGAGAGTTTTAACTAAAGATGAACGGTAAAATCAGATATTAAACTTTAAGTACAAGCATTTACAAGAAATACGGTCATATTTTGTGAGCAATACTGCCGATTTATTCTGGAAAGAATAAATATATCACTTTTATTTCTTTTCTACAGGGAGAGGAGTGCATACAAAAAACTAGCCTTTGTTTAGTTATGGTTCTAAAGACACAAAATTAGGACACAACCGGTGCTTACATGAAATCCAATAAGTGTTTTTATTATCCTCAACGCGACATGTTTAATTTCCATTGTTGTATCAAAACCCATTGGACCATCCACAACACCACAAACACTTTTTTCATTCTACGATACGATACACAGGTCTAGGTAGGTCTAGCGGTCTGTGACACTATCTAGCTGAATTAGATGAGCTCTTATTTGAACTTTGTCCTGCAGCGTCCATGCCGATGATCATCTTACCTACATTCTTGTGCAAAGGCTTTTCACTATTCACTGTGCTGCCAAGCTAGACGTAAAAGCAAGCTAAATAATGGCGTTCCCCAAGGTTTCGTTATTGATCCAACCTGATACATCCTGATTCAATCTGTATATTCATGATGTTCCAACCAAAAAAACACAAGTTCCATTTGAATTGGTGACATTGCCTTGACCACTCAATCCAAAGACTTTGTCTTCTTCGTATTTGTTGTTGGTTGTACAAGCAGATTAGGTACTTCTGTTTTTTAACCGACTTCAAGATTTCAAAAGAGGAGGAATTTTTTTTTAATGTTTGTTACTCCATAACTCCGTCATGTCTGAACCGATTTAAAAAATACATTATTTTGATTGTTAGTATAATATATAATAATATACAGCGTTGGCCAGAAGTGTTGAGCACCCTTGCGATTTTCATACAAAACTCGAAACTTTAGTCCAGCGATTCTATCTTTTTTGAAGTTATTTTATAAATTAATTCAAACTGAACAGGCATGTTTTGTTGAAGTTAGTAGTAACTGCATAGAATATTTGTAATTTGTCGCACCGACCTAAAGTCGCATTTTTGTGACCTTAAGTTTTCATGGTTTATAGGTACCTTGAAATTGTTATTAAGTGAAGTTTTCTAGATATATAAATAAAATATAACATTTTACGTCACCGTACATTGTTATTATTGGGAAATAATACTTAACATCAAAACTGTAAACAAAAAACTACTATGCTCAACACTTCTGGCCAAGGCTGTATATAAAAAATCACTATATGTATGCCTTTAAGATTTGAGGAGTTCCCTCGATTCCTCATGGATCCCATCATCAGAACTGCGTTTTGCCTGCTCAAATCTTAAAGGCATACATATAGTGATTTTTATCAACAAATCAATCATTTTATTCAAAAGAGTGACAATTGATGAAGTGGATCTGCTGATGATGATCAGAACGGAACTCTTCAACGACGCATTTGTGCTCTTCGCTCTGTTTGTTAAGCAAGTTAGATTGTCAGGATAAATTTTCGTCAAGCTCGAGTGATGATGAGATCCATGAGGAATCGAGGCAACTCCTAAAATGTTAAAAGCATACATAATGTAGTGAAAATTATAAAGTACATTGATCAAGTGGAACTGCTAATGATGATCAGAACGGAACTCTTGAACGACGGTAAGTCACGTTTGGCGATTTGTCCTCTACGCTGTGTTTGTTAAGCAAGTAATTTCATTCTATGGAATCTAAGAGTGCACCATCTACAATAATCCTTCACCGGCTTCTCACGGCTTGTCCTTGGACCCGGGGTATGTCCTTAAACTACGTCCGGACTTGGGTATGTCCTTAAACTACGCCAAAAAGAGAGGTATGGGCACTGCGAATGGCATCTCGCTAAGTGTGGTAGGGCACGTTCAGCGAATGTCATCTCGCTCAAATCTGGAGCAGAGCCCGACTGGGGAAGTACCTCCATCTTACAGAACCACAGCCAAATAGCACTAGACCCTACTCATGGTGTTGTGTTCCTGCTGGTGAGTAAGGTTGCCAAAGAGCTCAAAGAGGACGCAGTGTGTTGACGATGAGGGACCTTCTTGTTCCTTTAGCCATCAACACAGTGAATCCTCCTTTTTGTAGAGGGTCGGCAACGCGCATGTGTCTCCTTTGGAGTTGCAAGCGTCCATAGGTTGTAGTAGCTGCTTACCATCAGGCGGGCCGTATGCTTGTTAGCCACCGTCGTGGTATTAAAAAAAAAGGAGGTCGGTTTATTGTTAAAAATATGTAAGGCCATTTACGGAATGTAAGGTATATGATCTAAATGAGAAGAGTAGGGTTAAGTAATTTGCTTTCATTAAGCTAGTTTGTATATATTTTACATAAATAAATTCCATTCAATCAATACCTCTGCAAATGTGTTTTAACTAATTGAAATATTCTTAGAATACTACCAGTCGACTCCGCTTTATTATTTCAAAAGGATTAAAATGTCTGACGTCAGATGTGAATTCAAACTTCCAAATATCTTTAGCAGGTGCTGAATAACGAGTCTTAATAGCCGGGGTAAGGCCTTTCTAAGCCTTTAGACGTGTTTTGATTTTGTACCAGCCATATCGTAATTGAGTTTGTATGTAAATGGCACAGTTAATAAGGCTTTTTGAACAATTTAGTAACGTGTAGGTGTCTTTTGTGAGTAGGCTTTTTGAGTGAAATTAGGAGTTAATTGTTTTGAGTGATCTCCTTAGCTAGGACGTTCCCATTGCTGCCTGAACGCATCGCCTCTTGAAAAAATAGTATAAGTTCGATGTTGGCCTTGCGAAACCCACAAGAGAACTATGAACGCTCCATAGCAGAGTTGCGGAGGCTGTAAGGCTGTTGAGGTTATCGTAGCAAAATAAACCCTAGGTGGATCAACGATCGAGGTGAATCAAAGGAGACCAAATGACGGCGGAGACATACAACCGATAGTTTTCAGTATGCTTGGTGGATGGGAGGTGATGATTATATATGGGAGCACGATGACATATAGAACCTGAATTATGATAACCTTGTAATATTTATAATAAAATAACCTTGCAAAAATTATCGAATTCCTAATTTTTAGTATAGACTTAAGTCAAATGTGGCGCGCTCGGTAAGTCATTGAAAGAACAATGTAAATATTGTTAATGAATATGGTTTCGTTTCCGTGATCTTACATAAAACAAAAGGCGTTTTTAGGTTTCAATTAGATATTAATCTCATCGCATCAGTTTTTGTTGGCATTTATAATTATGGTTTTATGGTGCGTGAAAGACGCAATGAGATTACTTCAATGCCCTATATTTTATCCCAATACGCCTACTAAGCTTATTGGTATTTCGCCATTGTAACAGACCACGGAGTATATGGAGACGGTATCAGCCGTAGTTTGTTCCAAAACCAGCGTAGCCGGCATTTACACGCACACATTCTCCTTAAAGTACGCACGAGGTGATACACACAAAGAAATGTCAGTCTCTCATTCGCTGTGTTGGTGTGTGCGTACACTCGAAAATACGTAACCACTACCATTGCCTCGTAGGCTCCGCCTACATTAGGGATGTGGCCCTTCGATATATATATTTTATCGATAACGATTATCGATAATTAACTCCATAATACCACGCCACACCTCATATTAATAAAACAATGTCGATTTTTATTAATAGCTGGATAAAAATCTACCCTAATTATAATTAGGGTTCATCCATTAATTACGTCAGATTTTAAGGGGGACGGAGGGATCAACAAAGTGTGACGAGTTCTGATAAGGGGAAGGGGGAATTTTATTTCTTGTGACGTCACAAATACAAATATCGTGTACATATATACACATAGTACAGTACTGTGTACACTTTTTTGGAAGGAAAGGAACTCTTTATGTCTTCTAGTCTGACATTCAAACACTTTGGATTATTATTTTTCTTGCTTTGATTTCATTTAATATATTATTTAAAATGGGAAAATAAAGAAATAGTAGTTTTAAACATTGTTGTTGAAATTTGTTTGACGTAATTTGTGGATGTACCCTTATCTATCTAATTTATGTGTCTGCTAAAATACTAAAAAAAATCGTGACTCAAACTATCTTCATACCAAATTTCATCTTAATCGGTTCAGCAGTTTAAGTGTGAAAAGGTAACAGACAGACAGAGACACTTTCGCATTAATAATATTAGTATGGTTAGAAGTACCATTATAAAGTTGTCGTATCTATAAAATAAGTTGATCATTGGATTAATTAATCCAGTCAATCACGTTATTTTGTTTTCGAAAGAAATAAAATTAGTTTCTACTATAGGACAGAAAGTTACACCTTAAACAATGTGTTCGAAATTATCGATAATAAATAACGGGCCGCACTCTCGTGGCGTGTGACGAGACTGACGAGCGACGTTCGTATTTCCAAATACATTGCGCGTCACTCGCGTAATCCTGCGACCGATAATTTTGGAAAATATGTGAAATACTCGGTTTTTATACTTACCGGTGGAAAGTAACTACTCCAGGGGCCTCTTTTAATTCGTTGCTTCGTACACGACACGACAAAATTGTACAACACGGCATTTTTACATGTTTTTTGGCACTAAATTCGTCACACGTGGTCGAACGACGACTGAACCGCGCGGCATGAGGTTTCGACAAGTTTATGCGCATCTGATCATAAACCATGTAACGCGCGCCCGGCCCAGTACCGCGTCCATTAGTATTTATCTAGTCCGTGTAACAGACCGACATCTGAAAACATCCAGCTACGCTGTAAGCATTAAATTATTGTGAACTATACCTTGTCTTTGACTTTGAAATAAAATCAATTTGCTACAATACGAAAATGAAGTGAGGGTAGCTTACAAAATTATGTTCCTTGATAGGTGACCTTTTTAATTTAGTCGTTGCTAGAGTCGTTCAGTTTCTCTATGGACAGATCTAAGCCTATTTTATAAACAAAATAAATGATTATTTACTTTTTTTATTGAAACGTAAAATAATAAAATTTACATAATTTTAGTTTTTTTTTTAATGTTGGTTGTTTTAAGTTTGTTTTAGATTTGTCTTTAATCTATGGTTCATGATAGATTATAGAATAGCTCGGTAAAACACGCGGGAAAGATGAGAACCAATCAGAATCAAGCTGAGTTAGTTGGACCAATCAAAATAAGAGTTGTTGAATGGAATGAGAAACGTTGGAATTATTTTGGGGGTTCTCATCTCATCTTAAGACATGAAAGTCGATATAAGGTTGTGGTAGGAAATATCTGGGCTTTTTCTTCTGCAGAGCGTCGTGCCAAAAGGAGATCAGTGAGTTTAGGCTGTAAAGTACAAATAGTGTTTGAGTTTGTTCACAGATCTGTTATCAAGAGATGGAAGCATTCGATTGACAACAGAAACCCACGGCCCGCGCGCTTCTATGGTAACGGAGATGAGGGACCTTGTTGGAGCGCTGGAGACCATTGCATGAAGAATCTCGTGTTCCACGTGGCTCGCAAACATCAGCCACTACTAGTTAGTAGTGGCTGATGTTTGCGAGCCTCGGTAAGAAATTTACATTTATTCGGGTTTTAATAGCAAGTGCGTATGACGGACCGTCGCTTTAGTATTAACAGAATAGTGGGTAGTTTCGGGTTGATCCGTGTTGAGATTTTAAGTTGTCATTGAGCAGATAATCTGATAGCCTTATCGAGGCGTGTTTATTTAACCAAAATAAAAGTAAAATCATTGGTTTATGTGTAGATTGCGGTTGGTGAGAATTTCAGTTCGTTATTAACTACGTCTATCTATTTTATCGTGTTTCACCATTTAATTGAGTGAGTTAGTGGTTAGTCCAATGTATAACAATAGAATGGTGATTACAAGCATAGATTTGATAGAAACCGGGAAAAGACTTAATAACTACTCGTAGTTAGTTTAGAATTAAAATGTAGGATCACAGTTTATTCGTATTGCATGGCATGGCGTCATTGAATTGGTGGTTGATGATGGTATATGCATTGATTTCGTTTAATCACTATAATAGATAATTACATTTTCTAGCTAGTCATGGTGGTAGCTTGCAGGTGCACATGGAAGCTAGTACCATGTTAGTTGTGTAACATATTGGTTAATCAAAGTTTTCTATGTCTTGCATGCAAATACCATTGTACATTTCCAAATAATGATTACGGTAAAGGTTTCTACCGCTTATTCAAATAAATAAACATTATTGAGCAGTTTGTTGCTCAATATACGGCTAAATAATTTAAGTGGTTAAATCCACGTAATTATAAACAGTAAATTATAAAGATATTTACTTTACCTTTTTCTTGACGGTGTTTCTTAAACGCTGATTGAGAAACCTTTATTACTTATTAGAGTCAAATAGTGAAAATTATGATTAGGTTGCCCAATAAATAAATGTAGATACTTTGAAAAGTCCAATATTTAGTACAATTGGCTACCTACCTAAAAATACATATATATATACCATAGTACGGAAACCACCTTTACTATAACTGTTATAAACTTGTGCATGTATGTGTTTTCCGGTACACGAGCATCGGACGTACTACTGCTACACGTGGCACGCTGCTCGCTGACATCGTGAGTTCATCACTGCCAGAACAGCGGGCGGCTATCCTGAGCAAACTCCAGAGGCCAGAAGTAGCAGCCGTCTGCCATCGTGAGCTGATCGCAGCCAGTATAGCGGGCGGCTATCCTGAGCAAACTCCAGAGGCTAGAAGCAGCAGCCCGTGATGATACTTCTCCACGTTGCCACGTATGGTGATATACGAAAAGCGTTCTTGTGAGTTAGTTCCATACTTCTCTTTATTACACCGACGGGTGACAAAATAGGTCTAACGTTAAGCGTCAGCGAGGTTCCATGCTAGTACGGGTTCTATGTACTTAGTACAGTTGCAAATTATCCGACTTAGGAGGTTACTTAAATAAGAGATTGATATTTATAAATGTAGACGTTCTATACCAATAAATAAGGATTTATTATGTGTGATTCAACCATATTTGAATAACGTGCCTTACCTAGTAATTTATATCTGATTGTAGTGATTTCATAATGTGAGGATACACGAGTACGAAGGACTTATAATATATACATACTTCATGTTGACGTTAACTCTTATCGTCTAGATTTAACAATACATTTTATTAAGTATTAACGCTACTGTTTACGAAGTTGACATCTTCAATAAACTATTAATAGTATGTATAAGTCCTAAGTTACTCGTACTTCCTTTCCACTGATTTAGTTCAGCTGTTGGTTATTTGTAAATCACACGATCCTTCCACTGAAGGAATAGATAATACTTTATGTTGCACTAGTTAAATGATACTTGAAGTCAAAATGGTTTTAATCATCGTAGATGCCTTGATTTTGGTATGTAGCTCGGATTGCGTGAGTTGCGAATGATTTGTGATAGCTGACAACTCATGGATATCATTTTCAGAATGCTATTGTTGACATACATACAGATTGGTCATACTAGTAAAATTCATATTTATATAATGATTTTATATCATTAAGAATATAGACCGATAGTAATATAGTCAACAGCACCTTTCCATTTATATACTATAATGTGTATATATATATATATAGATTATACACTATATTTATTTATAAAATCGTAGTCGTTGGGAACCTGTCACAATGGATATTATTTCAATAGTGATTGTTCCAACGATGAGGTAGTTATAATTGGAAGTGTCTACAAGTTATAAATACTCCTTCCAGTTATGACAAAAGGTACTTGGTAACAAAGGTAACGGTATTACCCAAAACTATTTATTAATAATTATTCTAAGCAATGGTTTTGTTCCAAGTTGATGGAGTACGCACCTGTGTTTTATTATAGGGCCTGACCGTGCTTTCAACAGTAGTCTTTTGCTTAGTAGAGAGTCACTATAGTGAACTTTGAAAAGGGCAATCTTTGTGGCTGGGATCTTTTTCCCACCAAAATAGACCACTTGAATAGATCTTGTATGTATGATTCATACAAGTGGTATGTTTTACATAAGAGGGTGCGCCTTTTAATTAAATCCAGAGAGATAGACTTCTTAAATGAGTCTTGTTAGATTTATATGAGAAGTATATTTACAACAGGGTTATAACTATCACTCGCAGCCTCCCACCTACGAGACGTCTGTGTTGCTGTTTGCCGATTGTAAGCTGTTAAAGACTTCAATATATATAAATATATAAAGATTTATCTAACATACAGGGTGTTTAGTAACCGGATGCAAAGCCGAAAGTAGGAGATAGTCTAGGTCATGTAGAACATTTTTAGCCATACTTGTCTTAGACAAATGTTATTAGTTTTTTTTTAATTTAAATTTTAAGATTTGTCGGAGAAAACTGCAAAACTTCAGACTAAATCGATAATTAGTACTTTTTTTACTGCAGGTAGATTTTTTTTTGTTTTATTTCTTATTGTGCAATGTCTATCAAACACTAGAAAAGTGATTTCAAACATCTGTGTCTAAAGAAAACAAGTTGACAGCGATTTAAAATTTTAGTTACATGAAAATGTAAACGATTTAAGTGATTTCAAAGTACGATAAAAAAAAAACTAAAATAGCCACGAATTTTCAAACTATTTTAAAAACATGCTTGGCTTTTACCCTTTTATTTAAGCTATCAAACACGACTGTAGCTACTGTATCCTTGAAAATAAGCCACCTAAACCAACTGGGTAGCTAAAATGTTTCACTCTACTTGTGATACTTGTGGTAGTTGTGGTGACGAATCTCATTATGATTTTACAATAAAACATTGGTTCTGAATACTAAGTTGGCGTTGACTTGACATTTGACTTGTTTTAAAAGGGTTAAGTGTACTGGACAAAACTACCACATGCAATTTTAACAAACAAAGGCTTGCGGCGGTGAGAGACAAAAGAGACTGATAGCGGCAGGCGGTGAGCGGCGTTAAACAAAGATGATCGGTTTTGTGCTTTATTGACAAAGATAAACTGATTAGCTACATGAGTATTTGTGCAAAAACTAGTAATTTAGTCTAGTTACAACTTCAGTTGCGATTAGACGTTCATTGTGGTTTAATTTCCCGCTCTCATCTCAATTTACCGTGTCAAGTTGTAGCTGCCGTAGGCGCTCCTTCACGTGTAATTACGACTTCTTCATTGTAAACATGGAGTTTACGAACGAAGAATACGCCGACATTATCTACATGTACTGCAAAGCTGACAGTAATGGAGCGATGGCCCGACGGATGTACCAAGAGCGTTTTCCAAACCGGAGATTGCCTAATGTGAGAGTGTTTTACAATTCATTCCGAAGGCTACGTGAGAATGGTATTGCTGTGCAACATGGAGGGAATCCAGGACGTAATCGCCCTGAAGTGGAGGAAGACGTTCTACAGGCATTTGCAGAGGATCCGAATACGAGCATCAGAGTGGTAGCTCGTAATCTGAACTTGTCCACATGGAAAGTATGGGCCACAATGAATCGTGAGGGAAAATATCCTTTTCGCGGCATCGGAGTTCAAGGTTTGGACGAAGGAGATCCTGCACGCCGAGTGGACTTCTGCCGATTTTTACTCAATGCGGATATCGAAGACCGACGTTTTTTGCGAAGCATTCTTTGGACCGATGAATCGAAATTTTCCCGGGAGGGGATCACAAATTTCCATAACCTACACCAATGGGCTGACAAAAACAACAATCCACATTGGAAAAAGCAAGTGTCCTTCCAAAGAAGGTTTTCCGTCAATGTGTGGGCTGGAATCATCGGCAGAGTCCTTATTGGGCCACATTTTTTGCCAAATAATTTAAATGGGGCAAATTATTTGGAATTTTTACAAAACGATTTGCCCAGGCTTATTGACGAAGACCAGCTGCCCGGTGCAGTGACATTTCAACACGACGGTTGTCCCGCCCATTACTCTCTGGCTGTAAGGGAGCATCTGGATAACTGTTTCCCGGACGGTTGGATCGGCAGAGGCGGACGAATCCCTTGGCCCGCTCGGTCACCTGATTTGACACCATTGGATTTTTTCGTTTGGGGCCGAGCTAAGGAGCTAGTCTACACACAAGAGGTCATTAATACCGTAGAAGAGCTGAGGGAGAGGATAGAAGCGGCGTTCGAAAGGATGAGGGAAGAAATGATATTCGGAACAACCACCACAGAAGTAAGAAGACGGGCTCGTGCTTGTATTCGAAACGGCGGGTCACATTTTGAAAACGAGCGATGATGTGTAATTTTAATGTGTTGATCGTAAAAATAAATAACTTATCTTTTATGCTTTTGTTTTAATTTACCCTAAACATTCCCTCTTACTAGTACAGGTAGCCTATTTTCAAAGATAAAATGGCTTGAGACATGATTGTCTTATCGCCCGCCGCCTGCCGCTATCAGTCCCTTTTGTCTCTTACCGCCGCAAGCCTTTGTTTGTTAAAATTGCATGTGGTAGTTTTGTCCAGTACACTTAACCCTTTTAAAACAAGTCAAATGTCAAGTCAACGCCAACTTAGTATTCAGAACCAATGTTTTATTTTAAAATCATAATGAGATTCGTCACCACAACTACCACAAGTATCACAAGTAGAGTGAAACATTTTAGCTACCCAGTTGGTTTAGGTGGCTTATTTTCAAGGATACAGTAGCTACAGTCGTGTTTGATAGCTTAAATAAAAGGGTAAAAGCCAAGCATGTTTTTAAAATGGTTTGAAAATTCGTGGCTATTTTAGTTTTTTTTTTTCGTACTTTGAAATCACTTAAATCGTTTACATTTTCATGTAACTAAAATTTTAAATCGCTGTCAACTTGTTTTCTTTAGACACAGATGTTTGAAATCACTTTTCTAGTGTTTGATAGACATTGCACAATACGAAATAAAACAAAAAAAAATCTACCTGCAGTAAAAAAAGTACTAATTATCGATTTAGTCTGAAGTTTTGCAGTTTTCTCCGACAAATTTTTAAATTTAAATTAAAAAAAAAACTAATAACATTTGTCTAAGACAAGTATGGCTAAAAATGTTCTACATGACCTAGGCTATCTCCTACTTTCGGCTTTGCATCCGGTTACCAAACACCCTGTATTATATGGATGAGATGGTTTACATTGGAGTCAACACCGACCTAGACTGACTGCTTGATTCTACTGTGAGAGGACTAGTCATTGCTGGGTTTTTCTAATGTTAAGCTCAGTTATGCGGTCAATCTAGTTTATAAGTACAAACTATTAGTATGATTCAACTTGGACATAAACCCTTATTGTAAACGCTAAGCAATTTGATTACATTATTGGGTAAAAGGTAACAAACCCTAATCCAACTGGCTTATAAAATGAAATAATAGTTGTGTACATACTTCTTTCGAATAACAAATACAATAGAATGGCTGATTTCATAATATTAGAGGCTGCCCTCACATTATTGACGTGTTTATGGCCGTGCTGGGTGCTATTGTCTATCAACTAACTAGAATAAGCCTCGGTGTCTGAACATACTCGTAATTCTTATCCACACGTGAGATGTTCCAATATGCAAGTCGGGCTGGTTGGTTGCGCATGTATGCTTGATAGGGTCGGGTTAACCTAAAATAATATAGACGAGTGCAAGTCCAATTTATAAAGGGCTAACCCATTAGGGTATGCATGTTCAATGATAGGGCCTACCTGAGGGATTTGCTAATCAGCATTCCCATTAGGGTCTGCATGTTCGTCACCTGAGGGTTACGCATTCGTATACAAGTCTAAAAGACGTTTATCTTTTTTTTTTTTTTTTTTTTTTTTATACTACGACGGTGGCAAACAAGCATACGGCCCGCCTGATGGTAAGCAGCTACCGTAACCTATGGACGCCTGCAACTCCAAAGGAGTCACATGCGCGTTGCCGACCCTTTACAAAAAGGAGGATTCACTGTGTTGACGACTAAAGGAACAAGAAGGTCCCTCATCGTCAACACACTGGGTCCTCTTTGAGCTCTTTGGCAACCTTACTCACCAGCAGGAACACAACACTATGAGTAGGGTCTAGTGCTATTTGGCTGTGGTTTTCTGTAAGGTGGAGGTACTTCCCCAGTCGGGCTCTGCTCCAGATTTAAGCGATGACATTCGCTGAACGTGCCCTACCACACTTAGCGAGATGCCATTCGCAGTGCCCATACCTCTCTTTTTGGCGTAGTTTAAGGACATACCCAGGTCCGGACGTAGTTTAAGGACATACCCCGGGTCCAGTCTCTTATGGTTCTGCATGGAATAACTCACGTTGTGACCTTATGCGTAGACATAGCTTAGCCTACAGTATCGGCGTATGCTCGGTAATTTTATGAGGTGTAAAAAGTAGCCTTATAGTTGACTGCAATCATCTATTCTATTTTAACGATAATCTTGATTAATATTAAGATTTTAATGAGCCAGAGTTCCATTATCCTATTCCCATATACCTATGTATATTATGACATATCATGTTCTGATCACATTATTAATATTACAATCTTTTAATAAAATGACATTAATCATTATAATATAATTACCTTTTATGTTTAACTTATTACAATTACAGATTTTACTGCATAAAGGAAAATCCTTATGGTTTATCGTGTATACAGTAGTATACAGTGTATACAGTAATTTCAATATTTCCTTCATTCAAATTTTATTTTAGATTTTTACATAGTCAACAATAGCATTATGTAGGGAGTAGGTATGTTTCACAATAGTAGTTAGATATAATTAGGATGTTAAATATTGAGGAGGTTATAATACTTGTTTTAACGGTTTGTAGGTTAATGTAGGATATTTTAAACCAAATTTTACTTGTTTTATGTAACATTGTATTTATTTCTTTTAATTTCTGGTTTTCTGTGTTTGTTTGAGCATTGTTCAGATTTAATTCTGTTGTTTAGCGTTTCTCACACCTCAGGAGATCTTGGTTATTACTTATCATAATGTAGTCCAATATGTACCACTAGACAATCATGCCATTATTTTATAATTTTTATAAATTGTGTGCCTTTAGTCTTTACAAAATGTATTATGTATGTGTGCAGGTTAAACTTGGGCGTCAGAGTTTTTTTTCACCGCTATAGTTTTTCTCTGACATATTTTGGCTCTTGAAGTGTAGCGGTATATCTAATGTGACCTAACGATTACATTAGATATAATAGTTTATAGATTCATTTAACTTTCCATTAACAGTAATTTCTTATTACTTGGATAAATTTTCTTATTAACTTATATGTTGTTTAAATCCTATGATTTCCCTTAGTGATAAGATCCTCGCTTTCAAAGAAAAGTTTCAGTTAACTTCAGGCTTTAGGTAGGTTCAGCTTTAAAATATTACTGGTTAGTATAGGTGAGTTTTTACACCTTTAATATTCGTTTTTAGGAAATCCTTTGCACGAATAGATTTGTTATACACGACGAGACGGATTTTATAATCATTAAAATGCTCGGAGATTTTCCAACTATAAGTCGTATGGTACCTATTATTATTGTCAGTTTGTAAGCCTGCATAACATTTTAATTTATGACATAGGGACCGGAAAGTCCCTCTATTTGATTATTATTTCCGATAGGGTAAACCTATTAAACCTACAGATTAACCGTACAGATGGCGACAGCAAAGATACGAGAATCATCATAAATCTACTGCACATATCAAGATCGGACAAGCTGATACAAATGATTTGAATATACTAAAAGATGTACGTCAAGGCTGCATACTATCTCCTAGTCTATTTAACCTTTTACTCAGATCGCTTATTTGCAGAAGCATTGGATGGTGTTGAGATGGGCATAAAGTGTAACGATAGATACATTAACAACGTACGATATGCGGATGACAACGTGATACTAGCCACTAGTATGGAAGAATTACAACAACTAATGGACCGCTTAAATGCCAAAGTAAAACATTACAACCTTAAAATTAACGTCAGTAAGACCAAAGTGATGGTAATTAGTAAGACTAAATTTACAACAAGCAATCTATTAATAGATGGTGAACCGAAAGAAAGAGTGTCAAAATATAGATACCTGGGCTGCTAGCTGAATGAAAACTGGGATCCAAAACAAGAAATTAGGGTAAGATTTGAAGTAGCCCGAAGTGCTTTCATAAAAATGCAGAAATTGTATGCTAATAAAGATATTAACCAGAAACTAAGATGAAGACTTGTAAAATGTTACGTATTATCGATACTCTATTATGGTGTTGAGACGTGGACGCTGAAGAAAGCGATGGAAGACAAATTAGAAGCCTTCGAAATGTGACTATATAGACGTATGCTAAAAGTACCTTGGACCGCAAAAGTGACAAAAATAGAAGTTTTAAGACGAATGAACAAGAAGAAAGAAGTACTACCCACAATTAAAGGTAGGAAGATTGCATATTTTGGACACCTATATAGACATAAAAAATACGATCTACTAACAACTATAATAGAAGGGAAAATATAGGGAAAGCGGGGAAAAGGAAGAAGGAAAGTGAACTGGCTCGATAACATCAAAAAATGGACAAACATTGAGGACGCGGCCACGCTCGCAAGACTGGCCGAGAATAGGAAAAGCTTCGCAAAGGTGGCCACCGACGCCCGTTAGGGCATGGTAAAATAAGAAGAAGAATCCTATTAAAACTCAAGGGTATGGTTATCCTATCAGTGGATAACCCAAATGATAGGGTGACCGTTTTGAACAAGGTTAACCATACTCAATATGGTTTCCCTGTCGAATATCTTGGCAATAAATATTAAAGTAGCTTAGAAGCGAAACGTCGTTCGGGGTTTCCAATTCTGTAAGCGCTTTCCTTTGGATATGTCAACGCTGTGCTTACCAAATTGATAGGTTCTTAGAAACAACCCTATCAAATACCCGATCTAATACCCCTTCATTGGAAACCGGTTTCAACACCTGTTATGACAACAAAACGGATAAGCAGGTAATCCAAATTAAACATAGACTAGGCTGTCCAATTATTTTTTATTTAAAACAGGCTAAATAAGAAAACACTAGAAAAATTAATTGATTTCTAGGAACTTTTTAAATATGTACTCGTATTTGTTACATTAATGTACGACGCGGCTTTCTTGGACCCCGTAGTCTGAGCGACCAGTAGTCTGAGATCTAGGGTACTTATGACGTTCTTAACACATTATATTATTTTGTAGAAGTTAAATTAAATACGTACAAATATACAATGATTTAATAGTAATTTGATACCTATATGTAGAGGTGGAGTATTTCACAAATCTTCGTATTTTGGTAGCTATCTACTTACTTTTTCGGACACGTAACAAGAACTTTGACGTCAATATAGTTTTTGAAGAAAGTCGCTTTTATTTACTTTTTATAATACAAAGAGTTTCTTTTCATATTTACGCTACTTTATTTATTCGTATGGCATTTTAGCACAGTCGCTTAATCAATTTTACAATCTAAAGTACTACATCTAAATTTTTCACCCACTGGGTTGCGTTTGCATCAGGTGGGTGAAGATCTATAGCATTCCCTAAATATTTCTCGTAATTAGTACTTACACAAGTACTAATTACGAGTACAATATACTTGACATGTAAAACTTAATACTTTATCAATCTGATTATTTTCTGAGTACGAGTATTGAAAAAAATTATAAAATACAAAAACTTTTTCAAGTTAATAGGAAGACACTATTGGACACTGTTTGATTGTCCAAGGGAAAGATAGGCGTATCAAGTAAAAATAATAATGTATAGCATGTGCTATATTCTAATTTTAATACATAAACAACACATTACAAACACAATCTATCTGAAACATTCACACAACACTCAACAACACTCCAACATACAACAAATAATCAACCTATATTGAAGTTGTATTGGAGTTGCATCGCAATCATTTCCAAGCAAAGTCTGATATTTCTGATTCAGACATTTAGGCGCTAGCTGTATTGCGTAGTTAATACATTGGAGTTGTATTGAAGTTGTATCGTGTCTATATGTGTTTTAAACTCAGAATACAGCCCGTACCATGATACCACTCTAGAGTACCTATTGTAGTTTTACAATAGGTCATAGGGAAATTCGTCAACATTTATGCCTCACGCGCTGAGAGGAAAAATCGACAATTTCTTTTTTTAATTCTTTAAAAATGTACATGTATCCTGAAATCGCAAGTTAGAGTCTCGCAGCCGACTTTTCCACTTTTTCTTAATTTCAAAAACATTTTGGTATCGTTAGTAGACGTTGCTGCTTTATATACAATTAATATAATCTACATACGTTAAACATAATGTATCAAAACAAAATCAATCAACTCATCAACTCAGTTTGGCGGTTTAAGTGTATGTCGGCGTTTATAACAGTTTTTTCTTTAAATAACACGTACCTACTCAATATTTATTAACGTGTTCATAATTAAGTATAAGCATACCTGAGAAATAGCAACAAAAAGCGGACGGCACGCGTCGTATAATTTGTCTGAACAAAATGTCGTTTCCCCTCGGTTAGACTTTGCTTTGAGAACAAGCGTTGAATTATAACAACAATTTTGTTTCGGTACGAAATAGCTTAAGAGTCCGGTAAAACGAGTATATATTTGTACAACAAGAGAAGAACGTTTGTATTTAATTCGAGAGCTAATTTTGAGCCCTGGGTAAGTGAAAGATTCTATAATTCTTATTTAGAATCTTGGGAGTAGAGAGGGACTCAAAAGTACAAGATGTATATAACTTTATTATCGTGTTGTACGTACAATTTTTCACCTCAGCAGTGAGAATACATTATAGAAAAATACAACCTGAGATGCTTAGTCCTTCTTCGTCACTTTATTCATCGTGTTTTTTATAGGTAACAAATAAATCATCGAAATTAATGTATTTGAAATATCTACGGCCATTTTGATATTTGACTACGTTTTAATTTGCGTTCTAGTATCTATCTACTACTGTTTGAACACAATACGTGAGATTGTTATCTATACATACAATAAACGCGTAAGGAGAAAAAAAATGTACATTGAAAATATATTAGAAAAACTTATTCGGGGGGTCTTAGAATCGTTGACTGAATACATTTCAGTGTTTTTTGGAATTCTTGTCTGTCTGTCTGTGAATTTGTGCGCGCATTACGTAAAAACTACTGCACAGAATTTTACGAAATTTTGTATAGTAACAGTTTATACCCCGGAGCAACATATAGGGTAGTTTTTATTCTGCTTATTAAAAACATAATTTTCATAAAAAAATGGTTCTCAAAAGTGGTCACAGATGGCTCTGTATAGGTACCCTGTATACTGTATACAAACATTATTTAAGGACGTCTTTAGATTAAATTAAGCGATTCAGTCTGTTGCGTTCCGTCGAGGTTTAAACCATGGATTTTTAAATGCTTTCCCAATTTAAGGATTGCGGGTTAAATATTTTTAAAACGTGTTACTTCGTTTTGGAAATTGTAAGTATCCGGACATAAATTGTGATCCATTAATACCTGGAGGTACTTTATTCTCAACGTAAAAATAATCTATTTATCAATACATGAAACCTACTTAGAATATTACGTACAAACAAATAAAACAGGTAGTTAAGATTTATCCATTTCGATTTACCCGACAGCAAAAATTGTACCTGAGAGCAACATGTTTTATCTCGCTTTGACAGCTGATTGCAATCAAAAGGGGAGTCATGAATCTAGCAATTACTAGCTGCTAGCTGTCACGCTGCTGCTGAAGAAATTCTCGCTGCGGCGCTCCGGGCCTGCATGGGCCTACGTGGTACACGGCCTATGGCTTTTGCAGACATTGCCGCTTACCATCGGGCTTCCGGCCCTCAGATTTGCTAAGACTCTTCGCATTGAGTTTTGTCCGGATTGTCATGCTGCCTGCTGCTGCTGAATAAATTCTCGCTACGACGATCCGGGCTTGGGCCTACTCAGTACTCGGCCTATGGCTTTCGCAGACATTGCCGCTCACCCTCGGGCCTTATGACACTTCACCTTTGAGATATGTCCGGTCCCTGTCATGCTGCTGCTGCTGCTGCTGAAGCAATTCTCGCTGCGACGCTCCGGGCCTGGGCCTAAGCGGTACTCAGCCTATGGCTTTCGCAGACATTTCCACTCACCCTCGGGGCTCCAGCCCTCAGATTCGCTAAGATAGTTCGCCATTGAGTTTTGTCCGGATTATATCATGTTGCTTCTGCTGGAGAAATTTTCACTGCGATGCTTCGGGCTTGGGCCTACGCGGTACTCGGCCTATGGCTTTCGCAGATATTGCCACTCATTCTCGGGCCTTAAGACACTTCACCATTGAGATATGTCCGGTCCCTGTCATGGTACTGCTGCTGACCTGGGTCCTTTACGGAACTCGGCCTTTGGCTTTCTCAGAAGTTGCCGCTTACCCTCGAGCCACGGCCCTCGGGTTCGCTAAGACACTTCGCCTTTAAGTTATGTCCGTCCGGTCCCTGTCATGATGATGTTGAAGAAGTTCTCGCTGCGATGTTCCGAGCTTGGACCTTACGCGGTACTCGGCCTTTGACTTTCACATACATTTCCGCTCACCCTCGTGTCCGCAGCCCTCGAGTTCGCTAAGACACTTTGCCATTGAGTTATGTCCGGTCCCTGACATGCTGCTTCTGCTAAAGCAATTCTCGCTGCAATCTTCCGGGCCTGGATCCTTCGCGGTACTCGCCCTATGACTTTCGCGATATTACCGCTCACCGCGTCACGGCTTCGGCGTTCGGGTTCACCAAAAAACTTGACCATTGAGTTTTGCGGGGACCCTTTCATGCTCCTGCTGAAACAATTCTTGCTGTAGCTGTTGCTAGGACGTTGCGCTCAGCTCACATGCTACCTCGCGCGAGCGTTTGACCCTCTGTTCGAAGCATGTTCTCCTGCAGGAACTCGGCCATTAGGATTCGCCGGTCTCGACGCACACCTTTTAGTCAGTTATCTTTACCACGGATTAACTAATACATTTAGATAGATTTATATGTAGAACGCGTAAATTCTACACTAATGGTCTGGATAGTAAATGAAAATGACAAAACCTACCACACACGCGGGCGAAGCTGCGGGTACAGCTAGTAAGTAATAATCGTAGAAATACTACCTGTAGACCTGTCATGGTAAAAATAATAACCAGATTGAACGGGATGGTCTTATTAAACTTTCAATAGGTACGACAGAGATGGCGCTATTATCATTGGTCCTTGTCAGTAGGCTCATCTTGTGATTATTGCTTACTTCCAAAAGGCCATAAGTACAATATAAGTGTTTGTTACCTTCCACCGCTTTTTGAAGGGCAACAAAGAAACCGACTAAATTATATAGGCTAGTTACGGTATGCTTTCAGCCATCTTGAAACGTATTTTAAAATTAGTCGCGTGAAAATATCGAATTATGGTAAATGGCGAACACGTGTTTCAAACACGTGTTCGCCATTTACTATAATTCGAGATTTTTGCTTGGAGAGGTGAAAAAAGTAAGATTTTCTGGATTAAAATTATGTTAAACTAGTACGTGAAATTTAATATGTTGGAAAATAAGTCGTCTTAGGAATAAGTGGAACAGTTTTTTTTTATTTATATAGTTTGTAAGCTAGAGCAATTTTAAGAAAAATTGCCGACATTTAGGTTATATTTTTGGGAACGTATTATAATATTTTATAAAAATACAAAAATGTAGAAATAAACTTGACTTAATACTTTGATCGGATAATATTAAACATATAACAGGGTACAAAAATGTTAATAAAAAATCAAGAGACAACTTGGCACGAACAACGTCCTCACTAAATAGGCTCTGTAAGAACTGAGTTTTCGGGTAGGTATTCATTAATAATATATTTGGACCAAAAGTATTTTTTTGCTATTACAAGACTTCAGACTATATTATGAAATGCAATTCATGTGCATTATTTCATTATTAGCGATTTTCGTTTTCAAATCGTTACCGGACTCTTAAGATAAGAGGGAATTTATATTTATAAACCTCCAGTTAACTGTGATTGAATAAACAATTAAAATTTCTTCTTTTTGGTTTTTATGTTTATTAAGTGTGTAATTTATTTAATATAATACTTTAAGAAGTTTATTCTAATTTTAAACACACTTGAGACGTCACTCATTCGAGAATCGTAGAGTGTAAAAATGAAACCAATTAGCATGCTGGAAAATTTGAAAACTATAATTTTGAAATCAATAATTACACATTGAACTTCATATACACAAGCTACATAATTTTCCTCTTCTTATCAAGTGCACGTCTATCAAATTTTATGTCCTATATGACCTAAAATAGTTAACCTTAGCCATAATGCGGAGGCATACATACGCCATAAAAACCATTTTATGTGATGCCTGAGTATCATAAAAAGAAGGGTTATATGCTTCTGATATGCTATGTTCAAGCGACTTCGAACAAAGGTCTTTTTGTCTAACGTCACTTAATTATAATTTTATTGTTCTACATAAAACGAGATGTGAGTAAAGGTACAAAAACACAGAATTAATATTCTAGAACTTCAAGTTTAATATATTATATTTACAGCGACCTTGATTATGAATAAATATTTGGTTTAACAAAATATACATAAATAAGACACAAATTTATAAAAAATACTAGTATTTATTATAAATATCTGTTTGGGACCAAATATCGTAAAACGAGTAGGTATCGTCACAGAGAACCTCCTATAGAGTAATAATCTTGCTAATTTTGTTCGCGAACGAAGTCACCAAAACATGCGGAAGACATGCGGGGCGGGTGGGTAATATCGGCGCTGCGATTGGTCGTTTCAAGGACCGCGCGCTGTCGGGTGAATTCGTAGTGATGGGAAATGTTAAATACATGTAACCGGTACCGGAATGTATTGTACCGTAATTTATTGTAGGTAAATTATGATACTTGCTGTTTACTAAATCGGTAACAATATGAAATATGTACTTATCTATGTACCTACTTTGAAAATGTACCTAAGAACTGGCCAAAACTGGCTCCTAAGCCCCTTTTCAACATTTCATTACAGTCACAAGACTGTAGACCCAGCTACTCACCAAGTGGATTCTAAAAAGCCCTCACAGCATATACCTATCTCAAACCAATCCCGAGTTCCGTTGCACTTCCTCGAAGTTCATCATCAGCGTGATCTTGTGACTGGAGACCCAACTGCTCACCAAGTGGATTTAAAAAAACCCTTACAGCATTTACCTATATCAAACCAATCCCGAGTTCCGTTGCACATCCTCGAAGTTCACCATCAGCGTGATCTTGTGACTGTTGACCCAACTGCTCACCAAGTGGATTCTAAAAAGCCCTCATACACAATATATATCACAAACCAACTCGGAGTTCCCTTAATCTTCAACATGGTTCATCATCAGGCCCACCTGTGATTCATTAGTAGAACCCTGAAAAGCTTGCGTTTAAAATGTACAGTACAATTACTTAATTACATATTATAATGTATAATACCAGTAATGGTAAACATACTCATTATTTGTCTATATAACTACTAACTACCAACTACATAAAACTACAGATACTACAGATTAACTACTCAAAGTAAAATAAAATAAAAAAGGTAATATAGCGCGATATCTGTTTTCTAAAATATTTCTTAAATTCGGTACGCATGAAAGCACGTGGTATCGGTAAATCCGGTATTTATCAAAGTTATCAAACGCGCATCACTAGTTCTACACGTGCTCCGCCAGAAAGGAATAGCACATTGTATGTTCAATTTGAAGGAAGGGGACAGACTAACTAACTACTTCTCAGCGTCCAGACTTCAATGAACTCCGCTGGCCAGAAAGAAATTATCAAACAAACGATGATTTCGACTTACTTGTGGAATGTTATGGCATTTTTATTTAAACTTGAAGTTTTGGAATTGTTTCCACACCACCTTACACAACAATATCCCATGATTTCAATAATTTTCCTAACGTATTCAATTTATTTCTCGCATAAACGCACGATACGAGCAGGTCTAAAACTTGGACGCAACTGAACGACTCGGCGGGCGGCCGTGCAATTTGTTAGTCGTTTTACTCCATCGTGCGGTGACCCCAAGTCACCTTATAAGGCTTATCTAGTGGTTACTTTATCTGTGGGTATCGTACACCGTCTACACCGGTCTTAAGGCCGGTTGCGCCAAACCATCTGTGAACGTCATCGTCATTGCTAAACCTTGCTTTCATGAAAAGTTTGTCGGTTTTCTATGGGATGCCATCTTCGCCGCCGTCCTTAACGTTGATTGGTCTTTTAATTGAGCGTGGTGCAATCAGCCCTTAGTGTTTGAAACTCGGGACTTAGGGTAGACTTGCCTTTATTGTATTTGTTCCTAAAACGAACCCTATCAACTTGATAGGGTGCGTATAAGATCCGACCGAGATCTCGGTCTCGGCCTCGGAATTCTGGGCCAAATATCGAGGCCGAGATCTCGGTCTCGGTTCTCGGCCACAAACCTCGGGTCTCGGCCGAGACCATGAATCGAGTTCTGATTGGTCGCTTGCGGAGTTGTTGTGACCCTTTATACGATTTCGATTGGAGTCGACTATGTCATACCTACCCACATTCTAAGCCTATTATTAGACCTAACGCCGCTTTTGCAGGATTAACAACTTTGACAAGTAATTACTTGTTCATTGTTTTCGTTGTGTTGTTATCATGGAAAAAGGGTTATAACTGTGCTAATTGTTTGAGGAGATTTAATTAAACTTAATGGGAGTGAAAGACGAAAGAGGATATTTGGATATCTTACACTGTGTGTACGAGTTTATTCTGTAGGTAAGTACATACGTAAAAAAATTCATAGTTCAAATGAATGCCACGATAAAAACGTAGATTTTTGTATGGGTATCAAAATAGTTTTTTTTAATTTGTAAATTATGTGTTTTATTCTCCATTTTATAAAATCTCGATCTCAGTCTCGGTCTCGGTCTCGGCCGAGACAAAAAAGTGTTCTCGGTCGGACCTTCAAGTCCTCGGATCGTGAAACTGCAGTGACGACGCAAGTGCTAGGAAATGGAACTACTAGTTGCTCATGTCACGTCACCCTTGCAACAAAATTGTTTTTGCTCTTTTCGAGTATTTTTTTTTTGGTAGACTCTTAAGGTATTCAATATTGTTAATGGTGAGCTACGTAAATTGGAAGTCTGTTGCTTTATTCTAGTCTTATTAAAGTTTTAAATTTCTAGACGTATCAATACCAGCCCCTTTGTTAAATTGTTACACGTCAAGTTTAAAATCGTAGTTATCCTGTGCCTAATACGTATTAAAATTGTTTTTTTTTGTTTAAGGTGGACATGGCCAAGCGACAAAACAATACTAAGGGCCGGTTGCACGAAACCGTCTGTTAACGTCAATTTCATCGTTAAAAAAATCTTGTATGAAAAGTTTTTATGGGATGACAGCTCCGTCGCCATATTTAACGTTGATCAGTTCGTTAGTTATGCGTGGTGCAACCCACCCTTGAAGTGATGATATCGAAAAAGCCCTCATTGGGTATAAAAAAAATGTTTAAAATTATATGAATTGTATATTTATTATTTAAGCCAACTTTTCGGCGCTATTTAAAAGATATGATAGAGCGCACACTGTGTAAAACCTGGATTCAACCACGTTGTACTGGATTTGACAAGATTCCCTGAATAAAAATCTTCGTTTTATATCTGAGCTTATTGCACATGAATCGACAGTTGTTGAGGTGTGCAATAATAGTAGTTTATGCAACAGTTGTATAAGAGGGGTCAAAAAAGGTGAGTGGCGTGGGTAACAATTTGAGCCGTAGGCGAAAATTGTTAAGAAAAACGCCACGAACATTTTTTTACCTACTTATACGACGTTGCATACAATACTTTTTCTACGAATACACTTACTTTTACATAAAATGCGAAATTGAAATCTTCATGGATATCGCAGTTATTTTGTCAACATAATCAACAATCATTTGAGTTTTACTTTTTAAAACACTATTTTTCAATAATACTAACATTACTAACACAAATACCGTCGTTATTTGATCAATTATTAAAGAGCTACAGAGATTACTAAAAATACCTAAATTACTTTCAAAGTTTGCAATTCGCCCCAACAAACGAACGGGAAACGTAAAAAACGAAGTAGGTCTGTGGTTCTTATAATTTTTTCTTTTTTAAAGTTTTTTTTTCTAAAAACGCTGCGTTTATTTAGGTTTCTTAGGTTGGCAGTAATTTATTTTATATTAATAGCCGTGTTTGCACGCGATTCCGCGATACTATTTTGGCGCTTTTATAGAACAAGTGTTATTTTGGGGAATAGACTAGATAGACTTTTCATCGAGTGTATTATCTATGTTCTTATAAAGTTGTTAACGAATGTATAAATGACAGATAAAAGTACAGGAGTAGAAAAAGAGTATTTATATTATGTTAATGATAATAATTAATACGTAATATACGACCATTGCTCGGATTATGAGACTCTGACATTAATTATAAAATCTTAAGGTTGACATAGACGGGTACGATAAGGTACGGGTCTTTTTGTTCCTAAAATGTACATACATCTATCTACACACATATTATAAATTCTCAATGACGTATTCGGGAACCGTTACAATGACCGCCATTGCACCGCCATGACGGGCGACCGGGGAGGAGGGCTAGATTTTCATTACGTTACCGATTATCGATGTCGTAATAATTTTTATACATTATTACGACACTGGTACAGATAATACACTGATGTTACATTACTGGTTGCAATAATGGTGGTCATTATTATAAGGTGTCCGAACGCAGAATAGAAGATTTATGATATGGGTGTAGATAATACTATTTTGTGCAACAGTAGTGGAATCTATCAACGTAGCAGGCAGGTATGTTCTGTTTACATTCTTCGTCGAAATAAAAATAAATTAATTTGTCCCGCGAACATCAATCCTCGATTAATCAATATCAAATGCCCCAATAAAATATTACCGCGTTTCCAGTGGAATGATTTATACTATTGTTTCAGAGTTAACGAACCGAAATATCAAGGAAATATATTATATATAAAATGTGTAAATCCCTGAGGATGAGCTTGTGAAATCATTTATCAGAACGTGAGGCTACTGAGGGTTTAAGACAGTCATTTGTAAGACTTTGGATGTGGAGTGGCAGCCATAGAGCAATACAGAGCCCTTGGCGGAAAAATATTTATTTCTAGTTTTTTTAGGTGCAAGTGGCATCTCAAACGTTGAAGTACTTATTTTGATCAATTACTTACTTAATGTATAGTTGAAGTTAACTTAATATAAAGTTGAAGTTAACTTAATATATAGTTGAAGTTAGCACTTAAGTTAGAATTGTAGAATGAAAAAACATAAATATGATTTCACAATCGTGTTAAAATACCTTTTTAAAACGCCGTTATTTCATTTCCATAACAAATTTAATAATCACAAGATCTAGACACCCGGCAGCGTGTCAAGCCAAGTTCAAGAGAAGAGAACTGGCAAAGCAGGGGCCCGCACTGCCGTTTGCGGCGACGCCGCGGAAATTTCGGACATGTCGAGGGGCTCTAACTTAACGAAGATAAGTCGATCAAACACATATAGCTACTTATCATAATATAGCCTGTACGTGAAAACTTGCCAAGTCAAATCTTGAACTTCAATTAGATGCCAAGTGAAATAAATACACAGTGTAAATTTAACGGCCTCCTAGCCCAGTCGGTAGTGACCCTGCCTACGAAGCAGGAGGTCCCGGGTTCGAATCCTGGTCAGGGCATTTATTTGAGTGTTGATCACAGATATTTTTTCCTGAGTTATGGATGTTTCCTATGTGTTTAAATATTTATCCATATTTATCTATTATATATATCGTCGTCTAGTACCCGTAACATAAGCCTTATTGAGCTTACTATGGGCCTAGGTCGATTTGTTTAAGATTGTCCTATAATATTTATTTATTTTATTTGTATCTCCTTTGAGAATCGCGGGCCTTTATATCCCGGTATTTTGGTAGGCTTGCGTGGGGATACAGATCCAACAGCCCCTTGGAAAAATTTGCTATTTTATACACCTGCTAGAACCCATTCACGGGTACATTATTTTATTTATCATTATTTAAATTTATTTAAGGATATTGCATTTTTAGGATGTAATTAAATTTTTTAGGACTTTCGACACAGAATTTGGCACCCGTATACCTAAATATCAATTCTTTTGTCGGCGAAGAACTTGGCCCTCATTTCACATTTATGTTTTTGATGGCATACTTCTCACTAATTACAGGTCCTAAAGGAGGCACATGCCTTTCAACTTTACTAAAACACGATTTAGACAACGTCAAAACAATAATTTTATTTTCATTTTGAATAGGTATTGTACCAAAGGTTTCCGAGGTTTCAGCGAAATTAAATATTCCTGGAAGTACCTTTCATTATTATTGCTAAAAGGGTAACAGTGTTTTGGGAATTAATTGTAAAAGTTTGCTTTTGCTTTCAAGCGAAGGATTTAATAGCGTTTATTCAGATTATTATTTTAGGCCGAAGTTTTATTAAGCGCATTTTGATGTACGCATATTATTAAATGTTAGGTACCTATTCTAGAAGTTAAGACAACTTTAGGAAAAGGCAGTAACCCTGACCCAAGGTATACTTACAGTGTACAAGGTATGTTTGTATTACAATATTGCATAATACTAAAAGGTATTTATATTTTTTTAAAGTAGTTAAAGTGTTAAAAAAAACTCTTCAAAATACTATTAAGAGTCCGGTAAAGTTTTTTTTTCGAATTCGCTCAACTTTTCGATACTATTTTACGGTAACTAATAAGATTACTATGAGTTTGTAAACATATATTGAAAGATCGTGTCTTTTTAAACTGTATAAGTGGAACAATTTTTTGATTTTATGTTTTATTTATAAATAATTCACCTTAATCTAACAGCTGTTTCGTGATTTTTTTTGATTGGAGAGGTGAAAAGAGTAAGATTTTTATAGATTAAAATGATGTTAAACTAGTATGTAAAACATAGAAATATGTTGGAAAATGAGTCGTTTAAGGAATAAGTGGAACAGTTTTTTTTCATTTTCATACATATTTTTAAGCAAGAGTATGTTTACCTAAAGCAATTTTTAGAAAAATTTCCGAAGATTTAGGAGGTATTTTTGGGAATGTATTTAGGTATTTTATTTTTTTTTTAAATTTAGATACAAATTTGGCTTTATGCTTCAATCAAATATTTAATATAAAACGTATTGGAAGGCATAACAAATAATTATAAAAAATCAAGCGGCAAGTTTGCACGAATCAACGTCCTCACTAAACAAGCTCTGCAAGAATTGAGTTTTCGGGTATTAAATAAAAATAAATGTGTACCAAAAGTGTTTTTTGCAATAACAAGACATCAAACTATCTTATCAAATACAATTCATGTGCGTTATTTAATTATTAGCGATTTTCGTTTACAAATCGTCACCGGACTTACCATATACGTAGTTACCACATAAAAGGATTTACCATACCACATAAATGGATATACTCATGGACATTGAACTTCGTAAATGTCATTTTCCATACCAGGTGACCCGTATCCATTGTCCTTTAGTGTACATCCACGAGGACCTAAACTTCCGCAGAAGTCTTAACACAAACTAGCAAAGAACAAGTAATCCCCGAACAGTGAATATCCGGGTCTTTGAAGTTGTTTTTAAGTTACACGTTTGTTTACAGCTGAACAACTTTGTCTATTATTTATAACTCTGTTTATACCGAAGGCACTAAAATGACATTTTGCAATTTCAAACTCTGAAATAAAATGATATTCTACACTGTATTTGTTATTATGTGTTTTTAATAACTCTAGGACTTGAGCTGTTGTCGTGCTATCTTGTCATGTCAGCACATCCACTGCGTATTCGCGCTTTTTCTGCAGTTCTCGTGATCGTGGTATAAGCTTGTATAAATTGTTGTTCATTTGATAATTTCAACCAACTTGTCACGTTAACTAAGGTACGCTGAATATATTTAGTGTGTCCTAAATAATAAATATTTTAAACCCAATTGCAACGGAGATACAACGCAATAAACCACGAAGTGAATCATGACAAGGTGTTGTTTAAAACGCATTAGGTGATTCCAAAAAAAGTGGCTTCTTAACCTGTCGTTAGGTTTTAGAACGGAAAATATGGTAAATTAGCCTTTTTTAGATAAAACAAAAATTAGATAAACCATAAGCAATGGAGGCCTGGCCATTTTTTTATGTAATACGAATTCCTTTACCATTTGTATTTAATCCTTTCTCATTTTCTCATGGGTTGGCTGGAAGAGATCCCTATCAGGGGTAAGATCGCCTTTGTGCATCTTTTATATATGTTACTGTTGTTTTTATGTTACACCTACTTGTTTATGTGCAATAAAGTGATATTTACATACATACATACACGCATACCTTTATTTATAAAAAAATAAGAAATACCATTTTTTTACTCTAACCTGTCGTGTCCAAACTTTTCCTCCCTCGGTTTTAGTTTTTTTAAATAATTTCGGTCAAATTGTATGTAAAAATGTAGTCGTGACATATAACAATAATAAATACCATAATTATTTTTTTACAAGAATTTCATATATCTCTTTAAATCAACAATATTGACGCTTGAAGTTTGTCCAATGTTTTTTTACTGTAACTTGTGCATCTGTGCAGTTTGCGGTATTGCATCTGCCTTAAACATACAAGATCATATAAAATATAGAATACCCGCAAACCATCAGATAAGCATGAGGCTAACTGATGTAGTAAACTTGGGTGGTTGCGTTGTCTTAGTTACGTAGAAAAAAGGGTCCCAAGTAAGTCGTTTATAGTTTGTTACGGATATGTAACTTTAACCCACCTCGATTATTTCACGATATTGATATGTAGTCGGTGGTGTACACTTATTTATACGGAAAATGATGATGTTGGAATTTTCATATGCAGAGCCTTTCCTCAAGGCTCTAAGATTAATTTAAGAAGGGGAGCCAATCAAATTTCTGATGCAAATTTTTGACGAAGTGGGGGGTGCCCCCCATAATTAATTAAAAATAAAATAGAGCTATATAGTCAAGTTTGATATCATTGTCGTGTAAAATAAGGATGCTGAATTCATTTTTGGTATTTCATTTATACCTTTTCATATAAGAAAACCGAGAAAACATAAAAAAATATGAAATATATGTTTGATATTTTTTTGAATAAATGTCTATTTTTTTTAATTCATGGTCGTAACATGAAAAATATATTTTCATGATAAAGCCCTGTTAAGTATTTCCCTTTATAAAAAGTATATAAATCCTATATTGGTTATAATATCTTTAACGAACGAAAAAATAATAATATTAATAGGCCTGATATCAACCACAATCTAATTATGTAGGAAAAACGAAGTGGTTTAAGCTCTAATGCTTGCCTAATTATATCTTTCACAACTAAATGGACGTCAACCATGTTATTATTTACCTTGCCTTTGTATGCTTGTTATATAATCCGTAAGTGAAATAAAGAATTCGTTTAGAAGATACCGGAACCGACTACCAATAAAGGGGTATTAGATAGAGTAAGTATTTGGTATCGTTTTTTCTGTTCAAAACTATCAATTTCGTAAGCACATCATTGCGTTACCCAAAGTTAATCGCTTGGCGGGTACGGATTGGAGAAGGAGAGCAAAAAACCGAGCACAGTGGCGTGCCATGGGAGAGGCCTATGTCCAGCAGTGGATTGATACTGGCTGCTGCTGCTGCTAATAATGATTATGTAGCGCTTATCGAAATGAAAATCCAAAATGACGTTTCCCTATCAAGCTAATTTCATATCTATTGCTAAGATATTAGAAAGGGACATAAGATTGAATATAGGGTAACCATATAATTTTGTAACCAAATAATAGGGTTACCCTATCGAAAAGAGTTATCAAATAGAGGACTTCTCCAGTCCCAGTTATCTAGTGACGTTTTCAAGTGAAAGGTACATCATTGCGGGTTTTCAACAAGGGCCCGTTCATTTTTTTTGAGAGAAAACTTAAGTGGTAGATATACATCTTCAACTGAGGACAGTCTGTTGGCGAATAGTGCGCTATAAAATTAAAATAACAATTTTGTGTTATACCTTCTTAGACATTACACAAACTTATTTGAAAATTTGTTAATTTATTATAACATAACTAATATTTACATAAATAAATGCAAGTCTGCATATCTACAGCTACATGCTGCGTCCCACATCTCCATAATTTTGTGGTTGAAATTTTACCCTCGTCATGTTGACAAATTGATCCGATATATGGTGCACACCTTAAGTTCTGACGACAATTACAATTTAATAGATTCAGTATCATTGTAAATCCAAGATGGCTGCCGCTACAGATGCCGCGTATTACATATTTCTTTATCTACACTCACATTGTAAGTCCTCTAAAACTTGTTCAAAAACGGTAGGCATTGGCTAGCATTACCACAACCGATCTTATAGTCCCGTCTCGTTGGCAATATTTTGAGGGTTAAGTTTCGAAAATTCTAAAGTCACTTATTATTGAAGTTGGAAATACAGTGTGTACATGATAATCTTTCAGTGCGTTTTGTGTCATATTCAATTGGTGCTTTTTTTGTAATTCAATAATTTGAGGTTAACTTTTTTAGCTTGCCATATGTCTGAGGTTTTGCGAGGAGATGGATGACAGGCCGTCCACTACCTACTTATAACCATGTATTTCTTTTGTTGTCTGTACCGTATTGACGTTTTGTAAATCTTACTCGGCGTATTGGTGTATACTGTAATGCTGTTGTAATGTGTTTGGAAATAAATATAAAAAAAATATAAATATATAAATATAACTTGAGTAAAAGAATATTAGAGTTAGAAAATATAACTGTTTTGTATTTAGAACAGTTTTATTGTTGTACAAAACTAGTTTGTGTCATTTACGTCGAGTGCAATTTTATATAGTATGACAATGCTAAAGAACTACGTATAAAAAATTAGAGTTCATAAAATAAGGATTAACTATATCATCACCTCAAAATATGTAAATAAAATCAATATGTGTCAAATTAAGCAATGAAAATTTAAGTTTCTTGGTAATTTCGTATTTTTAGGTTGTTATCGTTTTAATAAATTATTAAAGTCATCAGAGTTCACATTATAATAATCAAAAAGGGATTTTAAAGAAGATATTTCAATTTGTGTCACTTTCATCAATGATATTTCGTCTAAAATTAAACAGAAACAATATTTGCGTTCAGAGGAAATCTTCTTAACTATAGCGCGTGACCTTGATGGCACGCCTGTTCGGCTTACTTCTGTAATGACCACTAGAAGTAGAACCCCGGCTCGCTTCTTAACAAGCTAATCCATGGGTCAACCAGGCGCCGGCAACTTAGCTGTTACGATGTAGGTACTTGCTCACGGAGGCGCGCGCGGGGTGATAAAGCTGACATACTCGACAAAGGAACTGAGCGGAGGAGCGAGTCGCGGGAAGCCGGCGAGTAGGGCAATGAACTCGTGCGTGTCTCGCCAATACGTACCTTTTTGAGCGGTAGCCGCTTTGTTTGTGTTTTGACTAGACTGTTGAGTACATTTTCGAAGATTTCAAGCATCGTGAATTATGGGTAGAAAACGCAACGTAATATTTTTATTTAGTTCTGTTTTATTGGAACGAAGTTCCTTATCGGACGGTTCGCGGATGGGGGGCTAGGCGAAAAAAGTCACGTGACCGTCACGAAAAAGCATTGAGAAACATGTGAAATGGAATGAAATAAAAAAAAATGAAAAATAGAATAAAGTGAAGTGAAAGTGAAAGTGAAAGTGAGAAGTGACAAAGTGACAAAGTGAAAAAAGTCAAGTTTAAAAATTTCTATAATTTCAAAAATCTCAAAAATATCAAAAATATCAAAAATCTCCAAAATCTCAAATATCTCAAAAATCTCAAAAATCTCAAAAATTTCAAAAATCTCAAAAATCTCAAATCTCAAAATCTCAAAAATCTAAAAAAACTCAAAAATCTCAAAAATTTCGAAAATATCGAGAATCTCGAAAATCTCAAAAATCTCAACACTCAAAATCTCAAAAATCTCAAAAAATTCAAAAACGACAAAAATTACGAAAAAGTCAAAAATTAAATAATATTACTTCGTTCTAACCGAGTGTTCCACGACACTAACGTATTTTTTTATTCTTTTATTTTTTTTGTTTTTTTTTTGTCTGTATTTTTTATTATTTTGTATTGATTCTGTTTTTATTCCATTTATTTTGTTTAATTGTATTCTTATTTTACTTTCTTTTTTATACCACAACGTGGCAAACAAGCATACGGCCCGCCAGATGGTAAGCAGTAGCATATGAATGCCTGTAACACCAGAGGTGTCACATGCGCGTTTCCGACCCTTTACAAAAAGGAGGAACAAGTTCAGAGTCCATTACCTCAGCTATTTTTAGGGTTCCGTACCTCGAAAGGAAAAAACGGAACCCTTATAAGATCACTTTGTTGTCCGTCTGTCTGTCTGTCTGTCAAGACCATTTTTCTCAGGAACGCGTGGAGGTATCAAGCTGAAATTTATATCAAATATTCAAGTCTATTGTCCCTTGGAGCTGTGAAAAAATCAAACTTATAAGCCAACGCAATCAAAAGATACAGTCGTTTATGCTGCAAATTTTATCTGCAAAGTTTATCGGCACTCGCAAAACCTACGGGATACTTCCCGTGAACTTAGAAACTTGAAATTTGGCACAAAGCAACGTCATATAGCATAGACAATGGAAAAATTACAAAAAGTAGACATTTTTAGTAAAATCATACAAAAACATATTTTTTATTATTTTAAACTTACTACCTTTTTCCTTGTAAACGCGTAGAGGTATTAAATTGAAATTCATGTCAAATACTCAGGGATTTAGGACTTTTCAGATGTAGCAAAACCAAACTTTAATGTCATCCCAATCAAAAGAAATAGCAATTTAAGTCGCATATTTTGAAACTGGGTACTCGCAAGAAACTCAAAACCTAAAGGGTACTTCGCGTAAACTCACGGCACGAAGAAACTTCATATAGCACAGATAGAGGAAAAATTACGAAAAGTAGACATTTTTAGTAAAATCTTACCAAAAACATTTTTTTTAATTTTAAACTTACTACTTTTTTCCTCGTAAACGCGTAGAGGTATTAAATTGAAATTAGTAATAAATATACTACAACTTTTGCTTGTTACAGGTTTGTACGGAACCCTCGGTGCGCGAGTCCGACTCGCACTTGGCCGGTTTTTTGATTTTAGAGCAAAGATTTTTAAATAAATCACGCTTATTTTAGCGTATTCTATATGGCAAAATCATAAAAAGGACAGGACGTCCCGTCGATGATTTTTTTTCGAAATCCAAATAATATATAAGTTCAAAGTCCATTATCACGGCCATTTTTGATTTGAGAGAAAAGTTATAATGACGTCCTGTCGATGGTTTTTTTCGAAATCCAAATAATATATAAGTCCAAAGTCCATTATCTCGGCCATTTTTGATTTGAGAGAAAAGTTATAATGACGTCCCGTCGATGGTTTTTTTCGAAATCCAAATAATATACAAGTTCAAAGTCCATTATCTCAGCCATTTTTGATTTTAGAGAAAAGTTTCTTAAGTAAAACACGCTTATTTTAGCGTATTCATAACGGAAAAATAATAAAAAGTACACGTTATAATGACGTCTCGATATACAAGTTCAAAGTCCATTATCTCCGCCATTTATGATTATAAAGAAAAGTTTTTCAAATAAAACACTTATTTTAGCATACTTTATACGGAATAATCATAAAAAGTACACGTTTTAATGAAGTTCCGTCGATGGTTTTTTTTTCGAAGTCCAAATTATATACAAGTTCAGAGTCCATTGTCTCGGCCATTTTTGATTTTAGAGAACAGAGTCTCAAGTAAAACACGCTTATTTTAGCGTATTCTATACGGAAAAATCATAAAATGTACACGTTATAATGACGTCCCGTCGATGATTTTTTTCGAGGTCCAAATTATGTACAAGTTCAAAGTCCATTATCTCGGCCATTTTTGATTTTAGGGAAAAGTTTTTCAAATAAAAGACGCTTATTTTAGCGTATTCTATACGGAAAAAATCATTAAAAGTACACGTTATAATGATACCCCGTCGCCATTTTATTTTTTAAGTCCAAATTAGTCCATGTAGTCAATCTTCAAAGTCCGGTAACTTCCATGTTTTTGGGTAAAAAAAATGTTTCTTATAAAACTTGCTTATTTTAACACATTCTACAAAATAAAGTATGTGTCATAATGACACCATTCCAACCAAAATAGTCCAAATTGTACTTAACCTTCAGGGCCCCATAACTTCGAAATTATTGAGTTAAAAAAAAATGTGTTAAAGAAAAGTTGCTTATTTTTATGTGTTATATACGATAAGTTAATAAAAACATAGTCTTATTCTGACATCACACTGATGAAAAATTTATTAAGTCCAGCCCGGCCCTTTGCTAGTCCAACCGAGAGGTAGATAACGATATTTCGATTTTCGCGTTTCACGATAGCCACTCTGTAAACAAACCGCCTTGATGCATAAATTACATATTTATTAGTTACAAATTATCTGTGACAATTTGCCAAAATACTGTTTAAATGGTAAACTAGGTTTACCGTGGCACACAGATCCGCGGTTGCAGTCCCTTATGGACTACGTTTACATTAATTATCCTTAACTTACTTAAGTTTTATATTATTGCTTTCTTTACTTGAAAAATAAAGAAGAGCGACTGAAAAATCGCTGTTTGGCTTTGTCGCACTTATTACTACTATTACTATATGTATGCATAGAGTAATAATAGAAAACAAACAAGCCGCTAGGCAGCCTGGTCGGCACATGAACCCCGCCCGCGCCTTACCCTTCCCCGCGCATTCTCTTTACGCAAAACAAGTTTTCATTCTGAAAAATAAAAATAATCCATTGATTATAATGACACAAATTTCAAACATTGTTTCGATACGCTTTTATAAAAATATTGATGCAAACTTTAATAACTTTAATATTTTATTGTACTGTTAACAGGGATCATACAAGAAAAAAAATTAAAGTAAATAAATATCATTGATTAATATGGCACAAATTTATTCAAATAATAGATACCGATATTTTAGAAAGCACAGTACCTAATCGATCAACTCTAATTTTATATAGGCTTGTAAAAGTCCACATATATGTGCTGATTCAACGTCAGTATTCCCATTGACGAAAGTGACACAAAACGCGTCCGTGCGTCAGTAACAACTTTGCTGTTAAAGTGAAAAAACAATTTTGATCTCTAATTTTCTATTTAACGAATAATGTTAAAAAAAAGAAATGTCTAAGTTTCTACCTACGCAACAACCTAGGATGACACAAATTATTATTATTAGCTAAGTTGGATGGCCTGAACTCTGTATGCGAATAATAAGCATCTTTAATATTATCGAAACTTCATAATTTATCGGTACGGGTCTATTACTAAGATAAGCTTTTTATGTGTGGCAGTAACGTAATTTTAACTTTACATGCTCAACTATTGATGTGTTATGAGTTTTGATAACATAATGTACCATCAGGTTCAAAATTGCATGGTCAATTTATCAATGAATTCATTCATAAATTGGCCATGCAATTCTGAACCCGATAGTACACCTGCACGCGCCCGCGCGGCCGCCGACACGCTCCGCCCCCGACCGCCGGCACTCTCCCTCCCGACCGCCGGTACAATCGAGTTGGCCATGGCGGTGCAATGGCGGCCATTCTATGGTTTCGGAATACGGCATTTAGGATAAATAATATGAGTGTAGATAAAGCAGTGTATGCAACTGTACGTAATTAGGCCTTAAAACACTCGTGTGATCTTAGTATGAAACTCGCCTGCGGCTCGTTTTATAAAACCACACTCATGTTTTAAGGACCCTTATTACGTAAGAGTTACATAAACTACTATAACAACCCCCTCAATTAAGTATAAAATGAAAGGGATTTACTAGTAGAACACAGTGCATTGCGGATCATAAAGTAAGCGGAGTTTAGACAGTTTTAGTACATAACAACTTGAAAAGAAAATAATTATTGTTTGGGTAAATTTAAAAGCTTTTATTGAAAATAAACAATGATATAGATATTGTTTTTATTTAGTTTAAGTTAGTTCATAGTTAATACACTTATTGTGTCCTCACCGACGAAATTAGTATATACCTAAGTATACAATGTATGCATGTCAAATTTCTCATATAAGTGAATATGTATATTCTTATGAGAAATAAAGTATCTTTAAACCTAGATAATGTACAAAAAGTTATAAAAATAATTCGGTAGTTTCTAGCTTCCAGTCGTCACACCACTCTTCTCATCAATGTAGCTAGAGCATTGAAAAGACAAAAAACTAAAATCGTGGGGCCCTTGAATCTTTTATCAACGGACAACGCCTAATATCATTATAATATATATGGTTAGATACGCTACGCTAGTGGTCTGATTAATGGTACCTAGGACCTATCGATTATTTTCGCCTTGAGTACAATACCTGCATCATTATTATCATTATTTTCAATTAAACCGTTTAATATACGATTTTTAACTCAAATATACATGGTAAATACCATACCAATAATAATATTTTAATAGTACCTAGTCAAAACAGAAAATAATTATTTACTTATTTTATTTATGGCCTGAATACGAGACTTTCAAGCCAAATCTTTATTGGATAACTGTGCACTGTAATGTGTTAGAAATATAACAATTGTTTTCCCCACTTCCCACAAAAGTAGGAACATTCATATTTTTTTTTACAAAACGGTTGAAGTTAACACAAAACTTTCAATAAGGAATTATTCATCATGAAATTCTCTACAATTCTCGCCTGTGAAATATGTTGCTAAGACTTATAGTTTTCAATCTATGTGTCGCGAAAATTTTAACCCCCCCTTTTTACCCCCACCGCACCATAAATTTAGGTGGCTCTGCTTCCTAGAATGGCCTATGGGTCCTAAAGTCTCACTATGAAAAAGGAGTTCCCATCATCACTAAAATCCGTATAATGCCCTTTGTTGTCGTGTGCACCAACGACTAATGAGACATTTTTAACTTATATCGTTTGAATATGGTATCAAGGTACATCTTCTCTTACAAAAAGTATGACATTCATATTATTAACAGTTTTTGAGATAAAACCAAAACAATCCACTTTTCACTGTAACCTGTCTAACTGTTCACTTTTACATAAATGACACATACATGTAGCCCATTAAAAACCACTTTACATAAATAAAAAAGTCGAAGAATTTTTTTAATATTCTTTTTACATGTCGATGCCACTATATTTGGAATCACCCATTAACATCCATACTCGTAGGTATATAAAAAGTATACGCTCAGGTTTTCGTTAAAGCTAGTTTAATTTATACCTTAACCGAAGTACCTATTTATTAAAGCCGCAACAATAACACTTTACCGACAGAAGTTTCGACGACCCTACATTATAACAAGATATTTCTAGGCTGATGCCTATCAATAATCTTAAATTAACATTTGATGAAGTTTCCCAAATTCATAACTTCTAACCGCTAAATAATGGGAAATTCTATACACATACGACTTCAAAGACAATTTATAATATGGAATGCGAGTAATTTATAAATATCGTATTGTATTATTTTGCTTTAACTAAAAACAACCATACTCAATTTAATATAAAGTTCACAATCGAAATCGAAGCAAAACGGGAATATGAGACTTAGTGATAAAACAGTCGCATGTAAATACGACCTCCGTCGTAGAAACTTTGTAATTGCGACATGAGGGCGACTTAAAGACGTCTCATTATTCTCTTGTTTAGGATAATTTTAATAATAATCTATTCTGCTTCACTTTGCTTAAGAGAGCCGTAAATACAATTTAACCAAAAACGGTTTGAATTTTGATTATATTGCGCTAATACGTTAAACCATGTCATGACTTTACAATGGCCATCTCGATCAAGGATGATTAAGATATGGACTGACAATGCCTATACAAAATCGCGTTCCCTTGTTTCAGGCTAAAGCACTAACGTCATCTATCGGTCACCACAAACACTAAATTCCTACTTAACCTTTCTGTTAAGCCCATTGGTTGACTGGTAGAGAATGCCTTATGGCATTAAGTCCGCCATTTGTACCATCTTATTTTGTGCAATTAAGATTAAATAAATAAATTCTAGTTTCTAATATTTTGTTCGGCGATTAACGCTGACAGAATAACTCGACTCAACAGATGGCGCTGTGGCACACAGTACCGAAAACAGCCGTATAGCCTGAAGGTTCGAGGAACGCGATTTTGTATAGGCATTGTCCATCCATGTCTTAATCATCCTTGATCTCGATTCACTTTAATGTGCAGATTTTAATACGTAGTGGTGGATCTACCTAAATAGAATAACGTATCTAAGAATAGACATAAATATTAAATGATGGTGAGTGAAACAATGTGTTATCTTATGGGATGTAGACAGAATGCAATCTCTTCTAGTAAAATTGTATTTATGTTTAGAAAAAAAAACGGCCAAATGCGATTCGGACTCGCGCACGAAGGGTTCCGTACCATTATCTATAAAAACGGCAAAAAATTCATGAATGTTGTAAGGGAGCCCCCTTAAATATTTATTTCATTATGTTTTTTATTTGTTGTTATAGCGGCAACAGAAATACATATTCTGTGAAAAACGTCAACTGTCTAATTATCACAGTTCCTGAGATACAGCCTGGTAACAGATAAAAACGGCAAAAAATCATATCTGTTGTATAGGAGCCCCCTTAAATATTTATTCTATTCTATTTTTTAGTATTTGTTGTTATAGCTGCAACAGAAATACATCATCTGTGAAAATATTACGGACGGAAAAATATTATGTGATAGACGGACAGACGGACAGCGGAGTCTTAGTATAGGGTCCCGTTTTTATCCTTTGGGTACGGAACCCTAAAATCATGATTTTATATATTTTTGGTATAACGATTTTTTTATAGTGCTGGTGAGGTAAAAGGTTTTAATAAGGTCGAATAATATAAAATACATATGATAAGGGATATCAGAACGTAAGTAGGTGCCGCCAAAACGTAGGTACAAGCCCACTCATTATGAACGTTCAGCGAAATGAAATAAAAAAACCGGCCAAGAGCGTGTCGGGCCACGCTCAGTGTAGGGTTCCGTAGTTTTCCGTCCGTCACAGTAAGTGTCCCCACTTAGGAGTCAAAATAACACCGCCATGTAGGATATGATATGAGCGTTCCACGTACAGCGACATCTATCGGCAAATTAAGTAAACAATAGCGCGCGAGCTTAAAGTATGGAAGATGATTTTTATGGGATAATTCTTTATTGCGTGAACCGATTTTCACTGTTTTTACTTTATTTGAAAGCACGTCATTTCATTGTGATTTTGTAGAATTTACAGGTACAATAAACACCTGCTTATACGGTTAAATCACAAACTTAGTTCAGAAATTATTATGTAATTTTTTTTTTAAACTATTTAACCTATCAAGTTCAAAATAATTTTCCTAGAAAGTTTTTTTAAAGTTCTACTTTTGAGATTTTTTCCATATTTTTTAAACTTATGGTTCAAAAGTTAGAGGGTGGGGGGACACATTTTTTTTACTTCTGGAGCGAATATTTCCGAAAATATTTACATTATCAAAAAATGATTTTAGTAAACCCCTATTTATTTTTAAATACCTATCCAACAATATATCACACGTTAGGGTTGAAATGAAAAAAAAATCACTCCCCACTTTACGTATAGGGGAGGTACCCTAATAAAACATTTTTTCCCACTTTTTATTTTACCACTTTGTCGGCGTGATTGATATACATGTTAGTACCAAATTTCAGTTTTCTAGTGCTAACGGTCACTGAGATTATCCGCGGACGGACGGACGGACGGACGGACGGGCAGACATGGCGAAACTATAAGGGTTCCTAGTTGACTACGGAACCCTAACGACTAAAAACGGATTATATCGCGTGTACTGAGCTTAAATTACACCCCGAAGTTTCGAACACTTTACAGCGTTCGTGGTCAACGGGTCGACTGAGGAAAAATATACAATTACCTCCGTTCAAAAACTATCACAATATGCAAACCTACCCACATATTAAATACTAGCTGTGCCCGCGGCTCCGCCCGCGTAGAATTCGGTCTGTGTAAGTGGCTAATTTGCCCCTAATTTCTCTCCCGCTACCCTGGAGGCGGAACTTGAAGTAAAGTTGACAAATGGATACAATTACCACTAAATGAAACTACACTCAAAAATCAATACTTTTTTTTGGCATGATTTAAACGACATAGAGTAGTAGGTGTATATCGGATACAGTACCACTTTTCCAAATCGATCCTCCCGTCAAATCAACCTAAGCATGAAAGGTAAGAACAGGTGCGGTTGAAATTGGGGGGGGGGGGGGGTCAAAAACGCAGAAATGATTTTTTGAGGGGGTCAGTAACGTTTTTTTCTATCTGAGGTGTACTTGGGGGGGGGGGGGTGACTCATGCAAATTTAACTCAATCTGTAGTGAGTGTAGTGGCTGCCCCCCCCCCCCCTTTTAAGCGTTTAATTTTTATAGGCTACGTATAACCTGGCTGGGGATTTTCTTGAATTGGAATTAGTAATTTTTAAGGGGTGATTTCTGGGATAATAATGCAAAAAAAACCGGCCAAGAGCATGTCGGGCGATGCTCAGTGTAGAGTTTCGTAGTTGCCGCCCTGTTTGGACCCACGGTTCTAAAGTTAGATGGAAGAGACGCCCTTTTTTGATTGAACTTTCAAATCTAATATTTACGAAACTATCAGTTTCATTTTATGTGTACCCTAATAGAAGCATACACTGCTTTATCTACACACATATTAAAAAAACCCTAAGTGACGTGTTCGGAAACCATTAGAATGACCGCCATGACCAACCTTATTGTGCCGGCGGTCGGGGAGGAGGGCGAATTTTCATTACGTTACCGTAGGTAATGAATTTTCATACGTTTTTAACACACTGTCACAGATAATACACTGATGTCACGTTACTGATTGCATTAATGGTGGTAATTACATACGGTTTCTGAACGCGGAATAGAGGATTTATGATATTGTTGTAGATCAAAATATTTATTCTTCAATATAAGCAAATTACAATGCGCTAATGAACGTCAGAGAAAAAAAAATACCTGAGTGCGTTTCGGTTAGAACGAAGTTATGTTATTTAATTTTATTTCATTTTTGACTTTTTCCTAATTTTTGTATTTTAATTTTTTTTTTTTTTTTTTTTTATTAAAATTTTTGATATTTTTGTAATTTTGATATTTTTGAAATTTTTAAAATTTTTTGAAATTTTTGAAAGGACCCCGGCCTAAAGTATGGAAAATGTGGTTTCAGTTAAATGGGCTGGAATTTTGATATTCTGTAGACGTCAGTACTCTGAACAAAAGTCTTTATGGGTGCTACCACGGTTTCCGAGACCCGTTCAAAGTTACGACTGATTTTATACCCTCCTACGAGTTGAGAAAACAAAAACGATGAAATGTAAAATTAAGGGTAAAATAAAAGAAAACCCGCGTCAGAGTAAGTAATCAGTTTATATGCAATACAATATTCTTTATTTGCACACCTATAAAAGAAAAATACCTATCAAAAAATCTATATTTACATTTTTTTAATCTTACAGTTTTAACTTATTATGTCTTATGTTCTATTCATTGATATTCGCACAGTCCAGAATGTAGTTCAATAGGGCTGTACTCGGGTATTTGACATCTTGTTGATGTCGTGCATAACCCAGGTACCATACGACGCTGGCGACATGAGCACAACAACCTATAGTTCTAGCCCCAGTTTTGCACATACAATAATATGCTAAAATAGGTTCATCCTCCTGCTTTTCGTTTTGAAACGCTATCCACAATTGGTGTTTCACTGCGTTTCGGAAACGCGAGCGTATTCTTAAACGGATTAGACCATGCTCATTTAGTTCGTCGAACTCAAAAACGTAATTATTGTCCATGAGCAGTTTGTCTTGTATTTATGCGGGACTTAAAATGATTTGGTAAGTACCAATAGTCAGTTCCTTTAAATAAGCCATGTCGAGTCTGGGAAACTGTGGAAAAATTTTTTCATTCAAAATGTTCCAATTGCCGTTACGCCTACGAAGGTTATTTTCAGCTTCCACTCGAGCTTGCATTAAGTTAACGTCATGGATCCTATTCAGTAACTCCCGAGCTAATGGAATAGTTGCATCCTCCATATAGATATTAACATGATATCTATTAATTATAGCACCAGCTATTTTAAGAAAATCGTTAAGATGGATAATGTGTGCCATAGGAAGCAAACCATCAAAAAACTTAAAAATCGACTTTAAATGGCCATTGCGTGCTTAAACTATCCATCTAGACTTGGTAATTATTCTCGATTCATTGGCTGCTTCTGTTGAAAGTTGTCGCTGCCCACGTTCAAGAACTGCTGGCATTTTGCAGTGCATGCCTTTGTTTTGAAGATATGGTACCGAATCTCGATATCCTCGATCCATTAAAAATACATCGCCAACTTGAAACCATTGATCTATACCTGCAACATTTTCTTCAAACTCAACTTTAAGTATGCTCGCATCATTGTTTCTAGAGTCAGAAAAGTAAGGTCCGTGTATATCTAAAATGTAGCCATCGGGGGCTACGATTAGACAGGGTTTTACTAAATGTCGTTTTTTATGCAAAGAAAAAGATTTTCTGAGAAATTTGAAATTGCTGGATTTTCCCATATAAGTGTAAGATGCATCCACGATAACTATTGCTTGTCGGTTATCAATAATAGGGTTATATAGTTCATTTGCGAATTATGTCACATGCATATTAATGAAGTCATCTCGAGTAATTGCATTATAACCAATGGACTGTGGCACAAATCTTATCAACAATGATTGCCTGACTATTTTAATGTCACGAATGACGTTTTCTCTGTAACTGTACTTGAAAAGTACTTTTAGGAAATCATCAGAGAGTCCTTTGTGCATTTTAATCAAGAACATGATTTTTTTTTTCTGAGACATAACGCATTTGCCCGTCGTTGTGGACCGGGACACAATACTGAAAAAGATCTTGGAATTGCTGTTTTGTAACTGGAGATATAATTTTAAAATCTTCCTGAGAAATGCTGTCTATGTCAAAATCATTTTATTTCTTTTGGTTACGTAACGTTTGCAAGAATGAACTTAATTCAGCTCCTGCAAGTTTGTATCGTCGTTTAACACTCATTAGCATAGGGTTTAATTCGGCAAGTAGGAGCCCAGAAGGGGTCAAGTGTCCAAGACAACATCGAGATGATGCTGGGACATAAATATTTAACTCAATAAAAATACTTGCTCTTGCATTGAGGTTTAATCGGAGACGGTTTTCGGGTGAGTTGCAAATCATGCATGTATGGCTCGATCGTTGCCTCAAAACGTTTAAAACAACACAATCAGGTTCGCGACGCAATTCCTCCAACTCCATATTTAGCATTCGATCACAGTTAATGCAAACACGGGACTCATTGTTGAACACAGCCGGAATATTATTCATATTTTCTCTGTAAGAAATGGCAAATTGTATTTTTTCTTCGTTAGCTTCCGGTATCCGCCGCAGAGCACGAAAAGCATACGCATTATTGCAGACGAAGCAATGTCCTCTTTCTAAAAGTAACGCCATTTTACCCTGTTTTTGGTTAATATTTAAACTAAAAATGCCATATTATTAACTTATAAATGCACAATGTATTAAAGCACATGCACGTACAATGTACATGGCACTGACGTGCATATGAAGATTATGAAGTTGACGTTGCTACATTTTATCTTTGTTTGACGGCCAGTTTATCGCAAAATAGGTTGGAAATAATATGTCAATTGTTTTAAATATATAGACGGGGATTAAATCTTATCAACGCCTAGAACTTTGTTATCTGGCACAAAATCAGTCGTAACTTTGAAAGGGTCTCGGAAACAGTGGTAGCACCCATAGAGACTTTTGTTCAGAGTACTGACGTCTACAGAATATCAAAATTCCAGCCCATTTAACTGAAACCACATTTTCCATACTTTAGGCCCGGGGTCCTTTGTGAAATTTTTGAAATTTTTGCAATTTTCAAAATTTTGGAAATTTTGGAAATTTTGGAAATCTCTTGAATGTTTTGAAATTTTGTCATTTTTTACATTTTTGACATTTTCGACATTTTTTACTTTCAGGTTTTCGACTTTTTTTACTTTTTTCACTTTGTCACTTCTCACTGTCACTATACACTCATTCTCACATCTCTATACAAAATTTCATCAAAATCCGTTCAGCCGTTTTCACGTGATGCGCGGTCAAATAAACAGACAAACAGATAAACAGACAAAAATTCTAAAAATTGTTGGAACGTGTTCTGTTATCGATTCTAAGTATCCCCAGCCAACTTTTTTTCGATTATCTTCCATGTACAGACTTTCGACCCTCTTCAGCTTTATTATATGTATAGATAGCTGTGCCCGCGGCTCCGCCCGCGTGGAATTCGGTCTGTGTAAGTGGCTAATTTGCCCCTAATTTCTCTCCCGCTACCCTGGAGGCGGAACTTGAAGTAAAGTTGACAAATGGATACAATTACCACTAAATGAAACTACACTCAAAAATCAATACTTTTTTTTGGCATGATTTAAAGTAGTAGGTGTATATCGGATACAGTACCACTTTTCCAAATCGATCCTCCCGTCAAATCAGTCTAAGCATGAAAGGTAAGAACAGGTGCGGTTGAAATTTGGGGGGGGGGGTCACAAATGCAGAAATGATTTTTTGAGGGGGTCAGTAACGTTTTTTTCTATTTGAGGTGTACTTGGAGGGGGGGGTGCCTCATGCAAATTTAACTCAATCTGTAGTACGTGTAGTGGCTGCCCCCCCCCCCTTTTAAGCGTTTAATTTTTATAGGTTACGTATAACCTGGCTGGGGATTTTCTTGAATTGGAATTAGTAATCTTTAAGGGGTGATTTCTGGGATAACAATGCAAAAAAACCGGCCAAGAGCATGTCGGGCGATGCTCAGTGTAGAGTTCCGTAGTTGCCGCCCTGTTTGGACCCACGGTTCTAAAGTTAGATGGAAGAGACGCCCTTTTTTGATTGAACTTTCAAATCTAATATTTACGAAACTATCAGTTTCATCCAAAAAATGTATTAAAAGACCTCTATTCTTTTTGAAAGACCTATTCAATAATACCCAACACGATAGAGTTGGAGCGAAAAAAAAATTCACCCCCCATTTTATGTGTACCCTAATAGAAGCATACAAAAATCCTAAGTGACGTGTTCGGAAACCATTAGAATGACCGCCATGACCAACCTTATTGTGCCGGCGGTCGGGGAGGAGGGCGAATTTTCATTACGTTACCGTAGGTAATGAATTTTCATTACGTTACCGTAGGTAATGAATTTTCATACGTTTTTAACACACTGTCACAGATAATACACTGATGTTACGTTACTGATTGCATTAATGGTGGTAATTACATACGGTTTCTGAACGCGGAATAGAGGATTTATGATATTGTTGTAGATCAAAATATTTATTCTTCAATGTAAGCAAATTACAATGCGCTAATGAACGTCAGAGAAAAAAACATACCTGAGTGCGTTTCGGTTGGAACGAAGTTATGTTATTTCATTTTATTTCATTTTTGACTATTTCCTAATTTTTGTATTTAATTTTTTTTTGTATTTTTTTAATTGAAATTTTTGATATTTTTGTAATTTTGATATTTTTGAAATTTTTTGAAATTTTTGAAATTTTTGAAATTTTTAATTTTTTTGAGATTTTTGAGATATTTGTGATTTTTGAGATTATTGAAATTTTTGAAATTTTTGAAATTTTTGAAATTTGTGAAATTTTTGAAATTTTTGAAATTTTTAATTTTTTTGAGATTTTTGAGATATTTGTGATTTTTGAGATTATTGAAATTTTTGAAATTTTTGAAATTTTTGAAATTTTTGAAATTTTTGAAATTTTTGAAATTTTTGAAATTTTGGAAATTTTGGAAATTTAGGAAATTTTTTGAATGTTTTGAAATTTTGTCATTTTTTACATTTTTGACATTTTTGACATTTTCGACATTTTTTACTTTCAGGTTCTCGACTGTTTTTACTTTTTTTACTTTGTCACTTCCCACTGTCACTATACACTCATTCTCACATCTCTATACAAAATTTCATTAAAATCCGTTCAGCTGTTTTCACGTGATGCGCGGTCAAATAAACAGACAAACAGATAAACAGACAAAAATTCTAAAAATTGTTGGAACGTGTTCTGTTATCTACTCTAAGTATCCCCAGCCAACTTTTTTTCGAATATATTCCATGTACAGACTTTCGATCCTCTTCAGCTTTATTATATGTATAAGATAGATTTTTGGACCTAAGATTCTAAAGTAAAATGGGGGGGGGGGGGGGGCTTTTTTGAAGATGAAACTATCCTTTGTCCTTTCTCGAGACCCATACTATCTCTATACCAATTTTCATCAAAATCAGTTCAGCGGTAAAAAAATCCTCATACCAACTTCCAACCCCCTTTTCACCCCCACAAGGGTTTGAAAACTATCCTATGACGTTTCTCGAGACTCAAATTATCTCCATACTCATTTCTATCTAAATCATATCAGCGGTTAAAAATTCTCCATACAAACTTTCAACCCCATTTTCACCCCCACCAGGGTTGATTTTCTGGATTAAAACTATATATTATCCTTCCCCGGGACTCAAACTATCTCTATACAAAATTTCATCAAAATCCGTTCAGCCGTTTTCACGTGATGCGCGGTCAAATAAACAGACAAACAGATAAACAGATAAACAGACAAAAATTCTAAAAATTGTTGGAACGTGTTCTGTTATCGATTCTAAGTATCCCCAGCCAACTTTTTTTCGATTATCTTCCATGTACAGACTTTCGACCCTCTTCAGCTTTATTATATGTATAGATTAAACAAATTTTGTAATTGCACATGCCAGAGGGGCCTTTACAAAAAACAAATGCTAATAATGTTAAATACCTAATTTACAATGTCAAATAATTTTAAATTACCAAAAATATAAAGAATGTTAATTAGCCCACCCAATGAAGGAAAACTTAGAGGAAATAATTCGTGTATAGCCAAATTTTGGTGTAGTTGAAGGCAAAGGTATCTTACACAACATACTAAAAGTACCGGTGGATGGGGGCGCCGCTAGCGGGAAGGGGGGGTGTAAAGGTCCCTAAGTTTGGTTTTACGTAAATAACTCGGTAACGGTGGCTCATACGAAAAAATGTTCTATTCATTCACATATAATTTTCTATAAAAAAGATTCTTTGCACTTTTTTGCTGGGATCAATGTTTAATGAGATATCGAGGAAATACCATAAACACTTTTATAAACTTTCGGAGCTAATATTTACGAAAGTATTAGTTTTATCCAAACATTTTTTTATCAGAATACCCTTATTTTTAAATCTCATTATTCTCATTAAACATTGATCCTAGCAAAAACTTGCAAAGATCTTTTTTTATAGAAAATTAGATGTAGATGAATTAAGCAATAGAACATTTTCGTATGAGCCACCGTTACCGAGTTATTTACCAAAAACCAAAATAAGGTACCTTTACACCCCCTCCCCCCACCCCTAGTGGCGCCCCCATCCACCGGTACTTTTAGTATGTTCTGTAAGATACTTTTGCCTACAAATACACCAAAAGGTTTAGGCGGAGGTTACCAAATTCGGAATAGGTTTAATTCTGACTCTTTCAGCTTCTTATTTAGTCACCTTCTGGGTAGATCATGTTTTTATTAGGTTTGATTCGGAGTGAATCCGTTTCTGAACAATTCTCATACTATATTCAGCAAATTCTTATTTAAGCTTTTTCTAGGTAGGTCAGATTTTCAGTAGGTCGGGGAGTTTTTTCGTAGTAGGTCAGATTGGAACAAGGACAGATTCAAACAAGAAATGTTTATTTTTAAAACAAATTCTGATCAAGTATATTTCTTTACTACGAGTATGGCTGAATCTAATTAGAGGGAATTCTTAATAAGGATAGGTCTTAGTCAGTTATTTTATAAGTTATAAGACTTCTGTGAAGGTCAAGTATAGTTGGCTAGAAAATAAGATAACAACTTGATATCAATACTATTTATAATGACTTAATCGTAAGTGTGCTGGCCACTTGTAAACAAATCTATGATAAATAGATATTTGTGCAACAAGAGAGCAAAATTCGTTTTTGCTTCGAGTGTTAATTTTAAGTCCCGAGCAAGTGAAAGATTCTATAATAGAATCACAAGCGTAGCGAGTGATTCAAATTTAGAATCTTGAGCGTAGTGAGTGACTCAAAGGCACGAGGTGCAAATAACTTTGGTCTCATGTTGCTCATACAAGTTTTCACCTCAGCAGATTTTTCACTCCCACTGATTTCCCCCTTCCTTCCACTGTCTTCCGCTCAATATCTGTCACACCTACCACACGTCCACTCACTTTCGCTCGAACTCCGCCAGTTCTGCTCCACTTCCACTGACTTCTAGTCAATTTCCACCACTTTTACTGACTTACATTCCAATTCCGCCAGTTCCGCTCCATTTACGCCAGTTTTCCTCCATTTCCAACCAGTTCCGCTTAACTTCCTCTCTACTTTCACTGACTTCCACCTGCTACTTTTACTGAGTTCCGCTTCAGTTCTGCTCCAATTCTGCCAGTTCTGCTCCATCACCACCCAGTTCCGCTCCACTTCCACTCGATTCCCGCCACTTTTGATGAGTTCGCTCAAGTTTCGCTCCATTTTCGCCATATCCGCTCCACTGCCACCCAGTTCGGCTCCTTTTCTACTGACTTCCAGTCAATTTCTGCCACTTTTATTTTTATCCTATTTTTATTTATTTTCGCTTCTATTCCGCCAGTACCGTTCCACTTCTACCCAGCTCCGCTCAACTTCCACTGACTTTCACACAATTCCCGCCACTTTTAATGAGTTCCGCTCCACCTCCAGCTAGTTCCGCTCTACTTCCACAGACTTCCACTCAATTCCCGCTACTTTTAATGAGTTCCGCTCCAGTTCCACCAAGTTCCGCTCCTCTTCCGCTCTACTTTCACTGACTCCCACTCAATTCTCGCCTCTTTTACTGTCTACCGCTCCAATTTCGCTACTTATTACAAATAGCACATTTACTAAAAACTAGTGCCTGCGCCAACTCTTGTGATTAGGTTTCCAAGCTATTTTGGTGTGCATCGGGGGTCTGATATTCAAATAAAAAAAAAGCGATAATATGACATTTGAAAATATTACTTTCTCTTTCTTTGTACTAAGGACATCTCAACGTCATTTTGTCTCACGCTCGCAGCAAAATTGAATTTTGCTCACTGTTATTGAGCACCAAAGAACTTGTTCGAGCTACTGAGGTGAAAATAATATTTCTCTAGGTGTGTCAATGTCAAACTTAGTTCCGCAAGTTAAGCTCTGTAAAACCTAAATGTATGAAACGTTTGACGGAGTTCAGCTTGATCACAAACATAAAATATGAAAGTGAAAGTCAGTTACGTTTTGTTGTTACATCATAATAATTTTTACTTTGAAGAAAAAAAGGAATAAACCTTTTTTTCTGATTTTAGTGAGAGTCAGGGCATTCTAATGCTACTTGTATGTGGAGTTTGAAAAACATACCCTGGATCACGACTCCAAAATCATCCTGTATAAAGCCGAGTATATAACGATAAGGCATACATGTTTCTTACGACGTTTTTCCACACACTGGCTAGGAAAAAAAACAGCTAGAATTGTTTAGAATTTGTGCAGATACTTACAGAAGTACTCACATGTGAAGTACGAGTACGACACTCTCTTTCCTCTTTTATAGTCACGTTTCACGTTGAAGACAAAACTATTCTTAATCAATAAAAAATCTCTAACCGACTAAATTGAAACGCCTCGTCTGCATACTATATATCCTTTTTGATAAATAATTTTTAAGAAAAAAAAACCGACTTCAATGGGGGTAGCCGGTGAAGGATTATTGTAGATGGTGCACTTAGATTTCATACAATGAAATAACTTGCTTAAAAAACGCAGCGGAGAGGACAAATCGCCAAACGTGAACTATGCGTCGTTGAAGAGTTCCGTTCTGTTCATCATCAGCAGTTCCACTTCATCAAATGTCACTCTTTTGAATGAAAATGCTTGATTTGTTGATAAAAATACAAAAATCACTATGTGTAAGCCCTTAAGATTTGAGGAGTTCCCTCGATTCTTCATGGATCCCATCATCAGAACTTGAACTTGACGAACATTTGTTCTGACAATTAAACTTGCTAAACAAACACAGCGAAGAGGACGAATCGCCAAACGTGAACTATGCGTCGTTGAAGAGTTCCGTTCTGATCATCATCAGCAGTTCTACTTCATCAAATGTCACTGTTTTGAATGAAAATGATGGTTTTGTTGATAAAAATACAAAAATCACTATATGTATGCCTTTAAGATTTGAGGAGTTCCCTCGATTCCTCATGGATCCCATCATCAGAACTGCGTTTTGAAAAAAACGGGACCAATCTGTATATATATACTTACAATCAAAAAAAGAATTTTCAAAATCGGTTCAGACATGACGAAGTTATGGAGTAACAAACATAAAAAAAAAAAAAAAAAAAAAAAAAAAAAAAAAAAAAAAAAAAAAAAAAAAAAAAAAAACATACACGCTGAATTGAGAACCTCCTCTTTTTAAATCTTGAAGTCGGTTAAAAAGTAACACTTTATCAGTTTATTTTATTACGGTATTGTTATTATTATTTTTATTTTATTTTTAAAGTCGATATCATGAGAACCTCCTTATCAGTAAGTGTGTTGAAAATATACTGTTGTTTCATTTTTCGTTAAAACATGCTACAAATCATTGTGGTTGACTGTGTATCCGCATGACGTACCATGAAATTGACTTACACTAGAAATGTCACTTACGAGAGTTTGACGTTATCAAAATCTAACTAAATTAGAAATAGCCTATGAATGAATTAAATGTATGCAGTATCTGACTTCATCGGAAAAGGCTTTATTAATGAATTTGACGCAGTCATAATTTGTTCTGGTTATAATTGAACTTACTTAGAGTCTGACTTTCTCAGAATTTGTTCATTAGCGAATTTGACATAACCAGTAATAAACTTATTACTAACACGACCTCATAAGAGTTGGACGCTTTCGGAACCTGACTAAATAAGAAGCTGGATGAGTCAGAATTAAACCTATTCCGAATTTGGTAACCTCCGCCCAAACCAAAATTCAGCTATACACGAATTACTTCCCCTATTAGGCAGTTAAGCGTCTTCGTTTGGTGTGCTAAATACGGTCAAATAAATAATTTCAAATAATTTACAAATTATAGTAGTTTATGTAACTGTTACGTTTTAAGGCCTAATTACGTACAGTTGCATACACTGCTTTATCAACACTCATATTATTTATTCTAAATGCCTTATTTGGAAACCATAGAATGGCCGCCATTGCACCGCCACCATGGCCAACTCTCGTGTGCCGGCGGTCGCGCGGGCGCGTGTCGGGCTCTCGGCGGATCCCCGGGAGGGTGCAGGTGTACATTATGTTATCAAAACTCATAGCACATCAATAATTGAGCATGAAAAGTAAATATTACGATACTGCTACGGATAAAAAGCTTATCATAGTAAAATCGGTCGTGGTAATGCTAGCCATTGCCTACCGTTTTCGAACACGTTTTAGAGAACTTACAATATGAGTGTAGATAAAAATAATTACACACGTCGTTGGGGCCTTTATGAAAATAAATATTAATAATGTCAACTAAAATCCTTGCAGCAGAACCAAAGTAACCGATTTAGCCCTCCGAATCGCTAAACTAAAGTGGCAGTGGGCGGGGCACATTGCTCGTAGAACCGATGGCCGTTGGGGCGGAAAGGTTCTCGAGTGGCGACCACGAACCGGAAGGCGCAGCGTGGGTAGACCCCCTGCAAGGTGGACTGATGACCTGGTGAAGGTCGCGGGAGTCCGCTGGATGTGGGTGGCGCAGGACCGGTCATTGTGGCACTCTTTGGGGGAGGCCTATGTCCAGCAGTGGACGTCTTTCGGCTGATATGATTAAAATCCTTACAAATGAAATAACAATAGTGTCCACACTGTCCACCATTATGGTCTCACAGTCCTATGTCTAGCTTGCTCCTTAACCAAATGAATAACTGGATCCCAAGCTAGTGGTACCGAAAAACCATCCTCTGTTGAAATTTGGATATTTTTTAATCTCGCTCGCCTCTCGCAACATCCGGGGAATGTATCGTTTCTTCTTGACGAGGATTTGCGGTTTGTCAAATTTAACTGAGTGATTGGGCCTATCCATGACATGCTCACAGACTGCTGACCTTGGTTAACTGTGCTTTACATCGGCTATATGTTCCTTTACTTGAGTAGAGATGCTCCGCTTAGTCTAGGTCCCCGGTATCTCCAGTGGGCGGTCATCTTTATGGAGGACTTTGAAGAGACGGCGCTCTCGTTGGCTCCCATGCAGCCGAAGAATTTCAAAAGATAAGTAGATGATACTTTTACTATATTACCTAAAAGTAGTGTTTCAGTTTTCCTTGACCACCTCAATTCCATTCATAGTAAGATTAAGTTTACCATGGAATTGGAAAATAATTGTTTCTTAGATGTACTAGTATTGAGAAACCCCGATAATACCTTAGGCCGCACTGTATATAGGAAACCTACACATACAAATAGATATTTAAATGGTAGATCACACCACCACCCCAGTCAGCTAGCTACTGTAGGCAAATCTTTGTTTCAGAGAGCCCAGAGGATATGTGATGAGCAGCACCTGGCGGCGGAACTCCGGCATGCCAAGGATGCACTTCAAGTGAACGGGCTCAAGATTTCACGGCTCAACCAGAAGACTCGGATGAAGATTCCTACAGTTGAGCGCCGGCCTGCCATCTTGCCTTTTGTCCGAGGAGTCTCTGACAGGATTGGCAATATCTTGAAACGTGCTTCTATCAAAGCTTACTTTAAGCCAATGAAGGAGATGTCACAGTTCCTGAGGCCAGTGAAGTCGACTACTCCTCTACAGAGTGCAGGGGTCTACAGGCTGGAATGTGAATGTGGTCTATCAGATGTAGGCCAGACTAAGCGGAGCATCTCTACTCGAGTGAAGGAACATATAGCCGATGTAAAGCACCGTCGACCAAGGTCAGCAGTCTGTGAGAATGTCATGGATAGGCCCAATCACTCAGTTAAATTTGACAAACCGCAAATCCTCGTCAAGGAGAAACGATACATTCCCCGGATGTTGCGAGAGGCGATCGAGATTAAAAAATATGCAAATTTCAACAGAGAGGATGGTTTTTCGGTACCACCAGCTTGGGATCCAGTTATTCATTTGGTTAAGGAGCAAGCTAGACATAGGAGTGTGAGACCATAATGGTGGACAGTGTAGACACTATTGTTATTTCATTTGTAAGGATTTTAGTTTATCTATATATATAAAAGAAGAAACTGACTGACTGACTGACTGACTGACTGACTGACATATCAACGCACAGCCCAAACCGCTGGGTCTAGAGATTTCAAATTTGGCACATAGGTTCCTTATAAGGTCTAGGGGAGCACTAAGAAAGGATTTTTCAAAATTCACCCCCTAAGGGGGTAAAATGGGGGTCCAAAATTTGTATGGCGAAATAAGATTTGTTAGACTATTTTATTCGAAACTTCACAGGAGTATTCCTAACGATAAATAAGTAAACACGTGTTTCAGGTTTTTTGAAAATTCAACCCCTAAAAGGGGCAAATGTGGTCACAAAGTCTGAAAATCAACATGGGTATCGTATCCTTTTTGAGTACTTATAGTACGCGGGCGAAGCCGCGGGAAAAGGCTAGTTTATTATATTTAGTTTATTTAGTTATTATATTTATTTTCATAAAGGCCCCAACGACGTGTGCAATTATTTTGATTTGTAAATAATTTGGAATTATTTATTTGACCGTATTAACGTTCTTTATATTTTTTGTAACTTAAAATTATTTGACATTGTAAATTAGGTATTTGACATTATTAGCATTTGTTTTTTATAAAGGCCCCTCTCGCATGTGCAATTACAAATTTGTTTAATTTTTAATATGTGGGTAGGTTTGAATATTGTGATAGTTTTTGAACGGAGGTAATTGTATACTTTTCCTCAGTCGACCCGTTGACCACGAACGCTGTAAAGTGTTCGAAACGTCGCGCGTCGGGATGTAATTTAAGCTCAGTACACGCGATATAATCCGTTTTTAGTTGTTTTATTTCATGAATAACTATCGCGGCAACCGAAGACAATATTATGTTCAGCGAAATGTCAGTTATGCCTGTAACCATATATTACTTAGATTTATATGCTCATCTACAGATTAAATAGGGAAACAACGGAATAATTATACAGTATTTGCTTTAATCTGTGGGTTTAGGTGTCGTTTGCAAGACATGTAGGTAAGCACATTTCGAATATGTTAATGGTAATTCGCGCGGTTTGAAATGTACCTACAATTAAGCCAATTCGTAGGTTGCTTTGATTTGTCGTTATTGAATTAGTTGTTATAATATTAGCGAATATCTTGAATGTAGCTTGACAAAGAAATATAACTATGTGATTTTCAAGGCTTTGTATTTCTACAAACGCTTATACTATCAGTTAGTCCGGTGCTTTATTCTAATTTTAATAGTACATTATGATATAAGTGTGCTAAGTTGATCATTACATAAGGAGCGATATTGTGCGCACGAACGCACGTGAGTGCGCATAAGGATGCTGAGCTACGTAATGATCAAGCATATGCGTTTCATACGACGTATAATTAATAACTTTTGATAAATACGTTAATTGTCAGAATTTTTACAGGATAGAGGTACTTATGAACCTAAGATAATTAAATTTAACTAATCTTTTTTTTGTGATGTTATTGACTTTCTGGAACTCCTTTTCAAATCATTTCATAAAATTAAACACTTCACATTTATTGTCGAATAAATTATAGAGTACTAGCTTTTGCCCGCGGCTTCGCTCGCGTTAAATTCGGGGTAACACGGTTTCCCTTTGCCCCCCGGAATGCTCCATACAAACTTCCACCCCCCATTTTAGGGAAGTGGGGGGTTAGAAAGAGACAAAAAGTAGCCTATGTCACTCTCCATCCAAACTCAAACTCAAACTCAAACATTTATTCAGTAAGTAGGCCACAAGGGCACTTTTACACGTCAAAGTAAAAGAGAGAAAAAAAAACAAACTACACCGGTTCTAACCCTACACCTCTGACCCTAGAAGAATTATGTCCGGCAAGAAACTCGGCGGGACTTATTTTTTCAAAACAACAGTACATTAAAACTAAACAATACATATAAGTGCGTTGTTCTATAAGAAAACATATCAAACCAAGGTTAGATTAACCAACAATAGGTTATAGTTTAAGAAATATACCAAAGAAAAAAGATGAGTCAAAATCTGACTATTGAAAATGAATTACATACAAGTTTGATATACTTTCTTACCTGAACTGTGTCTTCTACATAAATTTCCAAATTATAATAATCCATCATCAACAGTTAGAAACAAATTTTAAATTTAAATAAAAAAAAAAGTAAGTGATTCTAGTATACAATAAACATACTATTTCTAAATTATCCTTAGAGATGTATAAGGTCTCCAAGTGTCTGGATCTATATATTCTATATAATAAAAAAAATATGGATAATCAAGCACCGAATGTTGTGCCTAAAGCCAATTAAACTAAAATTAAATATGATTAATAAAAGGTTACGTAAATGTGTTGCCCCAGTTAGCCTAAACAGACCGGTCTCCACAAACAGCACCCGTTCACGAGTATGACGCATATCTCAGCCATCGCCTCCCTCAACCTTTCTTCGGGAAAGTGGCGACCCGATCAACGACGCCACCATAAGCAGAGCCTTTTAAGCGAGCATGACATGTTCAAGCTGGCGGGCTTTATTAATTAATAAAAACTAGCCATGTTTAGTCTGGTGAGAAACAATATTCTGTGTAAAAGTGACATAGAGATGTACATGTCTCTAAGCGTCAGGATCATTAAATATATATATATACATATAAATATTTGCGAATGCAAGACTTAGAGATGTATAACTTCTCTTAGTGTCCAAATACTAAATAAAAACAAAATAAAATAAAAACGAAAAACAGGTAATACTGGACACTAGTAAAGCTGCTTCATAGAGTAATGTATCTAATAATTTCTCAATTTGTATTGTACTAACCATATCAAGCTACAGGCTTAAAGGCATCGTTATCCTCAATGAATTCCTTTAAAGTATGGTACTCTCTCCTCAACAAATAGCGCTTAACATAAGACTTGAATTTATTTAGTGGCAAATTCACTACATCAGCGGGGACTTTGTTATAAAAACGTGTACAGTTCCCAGCAAAAGACGTACGAACTTTACCGAGGCGGTGGCTAGGCTCAGCAATCTTATCTTTATTTCTAGTGTTACAGTTATGGATATCACTGTCGAGCTTGAGTTTTTCCGCACATACATAATGTTTTCAAGTACGTATTGAGATGCTACGGTAAGAATATTTGCCTCTTCAAATTTTCCTCTTACGGACGCTCGACCGCGCATTTTATAAATGCCACGTACAGCTCGTTTTTGTAGCACAAATATGGTCCCAATATCAGCCGCTTTACCCCACAACAGAATTCCATACGACATAACACTGTGAAAGTAACTGAAGTATACCAGCCTGGCAGTTTCACTGTTTGTTAGATGGCTGATTCGCCTCACGGCATAGGCTGCAGAGCTAAGTTTCCCAGCTAGGGTGGCTATATGTGGATGCCATTGTAATTTCGAGTCTAAAGTGACGCTTAAGAAAACAGTTTGATTTTCGAATTCCATTGTTTCATCATTTATTATAATCTTGCTGCTGTTAATCTGCCTGACGTTGGGAAGTGTAAATTTGATGCACTTCGTTTTCTTGGCGTTCAAAAGTAGGTTATTAGCCGTAAACCAATTTAATACTGTGGAGAGTGCACTGTTAATACTATCGAAGCTGTTTTCTTTTCTGTTCACTTTAAATATCAGAGATGTGTCATCAGCAAATAACACTATATCATGTTTATCTTGCACAATTTTAGGTAGGTCATTAATGTACACCAAAAACAGGAAGGGACCAAGTATTGAGCCTTGAGGCACTCCGAGTGCCACAACGGACCCAGAAGATTGAGTTCCATTAATAACCACTCGTTGTGCTCTATCCGATAGGTATGATGAGACGAGGTTAAGGGCACCAGCTTTGATCTCGTAATGGCTTAGTTTTCTCTTTAGATTTTCGTGATCCCTTCAACTATCTCCACTTAAAAAATCATGTCAATTCGTCGCCCCGTTTTGCCGTGAAAGACAGACAAAGAAACAAACAAACAAACACACACACTTTCCCATTTATAATATTAGTATGGATTTTTTCTTACGTATTCACTAGATTACGTGCTCACTAGATTTTTATGACAACATTTTACTAGTAAGTATGTATGACAATTTTGAAATATATCCAGAGGTTAAATTAACGCTAAAGTTGTCTTCCTATTCACATAAAATATAATTTGTTTAAATTAATAAAACACAAAGAGAAAAATCTAACAAATAAACAATGATTTGAGGTTAACTTTTAACATGGCGCGCAATTTTCTTTTTAGGATGTGCGTGTAGCTTGAGGCAAAGGCGCGGACCTAAATATGAATGACAAACAGCCAATATTAAAACAAACAATTCGTGTTTAAAACATAATTTATTGTGTATTGCGAGTAATATAATAAGTTTAAATTATTCTTTTTCACAATTAGGATTGTATAATTTGTATTCTATCGTAAATGTGTATACTTTGCGTTAATTTACTTTTTTAGGATTCCGTACCTCGAAAGGAAAAAACGGGACCCATATAGGATCACTTTGTTGTCCGTCCGTCCGTCTGTCAAGACCCTTTTTCTCAGGAACGCGTGGAGGTATCAAGCTGAAATTTATATCAAATATTTACTCAGGTCTACTGTCCTTTGGAGCTGTAAAAAAATCAAACTTCTAAGCCAACGCAATCAAAAGATACAGCCGTTTATGCCGCAAATTTTCGAAACTCGCAAGGGAATCAAAACCTACAGGGTACTTCCCGTGAAATTTGGTACGAAGCAACGTCTTGTAGCACAGATAAAGGAAAAGTTGCGAAAACCGTAAATTTTTAGTTACATCATATAATAAAAATATTTTTAATAATTTTAAAGTTACTACCAAAAATACCATAACTATGACTCGATTGTCGTGATGGGTGAATTTTTACTTATATATCTACAGGTTTGTACGGAACCCTCGGTGCGCGAGTCCGACTCGCACTTGGCTGGTTTTTTTTTACTTTTTTAGAATGCTACCGCCTAAAGAGTAAAAAAAAAAAGGTAATACCCAACTAAATTACAACGATTCGTCTGCGTAAAACAACTTGGTACTTGAGTACAAACGCCACTTGATCGAATTTTTAAATTATTGCACTAGTTCGATAATTATTGTGAAAAGCACGCGTGTTTGATATCTAGGATTATGAGCCTAGAAGCGGTGGAATAACAACCTCGTTACGAGCAAGTGTGTTGAAAAATATATAAACAATCTATCACCGATATAACTCCAACATACAACAAATAATAAACCATTATTGAAGTTGTATTGGAGTTGCATTTCAATAATTTTAATTTCAAGCAATCGAATTAATGCATTCGAGTTGTATTGAACTTGGCTCGTGTCTAAACGTGATTTAAAGTTAGAATAAGGCCCCTGCCATAAGAAAATTAGAAACCGACTGTATTAAAACGCCTAAAGATTGAAAATGCGTATTTTTGCATTTTTGTTCAGAGTTTGAATATTAAAAGTGGGTTTCATAATGGCATAATATCATGCTCCTTCGAAAACGAAACGCATCTTTTTTTCAATTTTGCAATGTCAGATACTAGTGGTATCGCACTAACGGTGGTAAACCTTATCCCTTTGCAATAGGTGATAGGAATGTTCAGTTAATTTTTATTATTTCATCATGATTCCCGTTTTGTTTTTAAGTCTGATTTTGTACATTTTCTTTATAAAACCGGTATTTTTTACATTAATATATTGATCATAAGCATGCACGCTTTCAAATATTGTCCTTGTCAGATTCAAGTATTAAATGCATGATTTTTCAATTTTCCCATCGATTTTGAAATTTTTTTACCACTGATCTTGAAATTATGACGATTTTTAAAGGTAAAAATCATTCCTCAACGGTCCTAAATACTCTGGGCCAGATCACCTAACACAAATTGACGATCTCCTTTGCATCCATATTTTCAGATGTGACCGTACAAAATATTGTCTGTATAAACATTCAAACGCACATCCAACAATGCGTGCTTTAAATCGTTCAAATCTTAGCACTTACTAGTGACGGAAATTGCCATTTGTAAACTCTAATTAATTAAATTGAGATGTTCGTAAAACGCCTGTGTGGTGCTTCTGTGTGATTTATGACTCTGACTAGGGATGTGAATTGTACCGCGATACAAAGGCAATTCTTCACTTACCTAGTACCATGGGCCGTATTCTAACTTTAAAACACGTATAGACACGATCCAACTTCAATACAACTACAATGCATAACAACACATTACACAATACAGCTAGCGCATAAGTCTGAATCAGAAATATCAGAATTTGCTTGAAAGTTATTCCGATGCAACTCCAATACAACTTCAATATTGTTTGATTATTTGTTGTGCGTTGGAGTTATGTTTGCCATAGATTGTGTTTTTAATGTATTATTTATTTATTTTAAAATTAGAATACGGCATCGTGTTAGTACCTTACGAAACATCTTATCATATAATAATTATTAATAATCTAAGATATTATGAGAATGCGACGCTTTAACTGTGCTCGGAGTTTCTTTGCGAGATTGAATTAAATCATGTAAATTATTTAGGGTTGTTAATCACGTGATTAATAGAGTAAATCAATAGGTACTGCAGCCAGAATTGAGTTGTTCTTACGATATTGTACTTACGGTTTTTAGACGTATATTATTTTGGACGCTTATTAAAGTGACGGGATACGCAAGCATGTATAATTGAGGTGTTTTTGTGATGAAATCAAAGAACTTGGAAGCGTGGATGTGGCATGATCTGAAGGGATATAATATAGTCAGGTTTATTATGAAAATAATGGCTTTCTCCTGTATATCCTATAGTGGTATAATATCAAGGGCTATAAAGTAAGCGGATATTAGTAACCAGAATTGAGTCGTTTCTGACGTATGTTATCTTGGACGCTTATTAACATCTTGTTCATTAAAATCGGCTCATAGGGCGAATCTAAATACAAGTATTGCTATATACGTAACTAAAGCCTTATCGACCTTATGTACCTAATTAAGCTCAAATTAACGTTGAATTTTAGCTAAGATATTTGTTGGGTACGCAGGTAGAAAATGGTAAGAAAACTCAGATTTTAAAGTGAAATATGAGAGAGTGCTCGCGTGTCGCGTGGTGAGCACTTAGGTAACGGTAAATCGCACATGTGTCATAGGTTAGGTGTACACGCCAGCGCCCTCTTGAGACTTTATTTGCATATGCAGGTGAACTTTAACAAATGGAGTTAGTATGCACGAAATAAATCTTTATAATTAATGTTATAACTAATTAAATAGGTAATGGGTAGCCAGAGACTTATGAAATCTATTTAACAGTAAACGAACATTTCTGGCCTTCATATCCTAGGAACAGACTTAACATTTAAATACTTAACTAAATCTATAGGTACAAATATTTTTGCAATGAAAATAGGAACTGTCGCCTACATCCCCGCCCCTTAGTGCTGATAAGCACTAGCCATCTACTGGGGAAAGTAAAACGACGCGTGTGGCAGGTCTGCGCAGTTGACCTAAGCGTGTGCACACATCCACCACTCGAACGCGACCATCACGACCAGCGTGCGCCGCGCTCACTACACCATGTCGCCAGGAGCCACGCTCTAAATTGGGATCGACTAGTACTACATAATCTCCTAGTTTTAACGACCTAGACTCCTTAGTCCATTTCTGACGTGGTAAAAGCGTGGGTAAATATTCTTTTATCCACCTGGCCCAAAACATAACAAACACAAGACGCTGAGCTACGCGCCACCTTTTACGGAGGCATAGGTCAAAATCATCATACTTACCGATAGGAGCACTAGTAGATGAACTAACTATTAAAAAATGATTTGGCGTTAAGGCCTCGGGATATGCGGGATCTGTCGATACATGTGTTATAGGACGACTGTTCACCAGTGCTTCCACTTCCGCCATCAGGGTCGACAGGGTTTCAGGATGTGGTGGACGTTCCTTCAGGACGACCTTCAGCGCTGTCTTGACCGTACGGACCATGCGCTCCCATGCGCCGCCCATCTCAGGGGCTCCGGGAGGTATAAAGCGCCACTCAGTCCCTCTGACAGATCCATCTTCACGCAGTTTGTCGATGTTCAATTGCTGGATGCTCCTCTTCAGCTCGTTATCGGCTCCTCGTAGATTTGTTCCGTTGTCGGAGAATATAACGGCTGGGGTTCCACGGCGAGCCGACATACGTCTGAGTGCCATTATGGCAGAATCCGTACTCAGGGATTCTGTGATCTCAATATGAATAGCTCGGACGGTGAGACACGTAAAGAGCATACCATATCTTTTTTGCCTTCCTCGGCCAATCGTTGTCTCCATAGGGCCGAAAAAATCAACTATAGAGTATGAAAACGGCCTTCGACTGTACTGCAAGCGCGCAGCGGGCAAATCACCCATACGCTGAGGCTGTGGTCCGGCGCGCCGATAACGGCAAAACAGACATTGCGCGGCGACGCTGCGTACAGTCGGACGCAGATTCACGATCCAGTAATACTGGCGTAATTCATTGACGACGTGCTCGTGCGCTACGTGCGTGGCACGTCGGTGGTAGTATTCAACTAACAACCGAGTGGTTTTATGTTTACCATCTAGAATCGGCGGTCGTGTTGTTGACAGTTCTACCCTGCAATTTGATCTATGCGGCCGCTAACACGGAGTACTCCATCGTCGTCTAAATACGGTGTCACTTTTAGTAAGCGACTGTTCGATGGTAGTGGTTTGCCTTGTGCTAGACAGGCAATCTCCGTGACGAAGGTATCTTTTTGACACTTTTTTATTATATATTTTTCAGAGAATTGATCTGAGACGCGGAAGTAGACGATGAGTCATAGCATGGAGTCCAAGTTCCGGCGCGTAGGTACCAGCGCGGAATACGCAGCGACTCCAGCTGTTTTAACTCGTCGAGCCAAACCATCCAACGAGTGTGCTCTTCGGGTCGGATATGGCACTTCCAGTTAACTCCGCTTCGATGTACGTCTTGAAATAACATTTTAGCTTTTATTACAAACGGTGTGAGAAAACCGTGTAAGTCATAAATTGACATAATAATGCTAAGCATTTTAGCCTTAGTTAATTTAATAGCATTGTCTTCACTATCTGTGGAATAATAGCAATCGTCCATATAATGAGAGTTTAATATCACTTTAACAGCTTCGGGATACTGGACTTCGTATTTAAGCGCATTTTTATTTTTTATATTTTGCGCAATAAAAGGCGCGCAATTCGCACCAAAAATGAGGCTTTGCATGACGTACGTTTTAATCGTATCAGTGGCTGACGGTTGCCATAAAAATCGAAAAACATGTTGAACTTCGGGACGAATTTTAATACGTAAGAACATGTCCTTAATATCCCCGATAATGATAAACTCTTTTTCGCGTAACCTCAGCATTATACCTAAAAGCGAGTTATATAAACCAGGACCGGTCAAAAGATAATCATTCAAACACATATTATTCCTAACGCGAGCGCTTGAATCAAAAACTAATCTTAATTTTCCCGGTTTATTTACATTCTGTACGCCGAAATGAGAAATATACCATACGTGCTTAACTGAGAGTTCATTTTCCTGTAACTCACGCGCATATCCCTCGGACAATAACTTATTTATTTCCTGTTCGTACCGATTAGCGTTAACACGGTCATATTGAAATTTGCGTGATAAGGATTGCATACGAGATAATGCATAGTTATAATTATAAGTATCGGGCATAACAAAGTTATCCTGTTTAAATGGTAAACCTACTTCCCACCGGTTATCAATTAAACGTGCAGTTTCGTCTAAAATCTGTATAGCACGCAGATGTGCCTTATTCTCGCGACATAAGGTCGAAACTCCTATGGAGTCTAGGCAATACGATTGCTTTATAAGGTCATTAAGTGCATTGTTATCGAGAGTAGTATTGTCAATCCTATCGTATAAGAATGAGCAAGATGGCAAACATGGTGACTTACCTGAGACGCGGAGGAGTGAGCGCGACTGCAGTAGCCGTGGATTGACCATCCCATCGTGTTCCATAGGGAGCATTTTTTCCGCCATGAATTATCTCGAGCGGTGCTATTAAATAATAATTATCTTCACCGATAAGCAAACGGGGCACTACACGTTCATTACAAACAATGTTCTTTATTTTAGACAGTTTGTCGCACGAAATTTGATTTACGGCTGTTAAATTTTGCGGTGGTACCTAATTTTAATTTAGAACTTTTACGCAAACTAATATCGTAAGACGTATTGTCCAGTCCAGATATCTTAGCGCGAACCTTTGGTGCGTCGTTTTGGTACACTTCAAGGCCGAACGCATCCATGAATCTGATCGCACTAGGATTTTCACTTTGTAGACCGAGTTCATCCGCAAGATTAGAGTCCATCATCGAAGCGGTAGCACAGTCATCAAGTAACGCATAAGTCTGTATTTCACCACTGGGTCCATACAATGTCACTGGAACTACTTTTAATAAAACGTTATCTTTCGAGTCGATTGTCGTATACGTAGGCGTCGCGACGTGGGCGACCGTAGCAGCGACATCACTGGCGGCGTCGCGCGGCTGAGCAAGCGGCGGGACCGGCGGGAGCGGCGCGCTCGATTGCTCGTTACTCGCGGAGTCCGATGATTGTGTGGATGTACTCGTAGCTTGTTTCCAGTGGAGTAAACGGTGATGTTTTAATTCGCAGTCATCTATGTCACAGTCGGGTGCCTCGCAAGTGTTAATGTCGTGGCGGGCGATTAAACATTTGAAACACAATCTTTGTGTTTTAACAAACTTCCATTTATCTCTGCGCATTGCACGTTTAAATACACGGCATTCGGGCAAAGTATGTGCGCCTTTCTTACAAAATGAGCATGATATATTATCAGCGCGTAAAGTAGTAAGTATGGGGCGCGTGTAACGATTTTTGTCCTCAGTTTTATCTCGTTTAAAATAAGGCTCGGTTGGTGCTGGCTTTTTGAACTCTCGTGGCTGCACAGCTCCGGTAACAAGCGTCATATTGGCTTCTTTCTTGAGAAATTGCGCCAACAACTCGTTTTGATTCTCCTGCTAAAATCTTCTCGTAAGCGTATTCAGTCCACTTTCCCAAAAGTGTGCTCGGTAATTTGCTTGTAATAGAGGACGCGAGCTCAGGGTTGCGTAAATGATCACCCTGTTTTAGTGCACGTATAGTAGCAACACAGTTGTTTACCTTTGTGGCGAAGTTAACTAAGTCTTGCTGATAGTGCGTAGGTAATGGCTGTAACTTACGTAATTGTGCGGTTATTATGTTGCAAATAATTATTTCTGCTCGTCCGTACTTAAGTTCGAGAGCATCCATGACATCCTTGGACGAAGTATTGCCAATCAGTAGATCAGTGACGGCTTCTTTAGCTTCGCCTCGCAATGCTCGTCGAAGTCTGGACAAAGTTTCGTACTCCGAGTACTTACACGAAGATAAGGATTCGTCGTAGTCATTTTTAAAATGTAGCCATTCTAGGCTGTCTCCGCTAAATACGGGTAGATCGCGCGGAGTGGCCACCAAACGGCTTAGCAAACGTTCCTCGCGTTGTGACGATGATTGGCCCATCATGCTCTTCAAAGTATTAGCCAATTCTAGGATGCTGCTGGCGGTGCCCACATGCTGTGCTGGTGCTGCACGATCGGAAACGGGTGCGACCGGCTCGGGGAGCACAGCTGGGCTGTACTCAGCAACATACTGATTTCCATTTAACCAGTCCGACACTCAATCTTCATGCACTTCATTTAAACTGGCGTCTGACTTTTCTTGGTCTTCGGCGTCAACGGCGGCAAGGTTAGCTTCAAAACGCTTATCAATTAATTCCATCTGGATTCGAGGCTTTTCTTCGGCCGCTTGCAACTCCAAATGTTTACGTCGTGCTATAGAGGATGCTGTAGATTTCTTGCTGCTTGCAACAGAAGGTGCTGGTGACTTAACTTCCTTCTTGGAGTTTGAAGTGCAGGGTATGGCATCTGTACCTGGCGGTTCCCAATTCGCCTTCGCTTCGGCCATTACTCGTTGGCGTCGAGTTACTACCATATTCTGTGGCGTATGAAACATTAATAATGCACTGTTCACATGAGATCCGGTTTGAAGACCAACTTATTGTTGGGTACGCAGGTAGAAAATGGTAAGAAAACTCAGATTTTAAAGTGAAATATGAGAGAGTGCTCGCGTGTCGCGTGGTGAGCACTTAGGTAACGGTAAATCGCACATGTGTCATAGGTTAGGTGTACACGCCTACGCCCTCTTGAGACTTTATTTGCATATGCAGGTGAACTTCAACAGATGGAGTTAGTATGCACGAAATAAATCTTTATAATTAATGTTATATTATAACTAATTAAATAGGTAATGGGTAGCCAGAGACTTATGAAATCTATTTAACAGTAAAGGAACATTTCTGGCCTTCACATCCTAGGAACAGACTTAACATTTAAATACTTAACTAAATCTATAGGTAAAAATATTTTTGCAATGAAAATAGGAACTGTCGCCTACAATATTCATTTTGAAAAATCTGTCTTTAGATTTCAGATTTGGGAGAGGGGGATATTTTATCACAAAACCTCACCAGGGGTTCAAAAAATCTCGCATGATTTAAGAATTAATATATGATACAATTTATAAACCTCTTTTACGTTTCAATAAGCTTATGAATAGTGTTGATTACAGGGTGTCGCCGTACGCTTTTGGAAAACGATTGTAATATCTAAACAAACACATCGATACTTTAGATCTTAACTGTTCATACCAGCGGTACTTATGTAGTTTAGGGTTTTGCTCCATTTTGCAGTGTACATTAGATTGATATTATTTTAATCCGTACATATTACGAGTATTTACACTTTAAGGCCTAGGTAATCGGAAATTGAACGTCAATATCACCACGGAATAATTTATTTTCGTGGTTAATCAGAGACGAGTGACACGAAGACCCAATTTGACCGAGCCGGAAATTACAATTTTGCACTGGTTTGCCTTAAAAATATTTGAAGAGATTTTGTCTTAAAATAATTTTAATTAATTAAAAGAGAAGAGATTTTGTCTTAAAATAATTTTAATTAATTAAAAGCGAATCCCTTATAATTTCACTACGTTGTCCGTATGTCCCTGTGTCTGTCTGGTTATTGTTGTCAGTCTAAAAAAATATCCGATAATCCCATCTAAAAATATCCCTTTAAACTCAAGGAAAAGTTTAGCTAAAAAACAAAAATGATTAAAAAAAAAAAACATTTTTGGACAAAAATATTGAAAAATATGTTCAATAAGAATATTTAGAAAATAATATAAAATACGATATTATGAATAAGATCATATATTATGATATGAAGATGAATCCGCTGTTCTCACTTTAGGTACTATTTAAAGCTCCAATTTTAACTCAAATTATGGCTAAATTTCATTTTAACAATATTGCTTTGAAATGCTTCTACATAGTACAGAATATTGCCAACCAGTCTGTGACCCAATTTATTAGGCGTCTTATAAATTAAATTAGGCGTCCTCTCGAAATACAATATTAGTAAGACGTCAAATGGCGTAAAAAGGATCTTTTTAGTAAAACCAAAGTGTTGATTCTACTATCTACAGTGGTGTAGTTAATACACGATTTTGACAATTTATTACTAGAAAACTTGTAATATAAGAAGAGTATCAATTTTATACTTTATATCTTTGCATGTGTAATTATCTCATTATTATATTAATTAGTAACCTATGAAAGGTTTAAGCTGTATTAGATACCTACACCCAAAAAAACTGTTAAGCCAATTATAACAAAACAAAATAAATAGTTATTCCTAGCGCTTAAGTGAAAAACAAAACTGTACAGAAACGCATGAACATTTACGACGAATATACTGTCCCGGTAAAAAGCGGCGTGATTAAAAACATCTGTTGGCATCATGTCCAACAATTCTTCGTTAAACAACCCATTATACAAGCGGTACCAGAGGATCAAAATAAAAGCCACACTGAATGATTTAACAGGCTCTTTTTAAGAGTATACTCGTAACTCTTCGTATCGCATAAACCTCAAATTATACTAAAAAGAGTTTTACGCCCCATTAGGCAGCCAGTGAAGTATTCTTACGCAGAGCTCTTGGAAAATTATGAGTGAAATTTAACCGGCAGCTAATAAGGAAGTTGGACAAGAAAGCTTTGTTCCTTAATTAATGCTTTAAATTAATAAAACTAAGTTCAAAGTTACGAGCACTCAATGAGCGCAGTCGAAAGTAGTAGGGATATTGTGATTGAGGAAAGTGTTAGACCTTTTACTTTAATGTACGAGTAGGTACAAATAATTTTCCAATGTTTCGTAGTTTTTTTTTTGTTTTGATTTTTTTTTCTAAACTTAGTACCCAATATCATGAAAGCTTTGTTTTTGATATGAGGGTGTTATTATTTTGTTAACTCTACTAATATTAAAAATACAATCGTAACTCTGTCTGATACCTCTTACACGCTTAAACGCTGAATCGATTAGATGAAATTGGACATCATGACGATGAAATTAGATAGTGTTCAAAAAATCATTATACCAGGCAAACCATTTCAACTAACCTTTCGAGTTTGTAAAACATTATGTTGAAATAAAAACCGGTGGGTGGTTTCGGACCGGTGTTCCGAAAGTTCGCAAGTTCGAATCTTGCTCGATGCGGTGAATTTTTAATTTTTTCTTTAAATTACAAAATTGAAATTTCGCTTGCTGACGGTTTTACTTAGCACAAAAATAAATAAGTATGCAATTGGATAAATCACGTGAAAATCTAGGTTTAGTTTCTGTTTTTTATAGTACTTTTGAAAGTTTACTAGCAAATGCGCTTACACTTCCCATAAATTATCCCTGACCTGGCTATTCATGGCTCGACGGAGAACTCAAGTCACATTAAAGAGAAATGCAGAGGCCGGTTATTTGTAATATCACGGGGTATATTACTTGCAATTAATTACTCTCTGTTCATATTAATAGCTATTTATACAGTACGCAGTTGCGCGTAATGTGTAGGGTCAGACTGGCTTGTTTTGCCTTTGGTTTACGTGGTGTCTTGTTAGGTTTCTTATTGAACTATTTCTACTAAATATTTCCAGGAATGTTAGACGGGCCGTATGCGTGTTTGCAACCGTCGTGGTACTCGTGGTATTGAAAAAAAAAAGCGATAATATCTGCGTTGCTTTAGAGACCAAGATGCTTAATAATTAATGGCCCTACAACCTTCTTTGAAAATCCAATTGTATTACATTATTTAATAATTTTAAAATATACAAAACAAAATTGAAAGTTTAACTACATTGGAAACTTTACCATTTATAGATTAACAAGAGACAGTTTAAGCAGTTTTCCGTTTGAATATTTGCTTGTGACAGGGCCAGCCCAGTTTAAATTCTCCGCGACAACGTCACACGCAGCACGCAACTTCACCCGCATGCCTGTATTCTCAGTAAATATTACGATTATAAATAAATGTTATACTAAATGGACTTGTCGTGTTCCGCAGCGAAGCGCGTTGATTTATGAACCAACTGCGGCCAAATGAGCGCGTGTCTGCCGGGTTTACCAGCGTTTTTGTTTCTGGGTTGCTCTTGAATTCTGCACGTTTTTACGGTCAGCTAGCTGGAGATTGTTTTTCAGTTTTCCCGCGGAAGTTTTTCATGTATCCGGTGGTATATAAATCACTCGAATACCGGCTTTTTAAAGTTTTAACTATTGTGATTGCAACCGTACCGCTTACCGTGCTAAGTACTCGAGCACCTACATATGTGCTATGCTTAAATGCTCAAAACGTTAACGTGACAGTGAAAATTAATAGTTAGCTCAATTAATGAGATGATCTTAATTATCGAAAATTGGGTATCTCATTTGAATATTTTTAATTTAATCGCACGGCCGGGAACTGACCGCGCGGTGACCGCGATTTGACGCGCCAATGTCATACCACAAAATATGGTTGTGTAAGTTGTGTAGCATTAGGTACCACTACGATGTTATAATAAAACAAACTTCATTGAGTGCTGCTTTGATTACCTACTGTTGATCTTCAAATTTATGAAATCAATTATAAATACTCGGTCTGCAAGGTTAACTTCAACTTCAAAAGTAAGTAATTGAATTAAATGCGTAATCAAAAACGAACCAACAGTCTCCATCTTTGAGTTCAGTAAAATGATCGTCCTAAAAATCTGTAATATAATATTAAAAGAAAAATCTTGCTCTTTATGTGGATTATTAATAAGCATGTTCTTATGTAAATACGCAACCTATGCGTGCACTGGATTATTTTTTTCGGCTGGAAGTATAAGATTAAACACTTTGTCGTAGCTAAATTACGCGTGTACATCACTTGCACATGTTACTATCGTAAAAAAATTAAGAAAGTATGACAGGTAGGTCTCCGATGAAATAATACTAGGGATACACATTCAGCCCAAAAAAATGGCCTAACAATAGTATCGCAAAAACGACTCGGGCGGTACTTTCTTTGACAGTTTCATTACGGTATTGTACTGGCCAGTTACAAATTTTCACGAGCCATATTTTCAGAAAATCTTGTTTGAGTCTGTACCTCCTTTACGTTGTTGCTCGAAGCAGTAGGTCAATTTTACTTAAGAAAGGTGGTCACGAGCATTAAGGTCTATAAAGGCACTTACACTTTTACACCCTAACCACAGTTGAACCTTATTACCGAGCAAAAAGGTCGTTCTTAGGTGATTGAAAAAACAGTTAGATAGAGAGCCTAATATAGGGGGCGGTGTCTTACTCGCACCCGTTACAAGATTTAACATATTAAAAACTTGTTATCTTGTTGGCGTTATTGTCAAATTAGGTCATTACTACCTTAAACAAAACGAGATGCAATAAATGGTGATAAATATGTGTTAATGGCAAAGTCCAACTTTAAATTAAGTTGGCTAAAAGAGAAAAGACTAGCAAAAATTCGGATTTCAGATTTATCCTCTACTGTTATGTTCTTGCATCTACGAGAATCCTATTTAACACAATGAATGATGCGATCTCTGAAGGAGAGTAATGTCAATGTGCTTTACAAAGTTAAAGCAGCGATAGCAACACTCCAGTTCAGTTTAATCTTGAATTTATCGAAATTAAATGTATGCAGAACCTCGCAATGCAAAGTAAACTCGCTTAGCAGCTCATTCTACACATACAAATTGCAAAATAAAGGGCTTGTTTAACGTAATGAACGAAAACTAATGGGTGTTTCGGCTGCCATGAAAAATAATATGGACTTTAGGTTTTTATGAATGTTGTAGTAAGGTATTCTAATAAAATTATTATAAATATGAACGTTTCTATATTTGAATTCATTGGTCCCGCAAAATGGGCCTATTCAAAAGTGAGTTTTGATATAATACATAAAGATTCGAAAACACAGAAAAGTCTTCGACGCAGAGGTAGTTGCAAACGAGTGCCCTTAGCGATAGTATGAACATTTCTTGATACTAATAGACGAAGGAAACCAAATGCAATCTCCGCGCCATAAGCTAAATCAGCATTTGCTAAAAGACAGTATGAGTTTCGCTTAGCTAATCTATATAATAAAATTAATAATAATGAAATTGACATTTATCCGTGCATTTACAGTGAATGTAAGAAAAAAGTATGTAACTGGCTAAAAAACCTGAGTTATGATGAAATTGAACAAATGATAAAACAATAGAACACAGACAAACTGACACACACACACACACACACGCACACACACACACACACGCACACACGCACACACACATACACGCACGCAGACATATATATATAAATATATAATATTACATCAATTAGATAAACTGTTATGTTAAGATATTTTCTCTTTGTACTTCTCTCTTGTAGAAAATTGTTCATGTAGTTCATAAGGCTTTCGCAGACACCTTCAGCTATTATTATTGTTACGAGTAAATAAAATGCTTTGTTAGCGAAAGATTTTAATAAAACCACTATGATTATACTAGATTATAAGCAAACCAACCTCTGGAAGATCGGTGTTCTCTTAACACAAGTATCTTAAATACTTAAAAAGAGGTACCAGCACAGTTATTGTAAACCTAAAACTTAGTTACTGAATAAAAATATTTTTATTTTTATTTTTTATTTTTTTCTTCATAAAATAACCCATTTACTTACCCATTTCGGGGGCCAAAATAAATGACAAATTTAATAATATAAGCAAAATATCTGACTGACAACTGCATTTCTAGGCAAAAAAAAAATTGACACGCGACAAAACATTATCAAAGAAATTAGTTTTAACTGAAATTAAGCAATTAACGGATATGGATTATAAATATAAATAGCATGTTCGTGTGTATGAATTAACGACGGAACCATGGTTGTTCTTTGAATGTGCGTGGTTGCGAAGCAATGAAGGTAAATTGGTTCGTTTACATTATTCACCATTTCAATTGACCATCGGTATAGCTAAGTATTTTTCTCACAAGTAATCCATTGCGAGGCTGAAACGAGACCTGGGAAAATAAACAAGTATAATCATTTATTTACCTACAATAAGCTACGGCAAACAAGGCAGGTAATTTCGTGAGCAAACTTCTAGCGAGCCTTATTTTACAGGTGTAACACGGTAACTTTTACTTACTTTGAAGACCGTAAGTAAAATTAATGAGAATGACAATGTTAAGAAAGGATTATTGGTATGGCTTTCTAGGTCAGATTTACTTTCTAACTTAAGCTGAGTTCGTGAATATTCGAAGAACTCATAATATTTTTCGTTTAGTCCGCATTGAAAAAAAAAACCGGCCAAGAGCGTGTCGGGCCACGCTCAGTGTAGGGTACCGCAGTTTTCCGTCCGTCACAGTAAGTATCCCCACTTAAGAGTTTTTGAAAGCACCTCATTTCATTGTGATTTTGTAGAAATTACAGGTACAATAAACACCTGCTTATACAGTTAAAACAAACTTAGTTCAGAAATTATTTTGTAATGTTTTTTCAAAAACTATTCAACCTATCAAGTTCAAAATAATTTTCCTAGAAAGTTTTTATAAAGTTCTACTTTTGAGATTTTTTTCATATTTTTAAAACTTATGGTTCAAAAGTTAGAGGGGGGGGACACATTTTTTTTTACTTCTGGAGCGATTATTTCCGAAAATATTTACAATATCAAAAAATGATTTTAGTAAACACCTATTCATTTTTAAATACCTATCCAACAATATATCACACGTTAGGGTTGAAATGAAAAAAAAAACACACTCCCCACTTTACGTATAGGGGAGGTACCCTAATAAAACATTTTTTTCTACTTTTTATTTTACCCTTTTTTCTCGAAAAACTAACAAAATTGATGATTTCATTGACAAAGCAGCGATTGCTTTTAGTTACAGCAATAAAAAGCATGACGGAATTAGCCATATTTACCTTACAGTTAGTCAAAAATTTACTTACTCATTCCCTAAAAATACCTGCCACTCACAGCAATGTTAACAGATACGTCACAGTCCTCAGATCCAGCCAATCCGGATAAATCTAGACAGATGACGTCCTACACCAACACATATTTCACGTCACGGTTTTGGAGTTACATAAATGTAGTTACGTCACGTCACTCCCGCTTAAGCGCTTTTGCATAAAATTGCTTTTGTATAGATACAACCTTTATATATGCAAAAACCAACCGTAATAGCAGGTACGTTGCACCTCTAACTAAATTTTAATAATTTGTGGAGACAGCATGAAAGGGTTAGCTCATAATATATTATACTGGTTCCAACTGTTTCATTCGGAACAAGTTATAATATATTAAGAGCCATACTGAAGTTTACATACTTTTTATTAGACATATTAGCAGATTGCATAGATTGCTATATGAGCGTGACTTTGCGTGTTTTCCACATTTACTTTTTTGTTTTTTTGAAAGAAACAAACAGTTACATTAACATTACATTATATACCTATAGTTTCCTTAATTATACAAAGTAGCAATACGTAGCTAATGCATATTCATACTTTTATAACAAGTACGTACCTATCAGCAAAAAAAAATTATACATTAAACATTTTTTTGTGTTCACTTTCATAAAGTTGGTTGCAAACTTTTTTAATTTAAAGAAAACTTCAGCAACCACAAAATCCCACTGAATTAGCAGTACAAACCACACTGAATTAGCAGTACAAAAAAAAACTTATATCAAAGTTTTTTTTTACTAACATAATCATTAACTAACGATTACATCAACATACTATTCCTATATTTTTTAATTTGAAACAGAAGCCTGTAAAAATTGTCTTACATGCACATATCCGCAGCGCAGGCTTCGTCAGGTGACAAATGGAAATCCACAACACGCTTCGTCTCACACAAACCAACGATGGCATGCATCTCCCACCAAACGAGTAACGATATTTTGGCACAAAATGTCGTCCGCTTTTTCAATTTTATTTGCAATATTTTTTGGTAATATCAACGATTGAGAAATTGGCAAATATATATCTTGGTACATTCAGAATGCAACTAGAGTTTCGTGTTTTTATTATATTTTTTTATTATAGAAACACCAACAGTACATAAACAAAGCATGTTAATGACATTAAGAGCGAGCTGACAGGTAAAATATTTATGTACCAACTAGCTGTACCCGCGGCTTCGCCCGCGTGTGTGTGAGGTTTTGTCATTTTCATTTACTATCCAGGCCGTTAGTGTAGAATTTACGCGTTCTACATATAAATATCTATCTAAATTTATTAGTTCATCCGTGATAAAGATAACTGACTAAAAGGCGTGCGTCGAGACCTGCGAATGTTAATGGCCGAGTTCCTGCAGGAGAATATGCTTCGAACAGGGGGTCAAACGCTGAAGGTACTGGCGCGAGGTAGCGTGTGAGCGCATCGTCTCAGCGAAAACTGCTTTTGCAGCAGCAGGCTAAAATCTAATAAAACCAAAGGCAGCAAGAATTGTTTCAGCAGGAGCATGACCCCACAAAACCCGACCCGGGAAACCCGGGAACCCGAACGCCGAAGCCGTGACACGGTGAGCGGCAATATCGCGAAAGCCATAGGGCGAGTACCGCGCAGGACCCAGGCCCGGAGGATCGCAGCGAGAATTGCTTCAGCAGAAGCAGCATGTCACGGACCGGACATACTTCAATGGCGAAGTGTCTTTGCGAACTCGAGGGCTGCGGACAAGTGGGTGAGCGGAAATGTATGTGAAAGTCAAAAGCTGAGTACCGCGTAAGGTTCAGGCTCGGAACATCGCAACGAGAACTTCTTCAACATCATCATGACAGGGACCGGACATAACTTAAAGGCGAAGTGTCTTAGCGAACCCGAGGGCCGTCGCTCGAGGGTGAGTGGCAACGTCTGAGAAAGCCAAAGGCCGAGTACCGTGTAGGGCCCAGGTCAGCAGCAGTACCATGACAGGGACCGGAGATATCTCAATGGTGAAGTGTCTTAAGGCCCGAGGAGGAGTGGCAATATCCGCGAAAGCCATAGGCCTAGTACCGCGTAGGCCCGGAGCGTTGTAGCGAGAATTTCTTCACCAGCAGCGTGACAGCTAGCAGCTAGTAATTGCTATGACTACCCTTTTTAGGGTTCCGTAGCCAGAATGGCAAAAACGGAACCCTTATAGTTTTGGTCTTGTCCGTCCGTATGTCACAGCCATTTTACTCGGAAACTACATATAAGACGTACCTTAATAAAATTTAGACTGTAGTGTAGTTTGTATGCCGCTATTTAGTTATCTAGTGAAATTGCAGAAAAAAATATTTTCAGGGGGGGGGGGGGGGCGCTCCATACATGTACCTAAATATATTTCAAAAAAAAATTTTTACCAGATATCAACATGTTGCACATCAATCGATAGGTCTATACAAATTTAATAACATTGAGGTTTCTTTGAACATTTTGTGATTAAGTGAATAGTTTCAGAAATAATCGCTTCGAAAGTCGGAAAAATAGCGTACCCCCCTGTAACATTTGAACCGTAGGTCCAAAAAATATGAAAAAAATCTAGAACATGCGCGTTATCATATACTTTCTACGAAAATTATTTTAAACATTATCGGTTTAGCCATTATTGAGTTTATTCCTAAAAACTTCTCCCATAGGCATCAGATACGACCTTTTGGCATTAGTCTGGTTCTTATTCCATTGAAGCTACTCCATTATGCATGGTCCGATATGCACTTGGCCGGTTTTTATTCCAATCAGCTGTTAAAGCGAGATAAAACATATTGATCTCACAAACGGTACAATTTTTGCCGTCGGGTAAATGGAAATGGATAAATCTTAACTACCTGTTCCATTTGTTTTGACGTATATTGTAAGTAGGTTTCAGTACCTTCTGTAGCTTCAGTAACTTTAACCAGTATCCAGTTCTGTAGTTTCCAGGTATTAATGGATCACGATATATGTCCGGATACTTACAATTTCCAAAACGAAGTTACACGTTTTAAAAATATTTAACCCGCAATCCTTAAATTGGGATAGCATTTAAAAATCCATGTTTTAAACCTCGGCGGAACGCGCAACAGCCCGAATCGCTTAATTTAATCTAAAGACGTCCTTAAATAATGTTTGTATACAGTATACAGGGTACCTATACAGCGCCATCTGTGACTACTTTTGAGAACTATTTTTTTATGAAAATTATGTTTTTAATAAGCAGAATAAAAACTACCCTATATGTTGGTCCGGGGTATAAACTGTTACTATACAAAATTTCGCAAAACTATGTGCAGTACTTTTTACGTAGTGCTCGGACAAATTCACAGACAGACAGACAAGAATTCCAAAAATCACTGAAATGTATTCATTCAACGTGTAGTGTGAGCGCTTCGCCACACTCACACTCTCACATATTGGCCCTATATATAAGCACCTAGCACGTAACTTTATCGATTATACGCATATACTACAACCAAGTTGTTTCACTCTTACGTCCCAGACTACATGGCGACCCTGCCAGTGCGGCCTCGTGCTGCACTGCGCGCTGCGTCAGCCAGAGTACGTAGTGACCTTGGTGCAATTCAGTAAAATATATTTTTTTAACAAATAGAAAATGAGAAAAATATATAGACTACTGAAATAAACGTGAATTGGAAAATTTTGAGACTAAGTGTAAAATGTTTAAAGTATCAAAGTCTTTTTAAAAAGTGGCCTTGGAGCAAAGTGGACTCTAAAAATATTTGGAGAATATGAGAGAGTAGAGTAAGAAGTGCAAACAAAAACTGACATTATATCAAGTCAAGAATTGTGTTAATAAATTTACAACAAAAATAAACATATATAAACATTTTAATACAATTGAAAAGTGATTTGATGGTTGCTGCTGGGAGTTGTTCGTGTCGGTGGATATAAGGACGTGGCCTGAAGTACAGTTTCTGCTGCCCTTGGTTAAGAAACGAGGTCCCGCGCATCAAAGTGGAAGTAAAATTTTGGGTGCCAATTGGACATTGAATGTTGGACATGGATTTTATTTTTTAGTGATTTCTATTTTTTATATGTTTTATTAAATTCCTAAGAAATTTATTTTGTTGATATAATATGGTAATGAATGAGGTTTTTTCTCGTTCATATATACTGTGAAATCTGGGAGCATTTAGACACAAAAGGTAAAAAAATTATACATATATAAAACCCTAATTAACCCGATGTAAACCGTTATTGTAAGAATCATTACATACAGGTATGGTTACGGTGTGTACCTACGGTTTAAATGAACATTTGTAGCATAAGTATTTTAATAATATTTTGTTTAAGTGTGTAAATGCCGCTCGATGACGAAACACATAGTTAAAAGAACGGTTGTCCTACTAGTATACCTACTTAATATGAGAGTAATTATTTTTCAGGCTTTGATATAAATAAATAAATAAATAAATAAATATTATAGGACAATCTTACACAAATCGACCTAGGCCCACGGTAAGCTCAATAAGGCTTGTGTTATGGGTACTAGACGACGATATATAATTTACAGATGTATTGTTGTTTTTTTTAATTAAATTATTCCATGTTAATAATTTGTAGAAATAGTCAGGTACATGACATAATTTCATCCTTTACAAATATGGCACCTGACGACAGCGCATGCCCTCCGTATAAGGATTGGCACGCGAATAAGTTTTTCTAGAATATCTTCTATGTACATTTTTTTCTCCTTACGCGTTTATTGTATGTATAGATAACAGGTGTGCTACAACACTCAAACAGTTTCGAGGCTATTCAACCGACTTCAAGATTTCGAAGGAGGAGGTTATCAATTTTTCGGGATCTTTGTTTTTTTTTTGCTATTTTTTTTTATGTCTGTTCACTGATTATTCGAAGACGGCTGGACCGATTTAGAAAATTCTTTTTTTGTTTGAAAGAGTATACTTCACAGTCAGTCCCATTGTAACCAGGTCAGGATCTGATGATGGGATTCTGGAGAAATTGAGGAAAGTCTTCAACTATTATGTACAGCAGCTCGAGCATTTGCTTTTGGAAAGGTGGAGGCTAAGTGAAGTCGGTTGTTTTTTGTTTAAATATATTAATAAAAACACTCCTCTTTGCTCACAAACTCTACAGACCATTAGATCTACTGCCCTTTTGACATATAAATCTGGTTTCCTTGTTCCTTTGCATAAGTAGAGGCGCGTAAATGTTGCTTTTTATAAAAAAAAAGCTTTTGTGCAAAGATGAGATGTTGTGTTAGTTAACAGTACGGCCCACGTAAATCTGGTAACATAAATAAACATAGAAGGTTCACTCTGTTACATTTCGAAACAATGCCAATTTAGAAACGAATTATATGATACTTTCACATTAAATCGTGCTAAAAATGATGTTTCTTTTGCATAAAAAAGTTAAGTATAATATAAACATGAAAATTAGGAAAAGCATTTGGTTGATTAAAACAGCCTTTTTTAATAGTGTGGAAATTTGACACATTCTGTAATAAATATAAATAAATAACTAAATAAATATTATATGACAATCTTACACAAACTGACCTAGTCCCACCGTAAGCTCAATAAGGCTTGTGTTGTGGGTACTAGACGACGATATATATAATAGATAGATATAGATAAATAATTAAATACATAGAAAACATCCATAACTCAGGTACAAATATCTGTGATATACAAACAAATAAACCCTTACCAGGATTCGCTTCGCAGGCAATCTCACTACCGACTGGGCTAATTGTATTTATAACTTCTTATGGTGTCAGAAAACACCTGCGAAGGTTATCCCTATCATTTTGAGATGAAGTTCCAATAATGGTGGGAAGTATATTCCCTCTACCTTATAAAGGCTTCAAATGCAAGCTTGCTATCATTTGTTGTGACTTGTGACATATAATCGCGCTGTAGTGCACTAAAAAAAACCAGTTGACAAAGAGACGGCAGCGGAGGCTTGTTCTTTTTCAGTTCTTGTATACGGAAATATTCAGTCAAATTTCGGTCCCTATTTAGTCTGTTGTCGTGGGGCGTAAGGCAAGATTTTCATTGTCGCCAACATTAACGTAATGCAAGCACATTACTCGACGAGGCTCGGCCATTTTTCTCACTAGAACCACAAACTGGCTTCCAAAAATATTTATGGAGGGTTCCATTTCCGTACTAAATTTGCCAAATGGTAAAAATGTCTGCCTTTAAACGCCTTTAGCTTTAATAAAAGTAACGTTATCTCAAGTTAATCGTAACTACAATTTTACGTTTATTTTTTTATTTTTAGGTATTTTAGTTTGTATAAAGTACGTATGTAAAAAAATATGAACACTTGTAAAATAATTATATTTCTTAAATATTTTTAGACGTTTGAACAAGGTTTTTTAATTTTACTATTATACCAATCTGTAAAAAGCGTCAATGAATCTCATACAAATTAAATTAAAGTTAATTTAATCGCTAGACGGAGTGAGATTCAGGCACGTCATCAGCTGAAAATCTTGAAAACTACCGTGTAGTCGTAGCTTTATGCTTGTAGTAAGCGCTAGATCCCCTCGGAGCCAGAGCTAAACTACATAGTACTTAGCAAACCAATTAACAAAGTTACACCTCGTTTAATTAACTTGATGTATATTTTAATAAATCCCTTGGTGCTGGAATTGCTACAAAAGAAGTCAGAGATTATAAGATACAAAAATAATAATTGGCACATGGGTTATTTTAAAAGCTATTTAGTTAAAATTCCCTCCATTTATATAATTTATTTTCACTACGGAACTCCAAAAAGAAATTAATATGGACTCAGGTTTAAGGTAGCGTTGAAATATCTCCTTGAATTTAACAATGTATTTTTTGTTGTTATTTCTCATAATGATCGAGGGCCTTGAGTGACTTCTTCCGCCTTTCGTTATCTTTGCTTCAGCTGAAGCTGTATTTTTTATTTTTTTCTCAAAATTATGGGCCAAAGTGAACAACCCTTTATAAAATCAAATTAAATTAGAAAAGGCCTTCTAAAACGGGTTGCTCGTATTATCACTGAATCTAAACTAAGAAAAAAGGTCTTTCATAAATCTAACCAATAGTTAGATTAAGTAGATTTGGTAAACGCAGCTCACGATCAACTTATGGGTCTACCGTTTTACTGAGGCGAGATTTTATTGTTGTCAATTAAGCATGCATCAAGTATCTAAGCTATCTCATCGCGCAAGTTTACTAACCATCCAAAATAACTGGTAGACCTATAACAATTTATATTTCTAAATACTACACCCATGGCCACTATTATCTGTCCAATATATTATTCTTATCTTTCTGCCTCGTTCTTGGATATTTTTCCTATAATTTAACGTAACTTCATCCCAAGACCGTACCTACATAAAACAGACTAACTTATTGGCGAGAATGAAAACATTTGCGTCGCCGTAATTTTAAAGAGTACGAGGTTTAAAACTGGGAAGCAGTGTGGATAGTCCGAGTTACAAAAGGAGATCTGAAATCCTCATTTGATATAAAAAAATATTTAATTTTTTTATTGGAATTAAAAACAATACACTATTTTATAAAGTAGCCCATAAGTATTTTGTTTATATCTTTTACACCTACCTATTATGAAATTCGAAATGTTTACAGTGCTTGGTAAGTAATATAGTGCTACCATGTACAGTCGCCATCAGATATATTGGAGCAACCAAAGTGGTCACAAATATTTAAGTAACGCCTCTGTTATCAAGGCAATAAAGTACACGTTCAGATATATTCGATGGCGACTGTACGTAACAAATCGAGTGAAGTATCTACAGATAATACAGTTAACTAATAAAATAATAACACGTCCAAAAATTAATATAATGAATCCCATTAAGAATATTAAAATATAAAATATTAGTTATAAAATAAGTTCAAACAAGTATATATTATAAAAATTTCGTACCGTATCCTGCACTACAAACAAAAAGGCATCCTTACCTCGATTCGGCTGAAATTTCGACTCAACCCGGATTATTAGATTTTACATTGATAGGTATAATTTAAAGGAATTTGGCCCTTACATTACAGGTCGACAGGGACTTCAGGGTATTCGTTAAAATTGTTGCTCTTGAGTTTGACGTTTTATTTAAGTGGGCGTTTCTTGAGTATCTACAAGTAATTGGGCGTACTCAGGTCACAGACATTTTGTAATAAAATTAGTAGCGTGTAGTTTGCTTGATATATTAAATTAGGTTTACAATTCCCAAGATGATGATATACATATTTATAAACAGTGGTAGTCCTAAAACACGTTGTCATATAAAAAAAAACATCTTTCTCGATAAAGATAGTATAGCATTTATAAAGGTACATAAGTATCAAGAGTTGTCATGTACTCGTACAATTCGTAATTGCACAAATGGACTGAGAGCCGACTACGTCAGATATGACATAATAATGAGACCAAGAAAACCCGTCTGGTAAGATTGCTATACTATCCTTATTGATAGATCCAGATCTGGCAGCTTTTAATGGGTGGAGGTCAGAGTGATATACTAGCAAATTTTTTAATTAGAAAATAGTAATACCAATATTAGTAAAAACTGCTGAAGTTATCTCAGTTATAAAGGACAGGGCCTAAATTTTAAACATTAGGAAAAATAAAACTGCGTATTATTACGGAAACAAAAACAGTAGGTAACAAACTATGAATTACATTATGTGTCGTTTTGCACTGCTTTCCCCCGACAGAAACTTTTGGCAATGATATAATCTAATTATTTATATAATCTCTCATAATATGCATCAAACCCAGAACTCTAGGATTCTTGAAGTGGTTTGCATTCTTTGACCTCCACCGCTTTACAGCTGCCAGATGTCCAGATCTAGCAATAAGTATAGCATAGCAAACTGACTACAAGGGTTTCGTTGCTCTCATTATTGTGTCATATCTGACGTGGCCTTTCGTCTAAAAGTGATTATATTATAACAATAAAACTAGGCCACCTGTGCTGCGAGGGCTGCACACGTAGCGCGAGACAAAGATAAACCGCTTATAACCGCGGACCACTTCGTTCGTCGAATCGTCTATTTGCGTCTTTCTCTTTCGAATGCGCAAGAGCGATAGAGACGAAGATAACGAAATTACAATTTTCGTAGTTGGCGGTAGGCCCGCTGTTAAGATAAGAAAATACTTGACGGGATAAAATACACATTCTAAAAATATAACAAAGTTAAGGAACATGTTTTATCAAAAAACAACCCTTGTTGAAAATAAGGAAAAACGACACCACAACAAAATGAAGAATACTTATGTGCTAATTTGTAAGTCTTATCTCAATGTCAGAATTCTAAAACATATATATATGTCGCAGCGAAGTGATTAAAACAGAGATTTGAACAAATATCTAAGGGATATGATCAAATCACGCAGGATGTTGAAATGGAGAATCCATATCATCATTTCCCTAGAAAAATGTAGTCATTTCACCAAATCACTGACTCTGTTTAGTGGAAGGACATAATTGGAAGGTGCGTTATTTGTGAAAATCCAGTGCATGCTCACGGTCACTATAAGATGTTGTTAGATTAGCTAATTACGTAATACCTTAAGACAGAAGGCCCCTTAAGTAGGGACTGAATAAATCAACCGACTTGGTATTACATGGATCTCACAACTTTTTACGGTAGAAGAACTGAGTTGCGAGACTTGGTTTTTTTTACAAGTTTTGTTTTTGATGGCATAAACAACTCTGATACCTCATCATCATCATATCAGCCAAAAGACGTCCACTTCTGGACATAGGGCTCCCCCAAAGAGTGCCACAATGACCGGTCCTGCGCCACCCGCATCCAGCGGACTCCCGCGACCTTCACCAGGTCATCAGTCCACCTTGCGGGGGATCTACCCACGCTGCGCCTTCCGGTTCGTGGTCGTCACTCGAGAACCTTTCCGCCCCAGCGGCCATCGGTTCTACGAGCAATGTGCCCCGCCTACTGTCACTTTAGTTTAGCTATTCGGAGGGCTATATCTGTTACTTTGGTTCTGCTGCGGATGGCCTCATTTCTGATGCGATTACGCAGAGAGACTCCAACCATAGCCCTCTCCATTGCCCTTTGGGTGACTTTGAGCTTTCTTATGAGGCCCATTGTAAGCGACCACGTTTCAGTACCATATGTCATCACTGGCAACACACACTGGTCAAAGACTTTCGTCTTGAGACACTGCGGAATATTGGACAAAAAGATGTGCCGTAGCTTCCCGAACGCTGCCCAACCGAGTCGGATTCGTCGATTGACCTCTTTCTCGAAGTTGGATCTACCTAATTGGACAGTATGTCCTAAGTATACTCGTATATAATCGTCCACAACTTCGAGTGTAAAGTCTCCGATTGTAACGGGAGTTGGTGCTACATGGGTATTTGACATGATCTTCGTCTTATCCATGTTCATCTTTAGACCAACTCGCTCGGAGGCTTTACTGAGGTCATCGAGCATCGTACTCAAATCCTCCATGGTCTCAGCCATGATTACTATATCGCCAGCAAACCGAAGGTGAGTGATGTACTCGCCGTTTATGTTGATGCCTAGCCTTCTCCAGTCCAGAGTCTTGAAAACATCCTCCACTGCAGCGGTAAACAGTTTAGGAGAAATAACATCTCCTTGCCTGACTCCCGGCTGCAACAGAATAGGCTTCGAGTTCTGGTCCTGGAGTCGGACTGACATAGTGGCATTCTCGTACAAACACTTCAGCACTTCGATATAGCGATAGTCCACTTGGCACCTCTGGAGAGATTGTAGTACAGCCCAGGTTTCGATCGAGTCGAAGGCTTTCTCGTAGTCCACGAACGTTAAGCAGAGGGGCAGGTTATACTCCTCAGTCTTCTGTATAACCTGACGGAGCGTATGGATGTGGTCTACGGTACTAAATCCTCTTCGGAAACCGGCTTGTTCGGGAGGCTGGAAGTCATCTAGCCTGCGTGTGAGACGGTTCGTAATGACTCTTGAAAACAGCTTATAGACATGGCTCAGAAGTGAAATGGGTCGGTAGTTCTTCAGTAACGCGTTATCACCCTTTTTGAAGAACAATACCACCACACCTCTGTTCCATAACTTAGGCTTTCTCCCTTCTAGTAAAAAGGAGTCAAACAACTTCTGAAGGGCCATAAGGACCGGTTTACCACCCGCCTTCAAAAGTTCGGCTGTAATTCCGTCTTCACCAGGTGCCTTATTGTTTTTGAGCTGTTTAAGAGCAATTCTAATCTCGTACAGGCTAATGTCCGGGATGTCTTCGGTATAATGTCGGGTCAGTCTAGCTCTAGGGTCTTCCGCCAGATCAACTTCAGGTCTGCTAGTTGATGTGTATAGCTGTCCATAAAAGTCCTCTATCTCCCCCAGAAGCTTGGGTCTGGATGAAACGATTCTACCATCCTTAGTTTTTAATTTGGCGAGCTGGCTCTGCCGAATAGACAAATCTCTCGCGAAAACTTTAGAGCCCTTGTTCTGCTCAATGGCCTCTTTAATACGATTTGTATTGAATTGGCGCAAATCACGGGTAAGGGACTTAGAGATCCGTTTATTGAGCTGCCGGTATAATGACGCATCTGCTGAGGATTGCAGAACCATTATCTTTTCCTCGATGAGTTTGATACCTACTTTTGACATTTTATGTAACAATTTCACGTAATCTAGTCTATATCATCAAGTCATATCTTCAATCTTTCTTTAGTATATCTTCAAAAATTTTGCTGCATTGCACTCAGCTCTAACATTGCTTTCTTTTTGACAAAATTGGCATTTAACGACTAAGCCTTAACCTTCCTCTCCAACAGTACTTCCATATGTTGCATGCACTGGATGTTCACAAATATTGCACCGGCCGATTTTGTCTTTCCACTGAACAGAGTTAGTGATTTGGTGAAATGACTGAATTTTTCTAGGGAAATGATGATATGGATTTTCTATTTTAACATCCTGCGTGATTTGATCATATCCCTTAAAGATTTGTTAAAATCTCTGATTTAATATCTGTTTCACTTTATCTAGTCAGAGATTTGATAAAATCGCTTAACTGTAAAGTAAAATATTGTATTCGGTACTTCCTTTCGTCATTTCACTAAACCAGTTCAGAGATTTAATCAAGTCACCATATACCATCTTCCAGTTGAGACTTTATCATTTCACTAAACTTGTTTAGCGAAATGATAAAACTAGTTGACTTTTTGAGTTCGTTTCATCAACTTACTTATGGAGTCTCCATTTTTAACATCCTGCGTGATTTGATCATATCCCTTAGAGATTTGTTCAAATCTCTGTTTTAATCATTTCCCTGCGACACACATATATATATATATATTATATTATATGAGTAATGTACTGTTATATCTCTAGCATGCGCGGAAATGTTATAGTGACGTTTTCAGCTCGGTAGCATCACGTTTTGGGTGCTTTAGTTACACTGGTAATGGTTTTCATACTACTTTTCAGGTCTAGCCTGAAAAATCGAAAACGAAAAACAAAATACGACGTATCTCACACGTGCTCATACTCAACGATTCTAAGTAAGACATTCTAATCCCATCAGGAAACCAATTGTAAGTTTCCTACACCGTATTCTATTAAGCTATAAACTAAAATGAGTAATAAATAAAAGAAATAGGACACTGAGATTTTTCAATGAGGTATATCTATTAACAGGAAGATTAATCTCTATATTAGACTTAAAGTTTTTGAGAATGAAGTCTTCCCTCTCAACCATTTTGGAAACTTCCTCTTCAATTGTGCGCACAGCGGCACAGCGCGTAGAGAAGTTATCCGAGCTATGCCAAGGTCACCCCGATTACTACGTCTCACGGGCCCTCTTAATCCAACTTGACGCTATATTCGGGCACGAGGGAAATAAATTTAGATTCCAACTAATTTACTTAGCGAACTTGCGTGTTGTGCAGGATGTTGAAAAGTGAAAATAGTAAGGATTATGAGCATTATGAATAAATAAAAATAAATAAATATAAGTATTATAGGACAATCTTACCCAAACCGAACTCGTCTCACAGTAAGCTCAATAAGGCTTGTGTTGGGGGTACTAGACGACGATATACAGGGTGCCTCATTCAAATCGGTCAGTATGGGAAAGTCTGAAACTATAAGACATACGAAGATCTGTTCTGAGGAACCATGTCATTGATTTTAATAACAAGAAAAACTGCATTCATACATTTTAAAAAACATCTGTACTCCGTTCGGGAATTGAACCCAGTTGTTTTGAAAAAAAAAACCTACACTATTTCTATTTAGATATCGATTGTGTAGGTCTTAAGCAGTAAATGTCTGTATGAAACATGATGTCTAAAATGAATAAAATGCATTGTTTCCACATACTTTAATTTATTTTAGTAGGTGCTCGAAGTGACCACCGCCTTTTTCAATACAATATTCAACACGTTTAGGTAACGATCTTACAATTGCATTTTGTATCTTCATATAATAAAATGCATTTTATTCATTTTAGACATCATGTTTCATACAGACATTTACTGCTTAAGACCTACACAATCGATATCTAAATAGAAATAGTGTAGGTTTTTTTTTTCATAACAACCGGGTTCGATTCCCGAACGGAGTACAGATGTTTTTTAAAATGTATGAATGCAGTTTTTCTTGTTATTAAAATCGATGACATGGTTCCTCAGAACAGATCTTCGTATGTCTTATAGTTTCAGACTTTCCCATACAGACCGATTTGAATGAGACACCCAGTATATAATAGATAGATGCACAAAGAAATGGCCTCACCAGGATTTGAAACCTCCTGCTTCGTAGGCATTGTCACTACCGACTAGGCTAGGAGGCCGTGAATATGTTTATAGTGTTTTTTTATTAAATGGATACCCATTTTATATTTCAAAAGTGCCTGGAAGACTCATAACATACGAGTAAATAATCCATTACCTGTTTATGCTGCTAAACTATACAATCGCCAGCTGCCCGCCGTTTATGATATGACATTAAATAATATGGCCTGTTCCCACTTAAGTCTAGCACCTAGTTGTTTACGCGTCGTGAAAACATCTACGTTTCCCAAGTTATTTTCTTTCCTATGTCAACAACTTATTCACCCGCCAAATTCTCACGCCAATGCTTGACTAGGTCAAACTTTATATCGACCCGAAAGAGCGTAAATATCTAAGACACGAATTCACTTACGCCTGTTTTCAGAACACGGAAGAGTTATTAAAGTGATAAATCTGAAAGGTCCCTTGTATTTGTGGAGTATTTGGAAATCTTGACCTACTTTTTAGTTTGGTCAATCCATGTGATTTATAAGTAATAGCCACAAGAGACCTCTTGTTGCATGAATCTTAAAGGATTAGGTAGAATCTTGAGTAATAATCTACGACATTTGTCTTACCGAGAGTCTAACATAAGTGGGAATGCCAGTGCTGAAATTCTACATATAAATAAGTTTCGAAACGTGGATACTTGTACAAATTCTTTAACTTTCCTCGACACATTTTTCGGATCTCTTGGTAAATAATATTATATAGATAGGAATTCAAGAGCGAATATTCACGTATAATAATAGGATATCATGATTTTATAACATAACTAAACGGCTACGGCGGCGATATGTCGCATACTGCCTACTGGACTTTCAATACCTCGATATTTGAGACGTTTTACTCCGCAAAGGGTTTAGAGAGGCAGGTAATTATTATAAAACATGTTCCATTATTAGCTAAATAATTCATCCTACGATTCTGCACTACAACTTTTTCAAAAAAATATATAAATAATAATGGACAAAATGGATAGTAGGTGACCAAGGGGAACCGGTCCTAAACGACGAACATAATACCAAAAGGCATTCTCTAACCGTCGGGCCAAACAGATATTAAAAGAAGGTGGTAGGTAAATTATTACAAAACTGGCATTTCATACCTAACATAGTCACCCAAAGGGCAATGGAGAGGGCTATGGTTGGAGTCCCTCTGCGTGATCGCATCAGAAATGAGGCCATCCGCAGCAGAACCAAATTAACCGATATAGCCCTCCGAATCTTTAAACTAAAGTGGCAGTGGGCGGGGCACATTGCTCGTAGAACCGATGGCCGTTGGGGCAGAAAGGTTCTCGAGTGGCGACCACGAACCGGAAGGCGCAGCGTGGGTAGACCCCCCGCAAGGTGGACTGATGCCCTGGTGAAGGTCGCGGGAGTCCGCTGGATGCGGGTAGCGCAGGACCGGTCATTGTGGCACTCTTTGGGGGAGGCCTATGTTCAGCAGTGGACGTCTTTCGGCTGATATAACGATGATGATGATGATGATGATAGTTGCTAATTCTAAGTACCTACCTATCTACCTATTTTGTGTCCCACTGCTAGGCAAAGGCCTCCTCTGTTTTGCGCCACCCGTCACGGCTAAGTGCACGCCCCCGCCAATCGCCACAAAATGAGTTCAGATCGTCTCGCCATCTTCGTTTTGGCCTATCTCTGCTTCGGCCTTCCAGTGGGGTCCAGTCGGTCGCCAATTTGGCCCATCGATCTGGATGCATTCGGCATACGTGTCGCGCCCAGTCCTACTTAAGCTTTGCGCCATTATCACCCACATCTGCGATACCAGTTTTGGAGCGCAGTTCGGTGTTCCATACCCTATCGGTTCTGCGGACTCCAAGTATACTGCGCTGCATTGATCGCTGGCAAATCTTGTATCGTGACTGAACCGAAGCCGGTTAGTGACTATGTTTGGGCACCGTAGGTTAGGATAGGTCAGATACACATGTCGACGAGTTTGCGCTTTGGTGCTAATGGATGGTTGCTCTTTATTAGCATCTTCAAATAATAAACAAATTAATATATTTATATTTCAAGTTACGGTAAGTATCAGTATTAATTAGTGTGATATTTACTGTTATAAAAAGGTAACGAAGAAGTTGTATCTTCCCTATTATGTTGTAGGTAGAAATAGCTAAGTGTTGAATTGATAACAACATAACAATTGATGATGTGAATAGACTCTCTGAAAGACAGCTATGTTGTAAATCAGACCAAATAAATCAACCTAATCTAATTTTATCCACTTCATCAAATAAACTTGGCAGTCTTTGTTTAATGAAGTACTTGACTGACAATAACTAATAACTGCCATAATTTATCATTAAGGGGTTCTAGAGCGATGACCATTCGTATTCATTTGAGGGGAAACATTTATTTGTATTTGCTTCACGGAGTAGAAACAAAAGGAAATCATATTTAAAAAATGGCGGAGACTTTAATCCACGAAACGTGGATTTTTTACGAAATATACAATACAAAATTATATATACGATACATGTGAGTAAATTAAGGAGTGGTCCGGAAAAAAAGTAGCCGTGCCTTTTTTGATTTATCTTTTTATTTTGTGCCGATTAAGAAGCAGTGTTTATATTTAAATAATCTCTAGATACAATCATACAAAACATAAATACAATCATACTTAAATAAAACAGCGTTTGGAAGTTTTCGCCTTTTGTATTCCATCATACACATAGTTTTTTGAACAGCGTCTTCTGACAGAATTTTTGAGGTGTTTCTCAAAAACATGTTTTTTCTTATAGTTTGATTTGATGAGCTATTTTATACCTTAATAAATTGTCTTTCTTCAATAGTAAACATTTTTATCTGGCTTCATTTTAAGGTAGTTACAGTAATTTGTAATTAAATGTATTTGCCTTTTTTCATAGAAAATTATCTCGCATAGAAAAATCTTTGTCAGAGGTTAGATTAGAGAGTCTTCCTGACTATCCTAGCTAAAATACAGTTAATTAATGTAGCTTCTTGGTAAGATGAAATTCTGAAAAGCATAAAACGGGTTGTGAAAATGGAAATACAATTGTGGCATTGTAGCGGATGTCGATTGAAGATTGTCAAATTATGTTGTTCAAAAGGTTACAAAGTATGTTGAATTAAAAACGCGAAAACTTAAATATGCTTACATATTCTATTATGATTGTAATTTTATTTATTAGTATTGTATCTACGGATTAATAAAATAAATGTACTGCTTCAAAATTAGCACTAAATTAAAAAATACACAAGATTGTACACTGCTACTTTATTTCAGGACCACTCCTTATATTATGGTATTTATGGTATAAGTAAAAAAAAAGTCTTATGGCCTGTTTCACAATCTCCAGTTAAAGCATATCTGTCAGATAAATGTTTGCTGTCCTTTTCTTTTTATGACTGGAGTAAAGGATAGCAATATTTTTAACTGGCAGATAAGTTTATCTGGAGGTTGTGAAACAGGCCCTTATAATCATACTTTATTTTCAAGTTTTATAGTTGACAAGTAGTTGATATACCTACCTAAAGTCAGTGTCAATAGAAAAGTAATATAATGTAAACGAACACATTTACCTTCATTGCCTCGTACATACGAGTAATCACGCACTTTTAAAGAATAGTCTTGGTTTAATTGTCAAATTTATACACAAACTTTGTTATTTACATACATTTTTGGTAAAAATATGCGTTAATTACTTATATTTTTTAATTTCAGTGAAAACGGATTCCTTTAATAATATTTTGTCATTAATATTCTAGAAATTCAGTCATATTTGTTTACTTACCTTATTTTACTTTTCTATTGACACTGACTTTAGCTTGGAATTTAATAATTGAAATAATTGCTTCTTTTCATTTGAAGCCAGTGTTTTCTAGAAATTGTCTACTTATAATGAAATATATTCTTTCAAATTAACCTTTTTAGGGTTCCGTAGCCAAATGGCAAAAAACGGAACCCTTATGGATTCATCATGTCTGTCTGTCTGTCCGTCCGTATGTCACAGCCATTTTACTCGGAAACTATACGACGTATCTGAATAAAATTTACACATAAGGTGTATTCTGTATGCCGCTACTTAGTTATGTATTTAAATTTGAAAAAAAAATATATTTTAAGGGGGGGAGCTCCATACATGTAACTAAATTTTAAAAAAAATTGTTTTTACCAAATATCAACATGTGACACATCAATCGAGAGGTCTTTCAAAATAATATTGAGGTTTCTTTGATCATTTTGTGATTAAGTGAATATTTTTTTAAATAATCGCTTCGAAAGTCAGAAAAATTGTGTCCCCCCCCCCCTGTAACTTTTGAACCGGAAGTCCAAACAATATGAAAAAATTTGAGGAGATGCGATGCGCCTTAATCATATACTTTCTACGAAAATTGTTTTGAACATTATCGGTTTAGCCATTTTTGAGTTATCTCCAAAAAACTTCTTCCATAGGCATCAGATACGACCTTTTGGTATTAGTTTGGTTCTTATTCCATTGAAGGTACGGAACCCTCCTATGCGTGGCCCGACACGCACTTGGCCGGTTTTATTATAAACTAAAGATAAGTTTAAACTGACTTAAGCGTACCAGAGTTTTGGTAAATGCCAACTCCAAAACAACCGACTTTTATGAAACAATGTTGCACAGGGGGAGAGAAATGGTATTCATCATAATATTACTTATCATTACCGCAAATTTTAAAACAAAGAAGAGACATCAATCACTGTCCCTCGAAAAGGAAACGTATGTAGATTTTGCCGCTTTCTAAATATTGGTTGTGCGGGAAATGGGCTGGCTGGCATTCATTTTAAATTTTTATTTTGGATTTGGTATTTCGCTTTTGAGTCTACTGTGCTCAGACTATTAACTAGAGCTAATTTATTTTGTGAATGCGGTTTGCTGATAAGAAAAGAAGCGGAAAAAAAATGTATCCTTTTTTACAGTTGTTTATGGGTATTTGTTGAAGTAGATGTCGAAGAAGTTGTTCATTGGGTGTTTGTAATTGAAATAATAAAATAAAATATACGAGTAGTAGTAGTAGTAGTAGCACTTTATTGTACAGAAAAATAGTATTTTATCTACACTCGCACTGTAAGTCCTCTAAAACGTGTTCAAAAACGGTAGGCAATGGCTAGCATTACCACAACCGATTTTACTATGATAAGCTTTTTATCTGTGGCAGTAACGTAATTTTAACTTTACATGCTCATATATTGATACGTTATGAGTTTAAAATTCCGAACATCGAATTTTATAACCAGTGATCGGAATAGGTAGTGCCATTTCGGGTGAATGACCTTAAACATTGTAAATAACATGGATAAGACTTGAGATTCTCCGACATATTTCTCACAGAAAATTTTCTTCAAAACGCAAAAGTTAAAAAATTATAAATACATCATTTATTTAAAATTACTTTTGTTTAACAGTTACAATTAACAATTATTATTATTATTATAGCCTTTTTATTCCTTAATAAACAAACAGTATTTTTACATATTAGTTCGTAATTACATAATTGTATAAAATTAAATTATTATTTCATTTCATGCATTATTTTTTATATACTTAATATATTTCTCGCAATTCACAATAATATAATCATAAAATAAAACACGAAACATCAACATCATTATTTTAAATGAACATAATTAAATTATTAATTTCTTTGAAATTATAGTAGTAAACCATATTTTTTATCAATATTTTCTACTGTCAATCTATTTCTTTTGACGTTCGATATTTAACTGAAACCACATTTTTCATACTTACGTTAGGCATACGGTTCTTTAAAACATTTTTTAAACCTAACACAAACTTTAAATTTTCATATCGAATCCCGGGGTTAAAAACTGTATCCATACTAAGCTTACGCACCGAAGTCCCGCGAAATGGCACTACCAATTCCGATCACTGTTTATAACATAATGTAAATCCTGTGCTCCTTCCTGGCCAACGGCACGCACCCGCCCGACCGCCGGCACAATCGAGTTGGCCATGGCGGTGCAATGGCGGTCATTCTATGGTTTCCGAACACTTAATTTAATATATATAATAAGAGTGTAGATAAAGCAGTGTATGCAACTGTACGTAATTAGGCCTTATTACGTAACAGTTACATAAACTACTATTATGCAACCGTTGTATAAGAGAGGGCAAGAAACACGAGTGGCGTGGGTATAATCTCCGGTTAAATAAGACGCACGAGTATTTTTTGACTTAGTTATGCAACTCTCTCTCTCTTCCAAACTATGTGTCCCACATGGTGGTGGGGTCAGCTAACTTACTTACTTATACAACGTTGACTTAGTTATACAATGTTGCATACAATACTTTTTCTACGACTACATACAAAATTTTACATAAAATATAAAATTTTAGAAACAATCAACAACACTGCTAACCTCTTTGGCTATTGCAGATATTTCATCAAAAATAATTTAAGTTTCATCCTTTGTAACAACGTATTTCAATTTAAAGTATACTAACACAAACACACGCAGTTATTATTAAATCAAAAAATCTTAATTTAGCTGAAATAAAAAGAAATATAACTAAAACTAAAATTTCAATGGGGTTAAAGCGCCCCTTGAATTCATAATTCAATTATCTGCTTCTCTTTTACTCAAATGAGTAGAGAAAGATAGAGATCTCTTTCTGAACAAGCGGGAGACGTAAAATCGGCAAAGTGTGTCTCTGGTTAACTTTGTGATATTTTTTTAAAGTTTATTTTCTAAAAACGCTGCGTTTATTTAGGTTGTTAGGTTGGTAGCAATTTATTTAGTTGTTAAGTGTTTATTTTTTATTTTTTGTATGATTATAGACTTGTATTCAGATCAATTACTATGTTCTTATGTATGTCATCATCTATACATATAATAAACGCGTAAGGAGAAAAAAAATGTACATTGAAGATATTTGAGAAAAATTAATTCGGGGGGTCTTAGAAACGTTGACTGAATACATTTCAGTGATTTTTGGAATTCTTGTCTGTCTGTCTGTGAATTTGTCCGCGCACTACACAAAAACTACTGAACAGAATTTCATGAAATTTTGTATAGTAACAGTTTATACCCCGGAACAACATTTAGGGTAGTATTTATTCCGCTGCTTTATTAAAAAAAATATTCATATGTATAGTTCTAAAAGTGATCACAGATGGCGCTGTATAAGTACCCAACAACCCATAATCTTGATATCTTCTATACTAGTACATTACTGCAGAGACCAGTAAGTAAGCTTTCCTGGCTGAGTATTTAGTAGCGTTACCCGGCTACAATACGAAGCCAGGTAAGCTTATTACGGTCGAAGCATGTATAGTGCTTTTCTCAAACATGTAAGGAAATAAAATTACTTGTTTAGTGCTTCAGTTACTGGCTGAGTGATTTAATGTTGTATGAAAATCCTTTACGTACGTCGCGCTGAACCTGCCTTGGAATAGAGTCCCTACTGGTCTCTAATTACTAACGTAACAGGAACATTTCCGAGCATGTTTGAGAAAATACAATAACCGCGTTAGGAGAAAAAAAATCACTTCGTTTTGAAAATATTAAGTATACGTATAAACAAATAAAATTGGTAGTTACTTGATCGATTCCGATTTACCGGAGAGCAAAAAATTTACCGATGCAACATGTTTTATCTTGCTTTAACATCCGAATACACATAAAAGGTAGTCATAAGTCTAACAAAGTAACTTTACCCTTTTTGTATGACGTTTGGCGTTTGGGATTTGTCTGGTCCTGTCATGTTGCTGCTGAAGTGATTCTTGCTACGACGTTCCGGGCCTGGGCCCTACGCGGTAATCGGCCTTCGACTTTCACAGACATTGCCGCTCACCCTCGGGCCCTTAGCCCTAGGGTTCGCTTTTAAGCTACTTAGCCCTTGAGTTTTGTTCGGTCTCTGTCTGGCTGCTGCTGCTGAAGCAATTTTCGCTGCGACGCTCCGGGCCTGGGTCCTACGCGATACGCGGCCTTTTACTCTCGCAGACATTGCCGCTCACCCTCGGGCCCTTAGCCTCTGCTCTCTTGCCTTCACTTTTGAGATATTTAGCCCTTGAGTTATCTGGTCCCTATCATGCTGCTGCTGAAACAGTTCTCACTGCGACTTTCCGAGCCCGAGGCCCTATACGGTACTCAGCCTTTGGTCTTCGCATACGCTGCCGCTCACCCTCGGGCTTTCGGCCCTCGGATTTGCTAAGACACTTGATCACCGAGTTTTGTCCAGTCCCTGTCATGCTGCTGCTGAAACAATTCTCGCAGCTACATTCCGAGCCTGGGCCCTACGCGGTACTCGGCCTTTGGCCTTTACAGACATTGCCGCTCGCCCTCGGGTCTTCGACTCTCAGTTTCTTTTTTAAGACACTTGACGGTTGAGTTTTGTCCCGTCCCTATCATGCTGCTGCTGAAACAGTTCTCGCAGCTACGTTCCGAGCCTGGGCCCTACGCGGTACTCGGCCTTGGGCCTTTACAGACAATGCTGCTCACCCTCGGGTTTTCGGCCTTCGGATTCGCTAAGACACTTGATCACTGAGTTTTGTCCAGTCCCTGTCATGCTGCTGCTGAAGACATTCTCGCAGCTACGTTCCGAGACTGGGCCCTACGCGGTACGGCCTTTGGCCTTCGCAAACATAGCCGCTCACGCTCGGGCCTTCGGCCCTCGGTTTCGCTTTTAAGACACTTGACCGTTGAGTTTATTCTGGTCCCTTTCATGCTGCTGCTGAACCAATCCCTGCTGCGACGTTCCGGGCCTGGGCCCTACGTGGTACTCGGCCTTTGGCTTACGAATAAATTGCCACTCACTCTCGGTTTTTCGGCCCTCAGTATATAAACCCATGTTGTACAAATAAGCTATTTGACTTTGATTTTGACTTTGACTGAGGTTGGCTAAGAAACTTTTACTTGTACTTTTATTTGTCATTTATATATTCACTAGCTGTACCCGTGGCTTCGCTCGCGTGCGTTTGGGAGGTTTGTCATTTTAATTTACTAAATCCAGGCCATTATTGTAAAACTTACGCTTTTTACGATGTCAATGTCCATCAAATTGGTAACTGAATCGAAATTGATTCGTTCAGCTGTGTTAAGATAACCAACTAAAAGGCGAGCGTCAAGACCTGCGAATGGTAATGGCCGAGTTCCTGCAGCAGAATATACTTCGAAAAGAGGGCCCAACGCCGTAGCGTGTGAGCGCAACGTCCAAGCGAAAAGTACTTCTCCTGCAGCAGGACAAATCTACTAAAGCCGACGGAAGTGAGAATTGTTTCAGCAGCAGCATAACAGGGTCCGGACAAAACTCAATGGTCAAGTTCCTTGATCCACTATGTCTGGGAAAGCTATAGGCTAAAAACTTCGTAGGACCCAGGCCCAGAGCGTCGCAGCGAAAATTGCTTCAGCAGCAGCAGCATGACAGAGACCGGACAAAACTCAGGGATCAAGTTTCTTAGCCAACCTTAGTCAAAGTCAAAATCAAAGTCAAATAGCTTATTTGTACAACATGGGTTTATAGACTGAGGGCTGAAAAACCGAGAGTGAGTGGCAATTTATTCGTAAGCCAAAGGCCGAGTACCACGTAGGGCCCAGGCCCGGAACGTCGCAGCAGGGATTGGTTCAGCAGCAGCATGAAAGGGACCAGAATAAACTCAACGGTCAAGTGTCTTAAAAGCGAAACCGAGGGCCGAAGGCCCGAGCGTGAGCGACTATGTTTGCGAAGGACAAAGGCCGTACCGCGTAGGGCCCAGTCTCGGAACGTAGCTGCGAGAATTTCTTCAGCAGCAGCATGACAGGGACTGGACAAAACTCAGTGATCAAGTGTCTTAGCGAATCCGAGGGCCGAAAACTCGAGGGTGAGCAGCATTATCTGTAAAGGCCCAAGGCCGAGTACCGCGTAGGGCCCAGGCTCGGAACGTAGCTGCGAGAACTGTTTCAGCAGCAGTATGATAGGGACCGGACAAAACTCAACGGTCAAGTGTCTTAAAAGCGAAACCGAGGACCAAAGTCCGAGTACCGCGTTAGGGCCCAGTCTCGGAACGTAGCTGCGAGAATTGCTTCAGGAGCAGCATGACAGGGACCGGAATAAACTCAACCGTCAAGTGTCTTAAAAAAGAAACTGAGAGTCGAAGACCCGAGGGCGAGCGGCAATGTCTGTAAAGGCCAAAGGCCGAGTACCGCGTAGGGCCCAGGCTCGGAATGTAGCTGCGAGAATCGTTTCAGCAGCAGCATGACAGGGACTGGACAAAACTCGGTGATCAAGTGTCTTAGCAAATCCGAGGGCCGAAAGCCCGAGGGTGAGCGGCAGCGTATGCGAAGACCAAAGGCTGAGTACCGTATAGGGCCTCGGGCTCGGAAAGTCGCAGTGAGAACTGTTTCAGCAGCAGCATGATAGGGACCAGATAACTCAAGGGCTAAATATCTCAAAAGTGAAGGCAAGAGAGCAGAGGCTAAGGGCCCGAGGGTGAGCGGCAATGTCTGCGAGAGTAAAAGGCCGCGTATCGCGTAGGACCCAGGCCCGGAGCGTCGCAGCGAAAATTGCTTCAGCAGCAGCAGCCAGACAGGGACCGAACAAAACTCAAGGGCTAAGTAGCTTAAAAGCGAACCCGAGGGCTAAGGCCCCGAGGGTGAGCGGCAATGTCTGTGAAAGTCAAAGGCCGATTACCGCGTAGGGCCCAGGCCCGGAACGTCGTAGCGAGAATCACTTCAGCAGCAACATGACAGGACCAGACAAATCCCAAACGCCAAACGTCATACAAAAAGGGTAAAGTTACTTTTTTAGATTTATGACTACCTTTTATGTGTATTCGGATGTTAAAGCGAGATAAAACATGTTGCATCGGTAAATTTTTTGCTCTCCGGTAAATCGGAATCGATCAAGTAACTACCAATTTTATTTGTTTATACGTATGCTTAAAATTTTCAAAACGAATTGATTTTTTTCTCCTAACGCGGTTATTGTATGTATAGAAGATATCAAGATTATGGGTTGTTCGGTACTTATACAGCGCCATCTGTGATCACTTTTAGAACTATATATATGAATATTTTTTTTAATAAAGCAGCGGAATAAATACTACCCTAAATGTTGCTCCGGGGTATAAACTGTTACTATACAAAATTTCATGAAATTCTGTTCAGTAGTTTTTGTGTAGTGCGCGGACAAATTCACTGACAGACAGACAAGAATTCCAAAAATCACTGAAATATATTCAGTCAACGTTTCTAAGACCCCCCGAATTAATTTTTCTTAAATATCTTCAATGTACATTTTTTTTCTCCTTACGCGTTTATTTTATGTATAGATAAACAACAACTGTACGCTTCCGGTTCTTTTAGGATCTGGCTCTTCTTTCTGATAAGGCTTCAAGATACGGCGCTTGGTTTCAACAAAGTATGAGCTTTATAACATTGCAAACAACGGCGCGAGCGGGGGTGGAGACAAGCCAATTAAGTTTTAATTCCTCGCAGACTATTGTTGTTTGACAAATATATAAGAACTAGAACTATAAAAAATCGTACATGAAGATGCAGACGGTTTAATATCAACCTTTTGTATTAAATTAATCCACTTTCATCCTAGGACATGTTTTCCGATTAAGCGATTAAGAGTAACTAATATGACCGCACATTTATTGCATGCGTTGCTGTAGTCCGAGTCTGACTGGTCCAGTAGTGACGTTATATTAAGGTATTGGCCGTTTCGATGGTTTAATATATTAATTTATTTTGCATAAGCCGTACTTGTTGTTGTTGAATGCGTTTGATTTTGATTTTTAATTTACCGTGTAAGGGCTTTGGTCTTTACTGTACCTGAGCTTATATGTGAGAATAATCGAAATTAAGTCACCTACCTTTCTGTATGCCCTGTTACGAGTAGATAGGCATAAAATGATTAAGTGTTATACAATAAATGCGTGATTAGTAGGGATCGGAAACTCGGGAGCTATTATAACTAAACTTCGGGCTCAGTACCTACGCCGCGTCGATGTTGATTAACTAGTATGGAGGCGGACTCAATTTAATTTTACTAATAAATTTCCCGGGATTTCCCGAAATACCGAAAATTAGAATAACAGCCATACAAATGTATTAAAGTATTTAAATAGACTATTTGAGTTGTTCCTACGATCAAAATATCTATAATTAATTAAGCCCTTAAACGGACTAACACGTGTCTTTTTGATACATTCTGTATGTCGTTAAAACGGCTTGTATGTTGACGAAATTCGCTAAAAAAGGCATAACCCAACGACAATTGATACGTATTAACCATTTTCTGATGTTGCATACAATCCCGGGATCCCGGGATTAAAATAATAAAAAATATTATTATTAAGAAGCCGACTCCATACTTACTTAGCTTTTCCGGAATTTTGCTAGTTGTAGGTATAATAGCTCCCGAGTTTCCGATCCCTGGTGATTAGCGAGGTGCAGTTGTTTTGACTTCTTACCTACGTCTCCTACGAAATCTTGAGGAGTTCTCGGCAGGAATGGTCAGGTATTTAAATTCATAAAACATGTAGCATTTAAAGTTAAATAACAGATATTCACAGGTCAGGGTAGAGATGAAATTAGAAAAGAAGTGCATCTCCTCATCACACGGCGATGAATTCATAACAAGGACAACAATTTTTAATAATAAAAACCGGCCATGTGCGTGTCGGAAAACGCATAATGCAGGGTTCCGTACCTACTATCGAAAATACTAATATCATAAGGTATAGTCAAGACAAAGTCGAAGTTGTTGCAAGAATATATAATAATATATCTTCTCAATTTTTTAAAAATATTTTTTGAATTTCCGGTTCAAAAGTTACAGGGGGCACAATTTTATAATTTTTTAAGCGATTATTTTCGGTAATATTCACTTAATCAAAAAATGTTGAAACAAACCTCAATATTATTTTTGAAGACCTGTCGATTGATGTTCAACGTGTTGATATTTGGTAAAAAAAAATTAAGAAAAAGTTACATGTATGGAGTGCCCCCTCTAATAATTTTCAGCAAAACTAAAAACTAAGGACGAAGTACACGAAATACACCTTATTTTAAAATTTAATTTAGATGCGTCTTATACTTTCCAAGTAAAATGGCATGGCAATGGCAAAAGTAAATGCCATTTTGGCTAAGAGACCCTAAAAACAGAATTCGGTTCATACAGCTTTAGTCAACGATTTTAATATAGCACGCTTCATGCGTACTTTGCCTGTAAACTGTTAAATATCGTTTCAACTGAGATTCAACGGAATTTACGCTATCAGAGCTTTGGTATAGGGCCGTATTTTCTTAGAGAATTTACTTTTTTGGAGAACAAAAGACAAAGTTAATTTCCTCTCTTGTAAACGAACCAAGCTTAATGAAAGGTGAACATTTTTGTTTTCAATTTCTTTTCTCGCAATTAACAATAGTGCTAATGGTTTTCGCGTGTTTTACGAAGGTTGAAATTTTAAATTTATTCTTTCTACTTGAGAGTTTCATATTAAGCAATCAAATATACTTCGTTTTAATTAATGTGCAGTTCTGAACATTTTGTAGCATGGTTTCAAAATATAAATATAAATTGTCACGAGTTTGTTGATAAATATATTATTATTAATAGCCTATAGTGTGTCCCACTACTGGGCAAAGGACTCCCCCCTCGATTTCCATCCGTCTCCATCCCGTGCAATTTCAGGCCAGTCGTTATCAAATGGATCCAGGTCATCTCGCCATCTCCGCCTGAAAATAGTAAAAATAGGTATTACATATTTTACAGTAATTATTTGTAATTAAACGAACTTACCTTAAGTGAAGTTCCATTACAATTATACGAGCTTTGTGATTCCGAATATTACAATAACTTGTAGTAGCTCGTCGCTTACACCCTTTTTGTCACGATATGTTTAGAGCTGAAAAGACTCCTAAAAAAATAACACTTAGAAATACAACTCCAATACGTCAAGTGACACACGTCACTGTCAACTCCTACGCGCCAAACTCTCATTTAGTTCAGAGCACCGCTGAGATGAATAAAGAAATGTTTACCTCTCAATAGTCACTTCATTATTTTACAACATAGTACTGTAGTCTCACTAGTATGGTACAGTACACTTATACTGGGTTCAGCTTATTGTAATCTTTAAGCACGGGTGGGAGGGTTACTAATATTCGGAATCACAAAGCTCGTATAATTGTAATGGAACTTCACTTAAGGTAAGTTCGTTTAATTACTAATTATACTTCGCTTTGTGATTCCTTCATATTATAATAACTTGTAGATGTTCAGAGACTAGTAAAATAATCAGACCTAGATCCGCATATAAAACAGTATAGTTAACTAGAGAACATCAGAGAGAGAGATCTATCTGGTCCAAGGTATGAAACAATGCCAGGTTGAGTTTTTTATTTATGGTCAATCAACGTAAGTTAGCTTTGTAGCATTAAAGTGAATTATGATAATTATTTACATATGGATAAACACTACACAACCGTGATAGCGACTGGGTTAAATTATATAATTATATGTTTGGTTTCAAAACAAATTAAATTAACATAATAATCTGTGGATCTTGACCTGATTGTGGACTGGCGTTTATAAATATTATTTATGTATATTTAATCACAAAAGAAAATATGATTTGTAATATTTAAACAACGAAAATATCTAGACACACGGCAGTGTGTCCGCCAAGTTCGAGCAAAAAAAAGCGACACACCGGCCGTGGGTTATATTACACGAACCATTTCGGGCCAATTTCGACCACCCTATAACTCAAAACATATTTTATCTACGCATATGAAATTTCGAGTGTCTGTTGACATCCCCTTAATTGTCAAGAATACAAAATTTCATTATTCTACCTATAGCAGTTCTTGAGATATTGACGTCAGAAAATCGCTATTTTTACTATACACTCACTCACTGACTCACTCACTGATTCACTGACTCATCAAAAACCTAGACCACTTCCAATGGTCGTACTGACTTGAAATTTGGCGTGGAGATAGGTCTTAAGGTCAAAGTAAAGGGAAAAATCTGAAAACGGCCAAGTGTGAGTCAGTTTTAAAAATAGCGAAGGTGTAACTTTGTTCTACTATGAAGTCATAATGAACTAAATGGGTATATCTTCCAATGGTCGTACCGAACTGAAATTTGGCTCGAAGGTTTGTCTTTAGGTCGAAATAAAGTAAAAATCTGAAAACGGCCAAGTGTGAGTCAGTTTCGAAAACAACGAATTTGTAATTTTGTTCTACTATAAGTAGGTATGGAGTGGAAATGAGATAAGACTTATTTAAATTTAGATACATACCAATTTAAGACAATACATGTTTGTCTTAAAGACAAGAACAATACAATTGTTCACCACTCTGTGTGTGTCTGTTGCGGGAACCGAACCCACGATTTACGAAGTGCAAAGCAGGTCACTAGGTACCAGTGTTGGCCGATAATTTCAATTAGAATTGAAAATTGATCAATAAGATTGAAGATTAATTTCGTAACTAATCAATTACACTAACATCAATTTTTACTAACGTTAGTTCGCATTGATTTTGTGACGTCGTCAATTACACTAACCGTCAATTAGAATTAACCTATTAGTTACACTAACGTCTCGAAAATTTAATAAGAATTACAGTTAATTAGATTAACGTTAGTGTAACTAAATTAATCCTGTCTTACACTAATAATTAATTTTAAAACTGCATCTCGGGTTCGGAAGTCGGGACCAATATCACAAGATGGAGCTCATGCTGGACCCTAGGGCTACCTACTGGATCTCTGGTTTGGCGCGTCATAGACTCATGCTGTTTGGGCTCATTCGACTTGTACTGATGAGCAGATGGTACCGGTATCAAAATCTGGAGCTCATGCTGGACCCTGGGGATCCCTACTGGATCTCGGGTTTGGCGCATCATAGACTCATGCTGTTTGGGCTCATTCGACTTGTACTGATGAGCAGATGGTACCGGTATCAAAATCTGGAGCTCATGCTGGACCCTGGGGATCCCTACTGGATCTCGGGTTTGGCGCATCATAGACTCTTGCTGTTTGGGCTCATTCGACTTGTACAGATGAGCAGATGGTACCGGTATCAAAATCTGGAGCTCATGCTGGACCCTGGGGATCCCTACTGGATCTCGGGTTTGGCGCATCATAGACTCATACTGTTTGGGCTCATTCGACCTGTACTGATGAGCAGATGGTACCGGTATCAAAATCTGGAGCTTCTTTTTACTTTTACTTTCTTTGTGTGAAAGTCAAAGTCAAAGTCAAATTCAAAGTGAAAGTGAAAGTGAAAGTGAAAATCAAAGTCAAAGTGAAAGTGAAAGTCAAAGTGAAAGTCAAAGTCAAAGTGAAAGTTAAAGTCAAAGTGAAAGTCAAAGTGAAAGTCAAAGTAAAAGTCAAAGTCAAAGTCAAAGTGAAAGTGAAAGTCAAAGTGAAAGTGAAAGTGAAAGTCAAAGTGAAAGTCAAAGTGAAAGTCAAAGTGAAAGTCAAAGTGAAAGTGAAAGTCAAAGTCAAAGTGAAAGTCAAAGTGAAAGTGAAAGTGAAAGTCAAAGTCAAAGTGAAAGTCAAAGTGAATGTCAAAGTGAAATTGAAAGTCAAAGTGGAAGTGAAAGTCAAATTGAAAGTGAAAGTCAAAGTGAAAGTCAAAGTAAAAGTCAAAGTGAAAGTGAAAGTGAAAGTAAAAGTGAAAGTTAAAGAAAGTGAAAGTAAAAGTGAAAGTGAAAGTCAAGGTCAAGGTCAAGGTCAAGGTAAAAGTAAAAGTAATCAAAACCTCGTAGCTTAACCTAAATTCGCGTTTAGTTAGGTAAATTATTAATGTCAATTACCAATTCAATCTACACTAAAAATTAAATTAATGTTTAAATTTTTGAGAAAGACTAAAAATTAAATATCTTCAATTATTAGTTATTCGCAAAGGATTAACACGTTAGTTACAATTAATTTCAATTCTAATTGAAATCTATTTGCACTAAACTATTAGTGTTCAATTTTAACTAACGTGTTTCAATCTTCAATTTTTAATTTTCAATCACACTAACGTTCGGCCAACACTGCTAGGTACACTAGGTGCGCTAAATCAGTCAAACAAAAATGAAAAGACTATTTTTTCTCGCATAGTCTAAATAATTTCTAATTTTACAACTATTAAAATCGCAGATTCAAGAACATGGAAATCATATATACGCTAAGATGGAATTATATATACTACTGCCCATCTCACCCTCCGATACGCCACGGGATGAGATGGGATGGTGCACTTCTAGGGCTACATAATAGGCCACCAATTATAATACCTACTGGTAGGTAGGTATTACCAAGTTATTAATTATCTATGTAGGTAGCGTACTTACAATCAGTATAAAGTACGTTATTGATGTATGTAATTATATGTAAGTAGGTACATTTTATAGGTGTAGGGAGCCAGTTTATTTATAAAAATCACCTATAAATAAATAGTAAAATAGGATTTATCATAGATTATAGGTACTCGCGATGCCCGATCGATCCCGAAATCCCGATATATGTATGTATAGTTATACTAGATAAAAATTCCGTTCCCCGCCTCGCGCACCCTCCGTCGCTGCCTACACTCGTCCGCCGCGCTCGCGCCGTCCGTGATAAAAAAATAATAAAGAACCTACACCTAACAAAAATAAATGATATCCCATCAAAAACATAAATGTGAAAGGCTGCCCAGTTCGATACTATGGGAATGCTTCGCCTATAAAAGAAGTGAGATCTGAATAAGTACCAAGTTCCATAAAAATACCTCAAATCATAAATAGTTATAGGAATGCACACTTGATTTCCAGCAGTTTTTAAGGTACATTTTGAATATGTATCACGTTACATAGAAATACCTAAAATTATAATAGTCAGAGAAACGCACACCGGTTTTTTTAGCAGTTTCCTGATAACTTTTATTATTTTCAGTACTTTTTAATGATGTAACTTGGCAAGTTTTAATAGAAAATTATATACTTGACACATTGCAGTCCAAAGGTGTCGATTCATTGCATTGAAAAGGTGTGTGGTGTGTGAAAACTTGCCAAGTAACATCATTAAAAAGTACTGAAAATAATAAATGTTATCAGGAAACTGCTAAAAAAACCGGTGTGCGTTTCTCTGACTATTATAATTTTAGGTATTTCTATGTAACGTGATACTTATTCAAAATGTACCTTAAAAACTGCTGGAAATCAAGTGTGCATTCCTATAACTATTTATGATTTGAGGTATTTTTATGGAACTTGGTACTTATTCAGATCTCACTTCTTTTATAGGCGAAGCATTCCCATAGTATCGAACTTGGCAGCCTTTCACATTTATGTTTTTGATGGGATCATATATTATTAGTATCATGACATGACTTTTACATCTGATGAAAGTATACTTGCTCGGCACATGGTATCACTACAGAACCAAACAACCCAATACCTGTGACTGTGAAGATTTAATAATTAAAATATATAATATTTTTAATAATATCGTATTTTAATACTTAAGAATGATCTGTAGAATTCTAAGTAATGAAACATGAAAAAACCAAGTAGTTTCATTACGTTTTGAGGAATTCTTTTTGAAGAGGACCACACCTGTTAAGTCAATTTAGAGAAAATCCCCTAAATAATTAAATACTCATATCTGTTTATGTGTCATGAAAGTATTGACAGAATATAATCATTATTATGGACCAAATCTTAATAGGACACAATCTTATACGAGTAGATTGACAAATGATAAATACAATTTTATTTTTGTGACTGTTACTATTATTATATTATGTTATGAAAACATAGTCAACATAGGTATAAATAGGCATGCCTTTATACAATGCAGCCCAATGTAACAACCCAATGCGGAATGACCGCCAAGGGTTCAAAGCACTGCCTTGATAAGTATACTACCAATATATCAGTGCCTCCAGTGAATAACGGCATAATTCAAAATGGGCACTTTTCAGGAGAGACAAAAAACAATACTTCGTTGTCTTGGCGACGCTAGCGTTTATAAATTGAGCTTCAAATGCATTTTTTTACAAGTAATGGAGTTTAGCTTTGTATTGAATAACAAATAATTAATATTTGTAACATGTTAATATGTTTTTTCTCTTTTTCCTCTAATTATGCCCTTATTCACGAATTCTTAAAGACATATATCAACTTCATCTTATAGATTTATTAAGTTTTTAGCACTAAAACGACTTATGCCCTTAAGTACAACGTGCATAAACGAAGAATACGAGTTGTGCCATTATTATATTTTATATTTTAGGAATGACATGACTTATGAAGCATTTAATGTTCTGAATAAAGAGTTATTTCAGGAAAATATAATAAAACAACTCTTAAACTCTTTAATGAAATCAACTTATAATCAACTGGCAATGGAATCAGCCTCTCTTTATTACGCAAATAATTTTATAGCAATGACGCAAAACGAGATGTTCCTTTATGAACACGATTGAATAATGGTATAAATCCGTTCATATTAATAAAACACCGGTTCACAATATTCATTAAAATTACACAATTCATTGCATAACTCTGCTACCAGACCAGATATATTTTGGCTACCACTATAGGTACCTATATGCTGACATAGTATTATTTCGGGTAGTGCTTGAAGCATTTGCTTTAACGTGCTTATATAAATTATTGAATCAATAAAAGCATAAAATACAGCATTATTATATCATTAAAAAAACGTTTCTATGGCACGTCAGCTAGGAGGCTCAGGGAATCCCAACTGTTTAGAGTCCTTTCGTTTACTTCCATATATCTTTTGATACCAAATGGTGACAATGAGCTAAGTATGTCAAGTACCATCTTTCTTGAAACATCATGATCATGACAATAGATGTAAAAAATAGGTAAGATAAAGTAGGCATGTACACAAAAATTGTAATAGGTGGCATAGCCTTCAAGTAAAATATTAATGATTTGTTAACTGCATTATGTTATATTAAAGATAATAAAATCAATAAGATGAGCAGGGAACTTATTGAGCAAAATTTTTGCCGTATAATTATTAAAGGTTATAACTAGGTTTATAGACAATTAGACACCAAGTGCATCAATTTTGTGATAACCTTACTCATATAAGAGTGTGTGTTGAGTACAGACAGAGTATATCAGGATCGAGCATTAATTTACGCTAGGTATGTACAAGAAACATATTTTTCCCACAACGGTATGCACTGCTTTTTACATTTCACATAAGCATTAACATTCTACATATACTTAAACCTTTAAAAGCGGGCCTAGTCCGCCTAGTGGTGAATGTGCCACAACTGCCACAAGTGCATAGGCATATTAAACAAAACAAAAAATATGTCATTGTAGTCGGGTGGGGCCTGTAACTAAAGCAAAAAATTAAAACGTAGATTCTAGTCCTCAAACTAGACAACTTTTGTGTAGCAACTTTTTAAAATCATAAAGTTTTTAGATTGTTATTTTTTCAAACAAAGTAAATAGTATTTTCAATGTACTTAAAACTCCGTCTAATTGACATCGCCTGTCAGTCTAGTCACTCTACAGACATAATCAATTTCATAGTACATTGCGTGTTCGAATTAACTTTAAAATGTAATAAAATTCAAACCGCAAGTTTTTTTTCAAAGTAGTCAAACAAACGTTGCGTAGTTTGAGGAGAAGAATGTACATTTTAATTTTTTGCTTTAGTTACAGGCCCCACCGTGTATAATGTTTTAAATTAAGCATGGCAATAATTTATTTTTCCCCCTTAGCTGATATGGAGTTCTGTTACATATCAAAATTTTTGCATACAATACCAAGTAGTTCAAGGGTAACAAAAAAACCGGCCAAGTGCGTGTCGGGCCACGCATAGGAGGGTTCCGTACCTTCAATGGAATAAGAACCAAACTAATACCAAAAGGTCGTATCTGATGCCTATGGAAGAAGTTTTTTGGAGATAACTCAAAAATGGCTGAACCGATAATATTCAAAACAATTTTCGTTGAAAGTATATGATAAGGCGCATCTCTTCAAATTTTTTCATATTTTTTGAACTTACGGTTCAAAAGTTACGGGGGGGGGGGGGGGGGCTACACAACTTTTCTAACTTTCGAAGCGATTATTTCAGAAAATATTCACTTAATCACAAAATAGTCAAACAAACCTCAATGTTATTTTGAAAGACCTTATCGATTGATGTGTCACATGTTGATATTTGGTTAATTTTTTATTTTATTTAGTTACCTGTATTTTTGTAATTTAGTACCCCCCTAAAAATATTTTTTTTTCAAATTTAACTACATAACTAAGTAGCTGCATACAAAATACACCTTATGTGTAAATTTTATTCAGATACGTCGTATAGTTTCCGAGTAAAATGCCTGTGACATACGGACGGACAGACAGACAGACAGACAGACAGATAGACAGACATGACGAATCCATAAGGGTTCCGTTTTTTGCCATTTGGCTACGGAACCCTAAAAACCATAAGCAGATTTAACAGAGAGTAACCATATGGTTACCTAATGAGCATAGAGGGATTAAGTAACAGCTGCTTTTATCAAGCAGTTGTTATGGCTTGTGCCAATAGGCAATTGTTTGTCTTTATAAGACAAAAAATCGTTTTAAATAACTTTATGAATTGACAAATTTGATCCAATGTAAAATTATATTAAGTAGCTATGACCCACAATTACAGTGGTGGGCTCCATTACATATCAGCATGGTAAGGGAACCAAATAGTTATGCAATATACTTGCTAATATATGCAGCGCACAATACTTTTATATTAGATCCATTTAATTTAAGTATTGTTGTAGATTTTCTTAACACTGGTAGTTGTGTCTATATCGAGTCCGACACACCAAACATTAATCAGGCTTTCTGCTGTTGTTGATAGGTACTGAAAATGATACAATTGTAATAACATAATATTAGAGTAGTAGATAATAAATGCATCATGTTCTGTTTATTTTAACACAATTGCTGGATGTTGCTTTGAGTACTATCCTAATACGTGAACCAAGTTCTAACGTAACTCTAACAGTGATGCATTTTTCTCTGCTTAATTAGGCTAAAAAATAATAATAGCCAGCAGTGCAACAATTGGTAAAATTTAACAACAGCTGGAATAAAACCGAATGAATGTAATAATTATAAGCCTGGATTTTAATTATGCCTGGAAATTAAGTAGTAGCAAAAAACTCAAGTTTTTAGCATCATATAGAGCCAAAAATAGAGAACACATGGACGCACGCATACAGTCAAATTATTACATCAGTAGAGCCTAGGAAAGCAGAACCACGCATGTTCCACTGCAATGCTATCATTGTTAATTTTTTGCTTTGAGTAGGTAGAGCCTAGAATAGCAATACCACAGAAGCATACAGTCTGACTCATAATCCTGGGCATAAATATCGTCATTGTTAATTGTTTGCTTCGAGTGAGCCTAGAATAGCAATACCACAGAAGCATATAGTCTGACTCATAATCCAGGGCAGCAATGTCTTCACTGTTAAATTTTTGCTTCGAGTAGAGCCTAGGATAGCAATACCACAGAAGCATACAGTCCGACTCATAATCCAGGGCAGCAATGTCCTCACTGTTAAATTTTTGCTTCGAGTAGAGCCTAGGATAGCAATACCACAGAAGCATACAGTCCGACTCATAATCCAGAGCAGCAATGTCCTCACTGTTAAATTTTTGCTTCGAGTAGAGCCTAGGATAGCAATACCACAGAAGCATGCAGTCTGACTCTGGATTATGAGTCAGACTGTATGCTTCTGTGGTATTGCGGTTGCTGTTTGCTTGTGGTGCCCTGGGGCAGCAATGTCCTCACTGTTAAATTTTTGCTTCGAGTAGAGCCTAGGATAGCAATACCACAGAAGCATACAGTCTGACTCATAATCCAGGGCAGCAATGTGCTCACTGTTAAATTTTTGCTTCGAATAGAGCCTAGGATAGCAATACCACAGAAGCATACAGTCTGACTCATAATCCGGGGCAGCAATCCAGGGCAGCAATGTGCTCACTGTTAAATTTTTGCTTCGAATAGAGCCTAGGATAGCAATACCACAGAAGCATACAGTCTGACTCATAATCCGGGGCAGCAATGTCCTCACTGTTAAATTTTTGCTTCGAGTAGAGTGTAGAATAGCAATACCACAGAAGCATAAAAATAGACAGACTGGTTCATAAGCACGGGCATAGCACTTACTGCCTTTATTTTAATTTTTTGACTGGTTTATAAACACAGAGATAGACAATAATGCCATCATTGTAGATTTGTTTCATGGGATAGGCTTAGCATAAATAACAGTGCCATAAACTTTGTTGTTATGTTGTGCTTAATACAGCAGGATGCAAAAAATTTTGCTAAGTGGTTTGGTTAATATTGTGAGTACCGCCTTGTTCAAATAAATAGCCAGCGAGACCACAGCTGTCATAGGTTACATCAAGCATTGCTTTGATCAGTATACCGTGGATGTAAAACTGAATTATGAATCATCAGCCCAGTAGGGTCTTGATATGCATCATGACGGTTCATGCTATAATGATTCCATGCATCTTCATCACAATGATAATTATATCTGTATTTCGTATCCCAAGTATGTAAATTTTGTCAATGGAAATCTCAAGACGCTTTTTCTTAAATATGTACATATTTCTTGTATTTTCATCAAGTGAGGCTGAATGATTTACGTCATTTTATTAAATAAATTTCTAATTTGGGTGCTCAGTTACATCATAGTATGTCATTGTACATTATGTATATGTGTTAAAAAAAAAAAATAAGGTAATTTTGTAATACTTGTTCATGAATATAACATATTCTTACTGATTTATTGGACATTGATTTGGTTATTATTATCATTTAAAGTTCCATTTCTATCACTTTAGTACAACATGGGACTTCTTATGCGTATTCTACATACATGCCATTATTATTTTATTTTGCATTACTTACAAGAGACTGATCTAGGATTATTTAAGGGTTTATTACTCGTTGAGCCTTTTAATGTTTTATTTGTACTTTTATATTATGTGACGGATATATGTACTACACTAAGATGTTGATGTTAACTCTCATAGAAAGTCACTTTCGTTTACGGTTCAACATAACCTTAAAGTATAATCGACAAGAGAAGGTTACCTCTTTGACGTAATTTGTTTTACATAGTCCACCGTCTTGACATCATTCAAACCTTTAATAGTACATTCACAGTCGAAATTGCAGCTACTTTTGCTTATTTCGGCGTTTTCTTTCGTCGGCGTCGGCGTCCTTTGTCGGCATCTCCAATTTTTGTGTAATGCATTTTTCTTGCAATAAGTTAATTAGGAACCTGAAAAACACTTTCCACCACTTCATAGGCTATATTTAAGCAGCAATGCATTTTGATTTTCAACTTTCAATCGGAAATTCATTTAAAATATGAATAAAAGGAAGAACTATAGCGCGTGACGTTAGGGCGATAGCACGAAGATGAGAGTTTGGCGCGTAGGAGTTGACAGTGACGTGTGTCACTTGACGTATTGGAGTTGTATTTCTAAGTGTTATTTTTTTTAGGAGTCTTTTCAACTCTAAACATATCGTGACAAAAAGGGCGTAAGCGACGAGCTACTACAAGTTATTATAATATGAAGGAATCACAAAGCGAAGTGTAATAACATATATGAAGTAATCGCCTCCTAAATAGAGATAATGTCATTTATTTTTAGTTCCCGCGACAAATACCGCCAAAACCATTCAGAATAGAACAAAAATAAATAGGAACAGATCAGATAGATGGAACCGAACCGTATGCAAATTACCTTTTACCCATCTAATATTGTTTACACACGCTTACAGATTTCGTCAGCTATCCTTTTTACACGCCTAGAAGTAAGAAAGAAATAGCCTTAAAGTCTACTTAGGTTTTCACCGAAAGTTGTAAGTACGATAAGGTTACGTTCAAATAAATAAAGATTCTCTGGATCAATATGCCTGTAACTTACGACCCGTTTGGGGCATAGAAATTTGGACTAAACGGATATAAGTTTCAGTAACCTGTTCGAAATATATTCGTATGCATTTATGAGATGCGTTCTGTGTAGACAAAGAGAAATTCGCTGAAAATGTGTATTTATGGCGAAGCCCGATCTCAAAGGAATTTTGGCTTGTTAAGCGATTGCAGATAATAGAATACATGTAATGTTGTTTATAGTATTGCATATTTATGTACGTATTGTAGTAATTATTAGGTATGTTAATGTAATTTGTTTTTATCTCATCGCTGCTTTTATAATCCTGCACCATCATTAGTTTCTGTTTGGCCCAATTGTTGACTAGTAGAGAATGCCTTAAAGCATCCATTTGTACTTTCTTATATTGTACAATTAAGGTGAAATAAAAAAATAACATTATGTGTGGATTTCATCTTTAATGAAAGAATGAAGTAAGTACTATGATATCTGTTTAATAATGACCAGACTCCGTAATTCTGGGCTTCAAGACTATGGGGCCTTAAGGCTTAGGAGTTTATCATATCTAGGTACATTAAGCGATATAATGATACCGCTGATGGATCACCGCCCAGAAAGCATATCAGAATTTCTAAAAAATTGCAAACAAGCCTGTCCAGGAATGGTAGGCTCAAGAAGGATAAGTTCTGCTATGCTTGCTGAGCCGTGATAATGCAAGATTTTCAATTTACGTGAATAATCGAGAATTCCGTTCGATTTCTTAGAATGAATTTATTTCGTGAAAGGATTAAAGCTCGTAAGGGTTCTGCGAACTAGTTGTATTAATACTATTGAAGAGGATGAACTCTGGGTATATCAGTTTCGCAATATCGCAATTTGTGGAATATGATAATTTCTCCCAATTGATAATTGCTAATTTATCGATCCACAGATTGTGCTACTTGTATCAAAGCTATGCCTGTTGTTAAGTGTTTCACAATAAATACTTATACAACAAATATAATTTATAAGCGTCAACACTTGTGACTTTAGTTACATACTTTGTTATTTTTCATATTATTTAATAATATTCCGCTTAGAATTAAATTAAATTACACTAAAAGCTTTTTCTAAGATTTGCTAACAGTAGTGCAGCAATAGGTACTATAATAATACGATCACATACATGATATGAAAGCACAAGATAGCGTGGCCATACTGTTTTATTGGGAATTGTGATTAATTCCGAAGGCGTAAAAAAATTACGAGGAATTTTTGAAAGCTTCCTACGCAACCCAAAACTAAAGCATCAAAAGCAATTCCTCAGAATTTGAAGCATCTACTAGCACCTTAGCGATTTTCCTCAACTTGGGAGGGAATTCCTCGACATTTCCCTTTAAAATTACTATCGGAATTTGTTTGAATGCCTCCATTTTGTTTTATTCTATCGGGATTGCATTTAGATCTGAGAGACAGGATTTTTTAACATAAAAATGCTATCTTTATGCTCCTTCGCAAACCTCAATATGCATTACTGATGAAGCTGAGATCTATTTCTGCAGAAAAGAAACTTATGTCTGTTTCCTTATTACGAGTAGTAGCTAATCCTGGCGAGATATCCTATATTATTTAAACATAATAAGTATATCAAACCGCGATTAGAATAGGATTAGGTAGGACACATGTCGTTTTAGAATATGTAATGACATGAAATGGCATTGTCAATTGTAGAGTGTGCACATATATGCAAAATAAATGTTTGGAAAAGAGAAATATGAATCGAGAAAAAATATGACAAAAAACTATTTTTATTGATTAAATAGAGTATCAGTGGTAATACAATGTAGTTAATTATTGTCTTAGAATAAAATAAGTAACGCTTTATATACCAATATTGTTGTTATGAGTAAGATGTATCTTTGAGTATCGGCACTTAAAAATATAAGGTATGTTAAGAAAATGTAAAAGTATTTAATGAGATTTATAAATTGCTGTTGCTCTAACAGTACTTTCAAATCCCATTCTCATTTCGGTCAAGTCATAATGCGAGTAATATTAAATAAATAGGTAACACTCATGTTGATATGTTGAGATAACTACAATTTAAATCCGTCGTAGGACTCGTAGGTATAGTTTTAAATCTCATTACTATACAAGATTGAAATCAACCGAAAACTTGTACCAAGCCGTCTCACAAATTCTGCTGGAAACATATCGTGTTACAGCGGCACCGACGGACTCGCTTCATTAGTGCCAATTTATCACTCGCCCTTCATTCGACCTTCGACAACGGGTCGCTTTCTACGTTTAGCCACAGAATAACTAATAGTACTACCGTGTTTAGCATCGATATTATAAAGTACCTTTATTAGTAATGCAGTCAATCTCGGAAAAATTAAAGACTAATTGGTTGACGTAATTTTTGAAGTGCAAAGTGTTTCAGAAGTCGATAACTTGATAAGAATTGAAGGTAAAATTGACTTTTAGGTAAATATATTTCGTGAAAAAGTGTGGAGCATTACTTATAGCTTTGACACACACCGCCAGCAAAGTAACATCTAACATAATAGCTCCATCACTTGTGTGTAAACAGTGTAGTAAATGGGATACATCACCGGGCGTACTCGTATAATGGACGCAATAATCGGTGTGTTACGCCAATGTAACTTTTAACGCTGTTCGACGTGATTAAAAGCGTCAGACACTATAATTATATTATAACGCTATTATGTCAATTACTGCAATCATGGTATCCGTACTAACATTAGTATCAAGGAAGTTATGGACCAAGAGCTGCCGACGTTAGATCTGACACAATAATGAGAGCAATGAAACCTGCTTAGTTAGATTGCTTAACCATCCTTATTGCTAGATCTGGGCATCTGGCAGCTTTTAATGGGTGAAGGTCAGAATGACAGACAAACAATTTTTTTCAGTTGGAAAAAGTAATAACAAAATAGGTCAAAACTGCTGAAGTTTCGGGGTGAAAACTACAATAAACTGCATTTGGGAAAATTAATTAGTGTGCGTCTTGGAATTTAATTTTACAATAATCCATCTGTCAGATTATGCGACTTTGGTATTAAGAAAAGGTAATAGAGTAGATATTTGCTGAGAGGGTCGAATGGATTTATCCGAGTTTGAACTTAAGCGAAACAATTTCATATTGTATACTTCAAATAGCACTTGGCACAATTGCGTTTTTCGTTGTACTTTTAATCGTGTATGTGTAGCGCTCACTGACGTCCTAGTTCTGTGATAATGTGTATTCGCATTAAGATTAACAGAGCTAACAGCTAAATGATGTATTTACCTTAAAGCTAAGCTTTCTAGAATGTAGGTATTGTCAACGATTAGAGCTCTATCTTGTTCATTCGCCACTACATTAAGCGTTAAGTGGACACTCAACCTAAAAGCGCCAAATGAGGAGGGATCACGTTAAAGTGGTTTACGAATAATTTACACTGTATTTCGGCATTTGAGCTCAGACACCATTTCGTAACAATTTAGAGGCGAAAATGGCCGTCTTCCACCGAATATGCAAGACAGGTAAATAATAGTTTATAGTTAAAGCAACTAAGAAAAACCTTGTCAATTTAATTAGGTACAATTATTTAACATAAGGAAATTGCTTGTGTTAGTTTTTTGCACCTGGTATTTTCAGTTTGCAAACCCATCATTTGTATTACATATATGTTTTATGAATTAAATTAATTAATTAATTTTATATAAAAAAGGGAACTGTTTTAATTTGTTTAAGCAAATTAAATATTGTTTAACTACATTTGTAGATAAACAATCTTTTATTTGCTTTTTAAGACGATTGTCGCCGGAGTGTCCTTGAGCGTTTGGGCGCTCTGTAGCCGCGCCATCCGCTTACCCCTCTCATTGCGATCGTGCGTAAATCCGCCGCGATGCACCGGGACGATGTTCAAAGAATATGACTTTACCCAGAGGCGTGCGGGCAGCTTTATAATGATTATAATCCTTTTGCGGATGTTTTGTGATTTGAATACTGTGATTAAGTACTGTGGTGACATTTTTAGGAATGCTACTTACCTATTAAATAAGATAAGTAATAACGACCTCGATTAGTAGATTTTTATGTAAAAAAATAAAAACCTAGATTTTGAATATGAAGTACAGTGAGCGGCAAAATATTTATGAATTTACAAAATATGGTTAAAAATATTCTGCATATCTGAAAAAAATAAAAAAATACTGACTAGCACAGCAAAAAAAAACTGAATGCACATCAAAGCGGTGTTTTCATGTGAATTTGGATATTCTTTTATTTATTATCAACAAAGCTAAGCCTGTTGCGAGTTGCGAATACTAAAAATGCACATGTAAGGAGCGGCATTTGTCCACGAAATCGTCATACAATTGTCATGAGAGCTGTAAGCCCATGAAATTTAGATCTTTAAAATATAACACAGCGCAAACACTTCTTAGGGTTCCAAAATGGCAAAAACGAAACCCTTAAAAGTTTCTTGAAACATGTCCGTCTGTCCGTATGTCATACATAACCATTTTTATTATAAAACATATATTAATGAAATTCTATCCAGAGGTGTGTTTCATGTGCCGCTACTTAGTTTTATACCTAAATTACCAAAAAAACTTTTAGGGGAGGCATTCCATACATACATATGCCAAACTAAATGTCAAAAATATTTTTTTTGTAAATATGAACATCAGCCGCGAAAGCTGAAGATGCCAGTTCAAATCTGGCCTCGGACACCGGAGGGTTTGGTCACTTTTTCTGAAGTATATGACATCTATTTTCAGTTTATATATAGTAGTATAACTACTTAAAAAAATTGAAAATCAAAAAATATTGAACAAAATAATTTGATTTGCTTCAAGATTCATAGATGGCAGCACCATCTCTCTCGCTATACCAGAATCACGTAAGAGATTCGGATAGGAGGTGCAAGCACGTACTGCGCATGCCCTTAGAGTATGGTCAACGGCGCCTAGCCGTTTCAAATTCAGAGATTGCATATACATGAGAAAATTTGTCAAGTTCCGCCGTGACCGGGTGGTCTAGTGGTCAGGACGTCAGCCGCGAAAGCTGAAGACGCCAGTTCAAATCTGGCCTCGGACACCGGAGGATTTGGTCACTTTTTCTGAAGTATATGACATCTATTTTCAATATGAACATGTTGTACATCAATCGATACGGCTTTAAAAATATCTTATATATATGGAAGATCTTCTTTTATTAAGTCAATATTTTCAGAAATCATTCTCTTCGAATATCTAAATATAATAGCCCCCCCCCCCATCTAATTTTTAATCCGTATTTCAAAAAAATATGAAAAAGAGAAGATACGGCTTAGTACTAAATTTCTACGAAAATTATTTCACATATTATCGGTTCAGCCGTTTTCGAGTTATCTCCAAGAAACTACTTTCTACGGAACCCTACATTATGCGTGGTCTCACACTTGGCCGGTCTTTTAAAGATATTTGGTAGATAGTATTAACCCTAAGTAGTAATTTATTTATTTACTTGTATTGATAAGCAACGCGCATGTGAATCCTCTGGGGTTGCAGGCGTCCATAGGAATTATAACTGCTTCCATAACTGCTTTCCATCAGGCGGATCGTATGCTTGTTTGTCAGCGTCGTGGTATAAAAAAAGCTTTTTTTCCTTTATTCTTACATATTAAATTGTAAGTACATTGAACTCTTAAATATCAGCAATTTTTAATTAGAATCTATCAGGCTCTGCTCAATGATAGTTAGTACACTGAAATTTGGTACGAGTATTTGTGTTTTAATTACACCTACAAAGTGGTAACACAATAAGTATTTGAAACACATGAAGTACACACTGTTGGATAGGTATTTCAAAAAGAATAAGCCTTAAACAACTTTTGAATAAAACGTATACTTTCGTAAATAACAGCTCCGAAAGTTTAAAATGCCCTTTGATTTTTGAACCGTGGCTCCAAAAAAAATTGAAAATTCCTGGAAGTGAGGCCATTGAAAACTTATCAAGTATTTTCTATAAAAACTATATGGAATAAAATCGGTTGAGCCGTTTTTGAGTTATGCTTCAAAAACGCATAGATAAAAGACGTAAGTGCTGCATTGTAAAATAACGTAAGTGCCACAAAATATCCCTTTATAAACGACCTTTTGAATGGATGTATTGTAACAGGCCGGACTACTACGGACTAACTACGGAACCCTACACTGAGCATAGCCCGACATGCTCTTGGCCGGTTTATATGCAATCCATACATACTCATAGTGTTGTGTTCCTGCTGGTGAGTAAGGTTGCCAAAGAGCTCAAAGAGGACCCAGTGTGTTGACGATGAGGGACATTCTTGTTCCTTTAGTCGTCAACACAGTGAATCCTCCTTTTTGTAAAGGGTCGGCAACGCGCATGTGACTCCTTTGGGGTTGCAGGCGTCCATAGGTTACGGTAGCTGCTTGCCATCGGGCGGGCCGTATGCTTGTTTGCCACCGTCGTGGTATAAAAAAAAAAAAAAAAAAAATCCTTTGCAGTTTTCTTCGCAATTTCTTGATTTGATAAATTAGTTAAAGTATAACATTAAAGATTGTGTTTAATCTTAAAATAAAACGCATAATACATTCGTTTAGAACACGGTATAAATACTTAAATGAATATATTTAAATAAATTCGGTCCTAAATAAATTAATTATTAGTCTATTGTATTGTAGTAACTACTAGCAGATTTCCGCAACTAACAACTATTTTGCGTGATGCATTAGTCTACTAAAACATAATACTTACATGACCAAATTTGTTTTCAGAGCATTATGAGATGCATGATTTTGGTTATTTTTCACCATTTTTATTTCATTTATTTTTAATACTTGTTATAATCTAAATAAAATGCACTTTTTATAAGAATGTACATGAACACGCATACGAGTACATTATCTGAAAAGATAAAACGTCTGTGCTTTATTGATTCCTAGAAGACGCGTTATGTCCGCACCGCATGAACTCTCTGTAGTTATTTAGTCTTTAGGCACAGTAAGTCCGATATTATTGCTCACGGACCAAGCACAAGTATATGTAGTACAAGGGAAGCACGGAGCGACGAGCGACACGGCCTCCTCGTCTCAAAGCTAGCTTACGACTGCCAACAACGCCGTTTTCAAGCTACCAACGCACGAAATGTGGAATTATGATCAAGGTGCTTAAGAAAATCAAATCAATTTAAATATCCTACGTTGAGTTTGTAGTGTTTTGTAGTACACATTTTTTAGTTCAACAATTTTTTAAATCGAATGAGCCGTTCAGTAGATATAAGCAAAATTAACCGTAAAACGACATTTCGTTACATTTAAATAACGGAGAAACTATACGTTACACGAGTTGTTCAAACGTTGACAATGTTGTGCATGAAATGGTAATTAACATATATTTATTTTTATTTTTTTGATGACCCGTTATTGAGATATAGAGTCTGACTAGCCAAATATTGTTGACAGATATTTCCCTTTAGGCGGGGCAAGACGGGTTCGTATTAAACCAGTTGAGTTTTAGGCCAAAATCTGAGTAAGCATGACCTTGTTGTATCACCAATTGTCTATGATTTTAAAAAAAGCTAAAAGTCTGTTGTCAGTTTATGTCATTATTTCAAATTGTTCACGGTTTATAAGGGGTTTATTTTAAATAATATTTAAAATAACTGTACCGAGTGGTCCGCAAACTATTATTTAGGCTCGTAAATAATTACGACGATGTGCGAAGTTGACGTGAAGCGTGTTGTATAACGAAAAACTGCAATGTTTACAAGTCGTCAACAATTTTGTAGGTAGACTCTATTAATATTTTGATACTTTAAGTACTAGTTCTAACATTTGCCTATAACTTTGATTATGTACGTGAATGTATTAATCTGAATCTCATAAACAGGACAAGTGTGTAAAGAAGCGGATAAACTAAAAGTTCTGGAAAATATCAATACAATCAAAACATTGGAACGTAAGAAGTTACTTACTGAAAACCAATATTTAGGAGAAATCTGTGGACTGACTGGTCAGTAGTAATTTTATGTAAAAATAAAAATAAAAATATTTGCGCGAAACATGTCTTTATAGTACGTAAACCAACTAAAACCATCCCTTAAAACAAGTGAATAGGGAACTCAAGTACATAGTTATTAGATTTTTTTTACTTGCTTCTGAGCATGTTTTGGGGAATTTAATTTCTGAATATATTTCTCTTGTTGCAGTCGGTTAAAGATCTTTCTAACAGCCTGTGAAGCTTGTTTACTTTTTGGCTTCTGTCTGTTTAACTAAACCTACCTACCTACCTACCTTAAGTGTGAACAGAAGTCAAAAGTATTTTCTAGTATCAAAACTATTATTCCTGCTACACAAGGTGTGACCAGCCCATGATTTTTTGAATTTCCCGTCAAATATTTGGGTAATATTTCAATGGTCAGACTCTATCCCTTAGAATGTAACTGTTTTCGGCCACAATCAGCGCCTAGCGCCTTAACATTTGTTTGTAGAAGCACACAGATTTTAATATTTTACGTCGGCTTACACATGTTTTATAGTTCAACCGCGTGTTTTTTGTTTTGTTAATATGCATAAAAGACTGGTGATCTTAACATAGATACTCTTTATTGCTGCACACCTCAAAGCTAGACACAAAGTATATATTATAGTAAGTGACAAACAGAAAAGCAGAGGCAAAACAATTGGCGGTCTTATCGCTAAAGAGCGATCTCTTCCAGACAACCTTTGGGAAGCGGAAACCGTGGGTACAGTACCTAATATACATAAGCCTTCATCATCATACTCCTAGAGTTTGTCCACAGATTATATAATAGTTCTTACGAACAGATATAAATCACTCATAGGAAAAGCAAATACCTACGGTTTACGTACCTACGCAATAATACAATGGAGCGGCCTTCAACGCGCGGCACCCCGCACCTCTTGCACAATCGCTAGGGATGCCTATGCTTGGAAATGTTGTATAGTTAAGGAAATAGGTATTTTGCATTGATTCAGTGTTTAAGTGGTTCGCATGGTGCATAACAATTATAGTTACATGAGTGATATTGGTTGTTATTTTGTTGCCGCGATGAGAGTATGATTAATCTTGACAGATTTGCCACACACTGTCAAAATTAATATGGATTGACAGCTATCTCAATCTTATTACGATTACGATTACTTGGAAGTTCGAGCGCGCGCGTCACGGTGACATTAGCTCCGTATTCAATATTACAACATAATTAATTTAGTGAGAGTTAAGAGTTGAGCTTCAACAAGAACAATGTTACAATTTTGCGACCTACAATGACATCACCTAGCTCAATGGAATGTGTAATATCACCGTAATATAACTGTGATGAAAAAGATAGAACCGAGAAAAGTGAGACATCAAACACAGACATTAAACATTTCGGTCGAAAAACAACAGGAAAGTATGGGACTGGGTACTCCGGGTACAAGTAAGGATGTAACAAATAATGTAAATTCAACGTTGCACTTATCTCTAGACAATTTAACAAATAATACACTTAGTGAGGACGTAAATTGCTCACCGAGCAGATATGACAGCCCAACTTCACCTCGCAGCATGCCCAGCATGCGACAAGAAAATAACTTTGCCATAATAAATCTTAAAGGGGAAATCGATAAATTAAACGTACAACTGCTAAGTGCACATAGCGAAATTGATAGATTAAATGGTGAAATCTGTGACCTAAAAAAAACTATGGAAAAATTAACATGTATAAAATAATCTTTGATCAAAAAACCCCAAATAAAATTCATAAAAAATCAAGTGAAAAGCGAAAAAATAAAGGCACACTCACTGATAAACAGAATATCATTTCGCCATCATTTCCATCTCCTTCTTTGTTACCAAACTATGTACAAGGTACATGTCATTCAACCCCTATTTTGAATGTGAAAATTAAATACAAGAATGCTTTAGTGACAGCTCCTGTTCAAAGGAATCTCTCCGATCGATAAAAGGTAACATGGGGAAAAAATACAAAATTGGGGTAAAATCTGGTAATAATCAAGGCCAATCCCTGATTACTGAGAAAGCTTCACCAAAGTGCACAAAAAAAAACAAATAAGATAGATCACTATAATAAGCAGCAACAAAAAAAATTACCTGCGGAAAATTGCCGTTGATTGTTTGCCAGAGGACTCGCAAATATGTCATTATTTGTCACCTAACGTAGGAATAAAGGAAAACTTAAAAGACATCCATATAAAAACAAGTGACTTCACAAAAGATGACTATTGCATTATTTTTATTGGAGAAGAGGATTTTAGGTACACTACGAACTTTTATACCTTAATTTCTATTATAAGAGAATCACTGCAAGGGCTTTACCACACGAACTTCATTATATGTGCGCCGACATACAAATGTCGGAACGGTGCTAATATTTTTAACTGGAGAGTTGAGACTTTTAATAACATGCTTTAGCGAGATATTCAGACGCATGAATATGCCTATTTATTAGACTCAAATATTAACCTGTCATATGACTACAATATGTTTAGGAAGCACTCAGGAGACATCAATAACTTCGGGATTAAAAATATTTTCACGACTTTAATGGAAACTATCGAGGACATCGAATGGAATAGGGTGGAATATATTAATATCAACGATACACATAATTAAAATGTCAAAGATAACCCAGCAAGTTCCAGTACAGGTCAGATCAGGAGAGAGGAAGATAATAAAGAAGAGTTTTTTCGTGAAGAATAGAAAAGCACAATTTCGCATTTTACATCAAAACATAGCCGGTATTTTAAATAAATCGAGTGAACTAGAAGTAGTCATCCATGAATTCGAAGAAAATGGTTCGCCCGTTGATGTAATTTGTCAGACTGAAACCTTTATAAAGAAAGGAGAAGAAAAGTATCTCAATATTCCTAGTTACAACCTTGTGGCAAATTTTTCTCGAGAAAATGCACGTAGAGGAGGAACATGTATACTTTGCAGGGATAGTATTGAATGTGAACCGTTTGATATGGTTAAGGATTTGGCATTAGAGAAACACTTTGAAGTTTGCGGGATTACTATTAAATCTATTAAAACAAGAATTATTAGTCTGTACAGAACTCCTAACTCAGATTTTCAAACAGTTCTCAAACAGCTTGAAGTACTTCTTAACAACTTAGAAAAACAAAATTACAAATTAGTTATAGCAGGAGACTTTAATGTTGATTTCTTATCTGATTCAAAAAATAAAATTCAATTGTCTGAAGTATTCAAGAATTATAACTTAATGTCTCATATTAATGAACCTACAAGGCAGCACACCTGCATAGATAATATAGTCAGTAATTATAAAAATGCAGTAAGGAAAACTCATCGACTTTATTTGTCAGATCACGACACTGCTCAGTCTGTTATTATAGACATGAATACGGATTTTGATGTTAATGCACGGTATATGTAACAAAACGTGACTTTAGTGTAGATAACATGAATAAATTTATAGATTACATTTATAGTTTAAGTTTTAACGAAGTTTTGATACAAAATGATACTAACGAAGCATTTAATATATTTCATGATTTATTAGTACTTTTTTATGACCAATGTTTTCCGGAATATAAAGTGAAACGATACAATAGGGCAAATAAAATTTCATGGATTACCAGAGGAATCAAAAAAAAAGTTGCAAAACTAAAATAATGCTTAGATATAAGTATTATAAGAGTAAAACTGAAGATAAAAAAATTGTTTACAATAATTACTCTAAAACATTACGGAAATGCTTATTTGAACTTCAAAAAAATTGTAACGATCAGTATACAGGGTGTAATCGTTAAGTGTGGCCAGGCCATAATTCCGTAAATATAACAGATCTCAGAAAACTTCCAACTGATGTCGAAAGTGCGTTACCCAATGAGTAAAACTACATTAATAACTTTTTTTAAATAAAATCAGAACTATCCCAAACACTAACTTCAAACCCGGACCGACGTTCCGATAAAGACTAGTTTGTACGGTCTAGTCATTTCACCGTTATCAAATTATTCATGAATTGTTTTATTTTATTCCATATCAATCAATTATCATGTTATTACAGTTTATTCGTGCAAATAATGAATCTCAAGCAGTTTTATCTCTTACGGCACCGACGTTCTTCTTTGGGAGTGAGTCGTCGTAGGTACTAACTGCATGGGAGCGTTTAAACTTAATATTTTTAATATTAATACTTTCATTTAAAAAAAGTTATTAATGTAATTTTACTCATTGGGTAACGCACTTTCGATATCAGTTGGAAGTTTTCTGATATCTGTTATATTTACGGAGTTATGGCCTGGCCACACTTAACGATTACACCCTGTATAGGCCAAGCGCAAAATAACTGTAAGGCCACATGGAATATTGTAAATAAAAACGTAGGAAATTCAAAAATGTCACCACAAATTGATAAGATCTCATTTAATACTAATTTAATTCGAAACGGAACTGACATTGCTGATGCTTTTAATAATGACTTTATAAATTTAACAAATACTGACAATTTTATAAATAATAGTAATAATTTGACAAACCAAAATGTATGTAACCTTATCCCTAGTAGTGTAAATAGCATGTTTTTGGAACCCACGACCCCTCAGGAGGTATTTAAAATAATAATATCATTACGCAACACCAGTTCCGTTGGCTATGATAAAATCAATACTAAAGCTTTAAAAAATGTAGCTAGTCGGTTGATGGTGCCGTTATGTCATATTATAAATTTATCTTTGGAACAGGGTGTATTTCCGAACAAATTAAAATTCTCTGTTGTTAAACCGCTCCATAAAAAAGGATCAAAAATTGACATGGGTAATTATAGACCTGTTACATTGATACCTGTCATAGCCAAGATATTTGAAAAAGTTTTCTTTGCTCGATTACAAAAATATCTGGACAAGAATAATATTTTGGCGATGGAGCAGAATGGTTTTAGACCAAATAAATCTACCACTTTAGCAGCTTTTACTTTAATCAAAAAAGGCACAAATAATATTAATAATAAAATGCCAACTGTTGCTCTTTTTCTAGATATGAGCAAGGCGTTTGATTTCGTTGATCACAACATACTATTAAAGAAGTTGTATTGTTATGGTGTTCGTGGACTAGCACAGAATTGTATTAGGTGTTACTTGTCTAACCGCATCCAGGTTACACAAATAACGAAATTAAATAAAGCAACAAACACTGTTGAGGATTTTGTTTCTTCGGAAAGACCTAATAAGTTCGAAGTACCACAGGGCAGTATTTTAGGACCATTACTGTTTATTATATACATAAACGATCTGCCTAGGGGAATAAATCATCCCACAGTTATGTTTGCCGATGATACAACCATCATAGTAGAAAGCCAAAGTGTAGGCAATTATAATAATATAGTAAATAATGTTGCAGAGAAAACTGTGTCATGGCTAAAAAGAAATAATTTAAATATTAATACTGATAAGACCAAATATGTTTACTTTCGAACAAGGCAGGGAAAGGATCTTCAGCTTAATTTAAAATGTAATGATAAATCAATAGAGAAAGCAAAGAGTCAAAACTTTTTGGGTATTCTTGTAGATGAACATTGTCAATGAAAGGAACAGGTTAGTGCAGTCTGCAACAAAATTAATAAATTTGTATACGCAATTAAAAAAATTTGACTGGTCACATCACATAAAACTGCTCTGTTAGTATATTACGGATATGTGTGTTCTGCACTTAGATATGGAATTGTACTGTGGGGCAACGCATGGAATGTATCTAGAGTTTTTACAGTTCAAAAGCGCTGTATAAGAGCAATATTCGGGTTAAAACCCTTAGAATCATGTAGACCTGTATTTAGGCAACATAGGATTCTCACACTTACATGTTTATACATTCTGGAGGCCTGTACTTTTGTAAGAAAACACAAGGATATGTTATTGATTAGAAATAATAATAATAAGCGAACAATTATCCATAAACCTTTCAATATGCCAGTAGCAAAATTGAGCCTTTTTAAAAAGAATTTTTACTACATGTTAAGCAAAATTTATAATACAGTGCCGAAATCTATAACTATTTTAGTTGGACGTCAATTCTATAGACAGCTTAAGACATGGTTAATCGAAGAATGTTACTATTCATTATTTTTATAATAATTATAAATAGTTATCTATTGACATATATTGTAGATATTTTGACATTAAGTATTAAATTGTTACTTTTCATAAATGTATAGTTTAAACATATAAATAGTTGACATCTATTCATAAATTATTGCTCTCAACTCTTACAAATCTCGATTGTATGTTAAATTTTGTCCATGTTGCATGCTGTAAAAAGAAAATCTTAGATGTAAGGTGTATCTTTTTTTGCATGCTGCAATTCAGCTAAATGTGTGATACGCTTCAATGTAATATTTTTAAGACCTTTTGTTAAGCACATTTAAAGCAAATAAAGAATTTACTTACTTACTTACTTACTTATTGTAATCGCCTTTTAGCAATATCATTTGAGCGATTAATAAAGATAACATGTCTTTTATTATTATAACATAAGTGAATCCTCCTTTTTGTAAAGTGTCGGCAATGCGCATGTGACTCCTTTGGAGTTGCAGGCGACCATAGGTTACGGTAGCTGCTTACCATCAGGCGGGCCGTATGCTTGTTTGCCACCGTAGTAGTATAAAAAAAAATTGTATGCCTACTTACCTTTCCGCATCCGTCGGCAGCGCGAAAAACGATAAGTTTTTATTAGCTTTGCTATTTTTACATCCAACCACATCGCAATAATTTTTTTTTTCGTGATGACATTTTTCCGAGTTCCGAGTAGCGTCGCGCGCGGTACGACGTGCGTTCAGTGAGCACGTTGGTAACCTACTGACTTTAGCCCCGCCGGCGGACGCGCAAAACGTAGGTATATAACTCGCTCGCGCGGCCATGATTCATAGGCCTGGTTTGTCCCTGATTTTTGCTACGGCTAAATTGAGCCTGGGGTCGACTTAGAAACCTAATCTCACGAATTGGCGTAGGCACTAGTATTTACGAAAGCGACTGCCATCTGACCTTCCAGTCCAGATGGGAAACTAGGCTTTTGGTTTAGGGATTAGGTCCGGTTTCCTCACATGCTATTAGTAAACTACATACCCATGCCTAATTGGCACAATAAACTTTATGCAGATGCACTGTATGCAATCCACGGACTAGATCAGGTTGAGATTACTCCGATGTCCTTACGATGTTTTACTTTACCTAAGACTACTTACGTAAATATTTCGTACAAATTATAACAATGTAATCTTGATTTTGTAATTAGTTCACATTGATTGCAGTCTTTCGCCCTAGAACTTTTGATTATGGGAAATACGTACTAAATGACATGTATGTACAAAATGAATTTGGCAGCCACAGAGAGTTCTCTGTGCGCAAAACTAACAACGTCACCACGCGGCAGGAACGACTTTCTATTATATGTCAAATCTTTTAACGCATCCATATAATTAGTCGGGATGTCATAGCTGATAACAGTTATTCGCACGATATGAGTTTTTTTCATACCGGGAAAGTTTTCGTTTAATTGTTAAGTTTTATGCTGTTCTACTTTTTTATATAGCATTTGTTTTATTCCTTGATTATTTATCTTTTGTTTAAATAACTTATTGTTAGAAAAAGCCGTGTTCATACGCATATATATAACTGTAATGGCCAAAATGACATTTTATTCCTAACATGTAACAAGTAAAAACCTAAAAAATAATCTAAAGTTCCCCCAGCATAGAGAAAACGCAACGCTTCCTAAAAGTGGTTTCAAGATAGTAATGAAGAAGAATTTCCTAATTTTTCTCATGATGATGAAGAAGACTGTGCTAGCATATATACTGTAACGACATTTTTTTACAATCAAAGCCCGAAAAAGACGGTTGTGATGGTACAAAGTTCGCATTGGGATCAGAGTTCTTGCAGCGATGTTCCGAGAAGAACTAAGTGTATAGTAGTGAACGTAATTAGGTAAAAAAAATGTTATCTGTGATTGTCACTTAGACAGATCTCTTACCTATCTCCTCTGAACACGAACACTTAGCTCTCTCAGTGTAATATTCTAATTAATGTTAATTTCTAAGATTTACAAGAAATAAACAGTATAAAAGTTTCAACAAATATTTTTATTATAAACAATACACTAAGCATTGCCAGTAATAACATAGCTTTTACGTATGTGTCATTTTGTCCATTAACAATATGTCATTTTGTCCAAAGCATATGGACAAAATGGATTATGAGTTATCTCAGTTAAATAGTTTTTGTTTCTTTTTCTGTTGAATTATCCCTAAAAAGGTTTATTATTTTCGATAAATTAAGGACCAAATATTTTTGTAAACTTTTGTAGCACTGTGAACTACTATTAAAAAGTTATAATACAAAAACAAAACCACATGTCATTTTCTACGTACTTCCCCTATGTTGTAGCGACCTAGATGTACTGTGATATATGTCAAATACAAGTTAAAAGCCTCCAAATACTATCAGTAGTTATCATGACACTATATTTATCTACCTACTTATCAGAAATAATGACATTATTACTGACAGTATCTGGGCCGCTTATGATAAAGTGGAGTATATATTTTAATATCTGTACACACGGAAGTTCAAAATATATATGAATACAACGGTATATATATAGATTTCAAGTCGTGTACACATAGTTTCAAACGTTCGTGTGTACAGTAGGTACAGATAAAGAAATAAAATAAATAAATAATAGTAGTTTATGTAACTGTTACGTAATAAGGGTCCTTAGCCAAAACCAGAACGAGGGTTTGTCATCTTAAGCCCTTGGTAGACCTCTGAGCAGTTTGCGGTTTAAATACACGAAGTACAAAGGACATTTCGGGGCTTCCCGTACCAACCCTTTCTTAATAAATTCTCTGTGTCTAACAAAAAACAGTTTGTTCGTTGGCGGTTTCATTTTTGTTTGCAACTTTGGTTTTGGTGTGGCAAAAACGCAAATTATCTACGAGATTTTTTACAATCGACTTAGCGCACTGTTCCTGGTTCCGTATCAGTATAGGTAATACTAGTAAGACTACTGCTTGGTAAGTCTTTTCAAAGTCGTCACGTTCCTCGCCCATGATGATTCGATGAAGAAAACAAAATATATACTAGGTGTTGCCAACTCTTAACAGTAATTATTAAAATACGTAAATGCAGTATTAAGGACATACTTTATTTATTATTTACAAAAGGCTCGAGAGAATGCAGTGTTTCTTGTTACTAAAACCGATGACATGGTTCCTAAAAAGAGATCTTCGTATGTCTTATAATTTCAGACTTTCTCATACTGACCGATCTAAATGTGCCATCCTATATACATACAGTCTACGCCCGTGTATATGTAAATAGTATATTCTGCAGTAAAACAATCACTTTTGCAGAACACGTATAATTTTTTTACTTCACACAAAAAATATTTTACTTCACACAAAAAATATTTTACTTCACTCAAGAAATATTGAAGCACAATTTAAACAGAATATTTTTATCGAACAATGGTGGATGTCTGCCTTCCGCACGAATGGAAAAAAAGAGTAGGTACAAGAACAGAACTCGGCTGAACATTTAGCTATAAAGAAATATGAATTGATGAGATGCGAGTGGTATGAACGATGATGGCTGATTCACTGGATGAAGGTAACCTAAATTTAAAACCGAATATTTAAAACGCCCGTCAGATGTGGCAATTTGGAATTTTGAGAAGTTTAAAAATGCATATCAGAGATATTCAACCAAGGTTGGCAAAACAACAAAAAAATCTATTATGGCACAAAAACACAATAAGTAATTAACTGGTTACAAAAAGGGAATCGGATTTATAACGATAAAAAAAACTAAACAAAATAATAATCTTGAATCTCAGGAAATGGTGGAACTATGAATTTAAATAAAATACGTTAGGCAGCAGCTCGCTGAACCCTGTGTTTTACTTGGAGAACCACGCGAAATACGGGTTCTAGTCCTCCGACGACGGTTTTACTTGACGAACCACGCGAAACACGGGCTCTAGTCCTCCGACGACGGTTGCCGATCGTCTCACAAGATCGGCACTCACGAGCGCCTTCCGGAGCCCTCTCGGCTCAAACGATCTCAGTACTGACGACCACGGCAGGCAATATCCACCCTCAGACACGGCCAAAAAAGAGCACTGGATACAGGAAAACCTGTATTGGCGATCACCCTCTTCTAGGGAAGTAGAACACTGGTAAAAAAACTTCTAGGGAACAAAAATGGACCAAAATGAATAATTCTGACTTTTCCCTTCAAAACTCCAAGACGATCTGTCTCTCTCCAAATAAACAAACTCAATCTTTTTACAATCTCGAATACCTCAAAAATTCAAATTCAAAATTAGCGAGAATATTATCTCAATTTTACAACTACCAGTTGTCTATAACAAAATGTGGACTGATATAAGCGCCATCCAACCGTAATGGCGTGAATCACAATGCACACCTGTTTTTTTCATAAATCAACCACGACCTAGCGACCAGAGAAACTAAACGCGGAAGTAGTTCCAAAGAACGTCGACAGATGTAGCGTCATGCTACAATTCGTATAGTTAGTATATTTGGTTTGGAATTTTAAACTAGGTATGTAAGACGCATTTGCATAGCATGTTGGTACTTTGTCATATTTCAAAAAGACTATTAACTTTGAATTAATGCTTAAAAAATACACTACTGCTTTTAGTTAGAGAGCCCACGACACTGAACCTAGTTCGATAAGTCTCCTAGATGAGATATATACAATTAGTTGCGTCTTTAATGGGGGAACAAAAACAAGATGTTATGTAACCTACACTTAGCGCCTGAACAAGATATTACGTTATTAAAATGATTTTATATTTTAAAAGATCAGGAGCTTTGTTTTTTCATACATCTATAATCTTTTGATGCTGCTGCCACTGACAAGGCCACGCACAGGGGCTTGCAGCACCGCATTATCGTGTAGCCCTACCCCTCCCCTGCTTCGAGGAACAAAGGAAATCTAGGAGACTTATCGTACTAGAAACCGGTTTTTTATTTAAAAAAAAATTAAAATACGCCACCACTTTTTTTGCATTGCAGCATCGGCATTTCGTGTTCCCCCATTAAATACGCGACTAATTATATATATCTCATCTAGGAGACTTATCGAACTAGGTTCAGTGTCATGGGCTCTCTAACTATTTTGTTTTAACGAACTGAATGGATATAAATAAGATTAAAATATGATAGTCACTTGATTCAATAAATTTGAATATTATGTTTTTCTTTCGAATATTTTTAATAATCTGCAAAACAAAACTAGGTACTAGATCAAAAAGGATGCAGTGTATTGACGACGAGGAACCCTCTTGTCCCTTTAGCCGTGAACAAAGTGAACCCTCCTTAGTAGTAAAGTGTCGGCAAGGCACATGTGACACCTGAAGTTGCAGGCGTTCATAGGCTACTGTAGCTGCTTACCAGTAGGCGACCGTATGCTTGTTTGCTTCCGTCATGGTATAAAAAAATCTGAAGCGTTAACGTTAAAAATCTGAACGCTAGCGTTCGTGCAGCGTTTTTCGTCGGACACAATATTTTCGTAACACTTAAAACGTCGTGAGGCACAAAGGCTGCTTGTTAGGGCAGATTACAGCCTCCGGCGTGTGCGGAGCGAGAACACGCGACCAAATTTAAAACATCACTCAACTTGGACCTACTTTCTGCTGGGAAGGAACTTCTTTTGGTTTGTTCTTTTAGAGCAGCCGCTGAAGGTATTAGAAAGGTATTAGAAATAGAAAATCTTTATTTGTGACATTTAAGTGAACAAATAAAAGATAATTAACACAGAGTGAAATTTTAACCACCGGTCATATTGAGCGAGGTGATTAGGTATTAGGCCATACTGAACAACTTTTAGTAAGAGACCAACCTCGAAATCCCAAAAAATTTTTTGGCTTCCCCATAGAAAACGAAGACATCTGATCGACCGAAATGTATGAAACAGCCAAAAAAATTTCACGATTTCGGAGGTACTCCCATAGTAAAAGTTGTTCAGTATGGCCTATCTAATTACCTCGCTCAATATGAACGGTGATTAAAATTTCACCCTGGATACCACGAGACTTCTTCTTTCGCACAAAACTTACAAAGCACAGCATACTTAATGCCTCTTCTCAGCATGTTGCTAGCGTTAGCCCGTGCTGATCTCCCGAAGGACCATCCAGGGTATAATTATTTTTGCATGTTTTTAAAGTGGGGCATTCCACTCATACAATAGTTTGTCATTAAATCAAATACAAACATTGAAATAACAAACCATCCAGGATATGATATCCGTCATATCTTTTTGTAAATCAGTCCTTGGAAAAGGCTTATATACCGCTAATAAAATGTGCGATGTCATTCACTTTCTGTTGGTTCCGTTTTGGGTTGTTATTTTAGAACAATGTCCATTGTTTTTATTTCCCTATTTCTATACTATTATGGGATAGGATCGCTTTCATTTGTATATAGCTGTAAATACGTCTTGAAAAGACCTCCCAAATTACCTTAAAAATTAGATCTTTCTACATTTATTGGGTATAGAGGTAGATATAAAGTTGGCCAGACGTTGAAATAACGCTTTAATTTTCGCCAACAAAAATTCAACACAATTTTTTTCGGCAAAAGATCACAGATGTACCTAAGCAGAACAATAAGTAAGCTTTACGAACTACTGCAGCTAATGTAACGGAGATTTTCCTCCAACTTACTATTCCAGCCACAAGAGGGTACCTACTTTAAAATTATACCTAATGGCGTCCAGTGGGTGGAATGAGTACCGGGCAGCCAGCCAGTGTTCTGTGGCTGCTGAAGCTAACCAATTTTCCATGTTTCTTCTGGGGAATTCCTCGTTTAACTACGTACTTATACCTAGATGGATCCAACATTCTGTTTTATGTTTAAAATAGAATGGCTGAAATTTTAACTTTAAGGAAACGAACAGGTGCCGGATTCTAATTTAAAAATACAATATAATAAACATACAACCTATCTCAAACATAACTGCAACACACAACAAACATTCAACCAATATTGAAGTTGTATTGGAGTTGCGTTGGAATATTTCTCAAGCAAGTTCTGATATTTCTGATTCAGATGTTTATGCCGTAGCTGTATTGTGTTGTTAATGCCACGGACTAGATAAATACTCTGTGGTTAATGCATTGGAGTTGTATTGAAGTTGGATCGTGTCTATACGTGTTTTAAAGTTAGAATACGGAACCCTGTTGAGAGTTCGTGTTAATTTAATACCTAAAGTTTGGTTTTATAGACAACTCTTGTGCATAAAACAATAAGCTTATACATATACTAGATGTAACAAAAATGCCAGTGATCCGTTTAAGGGCGTAATTGGTATCGTATTTTAATTATGAAAAACTAAGTAAAAAATTTTTTATGCGAAATAATTGGTTTTGTATGGAGGGTTGGCCGGCGAAATGACGTTCCCCATACAAAAAAAAATTCGCGTTAAAAAAATCTCTTATTTTTTTATTAGTATTTTTGTTAAACCCTGTATATACGAATACATAGTAACGCACCTGTTACGCATTGTCGTAAATATTAATTTACGTTATTAGGCTTGCTACTCTTAAACGATCTAAAACGTTACGGCTTGTAATTGTAAATGAGCCTTTTCATATTGCGAATAATATCTTTGTTTAGAAGAGGCTGCCATACAACTTACTTTTAATGATCTCTATAATTAAAAGCTTTTGACTTGAAGATTAGCAGGATTTAAAATAGAGTATCAAACGGAACAACCTTACTTACTGCAAGTTTTAATTTGTCCTTCTATGCAACCCGTTTACCGAAGTACTTTTACCTAGACGGATCTAGTATTCTGTTTTATGTTTAAAATGGGTTGGCAGATTTTTTTTAACTTTAAGGAAACGAACAGTTGAGAGTTCGTTTTAATACCTAAAGTTTGGTTTTATAGACAACGTTGCATAAAGCATATATTATTTTTCACCCTCTAGAGCATAAAACAATAAGCTTGTACATATATATATAAAGCCTGACCAGAAATATATGATCACGCGCCATGTTGCGGAATTTCATTGGAACTAATTTCTTACACTGGCAATAATTTTAATGACAGAATGATATGCATGTGTGATGTGTGAGTGCATGTGATGGGCTGTTACTGTCATTGAGGCGGTTTACTTGAATAATAATAAAGTGTTGAATATTAAATAATAAACGGCAGAAAATTCCCAAAATTATCCATGACTATCTATGTCTATCTATGTCTATAATTATCTACGTCTTGACTAAGAGCGAAACATTGTAGATAGTGTATATAATAAACTGCTGTAAGTGATACGCTCGGGAAATGAAACTTTTTCGCTGTAAAACATTTTCAAATTAACATAAGAGCTGACAGGTAAACAAATAAAGATGCCACCATACCATAGAGAACTGAACTGTTGCCATATAAATGAGAATAATAGCGCCCTCTTGACAATAATCATATATTTTTGGTCAGGCTTTATATATATACGAATACATAGTAACGCACCTGCTACGCATTGTCGTAAATTTTAATTTACGTTAGGCTTGCTACTCTTAAACGATCTAAAACGTTACAGCTTGTAATTTTATTCTGGTAATAAGCCTTTTCATATTGCGGATAATATCTTTGTTTATATATGAGATTATATAGGAGATTAGCAGGATTTAAAATAACTTATAAAAACGGAACAAAATAACAACCCTTATTATCTTATCTTATCTTACTATATTATTCACATGGTAGTTATTTTTACCCTGATGTATTTCTGTGTGCTAAGGGTAAACCAAACCAATCGGTTATATTTACACTCACATTGTATTTTTTTTATTTTACTTAAGTTGTTAGCCTTCTATTTGATATCTTAAGTATCATAGGTGGTTTTGTTATTACTCTGCTTTTCGACTAAGTTTTTTGTAGTACACGCATGGGTCCCTACGTAAGGTTTTAAGTGCTAACTTACATTTTTATGAAATTCTATTAGTGTCTGTTTTTTGTTTTCTGCATCTTTGTTATGTAAAAAAATTAACGAAAGTTCATTTTCTTTACCTCCGGGATGTACTATTGTATCGGGCATTTATGAAAACAATAATATTAATTTACCTTTTTTTTTGTTTTCTGTTGTGCAACTTAGATATTGTAAAATAACGGATGACTGTTATTGGCCTTTTTTATATGTAACTACTACTACATCATAATTGTATCTATGGCTGTTGTTGTCCTGAATACCAATAAAATAAAAATAAACCCAACCCAACACTTACTGCAAGTTTTAATTTGTCCTCATATGCAACCAAAAATAAACAATGCTCAATATATAAGGTGCTAACAAATTAAGTACAAATATTTTTACAGCTGATAGTAGCCGAGGCTCCTGGAGTATATTTAAGTATGAAACATCGTTAAGTAGAAAACTGAAAAACAAATTTGCTACGTAAATAGGCCCTGTTCATGAGATATGACATAGACACCTTGTCAGTGAATTGCACAGGGATGGTACAATTTTTTTAATAAATTTATTTTGTTCCGAAAAATAAAACAAACAAATGACATAAAAAGTTTTCTTAATTTCTATTTAAAGTTAATTGTTTCGGTGTAAGTTGACTTTTCTTCAAATATTTGTACTTAATTTGTGAGCACCTAAGTATATAAACCTAGTATACCGATGTATACAGGACACATACAGTCGGGTTCTAAAACATCGATATGATTAATTGGACAAATATATGTGTACACGACCTTAAACATATACAAATAAGATTGTGTTCATATTTTTTTGTCTAATAAATCGCATCTATATTTTAAGAACTGGACTGTAAAAAGTTGTAATGATATTCCTGGTCTGAATTAGTTTTAATTCATATTTGTTAGAATTCATAACGTATAACTAAGAGTTTGAAAACTTTACATTACATTACCACAAAGTAACCATATCTATTTATAATACGAATGGTACATAATAATCTTTCCTATTTTTATCAGAACACGGAGAACACAGAAAACACGGGTTTCCACCTGCTACAATCGATACATGTTCGTCAGTTTAGTGAAGTCTTCATTTGTCTTAGTGCCATCAATAATAGTCATGTTATGAAATATACATTTTGTGTTTATTATAGAAGTCAAAGAACATAAGCTGAAGTTCAATCAATTCAAAGGGTTGAGATATCGTGTCTTGTTTTGTGTGAGTAGCCGTCTCCAAGAACTCAGTCCTAAAGATTTTATGCCGACACACGTGACTCTAAACGCTTCATAAGCCTAACGTTATTACCAGAGTTTATTTTGAAAGTTGCTGAATTAAATTAAGTTTGTCGTTAAAAGTTTTATCCTTTCCACCCCTGAGGCGTACGTTTACGCACAATTACTTCGAAGAGAGGGAAGCTTTTGAGTTAGATTAGATTTGTCTTGACTCGGGAAAAACATGATCGCAAGAAATCGATAGAATTTTAATTCTCTGTATCCTGGCAACAAAGTGATTCCAGGGACACATTCAATGTTATCAAATGTGTGGTAGCTGGCCGTTACGTTTTAGAAATAAGATCTCGATATGATTTAAGTCTGAGCCCTTGTCACAATCATAAAAAAACCCGAACACGATACACTAAAATTATTATCTAATCATATTTTTTTCAACTGGAATACGCGCCTAAGACGTACAATCGCTACGAGTATGAAAATATGATATTTAGTTATTTTAGTTTGCTAAATAACGAATCAAGCGCTATTATTTACTTAAGTCCATACCGGTTTTTGAAAATGGGTGTACATTTGATTAATTTAGCTTTGATACTGCGTGCTTGCTAAATATGAAGCGTTTAATTACATTTAGTTATTAATATTGCTTTCGGGAGGTAGTTGGAACAAGTTCAGTTGAATAGAATTCCAGTTTCCTAATCTGATGTCATTTCAAATATATTGCATTTCTGAGCTAACCACTTTATGACCAAGTACATGTATGTTCGCGTTCCTTCACTGGCATTTTCACAAAATTCACGGTATCCTACGATGCGTATTCGTTGCCACGCTTTTGTGTGGCTGCGGACATGAAAAGTGTATCTGGGTCCACATTTCTATTAAATTTTGTGCCTTTTCACGCCTTGCCTTGGTTGAGTGCAGCTCGGCCTTTTATCTGCTAGGGACATCAACGGCTGCGAATGCATTTAATTTGTTGCATTCAGTTATTTGTGTTCCAAATAATAAGGATCTGATATAACGACATGTCATATGCACAGAAATTTTATGTTTTGTGGTCATATACAGTAAAGACTTCTTCCATTTTGTTTACGAATGCTCGTCCTTTTTGAGTCCAACTGAAAAATTGTTTTAGCAATGATAGTTATATTAGATTATTATTTTGTATGTAATTCTATGGACTCGTGGTCTGAAATAAACGATTTGAATTTGAATTTGAATTAATAATAATAATATATTCAGATTTCAGTAATGATTGTTGACTTATTCTAACTTCCTGCACAAAAACCAGATTTAAAAGTAAAATACCCCACTGTAAAATACCCCAAAATAAATAATGCTTACACCCATTGGTTAAGTCAAGCACTGTCAGACATCTTCACGCAGTAAACTTCCTCAACGTACCAGCTGCTGTTCTGTTGTTTCGCAGGAATTTATTTCTCGTACGGGAAATGTTATTGTTCACCGTCTTACATAAATGCGAGTAATTCTATATCTCGTAAATAATGCCGTGTAATGCATGTGTACGACGGATGAGGGATGGAGAGTTTGAATGTTTTATTAAAGACAGCTTTAGGAGATCGACTTTTTGATGTCTTTTCTTGGGATTACGAGCGTGTTTTGTTTATTGTTCGGGCTCGTTTATTTTGCTTCACAAATATTGTTTTCGTGTAGGTAATTCATCCTTAGGAGTTGTTGACTTTTATGATTGTTGGAAATAAGCATGAGTGAAAAAATAGGTCTGCAGTATATTATTTAATAAACACGCATAATTGTACATTTGCTAAGAGCCTTTGTAGTTTTAAATAAGTAGGGAGATGTCGCAATCCGATCAAGTCTCGGGCTTGTAGCTAGGCATTTGCTGGAATTACTATTATTATATTAAACCTAACTTACCTAGAATTATCTCTGAATATCCTCCTGCCTCGAAGACATCTAAAATAAAAACACAGTACCTACCTCTACTATTTTTAGTTTTATTATACCTGGAGTATCTCACACTGGTATACATGATTTAAAGATAAATAAACTCACCGCACGCAGTTTAATTTTTCCCAGAAACGAAATAAGTTTCTCAAAAAGCGGCAAAGGAAGAGCTGTAACATTCTCGGGAAGCAGTTAATAAAAAGCGCAAATCTAGTGTCAGTGCACCATGTTTGTACACGGATAACTCACTGTAATATCCGCCAGTCATCCGAGCTCTCAAGTCTCCTATAATAGGTTTAGCGGCATGTGTCCAAATTAAACTGACCTGCCGTGTCTTCTCACGTATTATGCCATTCGCTTTACACCGGCACAAGCAAGATTCACTCACAAGTTCTACTTGAATTGGTCAATGCACGCGTCTCTGGCTTCGAACGAAATCGTTTCAAATGGCCTTCAAAGGAATATCAAACATGACGAAAGGGGATAAAGGTGAAGTTGAAAGCAACAATTTGTTCCTGCAGTATGTTGACCGCATTCCGAGGAAATGGATCTCAATTTTACGCGAGACATGCACTGGCAGTGTTAACAAAGATTTCAGTGAACCTAGAAAGGCATTTCATAAAGTAACTCAACTTAGGCACTAGACAAACTTAGCCATAGCTAGAGACTAACTACGTTAAGCCACGCGCGCCTGGCAAGTTTTACATCAAGTATAGCGTGGCCATTATAATCACTGCCAAAAGTGCCAAGTCGGTGCAAACTGTGAATGGTCAAACTCTACACATGATGTTTTTTTTGGTAGGTAAGTTGCGCAATGTCTACCTACCAATGGTATACAAAATACTATATGCAATATTTTAGAGCAATGAAAAAATTGAAAAATGTTTAAATATAGAAAAATTAAAAAAAATACATAAATAAAAATTATTTATGGAGAAATTTTACACCTAGCCCAAAGTACCTAAGGCTCAAGCTTAATAAGGGAGTATTGTTGTTCATCCAAGATCAAATATTTGTGACAAAAAATATATCCTTACTTTATTAGAATATGATCTTGCACCACCACCTAAGCCACCACCTAAGTAGTATGCAGGATCACTAGGTACATATTTTGAAAGGTCGTTTCTTTTTAAATGCATAAGTGGAATATTTTTTTGATTTTCTGTTTCATTTATAAATCTTCGTTTTAACGGCCTCCTAGCCTAGTCTATTGTGAAGGGTCACTAATATTATTTATTTATTTATTCATTCACGATAATCTAACAGCTGTTTGAGCTGTTTCGCGATTTTTGCTTGTAGAGGTGAAACAAGTAACATTTGTATTGATTAAAATTATGTGAAACTAGTAACCTGGGACCCGGGTATGTCCTTTAACTACGTCCAAGACCACCGATGGACGGGCAGCAGCGTCCCTCAAATTCGGTGTACTCGACTGCGATCGCCAACCCGCCTGCCAAGCGTGGCGATTATGGCATTAACCCCCCATCATGCAGAGCACAAATAAAGCACGGCCCCGAGTTTCCGGCGAACCCCGGTGCTCTGGCTATGGTAGCGGTCAGGACATCAGCGGGGTCAGGGGTGATAAGAATCTCCGGCAAAGATCTGGCTATCCACCCCCATGACGACTGGCCCTGGTAACCCACAACATACGCACTATGGGGACTGACGAAAAGATATTCGAGCTGGAAGAGGAACTGAGCAGGTTACACTGGGACATTGTAGGGTTGTGCGAAGTTCGTAGGGAAGGGGAAGGCACGACAACCCTGAAGTCTGGTAACCTGCTCTACCACCGGGAGGGCGACCAACAGTCCCAAGGTGGTGTCGGGTTTCTCGTTCACAAGTCCCTCATAAACAACATAATAACCATCGACCGTGTGTCGAGCAGGGTGGTATACCTAATACTCAGAATATCCAAAAGGTATTCGTTGAAGGTCATTCAGGTGTACGCACCAACCTCGTCACACTCCGATGATGAAGTAGAGGCTATGTATGAGGACGTAAGTAGGGCCATGCATACTTCTAAAACCTACTTTACTGTTGTTATGGGGGACTTCAACGCAAAGTTGGGCAAGAGAAGCGGGGATGAGTTGAGAGTGGGGCAATTTGGGTATGCTGGCTGGCTGACTTTCTGGAGAGAGAGGAACTCTTCATGATGAACTCTTTCTTCCAGAAGCCGCCTCACAGGAAATGGACCTGGATGAGTCCTGACGGGTCCACGAGAAACGAGATAGACTTCATCATGACCGACAAGAAACGGATATTCAGTGATGTCTCTGTGATCAATAGGATAAAGACCGGTAGTGATCACCGAATCGTAAGAGGCTCACTGAATATCAATATTAAACTTGAAAGGTCCAGCCTGATGAAGTCTACGCTCCGACCTACTCGAGCCCATGTTCAAAACCCCGAAAGCTTTCAACTCGAGCTCTCTAACCGCCTAGATAACTTGGCTTCAGTGGACGAAATCAACGACGGGCTAGTGGAAACTGTCCACACAGTAGGGTCTAAGTTTTTTAGACCCCGCCGTCAAGATGGACCTCAGAAATTGACCAAGCAAACCTTAAACCTCATGGCTCAACGACGCTCGCTACAGTTGCAGTCTCCCGATGACGCGAAGTTATATATTTTGGCATCTCCTTATTCGAACCTTTTTGTAAACAGCGGCAAGATATTTGCCGTCATAGTTATCTCATTTTACTTATATATTTATTAATTATTACTTAATTCTTATTTATTTGTTTTCTAAACTTGATGAGTACGTACATAGTCATAGTATTTATTCATATACAATACGAAATTGTGTTTACACACCTGCATTTTGCGTCCCGTAGGCATAGGAGCTCAGAGGACAAATCCCATTTTTATGCATCGGAGGTATCCCGCGGCATATCATTGTGGTGTTTTATTGCTGGCTTTAGTTCCTAGTATACTCCCTCTTTGGACCTGGAGAGATGATATTGTGACACTGTTATTATTATTATTATTATTTTTAAGGGTAAGGGTAATTTTAAGACAAACTCTCTTTGTTGCAAATTTCAAGATACTTGGGTACTTACTTTACTGTAGTTGTAGTTAGTCAAGATCCTGTTTAGTTTTATTGGTTTCACTGTCGTAAATTCGTAATATGTCTCCCTTTGTTTGTTATAAGTGTTCTTATTTTGGGAATGTGACCGTGGCGTCAATGCGCCGTGTCGTCAAATGGTTGCAACGGAAGACCAGCGCTGGCCCTGCCGGCATTTAACGCTGAGTTGCGACCATTTCGTGGCAATTAATGTTTCGGGTTGTATATGTTATTGTTTATTATGTTTTTTGTAATTGTCATGAATCAATCTTTCATTCATTCATTCATTCATATAGGCAGCTCAATAGGCGGATATCTAAGTCCTTGCAACATGATCTGCGTCTCTTTAATACTAACCGTAAAGAGACTATTGAGCGAAACCAAGGCTCCAAAGTGTTCGCAAAGGACAAGTCTATTGGGCAAAGCCAGATGACAAAGCTGAAACGGGAAGATGGCAGCATAGCGTCGAGCAAAGGAGAGGTTTTAGGCGAGATCGAGAGGTTCTATGGACAGTTATACACTCCGATCGCAAAGCCCGTTGATAGCTTGGGAGGAGACCCAAGAGCCAAGCTGTACCGACATTATACCGAAGATATCCCGGACATCAATCTGTACGAGATTAGGATGGCCCTGAAGCAGCTTAAGAACAACAAGGTGCCGGGCAAAGACGGAATCACTTCAGAGCTTCTGAGAGTAGGTGGAACACCGGTACTTAAAGTCCTCCAGAAGCTCTTTAATTCCGTCTTGTCCGAGGGCATAACGCCTGAAACATGGAATAGAGGCGAGGTGGTGCTGTTCTTCAAAAAAGGTGATAACAGCCTATTGAAGAACTACAGACCCATCACGCTTCTGAGTCATGTCTATAAGCTGTTTCCAAGGGTCATCACGAACCGTCTCGAACACAGACTTGATGACTTCCAGCCTCCCGAACAAGCCGGCTTCCGAAAAGGCTATAGTACCATAGACCACATCCATACGCTGCGGCAAGTTATACAGAAGACCGAAGAGTATAACTTTCCATTATGCTTAGCGTTTGTGGACTATGAGAAAGCCTTCGATTCGGTGGAAACATGGGCGGTGCTTGAGTCCCTTCAGCGATGCCATATTGACTATCGGTACATCGAAGTGTTGAAATGTTTGTATAGTAACGCCACCATGTCGGTCCGAGTGCAGGAGCAGAGTACGAAGGCGATTCCATTGCGAAGAGGCGTAAGGCAGGGAGATGTTATCTCTCCAAAACTGTTTACTGCCGTAATGGAAGACGCCTTCAAGCTCCTGGAATGGCAAGGACTTGGCATCAACATCAACGGCGAATACATCACTCACCTTCGGTTTGCCGACGATATCGTAGTCATGGCAAAGTCGATGGAGGAACTCAGCATGATGCTCGATGACCTCAACCGAGTTTCACAACGAGTGGGCTTGAAAATGAACATGGACAAGACGAAACTTATGTCAATTGCCAATGTTGTGCCCATCCCAGTCTCTGTTGGGAACTCGGTACTCGAAGTTGTTGACTCGTACATCTACCTAGGACAAGTAGTCCAATTAGGTAGGTCCAACTTCGAGAAAGAGGTCAACCGCCGAATCCAACTCGGTTGGGCAGCGTTCGGGAAACTACGTAATGTCTTTTCGTCCGACATACCTCAGTGCCTCAAGACAAAAGTCTTTAATCAATGTGTGTTACCAGTGATGACTTACGGCTCCGAAACGTGGTCTTTCACTATCGGCCTCATCTCAAAACTCAAAGTCGCTCAACGAGCTATGGAGAGGGCTATGCTCGGGGTTTCTCTACGTGATCGAATCAGAAATGAGGAGATTCGTAGACGAACTAAAGTCACCGACATAGCCCACCGGATTAGCAAGCTGAAGTGGCAATGGGCAGGCCACATTGCACGTAGAGAAGATGGCCAATGGGGCCGAAAAGTGCTCGAGTGGAGACCACGAACCAGCAAGCGCAGCGTCAGACGATCTTGTTAAGGTCGCCGGAAGACACTGGATGCGGGTCGCTTCCAACCGGTACGTGTGGAGGTCCAAGGGGGAGGCCTATGTTCAGCAGTGGACGTCTTACGGCTGAGATGATGATGATGATGAGTAAATAAAATATATGTAAATAAAATGTAGAAACAAACTTGGCTTTATGCTTTAATCAGATAATATAAAACATATAGGAGGACAGTAAAAATAATAATAATAAAACAAGCTACTGGTTCGCACGAAACAACGTCCTCGCTAAAAACGCCGAAAACTCAATTCATACAAGGGGGCGATTTTTGGGATTCGAGCGCTCGAATTTAAAGAAATTAAACTCGAAAATAATCGCACATAAAAGTATGTCGCCATTATTTCCCCATGAAATTAATAACTTAATGAATCATTCTTTTAAATTGCTATTGCTGTTATTTTTAAAATATCATTTCATGGTTTTAGACAGAGTTTTAAATGTCAGATTCGAGCGCTCGAATTTCAAAATCGCCCCCTTGTATGAATCGAGTTTTCGGGTTTTAAATGATAATATTAATGGACCAAAAGTAGTTTTTTGTAATTATAAGACTTCAAACTATCTTATGAGGGTGAGAGGCACTAGAAGACGCATCAAGGTCTTCGAATGCGAAGACGGCGCCGGAATTCTATACTAAGCAAGATCTTACACCCAACCCCCCCCCCCCCCCCTAGCCCCGTTAATACCGTCATCGTCCATTTTTGTATATATTTTCTGTTTTGTATTTGTATTTTATTCTAATAAAGAAATTTTACCAACTATCTTATTAAATGCAATTAATGTGTGTTATTTCTTATTAGCAGTGATCGTAGATTTTTCAGCAAAACCGGTTCAATGAAGTTTTTTTGTGATATTGTTATTTAATTAACAACTATCTCTACATTATTACTTAGTTCTAAATGGCTTTGATTTAATTTGATACTTGGTTCAAACATTTAATAGCCTCAAAATAATAATCATCCTAGCACTGCACAAAAAATGCTGGAAAATCTACGATCACTGATTATTAGTGATTTTCGTTTTCAAATCTTTACCAGAAAGGGAGAGTAGGTCCTCAAATTGTTTAGTTTTAAAAGCCGCAAACAAACGGAAAGCAACATTCAGCGCCGACATTTAAAACCATTGCGCACAATAAACATGAAACTCATGGCAGAGGGTCATCAGTTACCTTAGTAACACTCGGTGTTAGTGGCCTAACTGCTCGTCATTTATTCCCTTCGCTCGGGAGAGAAATGATGGGATCCGCAGTAGGCGGTGAAAAGCGGCGATTTAGAAAAATAACTCAAACGGTATTACCCGAAACTCTGTCTGTGATAAATTAATGGTCTGGGGCATATTCAGATATTAAAAATATTATATCAGTTCCTGTGATTCATCCCTCACGTACTTATATAAGAATACATGTAAAAGCGCTTATTTAAATTTAAAACATTAATAATCACGAGGAAATTGTAAAAAACGATATACGGGTATTCAAAGGAATGTGTTTGTATCATTTAGGTAACTATTTTATAACATAATTATTAAAATTTCATTAACGTCCATGTAGCCTATTCACTAAATAAATGATTTATTTGCATTATTCAGACGTCCAGTGCCTTTTTGTAAAAGGTCACTTCGCGAACTCAAAGTGTTAAAAAAGGGTTTCTGTAAATGATAAATGACAACAACAATAGCTTCAAAGACGGAGACAAAAGTCTTCTAATAATTTATCAATGGGACGTTTTGAAGGAAAGTTTAAATTTTGAAAGCAAGGACAAGCTCCAATCTATTATGTCCATATGTTACTTTCTCGCTGTTTGACTCGCTCTAGATTTGCGATAAAGTATAAGTAGTTATCTGGCAATTGATGTCTGTCAACTCTTAGAAAATTTTGTCCCATGAAGGTTTCCATTTTTTCACGTCGTGCGTTGTTGTTGGTTGTACGTCCCCCACCACGTACTTCGCACTAATGTGCCCACAATAGCAGGGACCTAATTGTAAGCTTATGCTTGAGAAATAAAAAAAAACACCATCTTAGGCAATGTCGGTTGTATGTACAATCTCAATTTATTACCCATTTATTCCCAAGTTAAGCATATTAAAAGAGTATAAGGAATAATATTCATAAGATATATATTAGTTTCTTTTATAAAACCTAACTAATAAATATTGTTCGCACTACGGTAGAAAATGAATGTATAAACTTGCTTAAAGTATTTTTTTTGTTGGGGAAATAATGAGCTCATGAAAATAAAAAGGTACCTAATTTAAATAGTTTTAGTATAATCTTAAGGATAAGCTCGGAAATATTAAATCCAACGCGATTATTTACATTTTAAAATAATGAAATTTTGTTAAAATGTAAACTGATTTAGAATTTACTTAAGTGTTTTGTTGAAACTAAGCTGTCTTCACCAAACATCCAGCTTCCAACTGACTTACTGAATAGTAAAAAAGCGAAAGATAATATCACAAACTAGTATTAAGAATATAAACTCACTTCGTTTTGCACTAAAAATATGTTTATCTACACTCATACTGTAAGTACTCTAAAATGCGTTCAAAAACCGTAGACAATGACAAGCATTACAACAAACGATTTAACTATGATAAGTTTCTTATCTGCGGCAGTAACGTAATTTTAACTATGCATGCTCAAATATTGTTAAGCAATGAGTTTCAAATTTGGAACATCGAATTTGATAACATAATGTTACCGCCATGGCCAACTCGATTGGTCCCGCGCTAGCACCGGCACAATCGAGTAGGCCATGACGGTACAATGGCGGTCATTCTATGGTTTCCGAACAATTAATTTAATATATATAATATGAGTGTAGATAAAGCAGTGTATGCAACTGTACGTAATTAGGCCTTAAAACACTCGTGTGATCTTATTATGAAATTCGCCTGCGGCTCATTTCATAAAACCACACTCATGTTTTAAGGACCCTTATTACGTAACAGTTACATAATAGTAGATTGTGTAACAAGGGAGCAAAATGAAATATTTACGGCGAGGGCGTGTATTGAATCCCAAACGAAGCGATGGAGTCTATAATAGAATCCCGAGCGTAGCGAGGGATTCTTAAGTAGACTCCTAAGCGTAGTGAGGGATTCAAGTGTTAACGCCCAAGGTGAAAATAGTTTTGCTCCTATGTGACACATACTGCTTTTCACACCACCTTAGAGAAAATATTTTTGTTATTGCTGAATCCTATTTATTTTAACTTTATATGTGCTTCTAATGTGCTTCCTGATTATAATTAATCGATTAATTCAATAAGAAATATGTTTTTAATGACGGACTAGCTGAAAAAAAAGCTAATGTCCTAGAACAGAAAAGTGCCACTTTCTTCCCTCCTAGCAGGGAAGAAAAAGCCCGTATACGATTAGGTGGTGTGAAAACTACTATTATTTCATTTAAAAGCAGTCAGACTTTTGGAATAAAATGTTTATTAATATAAGTATTATAATTATATTATTTTTCTGAAATTTCGCTTCTATAACCTTTCTATAGCATTTGAGTAGCTTTTTTAAATCACACATGCACGCGTTTACTTTTTAAAACTATAGTTTCCGTACAAGACAGGATTATTTTATGTTAATTGTATTTTTTGAGGAGAAATTAATTAGGTATGCGTTAGGTATTAGTTAGGTACTTACAGCGAAATTGCATAGAGTATTAACAAATTATTATCTATTGTGACACCATAAATACAAGATTACATCGATTTCTAATTCAAATGTTGAGCTGGTAACAATGTTTTAATAGACAGACATTTCTACAGACCTCGGAAGGTAAATAAATAACAACTTTAAAAAACATGCTTACTTACTTAAAAAGCCGTACGTATTTTTTCTTTTCTTACGTATAGTCCCGACTTCTAAAGTCTTTACAGCTCCCCGCAGAGAACTGTAGGTTATTATGATTGTCAAATAAAGCTCACAAACTTGAATATAATCAAAATTTCATAAAAGAAGCATTTTTGTTATATGCGAAAATTGCCTTGGTATTTTAACATGCAAATTTTTTACATATTCACGCCTGCCCAAGGATAGCATAGGCAGCTACGGTTTTGTGATTTTATGCTTCATTTATTTTCATTTAATTTGTTTAGGTATTTTTAATCATCTGATTACATTTTTGTGCTAGAAGACATATTAGCCGGATTCTGCTATTTTAAACGTACCTAACTTGTTCACACCTGCATTATAAAATTGCGAAATCAAAATACTTTATTGTAATTGTAAATAACTAAGCAAAATTTTATTGGAATACTTAATTATTTATCTGTAAGTTGGTATACTACTTATTTTATGCTTAAATCAAACAAGTACAGACTACTTGCTCTACTAGCATAATAGCTTTTTAGAAATTGTACCTACAAAATGGAAACAACATGTCGACTAAAATAATTACCTAGATTACCTTAATGGAACTACTAGAACAAAGCATCCTAGAGGTGCACAGGAACAATAAGTATAATAGCTAACCATACAAAGAGTGAGGAGCTAACATATTTTTTTAGGAATTTTGTTATTATCACAGTTTAAAGAAGAGTTAAGGTGCGACCACACCGCTGCTTAAAATACGGCGACGTTACGGAATCGCACTGACGCATCATATCCGCACCGTTTTAATCGCATGCCCTCCACACCGCTGCTTAAAATACGGCGACGTTACGGAATCGCAGTGACGCATCGTATCCGTACCGTTTTTATCGCATGCCCTCCACACCGCTGCTCGAAATACGCAAACGCAACGTGTACGCCGTGACGTGCCCCATACTAAATATTTTGACGCAGCTCAATGTCTGCGTATTTCAAGCAGCGGTGTGGAGAGCATGCGTTAAAATCGTGACGTTTACGGCACGTCATTGCAATCCCGTACCGTCAGCGTATTTTGAGCAGCGGTGTGGAGGGCATGCGATTAAAACGGTACGAATACGATATGTCACTGCGATTCCGTAGCGTCACCGTATTTTAAGCAGCGGTGTGGTCGCACCTTTACTTGATGCAAAAATATAAGCGTTTCCAAATTTACATTACAACAATTACAAAAAAAAATTAGGCTTAAAAATTATGAACACTGTTTTAGGCCGTGCAAGAACTAGGCTGTCTAACGTAACTTACGCTTTCCAAAGCCTTTAGTAAGCGCTCAGGGGAGGAATGGGAAAAGCTTTAATTTATGACGGTGCAGAAATTAAATAAGTTTTATTTTGAGGTTAATTGGAAAAATCCCTAATAATAAGGGATAAGTTCGTCTTTGTACAAATGTTTAAGTATTTTTTTCTTGTTATAGTTTTCATGTTTTAAGTGTTTACTACTACTAAAAATTTATGAAGTTTAAATTAATACACATCTAAATCTACATCTACACATAAATATTACCTGAACGATGAACGACACGCAATAAGAAATTAGTTTAATTACACTGATCACCTATCTTAATTAACGGTTGTTTCGTTTCCATTTTCTCTAGTATAGATTTCAGCATTATGCTGCTAGTCCTCCTATCGCTGCTATCTCCCGCAGCTGTCGACAAACAAGTCAGTCGCGTTTATCTGAATGTTGACCCCACGTGAGCCAGACTTGCTGGCGACATGCCGACGACAGTACACAGAATGTTACTGTAAATAAATGTAGTGCGACTTATTAAAACCGTTGATAACCTGGTAGTGAGCTTTCCAAGTTTTAATCCAGAAGCCTGGGATAGTGAAATAACGTTCGGTATTAACCTATCAGTCGTTTCTCCTTAAAGTTTCGTTCCACCCGTTTCTTTGAAATCGTGAGGAAACTTTCATACAAGACGAGATCGGATTATAGTACCTACACACTTCATACAAGAAGTGTGTACTATAATCCGATCCCTCTCCAGAATAGGAGGAGGCCTTTGGCGGCTGTGGCCAGTAGCGTGAAGTATATAGGCTAGCATATGTATTGCAACATAGGTATTAAATTTCATTCTCGCTTCAGTTACGTACGTTACGAAAATAAAGGGTTAGAATATAACAGCGGCCTTAGTATAGGCGTTGTTGTTACAAGTACACAATAACCTGGAAAGTTACATAGCATACTTCTTATCCAGGAATTAATTTCATAAAGATGTGCAATGAGGGTTAAAAATCACGGGAGTACTAAGCAAGAGGAGCGAGAGTGAAGAGGGTATGGTAATTTTACGACTTCCAGGCGGACGAAGTCACGGACGCAAGCTAGCCCTTCGTGTGGCCGCCTATTTTAAAATGCTTTGTGATAGTCAAACCTTTGAAGTTTTTATACTATTTGAATTTTCGATCCATGTTTGACGTCTGAGTCGACGTCCCCTATGACCCCTACGGTATGACAGACGAGTGCCTTTCATACCGTAGGGGTTAAGTAAAACAACAGTTGGCTATGTACGTACCTAACCTGCCACACGACCGCTCGCTATGAGGGCCAACACCGATATGGCACGAGTGATCAGTTGACACTTGACAGCTTACCCACATTTAATGATATCAATACGTCACACCATAATATTATTTATCTAATAGAATATATATAATTTATTTAAAAAAGTGTTACACAAATTACAGCGTACTTAGTTGAGTAACACACTAACCTATCCAAAATAAGAAATCTAAAGGAAACCTACAAACTTTGTAAAAAAATAAACAGCAACTTTATTTGCACTTTCTAAATAAATTAAATCTGTGTGCTGCCCGCTAACAGTAGCTTGGGCACAAATGATTTTGGTTGGCTTGTTTGCTCTAAGCTGCATTGTAGAGAAGTAGGGTGTAGACTGTTGGCAGGTATAATAAGTACGATATTATTGTTATATTTTCTCAATCAAGAGTTCAATCAAAAGTTCAAGTTAGGAACTTAATCGGAGTGTTGAAGGCTTCAACTTAAAGTTGGCTAGAAACTGAAACTATTCCAACCTATTCTTAATTAATAGGGTAGGCTCAAATAACAAAGTTACTATTCCAACCTATTCTTAATTAATAGGGTAGGCTCAAATAACAAAGTTGTCTTTATTTATTCCTGTCTGTGTGGATCGCGAAAGTACCAATAAAGTCCGATATATGTAGGGTATAAACAACGCACTAAATATTTTGAAAGGAAATACAAAGTGGTTATTTTTAGTATGAAAATAACCGGTTTGCTTTCCCACTTAGTCAAATGGTGATATTATTTTCAATCCACTTAATGGCCTATGTTCAAAGTACCTATATCATTATAATAGATTAAAAATGATAATATTACTAGTAATTACGATGAAGGGTTTTGTGAAACACTATTCTACCTACCACTAAACACTACCTATATATACCAATGAAGGTATATTAAAAAGAATCATTGACATCAAGACATCCAACGATAGTATTTGATGATAATTCAATCAGCTGATGCAAAGATATTATTTTGAAACACAGAATTTAATTATACTTAGACGATTTAATGTTGTACTCCGGCTTCTGCTGTGGCCACGGTTAGGTTAGCTTGAGGAAACAAAGTTGCAGCAGTTCCCAGTATGCAACCAGACATAAATACTGGTAACTTGGAAACTCATTAGCTCGAGCTCGGTTTCGAATCTCATGAGTATTAATTTCACATAAATAAAGAAGAGATTTTATAAGCATACCTATGCTAACTCGGGGCAACTTCTAATCTAGGGATTTGATATCGATAAAAAAGATGTCGATATATATTAATACATGTACTCATTGAAAATCCTCGATTACTAACTATAAAAACCGGCCAGGTGCGTGTCGGTTCACGCATAATGGAGGGTTCCGTAGCTTCAATGGAATAAGAACCAAACTTATAATACCAAAAGTTCGTAACTGATGCCTAGGGAAGAAGTTTTTTGGAGATAACTCAAAAATGACTTAACCCATAATGTTCAAAACAATTTTCCTAGAAAGTATGTAATAAGGCGCATCTTCTCAATTTTTTTCATAGTTTGTAGGGTTCCGTACCTCGAAAGGAAAAAACGGAACCCTTATAGTTTCGTCATGTCCGTCTGTCCGTCCGTCTGTCCGTCCGTATGTCACAGGCGTTTTACTCGAAAACTATGAGACGTATTTAAATAAAATTTAGACGTACGGTGTATTTCGTATGCCGCTATTTAGTTATGTAGTTAAATTGCAGAAAAAAAAATTAAGGTGGAGCGCTCTATACATGTAACTAAATAAAATAAAATAAAATTACCAAATATCAACATGTTGCATAATATATAAACCGATAGATCTTTAAAAATAACATCGAGGTTTCTTTGAACATTTTGTGATTAGGTAAATGTTTTCAGAAATAATCCCTTCGAAAGTCAGAAAAATTGTGTCCCTGTAACTTTTGAACCGTAAGTCCAAAAACCGGCCAAGTGCGAGTCGGACTCGCGCACCGAGACTTAATATCAGACACTATATCGATAATACGGAACCCTAAAAAGGTTCGGTATTATCGATATAGTGTCTGATATTAAGTCTCTTAAAGATAAAATTATGCGGATGTCATTTCAATCAAAATGACAATTTTTTGTCAGTGCCATTCATATGCTGGAGTAAGAATAATATACGAGGTAATATGCCGCTACGATTGGAGTGGAAATTAAATAATATTTATTTACGTTGACAGTAACATCGATATATTTTTTTGTCGATAAAATATTTTGCTACATTAATTTAGTATTGGTGCCCCGAGTTAGCACGCGTATGTTTATTTATATGGATTCCCTTTTCCTTTTGATTTACGTGGAACCTTAAAAATTAAATTAAATTAATTAATTTCATTCATACGAATGTATTTATATTATACCTTTAATTATAAGTAGGTACAGACAATTAATTCACTGTTGGGTTTTCTCGTAGATGCTAATTCTAACATCATGTTACATTCTAACGCATAAGAAAAATGTTTCCTAGATCTCAGTATTGAGACCATTCATATTGTAATATTTCGCTCGATCCAGCTCGACGCAGTCATTATTACCTGACGCCGAAGTTTTTGTGGCAAAAACATCAATTAACTAGGGACTTCCTTACGATACCATCGATAACTATTTATTTTGAAGTCACATTTCATAGTACCTAGATATGATTATGTTTTTATTATGTATGCTAATTTGAAGGTATTTATCTATGGGCTCCTAACTAGCCTTAAAATAAAAATAATTAATTAAAGCCTGACCAGAAATATATGATTATTGTCAAGAGGGCGCTATTATTTTCATTTATATGGCAACAGTCATAGAGCGTATTTTTCACTATGATATACTTAGTGACATCTTGATTTGTTTACCTGTCAGCTCTAATGTTAATTTAAAAATGTTTCACAACGAAATAGTTTCATTTCCCCAGCGTATTATTTACAGCAGTTTATTATACACTATTTACAATGTTTCGCTCTTGACTATGGATAATTTTGGGATATTTTTGTCGTATATTATTTAATATTCAACACTTTATTATTATTCAAGTAAACCGCATCAATGACACTTGACAACAGTGACAGCACTCAACATGCATATCATTCATTAAAATTATTGCCAGTGTAAGAAATTTGTTCCAATGTAATTCCGCAATATGGCGCATGATCATATATTTCTGGTCAGGCTTTACATTAAGTTTACTGGAAACAGTTAAAATTAACCTGATGCGTCTACCGATATTAGAAGTATAGTATAAGTTATATTTTACAATTTTCAGGTATTAAAAAAAACAAAAATCAAATTTAACAAATTATTTTATTACTTTCATCGACTTTTATCAACGGAGTTTTATTGTATAATATGCAACTTTCATATGTATGATATACGTAGATGCCTAACTGAACCCTTATACAAGGGATGTACAATTTATGGGTAAATTAATATCGTCGGGATGTTATTGGGCTAATTTTATTCGTGCAGTACTAATAGGATTATATTAAAGAACTATGACTGATTATCACCAAATACTTAGTGAATGCTTCGAAGTGAATAGATCGATTGGCGATATATCTAGAATTGAAAAGAAACCTATCAGCTTATTTAAATACAATTTCGCGACTAACTAACCGCTAGGTAAGTATTTAAATACGTAAACTACCCACGGTGAAGTAAAACAATGTACTCGTAACAATTGTCAGTTAATTTTGCCAACACGGCCTCCCGCAGTGTTGGCAAATTTAATTCACTTCGAACTAAAACTTTGACATGGGTAAACGTTGCTAGAGAAACATTGTTTAGTAAGTGGACGGTTTAAAATATCTCTTGTTAATTTTTGGTTTTGGACCTTATTTAAGTGAGACAAAGTTAAGGCGCAGTAGGTTCATTAAACACAGTTTTTGAAAATCGTAGCGAGTTTATAAATAATAATATGGTTGCCAAAAAATATGCATAACAATCTTAAAGTCTTTCTTTAGGGACGAGAGCATAAAGTAATAATAATGATAGAGGGCCCATGCCTTGTTACAAAATGCGACCGCCTAAAGAACTATCAGCACTAGATGGCGTTACTGAAAATTCACTGATTACATCTCTCGATTAGAGATGGCGTTACACGTCACAGAGAAGTCATAATACTTGCCATGGCTCCTAACGACATCTACACGTCTTGATGTAAATTCCCTAGATGAAAATCCTTCAACAATACTATTAATCAATAGATGTCGCTTTACAGTAGAAATATTGAGTAAATTGTTTTTTTTTAATTTGTTTTTTTTTTTAAATATGTATATCAAATATGAACCCAACGGGCGTCTCCGAAAGTTGTCTGCCGAGCTATGCTACATATATAGCACTCGCGAACAAGAAACTATATTATTAAGTAAGTAAACAATTAATTATCTGCAAATCCTGTAATTAAACAAAAGTAAGAGATAATTTTTTCGACACATTAGGCCACGTGTGTAGCAGGGTAAAAAACCAATAACGAAAAAAATGTCGGTGATAAGGTTTGAACTCCGGACCTTCGACTCATAAGTCCATATGTTTATCCGCTGCACTACGATGTCTTTCAATTTAAGACGCAAATTGTTAACCACTTGCCTACATTCAAATATTAACCTACAACTGATTTGCGAATGACAAGACGTTGAGTAAGTTTTGTGCGTTGTTGCCAATTCGGCCGCCTGCGACACAGCAAGCTGACAACGTCGCGTCAGGCCTTGGTCAGCTACCTACCTACGCGTCGCGAACCGTCGGGCGCTGAGCTGAAATTCGACTTCCACGTGTGCGTGTCGCGCGTAAACACAAGGAAATCGGCTTAATATGGAATCACAAGTTTGCCTTCACTATGGTCTTCAAGGCACCGCGTCTTCTTATTTTATATGTCTATAGTATACCGTTTCATCCTCGTGGGTGCCTATATCTAGTTCTAATACTACTAATTATTTATGATTTTTGACGTAATCGTTACTGTGAAATTACTGACTCAATTATGAATTGTACTCTAAGTAGGTACCTGTTAGTAATGACTGTTGCCCTTGGATACGTATAAACGTAACCTATTCGCTACAAAACTAGCTATTGTGACAAGGTTCTAGAGTGGCCTAGGAATCAAATTGGTTGACCGTATCTACCTTCAGATTTGTCACTGACTCGCGGTCTGATCTGAAGGTAGATACGGTCAACCAATTTGATTCCTAGGCCACTCTAGAACCTTGTCACAATAGCTAGTTTTGTAGCGAATAGGTTACGTTTATACGTATCCAAGGGCAACAGTCATTACTACAAGGTTCTACAGTGGCCTAGGAATAAAATTGGTTGACTGTACGTACTTAGAGTAGAATTCGTAATTGAGTGCAGAGGCGGTACCTTAAAACTTGTAAAGTGGTTAAAGGATGGTATATAATAAAACCTTAATATCTTATTGACCTCAACAATAGCGTAAAATAAGTACCTATAGATAAAAAAACACTTAATGAAGATGCGATGGTGATGTGGTGGTGATATTTAGTAAAATTACTATATTTAACAGCCTCCTAACCCAGTCGGTGTTGAGCCTATAAATAATGGAGGCAATAGACAGAAAGTCAGTGGGGCGATTTTTGAGATTCGAGCTCTCGAATATGACATTTAAAACTGAATAAAACGAAGAAATGATGTTTTAAAAATAACAGCGATAGTAATTTAAAACCATGATTATTTATACTATTAATTTTGTGTGCGATTATATAAGAGGTTAAATTCTTTGAATTCGAGCGCTCGAGTGTCAGCAATCAGCCCCCTGGTTCGAATCCTGGTAAAGGTTTTTGTTTTTGTTGACCAAAAAGTATTTTTGAGATTTATTTTAGTGACTGAGCTTTTATTATTAAAGAAACTAGCTATATAAAGTATTACTTCGAGATCGAGCTCAACTGTAAAATAATGAGAAACTACAATAGATGGCGCTTAAAGTAAAAATGCGATATTACCTGGAATTGTTTTTTTCTTAGGTTTAATCAGTTTTTTTTATTGGTTTTGTTGTAATCAGTTTTGGTAATATAATGACGTAGTTTTAGATAACTAGATACTAGATTTCACATAACATAAAAAATGATTACGAGCCAGTGGTGCTCTGAGCGACATCTATTGAAGAACATTGGAACAAAACGAGCGATGTTCCTAGTGAAATATCTATTTAATCTCATTAATCTATGACGAGAGTAATTCAAAACACTTTGGCACGACATAAAAAAAAATCGCAAACATACGTCTAAACCGCACTATTTCAATATATTTTAGAAAATTAGTTTTTCGCTGACTATACATTTTTACCAAAGACCTGGAAATGCTAATCGTCGTTAATTAAGAAATTAGGGTTGGTCTTCTACGACTATTTTGCCCTACTGGTTCATTTGAAAAATCCATCCTGTATAGCTTCGAACGGATATGACGGTCGCCTTTCTATTCTATCGCGTCACGCATTCACTTTGTAGTATTCCAAGAGGTTGATTCTAACTTTAAAATGTTAACTGGGTTTGATACGGTTGAAAATAATGTATATGTAGTTTTGAATCTATCGGCTTCCCGGTCCGGAATTTGATTTTAAAAAAACTGCTGATTTTATTTAAAGTACTTTTAACAACTAGCAAAACCTTAAGGTTCTCCGGTTATGTTTTATGTTCAGTTACGTAAATAAGGTTATTATATACCTGTTTCAATGATGGGGGATCAATGTTACTCTGCGTCCATAGGAAACACCTTTTATTTGTTTATTTGTTTATTCCTTAAATCAACATTTACAGTCTGGCTACACGTGTTAACAATAGGACAGATAAAAATGATACAAGATTAGTACTTAATTATTTAAGTTGTTAACATTCTGGACAAACCCTAAATATACTTACTTAAATAAGAATGGAATTTCGAGCAGAAATGGACTCCAAGTAACGGCTGCTAGACCACCCTACCTTTGACAACCCTACACGTGAAGGGATCACGGGGTGGTGCTAAAAGAGTAACAAACTTGGCAGCTGCACTGTCACATCTGGACCTCGCAGCAATCACTGGATTTTCTTCATCATCTGCCTCTCTAATAGATAGTATCTATATCCAGTGATATATGGCCATATGTTAAAAAAAGAAAAAAAAACCAGTTTCAACATAAGAAATAAAACAGTGAGTACATCGTTGCTATTTTATGTCTAAATAACATGCTAATCTATAATTTTAAACAAAAAAGAACCGACTTCACTAAGCAATCCACCTTTCCAACACCAAATACTCGAGCTGCTGTAAAAAATACTCAAATCACTACAGGTGTGCCTATAATAGTTGAAGATTTCCCTCGATTTCTCCAGGATCCCATCATCAGATCCTGACCTGGTTACAATGGGACCAACTGTGAAGTATACTCTTACAAACAAAAAAAGAATTTTCCAAATCGGTCCAGCCGTCTTCGAATAATCGGTGAACATACATAAAAAAAAAAAAAAAAAATAGCAAAAACAAAGATCCCGACGAATTGATAACCTCCTCCTTCGAAATCTTGAAGTCGGTTGATAATTTGAGCATAAACTATGTATTTATATATTTCATATGAAACCACTAAGTCGAAAAAAGTCCGGCCTCCGGAAATTTACCATATTTTAATGTGTATTTTATTTATTATGAATCTTAGCGCTGCATTTTTAAGCAAACTTTCTTTCTGTTTAGATTTTTGTGCTAAAGAATTTCGTTAAATCAGCTCCCCTAATGACTGGCGTTTCGCAAGCCTCGTTAATTTTTCAACCCCTAGCTTGTTTTTAAGTCCAAAAGCGCTATGTCTAATTAAGAATTTAATTAATTTAGTTTTTTTAATAGCATCATTCAGTTTGCAGGTTAACAGCCATGCAAGAGGCAAAATTAAATTAAGAATTTTAAATATAAATATTCTCCAGGGAAAACCTCAATAAAAGAACAATACAGGATATTAAAAGTGAAAACAGACAATAGGCGGCCTTATCGCTTAAGAGTGATCTTGCCCAGCAAAAATTTGAATGTATAGAATCCCCGTTTTTTATAAAAAACCAGGTAAGTATCGGGAGCATACCGCAATCCTCTACACTTAATTTACTACTGAAGAAAATGTTGGATGCAAACGCTACAAATTAATTCAATGTAATAGAATATTTATAATTTTGAACAAAAAAGAACCGACTTCACTAAACATCCACCATTCCAAAAGCAAATGCTCGAGCTGCTGTAAAAAATACTCAAATCACTATAGGTGTGCCTATAATAGTTGAAGAGTTCCCTCGATTTCTCCAGGATCCCATCATCAGATCCTGACCTGGTTACAATGGGACCAACTGTGAAGTATACTCTTTCAAACGAAAAAAGAATTTTTCAAATCGGTCCAGCCATCTTCGAATAATCGGTGAACATACATAAAAAAAAAAAAAAAATAGCAAAAACAAAGATACCGACGAATTGATAACCTCCTCCTTCGAAATCTTGAAGTCGGTTGAAAAGTAAGGATATGTCCTTAAACTACGTCCAAAAGAGAGGTATGGGTACTGCGAATGTCATCTCGCTATGTGTGGTAGGTCACAGCACAGCGAATGTTATCTCGCTCAAATCTGGAGCAGAGCCCGACTGGGGAAGTACCTCCACCTTACAGAAAACTACAGCCAAACAGCACTAGACCCTACTCATAGTGTTGTGTTCCTGCTAGTGACTAAGGTTGTCAAAGAGCTCAAAGAGCTCAAAGAGGACCCAGTGTGTTGACGATGAGGGACCCTCTTGTTCCTTTAGCCGTCAACACAGTGAATACTCCTTTGTTTAAAGGGTCGGCAACGCGCATGTTACACCTCTGGAGTTGCTGGCGTCCATAGGTTACGGTGTCCGCTTACCATCAGGTGGGCCGTATGCTTGTTTACCACCGTCGTGGTATGAAAAAGAAGTAGAATTAAATTTAAACTAAAAATCAGATTAAGGTACAGATATTTACAGACTATGATATATAATAATGACAGATGGGTTATGCACGCTCCAAAATTGAAGCACTTAATATGAGTGAATTCAAACAACTGTCGCTAGTCGCGCACCGGCCAGCGTGAGATGCGGACATGCGAATGAGCTCCCGTCACCCGCGTGAGAAAGAGACAGACTGTAATTTTCTAACAATGAGAGTGACAAAGATGTAATGATTGTCAAAATAGATAAACATAACAGAATCGTTGCTAGGTTATGAAATAACTCTGGAAGTATTTTTTCTGCTCATTTTGTTAGGTTAGAGTATAACCCATCCATAGTAAATATCATTGTTTACAGATAACAAAATGGCAGCTAGGAAGTAAATGTTTAGTTGTTTGTTATCCAGTTATGCAAAAGCACATTAGCTAGATAATATTTTTTTTTTGTAATTAATGAACTATGGGTATTGACCCATAGGGGGGATAGGAATTCACGTGCATCTGTTATTTTTTAGAATAATATTATTTATTAATAAATGTTGACCTGACACACAATCTCCGCATCAAGAACAACATGGGACAACAACAAAAAGGCATGTCTATCTCCAGCAATGGATGCGAATATGATAAGAAGAGAGAACAATAGAGAAGATGAGAAGAGAGAAAATCTCCTTTAGGTTCAATAATAAGTTGGTGAAGAAAAATTCGTAAGACTCATTGAAATAGTAGTATTTAAAAAATATACCTATATAAACCACTAAATCGACTTTACGATTGTTTTCATTTCAACTCTGTATTCTGCTGCTGGATTGTGTATGATGTGTATTTTGTGGGTGCAGTTCACTTTTTATACTTAACTGCAGGAATCTTTCAACAGGTGGCTTAAAGAGATCGAGCGCCACGGGCTGCGCATTAGTAGAACGAAGACCGAGTATATGCAAATGCGAACGTGGACGATGACGTCGCCCACAGAGTTAATTCAGCGTGGCTCAAGTGGAGATCCCTGTCTGGTGTTCTGTGCGATCCAAAAATGCCAATAAAAACAAAAGGGAAAATGTATAAAACCGTAGTCAGGCCCGCAATGATGTATTGCGTAGAATGCTTGACCGTAAAGAAAGGGCATGAACAAAAGCTACACGTAGCGGAAATTAAAATGCTTTGGTGGGCGGGCGGTGTCCCGCGCTTGGATAAGGTCCGAAATAAATATGTACCATCAGGTTCAAAATTGCATGGTCAATTTATCAATGAATTCATTCATAAATTGGCCATGCAATTCTGAACCCGATAGTACATGGTTCGTTCAAGGCGGCGCCTATTACCCAAAAACTCAAGGAAAACAGAATGAGATGGTACGGTCACGTTATGCGAAGGAAAGAGGCAGACGCCCGGCAACGTGGTGATCCAATGTCGACAACGAGGACACAGAACCTTTTTTTTTGTCGGTGTGAAAATGCTTTACGAATCCCCCCCGGGGGCCTAGGGAGGGCCCATAGTGGAGGGTATGTGGGACTCTCCTCTCCCGTAACTTCCTCTGCTAGCCAGAGGGAGGGGAGAGGCCTACCCACCAAAAGACGCACCGGCATCGTCCGCACTACCGTTAGGGGGGAACGTCACCGGATAACTTGCGCATTCGTCCGCGGCGCTCCCCGGTATGGAGGACTCAGAACCTGACTACACAGATAACCCAGGATAGATCATTCTGGCACCGACGTACGAGGAGGCCCGACCCTAACTAAACTGGGAAACGGGGCTGGAGAAAGAAGAAAAAGTTACCTTTTTTACAAACAAAACTCATATTTTTAAATATGCATACCTACTTAAAATGTATAATCCATGATTTCCATAAAAATAAATGAATAATTGTATTAGTCATAACGTCGAATATTATAATACTCATTTATCATAATACATTTGCAATGGGTACGTCCTTAAAGTAGTCTGGACCCGGGTACGTCCGTAACCCTTTGACCACAAAGCATCGGACGGGAAAATCGTGCCCTCAGCTCTCAGTGCCAGCGCGCTCAGCGTGCGAGGCAACTCGCTTGTATTTTGGACATCGTATCATTCACTGGCGCTGACGACGTCTCTAAGAGAGGTATAGGCACTGCAAATGTCATCTCGCTTCATGTGGCAGAGTACAGGGCCCTTATTCGAGATGCCAAACTGTAAGACGTTGCTCTCACAGTTGTCTCACTAGGTGATAGAGTGATACACCTAACTGTCAAGCTGTCAGTAGGTCTCGCTAGAGCGTTTTGTCTATGGCTATGGCCACCATTTTAGATATGTTGACAGGACGTAGGGAATCCCATGGCAGAGAGTTTGGTGGTTTTTTTTAGTAGGTATACGTAGGTATCGAACCATGGATGTATAAGAAGTGGATCTCATTCTTCGGTCACAAAGTGAGGCCGACAGAGAAGCTTATCTAAGGAAGTGTCTCGTTTTGACTAAGGAGGTAATGACGTCAGCAGACAATCAAAATGTGAATATGTGTCAAATGTGACAATTTTGTAACGAGTGCGAGTGAGGTACCGCCCCCCACTATTATGCTCTCTATCGGACCGTTTTTAGTACTTTTAAGGGTTCCGTAGCCAAAATGGCATAAACGGTACCCTTATAGTTTCGTCATGTCCGTCTGTCTGTCCGTCAGTCCGTCTGTCCGTATGTCACAACCATTTTACTCGGAAACTATAAGACGAATAAAATAAAATTTAGACATAAGTTGTATTTTTCATGCCGCTATTTAATTATAGTCTGGCAAACCATTTTTTCAGTAGAAAAGCGCGGCAAATTCAAAATACGTACATGTGCCGACCCTTTGTGATGAGACACCGTGTTCGTGACGAACATTTCAATTCACATATCTTTTACATTGAATTTGTTTCTAGTGCATTTCACTCTCTCGTCTTAAGCGCGAGTGAGATAGAACTCCTGCAACGTTCTACATAAAATTTAAATTCGTTTTTATGGCATATGTCAATTGCCTCAACCAGATTATTTGTTACAGTTGATGACAGATCAGACGAAATATATCCGTCTCCTTTTTACACACCGTGAATGTCACGTAATGAAAGGGGTGGAAATACCAACTAAAATTAAAAACATATAATTTGATGATCATTGCTGCTTTTTTCACTGATTCTTAGTGTTGTCATACTTTTGGTCGCTGTACATTGCTACTGCGTTCGTTGGCTGGACAGACTATATGTAGTTAAATTGAAGGAGAAAATATTTTTATGGGGGGCGCTCCATGTAACTAAATTACAAAAAACAATTTTTCCCCTAATATCAACATGTTGCACATCAATCGATAGGTGTTTATTATAAACGAATCGAATATTTTCAGAAATAATCGCCTTGAAAGTAAGAAAAATTGAGTGACCCCCCCCCCCCCGTAACGAACCCTAAGTCCATATAATAAACTTAAAAAAATTTGAGAAGATTATCTTATTTTTCTATTACATACTTTTTACGAAAATTATTTTGAACATTATCAGTTCAGCCATTTTTGAGTTATCTCCAAAAAACTTCTTCCATATGTATCAGATACGACCTTCTGGTATTAGTTTGGTTCTTATTCCATGGAAGGTACGGAACCCTCTATTATGCGTGGTCCGACACGCACTTGGCCGGTTTTATGCTACTCGCCTATGAACGACTCTTTTACTCGGTAATAATTTTCAACTGTGGCTAGGGCACCGAGTAAACAATAGTACTATACAGAGGTCCCTCTTTGACGTTACGAATCATGTTGTCCCTTCTTCACGCATGGCAAGTTCTCTTTCTCACTTAGGCAAACGTATCGGATACTAGTTGTCAAATTCAATGACAGAAATGCACATCCTTGGTTAGGGACAAGGTTTAAGAAAAAGATCCACTTCATATAAATCCGTGATACGAACACAGATTACACCTTGTTAGCCCGCCCCACTGTAAATTTATCAAAAATCTTATCGGTTGGCTTCCATATAGCGATATAGAGCCCATCTTCGAGATCATGAAAAAATAAGTCTTACTAGGTCTTAAATGGGCGCTAGTATGTATAACACGTGTAAATTGTTCTTGAATAAATATCATATCATATCATATGGCGTCAAGTTGAAAATACAAGAAAATAACGTTAATTAATCAGTGGTTTTACCGCTCCAAATTTGTACTTACGGTAAAGTCTACTTCAAATAACCTACATACCAAATTCCGGTGGGAGCATACAATATAGGCATGGTGAATTTTTTTCATGTATGGTATCAATCGATTCGTTTTGTTGTGAGGATCAAATGTCTATATGGGGCCAATTGCGTTAAAGCAACAGAAAAGTCAGAAATGAGACTTAAAGTCCGAGATTTGCATTTGTTACTCAAAACGCTCCAAAATGACGTGCAAAAGTGACGTCACGATCACATAGTTGCCCTGTTTAAAGTATGGATAAAATATGAAATAGCTATTTTTACAGTGAAATGTTGCGTTTATGTGTATGGTTGCCATACAATTTATTTTACAGTACAATGTTAAAAATCATTTCAATTCACACTATAAAAAATCGTAAAATTTTGAAATTTTGCAGCTTGATATCTTTGAGCCACTTCAAAAGAATTTATAAATTTTCACTTTAGTTGGATATATTGATCATTTTGCATCCTATCAACTAAATTTTATTGCATAAATCAATATGTGTCATCATGCCTATTTTAAGATTGGAATCTAATCGCAACTTTTGCATTTGTATTATTTTTGAGCTAACACTCCAAATTTTTTGACCATTAACTAGGCACTTCATCGCCTTATTTTAAATTTTAAACCGTAAAAGTTAACCTTGCGGGACAGTTTTGAAAAAAAAATACTTTAAATAGTTTCAAATATTTACTTAATTGGCACACGGATAACTGGATATCCATGTTTAAGTGGCTGTGGACGTAGTTAAAGGAAAAGGATCCAATCCACAAAAATACCAAAACATGAGTTAAGTATACCAGGCAGGCCTTTAATGTGTATATTTTCATTCAGCAAAAAAGCACTGAGCTCACATAGCGTTTTCATATTTTAATCGACATTGGATACCATCCCCCATGTATGAAAGATTAAAAATGATATTCATCAATAAGTATTCAATACTCTTGGTACCTTGTTGTAAAATTAGGTTAGTGACAGGAATAGTTTATATAAATTTCAATAAGAAAAATCCAAACTGCTTGGAATCTTTTTGAGAAAATGCAATGAATACTTTTCGTCCTAAATATATATCAACAAAACTGATCCAACCCATTTGGGTCGTTTTTGAGAAACTAATTTGACGATGTGTAAATACTTTAGCTAAACAACAAAAACGATTCAGCAAACTTGGATCACATTTGTGGAATTCTTGTTATTCCAGCATTGGTGTGTCAGTAAACAACAAAAACGATTCATGTTAAATATATTAACTTTAGGCTGACTTTTTAAATTTAAACAGCTATATACTTAACCCAAAAGGCAGTTTTACTGCTATGATAGGCTAATTTTGAATTTTTTGCTTTATATGTCTACTTGGATCGTAATTCATAAACAAATTAAATAGATGAGGAAAAATAACAGAAATAATTCAAACTGTTTGAATCATTTTTGCAGGTTTAAATTAACTTGTACTCATATTCAGCGTCAAACATCAAAGTCGATTTAAGTTACTTGGATCTTTATTGATAATTTACTCCAGGTATAGTTTCATAGTGGCAAATTAATCAACGGAAAAGATCCAGTTTACATGAATACGTTATAGGCATTTTTTTTTATTTAAAATGGCAATACAATGCTAAATTTTAATAACGATCCATGTTAATTATATTGTTCATAAAAAATTTTGCTTTTACTATTAATTTTGTTTATACGTTGCTGGTATTAATAATGTTATAGTAATTATAATTTTGAAACTTTTCTTATCATTTTTGTAACTAACAACACTGATTTTGCTATTGCGTCATGCTGTGCATTGTCGCGAAAGACAGGTCTGTGGATTTCTTATTGTAAGATTGGATTCTAAATTCAAAAACGTGGTACTGTGCATTGTGTGAACGGTGTAATGGGATAAAAAATGAGGAGGGTATTTGGAGCGCTGGTCGACACGACTCCAAAAACTATTTATAACGACAAAAATGGTGAGTAAAAGCTATTTTGGTTGAGTCCATCAAAACTTCTTCCGATAAGATAAATTATTAAAGTTCTGTTCTAATATGTGTATGTTATTATTTAGGTGAGAATAGCGATCCTAAATTATTTGCAAGTAAGGCATGCTATGACAAGAATGAAAAAAATTACGAAAATAGGCATAAAAGTAAGTGGTATGGTTATAGTTATATTTTGTTTAATCTACAATTACTTTGGCATTAACTATTAAATATTCATATATGTGATGAATTTGGTATGTCATGGGAAATATTGTTCAAAAATGGTATTTTGATTTATGTCCTAAAAATGCATGGCTTTATATATTATATTGGTGTTGCTTTTTTGCAGGAGAAAAATGTTTGTTAATACTCAATACTTTGATAAGCTATTACATTGTTTTTTAATAATTTTTTTTATCTTTTCTTGGTGATTTTCTCGTTTTTTTTCCAATTTAGTGGGATGAATCCTTATTGCCTATTAAAAATTAAAAAGGTTACATGGAAAAAGTATTTTCTCAAAATGGATCCAACCCCACATTTAGTTAAATATCTCAAGAAATACGACATTAAACTAAATCGTGTATGTACAGAACCTTAAAACACGTCAAAACTCATGTTTCATCCAAATATGTATTATGAGAAAAGTGAATCAGTAATGAGGAATACCATTTCTAACTTTGAACCTCCATAACTTTTGCTCATCTCGCTGTGGATTGAATCCTTTTCCTTTAACTACGTCCAGTTTAACATGCCGTTATAAAGTGTATAACAGGTATATGTTTTTTTTCCTGTTTTTTATTGTTTTTTTTTCTCTTGTTTTGATTAATGTATTCTTACTTTGGGGATGTGATCGTGGCGTCAATGCGCCGTGTCGTCAAATGGTTGCAACGGAAGACCAGCGCTGGCCATGCCGGCATTTAACGCTAAGTTGCGACGATTTCGTGGCAATTAATGTTTCGGGTTGTATATGTTATTGTTTATTATGTTTTTTGTAATTGTCATGAATAAATCTTTCATTCATTCATTCATTCATGTTTCTAAAAGAATGCTTTAAATGTTCATCCTTATATTTTTTTATTTTTGAAAAAAAAAAATGGTATTCAATATTTATATGACGTTCTAAATAAATCAATTTTTTTTAACGTCGTAGAACGCAATTTTTTTTATGGAAGTTACAAAACGGGGTATTTACCGTGGGTATTTGTTTTGTCGAGGTTCCGATATATATTATATGTATTGACATGTTAAAAACTAGCAAACGAGGATGGTGGCAGCATTTCTCCGCTGTATCGCAAAACTTATGAGTTGAGCGAGGAAGCTGCCAGCTCTTTGGTCACCAATTGAGTCGACGAGCCTCTTTTTGCGTTCTTTAAAAAGTTACTGAGCACTGGGTCCCCACGCGCCAAGGGTCTCGACTACGAAAGGTATAATTTTTTTTATGGGTCTTCAGTTTTTCAGCTTCTTTGGCCACCGCACCTACTTTTGTTTATTGGTTCCGGTGAAGTGAGAAGCCGCCAGTGTGTCTACGCATATAGCATCCCACAGGCACGCATGTGGTATTTACTTAAGTACCGCAATAACACCTGTGTGGAGCACAAACACGGACTCAAAGCCGGAATCAGATTTCAATCAATCAGGTGCCGGTCCAGGTACTATACGGTTTAAGACATTTATTTCTCAAAAAGATTTACATAAATCACTTACTGAGAAAACAATATTTATCTTAAAGCTAAATGGGTGAGGGTAGAATGCAAAAACTGGTGGACGAGTTAAGAACAAAGGCGCTCGGTAACATCAAGCGCAATGCAACAATGTAATGTTGTGCATAGGGACCAGTTAAACCGAACTACCCGGTGCGTTCACTGGTTAACTTACATATGATTTGTGTGTATTCATTAAGTACATATTTTGTGGAAAAGCCTTAGAAGACGTTTTTATTTTAGTTTTTAACTTTTTTATGTTATAGATTTTTGTACATTTATATATTTTTTCTTTTTCTTTTTTTTAAAATATTTTAATTATTTAATGTTATTATTATTTGACTTATTTCTATCCATTAATAATGTTAATATTTCTGTACTCATCCTTTTCTATGTATATGAATGAAGGATGAGCAAGATGAGTAGAGAATTAATGTCATTATTGCTGACAGTGTCTGGAAAAGCTGTCCACACTGTAAGCCGGTAGCCAGTGCTGCGGCTTAGGAGTGAGTGACTCATAAGAAATTTGGCACAATACGTCTTCCCAGCTCCATTGACAATTTGGATGGGTAAAAGCTTTTTTGGCCTCCTCTAAACCCACAGTTCCATGGTTTGGGGGTGGGGGTCCTGTAAGATTTTAGTGACTTTACCTACGAGGCTGGCTGAGCTGTAGACGGAGGTGTGTCTTACAGTTGATGTTATGAAGCCGACTATTTCTTAAAATGGTCCTAAATCCTTATGCGCCCACCGGTATGGTCTTAAATTTGGTATTTTCTTACTAAACGGGTCTTATAGCTTCTGTAAAAATTTCGAGCAGTAAGCTCAAAAATAAATTAAGGCTCAACAAATTGCGATTTCAACTGGTCTTAAAACCTTATACGCCCACCGTAATGGCCTTAAATTTGGTAAGTATGTAGATTTTGTGGGTGGTTAAGTAAGTGGGCTTCGCCGTGTGTCAAAATTTAAGCGTAACGATAAATTAACGTATTAGGGTTCCGTAGTCAACTAGGACCCTTATAGTTTCGCCATGTCTGCCCGTCCTTCCGTCCGTCCGTCCGCGGATAATCTCAGTGACCGTTAGCACTAGAAAGCTGAAATTTGGTACTGATATGTATATCAATCACTCCGACAAAGTGATAAAATAAAAAGTGGATTTTTTTTTATTAGGGTACCTCCCCTATACGTAAGTGTATCCCTCCCTAGTGGGGAGTGATTTTTTTTTTAATTTCAACCCTAACGTGTGATATATTGTTGGATAGGTATTTAATGAATAGGGGTTTACTAAAATAATTTTTTGATAATGTAAATATTTTCGGAAATAATCGCTCCAGAAGTAAAAAAAAATGTGTCCCCCCCCCCCTCTAACTTTTGAACCATAACTTTTAAAAATATAAAAAAAAATTAAAAAGTAGAACTTTATAAAAACTTTCTAGGAAAATTATTTTGAACTTGATAGGTTGAATAGTTTTTGAAAAAAAAATACAAAATAATTTCTGAAATAAGTTTGTAATTTAACCGTATAAGCAGGTGTTTATTGTACCTGTAATTTCTACAAAATCACAATGAAATGAAGTGCTTTCAAATAAAGTAAAAACGGTGAAAATCGGTTCACGCAATAAAGAATTATCCCATAAAAATCATCTTCCATACTTTAAGCTCGCGCGCAATAGTTTACTTAATTTGCCGATAGATGTCGCTGTACGTGGAACGCTCATATCATATCCTACATGGCGGTGTTATTTTAACTCTTAAGTGGGGACACTTACTGTGACGGACGGAAAACTACGGAACCCTACACTGAGCGTGGCCCGACACGCTCTTGGCCGGTTTTTTTTTTGTATTTTTAACTTGACGCCACACATACTAGCGCCCATTTACGACCTTTAAGACTTATGTTTTCAATATCTCCGTGATGGGCTCTACAACGCTGTCAACGCTATATGGAAGCCGACCGGTAATTTTAGATTTTTGATAAATTTACAGTATAGCCGGCACCAGTATCTATAATGTTTAAGTAGTGAAGTATCAGATGTCAAACAATCCTTTAAGGCACTGACTACCAGGCTACCGATAGTAATGATGGAGGCGACCTCTAGTAATTGCCCCCACGAAACTTTTGCGCGAAGTTGATTTCTGAATATTCAAACTAGGTAAGATACCTCTAGAAGTATTATATTAAAATTGATATGATTTTAAGACATTTTCACTGAGAGCACATTAATATGTATAATTTTTATGATTATTAATTGTAGGTATTTATTAAAAATATGTAACTGTTAAAATATAATATGATTGGCATTACCTATTTAACCTAAAGTTCAATTAATATGCCATAAAAGAAATGTCGATATCTGGCCGAGGAGCGAATGGATAAACATCAAAAATTGCGATGAGTTATAGGGTTCTTCCACCCTGCTGTTGAGAATATCTCTACAGTACCCTGCATTCACTGTGCTCTGCATTATTTTGTGTAATTTGGATGCTATGTTAGAGTAGATTTCCTCAGATTAAGCAAGCCACTAGCAATAAATCTCCTACAACGCCTTGACTGTATGCGGCTGTATAGCCATTCCCCATGTACATGTGCATACTACATGCGTAGACACACTGGCGGCTTCTCACCTCACCGGATCCAATAAACATACAGATGCGGTGGCGAAAGCAGCTGAAAAATTGAACACCCTTTAAAAAATTCGATGTTTAAAGAAACAAGTATGTATAGTTTAAAGTGCCATGTGTAACCATATCAATTCATTATGTAAGAAATATAATATGATATAATATTGGAATATAACTTACACGTAAGTCAGTCAGATACACAATTACATTTACTTGCAGTAAACGTCAACTTCTTTTTTGAAATGAAGACCCATTGGTTTTCATATCCCGAGTCTCCTAAATAGTAATTCAAAACTTGGGTCTTGTTAGTGGCAATTAGTTATAATCATGAGGATTATGACTAGTACTACTGTGCACTGTATTTATTTACCTGATATGTTTATATTTCCATAACATCCTCAACTCTCAGGATTAGGAATACCTTTGTAATATAAGAGTCTTACATTAAATTAGAATCTATGAAGAATATGTGTAATATTGTTTGAAGTGTCTAAAACCTTAGTTAAGTTAGGAGGCAGTAGTAGGAGCCAAGTTTGAACCCGCGATCCTTAGAGCGTAATTCGGGCGTCTGGCCGCCAGGCTACCAGAGTTTGTTTTGATAATTACTATACTGTTGCTCCATTTTTCTACTATGTTTATCTGCGTGAAGTATCAAATGTCAAACAATCCTTTAAGGGCTTTAAGGCACTGACTACCAGGCTACCGATAGAAATAACGGCCTCCTAGCCCAGTCGGTAGTGACCCTGCCTACGAAGCAGGAGGTCCCGGGTTCGAATCCTGGTCAGGGAATTTGTTTGTGTGTTTATCACAGATATTTGTTCCTGAGTTATGGATGTTTTCTATGTATTTAAGTATTTATCCATATTTATCAAATATATATATATATATCGTCTAGTACCCATAACACAAGCCTTACTGAGCTTACTGTGGGCCTAGTTCGATTTGTGTAAGATTCATTTATTTCTCGAATTTAATTTCTCTTCTGATGTTTTTGAAATGCCTCAAACTTTCCATAGACGTTGACGTTACAAAGACTGCAGCACTATAAGTAGGTATTAAAATAGACAGAAACATTGCAAAATTAAATAATTATATTATTAGTAGTTAGGTTTTCTTATTAAAATTATTTTCTTGTGTGTGAATGCTTTTTCACCACATCAGCACCACCGCCTATCTTGATTTTTTTAAAGCGTCAGTAAAATTGTTTTTTTTTTTCACAAGGGAGAACAGTTATTACTTTACGTTATAGAACGATGATTTTGAACCATAAATATTTGGCAGAATTAATTTGTTTTGTTTTATGTATTTACCTAAGCTTGTATTTTTTTGCCGTGGCGTGGTGAAAAATGTTGTAATACTCTCGGCAGCAGTTTGTTTGCTTCTAGTGCCCCCTGCAACGCTCAAGATACAACTTTATTAACCATACACTAGTTATAATTTTGTAATCATTCCCTTTTTCGGGTCTCGATATAAACACGTGAGATACATATCAAGGTTGTATTCTTGATATTATAATTTATTTACACTAAACCTATTCTACATAATATTGGATCTACGTGGTCGGTTTACAAGTCAATATATTGTTTTATTTCTTGTGACAAAAACATTTATTGGTTACAAGAAATCTTAAAATCATTCATACCAGTCATTTTTATTCAATATGTAATATTTGTCACATATCTTTTACCCAAAGCACAGGTTTCGTCATCGTTGCTACACCCAAAAATGCATCGTCAAATCTAAAAAATTGCTTGTAAGCCGTCTATGTAGACTACCCTAATTCTAGCCTAGTATTGTAGCACGAAAATACACGTATGATTTACACACATACTCATACACGTATTTAGTTTCAGAAGACATTCAGAGATGTCGCTTTCAATTGAGTTTTCATAAAATGCTTCAAGGCTCTCTTTACCTACTAGAGGTAAACAAATGCCTTACGTGGGATTCCCATAATTTACTGACGTCAACGTCAAAACAATAAGATGGCGCCCATGCCAATAGAGAAATTCCTCTAGTGAGACCTGTTGATTTTGACGTAGGTGGTTAGGTGAATCAACTGTCACAAAAGTGTGATATCATAGTTGTCTCGCATGCGACTGTCAGTTATGCCATGTCGAATAGACTCCCAGTTCAGCGAATGTCATTTCGCTCAAATCTGGAGCAGACTCCGACTGGTGAAGTACCTCCATCTTACAGGAAACCACAGTCAAATAGCACTAGACCCTATTCATAGTGTTATGTTTTTGCTGGTGAGTAAGGTAGCCAGAGAATTTTTGTGCATTATATTTTTATGCGAAACAACACTTAGGTATACAATTGCAAATTTTGCAAAACGTTTTGAAGCAAAATATGTTTTATCTACACCCACATCATAAATCCTCTATTCTGCGTTCGTAAACCGTGTGTAATTACCAACATTATTGCAACAAGAAATGTAACTTCAGTGTATTATATGTGTGTGGATAAAGCAGTGTATGCAACTGTACGTAATTAAACTAGTACTAGTAGTCCGCCTCGAACTCAGAACTCTCGATTTCCTTGCAAATGATATTACCAATATAACAAGACCCTTATGATGACTTTTTCGCGCCTTCTAGCTCCACAACCTCTTAATCTATCCTGCTCATCATAACTCTCAAATTAAATGTATCTCTGCTACGACCCCAACAAATTTCATAAAGATCAGAAAAAAGTTACTAAAGTTATCGCGGAACAAACTCTCAATATCAAAAAGCTATCGAACTGCCGAGACGTCCCAGTAGCCAAAGTTGTTTGTAAGAACTCACTTCGCTTACGCTCCGCTCGTTCGATTATGTTTGTTTACCAAACATTACACACCCGTATTTTGTATGGTACCGCTTTTAATGGAGTAATTAAAATAATTTTCTCGTCATTAGATATTTTGGGTTGCCTTTATGGCTTGGGTGCGGAAATGTCGGTTTCCTATGACTCAGTTTATTACCAAGTTATAGTAAGTTACTAAAAGTAGATATTTGTATAGTTTGTCAGTACCTATGGAAAAACTAAGAAATAGGCATAGATTAAACCCGTAAAATGAATAAGTTATTAACATATTACTATTATCTATGTACTTATACTTGAATTATTTACGAAATCTGCGTATTATTGTCGAGTTAATACTAGGGCATAAATTGCTGTTAGTCACCAATATTTAAAAAAAAGTTAATACTCTGTGAAAGTAGAGTTAAGGGAAAAAAGTGTTATAAATATCGATTGTACAATAAAAAAATAAAATTTGTAGGGCTAAGTAGGTACTAAGGAAAAGAAAAAGACAAAAATGTTCATTTCCGGAAAACCAGTAGCTGCAGTTATAGTATATTTACGAGGGCATTTTTGGCGTAATTAAGTTAAAAAAGCCTATAACTGAAACCGTAAGCCTTATCTTTGGCTCTCTCGCGACTTTCTGGAAGAAGTTTAAGGCAAGACTAAAGGGCAAACGCTGCTTAGTTTGCAATGAAAATATATAAACAAATGGATTTATGATTGTCATGTCATGTAACTTACGAGTGTTAAATAGGGCCTTGGACCCGGAAATTGCGGATGGCGGAGTCTTCAGTAATAATGCGTAAAAAAGTATGAACGATAAGCGAGATTTCGTGTAGGTATTTTAACATCAGTTACCTATTCTTGGTGTTACGCAAATGTAACGGCCCAGTTCGGGGTACAGCAATAACTGAACAATGGCAAACTATCATAACCCCATCCCATCAAGGATAATGGCGACCACGTAAATGTTGTTATCCTTTCCGTCCATTTTATTCATTGTTATTTAGTTTACGTAATGGATAAATTAGATAATAATATAATATTAATAATACAAGCCGCTATGAATAGATTTGTTATACTCACATGTTAAATGGGATACAATGTGTAATTGCATGAGTGGAGTCGAACTAGGTGCTTTGTTTACTAAAAATCCATTATTTAATTCAATAAGCAACAGTGTGTGAATTTATGGAATATGCTAGTTATATTCAAATTATATATTAAAATATGCATAAAATCAATAACATTTACCTAAAGCAGATTTATTTTAAACTTTAATTCTGATAAACTTATAAGTGTATAAGTACCTAGTGAAGAGTCGTATTTTCAAAGTTTTACTATAGTTTTATTATCTAAAAATATGTTGGGTACGTAAAATTGCTACGTGACTAAGATTCTCATAGTAATTGCCAAGGAATAAACATGTTACGTAGGTACGTTGTTAATTGGAATGATTTAAAATAGAATAATTATTATGTAGTCATATCGAAAAGAGGACCTATCGTCCAATTTTATTGGTCTTTAGGTATTTACAACACCTATTTATGTATATCGAGTGTGATGTGCTCTAATGATTTTTATTCATCTGAAGAACTAAGACTAACTCGTAATGGTCCTAGGTCTATTCCTAGCAAAATTGACTAAGTATCTAGATGAATCTGAAAATAGTAAATGTTCCTAAAAGCTACATGTAGATACCGTACCGTCTCAATAAATAGCCTATCATTACCCAGTTTTCCTAATCTGAGATCCCATTTGGAACGAATAGAAATAGAACAGTTGATACATTTTTAATTTCGGCTAATACGTTCCGGGATTCAATCGGTAGATTTCTTCTACGACGCGGTAATGAGCGTGTTTCTCATTCGAACCGCGTCGAGCGTCGAAGGTGTGCAGCCAGGAAATGGGCGATCTTTACTGGTCTCTACATTTTTCTGGGTTATTTGGTTTTCGGTTCTGTAAAGTTTTAAAAGAGGATAAGAATATGTGCTCGGTAAATTGCGATTACAATATAATATTATACTTATTCCTTAGGTGTCAAAACCAGGTCAAACCGCAGTAAAGAGTGTTGAAATGCAAGCAAGAAGTAGATTCGGGACCCTCACAGTACACCCATTTAAAAAGTCATTTTTATAGGACATTTTCGGCTCCATGAAACCTCTCTTTTAACATTAAATTACGACTTATAGCGATAACTCAAAAACGGCGGAACGAATTCTATTCAATATAGTTTTCATTGAAAGCTCTTATAAAGTCTAACATCCATGAATTATTTCATTTTTTTTGCCAACTGTTCAAAAGTTCAAGCTCGCTTTTTTGAACTTTCGGGGCTATTATTATGCAAAATTTGTTTTAAAATACCCGTAGGTATTTTTTTTTATAAGACCTATCCAACGATAGGGACACAATATGGTTGAAGCAAAAAAAAAATCTGCCCCCATTTGATGTGTACAAAAAAATAATACACATACTCTTTTTTTCATATACCACGACAAATGGCGAACAAGCGTACGGCCCGCCTGATGGTAAGCAGCTACAAACTCAACAGATACTCATCCAAATTTCAGCTTTCTAAACTAACTATGACTGAGCTGGCCCGCGGACGGACAGACGGACATGCCGAAACTATAAGGATTCCTAGTTGACTAGTATGAATCTAAGTGCCTTCCGTCAAATGGGACCTTCTCTTGTAGACTGTCACAAAATGAACACTTATCTAGGTAAGTAGCTATAGAAGAAAATTGTTTGTTTCCTATATTTGTTTCCTCAGAAAGGAGATAAGGATGAAAATTCTATTTTAATATTCACAAATTTCCGCCCCTTTTATAGCCATACCATTAGGGTTGCAAGTGGAAAAAAATGGCAATATACAAGCGCGCCGCGACTGAGAGCCGATAACCAATAATGACCACGTAAACTCGTAGTTACGTCCAATAATATCTATACAGTATTGAACATTTATCGTTAGAAACTCAAATAATTCTTGTATTATAAGATAGGTATTCTCGCACTTTATGTGTAGGTTACATATTTCTAGTATCTTACAAAAAGTTATTAACAACAAGAGTCTATCATTTTAGTGTTAAATCAAACGCACGCTTTAAATTTATAATACCCGCTACCAGTAAAATACAGAAATTTAAGTTTTGGTAAATTTTCTGTTTTTTTTAAAGCATTTATGTTACCTATACAATACGCCGAGATTGAAGGCCTTTAAATGTAGCAATGCGAAATAAGCCGGTTTGACCAATTATGTATTTATATTTCATGACGTGATTGAATTAATGATAATAATAATAATAATAATAAATAATAATTACTCTTTATTGCACACCTCATACAGTTACAAGCACAAATTTTACAATTAGATAAATTTAGGTAGAGGTAACAACAGGCGGTCTTATCGCTAATGAGCGATTTCTTCCAGACAACCTTTGGGTAGTGGAGACTAGAGAAAAACAATAAGCAGTAGGTGGTGCATAGAAACAAAAGAGACGAAATAGATAACACAGCACATTCATATGAATATACATACTTAAATAAATACAAAATAAACATACATATACGTACATATATACATATATAATACACACAATAAGAAACAACAGTGTCAACTTAAAAACCTAAGGAAGAGATAAATAGTATTCCTTAAGTTGCGATTTAAAGCTACCAATAGATTGCGCGCGTTTAATGTTGAGAGGGAGAGAATTCCACAAACGAACGGCCTGGAACGTAAATGAGCAATTATAAAATTTGGAAGATGAAGATGGCACTTTTAGGAGCAATTTTTGAGAGGATCTAATAGAATTAAGATAAGAGAAACGCTCTTTGAGGTAGCGGGGAGTTGCAGGGTTAAAAAGTATAGAAAAGAGTAAAGAAAGTATGTGAGAGTTACGGCGGAGTTACGGGGTTATGATACGTATTAAGCAAGGGATTAAAAAGCCTGTCGGTATTGTAACAACTGTGAAAAACCACAAATAAATTCGCAAAAATATAATTGAAACGTTTAATAATCACAAAGGTGACATTAATATGGCCAACCTTAGTTGACCTTTTGAAATTAATGTGTCCTGTTTTATTGTATTATTTTCAATTTGTTTTACCGATAAGCCCCGAACACAAGGTAAATAGGTAGGCATTCTATACATCTATCACTAGTTTAAAATTATCGTAAGTCAGTTGGAAAATATTTGTTACTTCAATTAATACTGTTGATCTGAAATTTCGATCAGTCAATATATATTTATTAAAAGATACTTACGGTTTTTTCATCGTAACTAGTTTAGTAAAGTGAAAATAGTTGATTGTGGACTAGTTGGATAATTAATTATCCATCAAACTTTTGGAAACAGTTATGTGATTAAATTCTTTGTTGTTTTCAAGTAATCTTGTTTCAATAGCAGTTTTTTTTTAACTATTCATGAGTTATTGAAGTTATTGTATTGTAAGTATTCTATACATACATTATTACTGTAAGTTGTTTTTCCTACAATCATACTTAGTAACAAGGTTTAGCTCCAAAAAACAACCCAATTCATCTTATATGTATTTACTCCCCAATCTTATTTCATAATTCGGCCGTCTGCTGTTGGAATTGAAAAGGTTCTCTATTTCCAAGGCGTGTGTTTTTATAAATAATAAAACAATTACAGCCATAAAAATCTGATACAAAATTGTAAACAAAATCAGACCCAAGTAAACTATAAAACGAAAACTTAATACCAACATGGTATAATAGCAATACATAACGTAGCAAAGTAACGCAGAACTCCTGTGGTACCTACATTTTAACTGCTCCTAGAGGTACATAAATTTCAATTTTAAAATCTCGCCCGCATTCGGGGACCGAGATAAAAATACAAAATAGAAATGTTTTGCATACTTTTATTTGCACTAAAATGCATTACCGCTATCTTACTGCCATATGTTTTTATAACGTGTTCGTAATAGGTCTGAAATGAAACAAGATAAGTAACTTCTAAATACATCCCTTGAACTCTAGTATTATGCTTCAATTGTTTTGATGTACACTACATGCATTTAATTTGGTGGTGTTAAAACTATAAATGGTATGAATGAAAGATCGAATCTAATTCGATTTTGGAAAATCCTATAGGACATCTAGCCTGAGTATCAGACATCACAACAATTTTTTTTCCGGCTAAGAGCAGCAGATCGAATAAATCCTTACTAATATTGACTCCATCAGTTACGTTTTACTTACCAGTTAATTTCTCTTTTACTGCGGTCGTCTACTTACGTATATTATTAAAAAAATCTTCCCCAAAATAGCAACAAAAACATGCAGTTACAAAAAAATATATGTGTCCTAACACCTTCGACCCTCCCATTCAATTAAGCAAACTGGGTATGTTCTGGCATTTCTGACCCCGGATATGCGGACCCTTTGTGTGAATTTATTTGACAATGGCTGAGTATGACCGTGTTTCATTGTTTGTGGGAGGCAAGAGAAGTCAAATTGTTATTATTATGTCGCAGGTCTCTTATGGAATAAATGTGGTAATTCTCGTTATTTGATGGAGTGGCCATTGAGGCCTGAACACGCCGGACTTTAACGCAGCGTATACGCAGTGATGAATAATTTCAGTCTTTCTAATTTCACACACATCAAAATGTTATAACCTGCGACGGTTATTTGGAAAGTTGTGTGGGAGATCTTTTTTTTTATATACTACGACGGTGGCAAACAAGCATACGGCCCGCCTGGTGGTAAGCAGCTACCGTAACCTATGGACGCTTGCAACTCCAAAGGAGTCACATGCGCGTTACTGACCCTTTACAAAAAGGAGGATTGTTGTTAATTATTGTTCTATCAAATCGAGAAGTTTTTTATCACACGATTCAAAATGCTAACATTGCTAACTGGACGTAACCCCTTACCGCATACCTATACCTTAATATCTTTAAAAAAATATCACCAAAGTTAGATATTTTTTTAAAGACATTAAATTTAATTAAATATCGAAACTACAATTAGGCCAGGCAATAGAGGGTTTGACCTCGCATTAACTCCTCAGTCCAAAAAAACTTTACAGCATGATAAAGTGTCAGGAGTAGATGGTATATAATTATTTTTCCAAAAAAAAAACAATTGTCCTAGTTGGGTTTATTTACCTAAACTCTTATATCGTCTATATTTACGTTTGGAAAAATGCTCCGTCTAATTTTATTTCACCAGAAATATTGACTTGAAGTATGTAATCAATATTTAAAATTTCAAAAAAAAAACCATAACAGACTATTTTTTTTTATAAAATATATTATTTTTGTGTAACTCACATCGGAAATTTGCTCCGTCAAATTTCTTTACTGAAGTGACATTAAATGTACGTTTTCTACTTAAGACAAACAATTTCCAAAAATTTCATTATCAAACTTTTTCAGTATAAAAATTAGCTTATTACTCGCAGTAGAATATTGCTCCGTCAATATTTTTTTTAAATTATGTTTCCTTTAAGACTTTTCTTTCGACTGTAAAAAAATCAAAAAAATATCCTGCGTATTAAAAAGTTTAATCATGTGACAAATAAAGATTTCTATTATTTCACTCGTTAGTGGAATGCGTACGTGCGCGTCGCGGGACGCGGGAGCGGGGATGCCTCGCGAGGGGCCATGCGCAGCGTGTGTAAGCACTTTGACTAAACAATGTTGCTCTAACTACTTTCACTCAAAGCGTGTGACTTCCTATACACTTTTTTAATGATCCTCTTTAATAAACTCAAACAAACAGTTTACATTTATGGTTTTGAACGTTACTAAAATATATATGAACACTACATGAATACACCCATACTGTTAGCAATTTTATCTTGATTTGATATAATTCGCAGTGGTGCTAAACGCCTAGTCACAGAGTAAATAAAAAAGTACGCCAGTTGTAATACGTTTCACTTTTGACTACGGCGAAGATAAAAGGAAGGTTTATGATTTTTGCAGTCTATGCTCAATTGAGCCGTGGTAAAAGCCGAGACAAACGCTAGGGGAATTGATAATGAAATATTGTAATTATAAAAAAAATCGGCCAAGTGCGAGTCGGACTCGCACCCTGATAGTTCCGTACATCACACAATTTTAACAATCCCTGAACATTGCTGTAACGAATAGAAAAATTGGATTAAGGACAAACTTTGAGTTTCCCATGAAATCTGTTGCCTCCAAACAGCGATATAAATCGCGATTAGTTTACCAACTGCGTATAGGGTTGTACTTTTATTTAGTTTGCGACGACTACATTTTTTTAAAGAATTGTTTTGCTGCGAAACACCACACCTCAATCAAATAGTTCCAACGGGATTTCACTAATGGTAGTGAATTAAATATCAATAGTCTAGCTTTGTGAGTTATGCTGCCAGAGCAATTTTTTTAACATGCATGCGTGTTGCGTAGATGTGTCATATGGAGCAAATAAAATTATCTTGTAAATTTTTTAATTGTGTTTTTCTTTAAGTTAAAAAAAAAACAAATTTAATAGGTACCGTATAAGCTCCTAACTATGGTCCTAAACTAGTGTAAGGTCAGATTTACATTTTGTAAGTTTTGCTTACGTAAGTAGGAATGCAGCTATAGATCAGAATGAGAGACGAATATCACTATTTCATTATAGCCAATAGTTTCGTCCCTTCTTATATAAGAAAAACTTATCAGTGTGAATCCAGCCTAACTACATTATTAGTTTAATTACGCAACAATAAGGCATACAATTTTTTATAAATGGTAGAAAAAACGCAAATTAAACTGAAATACGCAATGAACTTGTAGACCATAGTTGTAGTCCTAATCACTAGAGATCTTGGTGACTTTTTCTTAGTGTCACGCTGGTAGCCTATTTTTATTGAGCTGCATTGATGTTTTTATCAAAGGAAACGAGTCACTAAACATTTTTTTCTTAAATATTTGCAGAAATATTATACACCGTATTTTTTTAGGGTTCCGTACCCAAAGGGTAAAAGCTATTGTTTTCCTATTACTAAGACTCCGCTGTCCATCTGTCCGCCTGTCAGGCTGTATAACATGAACCGTGATAGTTAGACAGTTGAAATTTTCGCAGATGATGTATTTTTGTTGCCGCTATAACAACAAATACTAAAAAAAACAGAATAAAATAAATATTTAAGGGGGCTCCCATACAACATGCTTTTTTTGCCGTTTTTTATAGATAATGGTACGCAACCATTCGTGTGCGAGTCCGACTCGCATTTGGCCAGTTTTTTTATTCACGTTAATTTTATCTTATCTACGATGAAGGAAACGAACTGGCAAAGTAAATCAAAAAAAAAAACGTTTTTTTTTAACAAATAAAGATGTTAAATCGGTCACTAATGTAACTGTGGTGACGAAAATTTATTCCTGTTGTCCCATAAAATGATCTCGCATAAAATATTTTCACTTGTCAACGATCTTAAATGGAAACTTCTAGGTCTTTCCAGCCGAGACCGGCTTAGCCTACATCTGTCTCAACTTATCGCCTCTTTGTATTGCGGGTTGGGGGAGGGGGACGTTCTGATATCCTACTGCCAGTAGATTGCCAGCGGGGACTACTTACATAAGTGGTTATCCTGTCTTCGGAGTAAGTATTCGATTCAATCAATACAAATAATTTATTGTACAGTGCCGGTGGCAATAGTATCTTCCTACACGAAGGCCGCAAAAATATGTGACTCGCTCTTATGGCCCTACAAATAAGAGCGTGTCACATATTTTTGCGCCCTTCCTGTAGGAAGTTACTACTGCCGGTGGCTGTACCTACGAAAGTGAGTATTATCAATGATGTGACATGTTACACAAAGTACATGACAATAGGCAGTGTTTGGCGTATATATAATAATGTTGATTCTATTGCATGTAATATCATTTATCTACACCAATATCATAAATCCTCTATTCCGCGTTCGGAAACCGTACCACCATTATTTCAACCAGTAACGTAACGTCTCTGACAGTGTGGTAAAAACGTATGAAAATTCATTACCCACGGTAACGTTACCAAGATCCGCCCTCTCCCCGAGCGCCGGCACGCGCCCGCGCGACCGCCGACACAATAGAGTTGGTCATGGCGGTGCATTGGCGGTCATTCTACTGGTTTCCGAACACATCATTTAGGATTTATAATATGTGTGTAGATAAAGCAGTGTATGCAACCGTACGTAATTAGGCCTTAAAACACTCGTGAGATCTTATTATGAAACAGTCACATAAACTACTATTAATGTCTAATAATGTTTAAGTTATAGGTGGATGCAAAGAAATAGTAGTTTATGAAACTGTTACGTAATAAGGCCTAATTACGTATAGTTGCATACACTGCTTTATCTACACTCATATTATTTATCCAAAATGCCGTATTCCAAAATCATAGAATGGCCGCCATTGCACCGCCATGGCCAACTCGATTGTACCGGCGGTCGCGCGGGCGCGTGTCGGGCTGTCGGCGGATGCGCGGGAGGGTGCAGGTGTACATTATGTTATCAAAACTCATAGCACATCAATAATTGAGCATGAAAAGTTAAAATTACGTTACTGCCACGGATAAAAAGCTTATCATAGTAAAATCGGTCGTGGTAATGCTAGCCATTGCCTACCGTTTTCGAACACGTTTTAGATAACTTACAATATGAGTGTAGATAAATGAATTTAAAAAATCATACAGGTTGTAATAAAAATACTGGTGGTCCGTTTAAGGGCACTATTGATATCGTATTGCGACTAAGGAAAAGTAGGAGAAAAATTTTTTTAGTGCAAAAATATATCTTTTTTGTTGGGGCATGTCGTTTCGACCGGCCAACCCGCTATACAAAACCATTTTTTTCCAGTTTTTCATATTTAAGAAAAACTAAGGAAAAATTTTTTTTCACGGGAAAAAAAATGGTGGTGGATTATACAATATTAATGTATGTCTATTGTCTATTTCACCTGTGATAACTGTATTTTTTTTCTCTGTGTTTAATATTTAATTGTTTCTTTGTTATAAGTAAACTGAAATATATGTTATATGATAGAAATCATTTAAAACAACAAAAGAAACGAGAGATAGTGCTGCCTGCTGGCCTCGGACACCGGAGGACTTGGTCATTTTTTCTGAAGCATATTACATCTATTTTAGTTTACTTATAACAAAAAAAAAACAATTAAATATTACACACAGAGAAACACATACAGTTGTCACAGGTGAAATAGACAATAGAACAGACAATACCTTAATATTATATAATTACATTTACTAAATGTTCATGATATTAAAGTACATCTTAAAGAGTCATTTATAAATACAACTTATGTTAAATAAATATGTTTAAATTCGGGGAAATCAAGAGTCTACATAAGTCATCTCGCAAATGCGCTGTTTTGCATATACCTTGATATATCCATTATGAAGAAATCTATAGTTGTAGAGCAGGGTGGTGGGGGGTCGAAGACAATGAGTCGCGTGTAGCTGATAAAATTTATTGTTTTAGAGATTTACATGTACTCTGTCGTCTCTCTAGTGCTTACTTGTCGAGTATTACCCAGCTACCTACCTGGCCTAGTACTCATGTACAGTCACCACACGGGAATATTGAGCCACTTACCACTGTTCGCAACTTGGTCGAATAATACAAATCGGGGTCCGAACTCTTACGAGACTGGTATCACGACTTCGGCCGAACTCTGCTGACCAATGGGGCGGTCGTTGCTACAGTTACGTAAAACCAAATACGGTTATCCAATGACCGCCCGTGTTTTCTTCGGAAGGTGGCGTTACTATGGTTACGTAATAACAAATAATACAAATCGGGGTCCGAACTCTTACGAGACTGGTATCACGACTTCGGCCGAACTCTGCTGACCAATGGGGCGGTCGTTGCTACAGTTACGTAAAACCAAATACGGTTAGCCAATGACCGCCCGTGTTTTCTTCGGAAGGTGGCGTTACTATGGTTACGTAATAACAAATAATACAAATCGGGGTCCGAACTCTTACGAGACTGGTATCACGACTTCGGCCGAACTCTGCTGACCAATGGGGCGGTCGTTGCTACAGTTACGTAAAACCAAATACGGTTAGCCAATGACCGCCCGTGTTTTCTTCGGAAGGTGGCGTTACTATGGTTACGTAATAACAAAAATATTTAACCAATGATTGATAGCGATTTTTCCGGAAGCTGACGTTACTATGGTTACATTACAACATCCGCTTTAGTCCTAGAAACGTCTATTTGACTGCTAAGCTGCTATGTAGAAATTTTCGTTCACTTTCCTTTTAACGGCAGCCATTTCCATATAATTCATAAACTGAAACTCATTTAGATAACAGCTGTCAAAAGGAAAGTGAATGAAAAATATAATTATAAATAAGCAGAAGTTCATTATTTTACGAATATTTTATTGTGTTCTTTTTATTGGAATTTAAAACATTTCTTTGTAATGTTGTCTAATACCCTCATTACTGTCTCGTAAAGATCTATGTCAAAATATCTATTATTATTTAAAAAATATTTACGTTTAACTCTACTATTTAAAATGTAAAAAACATAACAAATAGACCAAAATCTGTTTATTCGTATTAAAGCAAAGAGATATCTAAAAACTAATAACTTGTATATGACCCATCGTTATCAATGACAGCTTGGAGACGCGAAGGCATGGACTCCACAAATCGAGTGCAATAATCAGTTCCTCGCAAGTCTTCCCAAACTTCTTGGCAATGATTTTCCACAGCTTGTCTTGATCGTTCATTTCGATTTTCCCATCTTTGGACCATTAAACCCCATAGATTCTCTATGGGGTTTAGATCCGCAGACTTAGCAGGCCACGGTATGACCGTTATTTCCTGTCGACGTTGATGGAGCCAGTCTTTTACAATCCTGGCCCTGTGTATCGTGCAGTTGTCGTGCACGAAATGAAAATGTGGCAATTCTTCCCGTGGATAAAATGCCCTTACGGTGGGAAGCATGCTTTCCTGTAACACGCTGAGATAACATTGAGCGTTGGTCCTGGGAGGTAAAGGAACCAGCTCACCTACACCGTCCGAACTCATCCACCCCCACAAGTTTGCACTGATGCGACCCGACTCCCTGTTTGGTATAACATGGTCTTCCGCATATCGCGTATTGTCATAACGCCAGAGATGTAAACGACCGTGGTCACTTGAATTAAACGACTTCTCATCGGAAAATATTGTCGAACCCCAATCAAAATTTCGGTACTGTTGAGCAAAATTGACTCGAGCGATTTTGTGATCTTCCGTCCAAGCAATTTTGTATGCGGGACGTCTATCGTGAAGATCCATAGAATGCAAATGCTTTCGGATGGTATTGGGGTGGCAATTGAAGCGGTCTGCGAAATAGTTGGTAGATATAAACCCATTTTCCATGTAGCTCTCTCGCATTTCATTGCGTTGTTCCATTGATAGTATCGAGACACCATGATTGCCTTGACGGTGATCATTTATATCTCCTTCTGCGGCATACCTATTTACCCACAAACTGACAGTATTTCGCTAGAAAGGAATGAATAGGTTAGATATTTTCTTAATAAAATCAAAGTGTTTGGAAATTATTATTTTGTAGAACCTTATACCTGCACATTTAACGCGTTTGCTATTGCACGCATGCTTAACCCTTGCTGGTACAAAAATATAATTTCACGTCTAGTTTCGTCGTTTATTGCCGGTGGCATATTTGATTTTTTTACTAGATTTAGATAGCTACTTTTCCGCAATTAATGTTACAGCGAAAAAAAATTGACAATACCCATTGTCAGATATTTTTTCAAAGTTAGAATTTGAGTCAAAAACTATCAAGTCTCTATTAAACATTTCTATAGCTACTGACAGATTATAGGATTATATGTAGACTATCAAAGGTTATCTACCATATTTCCACAAAGGTTACATAAGTATTCAATTAACGTCAACTAGGAGCTGTGACACATTTAATGATAGTAAAGACAGCAATAGCATTTGTCCCTCTCAATGAAAAAATAATTTGAAATTGCCCGATAACAGGGATATTTATATAAATATCTTGACTTGAAAAAAGATCTCGCCTATTAAATCATGGCATCCAATTTGAAAGAAATACTAGTAGATTACTAAACGGTTTTAGACGAATTCATGAAGAACTGTCGTTATCCAGTTTCCGCTAGGAACAACGACATCTAGCGTCTGATTCAAACGAGTAACTTCAAAATTTAATGGCCGTTGGCTAATCCTTTTCGTAGACGAAGGAATTTTTATTATGTCAACTAGTTTTGACATAGTGAAATTTTGACGCAACAAAGCAACCAAGATATCATCGGGTAACATCGGTCATATCGCGATCGTGCCTACTAACGAAAAATACCGAACCCATTATATTACACGACTAAATTGCGTCCATTGCCAAGTGGCTCAACATTCCCATGTGGTGACTGTACCTACATGAGTACTAGGCCAGTAATTTGTCGTAAGGATATATTACTGGCCTAGTGGGTTAGTGTCACAACACTAAAATGCTGAAACTTGGTTGAGGCCTTGGTGGATGCGTGCCTTTAGACCCTATCGCGATTCTCAAATATTCCTCGGCAAGGCGCCGAGGTTCATGTTTCTGCGTTGAACAAACGTTAGTGGCATCCAACTTAATCACTGCGCCATCTGTTAGTAGGCGGCTTTACTAGTGTCGAAGCGTAGTTGTATCGGTGCGTGCGGCTGCGCGGTGATGCGGATTGTGTGCATTATGATTAGGACACTACAAGCGTGATCTGTCGGCGAGCACCGAGCAGTGGTGATGGTGTTCTATTTAGTAAGGTAATGATACTCTGGTGCTTCAATTAAATACTAAAATGGTTACTTAATCACAATATTTATTAAAATTATAATGATACGAGTTAAATACAAATACCAAAATAGAAAATTCTATAATTGAAGTAACTTACTCCACTTTTTTCACTATGACGCAAGCATAGCTGAGTCGTAGTTGCGCACGCTAAACTGGACTCAATAGCTGACGCACGACGACATATTACTGCATGTTCACTCGCTTTAAAAGGCTAGACAAATTTAAAATTTCAAGATTTGACGTATTGTATGTGGATTATTTTTTGGAAATTTTAGTTTTGGCTGTTTAATTGACTACTTAACATGAACAAAAAACAAAACTGGGCTGAGCAATTTTCCATGAAGTATATTAAATATACTGTAATAAAAAAGAATCTTTAAGGTTTTCTTTTTGGAAATTCGTGAATATTATGCTAAAATAAGATTATCATAACACCCACTGTTACAAACTTGACTGAGAAATTTTTCAAACAAAATGACGAGTGTAACCAATTATTTTTGAATAAAAGTGACAGTTTTATTTGGAATATTTTTTTGAACTTTTGACAGTATCTGTCAGGAATCAAAATAATTTGTTTAGTGAAAAAAACATACCCTGAGGAAAATTCCAGTACAAACTATTAAGGTTTTTGTACATTTTGGTAAAAATACCAAAACTGACATAAGTTTTTTTTTGAAAAATAGTATTTTGTGTTTGTTATGACCTATACTACATCCCAGCAAAAGAATTATCGACTGAGGAATTAATGCGAGGTCTCCATACAACGACCCGGTAGATTTCCCACACTAAATACCATTCTTAAAAAGCTAGTTTTCGTGAATCGGAATGTGTTTATTTTATTTCGATGGGTGGTCAATTTATTGTAATAATGTTGTGGGTAAGTGACAGATGCTCGTTCAGTGCAGTGCGGAGTAAATAGATAAACTTTCCAGCTAAATAGCAACGATACAAAGGTAAGTAATGACACCAAAACAATATAAATACATAGTTTAAACATCCAGTAATACAGGTGATATATGTATTTTGCGATATACGTTGTTTTTTATTGACCTTGTTCTTGTAAAGGCCAAATTTGGCTTCGTATGCATTCGAGTCATGTAACATGTCCTATCATATTTGGCTTCCTATGCATTAAGGTGTAATTTATGTTTTCAGATATGGATCCTTCGCGGTTTTATACGAGAACATCTAAATATGTAAATATTATACCTGGCGATGTTTACAACCAACACATGGGAGGTGTCGACCAATTAGATTCAATGCTTGGATATTACCGAATTCATCTACGATCTCGTCAATGGTACAGTCAGCTGCAGAGAAAAATACCCCATGCAGGGGGGGGAGGTCTTTTTCTCTGCAGCTGATCGTACATTTTCTCTGCAGCTGACCGTACAAACGGATTTTTTTTCATATGGGCGATATGTGTACCTATGGTTAATGCGTGGTTGTTATGGCGTCGAATCAATGAAGATCAGTATATGGCATTGTTTGATTTCAAACTTGCTGTTGCAAAGCATTTTCTTAAAGTAGGTCAACCTAGTGCAAGAAAAAGAGGCAGACCAGCTGGCATTAACGGAACACCGACATCAAGTCGTCCAGGTACTCCCTCCAGCCTACCCGCGTATCCTGTTTCGACCAAAAAGTTTCGCAAGACTCCAATGAGATTTCAAGATCTAGCCCTCAATGTTGTTAGATGCGATAATATTGACCATTTTCCTATTTGGACGAAAAACAACCGCCTGTTGTGTAAATATTGTGGGAAGTACAGTTCTTTCACAAAGTGCGAGAAATACTTGGTAAATTATGTTTTAACGATAAACGTAACTGTTTTACCGATTTTCACAAAATACAGTTACGATACGATTAAATCTGGCTTCATACGAAGCCAAATATGATTAACCAGTGAATTCACTATAATGCATATGACCATATATGGCGTTGCCTTGTAGTTTCTTTATTAATGAATTTAAAAAATCAAAAACTATGTCAAAGTGTTATATATATCCAATAAAGTTAAATTTTGCAGAAAAATATTTTTTTATTCAAACCTTTAATAATTCATGCGGTAAGGGGTTAAAACTTTTAACGCTGACAAGTGTAATTTGTTGCGAACCAGTTTTAAACACTTTGACTGCGTATCTGTAAATAGTTTCATTTTCCTTGTCTCTGGATAACTCGCCCAGTATCTCACTAGTAGATCTTACTAATCCTTCCTCTAAAATCATCATTTGACGTCAAATCATATTCCTCGGCTACCGTAGCGTTAATACCATTGATTCAACCCGTTGGACGCGAAAAGCCCCCCTAACCCCCGCTGTTCAAAGTTATCTGATGCGGATAACAGCTGACGTGGGTCCATTATGCCCGAAAACGTTATGGAAGTTTTTTCGATCGTAGAATATTTGATGAAATTGACACTTTGCATGTCATATAATATGAGGTAATAATAAGTTCTTCACTTTTGATTTGTTTCTCAGTGGCCCAGTTAAAGGGCTGCCTGCTTCTAAGACATGACTCACTTCACCCACGCGAGTCGAGTCCCGTGCAACATAAACTACCCAACTCCTACTTATTAAACTATCGAAGTGATAAAGGGAAATGTCGCTATGTGTGCGAAGTGGGCAAATTTACTATGAAAAATAACTATTATTAGTAAATCGGTCAATCATTGACTCTCAGTCAATGCTTCCATTAGGTATCAACTTACAGTGAGTACTTCTGTAGGTATTACCAACTACTTATCTATGTATAGGTAATTGCACTCCAATTGAGGCAGATTACCAATTTACAGACGTAGCAGAAGGCAAACACTTTTGAAAGCCCACACTGTAGGTACCTTTCACGAATTATCGTGTGTTGTACTCATAAGTACTTACGAGTACTACTGAACCCTCAAAGGAATCAGTGGCGGCGCATTCACGGAACTCTATTACGCCGGCTTGCGTAACCTTAAGATGGTTGAGCAGTTTTCCTACAGCATATGGAGAAACGGAGAGCAGGAAAGACGTGCCTACATATAAACAACTGATTAAATTAAGTACTTAATCAATCTTATTTCTGTCCTAGCCGTAATAGTCGGTGGTGCACACGACAACAAAGGGCATTATACGGATTTTAGTGATGATGGGATCTCCTTTTGCATAGTGAGACTTTAGGACCCATAACCCATTTTAGGAAGCAGAGCCACCTTAATTTATGGTGCGGTGGGGGTAAAAAGGAGGGGTTAACATTTTCACGACACATAGATTGAAAACTGTAAGTCTTAGCAACATACTTCAAAGGCAAGAATTGTAGAGAATTTCATGAAGAATATTTTCTTTATTGAAAGTTTTGTGATAACTTCAACCGTTTTTGCAAAAAATAAATGAATGTTCCTACTTTTGTGGGAAGTGGGGAAAACAATTGTTATATTTGTAACACAGTATATTGCAGAGTTATCCAATAAAGATTTGGCTTGAAAGTCTCGTATCCAGGCCATAAATAAAATAAGTAAAATAATTATTTTCTGTTTTGACTAGATACTATTAAAATATTATTATTGGTATGGTGTTTACCATGTATATTTGACTCAGGTAAACGCCCCGTTTCTAATAGTAGTTAATTTGTATGTTAAAATTCGTATATTAAACGGTTTAATTGAAAATAATCATAATAATGATGCAGGTAATGTACTCAAGGCTAAAATAATCGATAGGTCCTAGGTACCACTCATCACACCACTAGCGTAGCGTACCTAACCTAAGTTCATATATATTATAATGATATTAGGCGTTGTCCGTTGATAAAAGATTCAAGCGCCCCACGATTTTAATGTTTTGTCTTTTCAATGCTCTAGCTACATAGATAAGAAGAGTGGTATGATGACTGGTACCTAGAACCTACCGAATTAATTTTATAGCTTTTTGTACATTATTTATCATTGTTTATTTTTAATAAAAGCTTTTGAATATACCAAAATAATACTTATTTTCTTTTCAAGTTGTTATGTTACTAAAACTGTCTAAACTGCGCTTACTTTATGATCCGCAATGCACTGTGCTCTACTAATAAATCCCTTTCATTTTATACTTGATTGAGAGGTTTGTTAAGAAATGTATAATACGCGGCATTCTGTAGCAGCAGCTATCTTGGATTTACAATGATACTGAATCTATTAAATTGTAATTGTCATCAGAACTTAAGGTGTGCACTAGATATCGGATCAATTTGTCAACAGAACGAGGGTATAAATTCAGCCACAAAATTATGGAGATGTGGGATGAAGCATGTAGCTGTAGATATGCAGACTTGCATTTAGTTATGTAAATATTATTTAGTTAGGCATAATAAATTACCAAATTTTCAAATAAGTTTGTGTAATGTCTAAAGTAGGTATAACACAGAATTGTTATTATTATTTAAGAGCGCACTATTCGCCAACAGACTGTCCTCAGTTGAAGATGTATACCTACCGCTTAAGTATTCTCTCTAAAAAAATGAACGGGCCCTTATTGATAACCCGCAATGATGTACCTTTCACTTGAAAACGTCACTAGATAACAGGGACTGGAGAACCCCTCTATTTGATAATGCCATTATTTGGTTACAAAATTATATGCTTACCCTATATTCAATGTTATGTCCCTGTCTAATGTCTTGGCAACAGAGATGAAATTAGCTTGATAGGTAAACGTCATTTTGGATTTTCATTTTGGTAAGCTCTACATTATCATTATCAGCAGCAGTAGCAGTAGCCAGTATCAGTCCACTGCTGGACATAGGCCTCTCCCATGGCACGCCGGTATCTTCTAAACGAACTCTTTATTTCACTTCAGGATTATAACAAGCATACAAAGGCAAGGTAAATAATAGCGTTTGAAATGGTTGACGTCCATTTAGTTATGAAAGATATAATTAGGCAAGCATTAGAGCTCAAACCACATCGTTTTTCCTACATAATTAGATTGAGGTTGATAACAGGCCTATTATTATTATTTTTTTCGTTAAAGATATTATAACCAATATACGATTTATATACTTTTTATAAAGGGGAATAACAGGGCCTTATCATGAAAATAAATTTTTCATGTTACGACCATAAATAAAAAAATATAGGCATTTATTAAAAAAAATATCAAACGTTGATTTCATATTTTTTATGTTTTCTCAGTTTTCTTATATGGAAAGGTATAAATAAAATACCAAAAATGAATTCGGCATCCTTGCTTTACACGAAAATGATATCAAACTTGACTATATAGCTCTATTTTATTTTTAATTAATTATGGGGGGCACCCCCCACTTCGTAAAAATTTGCATCAAAAATTTGATTGGCTCCCCTTCTTAAACTAATCTTAGGGCCTAAAGGATTAGCTCTGCAAATGGAAATTTCATCATCAACATTTTGTATAAATAAGTGTACACCACCGACTATAAGTAAAAATTCTGCGGCGGTCTTCATCGCATCCATTTATTGATTAGAGGTGTATTTGTTTGGAAGTGTTTCGACGATTTTTCCTTATTGGCGGCGCCATTACGTCTGGGATTCGGAAAATGTTTTTGTTTTGATATAAATTCGACAGGCCTGTTGTAGGTACAATTTTCTTTATTTTTTTAAATAACATAATGTGATGAAACGCTGGTAGCCTGGTACCGCAGGCTCGTACCGTACTACCGTAATAGTCGCGTTACGAAGAAAGAAAACGTCGTGAGGAAACCGAATTTAATACCAATAAAGCCTGTATCCCCTCTGGGTCGGAAGGTCAGATGACAGTCGCTTTCATAACTAGTGCTTACGCCAATTCGTGGGAATAGGTTGCCGAGCGCACCTCAGGCTCAAATTGAGCCGTGGCAAAAAAGACAGGACAAACGCTAGGAGGATGATGAATAAGATAATGTGATATGTATTATACACTTTTAAAATGACTAGCCAGTGCCCGTCACTTCATCCGTGTGGACGTTGTAAAATTGACAAATATCCCATCTAGCCCCTTTCGCTTAGTATATAATCTAGTATTTTTCTTAGGGGTTAATTCCGGAATAAAACATGTTTTATGTTGTTTTCCAACGATTTACTTTATAATCTACCATGCGTGTCTATATTATATTTATTCAAAACTATTCAGCCGCCGTTGCTTAAACAAGCATCTAAACAAAAAATTGGTACAATAATTATTTATAATACATACCTCACCATAATAACACACCTCAAACAACAGAAACGTATACAGAGAGACAAAACACAAACTTACACACACACAACATAACAAACATGCTTACAAACAATCGCATTTATAATATTAGTAAGATTTATAAATAATTCAATAAACGAGTACCTACAGGTATTTCAAAATCTGGCACAATGTTTAAAAAAACAGATTATCATAAAAGACAAAAATATAGCGTTGCGAAGCAGTGTCAAGAAATAAATAAATTTAATAATGACCTTTGAAACCATTTTTATATAAAATAATAAAAACGAATACAGCGGTCAGCTAACGGCCTCTGACGGGGCCTATTTCTCGAACGGTATTATTTATACTAATATTATTAGTGCACGAACTGTCAAACTGTAGGGGTTTCCATGACAATGCGCTAATAATATTAGTCTAATGCCGTTCGAAAATTACTCCCATGGAAGTAAACTGATGATGGAACCAGACAACGGGGACATTTTCCGTATCCCTGCGTCTACGTACAAAACATGTTTGTCTAGAGATTGTTCATCATAGTTTTTACCCAAAAGACGGTAAACATATCACTCATGGCATGAGTATATGCGAAATCACAAAATATGATAAAGGATTTACAGTAGTAAAGTTAGTACGACGGATTAAAATTGTATGTACTGCAGTAAAACAATCACTTTTGCAGAACACGTATAATTTTTTTACTTCACACAAAAAAAATTTACTTCACACATAAAATATTTTTACTTCACACAAGAAATATTGAAACACAATTTAAACAGAATATTTTTAGCGAACAATGGTGGATGTCTGCCTTCCGCACGAATGGAAAAAACAGTAGGTACAAGAACAGAACTCGGCTGAAAATTTAGCTATAAAGAAATATGATTTGATGAGAAGCGAGTGGTATGAACGATGATGGCTGATTCACTGGATGAAGGAAACCTAAATTTAAAACCGAATATTTATAACGCCCGTCAGATGTGGCTATTTGGAATTTTGAGAATGGTTTAAAAATGCGAATCAGAGATATTCAACCAAAATTGGCAAAACAACAAAAAAATCTATTATGGCACAAAAACACAATAAGTGATTAACTGGTTACAAAAAGGGAATCGGATTCATAACGTTACAAATATCTAAATAAAATAATAATCTTGAATCTCAGGAAATGGTGGAACTACGAATTTAAATAAAATACGTTAGGCAGCAGCTCGCTGAACCCTGTGTTTTACTTGGTGAACCACGCGAAATACGGGCTCTAGTCCTCCAACGACGGTTGCCGATCGTCTCACAAGATCGGCACTCACGAGCGCCTTCCGGAGCCCTCTCGGCTCAAACGATCTCAGCACCGGCGACCACGGCATGCAATATCCACCCTCAGACACGGCCAAAAAAAAGCACTGGATACAGGAAACCCTGGATTGGCGATCACCCTCTTCTAGGGAACTACAGTTAGGTGCATAACTGAACCAATGTGCATCACTTTGACATGTTTCTTTCATTATTTCAGAAGAGGCTAGTTATCAAGTTACTACGAGTATTTTATTATTAATTGGTAACAACGCTAATAAACTTACTGACCTATTATGTTATTGTAGATAAAAATAAACATTTTCTCTATTAGATAATATTTGGTACTGACTCAGTTTTGCACCGACATCGTTAAATGAAGATAAGTCTTATCAATTATGAAAAAAATAAAAACTTTCAGGTTATATTTGTTCGTCTCGGTGTCAGCTATGTATCCATATGAAAGCCAATTTCGATTCATTGCATTCACAATCTTGATTTTTTTATTCGTCCATGATTTTGAACCAAAAACCGTTAAACTACATTTTTTGTTATTTAACCCGATATTGATATTTTTCTTTTACACAACCAGGTAAGACAATTAGTTGAAATAGTACATTATATGCTCTTTAAAATGAGGTGTATGACTTTTATATCACTCACGTATTTTTATGGTTATCTCAGAATGAAGTCCGCTACAAAAATTAACTAACGAGAAAGTTGTTCGGCCATTTGCCTTGACTCAGTTTTGCACCTGACAATACATTGCCAGTAACTAATTACAAATATAAGCCTGATTTAAATGTTTGATAACTAAAATAATGGTCGTGGAATTCCTTACTTTAAATGAGTTACTGAATTGGGAATGCCTAAGAAAAAATGAAATAATGGGAAAAATAAATTAGGTGAAATTTCACAGTTTTCGGTATGAAATTGAGAAAAATGTATAAGTCGGAAGAAAATAATTTGTGAAGCAGTTTTGTAGCGGTACCCAAGGATTAATATTTTACGTTTAGAACTTTTATGTAACTTTGATTGTTATCAAATTATTTACATTTTACTAAGGTACTAATTTTGACTCACTAGTAAAAAAACTTCCAGGGAACAAAAATGGACCAAAATGAATAATTCTGACTTTTCCCTTCAAAACTATAAGACGATCTGTCTCTTCCCAAATAAACAAACTCAATCTTTTTACAATCTCGAATACCTCAAAAATCAAATTCAAAATTAGCGCGAATATTATCTCAATTTTATAACTGCCAGTTGTCTATAACAAAATGTGAGTTGATATAAGCACCATTCAACCGTAATGGCGTGAATCACAATGCACACTGTTTCGCAGGCAAGAGGCAAACTAAACACGGAAGTAGTTCCAAAGAACGTCGACAGATGTAGTGTCATGCTCCAGCATCTCCCTACCAAACAAAGGAACAAACAAACAACAACACAATAAAACTAACCCAAGGAATAAAAAACAACATAATGCTAAGCCAAAAAAAGGTACAACAAGAGAACCCTAGACGAATTCCAAAAAAAACATATCCAACCAGTTATTAACATTACCCCTAAAGACTAACCTAATAGATTAACAAGATGACACAAGGCCAACCAACGCGTCACGCGGTCCAAGACGTGACGGCCGGGATAGGATAGAAACTGCACCTGGCCACAGATCTTAATCCCACACATCGAGTCATCAAATTACACAACCAGGCTATCATAGACCGGGAAAGATAAACGAATCCTTAAGCCTTTTTAAAAAAAGGTCAAATCTGAAAAAAGGAGCAAGGAAACGCTCAAACGAAAACAAAAAAAAACGATAAGAAACGAATCAAGCAAGGATTACCGATAAGGATAGGGCGGACTAAAGCGCATTTTAGAATTTTGAGAAGACTGAACGGGCCGAAAGAAGAAACTATTTCAAAATATCTTTAATATGATAGGTACCGATGTGCTCGGAATCGGTATCAGCCAGTACGTATACCTTAGGAGACACTCGTCTAACCACACGGCACCGAACGAAACGTGGAGCGAATTTACCGCCTCGAAAAGGATCAGCGGAGCCACGCTGGAAATTCCTGCGCCAAACGATTTGGTCACCAACGATTCTGGGCGAAGAACGGTTCGTGTTGAACTTGGCGGCGTTACGATGAAAGGCCAAAGCCATCGAATCAGAAACTTTATCGTACACCTCACGAAGCGTCTGAAGATTCGAAGCGCGTTCCATCCGGCTGAGTCCCACATCTTGGTCCACAACCTGATTCTCAACACGCTCACGAATCATTGACAACTCGCGGCCGTACATTAAAAAATTCGGTGTATAAGCAGTAGCCAAATTTATACAAGAATTCAAATAGAGAGCGACCCGATGTAAATGACCTGACCAACTGCGTTGGTCATTTTCAACTAAAATGCTCAAAGTAGTAATCACGACCTGGTTATATCTCTCCACAACATTCGCTTGTGGCGAATAATATGGTATAACACGGATCTGGAATATTATAGCTCGCCAGGAAATCCAGAAATTGACGACTATGAAAAACTGTAGCGTTGTAACAGAGAATGTTAGTAGGAACACCGTACCGCAAAATAACCTCCGACTCTAATGCCGTCGATATTGATCTCGCATTCACCAACTTTAACGGAACCAACCAAACGAATTTGGTATAAACGTCAACCAAAGTCAAAATATAACGAAAACCACTACGGCTAACAGGTAATGGACCAATTAAGTCAATGGAAAGAAGATCCATTGGAGCAGCAACAGGACGAGGGAACAAACGAAGACCACGAGGTTGTGAATTTGCAATTTTAAAAGACTTGCAGACCTGACATTCGGAAAGGAACCTGGTAACATCACATATTCGGCCAATAATATACATCACGAGCTTTTAAATACGTCTTCATAACACCAGGATGAACATTAGGAAACCCATTATAAATTTCAGCAACCGCCTCTCTAGTCCTTGAAGCAGGAAGAACTATACGCCACGGATTAGGTGCTAAAGGGTTTTCGATAGATAACCTGCGGATTAAGACACCATCCCGAAGAGCAAATGCAGTAAACATTTGAGGATTGTCCAAAACCCCCAGGTAAATACGTTCATACCAAGGATCTCCAGAAGGATCGATGCCACGCGCGAATGAGATAAGCCCAACTTGAGCGCGGGACAAGGCGTCAGGAACAACACTAAGAACACCCTTCTTATGCTCAACTTCAAAGTTATATTGGGAAATCAAAGTTGCCCAACGAGCCAAACGTCCAGTAGAATTATCAAGGGTGATCAACCATTTAAGAGCAATATGAGCAGTAACGATCTTAAACTTCATTCCATCGAGATACCCACGGAAATGCTTGATGGAATCAATAACGGCGAGAAGCTCATGCTCGGTTGTCCCATATCCACGTTCAGCCTTAGTAAATAAACGGGAATAATAAGCAATTGGATGTTCAACGCCATCAATCTCTTGAGCCAAGACCGAGCCTAAGCTGGCTGGTGTCACACTGAAGGATAAAAGGTTTCGAAAAATCTGGACAGGCCATCAACGGAGTATTCATCATAGCATCCTTCAATTTAGAAAAAGCTTCACCAGCACTATCGTTCCAATCGATGGGATCACGTCCCTTCCTCTTTCCGATAAGTGCCGTGAGAGGAGCAATAATCGAAAAAAAACCATCCACGAAACGGCGATAATATGAACACACCCCAATGAAAGCACGTAGAGACTTGGCAGAAGAAGGGGTAGGGTAATCCCTAATAGCTTTATATAATCATAATTTCTTCGGATCAGTTTGAAGACCACGCTCGTTGACAATGTAGCCGAGATACTTTAATTCAGACTTACAAAACTCGCACTTATTCAAATTAACCGTAAGGCCAGCCTCCTTCAACCTATACGTATATATCACGAACCTTAGGAATAAGCTGCATATGACTATCAAAATCACGAGACACCAAGATCAAATCATCTACATAGCCGAAGATAAAATCGTCTGACTCAGGGGTATATTCGAAATTGACAATCATGTCAGTGAGCCTCTGCATCTCGGACGCAGCGTTGGTTAAACCAAACGGGAGGCGAACGAATTCAAAAAGACCCCTTTGCGGTACGATAAAGGCGATTCTCTCACAACTGGCCTTATCAGCTAAAGGGATTTGCCAAAAGGCACTCCTAAAATCCAGCGAAGTTAGATATTTGGCACCGTAGGTTATCAAGGATGTCCTGGACGCGCGGGAGAGGATATGAATCCCTGATGGTAACGCTGTTCAACTTCCTACTGTCTACGCAAAACCTGACACTACCATCCGTCTTGGTAACTATCCCCCCGGGGAAGCCCAAGGTGATCGCGATGGACGAATGACCCCTAACTCTAACATCTTATCGATATCTTTATTGAGAACCTTAAGCTTGACAGGAGACAAGGGATAGTAACGTTGGCGAATGGGTGAACCGACTGTCTCAATCTTGTGCGAAAGCCACGACGTACAACCTAAACCAGCTTTATCAGAAGAAATCTCCTCGCACTCGTTAATAACAGATTGAAGCTTGGATTCCTGATCGGGTGTAAGCACCGTACGAGGGTGGACATAGCGAACCCCACCTATATGACTTGTGGGACTGCAGCAGGAAGATGATGTGAAGCGACGTACAGCTTACCTGACAAACCATCATGAAATGCCTTCTTTAAAATGTCAATGAGACTAAAGGAATTCCAAAACTCAATTCCTAAAATAAATGCAGTAGGAAGTTTACTGCTCACTAGACAGGGGTGCAGAACGCGAATGCCACTAAAAAAATGGGGATGTCCATACCACCTAAAATTTCAATAGGAGAATTGTCAGCGGAGACAACATAAGGCCGAATATCCTCGCGATAAGTTATACCGAGCTTTGATAGGAGAGAAATATCAATTAGTGAAACCTGAGCACCAGAGTCCAAAAGAGCTTTCACCGAAAAACCAGCGACAATAACATCAATAAAAAGTCAATTATCCGGGGAATTATTAATATAAACGGGCGACACCGATGGACCTCTCAGTGCACCACCAATTCGTTTTTTGACGGACCAGGATTACAACTAGGACAATCACGAGTGATTGCTCCAACACAGTCGTTTATTTGGACTTCCAAAAGGCGTTTGACAGAGTGGATAACGATGTCCTACTGGCCAAGTTGGGTTCAATGGGTTTTGTGCCTATATTGTTGCGAGTTTTCGCAAGTTACCTCGCTGATAGAACGCAGTTTGTGAAGTACGGGCCCTTTTTGTCGGATCCCTACGTAACACTCTCGGGCGTAAGTCAGGGATCGAATTTAGGCCCGTTGCTCTTTATTATTCTTATAAATGATTTGCCTAGCGTAACACATCACTGTAAAGTTCTTTTGTACGCAGACGATGTTAAAATTATTAAGGTCATAAAGGATAAGAAGGACTGCAAAGAACTGCAAGATGACATTAACGCAATATATAGATGGAGCGAGCTTAATAAATTGTCGTTTAATTTGGACAAATGTGAAGTGATAAATGTGAGTGATATACACTCGTTCGGCTCAACCAAACATATATCCGTATACTTTAAATGACAGCGTTATCGCACGTGTTAGCTCAGTAAGAGACTTGGGAGTGCTGTTCGACCAAAAATTAACGTTCCGAGAGCATGCGATCGATGTTGCAAAGAGGGCGGCCCAAAAACTTGGATTCGTGCTCCGTAATTCCCAGCCGTTCACGCCCACGGCCTTGCGCGCTCTGTACTCTGCTCTAGTTCGGAGCGTACTAGAAACAAGTGTAGCAATTTGGACACCTCACGAGAGTTGCTACATACTAATGCTCGAAAAGGTCCAGAAAAGGTTTCTACGGCACCTATACAAAAGGCAGTTCCACTTTTATCCGTACTTGTACCCGACGCGTTTTCAACTGGGTATGCTTGGATATGAGTCGCTAGAAATCAGACGATACCTAGTCGTGGCAAAGTTCGCTCTGGGCATCATTCACAACAAGGTAGACTGTGTAGACCTGGTGGATGGGGTGGTAAGACTTTACGCTCCCAACTCGCGCGGGCGGCTGCGCTACGCGCCCCTGCTGGCGTCGCCGCCGGCGCGTAGCGGGCTGCTGCACCAAGCACCCAATGAGAATTAAGTGTTGGACAAAATAGTAAATGTCACTATGCACCGTAGGGAGACAGCGGGCTAAAACAAAAAAGAACGAAGGTTATAATAACCGCGACCGGTTTACGGTCATCTTCTCACAAATTTCACAAAAAAAATATTTAATTTCAAATAAAAATAAAATAAAAATAAATCCAGAGTTCTTTACCTTAATTCGGGCGCCAATTTGCAGTAAAACAATCACTTTTGCAGAACACGTATAATTTTTTTACTTCAAACAAAAAAATTTTACTTCACACATAAAATATTTTTACTTCACATAAGAAATATTGAAACACAATTTAAACAGAATATTTTTATCGAACAATGGTGGATGTCTGCCTTCCGCATGAATGGAAAAAAGAGTAGGTACAAGAACAGAACTCGGCTGAAAATTTAGCTATAAAGAAATATGATTTGATGCGAGTGGTATGAACGATGATGGCTGATTCACCGGATGAAGGAAACCTAAATTTAAAACCTAAAATTTATAACGCCCGTCAGATGTGGCTATTTGGAATTTTGAGAATGGTTTAAAAATGCGGATCAGAGATATTCAACCAAGGTTGGCCAAACAACAAAAAGATCTATTATGGCACAAAAACACAATAAGTGATTAACTGGTTACAAAAAGGGAATCGGATTTAAAACCTTAAAAAAATCTAAATAAAATAATAATCATGAATCTCAGGAAATGATGTAACTATGAATTTAAATAAAATACGTTAGGCAGCAGCTCGCTGAACCCTATGTTTTACTTGGAGAACTACGCGAAATACGGGTTCTAGTCCTCTGACGACGGTTTTACTTGACGAACCACTCGGAACACGGGCTCTAGTCCTCCGACGACGGTTGCCGATCGTCTCACAAGATCGGCACTCACGAGCGCCTTCAGGAGCCCTCTCGGCTCAAACGATCTCAGCACCAGCGACCACGGCAGGCAATATCCACCCTCAGACACGGCCAAAAAAAAGCACTGGATACAGGAAAACCTGTATAGGCGATCACCCTCTTCTAGAGAACTAGATCCCCAATTAAAAAAACTTCCAGGGAACAAAAATGGACCAAAATGAATAATTCTGACTTTTCCCTTCAAAACTCCAAGACGATCTGTCTCTTCCCAAATAAACAAACTCAATCTTTTTACAATCTCGAATACCTCAAAAATTCAAATTCAAAATTAGCGCGAATATTATGTCAACTTTATAACTGCCAGTTGTCTATAACAAAATGTGAGTTGATATAAGCGCCATCCAACCGTAATGGCGTGAATCACAATGTACACTGTTTCGCAGGCAAGAGCCAAACTAAACACGGAAGTAGTTCCAAAGAACGTCGACAGATGTAGCGTCATGCTACACTACGTAATATTCAGTAATAATACTAATAATTACCAATAAATGTAAACGTCCGGAAATAACTAAACGTATTTACTTGACGATGTTTAGTTTTAGTCTTAACTAGGGTCTGGCTACTCTACCGTGAACCTGAAACTTGCTTTAACTTTTTAATGGTGTCAAATGGTCTGTTATTTAATGTGAAATTTCATATTCATATTAATTGATTCCTTGTTTTGCGTGTACATTAGATCCAAGGATGATATAGATATGGATGGACAATATCCATACAAAATCGCGTTCCCTTATTTCAGGTTAAAGCACTAGCGTCATCTATCGGTCACCACGGACACTAAATCCTAGTTTCTAATACTTTGTTCGTCGCTTAACGCTGACAAAATAACTCGACTCCAGACTCGATAGATGGCGCTGTGGCACTTAGTACCAAAAACAGACGTATACGTCTATAGTTCAGGCTATAGCCTGAACGCGATTATCTACCATGTCTGACCGATTTATCTGTTGCTTAAAGGTTAGCTGCAAGAGATTCTAAAAAGGGATAAGTTTAAATAAATAAATAAATAAATATTATGGGACAATCTTACACAAATCAACCAAGCCCCACAGTAAGCTCAATAAGGCTTGTGTTGTGGGTACTAGGCGACGATATACATAATAGGTATATACATATAAATACTTAAATACATAGAAAACATCCATAACTCAGGAACAAATATTCGTGATAAACACACAAATAAATGCCCTTACCAGGATTCGAACCCGGGACCTCCTGCTTCGTAGGCAGGGTCACTACCGACTGGGCTAGGAGGCCGTTTGCCTTTGTACACACTCACTATAGTTTTGTTGGTCATGTACCATCGGGTTCAAAATTGCATGGTCAATTTATCAATGAATTCATTCATAAACTGGCCATGCAATTCTGAACCCGATAGTACTTGTTTTGTGCCTCTCGGACGACCTTGACATTGAGAGGGAGCGTAGGGCGCTGGCTGTTCGCGGTAACATGTTGGCCCGCAGGTTCGCGCCTTGCACGAATGAGGTTTAAATTACCTTATTTAAGGCGTACTGCCAGTCTTTATATTCGGGCAGCCTGTGGGTGGACTATACTCAAAGGGCAGTTAGCGCCTTAAGAGTACAGTACAATAATACGCTCAGGATGCTGTTGGGACTGCCTAGATACTGCAGTGCATCAGGCATGTTTGCGGAAGCGCGGGTGGACGGTTTTCACGCACTTATCCGAAAACGAGTTGCCTCAATAATGTGCCGCATACGTGGGAGTGACAACAGCATTCTGCGTGTCATTGTCAGTAGCTTAGACTGTCCCATTGCCACGCATTGGAACAGTCTACATATCAACATCTAATTTTAAATCTTAAGAAATAAATAATAATAATAATAGATAGTGTATAATGATTTTATTGTATTTTTATTGTATGTGTATTAATTAATTACTATTTTTATTGAAATTTTGCAAATGAATTAATTTTATGTGTAATGTTATTATTATTATTTTTATTGACATTGACATTCAATTTTAGTGTAATTTTATTTTATTTTTGTTTTGTTTTAACTTATATTATGTTCTAAAATGCTATGGATCATGGTTATCTGGGAATAAATGACTATTTAATTTAATTTAATAATGTGTTTTACTACTACTACTACTACTACTACTACTACTAAATTGACAAAACCATCAAGGGAAATCGCGTCAGTTACTTTTTATTCAAGTAAGTAACATTATTGTTGTGTCCCCTTATACACGTGTTGAAATACGCATATTTTTTTTAAATTTGCCGCCCTTTTCCAGGTTCACAGATCTTGTACTTGACTTCGAAGCGGTACGCATTAAAACATAATTCCACTGTAGTCCAGACTTCCATTTTGCTTGTACAATTACAAAGTTCAAGGTCACTTGCAAAGTCTGAAACGGCTCAAAGCTAGACGTGTACATGAACTGTGAATATGGACAAGACAATAAAAAGTTATCTACAAGCGATTGATGAGCCCGGGGACATAAATATAATAACCGTATGGTGGAGTACTATTTAGTTGCCTTACGCGTGATGGTATAGGAGGGGCCAGTGAACTACGATTCACTGTACAATAGGAACTACTAGGTACTGTCACGTAAAAATTCACATATATAATCCAGTAACTCAATCATCCACTAAGCGCCGATACAGATGGACTGCAACTTTCGTGTATAAAAGCTGTGCAGTCGTTGTGCAGTAGTGTGCAGCTGACGGGCAGTTAAAAATAATAAATAAATAAATTATTTCCAAAAAAGTTCTTTAGGTTACACCTGTATCGCGGGGAACCAGATACATTTACTAACTGGGTTTCGTTATGTACATCTATATGACAAAAATGAACTAAGCTCTAAACTAAACTATAGGTACATTTCAGTCGCGCGCGCGCAGCGATCGGTATCGGATGCGTGTGCTAACGGGTCAATCTTGCTCATACTAAGTGCAGTAAGAATGTCGAAAATTGTAAAGTGCAATATGTGTAATATCGTCATCGACGAATTACTTGCGTATATTCAAAATAAATTGTCTATTGTGGACGACGGAACCTTAGTGCGCCTTTGTTCTAGTGCATTTACGGGCGATGAAATTGAAAATTCGAAATCGTTGCTGTTCGATTCCGTTTCTACGGAAATACGGAAAATATCAAGAAAAAATCCAGGAAAGGAGACACGGGACCTCGAAGATATTGTGTCGTTACTGAGATCTACCGAATCAGAAAAGGTGCCAGTGTTCGTTGCACGAAATTTGGAGAGGCTACCGCCATTATCAATAGACCATTTGGATTGTACAAAACTTTTAAAGGACCTTGCCAAGGTTCAACGAGAGGTGGACGCAGCAAAAGCAATGTACGCGACAAATCAACAGCTTGATGAGCTACGAAATGATGTTCAAAACCTGAAATATGCGTCATTGCCGCAATCACCCTTTGGCAATATAAATATAAGACGCGGTGCCTGGATCAACGACAGCGGGCCGTCGGGGCTATCTATTAACAATACGATCTCATTGAAAGACAAAAGCGTTTCTCCAAAGACTGATGTATCAAATGGTCTGTCTAAAGAGTCGTTTCATCAGGATTCGTTTGAAATAAAAAACGGCAGTGACTTAGTGACAATCATTACTTCTGCGTCTCAAAAGTCTGAAACACCGATTTTAAATAGTAATAACTCAATAAATCAAGATCATTTTAATGTATCATCGCAACCATCACCGCATAAAAACTTCGAAAATAATATACAAACGGTGGGTGCATCAGCTGAGACTATCGTGACGTCAGCGCCAGCGCCGGCCGAGAACCAGACCGGTTCGCTTATCGCTAGGCCGGACGAACAGCTGGTGGCTGCGCAAGTACCTAGCCGCTCTGATGTTAAGAATGATGGAGATATAACAATATCTGAGCGTAAATCTTTTGCAGATGTTGCTAAAAAAAGATGGTGAATGGAAACTCGCAGGGCGGTCGAAACCAAAAGTCAACAAGCGCTTCCTAGGCAAAAAAGGTTGTGCTAGTGTGAGTAATGGGAACTTTCGAGCAGCTGACTTTAAGGTACTTATGTTTATAACTAACGTTCATAAGGATGCCACCGAGAAAAGTATAGAAGACTATGTCTACCATAAGACCGGGGAGAATATTACGCTCCAAAAACTGTCTGTAAACAAAGAAAAAGATCACAGTGCATATAAATTTTTAGTGGCGAATAGCAAACTCGATTTATTTTTAAATGAATCGTTATGGCCCCGGGGCTTAATATTTCGAAAATTCGTGAACTTTAAGTACGCGAATACGAAAGAGCTTAACAGCTCGCGCGGCTATATCCGACAATTAAATGTATAATAATAATTATAAATTTGTAAGCTTTAATTGTAAGAGTGTCAAACGCTCAATTGACAGTATACGGCATTTATGTCAGTCGTCTGACATCATCGCTCTTCAAGAAACGTGGTTGACGCCTTGGGATGTCCACTTTCTCGGTAGCATCGACGACTCCTTTGGATACACGGGAACATCGGCAGTGGATGCGGCGGCCGGCATGCTGCAAGGGCGACCACACGGAGGAGTGGCACTATTATGGAACAAAGCAGTGTTTAAAAGTGTATCCGTCGTGGAGTGTGGTAATCCGCGAGTGTGTGGTATTTACATTACAATAGGTCAAAGGCCGTTGTTGGTGTTAAACGTCTATATGCCGACGGATAAGTTGGATAACTTAACGGACTTTACGGATTGTTTAGCTGTGGTAAGTGCTATTGCTAATAATAACAATGCGGAATCAGTGTACGTACTCGGTGATTTCAACGCGCACCCTGGTGAACGTTTTTATAGTGAACTGGCATGTTTCTGTGCTGAACAACAATGGACATGTGCTGACGTCGATGAGTTAGGTGTCGAGTCCGGAACGTATACTTTTATTAGTGACGCGCACGGGTCCAAAAGATGGCTGGACCACTGTGTAGTCACGAAGGCGGCCGCGCGTTCTATTGTTAATATACACGTCAAATTAGATGTAATGTGGTCCGATCATTACCCCTTAATTATAGAGTGTGATTTAAATTTTGTGAAACCTAATCGTTTATTGCAGCCAAATAAATTAGTTAATAAAATTGTGTGGGGCGATAGAAAGCCGGAACAAATAAAGATGTATACTGAAGAATGTACTAAAAAATTAAAGGTTATAGACTTTCCTGACACATTTCGCAATTGTTGTGGCCAAATGTGTAACGATTTATATCATAATTTGGCCATAGATAAGCTGTATAATGACATCATAAATGCCTTAAGTGACGCCGCAATTGTAAGTTATGACCTTGAACCTAAGTCATCAACAAGGAAAAAACCAGTAATACGGTGGAATAAATATGTAAGCAGCGTTCACATGGACGCTAAATTTAAGTTTAAATTGTGGCTATGGCACGGCGAACCTAGGTCGGGCCAGTTTTATGACGAAATGTGTGAGGCTCGAAGGATCTTCAGGTCTCGTTTAAGGGGGTGTCAGAAACATGAAGAGCAGATTAAAATGGATATCATTGCCGGTGAAGACTGTAGTGGTCCCAATAGTGAAGAATAAAACTGGCGATATCAGTGACAAATGTAACTATAGGCCTATTTCGCTCGCTACTATAGTCGCTAAGGTGCTTGACTGTCTGCTGAACCTCCAAATAGACAAGTATTTAACGATTCATGACAACCAATTTGGTTTTAAACCGGGGTTGTCTACCGAGAGCGCTATTTTGGCGCTGAAGCAGACCGTCAAGTACTACACAGACCGACGAACGGCGATTTATGAGTGCTTCTTAGACCTGACTAAGGCATTTGACCTGGTTCATTATGATATCTTGTGGCAAAAGCTGGAAGATTTGAATATGCCAGCTGAAGTGAGAGGTATTTTTAAATACTGGTACCATAACCAGGTCAATGTCGTGAGATGGTCGGACGCATATTCGCAACCGTACAGATTCCAGTGCGGCGTGAGGCAGGGCGGGCTTACCTCGCCTAAACTGTTCAACCTTTATCTTAACGCACTTGTAGAGGAGCTCAGCAACACTCGTGTCGGTTGTCACATTGACGGAGTATGCGTCAACAATTTGAGCTATGCTGACGACATGGTGTTGCTGAGCGCCTCAGCGTGTGGACTCACCAAGCTTATTTCTATTTGTGAAAGGTACGCAGCGAGGCATGGGCTGGTTTATAATGTAAAAAAGAGCGAATGTATGATTTTTAAGGTCAAGGGTAAATGCTCGCCAATGTTCCCAACAGTTAAATTGAACGGTCAACCGTTAAAAATCGTTGAGCAATTTAAATATCTCGGACATTTGGTTAACGCAGACCTTAAAGATGATGCCGATATTGAGCGCGAACGCAGGGCGTTGTCCGTCAGAGCCAACATGATAGCCCGCAGGTTTGCTAACTGCTCCAAAGAGGTGAAGGTCAGTCTTTTTAGGGCTTACTGTACGACCTTCTACACAAGCAACCTGTGGGTTGATTATACTCAAAAACGGTACAACGCTCTGCGTGTTCAATACAATAATGCGTTCAGAGTGCTGATGGGGCTGCCCAAATTTTGTAGTGCATCAGGGATGTTCGCAGAGGCGCGGGTAGACTGCTTTTATGCCACAATGCGCAAGCGAGCCACATCCCTGATGCGCCGAATCCGCGGCAGTGCAAACAGCATTTTGAAAATGTTTTCTGAACGTGTGGACTGTGTGTATCTCAACCACTGTTCGATGATACATTTAAAGTGAGACATGAAATTGATTGAAATGACATATTGTTTTCATTAAGTACGACATTTTGACATTTAAATTTTAAATTATATCGTAAATTTTTATTTTATAGGTAATGATTAATTAATTTCAATCTATTTTCAATTATCTCTTAAATGATGGCCGACATTTATTTATATTGATTGTAGATTAATTTGTAAATACTAACCATTTATTTTAAGTACTCGTACTAACAATAATGATCCAAGTTGGTCTCTAAATAAATGAAATTGAAATTGAAATTGAAAATTAAACTAACAAGGAAGGGTACCCAACTGTCCGGCTCCGATTGGATTTATTTTTATTCAATTTCAATTTTTTTTTTCAATTCAATTCAATTTATTCATCAAAACGTAATATTACAGGTTAACTCCCAAGTCATTACATTTTCCACAATTCCAGTTATATAATTCCATAATGCAGTAAGTATACAAAAAGTATTCATAATATAATGTTAAATAAAACTAAAACATAATTAACAAATAACTAATAACACCATTACACTACGTCAGACTCTCACATATTTTCAAACACTCTCTCTCAATCATCACCCAGCTGTCCGCAAACAAATCACAGGAGGGCAGCACAACAGACAGTTCATTGAGCGCAAGCATAGCACGGCAAACGGGAGAGTTGCGGCGCGAGACAGTGCGCCAATAAGGTACAGCGAACAGTCGCAGCCGGTCCACGCGAAACCGCACACGCCCGTCAGGGACAAAGAAGCGACATGCCTCACCAAGCAACTCTGGAGAGTCCAAACGGCCTCGCAAGATTCGGACTACAGTTAACATTTGGACAAACAGTCTACGGGTCTCTAGCGAGTTGAATCCCAACGCTCCTTGCAGATAGGCCGTCGGGTAAAGGAAAGGGTAGTACCCGTACAATTTTTTGTAAAGAGTGCGCAGGAAACATTTCTGTACTTTTTCTAAAGACAACGCGTAGGTTGACTCGTATGGGTTCCAAACACACGAACTTGCCTCTAGTTTAGATCTCACTAGAGCAGTGTACAGCACCTTGAAAACACCAACATTCGTGAAATCTCTACAGTTGCGCGAGACAAACCCTAAGCGTTTAAATCCTTCAGAAACCAGCGAACGGATATGGTCATGGAAAGTTAGGGCCGGATCAAACACAACTCCCAGATCTTTCATAGAATGAGTGCGGGAAAGAGATTCGCTATCAAGGGTGTAGTTATAGAGTATCTCCTGTTTTGACCGGGTGAAACTCATGATGTAGCACTTTCCTATATTAAGAGAGAGGCGGTTCTTCACACTCCAACGATACAACGCATCAAGATTACGCTGCATGCTCTGACAATCTAGCGGACACTCGATATCTACAATAACCTTGATATCATCAGCATACAATAAGAGTTTGCCGGCCTCCAGACATCTAGATAGATCATTTACCATGATTGTGAAGAGAAAGGGGCCCAACAATGACCCCTGACTTACACCAGAATTTGTCTGGTAAAAGTCTGAGTCAAAACACCCAAGACGAACAAATTGCTTGCGACCCTTCAAGTAGCTAGCGAACAGCCTCAACGGTGCCGGGGAAAAACCTATCTCGGACAGCTTTTCCAAAAGGATGTCATTGTCAACCTGGTCGAAAGCTTTCCTGAAATCCAGGTAAGCAACGTCAACTTGGCACACCTCATCCAGTTTCTTTGAGACATGGTCGACAAGTGTGAGAAGATTAGTGTCAACAGATCGACCTTTCCAGCCAAGAGTACGCCGCCGCCTTTCGAACCCCGGTCACGTCTAAGCATAGACCAGCCATGCGGCACCACCTCCGGGTCGCCTATTGAAGAGTCCAGGTTTGTTTCAGTAACGGCGACAAAATCAACATGAAGAAGTGATATGTTATGGCGCCAAAACTTCAGCTTGGTTTTCAGGCCACGAACATTCTGGTATACGTTCAGCGTAGACGCACAGTTAATATCGCTGTGAGGACGAGCTTTCGTCACCCTTGTTGTTTTTCCGACCGGAGGCGGGGTGGCGACGCCCTCGACGAACGCTCCCGGCGGATCGTTGAAACCACTCTCTGATTTGAGTCCCGACAGGCCAAGCTTCAGCAGACATGAACTGTTCAAAAAGGCTTTCCGGAACCGATAGGACAAACGACGCATAGTTTTCATGACGCAGCTTTAGTTTGTCGACTTTGAAGTTGGTAACACGGCTCAACTCCTCCATGTGAATTCTTATTTGTTCAGAAGTAGTTTCAGGTTTGAAATAACAGGCATGTATTTTCCTGTTCGGCTCAATCGTCTGAAGCTTGTGATTTTGCCCGACACCTTTAATTACACACCTAGATGGTAACGACTTGCTATTATCACTCACTTGTTGGGTAGAATCGCGAATGGTCCGGTGCTGCTCAGTCTTGAGAGAAGGATTATTATGAGCAGGAAAACTAGCTGTAGCCTCTGGAGAAGATGCTGCTAATTCCTGCAAAGGCTCGGGATCACCAATATCTCTTGAGTTGCCACCCACTAGTTGCCGCTCGTCTGTAGTCGCCTCGCAGTTTGTCAAAGGCCGGGTCCCTAGCTTTGCGGCCACAGACGCGTAAGAACTAGCCGAGGTTCTGTCTACACAAGGCATCAAAGAGTTTAATCTTTCTTCGAGGGCTGTAACTCTTCCATCAATATCCGCAAATTTTCGTTGTAACTCCCCAACAGATCTCGCAAGTGGCGCAATTTCACTAGCTATTGCGTTGCCAATTAATACAGGCAGGCGCTGATCCACGCAGAATTGCAACTCCTCTCTAATCAGCAGTCGCATACTATCTAAGCATACCGAGTCATCTGTGACATTATTCAGTGGTTGTGGACGACGGAACGTTACGTGCTGCACCTGGGCACTTGCTGAGTTGTTTAAGAAGCTGCAATCCATCGTTTCATCAGGTAGCATTACATGGCTGACACTTAAGTCCGATGTTGCTGCCCTTATCGGTGTGTTTGTGTTATCGCCTCTAGGCTGACTACATATACAAACCTGGCATATCCAGGTCTTACGACGTTCCTCCGTCAGCGTGTCATACAGATGGTCCGAAACACCAGCACAGAGCAGGTCATACACGTCCCTGCAAGCCCGGCATTGTAAGAGGCGCTGGTTCTCAATGACTATTTGACAACCGGAGCAAGGACCTGTGTAGTGTTGATCTGGAGTAGCCATGACGTATCCCGATTCTCGAAGCTAGCCGGTATATGGCGTTAAAAAGTCGCCGATAAGGATTCAACGCTGAATAATCACTTGGCAACACTATTCTATAATTATGCAGTGGGCACTACTGTCAAGCTGTCAGAGCTGTCAGGTAACATCCAATCATATGGTTTACGTCAAAAGTGAGAACAGTTATGCCTGCAGTTAGTCGAACGTTATCTCCAGTTATTATGCAATTTGTTGGTTTAAAATATTAGTTCAACGGCAAAATCAGATGCTCACCAAGTTGATATGTGCAGTGTAGCAGCTTAAAGTGTGTGTTCTTCAATGTATCCTTGACGTAAGTTCTTTAGTTTAGTTCCATGTAGCACTTTAACAGTAATCAGATTATTTTACGAATAAATGTGAAATTTCAAACTTCGATAGCTCTAGAGTATGTGTTGTCGGCTAGAGTTGCCAGACTCGCAATCCTTATATATCCTCGCAATCCTTTATATATGTTATAGAGTAGTCAAAAATAGCTGACACGTAATTTTTTTAGCTGCCCAATTTCAACCTGTTGGGAGAAATGGTCCTCCAAAATACTGAAAAGTGACGAAACCCTTTAACTTCTGTAGAGAGTTTTATTCAAGCAAACTGCGTTGTTATTGCTAGTTTTGATATATGTTGGAGAACATGAAAAAATAATGGACACAAATTATTGATGGATAGCATAGAGTCGAGAAGAGGGAGGATGATGAGCCACCTCATACGACATGACAACTTCATACAGAAGATAGTTAAAGGAAAAATGGAAGGAAGGCGAGGAAGGGGAAGACCTAGAATTAATTATATAGACCAAATTAAAAATAATGTTAAGGTCAGGTCGTACCAAAAGATCAAAGAGGAGGCCTGGGACCGAAGCAAATGGAGAGCCCACTTTGAGTTGCACCGACAAGAGCATGGCTCTTAAGTGTTTGATTGACAAGTAACAGCTTGGTTTCAGTGCGTCGGTATCGGCGCTTAGCTCTATCTATAATTCAACACCGGTCATAATATTTGATCACGTGTAACTCTTGTTTGAATTAAGCAGTGTTTAGACAAAACACACCATAATACATATAAGCTAAATACTTCATTAATATTACCAAAAAACTATAAAATAAAATGGAAAATAAAAACATCGTCACTGATATAAATGTAAGTAAGTAGTATGGACACGTAGTATTTAACTACAGGACGAAATATAATCAACATTGCCTGCTTGGTGACCTTGAGGCACGTCACAAGATTTGCTATCAATATGTAATATGTGAATAAAGCTGTTTTGGGTCTGACAACAATCTTCAAGTTTACAAGGATCTATAAAATACGCGATCTTGATTACTTATAAGTTAATCATATTGTTTTAATCTGTATGAAATAAGCTCTCTTATTAGGTCCATAAATTTTTTAACCGACTTCAAGATTTCAAAAGAGAAGGTTCTCAATTCGCCGTGTATGTTTTTTTCTTTTTTTTATGTTTGTTACTCCATAACTCCGTCATGTCTGAACCGATAACCGATTTTGAAAATTCTTTTTTTGATTGTAAGATAAAGCCGTTATATGAGTTATAACCCTAGGGATATAATTATATGCCGTAACATAGTTATACGTAAGCGTTTCATTACTATCTTACTAGGAATATAACTATAATACGTCTTTAGTTTAGTGATATAATATAGTTATATGCCGTATAATACGTATTATAATCATATTCCTAGTGAGATATCTATATAAGTAATATCTTACTAGGAATATAACTATAATACGTGTCTAGTTTAGTAATATATAGATAGTTATATAGAGTCAAATAGTGAAAATTATTATTAGGTTGCTCAATAAACAAATGTAGATACTCTGAAAGGTTCAATATTTAGTACAATTGGCTACCTACCTAAAAATACATACACGGATCGATCCCATGATATTTTCCCTACTTAGTCAAAATTCTTGGAGCTTAGCCAAGCATCCCACGTCTTTTTCGCTATTACCGTGCCCCTAAAATAATACATTTCAATACAAGGGCAGAAAGTATACAGAAAATGATTATGTTTTTAAGTACATTCGCGAAAAAATTAAAAAAAATTGATATTGATGACTTTGAGGTTACTGTGTAGCGTAGGTATGTGTTTACTTTTACTGAAAATGTTATGTCTAGGTAAACATGTACCTACATTATACATGTACCTAAATTAAACGTTATATAAACGTTAAAATGAGTTTTAAAATGCCGTTAATGGCTCTTTTGTGTGGTTCAGGCAGTAGGGCTTAGAATAAACCATCTGGTCATTTTAGAAATAAGTGTTAGTAAACGTGATAATATTAAGGCGGTAATGTCTAGGTCGGCTTGCCGCGCACGCGCTGGTCGGACGACCTGAAGGCAGTAGCGGGCCCAGACTGGATCACGACAGCGTCAGACAGAGAGCTCTGGAACCTTGGATGAGGCGTTTACCCTATAAAGGGGTTCTCATTACCATTTAGTTATCGTAGTACACTTATTATCTTGCTAAGTCTACTTTGTATTATAAAATTTACTTGCCTTTAGTTTAATTGATTGAATTCAAAATAAACTCTATTTTTTATATATAATTAATTGCTTAGCCTAATTATATTTTTAATAGTTTCTCTATAGTTTAATTACTTCTTGCAGTGCGCTGGGAAATAAAGGGCTTTATTTATTTTTCATAATTTCTAGGTCGGTATTAGGATTTGGTTATTCCTTATCAAACGTAAACTGTAAATCATCATCAGTTCTGATTTTTTTCATAATGTTACTATTTTCAATTAGAGTTACTTGAAAGTCCTTGCTTAGTTTCTTAGTTTTTAGTAAATACGCATGTATTAATTTCATGATATTTGAAATGAAAAGTAGAGTTTTAAAAAGGCGTCAAAGTATGTGATACCTATCCTAGATAAATAGGTATATTTGATGGCCTGCGTTTACGCTTTCATTGTCGAATATAGATATTGATAACGATGTCGAATATAAATATGTACAACGCAAAAGCCTTCCGCGAACCTTAACCTACCTACCTACCTTTGTCATCTTTTCCTATAAATACACATTTTTCGTCGGAGTTGGGCTCGAGTTGGGGGGCTTTTCATGTCAACATTGTCCTATTTTTATTAAATTAATACTTTAAATGGACTTGGAAGGTTTGCCTGAACTTATAATATCTAATAGGTTTCCAAGCATTGTACATACAATAAACAAGCTTGAACGCTAAAACTCGATATATTTTAGTAGACAACAGGCTTATACTAAAAAGCCCATGAATAAAACACTGACGATTTATCATTCCTTAGACGCGTAGCCAAGCTTATTATGTATATTAAGTGCAAGCAGATATTTCCATAAGTTTCCTCTACCGGGATACCGTAGGCTTTGAAACCTTTTTATCAGCGTTTATAGTAAACGCCCGATATATTTATCATGTGCTCGCAAATCTTTATTAGTGAAAAATAAGCTTATTATTATAGGTTACTAGCTGTGCCCGCGGCTCCGCCCGCGTGGAATTCGGTCTGTGTCAGTAAGCGGCTAATTCACCCCTAATCTCTCCCGCTACCCTGGAGGCGGAACTTGAAGTAAAGTTGACAGACGGATACGCTAGAGGACAGTAGGCCTGATAAAAAAATTACAATTTTACTACTAAATGAAACTACACTCAAAAATCAATACTTTTTTTTGTCCTTACATTTTTTTTGCCATGATTTAAACGACATAGACATAGGTGTATATCGGACGATACAGTACCACTTTTGTATTTATACGTTCATGTCCACGGCAAATATCATACAAATCGATCCTCCCGTCAAATCAGTCTAAGCATGAAAGGTAAGAACAGGCGCGGTTGCAGCGCGGTTGAAATTTGGGGGAGGGGCACAAATGCAGAAATGATTTTTTGAAGGAGTCATTAATGATTTTTCTATTTGACGTGTACTCGGGGCGGGGGGGGGGAGGGCGGTCCATGACCCATGCAAATTTAACTCAATCGAGTGTAGTGGCTACCCCCCCCCCCCCCCCCCCCTTTTAGACGTTGAATTTTTATAGGCTACGTACATATAACCTGGCTGGGGATTTTCTTGAATTGGAATTAGTGCCTAAAGGGGTGATTTCTGGGATATCATTGTAGAGTTTCGTACTTGCCGCCCTGTTACAAACATCCGTTCAAAAGGTCGTTTATTAAGGGATATTTGGCAGCGCTTACGTCGTTTTACTATTCGGCACTTCCTTTCACTATGCGTTTTTGACTGATATTTCATTATTCTTTTCTATCTTTTTGGACCCACGGTACAAAAGTTAGATGGAGGAGACGCCCTTTTTTGAACTTTCAGATCTAATATTTACGAAACTATCAGTTTTATCCAAAAAATGTATTAGAATACCTCTATTTTTTTTGAAAGACCTATTTAATAATATCCAACACGATAGGGTTGGAGCGAAAAAAATATTCACCCCCTATTTTATGTGTACCCTAATAAAAATATTTTTTTAGTTTTTATTATAAAATAAAAAAATAAAAAATAAAATAATGTTTATTACCAATACCAAAAAAAGAAATTTACAAATAGAATTTTACAATACTGAAAGGATTTGCTTTACATAAACTATCCTATACTAGGTCTAGGTACCAACGGCGACGCATCCATAGTTATCGTAGGCAGGCTAGAGTCCATTCGGGTTTTCTTTCAATTTTTTGATCAATAGGATAAAAGAAAAGAAAAAGTATGTGTAAGACTTTATGGACGCCTCGCCATTGATAACCACAAAAAATTATGGCTAAATAATGGTAATTTGGTAAAAGGTACTAGTCTCAACGTATGCTAGGAATGATACCCAGCGTTGATTTTCAGACTGGTCCTTGCGACAGGGTTTATCGTAACACTACGAAACTATCAGCTGTACAAAAAAAAAATTCAATAGAAAGGTGAATGAAATGAAAACACGTGTTTAGGTAAGTATATAGAAGCTGTGTGCTTGGAAATCAAATGGTGGTGCATATAATTATTTGAAAGTAGGAATGTTTGTTTTAGAATGAAGAGTTAAAGATATGGGTGGGCAGGGGTAACAAAAATACTATTTACTTCAATTTATGTGGGTTTTAACTTTGCTGCAATTTGAGTAGGTGTGTTTTAATTAATTTTTTAAATTTTAGAATGTGCATCGGCTCCTTCAGGGGTGGCGGTAAGTCATTCCAGATTTTGGTTGCAGCAAATTTAAAACTCCCCTTGAAAGACTTTGATTTGTGTTTGGGAATTATTAGCTCTTGTTGTCTGTGGGCTCTCAGTGGTCTATGATGTATGTTTTTGATCCACTTCAGTTCCTCAAACAGATATCGTGGTGTCTCGGATTCTATTACTTTGCGGACAGTCCCGGCCAGGTGTAGATGTCTACGATTTTCCATGTTAAGTATCCCTTTGCTGTTAAGGTATGGCGTGATATGGGCTCTTTTAGGTATATTGTAACAGAAACGGGTACATGCATTTTGCACTCGCTGAATGGATTTTTTTGTCTTTTTCAGGAGCCTCGGTCCATACACAATATCACAATAATTGAGCTGCGACAAAACTAAGGATTCGACAAGAGTTTCTCTTACCTTTTCATTGAGATATTTTCTAATACTGTACAAGGATTTGAGTATGTAAAAGGCGTTTCTGATCTTGTTATTAGTATGCTCAATGAATCGCATATCGTCGTCTAGGATTAGACCAAGATTTTTCACTTTTTATACACGAGAAACTGGTTCAGATTCAATGTAGATTTTGGGGTCTCGTTCCAGGATATTCTTACGCTGTTTTTTGGTTCCCATAATGATATACTGTGACTTTGACGGATTAAGAACTAGGTTATTTTTAACTGACCATTCGCGGACCACGTCCAAATCTTCATTTATTTTGCTCAATGCTACGTCTATATCTTGCGGAGCAAACGAGTGATATAGTTGCGTGTCGTCGGCGTATAAGTGCACATTGCAGTAATTAAGATGATTTACCAGGTCTGCCGTGTATAAAATGAAGAGCAACGGGCTCAAAATTGAACCTTGGGGGGTCCCTCGGCTAAGATGTTTGCGGCTAGAATGTATCAACTCCCCTTGTTCTGTCTGTAGTTCTACGTACTGCTGCCTGTTATTAAGAAATGAATGAAACCATTCGCATGAAGATTCAGAAACTCCATAGTTAGCCAATTTTGAGAGTAGCAGTTCATGGTTTAGGCAGTCGAAAGCGCGAGAGAAATCTAGCAAGATGAGTATCGTTCCCATGCCCCTATCTTCAGCTGCTAAGATATCATTTGTGACTTTAGCCAGTGCGGTTGCGGTACCATGTTTACTACGGAAGCCAGATTGTGAAGGTGGTAGCAATTGATTTCGTTCTAGGTACTCTGTCAGCTGCAAACATACGATTCTTTCCACTATCTTTGACAGCAACGGAAGAATACTGATCGGACGAAGATCTTTAAAATCCTCTGCCTGGTTAGATTTAGGTATCGGTCTCACTTTCGCAATTTTCCAGCTATCTGGGAATATGTTTGACTTAAAAGACGCATTTAAAATATGCGTTATAATGGGCAGAGTAGCATTTAGCGTAAGGCGTATCATATCGATTGATATTCCATCATGACCGCTAGCATTTGTGTCAATTGCGTCCACTATTAGGGATACTTGTTTTTCTGTGCATTCTTTAATTTGAAATATTTGGTCAGTAATCCTTTTATCCGCATACAGTGTCATTACCTCACTGTCTGTGTCTGCCTTACCCGGTAGCTCTAGAAAGTGTTCGTTTATTGATTCAGCACTGCATAGGTGTTGAGGAATTTGTGGCTTATCATTATCTCCCAAAATAGATGAGTTTTTTAAATATTTCCACATCTGTAACGGGTTACTCCTGTTTTTGTTGACAAAAAAAGTAAAAAAAGCTAATTTTTCTCTTTCCAAAGCTCCGTGCGTGTAGTTACGTAGGTTTTTATAATACTCTCGATGAGATTCCATCTTTGTTCGACGGGCTCTAGCTAGAGCGCAGTCTCTCAGGTTCATCATAAGTTTGATATTGTCTGTAATCCAAGGATACGAATGGTTGTTTACTTTTACGCGACGAACCGGTGCATGCTTATTAAATATGTGTAAAATAAAATCATTAAACATTTTTACCTTCTTTTATTATATTATTTTGGCGGCGTGATTATTGCATATACTGATACCAAATTTCAGCTTTCTAGTGTGAATGGTCACCGAGATAGACCGCGGACAGACAGACGGACAGACGGACGGACATGGCGAAACTATAAGGGTTCCTAGTTGTCTACGGAACCCTAAAAAGAGATAAATAGTAGTTTATGTAACTGTTACGTAATGAGGCCTAATTACGTACAGAAGCATACACTGCTTTATCTACACTTATATTAAAAATCCTAAATGACATGCTGGGAAACCATTAGAATGACCGCCATTACACCGCCATGACCAACCTTATTGTGCCGGCGGTCGGGGGGGAGGCGTGCCGGCGGTAGGGGGGGGGGGGGGGGGGGGCGTGCAGGCGGTCGGGGAGGAGGGTGGATTTTCATTACATTACCGTAGGTAATTAATTTTCATACGTTTTTACCACACTGTCACAGATAATACACTGATGTTACGTTACGGGTTGCAATAATGGTGGTAATTACATACGGTTTCCGAACGCGGCATAGAGGATTTATGATATTGGTGTAGATCAAGATATTTATTGTTCAATGTAAGCACAATACACCAATGAACGTCAAAGAAAAAAAAATACGTGAGTGTCGTGGAACTCTCGGTTTGAACGAATTTATATTATTTAATTGTATTTCATTTTTTACTTTTTCGTAATTTTTGTGGTTTGAATTTTTTATGTATATTTTTGTAATTTTTGAAATTTTCGAAATTTTTGAAATTTTTGACATTTTTGAAATTTTTGAAATTTTTGAAATTTTTGAAATTTGTGAAATTTTTGAAATTTTTGACATTTTTTACTTTTAGGTACTCGATTTTTTTCACTTTGTCAGTTCTCACTTCACTTTTCACTACACTTCACTTCACTTCACTTCACTTTATTCTATTTTATATTTTTTTTATTTCATTCCGTTTTACATGTTTCTCAATCGTATGGGTGTTGCGTTTTCGTGACGTGACGCTGTTTCGTGACGGTCACGTGATTTTTTTCGCCTAGCCCCCATCCGCGAACCGTCCGATAAGGAACTTCGTTCCAAAACTACCACCGGTTCTAACCCTACACCTCTGGCCCGAGAAGAATTATGACCGAAAAGAAACTCGACGGGACTTATTTTTTTCAAAACAGTAATACATTATTAGATCTTAAAGATACAAAATAATGCGTAGTTCTTCAAGAAGACATATCAAAACAGCTTGAGAGACAGATAATGTACCTATTGTTTAATTATAAATAAAAATAAATCCTAATCTGACTGCTTCACTACAAACTAAACGGTGTCCTATAAATGTTAGATGATTTTGTAGTAGTTTCTGGTTTGGGCCATGCATCTTTGTCCGTCACATATAGTCCTCGAACCTGCAATAACCCTTTGACATTAATGACATTTTCAAATATTTCTTAAGAGCGGGTAAAGGTAAATTTAAAGCATCGACGGGTAACTTGTTATAAATATGAACACCTTGACCAAAAAATTACAAACTATTTCAATACTACATGTCATCTAAATACGTACAGCGGTTATTGGTTGTTTCTTCCCCATGTAAACTTCCACCCCTTTTGCATCCGCTTAAGGGATACTTTCTGAGATAAAACTATTTTATTTCCTTTTCCAGAGCTCAAATTATCTCCATACCAAATTTTATCTAAATCGATTCTGCGGTTAATAATTCCCTATACAAATTTCCAACTCCCTTTTCACCCCTTTAACTATCCTTTGTCCTTTCTTGAGACCCATACTATCTCTATACCAAATTTCATCTTTATCAGTTCAGCGGTAAAAAAATCCTCATACCAACTTCCAATCCCCTTTTCATCCCCACAAGGGTTTATTTTCGGGATGAAAACTATTCTGTCGTTTCTCGGGACTCAAATTATTTCCATACAAACTTTCGACCCCCTTTTCACCCCCTCAAGGGTTGATTTTCGGGAGGAAAACTATTTATTGTCCTTTCCCGGGACTCAAACTATCTCTATACAAAATTTCATCAAAATCCGTTCAGCCGTTTTCACGCGATGCGCGGTCAAATAAACAGACAAACAGACAAAAATTCTAAAAATTGTTGGAACGTGTTTTGTTACCGATTCTAAGTATCCCCAGCCAACTTTTTTCGAATATATTCCATGTACAGACTTTTGACCTTCTTCAGCTTTATTATATGTATAGACATAGATTAATTAGTTTAAATAGATATTTCACTAGGAACATCGCTCGTTTTGTTCCAATGTTCTTCAATAGATGTCGCTCAGAGTACCACTGGCTCGTAATCATTTTTTATGTTATTTGAAATCTAGTACCTAGTTATCTAAAACTACGTCATTATATTACCAAAACGGATTACAACAAAACCAATTAAAAATAACTGATTAAACCTAAGAAAAAAACAATTCCACGTAAAATCGCATTTTTAGTTTAAGCGCCATCTATTGTAGTTTCTCATAATTTTACAGTTTAGCTCGATCTCGAAGTAACACTTTATATAGCTAGTTTCTTTAATAATAAAAGCTCATAGATGTCACTAAAATAAATCTCAAAAATACTTTTTGGTCAACAAAAACAAAAATTATTGTATCGTCAGCTGCAAAAATACGTATCGAAAAAATCGTCTCATAAATATGGTACTATGCACTTTATTACAACGGAATAAGATACTATGGGACATATTTTTGAGTAAGATGAGTACACCCATATTTTTACAGCTGACTGTACTTAATAATTTAATTCGGCTAGGTAATAATAATAATAAATATTACAGTACAATCTTACAAAAATCGTCCGTACGTAAAGTAATCAATAGTTAAGGCTTGTGTGTACTAGACGACGATATAATTATATAATAGATACATATATATAGATAAATACTTAAATACATCGAAAACATCCAAAACTCATGTACAAATATTTGTGTATTTGTCACAGATCAAACACACAAATAAATGCCTTTACCAGGATTCGAACCAGGGGGCTGATTTTTGACATTCGAGCGCTCGAATTCAAAGAATTTAACTTGGAATATAATCGCACACAAAATTAATAGTATAAATAATAATGACTTTTAATTACTATCGCTGTTATTTTTAAAGCATAATTTCTTCGTTTTATTCAGTTTTAAATGTCATATTCGAGTGCTCCAATTTCAAAAACCGCCCCGCTGACTTTCTGCTTTCTGTCTACTGCCTCCATTATTTATAGGCTAAACATCGACTGGGCTAGGAGGCTGTTAAATATAGTAATTTTACTAAATATCACCACCACATCACCATCGCAACTTCATTAAATGTATTTTTTTTAATCTATAGGTACTTATTTTACGCTATTGTTGAAGTTAATAAGATAAGGTTTTATTGTATACCATCCTTTAACCACTTTACAAGTTTTAAGGTACCGCCACTGCACTCAATTACGAATTCTACTCTAAGTAGGTACAGAAAACCAAAAAGAACTTTGTCGTAATGACTGTTGCCCTTGGATACGTATAAACGTAACCTATTCGCTACAAAACTAGCTATTGTGACTAGGTTCTAGAGTGGCCTAGGACTGAATCAAATTGGTTGACCCTACCTTCAGATCAGACCGCGAGTCAGCGACAAATTTCTATGAGCAAATAGTTCAGAAATTTGTTACCGATTCGCGGTCTGATCTGAAGGTAGGTACTTAGAGTACCTACTTAGAGTACAATTCATAATTGAGTCAGTAATTTGACAGTAATGATTACGTCAAAAATCATAAATAATTAGTAGTATTGAAACTAGATATAGGCACCCATGAGGATGAAACGGTATACTATAGACATGTAAAATAAAAAGACGCGGTGCCTTGAAGACCATAGTGGAGACAAAATTGTGATTACATATTAAGCCGATTTCCTTGTGTTTACGCGCGAGTCGCGCGACACGCACACGTGGAAGTCGAATTTCAGCTCAGCGCCCGACGGTTCGCGACGCGTAGGTAGGTAACTAACAGAGCTCGCGCGTTACCAAGGCCTGACGCGACGTTGTCAGCTTGCTGTGACGCAGGCGGCCGAATTGGCAACAACGCACAAAACTTACTCAACGTCTTGTCTTGTCATTCCCAAATCAGTTGTAGGTTAATATTTGAATGTAGGGAAGTAGTTAACAATTTGCATCTTAAATTTAAAGACCTCGTAGCGCAGCGGATATACATATGGACTTATGAGTCGAAGGTCCGGAGTTCAAACCTTATCACAGACAATTTTAATGTTTTTATTTTTTGGTTTTTACCCTGCTACACACGTGGCCTAATGTATCGAAAAAATTATCTCTTACTTTTGTTTCATTGCAGGATTTGCAGATAATTAGTGTTTACTTACTTAATAATATAGTATCTTGTTCGCGAGTGCTATATATGTAGCATAGCTCGGCAGACAACTTTCGGAGACGCCCGTTGGGTTCATATTTGATTTACATATACAAAAAAAAATAACAAATAAAAAAAAATACAATTTACTCAATATTTCTACTGTAAAGCGACATCTATTGATTAATAGTATTGTTGAAGGATTTTCATCTAGGGAACTTTTACATAAAGACGTGTAGATGTCGTTAGTAGCCATGGCAAGTATTATGACTTCTCTGTGACGTGTAACGCCATCTCTAATCGAGAGATGTAAACAGTGAATTTTCAGTAACGCCATCTAGTGCTGATAGTTCTTTAGGCGGTCGCATTTTGTAACAAGGCATGGGCCCTCTATCATATACTTACTTTATGGTACAGATAATATAACCGGGTTAGGCTTATGTAGTGTAAGTGGATATAACTAAAACGGGATTTGAATCCTTTTTGGAAATTTCCATCAATCACAAATCATCTCAACTACCAGAAGTAGCATAAGGATAACTCGAAGTCATAACATATAGGCGCGTACTAATTTAGTATGGAGCGCAACGACCGCTTATTGCCATTGAGCTAACGTTTTCGACGGTATGTACTCATGTAAATTAAAAATAAGAATCTACAAAAATCGAGTTAAAGGGATGAACCTGGATTGGTACAGTACAAAATGGTGTAGGATACTATTTAGGTGTGCTGTTCGAATCGTAGAATATTGCATATCAGTTGACCCTATGTGTGGTGACCTAGTGCTCCTAGTAAAAGCTTCATGATGCGGAGTCTGTGTAGTCTGTAATAGGCTTAATTATACTTATGTGTAAAAATCGTTAACACTAAACAGCAGAAAAAGAGGTATCAAAATTATTGACACAAACATTATAAATATTTTTACATTTTATTGCGTCTTCAACTCTCGGAACTTAAGACGATTGTCGCCGGAGTGTCCTTGAGCGTTTGGGCGCTCTCTACCCGCGCCACCCGCGTACCCCTCTCATTGCGATCGTGCGTAAATCCGCCGCGATGCACCGAAATAATGTTCAAAGAATATGACTACTCAGAGGCGCACGGGCAGCTTTACAATAATTATAATCCTTTTGTGGATATTTTGTGATTTGAATACTGTGATTAAGTACTACGGTGACATTTTTAGGAATGCTACTTACCTATTAAATAAGATAAGTAATAACGATCTCGATTAGTAGATCTTTATGTAAAAAAATTAAAAACCTAGATTTTGAATTTGAAGTACAGTGAGCGGCAAAATATTTATGAATTTACGAAATATGGTTAAAAATATTCCGCATATCAGAAAAAAAAATACTGTCTAGTACAGCAAAAACAACTGAATGCACATCAAAGCGGTGTTTTCATGTGAAATTGGATTTTTTTTCTGTGCAAGTGAGCTTAATAGATGGTTATTTTTTTGTAGCGATTTTAAATATTAACCGTAAAAATTCACTTAATTACGATAAATTAACAAAACTAAGCCTGTTGCGAGTTGCGAATAGTAAAAATGCACATGTCAGGAGCGGCATTTGTGCACGAAATCGTCATACAATTGTCATGAGAGCTGTAAGCCCATTAAATTTAGATCTTTAAAATATAACACAGCGCAAACACTTCTTAGGGTTCCATAGCCAAAATACCAAAAACGGAACCCTTAAAAGTTTTTTGAAACATGTCCGTCTGTCCGTCCGTATGTCACAGCCATTTTTATTATAAACATATATTACTCAAATTTTATCCAGAGGTGTGTTTGTGCCGCTACTTAGTTTTCTGACTAAATTGCTAAAAAAACTTTTAGGGGAGGCACTCCATACATACATATGCCAAACTAAATGTCAAAAATATTTTTTTTTGTAAATATGAACATGGCTTTAAAAATATATTATGTACATATATATATATATATATATATATATATATATATATATATATATATATATATATATGTATATATATATATATATGTATATATAGAGGATTTTTAAAACTTATTTAGTAACTCAATATTTTCAGAGATAATTGCTTCGAAAGTCTTAATATAATAGCCCCCCCCCCACCTAACTTTTAATCCGTAAGTCTAAAAAATATGAAAAAATACCAAGAAGGCTTAGTACTTAATTTCTACGACAATTATTTCACATATTATCGGTTCATCCATTTTTGAGTATCTCCAAGAAACTACTTTCTACGGAACCCTACATTATGCGTGGTCCGATACAAACTTGGCCGGTCTTTTAAAGATATTTGATCGGTAGTAGTAACCCTTAGTAATTAGTAATTTATTTATTTACTTGTGTTGATAATTACTATAAAATTTGTATTTATTTGCATTTCACCGACATAGTAAAGTTTTTTTAGGGTAGTCAACGCGCATGTGAATCTTCTGGGGTTGCAGGCGTCCATAGGCTTTATAACTGCTTTCCATCAGGCGGGTCGTATGCTTGTTTGCCAGCGTCGTGGTATTAAAAAAAAGCCTTTTTCCTTTATTCTTACATACATTGAACTCTTAAATATCAGCAATTTTTAATTAGAATCTCAATCAGGCTTTGCTCAGTGATAGTTAGTACACTGAAATTTGGTATGAGTATGTGTTTTAATTACGCCTACAAAGTGGTAAAACAATAAGTATCTGAAACACATTGTTGGATAGGTCTTTCAAGAAGAATAAGCCTTAAACAAGTTTTGGATAAAACGAATACTTTCGTAAATAATAGCTCCGAAAGTATAAAATGCTCTTTGATTTTTGAACCGTGGGTCCAAAAAATTTGGGAAAATTCCTGGAAGTGAGACCATTGAAATACTTATCACGTATTTTCAATAAAAAGTATATGGAATAAAATCGGTATTTTCAATAAAAATTGTATGGAATAAAGTCAAATAACGTAAGCGCCACAAAATATCTCTTTATAAACTACCTTTTGAATGGATGTATAGCATAGCCCGACATTCTCTTGGCCGGTTTATATGCAATCCTTTGCAGTTTACTTCGCAATTTCTAGATTTGATAAATTAGTATAAAGTATAACATTAAAGATTGTATTTAATCTTCAAATAAAACGAATATTACATTCGTTAAGAACACGGCATTCTTAAATAAATAAGTTAAAATAAATTCGGTCCGTTGGAGTTTTTATTAAATTAATTATTAGTCTATTGTCTTGCAATACTAGCAGATTTCCGCAACTCGACGACTAATGCCTATTTTGCGTGATGCATTAGTCTACTAAAATATAATAATTGTAGTTTTCTTACATGACCAAATTTATTTTCAGAGTATTATGAGATTCATGATTTTTGTTTATTCCTCCATTCTTATTTAATTTGTTTTTTGCTTGTATTATAATCTAAATAAAATACACGTTTTATACGAACGTACATGAACATGCATACGAGTACATTATCTTAAAAGATAAAACGTCTATACATTACTGATTCCGGAAAGATACGTTATGTCCGCACCGCATGAATCCTCTGCAGTTATTTAGTCTTTAGGCACAGTAAGTCCGATATTATTGCTCACGGGCCAAGCACAAGTATATGTAGTACAAGGGAAGCACGGAGCGACGAGCGACACAGCCTCCTCGTCTCAAAACTAGTTCACGACTGCCAGCAACGCCGTTTTCGAGCTACCAACGCACGAAATGTGGAATAATGATCAAGTTGCTTAAGAAAATTTAATCAATTTAAATATCCTTCGTTGAGTTTGTAGTGTTCTGTAGTACACATTTTTTAGTTCAACAATATTTTAAATCGAATGAGCCCTTCAGTAGATATAAGCAAAATTAACCGTAAAACGACATTTCGTAATATTTAAATAACGGAGAAACTATACGTTACACGAGTTATTTAAACGTTGACAATGTTGTACATGAAATGGTAATTAATATATTTTATAAGTTTTAAATCACCCGTTATTGAGATATATCTCTCAGAAAGTAACAGTTCTCGGCCACAATCAGCGCCAAGCGCCTTAATTCATACCCTGTAAAATATAATATTACCGAAACATGAGTGAGAACCCGATAGAAAGAAACATGTTTGTAATTCACTAAAATGATCCTAAAGCCCAGCCGTTATCCTCGTACGATTGAGAGTCCCATATGCTAATTTGTTGGGATAAATAGATTCCCACTAGAATGATACCGACTGTATCGGGCCGCTTTACGATAATGTGAACGTCCGTTAATAATAGGACTTTATTATTTAATAGGAGTTTATTTATTGCACACAAAATTTCTACAGCATAACATTAAAACCAAGACACTGCATCGTTCAAATAACAAATATATATTTAAAATTAAAAAAACCGGAACATCTACTCACATCCATCGTCTCGCAGTACAGCAGATATGCTTCACAAACACTGGCCTAATTATTTGCAAATACATCAGTCTCTGGTGCCTATGACAGAAGCGAGTTTGACATATTCAGGGCCGAGAACCCGACTGTCGGGTTCTCTCTTCGTAGCTACTACGAGCTACATACGACGAATACGTGGCTACAAGCGTAGCGCGTAGCACTAGATGGCACCGAATGTGTTGAGAGCCGCGGAGCTCGTATTGCTGGAGAGTTACTGTGCGCGACCGATCAAATACCATGATTTTGCGGCCTTAGAAGGTTTTTAGGCATGAACGGAATAGCCAGCTTTACAATTCGAACCACGTGATCAGGACAGTCGGAATTGTTACATGCTGTCACAAGCAGACTCGAGTTGTGCCTCACTTCCAGGGAGTTAAAGCCTAGCGACCTTAACATGAATTGGTCGGTTATAGAAAAAACGTAATAGGTATTTAACTTTTTATACCAGATCCTGAGGAAAGCATTTTGAAGTTTTTCTAAAAGTAAGATATATGAACTCTCAGCTGGATTCCAAATGATGCTTGCCACTTCGAGCTTTCTGCGAAACAGGGCAGTATAGAGCAGTTTGATGGCTATGGGATACATCACGCGCATTTCTCGTGACAAAACTTTTAAACCTAGTCCCAAGTAACACAGGAAGCATTATAAAATATGAATAGTTAACTTATTTCGAACTTAAGGACCGTATAAACTCTTATATACGTTCACCGAGCAACTTGTCGCATTATATGATGCTTTGAGCTGTATAACGGTTGTATAATGGCATATCTAAATGCTTTTGTAAAGCCTTTAGCTTTAGTGCAGCAAACCACAACGCAACTGTACAGCTTTCGACTGTTTAAAAGCACTTAAGTGCTTTAGGTTCTACAATAGCATTATATAATGCTTTAAGCTGTAAAACGGTTGTATAATGGCATGTATAAATTCTTTTTTAAAGCCTTTAGTTTTAGTACAGCGAACCAAAATGCAACTGTACAGCTGAATGCTGTACAGTTGCGTTTTGGTTTGCTACACTAATGCTTCGGTGTGGTTTAGTGCCTTAGGTTCTACAATAGCATAAATAAATGCTTAATGCTGTTTATGAGCATGAATATTAGCCATTATAATGCCACGTAAATCCGGTATACAGCTTTCAGCTGTTTTTAGTGCTTTAGGTTCTACAATAGCATTTTATGATGCTTTACGCTGTATAACGGTTATATAATGGCATATGTAAATGCTTTTGTTTAGCCATTAGTTTTAGTGCAGCGAACAACATGCAACTGTACAGCTGAATGATGTACAGTTGCGTTTTGGTTTGCTACACTAATGCTTCGGTTTGGTTTAGTGCCTTAGGTTCTACAATAGCATAAATAAATGCTTAATACTGTTTAAGAGCATGAATATTAGCCATTATAATGGCACGTAAATTCGCTATACAGCTTTCAGCTATTTTTAATGCCTTAGGGTGTACAATAGCATTTATAAGTAGGCAATACGTTCCTAATGCAATAATATAAACCATTATAAAGCCAAGTAATTCACTATAAGGGGCTGTTCATAAATTACGTCATTTAAAATGGGGGGGGGGGGGGTCTGGACATCGGATGATGGTAGCATGACGTAGGAGGGGGGGCGGTCATTCCGAAGATCACATCATCAATGTGTAAAAAAAGGAATGAAAGTTGTGTTTCTATAAACTTTTAATGCTATAAAATATTATCTACTAAATAGTTTTTTATTTTACAATTAAGCTTAAAACGCATTTTTTTTAATGACGTCACTTTAATTGGCAGCTTTGCTATCAAAAAATTGATGACGTAATTTATGAACAGCCCCTATACAGCTTTTAGCGGTTTTAGTGCCTTAGGTTCTACAATAGTATAAATAAATGCTGAATGTTGTTTAATAGCATAATTATTCACGTGTAATGCTGTAGGCATAAATAAGGCATTTTTTAAGGGTCACTGAGCTGCTATTGGACTAAGAGCTAGCCACGTCAGATATGACAAAATAATGAGAGCAACAAAACCCGTCTGGTTAGATTGCTATACTATTCTTATTGCTAGATCCTGGCATCTGGCAGCTTTTAATGGGTGGAGGTCACAGTGACAGACTAGCAAAATGTTTTAATTGGAAAATAGTAATACCAAACTAGGTAAAAATTGCCGAAGTTGTCTCAGTAATAAAGGACAGGGCCTATATTTTAAGGGGCTCCCTGGCGCCAACGACCTTGGATCTGATTCCCTTAGTTTTCTAATTATTTATATAGCTTATCATATTATCAGTAACGGCTTTAAACAATATAGTATCCTATATTTACTTCAATATTCATTGTCCACGAGATATTTGACATCAAAGTCGAACCGGTTTAGGCTAAAAAAGTGGTTTTATGGTCATAAATTTTGTTTTAATTAGTTAAAAATTAAAATCTCTCTATAGTTTTTAGAGACATCAAAGAGGAACCCTAATATGTAGATTACGCATATGTAAGATTCTTTACACCATTCGGATATCGATAAAAGTGTTTTTAGACCATATTTTAAAAATATCATAAAAAAATAACGGCTCATTTATTTCAAGATCCGGCTCTACAGAATGGAGATAAAAGATTCAAAAACCGATAGTCGTTTGCCTTATAATTCTATCTATAGTTAATATGTCGGATTATCGACTCAAAACTGGTCAAAAATCGATAAAAAAAAACGTTAGACCAAAAAATTTTACCATTCATCGGGGTTTTCGGTGCGGGAATGTTTGACATTAGCCAAAGAGTAGGCATTAACTTAAAAAACAGAATGTACTCTAGCACGTTTCTACCTAAAGAATAATTGATCGAAAAAATCATAGGTATATACAATTTATATATAATAGCTGACTATTATGTATATATATTGTAGGTACATATACCTATGATTTTTTCAAGTATTTTTTTATTAATTCATGTAATGACTGATCATTGTCAACCTCTTCAGTTAATCAAATAGTTCATAAATATCGGACGTCAAGATTAATATTTGACACTTACTATACCGTGTCTTTGTCTTAGGTAGATCTAGTTAATAAATTTCGGATATGCAATTGCATTTTAAAAATACTAAGTATATAATAGTCAATACAAACATGCCTCTAAGAAAAAAATCTCGTATCATAGTGTGTAAGCTATTCACAGAGAGGTAGTTATTCATTAGGCATAATATGATATTTTCTCAGACTAACTCTCAACCTATCTGTTTATCTCTACTCTTTCTCAAATCGTTCCCGCACCGAAAACCCCGATGTATGATTATTACGGAAACAAAAACAGTAGGCGACAAACTATGAACTATATTTTAGTATACATCGTTTGGCACTACTTTCTCCCAACATAAACTTTTGTATAATTTCTCTTAATATTGTATAGTATTTGTATAGTTTCTCATAATATTGCATCAAACCCAGATCTCTAGGATTTATTTTCTTGAAATGGTTTGCATTCTTTGACCTCCACCACTTTAAAGCTGCCAGATGTCCAGATCTAGAAATAAGCAAAGTATACCAAACTGACTAGAGGGGTTTGGTTGCTCTCATTATTGTGTCATATCCGACGTGGCTAGCTCTCCGTCTATATAGACCAACGCCATTTTGTAAATAATTTATAACCTAAAAATAAAATCATGTGGACCTATTTATACAAGGAAAATACCTATATAATAATGAAATAACTTAATTTAAGACTGCTCAACCAACACTATTATGTTAATAATGCAAAACTCGTTCTATACGAGGATTACACAATTGTTTTGTTTATTTGACGCATATCTTTTTATAATATTTTATAGCAAAACCACAATAAATCAAAGGCGCGTGAAAATTTTCAATGAAACTTATATACACATTTACAGTAAACTACATTGCGCAGTAATATTTGAAGGATATAATAACGTAAAAGTGTCAAAAACTTTTATAAATTTTGTTAGGATGCAAACAAATATGACGTGTCACTCATTCAGTTTTTTGTACCGCCTTCGTCCATTTTATATTGCGAGACAAAGTAGTTAAATCACAACGTTCATTGTATTATAACATTTGTTCCGTCGGTATTAGAGACGTTTTTGCATTGACGTAAGGTTTATTTTACTACACTCTTATGCTAGTATAATGCGTTTGTATTGCGATCGGCAAGTTAATCGAGAGTACTTATGCTTCTTTACTGCGATTAGCAAGTTTTTTGGCCGTATTAATGCTTCTTTAATGCAGTCGGCAACTTAATAGAGCGTACTAATGCTTCTTTGAGGCGATTGGCACTTTCCATGACAACGATAATGCTAATAGCGCAGACATAATGCGCCTGCAATGCTATTAAATGACCTGTATAGGATCTCAAGCTGGGTAATTTGTGCCCATTTAAGACCTATATCAGCACTATAAACGTTTATAATGCTACTATAAAACGAACTGAAAATGCTAAAAGCATAAAGATATGTTGTAAGACGGCCGTTATACTGCTTTGATGTGTTACTTGGGGTCGCTTGTAACAATTGGCCGCTAGCTCCTTCACGTGCGCATGGAAAGTTAGCGACGTGTCAAAGATTACCCCCAAGGTCCTTTAATGTTGTTACGCGAGCAATCGCAACAGGTCCAAGAAAATACTGAGCAATTTTGGGGAACGGGTAAATGACAACGCAACACTTGGAATCATTGAAGTGCAGCTTGTTTACAGAACTCCATTACAAAAGTGCAACAATATCCTTCTGCAGCGCTTCACAATCGGAAATCTCTCTGACACCATATATAAGCTTTAGATCGTCTGCGTAAAGAAGACTTAGAATGCCTCAACACCAATCCACATCGTTGATCATAACGCCAAACAGTAACGGCCCAATGATTGAAACTTGGCTGACCCCGGATAGAGTCGAGTAAGATGATGAAACAAAGCAACCGTGCCTTACAAATTGCTGTCGACCACGCATATAACTGGCAAACAGCTTCAGTAATCGCGGCGAAAAACCAATACTACGTAGTTTACCCAACAATACATCATTATCAACCTGCGTAAGTTTATCTAAGTGCTCCGATATTATATTAGTAATGGTGAAAAGGTTGGTGTTCACTGATCGCTACAATCTATAGCCGTGCTGAGACTTGCATAGAAAAGGTTTAAGCTGGGGAGAAATTAGTGTTTTCAGGACAGATTCGAACAGTTTCGCCAACGGCGAAAGAATGGGTACGGGTCGGTAGTTGTCCATAGGCGAAGTATCCTTAGATTTAGGGATAGGGGTAACTCGTGTCAGCTTCTATCGTTCAGGATATACTCCCATCGAAAGCGACAAGTTGAAAATATATACTATGCCTCCTGCCTAGGAGGAAGTAGCCCTTGCATCCCTTTAGTATATAAGCATGAAAATTATCTGACCCTATTGAAATACGAGGCTTAAGCCTCTTTATAGCTGCTTCCACGTCACATGGTGTGATAAGATTGATGTGCACATAATTTGCAGAACCTGACCTGTCATTCAATAGTACGGCGCTATAATCCAGTTTCGGTGGATCGGGCAATACGCTCGAAAAGAACTTCGCGAAGTTTCGTCAGCTGCCTCCTTTCCAGCGCATACCCGTCCGTCATAACTACCACGTGTCTCAAAACCACCCTAGGATTTAAGGTTGCCAACATGCCTTCAAAACGCACTAGGATTTTGGTATAAAATATTGGCTTGTAGCCCTCCGACATAATGGTCATAACTTCATAAGCGTCTCCAATATTTTTCTTAATATTGGCACGTAGCCCAGAAAATGCTTTGTATACATAGAACTGCATCATTCGTTCTTTTTCATTCCTTGTGAAGTCCAGCTTTACGAGAAATGTCGTTAATGACATCCTGATTAAACCAGACTGGATAGCATTTAGAACGGGGCTTTTTAGGTTTCCGTAGCCATAATGGCATAAACGGAACCCTTATAGTTTCATCATGTCCGTCTGTTCGTCCGTCCGTCCGTATGTCACAGCCATTTTACACGAAAACTATAAGACGTATCACAATTAAATTTAGATATAAGGTGTATTTTGTATGCCGCTAATTAGTTAAATTGCCGAAAAAGTATTTTTAGGGGGGGCGCTCCATACATGTAAATAAATTACAAAAAAAATATTTTTACTTAATATCAACATGTTGCACATCAATAACAACAATAACATCGAGGTTTCTTTGAACATTTTGTGATTCATATTTTCAAATATAATCGCCTCGATAGTCAGAAAAATTGTGGCCCCCCCATGTAACTTTTGAACCGTAAGTCCAAAAAATATGAAAAAATTTGAAAAGATGCTCCTTATCACAAACTTTCTACGAATATTATTTTGAACATTATCGGTTTAGCCAATTTTGAGTTATCTCCAAAAAACTTCTTCCATAGGCATCAGATACGACCGTTTGGTATTAGTTTGGTTCGTATTCCATTGAAGGTACGGAACCCTCCATTATGCGTGTTCCGATGCGTAGTTGGCTGGTTCAAAAAAAATACTTTATCTGTTTGATAAATATAGATAGCCATATAAAATATTATAAAAAATATCAACCGCTTTGTCGACTTCTTGCGCTGCCAGGACCTCCTGCCAAGACATCTTGGTCACCAGTTCGTAAAGTAAGCTATAGTCGCCCTTAACAAAATCCCAATTCTGCTCTAATATTTGTATTATTTGAATCGACGAATTCAGAAGCAGAACCCTCATAACTACGATCAGTACAGACGATAATATCTAAAGGAGGGTGGTAGACATCACGTTTAGGTACGAGTCCAGCCCCTTCGATTTCTCTAACACCGATAATTTGAATCTTTCTGTCACAAGCACCACGTCAAGCTTACCTTATGCGTTCTCAACCATCTCTTATCCAGTGGGTTTAGATTTATATATCCCAAAAAAAATTACACTTTCGTTCAGCGATTCTATTACAGATTTTTTTATTTTTATATATGCGACGAAGGGAGAAGGCAGCGGCTTGTCGCAGAGCATCATAACTGCTAGTATTATGATATATTGTTGTAATGAGTTGCCTTTGTCGAACTAGTATCTAACAAATTTAGAAAACGATGAGCTGTTTTGTCGGGAGTGGTCTTAGTTTGGTCCATGCAGGTAGTCATTAAATAGTTTTAATGACTACCTTTACGTTTAGATTTACCCACTTTTAAAGTAAGAAACGCGCCGGTAGTCATTAAAACTCACATTTAGATTTACCCCCCTGGGGACAGTATAAAAGCATTGAACAGAGTATCTGAGCATGCATGATTCCTTTGACAGTCGAGCAGTCAGTGTCGACTTCATTGTGACTTGTGGATAGTCTTATAGGAACGGGTGGTATTTTGTGTAGCACGGACGCAAGCTAGAACTCTCGTCGATTCCACAGTTTTGTGATTAGAAAGTAGTCTATGTATTGTGTTTGGTTATAGTGTAATCTATCAGATTTATGTCTGGGAATGTTTCAGGTGACAAACGATAAGTCCCGCTGAGTTTCTTACGCTGGTTATTCTTGGTTGATTGGCTCCTTTCCAAACCAGTAGTAGTTTATTGCCCTTCCCAATATCTGGTTTTAAAAAGATTTGAATTCAATATAGTTGTTAAACCAGTATTTATGTTGTATTTCATTACCGTGCGTCCGTGTGTAATGTGTTTAGTGCCAGGTTATCCTGATAATGTTAGTTTTTGAGTTCCAAACCACCTCTAAACTACCCTACCGCCTGGCCCTCGGCAGTCCTCGACGACATATGTATTTACATTGCTTTTGTACTCATGTTAGGTCAAAGATCAACAGGTGAAATGAAATAAAATAAAATAACCGCTTCATTATTTTATTTTATTTCATTTCACCTGTTAATCTTTTCTTCTCTTCTTTTTAATCTTGTCTAAATTGTCTAATGCAGTAGTTACATATTCCTTCTGAAACGTATGCAATCGGGTGTCTCCAGATCCGTTTTATACCTCCTACGTATTTGTTTATTCATTATATTCGTAGTTTGAATACCGTTTTAGAGTTCGTCGTACCAAACAATGGGTCAACAACATCAGATGAATGGCAGCATCAACTTCAATGATGAGAAAAGTTTAGGAAATGGTATGTGTTAACGGTGACATAAAAAGTAGGCAATATGTACGACCAGGTGTGTAAAATGTGCTATTCAGGTTATTTTTTAAACTTTAAACTTTTATAACAAAATATCAACGTGATGAGGATGTCATATTTTACCATATAATTGAATCGAAATGTCATTCATAACATTTGGTAATGTGAAAATTACAGACTGAAAGAGAAAATTGGAAAAGGCAACGAACACAAGTCCCTTGCGGCTCTTCGGAATGTCAATTTGTGGCACTGAGTTTGTATGAATATTAACTGGTAGAGTAAACATCTTCTTCTATCTAAATATATAAAAGAAGAAACTGACTGACCGACTGACTGACTGACTGACTGACTGACTGACTGACATATCAACGCGCGGCCCAAACCGCTGGTTCTAGAGATTCCAAATTTGGCATGTAGGTTCCTTATAAGGTCTAGGGATGCACTAAGAAAGGATTTTTCAAAATTCACCCCCTAAGGGGGTAAAATGGGGGTCCAAAGTTTGTATGGTGAATCAAGATTTGTTATACTATTTTAATCGAAACTTCACAGGAGTATTCCTAACGATAAATGAGTAAACACGTGTTTCAGGTTTTTTGAAAATTCAACCCCTAAAAGGGGCAAATGTGGTCAAAAAGTCTGAAAATCAACATGGGTATCGTATCCTTTTTGAGTACTTGTACGCGGGCGAAGCCGCGGGAAAAGGCTAGTTTGATATAATAAGAAGAGACATATTCAAGTGATGAGATAATTTTTCATTATCTTCAAACTTTAAAAATAGAAAATCAATAGTAACACTCATTTCACAAATTTGAATATTTTACCATTCAAATGTACTTAAATAACAAATTTTGCTTGTGCTTTGTGCTTGTAAAAAAGTGCCTTGAGAGATGATATTGAAATTTAATATAATAATTTTGAAATTTCGAATACCACTCTCGAGTAAGTAGGTATTTACGTGAAACATTTCGGTAGTGATATTATAAATTTTTACATGCAATTAGGTATACCTTAGTAAGCTCACAACTCTTTATTTGCTTGTCCCGGAATTTCTTGAAATATCCAAACCTACCGGTACTGATTTTTTTAAAGTTGCTAATAGTATTGAAACTAGATACAAAATAATGTATTGAATCCGTCGCCGACGTACGTCGCCTTCATCGAATATTTATTCCCTAATTTTCTTTGAAGGCAGTCGTCATGAACTCGAAAAATGCCGGTAAAAGAACAGACACGTAGAAAATAAAATGATTTGTGGAAATGTTTATCACATTATTGTTATGGAATGGTAATTTTGTGTATTATTGAATTATAAAACATAAAGAAACAGGAGAAATGCCAGAGGTTCGTTTATTATGTATTATGGCAATATTTTTGAAACAAAAGAGCAATGTTTTAGACAAAATTAAGTTTATTCAATTTAGCATACAACGTAGGTACTTTGCATAATATATTATAATATAGAGACCCAGATAAAGGCTTACAAATAAATTAATTGAAAAACCAGCCAAGTGCGTGTCGGACCACGCATAATGGAGGGTCCCGTTGGTATGGAATAAAAACCAAACTAATACGATAAGGTCGTATCTGAAGCTAAGGAAGAAGTTTTTTGGAGATAACTCAAAAATGGCTTAACCGATAATGTACAAAACAATTTTCGTAGAAAGTATGTGATAGGGCCTCAGAGAAAATAATCAAAGGATAGGGCGCATCCTCTCAAATTTTTTCAAATATTTTATTTTTTTCTGACTTTCGAAGCGATTATTTCTGAAAATATTCAACGAAATGTTGATCTTATTTTTAAAGACCTATCGATTGATGTACATGTACATGTCGATAATTGGTAAAAAATGTTTTATGAAGTTTTGTGGACTATGGGGGGGCGCTGCATACATGTATGTATGCAGCGCCCCTCCTAAATATTTTTTTTCTGCAATTTAACTACATGACTAAATAGCGGCATACAAAATTCACCTTATGTTTCAATTTTATGATTCAGATACGTCTTATAGTTTCCGAGTAAAATGTCTGTGACATACGGACGGACGGACGGACAAACGGACATGACGAAACTATAAGGGTTCCGTTTTTGCCATTTTGGCTACGACAAACACGACCCTCAGTAATGAGTTGCACGGCGCGAGGAGGATGTGCATCTTCTTCAAGAATATGTACAGTCACCGGCAATAGTATCTCGCTACACGAAGGCCGCAAAAATATGTGACACGCTCTTATGGCCCAAAAAATAAGAGCGTGTCACATATTTTTGCGGCCTTCGTGTAGCCAGATACTATTGCCGGTGACTGTACTTAATGTAGAAAATAGTAGTTCATGGACTAAGAGCTGGCCACGTCAGATATGACACAATAATGAGAGCAATGAAACCTGTCTAGTTAGATTGCTTCACAATCCTTATTGCTAGGTCCGGGCATCTGGCAGATTTTAATGGGTGGAGGTCAGAGTGACAGACCAACAGTTTTTCAATTGGAAAAAAGTAATACCAATATAGGTAAAAACTACCGAAATAGTGTCATTTATAGAGGACAGGGCCTATATTTTAATATCAGAACAAAAATTATTGTGCATTATTGCGGAAACAAAAACAGTCGGCGTAATCGCCGTAATACTATTATTATACGTTTAAAGTTAATACTATAAATTGCATTATACATCATTTGGCACTACTTCTCCCCTACAGACACTTTTGGCTATGATATAAATCTAATTAACTACATAATTTCCCATAATATTGCATCAAACCCAGAATTCTAGGATTTGTTTTCTTCAAGTTATTTGCATTCTTTGATCACCACTTTACAGCTGCCAGATGTCCAGATCTAGAAATAAGCATAGTATAGCAAAGTAGCTAGAGGGGTTTCGTTGCTATCATTATTGTCATATCTGACTTGGCCAGCTCTCCGTCTATATTAGTTGCTTTTCTGACGGTCAATGCCTCTACTAGTTCTGGTATGACCGTTTGTAACCTCTAGGGCTAGCGTACCTACGTAAATATACATAATATCGATGGTAAAAAGCGGAACTGCTGTAAACGCCAAAATGCAAAGTTTACACCAGAGCCAAAATACTTTTCGATTTTGAAAAAAAAAATCATAACTTCTTTGTTTATTAACAAAAATACTTGTACTCTGGATTTAGCTTATAACTTATACATTTCTATCAAATGTCATATTGAAAGTTTGACATAAGTGAATAGTTTACAGTATAGTGTCACTTACGACAATGGCGCTCTTTTTTTCGTAACGCGGAAACGCTGTGCGTACAAATGGTAAATGTACTAAAATAGTGAGAGGGGTAGACATTTCAGAAACCATAAATGCCGTAACCAGCACATATTTTTATTTCTAAGATTAAATAATTTTGACATTAATGCCAAATACGTTCGTTAGTCGACTTACTGAATTGAGGTAAGTGCCAACAGATAAAAATAAACTGTGAAATTAATACGACTTAAGTATCAATCAGCCTTTATTAACACTTTTTTTTAAAATGTTATCAAAGTTTAAGTTTAGTTTCATAATTAATAAAAAGGTTTATAGGAATAATTACCGTCTACAAACATGCAAAATTATCAAGTCTTTATATCTCTTACTAAAAACCATTCAAAAATTTGCTTAAAAACCAAACTTACCAATTTCAACTGGCCTAACAATTGACTAACATTACAATCATCTTTACAACCTTGTAATGACTAAAATCTCACTATAAAACTGAGCAACTATTTGAAACTAAACTATACCATTAATTCTGTATTAAAGACTTTTAAAAACGCAAAGAGTCATTTTCTTAAGTATAATCTCACTTAAATTTTAAATAGGAACTTAATGATTTTACTTATAAGAGCTACTGAGTATCGGTTTTTATTATTATAAACTTACTAACTTAAATAATTGCACTTATTAATACTTTAAAATATTAAAATTGCAGTCAAATCAAAGATTTAGAAGCGTAATAATTGACTTAGGAACGAAATTGCACTTACATAAAAATTAATGTTTTTATAAAATCTCAACAGCTGCTGAGATTTTCGTTATAATAATTAGATTTTGTTTATTGCACTTCTAAATAAAATATTTACTTTAAAAGTCAATTACACAGCTAAATCCTACTTATTTAAAAAAAATTTAAGGTTATTAATAGTCGAACTAGTTATTCATCACCCTCATAATCAAAATGCACACTACGCACTGCCTATCGTTCCGGCGATCGCCAACCGACTGATTCGCAGGCAGTAGGCACCAACGACACCGCCGCGAGCGCACATTTGAATGGTATTATTGACGAGCTGCGCCTGATTCCCGCCATTTTTCAAATATCGTAACTGCGGCTTGATGAGATATTATATTCGAATTAAACGTAGTATGCGTCTATGACAGATAATGTATTTTACTTAAATTGCAGTAATCCTTAGGAGTCATTTTTTCACTACATGCATAAATGGTGTATACGCCACAGGACAAAATTTCGGCAGCGGTGTAAACACCACGCTCATCGGGCCATGAAAATCCGAAATAGGCGTAAGTGTACTCGTTTAAAAATTTGCTAATATTTGGGCGTTTACAACAATTAGAAGGGGACATGGTCAAAAAAACACATTCGTTTTGCAATGCTGTCCAGTTTTTTCCAAGTGTCTTAGAGCCATGGGACCCAGACGTTTCGACGCGGAAAAAATCACTGATATCAAATATGTAAAAAAAATTTTTTGACCAAGTGGCGGTTACAGCAGTTCCGCTTTTTGCCATCGATATATAGGTAATTTGTGAGGATGTTGCCGCTAGCGTTTTTTGCAACCTATTTATATTATAAAAGAAATGGATAAACATTGTCTGTGTTGATGTTGAAATGTAGGATAATTGGTGTATTTTTATTTAAGGTCCTAATAAAATTAGTCGCAGAAAATTGTTTGAAGTAGGTAAAAATGCAATATATTTTAGCAGTGTTTTAAGTGTAGGGGCAAGTGCTCAACCTGTGGACACTTTCCAGAATTTGATCTCAATGCAATTATTTAAAAAAAACTACACATTTTACCAAAGAATTATTTATTTTTTCACAATTACAATTAACCAGTCTTCGAATTTCACATACACTTTTTACGCTAGCTATTTAGAAACAAGAGACATAAGCATGTTTGTAAAAACACTCATTTTGTCCATAGGTACATCTACTATTTGTACCTATGGACTATAAGAACCTACCTATGGACGGCAACGTACCTACGGACAATAATAAAAAATATAATTTTAAACAGAATAAACGTCTATGAGAACGTAATTAACAAGATAAAAAAATAATCAAAAAGTAATTAGAAAGTGTTCTGCACCTTAAAATACATATATACTTTTCTTCTTTGAATTACAATATTCTTGATAAAAATCTTAAGTAGAGTTATAGGAGTTTAAAAAGCCTCCAAAGTCAGCAGAGGTATCGGACTCACCGTTTGACACTTAACATTCTTAAGGAAAACTTGATTTTCTTAGTCAAAAATAATCAACAAATAATTATAACATATTCTAATACATCTTTTGCTTTTTTGCATTGCAATATTCTTGATATAACTCTTCAGCAGAGTTATAGGATTCTGAAGTTTCCAGGGCCAGCACAGTCATCGGAATCATCGATTAATATGTAACATTTTTGACAAAGAAAGCATGATTTGTCATCCGAATCTAAGTTTTCTTTGTGAGATTTTGAAATGCATTTTTTATGATATCTGCCTTTGCATATGCTGCAGGTGAGTAAACTTTTTTTGTTATATTTCTTGCATACCACACACATAACAAGTAATAATGCCTTATAATCTAAAATACATATTTTTTGGCATCAGGTATCGTTTTAAGCTTACTAGAAAAAGGTGTATCTATGTATATCTAATGTCTTTGGATTTTTTTGGGTTTAACTTTGCTATAATTAATGTTTTTTTAGTTATATCTTCACTTTTTAAATTATTTCTTTTTTTTACTTCTTTTCCGAGTAGAACTCTTCTTATTATTATTGACTCGTTTCAATTCTTCAATTTGAATAGCATTTTTTCTGGCGTATCTGTTAGAATCCTAGTTTTTCCCGGCTTTCTTCCACGTTGAATGGTTTTTCTTGGTCCTGCTTTTGAAAAAGGTTTTATAAATTCTGGCGTTACCAATGTTGCGTTACCAAGATTGAGGAGGAAAGTCATACTTTTTTATGGTCTGTTCAAGGTTGTCAAAAATGCTTGAACATTCGTTTTATTAAAGCTGGTTGCTCTCGCCATGCTTGTCGCTTCGGGTTTTGGAAGAGATAAATGTGGAAAAGCATCTTACCCATCCATTACCAGCCATTTTATATTTGTGCCAACTCTGAGGAATGTTTTGTTTGTCTTTTGCCACTGCAAACTCATAGGAAAGTTCCCGAACTTGTTTTTTACTGAGGCCCATGTGCAAATATGCCGCTTTTCTTAAATAATCGTGAAGCTGTTGCTCCTCAATATCATTTAATATCCTCTTAACGTCATTTTCTAAGAGTTCCAAGCCGCCTTCATCAATATTTTTGCCATGATTTAATTTTTGTTACTCAAAAATCGTTGACTTTGGAATTTTGTATTTTTCTGCAGTTTTCCTAACAGAACTTCCACTATTCACTTCTCGAACCGCTTCAGTTAGAGTGTCGGGACATATCTTCTCTCGTTTTTTCCCAGTTTTACTACGAGGCACTAAAGTAAACAAAAAAATTTAATATTAATTTTACTGTCCAAAAGTACAATCAGTATAACTGTACCTATGGACAGTCCACAAGTACATACACGAATGTGTCCACAGGTACAATTTCGGCATTTCTCATTTTAAATTCATACTGGTCACTGTTAATGTTACCGGCGGCTAACGAAAACTTGAAGAAATAACGTTTAAAACATATAAATTAATATGTCATCGAAAAGACACCCGTAACACTTACAGATTTTACATAAAACATGCTTAAAAAGTAGATAAAAACTTACTTTTTGACGCAAAAACTTTCGGCAGCCACAAAAAGCACAGTTTCTGTCATCAGTAAAGATGGCGACTAGCTAGTGTTGCCATGCGAAAAAAGTACTTTTCGAATAAGTGAATGATATTTGTCTATGGTCATTCGTTTTTTCTGTATAAGTAGTGTCCAAAGGTACAACCATCCACAGGTACAGCACTTGCCCCTATGCGAAATTATGTAGCCCAAATATTTTTTTTTTCTATTATTTAGAAATTTTTGCATGACAATGCTTTTTTTTTAGGGTTCCGTAGGTAGGTTGAACATCAAATACACGTATGTCTACGGTCCCTTGAAACTGTAAAAAATCAAGCTTCTAAGTCAATTCAGTCCAAAGACACGGCCATTTAAGGTGACGGGATATGCAAACACGTAAAATGGAGGTGTTTTTGTGCATGTTTTGTGATGAAATCAAAGCACTTAGTCAGGTTTCATATTAGTATAATGGTTTTCTCCTGTATATCATAATTAGGTATATACAGGGGTATAAAGTGAGGAGATATTTTTAACCAGTTTGTAGGGCAGCTACTAGATCCCGTGCCGCTACGCGAAAATGGTATTAGAAGACCTTTCCTGACTTTTTGATTTATTATTATTGCCATTGTTAATTTTTTGAGAAATATACATACAGTGGTAAAACAATCATGATAAAAATAGAGCAGTAATTATATTTAGTTTACTATACATAACTAAATTGCTTCAACGTATTATATCTTTAAAAAAAGAAGACACATGGGAAAGCTAATTATTTTAAAACAAGTCGTTAAAAATTAGGAAACAAAGATTTTTATGCTTAAAGTTCTCAAATTGAGCTTGTATTAGTTTCAATTTGCTCGAATATAATGTTATTTACCTAATATATTTACACTCCTGACAATAGCTGGTTGTATTCAATCTACAAAAAATGTAGATACTTAAAAAGCAATGCCTGAATCAGTGCCTATGCATACGTATTGTACATAGTTATTCTAGTTAAATAACTCGCTTATTTAAATTATTAATTTATGCAATATTAGCAAAAAGGTTATTATTCGGCAGCTATGTGTAAGTCACAAACAAATACTCAGCAAAAGACGTTAAAGATTAATCGAAAGCGGATATTAAATTTACGCTTCACAATAATGTAACCCCTTTTGAGATTTGATTTATTCTCAACGACACTCGAAAATATTGATTGACACTCTGTGATTGACCGAAGAGATTGAAACCACAGCACGTTGCCAGGAAACACTCGTGCGGAGAGGTTCTTTTGTGGCGACCCCAACCATATGATTGGATGGCACTTCAGTTGTTTCCATTTTAATCGCTTTATTCTTCGTAGATTGAACAAGGTTGGGGTACTTCGACAACAATATAACAAACTTAAATGGTAGTACAGTGGAACGAGACTGTTGGTAGAGGAGAGTATTATGTAGTAATATATCTTGTTATTCTTCAATCCATCTTTGGGTAGGTATAATGGCTTTGATTTTTAACCGACTTCAAGATTTGAAAAGAGGAGGTTCTCAATTCGGCGTGTATGTTTTTTTTATTTTTTTTTATTTTTTATGTTTGTTACTCCATAACTCCGTCATGTCTGAACCGATTTTGAAAATTCTTTTTTTGATTGTAAGTATATATATACAGATTGGTCCCGTTTTTGTCAAAACGCAGTTCTGATGATGGGATCCATGAGGAATCGAGGGAACTCCTCAAATCTTAAAGGCATACATATAGTGATTTTTATATTTTTATCAACAAAACCATCATTTTCATTCAAAACAGTGACATTGGATGAAGTAGAACTGCTGATGATGATCAGAACGGAACTCTTCAACGACGCATAGTTCACGTTTGGCGATTCGTCCTCTTCGCTGTGTTTGTTTAGCAAGTTTAATTGTCAGAACAAATGTTCGTCCAGCTCAAGTTCTGATGATGGGATCCATGAAGAATCGAGGGAACTCCTCAAATCTTAAGGGCTTACACATAGTGACTTTTGTATTTTTATCAACAAATCAAGCATTTTCATTCAAAAGAGTGACATTTGATGAAGTGGAACTGCTGATGATGAACAGAACGGAACTCTTCAACGACGCATAGTTCATGTTTGGCGATTCTTCCTCTTCGCTATGTTTGTTAAGCAAGTTAGATTGTCAGGACCAATTTTCGTCAAGCTCAAGTTCTGATGATGAGTTCCACGAGGAATCGAGGGAATTCCTCAAATCTTAAAGGCATACATAAAGTGACTTTTGTATTTTTATCAACAAATCAAGCATTTTCATTCAAAAGAGTGACATTTGATGAAGTGGAACTGTTGATGATAATCAGAACGGAACTCTTCAACGACGCATAGTTCACGTTTGGCGATTGGTCCTCTCCGCTGCGTTTTTTAAGCAAGTTATTTCATTGTATGGAATCTAAGTGCACCATCTATCTACAATAATCCTTCACCGGCTACCCCCATTGAAGTCGGTTTTTTTTTCTTAAAAATTATAATCAATATTGTCGATGATTTCGCCAACATCAAAGTAAAATAGCAAAAGTTTGCTCGTGTAGCATGCCGTTTTGTTCGGTAAGGCCCTGGTTTTTGTAAAGTGATAGCTTTATTATTACAAATAGCCACGTGGTGGCTGCGTCCGGTCGTTGAACAAAAGTTGGTAAGACGCGGTTTGAGACTAGTTTTTTTATTAACTGCACACTTGTTCATTAGATCACTGTACAATAAGCTATCAATATTACACACTGAACAAAGTAAATGAACATAAAACAGAACACTACCCTCAAACGGTTCACCATTTTGTTCTTATTTAATTTAAGTATAATAATACATATGACGACCGTGGTTAGTTGAAAACATGTAGCAATTATTATTCCGTTTTTCCTTGACTTGTATTTAATAAATAAATAAACATGTACCCCAGTCCTTATGGTTGGTTCATTACAATAAGGGGTAGTTTAAATTACTTATAATTGTTACGGAAGTTGCTGACTATCCATGAAGTATTGAAGAAGTTTTAGGGTATTATTTCACGTTTGAAAGCTAACTTTACAGTAACTTTCAATCAAGTCAAATTCAAGGAATCACGTATCTTAAACTTGTGACCTCACCACTGAATCTTGAACTTTGAACAGACTGAGCTAAGGCTTTCAGAACTATTTGACACGAGTTTAATGTTGTTACATTATTTACATTATTTTACTTTGTTAATAGAATTAGAGCGTGTAGAGATCAGTTCGAGCAGAGATCCAAGCCCCAACTCGCTTAGATATTTCTATTCATTTCTCGTTTGGACTCAAAACTTTAGTACAGCCAGCAGCAAAAATATCCTTGAAAGCCTTGGCTGGTTAATAAGAGGGAGTCTCAAAAAGTAACTTTTTGTATTTTATCCCACAAGCCAAAATTGTATCTACAATATAAGGGATAAAATGAAAAAGTTACGTTTTGAGACTGCCTCTTATTAACCAGCCAATTTTCTTTCTAACTAGCGTCTGAAATATCCAGCAACTGTATTTTCGCGACAGCGGGAAAAAACTAGGAGTGTTGCTCCGGACAGGTGAAATAGTGCGAAAAATTGCCCCGAGGTCAGCTCGCTACATTTTCCTTGGGGTTTCCGCTCGGGAGGCACAATAACGTGGGCGCAGTAGTTGAGTTATTATAAGCCCTTTGTTTACCCCTTGAGATGATAGGGATAGATATGAGAGGGAGAGAGAGGGAAATTCAGAGAGATTTAAATCTGCAACTGACCTGACAAAAGTTTACAAATCGAATATTAAAGTCTCTAAATATGATCAAGAATACACAAAATTAAAATCTTTTGGTTTCCACGTGAGCACATTGTTTGGAGACTGCGTTCCTTCAGAAATAATTATTTATCTGCAGGTAAGTAAAATAATGTATTGCTTTAAAAATATGGAGTAACAGAAGATTACATCTTAAGAATTTTTTCCATGGGTTTAAGTGACCGGCCCTTAAAGTCCATACATTCGGTCTTGAACCACTGACATGATGCAAGGCAACTGATAGCTGTCAACCGCCAAACATGGCGCACAAAATTTGTTCTTAGGTAGCTTGATCTAGCAGAATACATAACATAACAAATCAATGATCCTAGATAACAACGTTAATATTTCGTGATTATTGTTTAATTGGAAACAGACAAAAAGTAATGAGGACTTTTTTCTAGTTATTTTTTGTGAGCATGCGTTTAGAGAGATAATTAGCAGAGCTTGAAATTGAAAAAAAAAATGTGCGTATCAAGAAAAAGTTAGTGCTCTCGGGTTAAGATTGCTAGGGGTTGTCTAATATAATTTTCGTATAAAACGGACGTGCAGAATTAATTTTTGATATTAAAAATGTAAAATTACATACTAAAAAAAGTACTGCGGAGTAGAAAATCACTCAGAATTTTGTTTTAAGAACTATATGTAACTAATAAATATATATTTTGTTTTAATAAAAAAATTGTTATACGAAAGTATATTTAACGCAATTTTTAAATATTTAAAATTGTAAAGCTTTTACTAACCAAAAACTACGTGAAAAAAAATCTTTTACGCCGTGGTGTATATATTTTCTCCACATTAACTATCGAAAATCAATGTGAACGTGAGCTCCCGTAGTGTATTGACCTTAAAATGTATGTACTGTTTATTATTAGTCAATTTGCTCATAATCATTTCTACAAAATGGAGAAATGAAAAAAATAGTCGATGTATGTTTAAGTTAGTAGGGAAAAGTGCATTTTTTAGTAAGTAAAAATGACTAATAATAAACAATACATAGGTACATTTTAAGGGCAATACGCTACGGAAGTTTACGTTCAAACTTATAGGTATTTCGATACTTACTATAGACATAAAGTAAGTATATGATAGAGGGCCCATGCCTTGTTACAAAATGCGACCGCCTAAAGAACTATCAGCACTAGATGGCGTTACTGAAAATTCACTGTTTACATCTCTCGATTAGAGATGGCGTTACACGTCACAGAGAAGTCATAATACTTGCCATGGCTACTAACGACATCTACACGTCTTTATGTAAAAGTTCCCTAGATGAAAATCCTTCAACAATACTATTAATCAATAGATGTCGCTTTACAGTAGAAATATTGAGTAAATTGTATTTTTTTTTATTTGTTATTTTTTTTTGTATATGTAAATCAAATATGAACCCAACGGGCGTCTCCGAAAGTTGTCTGCCGAGCTATGCTACATATATAGCACTCGCGAACAAGATACTATATTATTAAGTAAGTAAACACTAATTATCTGCAAATCCTGCAATGAAACAAAAGTAAGAGATAATTTTTTCGATACATTAGGCCACGTGTGTAGCAGGGTAAAAACCAAAAAATAAAAACATTAAAATTGTCTGTGATAAGGTTTGAACTCCGGACCTTCGACTCATAAGTCCATATGTATATCCGCTGCGCTACGAGGTCTTTAAATTTAAGATGCAAATTGTTAACTACTTCCCTACATTCAAATATTAACCTACAACTGATTTGGGAATGACAAGACAAGACGTTGAGTAAGTTTTGTGCGTTGTTGCCAATTCGGCCGCCTGCGTCACAGCAAGCTGACAACGTCGCGTCAGGCCTTGGTAACGCGCGAGCTCTGTTAGTTACCTACCTACGCGTCGCGAACCGTCGGGCGCTGAGCTGAAATTCGACTTCCACGTGTGCGTGTCGCGCGACTCGCGCGTAAACACAAGGAAATCGGCTTAATATGTAATCACAATTTTGTCTCCACTATGGTCTTCAAGGCACCGCGTCTTTTTATTTTACATGTCTATAGTATACCGTTTCATCCTCATGGGTGCCTATATCTAGTTTCAATACTACTAATTATTTATGATTTTTGACGTAATCATTACTGTCAAATTACTGACTCAATTATGAATTGTACTCTAAGTAGGTACTCTAAGTACCTACCTTCAGATCAGACCGCGAATCGGTAACAAATTTCTGAACTATTTGCTCATAGAAATTTGTCGCTGACTCGCGGTCTGATCTGAAGGTAGGGTCAACCAATTTGATTCAGTCCTAGGCCACTCTAGAACCTAGTCACAATAGCTAGTTTTGTAGCGAATAGGTTACGTTTATACGTATCCAAGGGCAACAGTCATTACGACAAAGTTCTTTTTGGTTTTCTGTACCTACTTAGAGTAGAATTCGTAATTGAGTGCAGTGGCGGTACCTTAAAACTTGTAAAGTGGTTAAAGGATGGTATACAATAAAACCTTATCTTATTAACTTCAACAATAGCGTAAAATAAGTACCTATAGATTAAAAAAAATACATTTAATGAAGTTGCGATGGTGATGTGGTGGTGATATTTAGTAAAATTACTATATTTAACAGCCTCCTAGCCCAGTCGATGTTTAGCCTATAAATAATGGAGGCAGTAGACAGAAAGCAGAAAGTCAGCGGGGCGGTTTTTGAAATTGGAGCACTCGAATATGACATTTAAAACTGAATAAAACGAAGAAATTATGCTTTAAAAATAACAGCGATAGTAATTAAAAGTCATTATTATTTATACTATTAATTTTGTGTGCGATTATATTCCAAGTTAAATTCTTTGAATTCGAGCGCTCGAATGTCAAAAATCAGCCCCCTGGTTCGAATCCTGGTAAAGGCATTTATTTGTGTGTTTGATCTGTGACAAATACACAAATATTTGTACATGAGTTTTGGATGTTTTCGATGTATTTAAGTATTTATCTATATATATGTATCTATTATATAATTATATCGTCGTCTAGTACACACAAGCCTTAACTATTGATTACTTTACGTACGGACGATTTTTGTAAGATTGTACTGTAATATTTATTATTATTATTACCTAGCCGAATTAAATTATTAAGTACAGTCAGCTGTAAAAATATGGGTGTACTCATCTTACTCAAAAATATGTCCCATAGTATCTTATTCCGTTGTAATAAAGTGCATAGTACCATATTTATGAGACGATTTTTTCGATACGTATTTTTGCAGCTGACGATACAATAATTTTTGTTTTTGTTGACCAAAAAGTATTTTTGAGATTTATTTTAGTGACATCTATGAGCTTTTATTATTAAAGAAACTAGCTATATAAAGTGTTACTTCGAGATCGAGCTAAACTGTAAAATTATGAGAAACTACAATAGATGGCGCTTAAACTAAAAATGCGATTTTACGTGGAATTGTTTTTTTCTTAGGTTTAATCAGTTATTTTTAATTGGTTTTGTTGTAATCCGTTTTGGTAATATAATGACGTAGTTTTAGATAACTAGGTACTAGATTACAAATAACATAAAAAATGATTACGAGCCAGTGGTACTCTGAGCGACATCTATTGAAGAACATTGGAACAAAACGAGCGATGTTCCTAGTGAAATATCTATTTAAACTAATTAATCTATGCTATAGATAAACCATACACCACGACGCGAATGATTTTTTCCCATAGTTTTTGTTGAGTAAAAGCGTTAACATTTTATATATTTAAAAACTGCATTAAATATGGTTTCTTACTATATATTTTTTGTTTAAAAAGAATGTTATATATTAGTTATATAACGTTCTAAAAAAACCCAGTGATTTTTCTCTCCGCAGAACTTTTTTTAATATGGAATTTTGCATTTTTAATTTCCGTTTTAGACGGAACTGATACCACACCCCTAGCCGCCTTAACTAGAGAGTACTAGCATATTGCACGGGATCCCTGATTTAGACGTAAAGGTCCAAAAATTTTACGGACCTCCAAAACTAAAAATATTCATCGTGGGGCACTCTATCTATGTTCAAAAATTCACAACTTTTCTCGATACGCACAATTTTTGTACTGAATGAATAACCATATATACGGATTTGGGCAGACGGAGGTGAAAATTACAATCACCGCAATTTGAACTTTTGAGAACTATATACTCGTATATATAGGTACGTACATATTTTGCCCCATTTTGCACAAGAACTGTAATAATTTTTTTTTTAGATATTTATTCTTCAGTTTAGGCACATTACATTTCACTTATGAACGTCAGAGGGAAAAAAATACTACCACCGGTTTTAACCCTTAACTCCTGACCCGAGAAATATTATGATTATGACCGGCAAGAAACTCGGCGGGAATTATTTTTTCAGAAAAGTAATACATTAGATCTTAAAGATACACAATAATGCGTAGGAATCGGAAAACTAGTTTCGATTTGGAATTTAAAACGCAAGAATACGATTATACATTTATACCGTACCGTAATTAAATTACTATTACGCCTCATAATACCTTTTAAAAGGAAGAGAAATCTGACCCACGGAAAGTTACTTGAACTGGTAGGTATTATTTTCAATTAAGGCAATTCGAAGGATAAAGCTTTGGTGTCTCTTACTTAATTTAGCGTTTTACCTGGTTGTGTTTTAATTCAATCGACATTAATTCCAGATTTTGAAAAGTAGCTTCAATCTAAACTCACTGGGAAGCACATATTTATGCCAATAATTAGTATGTCACAGTCTTGTTGTACAACTTTTCATTTACTTGAACGTTTGTATAATTATGTCACTTAAAGTCAGTGTCAATATAAAAGTAAATATGGTAAACAAATATGGGGATAGCCGCTTGAACGCCAATATTGCGCCTGTGTCTTGAAAATGGTTTTTTGTTTTTTGTCCATTTTCGTTGTTCAGTGCAATATCATCATCATCATCATCATCATCATCATATCAGCCGAAAGAACATAGGCCTCCCCCAAAGAGTGTCACAATGACCGGTCCTGCGCCTCCCGCATCCAGCGGACTCCCGCGACCTTCACCAGGTCATCAGTCCACCTTGCGGGGGGTCTACCCACGCTGCGCCTTCCGGTTCGTAGTCGCCACTCGAGAACCTTTCCGCCCCAACGGCCATCGGTTCTACGAGCAATGTGCCACGCCCACTGCCACTTTAGTTTAGCGATTCGGAGGGCTATATCGGTTACTTTGGTTCTGCTGCGGATGGCCTCATTTCTGATGCGATCACGCAGAGAGACTCCAACCATAGCCCTCTCCATTGCCCTTTGGGTGACTTTGAGCCTTCTTATGAGGCCCATTGTAAGCGACCACGTTTCAGTTCCATATGTCATCACTGGCAACACACACTGGTCAAAGACTTTCGTCTTGAGACACTGCGGAATATTGGACAAAAAAATGTGCCGTAGCTTCCCAAACGCTGCCCATCTGAGTCGGATTCGTCGATTGACCTCTTTCTCGAAGTTGGATCTACCTAACATCTCCTTGCCTGACTCCCCGCTGCAACGAAATAGGCTTCGAGTTCTGGTCCTGGAGTCGGACTGACTTCGATATAACGATAGTCCACTTGGCACCTCTGGAGAGATTGTAGTACAGCCCAGGTTTCGATCGAGTCGAAGGCTTTCTCGTAGTCCACGAACGCTAAGCAAAGGGGCAGGTTATACTCCTCAGTCTTCTGTATAACCTGACGGAGCGTGGTCTACGGTACTAAAGCCTCTTCGGAAACCGGCTTGTTCGGGAGGCTGGAAGTCATCTAGCCTGCGTGCGAGACGGTTCGTAATGACTTTTGAAAACAGCTTATAGACATGGCTCAGAAGTGAAATGGGTCGGTAGTTCTTCAGTAACGTGTTATCACCCTTTTTGAAGAACAATACCACCACACCTCTGTTCCATGCCTTAGGCGTTCTCCCTTCTAGTAAAACGGAGTCGAACAACTTCTGAAGGGCCATAAGGACCGGTTTACCTCCCGCCTTTAGAAGTTCTGCTGTAATTCCGTCTTCACAAGGTGCCTTATTATTTTTGAGCTGTTTAAGAGCCATTCTAATCTCGTACAGGCTGATGTCCGGGATGTCTTCGGTATAATGTCGGGTCAGTCTAGCTCTAGGGTCTTCCGCCAGATCAACTTCAGGTCTGCTAGTTGATGTGTACAGCTGTCCATAAAAGTCCTCTATCTCCCCCAGAAGCTCGGGTCTGGATGAAACTATTCTACCATCCTCAGTTTTTAACTTGGTGAGCTGGCTCTGCCCAATAGACAGATCTCTTGCGAAAACTTTAGAGCCCTTATTCTGCTCAATGGCCTCTTCAATACGATTTGTATTGAATTGGGGCAAATCACGGGTAAGGGACTTAGAGATCCGTTTATTGAGCTGCCGGTATAATGACGCATCTGAGGATTGCAGAACCATTCCTCTCCTTTCCTCGATGAGTTTCTGAGTGGAGTCAGAGAGCCTTTTGGTTCTGTTGCTCCGCTGAGCCTTAAAAAACTTAGACCCAGTGCTATGGACAGCTTCCACAAACCCGTCGTTGAATTCGTCCACATCGCCGCCTAGACAATCGAAACGGTTTTGGAGTTCCAGCTGGAAGCTCTCAGGGTTTTGGATTAGAAGTGCTGCTGGACGGAGCGTAGACTTCATCAGTCGAGAGCGCTCTAGCTTAACACATATATTCAATGTGCCTCTCACCAGACGGTGATCACTTCCGGTTTTAACCGTATTGATCACAGAGACATCATTGAATATATGCTTCTTCGTTGACATGATGAAGTCAATCTCGTTTTTAGTTGCACCGTCGGGACTCATCCAGGTCCACTTCCTGTGCTCACGTTTCTTGAAGAAGGAGTTCATCATGTAGAGTCCCTCCTTCTCCAAGAAGCCAGCCAATAGTTGGCCCCGGTGGTTCCGACTTCCAAATCCAAACTGCCCCACTCTCAGCTCTTCACCATCTCTCTTGCCCAGTTTCGCGTTGAAGTCCCCCATAACAACGGTGAAGTAGGTTTTGGAGCTATGCATGGCCTTCGATATATCCTCATATTTACATAGCCTCCACCTCGTCATCGGAATGTGCCGAAGTCGGCGCATACACCTGTATGACCTTCAACGAGTACCTCTTGGATACTCTGAGTACAAGGTACGCCACCCTAGTCGATACACTCTCTACCTACACCGCGTTGTTCACAAGGGACTTATGGACGATGAACCCGACACCTCCCTCCCAAGTAACACATCAAAGCAGTATAACGGCCGTCTTACAGCATATCTGTAGGCTTTTAGCATTTTCAGTTCGTTTTATAGTAGCATTATAAACGTTTATAGTGCTGATATAGGTCTTAAATGGGCACGAATTACCCAGCTTGAGATCCTATACAGGTCATTTAATAGCATTACAGGCGCAATATGTCTGCGCTATTAGCATTATCGTTGTCATGGAAAGTGCCAATCGCATTAAAGAATCACTAGTACGCTCTATTAAGTTGCCAACTGCATTAAAGAAGCATTAATACGGCCAAAAAACTTGCTAATCGCAGTAAAGAAGCATAAGTACTCTGGATTAACTTGCCAATCGCAATACAAAAGCATTATACTAGCATAAGAGTGTAGTAAAATAAACCTTACGTCAATGCAAAAACGTCTCTAACACCGACGGAACAAATGTTATAATACAATGAACGTTGTGATTTAACTACTTTGTCTCGCAATATAAAATGGACGAAGACGGTACAAAAAACTGAATGAGTGACACGTCATATTTGTTTGCATCCTAACAAAATTTATAAAAGTTTTTGACTCTTTTACGTTATTATATCCTTCAAATATTACTGCGCAATGTAGTTTACTGTAAGTGTGTATATAAGTTTCATTGAAATTTTTCACGCGCCTTTGATTTATTGTGGTTTTGCTATAAAATATTATAAAAAGATATGCGTCAAATAAACAAAACAATTGTGTAATCCTCGTATAGAACGAGTTTTGCATTATTAACATAATAGTGTTGGTTGAGCAGTCTTAAATTAAGTTATTTCATTATTATATAGGTATTTTCCTTGTATAAATAGGTCCACATGATTTTATTTTTAGGTTATAAATTATTTACAAAATGGCGTTGGTCTATATAGACGGAGAGCTAGCCACGTCGGATATGACACAATAATGAGAGCAACCAAACCCCTCTAGTCAGTTTGGTATACTTTGCTTATTTCTAGATCTGGACATCTGGCAGCTTTAAAGTGGTGGAGGTCAAAGAATGCAAACCATTTCAAGAAAATAAATCCTAGAGATCTGGGTTTGATGCAATATTATGAGAAACTATACAAATACTATACAATATTAAGAGAAATTATACAAAAGTTTATGTTGGGAGAAAGTAGTGCCAAACGATGTATACTAAAATATAGTTCATAGTTTGTCGCCTACTGTTTTTGTTTCCGTAATAATCATACATCGGGGTTTTCGGTGCGGGAACGATTTGAGAAAGAGTAGAGATAAACAGATAGGTTGAGAGTTAGTCTGAGAAAATATCATATTATGCCTAATGAATAACTACCTCTCTGTGAATAGCTTACACACTATGATACGAGATTTTTTTCTTAGAGGCATGTTTGTATTGACTATTATATACTTAGTATTTTTAAAATGCAATTGCATATCCGAAATTTATTAACTAGATCTACCTAAGACAAAGACACGGTATAATAAGTGTCAAATATTAATCTTGACGTCCGATATTTATGAACTATTTGATTAACTGAAGAGGTTGACAATGATCAGTCATTACATGAATTAATAAAAAAATACTTGAAAAAATCATAGGTATATGTACCTATAATATATATACATAATAGTCAGCTATTACATATAAATTGTATATACGTATGATTTTTTCGATCAATTATTCATTAGGTAGAAACGTGCTAGAGTACATTCTGTTTTTTAAGTTAATGCCTACTCTTTGGCTAATGTCAAACATTCCCGCACCGAAAACCCCGATGTATGGTAATAATACACAATATTTTTTGGTCTAACGTTTTTTTTTATCGATTTTTGACCAGTTTTGAGTCGATATTCAAACATATTCACTATAGATAGAATTATAAGGCAAACGACTATCGGTTTTTAGGGTTCCGTAGTCAACTAGGAACCCTTATAGTTTCGCCATGTCTGCCCGTCCGTCCGTCCGTCCGTCCGCGGATAATCTCAGTGACCGTTAGCACTAGAAAGCTGAAATTTGGTACTAATATGTATATCAATCACGCCGACAAAGTGGTAAAATAAAAAGTGGAAATTATTTTTTTATTAGGGTACCTCCCCTATACGTAAAGTGGGGAGTGATTTTTTTTTTTTCATTTCAACCCTAACGTGTGATATATTATTGGATAGGTATTTAAAAATGAATAGGGGTTTCCTAAAATCATTTTTCGATTATGTAAATATTTTCGGAAATAATCGCTCCAGAAGTAAAAAAATATGCGTCCCCCCCCTCTAACTTTTGAACCATAAGTTTTAAAAATATGAAAAAAATCTCAAAAGTAGAACTTTATAAAAACTTTCTAGGAAAATTATTTTGAACTTGATAGGATGAATAGTTTTTGAAAAAAAAATACAAAATAATTTCTGAACTAAGTTTGTAATTTAACCGTATAAGCAGGTGTTTATTGTACCTGTAATTTCTACAAAATTACAATGAAATGACGTGCTTTCAAATAAAGTAAAAACGGTGAAAATCGGTTCACGCAATAAAGAATTATCCCATAAAAATCATCTTCCATACTTTATGCTCGCGCGCTAGTTTACTTAATTTGCCGATAGATGTCGCTGTACGTGGAACGCTCATATCATATCCTACATGGCGGTGTTATTTTAACTCTTAAGTGGGGACACTTACTGTGACGGACGGAAAACTACGGAACCCTACAGTGAGCGTGGCCCGACACGCTCTTGGCCGGTTTTTTTGAATCTTTTATCTACATTCGGTAGAGCCGGATCTTGAAATAAATGAGCCGTTATTTTTTTATGATATTTTTAAAATATGGTCTAAAAAAACACTTTTATCGATATTCGAATGGTGTAAAGAATCTTACATATACGTAATCTACATATTAGGGTTCCTCTTTGATGTGTCTAAGAACTGTAGAGAGATTTTAATTTTTAACTAATTAAAACAAAATGTATGACCATAAAACCACTTTTTTAGCCTAAACCGGTTCGTCTTTGATGTCAAATATCTCGAAGACAATGAATATTGAAGTAAATATAGGATACTATATTGTTTAAAGCCGTTACTGATAATATGATAAGCTATATAAATCATTAGAAAACTAAGGGAATCAGATCGAAGGTCGTTGGCGCCAGGGAGCCCCTTAAAATATAGGCCCTGTCCTTTATAACTGAGACAACTTCGGCAATTTTTACCTAGTTTGGTATTACTATTTTCCAATTAAAACATTTTGCTATCTGTCACTGTGACCTCCACCCATTAAAAGCTGCCAGATGCCAGGATCTAGCAACAAGAATAGTATAGCAATCTAACCAGACGGGTTTTGTTGCTCTCATTATTGTGTCATATCTGACGTGGCTAGCTCTTAGTCCAATAGCAGCTCAGTGACCCTTAAAAAATGCCTTATTTATGCCTACAGCATTACACGTGAATAATTTTGCTATTAAACAACATTACGCATTTATTTATGCTATTGCCGAACCTAAGGCACTAAAACCGCTAAAAGCTGTATGGGGGCTGTTCTTAAATTACGTCATCAATTTTTGATGATTTTTACCCCCCCCCCCCCCCTCTAAAATCATCCAACCCTCCCCCTGCCAAATAAAGTGACGTCATTAATAAAAATGCGTTTTAAGCTTAATTGTAAACTAAAAAACTATTTAGTAGATCATATTTTATAGCATTAAAAGTTTATAGAAACACGACTTTCATTCCTTTTTTTACACAATGATGATGTGATCTTCGGAATGACCGGCCCCCCGTCCTACGTCATGCTACCATCATCCGATGTCCAGCCCCCCCCCCCCCCCATTAGAAATGACGTAATTTATGAACAGCCCCTTATAGTGAATTACTTGGCTTTATAATGGTTTATATTATTGCTATTATACTGCATTAGGAACGTATTGCCTACTTATAAATGCTATTGTACACCCTAAGGCATTAAAAATAGCTGAAAGCTGTATAGCGAATTTGCGTGGCATTATAATGGCTAATATTCATGCTCTTAAACAGCATTAAGCATTTATTTATGCTATTGTAGAACCTAAGGCACTAAACCAAACCGAAGCATTAGTGTAGCAAACCAAAACGCAACTGTACAGCATTCAGCTGTACAGTTGCATGTTGTTCGCTGCACTAAAACGAATGGCTAAACAAAAGCATTTACATATGCCATTATACAACCGTTATACAGCGTAAAGCATCATAAAATGCTATTGTCGAACCTAAAGCAATAAAAACAGCTGAAAGCTGTATACCGGATTTACGTGGCATTATAATGGCTAATATTCATGCTCATAAACAGCATTAAGCATTTATTTATGCTATTGTAGAACCTAAGGCACTAAACCACACCGAAGCATTAGTGTAGCAAACCAAAACGCAACTGTACAGCATTCAGCTGTACAGTTGCATTTTGGTTCGCTGCACTAAAACTAAAGGCTTTAAAAAAGCATTTATACATGCCATTATACAACCGTTATACAGCTTAAAGCATTATATAATGCTATTGTAGAACCTAAAGCACTTAAGTGCTTTTAAACAGTCGAAAGCTGTACAGTTGCGTCGTGGTTTGTTGCACTAAAGCTAAAGGCTTTACAAAAGCATTTAGATATGCCATTTTACAACCGTTATACAGCTCAAAGCATCATATAATGCGACAAGTTGCTCGGTGAACGTATATAAGAGTTTATACGGTCCTTAAGTTCGAAATAAGTTAACTATTCATATGTTATAATGCTTCCTGTGTTACTTGGTCTGGGACTTGGTCGCCCTCCCGGAAATAAAGCAAGTTGCCGGACTTTAGGATTATCGTTTCCTCCCCCTCTCTTCGGACTTCAGATAACCCTATGACATCCCAACGCAACTTGCTCAATCCTTCCTCCAGTTCCACTATCTTTTCGTCGGTCCGCAGTGTACGCGTGTTATTAGTTGCCAGGGCCAGAAGTCGTCGGTGGTGGTAGCCGGATCTTTGCCGGAGATTCTTAGCACCCCTGATCCCGCTAGTTCCCTGGCCGCTACCATAACCAGGGCACCGGGGGTCGCCGGACACTCGGGGCCGTGGCTTTTGTCTTCTTTCCATGGGGGGTGAATGCCGTAATCGCCACGCTTGGCATGCGGGTTGGCGATCGCAGTATCTCCACCGCACTCCGAGGATGCCGCTGCCCATCCCCCGGTGGTCTTGGCCGTAGTTTTAGGACATACTCCGGGTCCAATAGTGCAATATACAATGTGTAAATTTTATACGGGCGTATATTGTACTGGCGATTAGTATTGGACCTAGGGAACCTGTTTACAGTTATTTCTTTATGAAAATAAAGAAATTTTTTTCATACATAATAATTCAGCCCGTAATGTATTGCATCCATGACAATTAACTTACCGATGTGTCATGTCAGCTATGTCAGTTTTAAATCAGTTGGATAGCGTACATTGTAGGTAGGACTTAAAAAAATCGTTACACATAATTAATAACACTATTTAACAAAATGATTATACTACCGGTATATGAGTCCTATTGCTGGATACTATAGGTGGATAAAGTATACGCCCGTATAAAATTTACAGGCTGTATAGATATAGCTTATTGTGCGGTTTGTGTGATCTAACGAACAAGTTTGCAGCTAATGCAGCATTTGACACATGCCAAATTATTATGAATGAAAACGGATTTTACTGAAATATAAGTAATTAACGAATATTTTTTACTAAAAATGAATGTTGAAACCATGGTTGTTCTTCTAAAGTGCGAGATTGCAAAGCAATTAAAGGAAATTGGTTTGTTTACATTATTTAACTTTTCTATTGACCCAGACATTAGTTACCTAGGTGTCCTTCCTCTACACTGCAATATTTAAAGCCATTTCTTCCTAGGAAATATGTAAATATAGTTACATACACATAAGAGGTAAAATAATACTTTTACTTATATTATATCGCACAAACGTATACTTATATTTCAAATTTGGCCTCAATTCTGTTGTTCAACCGCTTCCTTCGAACTATCCTCATACACTTCCCGTAACCCACCAATACCTACCGCAAGGAGTTAGTACCCCATTTACATTCGACAGTACAACAAAAACAAAACACGGCCTTTATCGAAACTCGGGAGCTTCTGCTTACGCCTCATTGCGGTGTGGGTGCGCTTCAAACAAGCCATTCCTCAAAACAGTCGAAGACGATTCGGGCTTTAATTTTCCCGATTGTTTCTTTGTATTGTTTCACCGCAATGTTATTGTAGGTACTTGCTTATCAATTCACAATCTGTCCTGCAGTTTGGCAGAAGATAAGTTTGTAAACTAAGGGTTGTTTCGTGAATAAATGTATTATTTATTTATTTATTTTTTATTTATGATCATTGGTGAGCAGAAATACAGAAGTTTTTTTCATTGACAATGATAATTAAATTCGTTAATTGCGTTTGTAATTATGAATTAAATGAATTTGTAAAGTAAGAGGATTGGAGGAAATCATTAAATGTGCTACTGTTAGTCGAGTAATTGTAACAACATGCGAAAACAGTCGGACATATAGATAATATAGATCGATATAGTCTCTTTCTCACTCACACGATTTTCACTCATTGTTTTGAGAAAACATGGGACTTAATCGCGTACAACTGACGCGTTAGTCCTAGTAGGTAACTAAATAAAAAGAAGTTTACGTGATTAAATCATGTTATTGAGTCAAAAGCACTTAAATTTATTCAATGATGCATATATTTCTAAGCTCTAAACTAAGGGCAAGACATGCCAATGTTGAAATTTCAATTTCATGCGAAATGTATGCCGCATCCCCGGTTGCTGCTAAAAAGTTGAATTTTAAATTTAGCCTCCAAGCGACATGTTAGCGTCACATTTTTCTCTAAGAGTGTAGAGTAGACAGGTCTGTCACGCTGGTTGAATGCGCCTAGGGTTGCAAAACAATGACTAAAAGCGATTCAAGTTCTGTCCAATATTTCCGAAGTTATCAGATATCACAAAGTTAGTACCTACTGCCTATCCTCTCCATAAGAGTTGTACATTGTATGTACCATCGGGTTCAAAATTGCATGGTCAATTTATCAATGAATTCATTCATAAATTGGCCATGCAATTCTGAACCCGATAGTACAGTCGCCATCAAATATATCGGAGCGGCCAAGGTACTCAAAAATATCTGAGTATGCACTTAATCGCCTTGATAATAGAAGCGTTGTTCACATATTTGTGACTACCTTGGCCGTTCCGATATATCTGATCTGATGGTGACAATACATTGGAAAACCAATTTGTTCAACGAAAATACGATAAACACTAGTTTTAATTTTATTTTCAGTGAATGTGTTTTCAACCGACTTCAAGATTTCGAAGGAGGAGCTTATCAATTCGTCGGAATCTTTGTTTTTTTTTTATGTATGTTCCCCGATTATTCGAAGACGGCTGGACCGATTTGGAATTGTTTTTTTGTTTGAAAGAGTATACTTCACAGTTGGTCTCATTGTAACCATGTCAGGATCTGATGATGGGATCCTGGAGAAATCGAGGGAACTCTTCAACTATAGGCACACCTATAGTGATTTGAGTATTTTTTACCTCAGCTCGAGCATTTGCGTTTGGAAAGGTGGATGCTAAGTGAAGTCGGTTCTTTTTTGATTAAAATTATTATTTATATTTTCAATGTACAAGTAAAATGTCGGACCATGGGCGTACCTAACCCATATTTGGTAAGTTTCTTACGTAATTTTCATAAAAAGGATTGTGTAGGGAGTGGTTTTCTTAATATGCCAATATCCTAAAATATCTCTTTTGTCTTAGGCAGCACTCTCGAGCCATGCCGTAAGGCCTAACCCCTGCGGTCGTGCCATGTGGTGTGCCGTCGCAGGCGTAATTTGAAAGAAAACCCAGGTAACTCTGGCGAGTAGAATAAAAGACATCTTGCTTAAATTTGGTCTTTTTGTAGAAGAAGTTAAAAAATTTATTAATGTTTAGAAGATTTGATTTTTAACTGGAATAGTTTTGTTCGGCGAGCACAATACCACAACGCCTAGCGAGGCTAAAAACAACAAAACAAAATATGACTATTCAGACTATAAAGACAACGTTTCGTAACCTAAAATGCTCACAATTTTATTAGATTATCTCCTTTCCACGTACATTACTTTATGTGGTTATCTCAACGACGATGGAGAAGGCAATGGCGTCCCGGTGAATGAGATATCCCAGCGAATGTAAGATTTTGAATGTAACACACCCTTGAACTATGTGCTCATAAATTCTCTTATTAAAATAATACGAATAATTAAATTAAGATAAACCTTTCAAAAGGTAAAAATATAAATTCAACAATTTACGAAAAGCTATCACTCATTGAATGACGTCGCTTCGACGCGGCAAAACTATTGGCTCAAACAGCGCTTAAACGGAGCTGTCACCTATGACAGATACGTCAAAACACAGCGGATGGGCCAGAGGCCAAATATTAACAAATTGTTTTAATTCCAATTGAAAATGGTCCTGAACATCAAATGAAAGTATATAAAGAGTGTGTGTATTATACGAAAACCACGATGTGCACCTCGCATCCGTGATTACTGATTATAGGAGCGAGTACATGCAAAACAATGAAATTTCAAATACACCAAACGACCAGACTACAATGTAAGTATTTTCGATCTTTCACGTCTTTAGGCCTTCGATCTACATACAACATATTCAATGTAGATGGTCACCATCTATCTATAAACAAACGACTTACCACTACCAATACCAACTGTCCACTGGAAATCTCTTAGTTCCTAACATATACAAACACCATCTAACTTACTTTTATAAACCTACAAATTGACACCCTCAAAGTGTTACAACACCAGTTACATATCAACTATGAAATGGAATTTACAAATTTTATTTTGTTTGCTATAACAGCTTCAAGCGTAGCAGCTAAAATAAGTGTGTTAAGTTGAGTAATGATACATCATTTTCATGGCACGAATAGATAAATTAGACAAATCTCCGATAGAGGCCCGTGCCCACTATTCTGTCCGAATCCTGACCCCGCCCGTACGTACGGTTATTTACACAATACCAACAACGTGTCGACATGCAAAAAAATATTGTTGGTACTGTGTAAATAATGTTGAGGCGTTGCACACTTGACCAGGGGTCGGCAAACTTTTTTGACAAAGAGCCTGATGGCGGAAAATATGGAATTTTTGGAAGCTCATAGAGCCGCAGTTTTCTGTTTTTCACTGTAATATTATATATTTTTTTAATTTAGCGGAACTTGAATAGCCAACCCTGACCCTTCAAATAGCCGTATGTGGCTCGCGAGCCGCGGTTTGTCGACCTCCACACTAACACCGTAACGTATCATGACCGGTCTAGCATTCTTGTCGAGAATATTTTGCTGGTACCGGACCGGTGTCTGAAAGGTGTCTGCCCGTGATGCAACCACGTATGCTCTGCGGACATTTTGTGTTTGTATGTAATTTAAAACAGCCATTATATGCAAAATAAATTTTGTACTAAGCAGAAACGTCTGTAAGCGAAATGTCAACCGGTGTCCCGAAAGGTCGGAAATTAGAATCTTGGTCGACGCGATTAATTTTAATTTTTTTTTTCAATTATAAGATATAAATATTTCCACCTGTCACATACACGTTTCATATGCGTTGCATACGTGTATCAGATGGGTATCACTGCTGTTGATTTAAGTTGTAGTGGGTACAGCCCAGCGTACGTGGAAAGTTTATTACCTGGGCCATACTACAAACACGTCATCGCATTCGCGTGGGACATCTTATTTAAGCTCAAGCGAGCGTGGTGTTGCTAGGATTTTAGACTGCTGTTCTCCAATGTATGGTTTTCCAATTTTTTGAAATAACACTTCAAAACCACCCTTTTAAAAACGAAAACTGGCGTAAGTTCAGTTAGCTAGGGGCGGTATCCTAACTTTAAAACACGATCCAACTTCAATACAATTCCAACGCATTAACAACGCAATACCGCTACGGCATACACATCTGAATCAGAAATATCAGAATTTGCTTGAGAAATATTCCAACGCAACTTCAATATTGGTTGATTGTTTGTTGTGTGTTGTAGTTATGTTTGAGATAGGTTGTATTGTTAATGTATTTTAAAATTAGAATCCGGCACCTAATGTTAGTAATGTTATATTTCGTTCATAGTTTAGTTATTCATCGCCAGTTGCTTATGGTTAATGACGATCCATTGATTTTATGAGGTCAGTTATCGAGACAATTCACTTATGATATTCCAACATCATCACCGTATATGTAAAGACAAGCATAGTTTTAAACCAATTTATTGGTATTATCCATAAATATTCTATTTAATGACATGACGTTTATTCGTAAACGTCTATCAAATCTCAAATACCGATGGTAAGTGGGGACAAACCCTGTCATTATCATGTTTTTTAAGTGTTATAAATTCTAACAGAGGTTTGCTAAGTTTTGTTAATAAGGGGGTTGATGTGTATGTATAGAGAATGTGACTTGTGTACTGCATAGCCTAATTATACAGGTCAGTTAAATTTTTGACACCTCGTGAAGTCAGTGACCACACTGACGTCATCAGGGAACGATGCGGTTCTCAAACTTTTAAAATAGGGAAAATTATTTAATAGAGGATTACCTCTATTATTAGTAATTATACTAGACATTATAATAAGAATGCAAATTAAATGCCGTGCCATTAAAAAACAAATCATTGGGTATATCTAAACGTGTGCAAGTGTGCATCTCTGTCAAAAAAATTGAGTTTGACATTTAGTATCCGATACGTTTCCCTAAGTGAGAAAGAGAACTTGTCATGCGTTAAGAAGGGACAACATGATTCGTAACGTCAAAGAAGGAGCTCTGTATCAGGGATATTACGGATACTGATTTTTTGACATCCGCGGATGCGGATATTAAAAGGCTCACATCCCTGGAATACGGATGCGGATGTAAGATAAGTACACAAACAAAAAAAAACAAATATTAAAGTTTTGTACTACTCACATCATACAAAGCCATCCGCCCTACAATAGCATTTCAACACTAAAATCAAACTCGTCATTTCTTGTCGCTATTCGTCAAGGACAGAGCTCGATCGACGAATCACGAAAATGTAACAATATTCTGATTGGTGAAATTACCTACGTTACTTTACTTAGCTCGTGCGCCGTCGCAGAGACGTTCCTGTACCGACTTGTTCCACATCTGCATCCGCATGAGCTCCGCATCGATTTGATGCGGAGGCGGATGCGGATTTTGAAAATGATGCGGATGATCCGCGGTTTCCACAAACCACAATTTCCACAAACCATAGACAATTTTCCGCACAGTATTGAATATTATCTACTTATGGTGTCCCTATGACGGAATTCATGGCCGGCCATCAACGGTTATAGTTTTTAAGGGGCACCACACATTAGAGCGGAATTTAGCTATTCGTAAACAAAAGCGGAAATTGGGCTATGGTAGCGGAAATTTGTCTATGGCCTCCATACAAAAATTCAGCCTACCATAGACAAATTTCCGCTTTTGTCTATGAATAGCTAAATTCCGCTCTAATATGAGGTGCGGTGCGCCTATGGGATATTCTTCATTAATGGGTCAATCCAAAAAAAAATAATCATTAGTCTATGTAAGTACAATATTTCCAACGTTTGATTTATTCCTATTACTTATAGTTTCCCCGTCATACAAAGTTAACGACATGCCGTTATACTGTTAAATTTGCGTATTGATTTCTACTAAACGGATTAGTCCATTGAAAAAAGAAATTAAACTCATCAATATGTTACTAAAGATTACAATGTAATTCCATTACAATTACAACGTAACTTATAAAATATTTTAGCGTAATTCCACATTCAGTGCGTTGGTATGAAGTTTTACACGCAGTTACACTACACCAATATTTATTACGAGCAACTATTATTATATTTATTATATACATTATATATCTATCAAATATTTGGGAATCTCAGACAAAAATGAAATGGCGTGATAAGTTTAAAAGAAACAGAGATAATACAATATGGCCGTCTGTCAGTGTAATACTCGCCAAATAGTTGTATTGCCACAATGCTTAAAAGTCCTCATTAAATTACATGCCGTAAATGAATTGCCAACTAAAAGTATTATATTAAATTACCTAAAATTATATGAAGCTTATTTTAGGTATAAAATAATTAAAAAACACAAAATAAACTTAGTAACGGCACGCTAACATTTTTGAACATGAATAGTGTATTAATTAAACTCCCTGACTGAATTGAAGATGTCAAAGAATGGCATCATTATGTGACGTAGGTGAGGTCTTTTCGGACGAGCTGTCAAAAATTTAAATGACCTTTATAATTAGGCTATGGTGTACTGTATGTAATATGTATGTATGTATGTATTAAACTATTATAAATTAACTAGCGACCCGCCTCGGCTTCGCACGGGATAAAAAATGGTTATTATGGGTTATCCCTAAGAGATAGACATATACCATTTGGAACTTTTTTGTAGACGTTTTTAAGATGTACATTACTGTACTACATTATTTTGAACTATCTCTTAGGACTCAGCCAGCGTTTGCAATGTAAGCGCAAAAATTGGGTTTATTTACGACATTTCATTAGAAACCTCTAAAATCATCAGCGTTTCTCTACTACATTATGCATGTATTATACATATGAACCTTCCTCTTGAACTACTCTATCTATTAAAAAACCGCATCAAAATCCGTTGCTTAGATTTAAAGATACATAGGGACAAACAGCGGAAAGTGACTTTGTTTTATAATGCATCTATGTAGTGATAACGTGCATGTGACACCTTTGGAGTCGCAGGCTTACGCCTGCTGCTACTACTTACGTAGGCTATGGTAGACGCTTAATATTAGGTGGGCTGTATGCTTGTATGTCACCGTCGTCGTCGTAGTATAAAAAAAGTTGGTAAACTATGAATTCATTTGTAATAATTTTAACAACAATAAACCGGAGAGTTACATTAAGTACAAACTTATTATATGTTCCTGATTCAAGTTATTTTACCAGAGCAAATCGTACGAAAATATTTGTCATTTGCCAAGTAAACAAAACGGAACAAGCTTAAAGGCGGAGATGTTATCTCGGTGAGGCAAAAAGAGGGAAGTTTTGATGTGTAACGCGATTCGTTACGCTATAAGTATTAAATATAATCAAGAGCAAAGAATCTTCTTCGGCTTAGCGTTTTCCCGGCCTAGTGCCAGAGCAATACGGGCAAATTTTAAGGTTACTTCCATACAAGGGCCTGTGTTCATTGCTAATAAATGTAGTTAGAATTTGTGCATATAATATCTGAAATATAAATTTTAACATAAATATTACACATTTTCATTTAAATTAATTAAACCTCAAAATACCTGCTGTATCAATTCCAACAGTCAGACTATACTAACTACGGAGTGTATTTTAATACTTTAAATAAGTTACTTTAAATCAGTTACTCCGCTGAAAAAAATGCAACTCTGCTGAAATATCGGGTGCTCGAAAACTCTAATATTTATACAAGCTAAATACCCCGTTACAAATAATAGTTATAATGTGAATGACCATGTGAGCACTCAAAATTAACTGATATTCCATCACTTCAGAGTTCATTTTCGTAAGATACTAAGTACTTACTTGAAAACACTACCCTGTTTGAAGTTGTACTTATAATGTGACTATGTTTGCTTGAAACCATATTATTATAATAATTCCAACAAATGTATAATTTATATTTTAAAACCCACTTCGACTTTCTTTGTTTTTCTCGTCATTTCATAAATGTTCGATGAATTACGACCTCATGTAGGTTATTAGTCTATAAAATCGAAACATAAATATCAAAAATCGATATGGGTTTAAACTATAAATTGCCTTCATCGTTATTTGTTTTTCTTGCAATAATAATTTAATTCTAGAAATCATATCACATTTCAGGAAGTCGCATATCTACGAACCGTGAATCAGAAATTCCTCGCAAAGGCTGAATAATTATTTCATTATGGGGCTCCTTGTATTTTTTTACACAGGGAAAACACCCGAAGTATTTTTTTGCATTTGTGCCGTTAACAATTCCATTACCGAGATTAAATTGTTCCAACGGAAATTTTTCACAGTTTGAATACTTAATTGAATGAATCACGAAAATGTTTACAGTTCACTAATGCATCTATATTTTTATTTAAAATACTGTAGCCGATAAGTTACTGGCCATTAAGGTTGCCGGACTTGCCGGAGCTACCAAAAATGCTATATTTTGACGAGGAGTGACCCGAATATGTCCCTAAATCTAAACCAATGTCCGTACAAGTGTATCTTTAACCACAGCCACGCGCTTGCGATATTTCTTGCATTCCAAGATTCCGTAGGCTGTGATTCGGTTACCGTTAGGCGGACAGAAGAATTGTTTGCTACGACTATTCGCAGGCATATTCGACCTTATCTCTTTCATTTGGGGTCGATATGCGCTATTATTTTCCTCCAAGCTGTAGTTCTTGGAGGCTTTTGTTCATCGTGGTGACCAAGTCCGGTCATCTAGAGATCTGTCTGTAGCATCGAAGCTCTGGAACGGATAAATCGATTTCAGTGTAAACCTTATCGGTTTCTTCTGTTCTACGCTGTTTTAGATTTCAAGATTTGATACTTATATTCTGTCACGTAATGTATAATCGCGTAGGTATTCGTAATCATTTTTTCTCGACTTTATCTTCAATGTTAAATAATTGTAACTGACGTAAAATTTACAAGATTCTATCTGTTTAGATGTACGCACAAACATTATAATTCAGTATCCACATCAACACACATGCTGGGCCAAAAGTCAGGTAATGGCCACTTTGAATGCAAAAACGTGCCACGAGTGGAATTTTAAAGACCTTCTAAGTGTGAAGTAATGCCAATTTTTACGGGGCATGCCTCCAGAATACCCAATAAGGCTGTTAAACCTTCGAAGGAAAGAGTTGAGTTTTTATGATACCAACTCGAAAGCTGCAAAGCTTCAGTAATTGTAACGATTATAATATCTTTCCCGAAAATAATATTATAGCATCGAACGACTCGCTTTATTTGCTCTGCTATAGAATATTTAACCGCTTTAATTGCAACTGACATAATACCCATTCAAAAAACGTGATTCAAACTTGCGATCTTTGGACTGAAAGTTGCACGCCTTAATAACAATGCTGCCAAATCTACCAATGCTTCCCCTTTGTACTTAAAGTAAAAAAAATGTAAACCTTTTATTCACCTGTAGTGAACAAAGGAGACGTTGCCTTGTATTTTACGAGAAACACAATATCACAAGTTTGCAGTGAGGTAAACGGACGAAAACTTCCCATTTACAAACCAGACAAGGCTTAGGCACAGATAAAAAAGATCCAGATTATACACTTACGAATATATTACTCAAGATGTGTAACACATAATTATTTAAAAAAACCGGCTTAGACCATGTCGGGCCATGCTCAGTGTAGGGTTCCGTAGTTGCTAGCCTGTTACAATACATCCGTTCAAAAGGTTGTTTATTAAGGGATGTGTTGCGGCGCTTACGTCATTTTCCTATGCAGCACTTACGTCCTTTTTACTAGGCGTTTTTGAGTTATATACCTAACTCAAAAACGACTCAACCGTTTTTTTTTTCAATATAGTTTTCACTGAAAGTACAGTCAGCTGCAGAGAAAAAGTCCCCCCCTGCATAAAAAACTTTGTATACAGCGTGGGCCTTTTTCTCTGCAGCAGACCGTACTTATTAACTTACTAGGCCTCACTTGTATTAATATTTCCAAATTTATATTTTGGACCCACGGTTCAAAATTTTCGGAGCTATTATTTACGAAACTATTAGATTTGTCCAAAAATTGTTTTAAAAGACCCCTATTCCTTTTGAAAGACCTATCCAACGAAACCCCACACGATAGAGTTAGAGCGAAATATTTTTCCAGTTTTTATTCTACCACTTTGTCGGCGTGACACCTTTCCGTACCACCTAGTGCTACGCGCTACGCTCGTAGCCCGTAGCCACGTATTTTTCGTATGTAGGTCGTGAAAGTGTTAATGCACATACTCATAACAAATTTCAGCTTTCTAGTGCTAACGATCACGCGGATGGACAGACAGACAGACAGACGGACATGGCGAAACTAAGTTGACTACGAAACCCTAAATAGAAGCAAACATAAATTAAAAGTGATAGTTATTCAATACGAAATTAATTATCTTTAAATATGTCGTATAGATAAACAAGAGTTAATCAACATATCACAAATAAAAATATATTTTTATTCTAACCATATAATAGTAATAACGTTTTATAGGGTTCCGTAGTCAACTAGGAACCCTTATAGTTTCGCCATGTCTGTCCGTCCGTCCGTCCGTCCGCGGATAATCTCAGTGACCGTTAGCACTAGAAAGCTGAAATTTGGTACTAATATGTATATCAATCACGCCGACAAAGTGGTAAAATAAAAAGTGAAAAAAAATTGTTTTATTAGGGTACCTCCCCTATACGTAAAGTGGGGAGTGATTTTTTTTTTCATTTCAACCCTAACGTGTGATATATTGTTGGATAGGTATTTAAAAATGAATATGGGTTTACGAAAATCATTTTTTGATAATGTAAATATTTTCGGAAATAATCGCTCCAGAAGTAAAAAAAAATGTGCCCCCCTACCCCTCTAACTTTTGAACCATAAGTTTTGAAAATATGAAAAATATCTCAAAAGTAGAACTTTATAAAAAAATTCTAGGAAAATTATTTTGAACTTGATAGGTTGAATAGTTTTTGAAAAAAAATTACAAAATAATTTCTGAACTAAGTTTGTAATCTCTAAAATCATCAGCGTTTCTCTACTACATTATGCATGTATTATACATATGAACCTTCCTCTTGAACTACTCTATCTATTAAAAAACCGCATCAAAATCCGTTGCTTAGATTTAAAGATACATAGGGACAAACAGCGGAAAGTGACTTTGTTTTATAATGCATCTATGTAGTGATAACGTGCATGTGACACCTTTGGAGTCGCAGGCTTACGCCTGCTGCTACTACTTACGTAGGCTATGGTAGACGCTTAATATTAGGTGGGCTGTATGCTTGTATGTCACCGTCGTCGTCGTAGTATAACAAAAGTTGGTAAACTATGAATTCATTTGTAATAATTTTAACAACAATAAACCGGAGAGTTACATTAAGTACAAACTTATTATATGTTCCTGGTTCAAGTTATTTTACCAGAGCAAATCGTACGAAAATATTTGTCATTTGCCAAGTAAACAAAACGGAACAAGCTTAAAGGCGGAGATGTTATCTCGGTGAGGCAAAAAGAGGGAAGTTTTGATGTGTAACGCGATTCGTTACGCTATAAGTATTAAATATAATCAAGAGCAAAGAATCTTCTTCGGCTTAGCGTTTTCCCGGCCTAGTGCCAGAGCAATACGGGCAAATTTTAAGGTTACTTCCATACAAGGGCCTGTGTTCATTGCTAATAAATGTAGTTAGAATTTGTGCATATAATATCTGAAATATAAATTTTAACATAAATATTACACATTTTCATTTAAATTAATTAAACCTGGACACATGGACAGACAGACAGACAGACGGACATGGCGAAACTAAGTTGACTACGAAACCCTAAATAGAAGCAAACATAAATTAAAAGTGATAGTTATTCAATACGAAATTAATTATCTTTAAATATGTCGTATAGATAAACAAGAGTTAATCAACATATCACAAATAAAAATGTATTTTTATTCTAACCATATAATAGTAATAACGTTTTATAGGGTTCCGTAGTCAACTAGGAACCCTTATAGTTTCGCCATGTCTGTCCGTCCGTCCGTCCGTCCGCGGATAATCTCAGTGACCGTTAGCACTAGAAAGCTGAAATTTGGTACTAATATGTATATCAATCACGCCGACAAACAAGTAAAATAAAAAGTGAAAAAAAAATGTTTTATTAGGGTACCTCCCCTATACGTAAAGTGGGGAGTGATTTTTTTTTTCATTTCAACCCTAACGTGTGATATATTGTTGGATAGGTATTTAAAAATGAATAGGGGTTTACGAAAATCATTTTTTGATAATGTAAATATTTTCGGAAATAATCGCTCCAGAAGTAAAAAAAAATGTGCCCCCCCCCCCCCTCTAACTTTTGAACCATAAGTTTTGAAAATATGAAAAATATCTCAAAAGTAGAACTTTATAAAAAAAATCTAGGAAAATTATTTTGAACTTGATAGGTTGAATAGTTTTTGAAAAAAAATTACAAAATAATTTCTGAACTAAGTTTGTAATTTAACCGTATAAGCAGGTGTTTATTGTACCTGTAATTTCTACAAAATCACAATGAAATGACGTGCTTTCAAATAAAGTAAAAACGGTGAAAATCGGTTCACACAATAAAGAATTATCCCATAAAAATCATCTTCCATACTTTAAGCTCGCGCGCAATAATTTACTTAATTTGCCGATAGATGTCGCTGTACGTGGAACGCTCATATCATATCCTACATGGCGGTGTTATTTTAACTCTTAAGTGGGGACACTTACTGTGACCTGTGACGGACGGAAAACTACGGAACCCTACACTGATCGTGGCCCGACACGCTCTTGGCCGGTTTTTATAAATTGAGATAACTAAGATCCATTAGATTTATACAAAACAAGGTTATTATTTAAACAAAATTTAAACTATACATAAAACTATAAAAATATACCTACCTACGAACCCACAAAGTTATAACAATTATTAACATGTACTTTTATGTTTTGAAAGACAAAAAGGGTGACACTTTGAATTCAGCTGCACATGTAGGTAAAGCCATATAGTGTTTTTTTTTAAATACCACGACGGTGGCAAACAAGCATACGGCTCGCCTAATGGTAAGCAGCTACCGTACCTATGGACGCTTGCAACTCCAGAGGTGTCACATGCGCGTTGCCGACCCTAACAAAAAGGAGGATTTTCTGTGTTGACGGCTAAAGGAACAAGAGGGTCCCTCATCATCAACACACTGGGTCCTCTTTGAGCTCTTTGGCAACGTTACTCACCAACAGGAACACAACACTATGAGTAGGGCCTAGTGCTGTTTGAGAGCGAGATGATATTCGCTGTGCTGCGCCCTACCATACAAAGCGAGATGACATTCGCAGTACCCATATTTCTCTTTTGGACGTAGTTTAAGGACATACCCGTGTCCGCACGTAGTTTAAGGACATACCCGGGCCCGGGTTGTTGTCGAACAATAAACTAAATGTGTAAAAAAACACTTAGAACATTCAACCCAGACTAGCCATGTCTGTCATTTTCTATACAAAAAAAGTCTGCCGAGTTTTGCGGGGCATGCAGGGGATCGTCAAATGTATGGCTATTCGTACGTAACGTACAAATAGCCACGTTAGATAAACGTCAGTCCATACAATAAATGACGTTTATATGAACGCCGGTCATGTATTTTCGACAGAGGGTCTATCAATGGCGACTCCGAAGAAAAAGCACGTTCGTCTACTTAATTGAAGCTGGCCGAACAATTTTAGATCCCTATACCCAAGTAAAATAAAATAAAAATCTAATGGTAAGTGAAAAAGTTAAAATGAATGGTACCTAGTTATAAAATATCCCGGACACGGGAACGTTCATAACATAAAACATGAATACACCGTGTCTCGAGTTGTTACAGTTTTTAATTAAAATAGTTTCGCCGGGCAGATTTCACCCAGGTAACAAGGAAGCAACTTTCACGCTCAACAAGAAGATTTACTTGAAGGATTGTTTAAGCTGACGTTAAAGTCGTGATTAGCGAATGATGAATTAGTATGCGGGTATTAATAATGTAGGAAGAGCTTAGTGTGCGATGCATTGAAGGCAAAATACTGTGCGAGATGGCGGAAAGTGGAGCGGTAACGGCGGTGGTTATTCAGAAATTGAAGTATTTACCGGCGAGCCTTGCCAGGATGTACTTTTTATCTGCCAATTTTAATTTCGAAAAAACAATATCAAAGCTTGATAAGCCGTATCTTAGAAGTCTACTACTTAACTATGTATGTGATAGTTGCGTGGGTGGTTTGACGGTAGGTGTTTTAGACTAAGACTTCTTTGAGCACTTTACTTAAATTTGAATTAATCTGAATATGGTGGTTCCCTTATTATTGTTAAAAATGGTCCAAGATCTAAAGAACGAAAGGATGTTGTAAAATGTTCCATAGAGAGGATTGCAGAAATTTCTTGTGTAGAATTAGAAAGTTATATTGTTATTTGTGTATATAGGCCGGGCCACCAACAGCGGCAGCAGCTGATTTCAACAAATTTGAAAATACCATGGAAAATGTGCTGAAATTAGTGACTAATAGCCGAAACTGCCGAAAGCATGTTATAGTATGTGGAGATTTTAATGTTAACTTGCTTGAATCGTCTAATAATTCTGTTAAATTGCTATGTTTGTTTAAATCGTTTAATATGTTTAATTTGTTCTTTGAACCTACCCGGGTGGGCGTCACTAGTGCAACATGCCTAGATAATATTTTTTGTAACTGTGAATGTCTGGATAAGCAAATATTTAACTGTTTTAATTCTGATCACAGCGGTCAAAGGGCATCTTTTATAAAGCCAATTCAGGAAACTCCACAAACTGTAACATATAGACCCATTAATGGTTATCGTTTGGAATTATTCAAAAAATAAATTCAAAATCATCTGTCAACACTGCCTTATTCACATTTTTATGACTCAAATAATTTGTATGAAGATTTGTTTGGTATTCTTTGTCAATTTAACAAACATTTCAAATTGAGAGCTATTAGTGGGTCAAAGACTAAATCTATATCAAAGTTTAGCGAATGGGCTACCGTAGGCATTCATAAAAGTAGAAAGAGGCTTTATGAACTTTATGGAGAGAGAGAACTGAACAAAAATGCAGATTTTCTGGACTATGTTAAGAACTATTCAAAAATTTTCAAGAAAGTGTGTTTGACTGCGAAGGCGAACTATACTAGTGCAAAAATCAAAATTTCGGACAACAAGGTGAAAACAGTATGGAATATTATAAATAAGGAAGCTGGTAAATGTGAATCACGCGATTGTCAAGTCAACATTGTCTCAGAGGAACAGCCGGTCTTGTCAAATGACGATATTGCCTCGGCATTCGAAGATTATTTTTCTAACATAGCATTAAATACCACAAAATGTCTAAAATCATCTTCGTTTCAAGCTCATTCCTTACTTTGCACTAATATTAAGAAATGTCAGATGATATTTGAATTTGACCTTGTAGATTCAGAAAAAAAAAAAAAAAAATTCAAATCTCTGAATTTAAAGAAAACAGAAGACTTATGGGGTACATCAGTTGTAGTCATCAGTCATATCATAGACGTCATAGCGCCTTACTTAGCCTTAATTTATAATAATTCAGTTTCACAAGGCGTTTTTCCAGATCCTAAGAAATGTAGTAAAGTCATACCTCTTTTTAAATCGGGTGATTCTAGTGATCTGAATAACTTCCGGCCGATATCAATACTTCCTGTACTAAGTAAAGTCTTTGAAAAGCTAATGTTAAATGATCTACTGGGCCACTTCAACAGACATGGATTGCTTACAAGCAATCAGTTTGGTTTCACAAAGGGACGTTCCACAACCGACGCTGCTGCGGTACTCATCAAACATATTTTCATTGCCTGGGAAAAACATTACGATGCAATTGGTATAATCTGTGATCTTTCTAAAGCGTTTGATTGTGTAGATCATACAACCCTCATTCTTAAATTAGAACATTATGGTTTGTCAGAAAATGCCTTGAATCTCATGTCTTCATATCTTAGCAACAGAACACAAACAGTTATTGTAAATAAAACCCAGTCTAAAGGGACTTCAGTAAAATTAGGAGTGCCACAGGGTTCTATTTTGGGCCCATTCCCGTTTTTGGTTTATATAAATGATTTACCTTGTGTAGTACAAAACCTTTGTGATATCGTTCTGTTTGCCGATGATACATCTTTAATTTTCGAAGTTGACCGGCAATCTACCGATTTTACTGTAATCAATAACACACTAGCTGCTGTACTGAACTGGTTTACTATTAACAATTTGCTACTTAATGCTAAGAAAACCAAATGTATTAGATTTGTTTTGCCTAACGTTGCACCGGTGGACACTAAGATTCTCCTGAATAGTGAATGTTTAGAGATAGTAGATAAAGCAGTGTTCCTTGGTACGACGTTGGACAAAAATCTACAATGGAGTCCTCATATAAGTAAACTCGCTCTTCGATTAAGCTCGGCCGCTCATGCCGTTAGGAGAATGCCGCTTTCTGTATAACTTAAAGGCAGGTGCATCAGTTAGAGAACTATTTAAAGAAATTAATATTTTAACTGTTGCTTCCTAATATATATATGACAATATTATTTTTGTTGTAAAGAATATACATACATTCAAAAACATTTCTGACATCCACAGCTATAAAACTAGAAATAAAAACAAGCTTGCTATCAGAAGTAGTCGTATCCGCAAAGCATATAAGTCATTTTTTGGTCAAGGTATTCACATTTATAACAAGTTACCCGTCGATGCTTTAAATTTATCATTTCCCGCACTTAAGAAATATTTGAAAAAAAGTTTAATGTCAAAGGGTTATTACAGGGTCGAGGACTATATGACGGACAAAGATGCATGGCCCAAACCAGAAAATACTACAAAATCATCTAACATTTAGAGGACACAGTTCAGATAGGAAAGCATATCTAACGTTTTGTGAAGCAATCAGATTTGGATTTTATTATTATTATTTTATTTTAATTAAACAATACGTACATTGTATGTCTCTCAAGCTGTTTTGATATGCCTTCTTATAAAACTACGCATTATTGTGTATCTTTAAGATGTAATATTACTGTATTACTGTTTTGAAAAAATAAGTCCCGCCGAGTTTCTTGCCGGTCATAAATAATTCTTCTCGGGTCAGAGGTGTAGGGTTAGAACCGGAGGTAGTTTTTTTTTTCTCTCTGACGTTCATAAGTGCATTGTAATGTGCCTAAATTGAAGAATAAATATCTTTTACTTTTATTTTATTTTTATTTATGAAATAGATATGTATCAATTGCACCATAATACCTTTGAATAGTTCTAACAAACTGACTCAGCTGTAGTCCTATAAATACACGATATAAATGTGCACTCGTAACCTTACCCAGTTTTTGGTAAGGGAGAGACAACTGTTTTTTTATAATAAGAAAGTATTAGGGACACTATACTTAAAGACAACGAAAATAAATCACTTCCACTAGAAATTACTATTTAAGGCGAGCAACTTTTATTGTCCTTTAGTGTGTGTTATTAACAGTGATCGGAATAGGTAGTGCCATTTCGGGTGAATGACCTTAAACATTGTACAGAACATGGATAAGACTTGAGATTCTTCGACTCGTATTTCTTATAGAAAATTTTCTTCAAAACGCAAAAGTAAAAAAAAATTGTCATTATAAATACATCATTCATTTAAAATTACTTTCGTTTAACAATTACAATTAACAATAATACAATCATAAAATAAAACACGAAACATCAACATCATTATATTAAAAAACATAATTAAATTACTACTTTCTTTGAAATTATAGTAGCATACCATATTTTTTCAATATTTTCTATTGTCAATCTATTTCTTTTGACGTCCAATATATAACTAAAACCACTTTTTTCATAGGTTCTTTAAAACATTTTTTAAACCAAACACAAACTTTAAATTTTTCATATCAAATCCCGGGGTTTAAAAACTATATCCATACTAAGCTTACGCACCGAAGTCCCGCGAAATGGCACTACCAATTCCGATCACTGGTTATTAAGGTATTAACTCAGCATAAAAAGGCGACTCAGTATACTCTTATATTACGATATGTAATAATACAGGATGTAACAAAAATAATGGTGATCCGTTTAAGAGCATAATTGGTATCGTTTTGCGAGTGAGAAAAAGTATGAGAAAGATTTTTTGGACGACGAAAAAAATATTTTCACGCTACTATTCGGAAATGTGACAAAAGATGGTCAAATTCCAAACTGGAAAATAAGCATTTGCTGTAGCACCTGAACCACCACTACAGCAATGTTATTGTAGCGATGAAATGTCATTAGTCGGAAAGTAAATTGTCCAGTTATGTCATTGCATTCATTAAAAACATTAAAAGGTCTTTTTTTGGCACAACTTTATGTTTCAAAAATAAAATAAGGTTGTTTATCGGGCCAACTACCTGTTTAAAAAAAAAAGAAACGGCAAAACCATTTATTCACCCTTCAGGCGTTTTTACTTTTTTAGCCGTTTGTGGTTTTCTACCAAAAACGCCTCTAAGTAATGAGTCGGTTTGAAGCAAACAACAGAAAAACGCTTCTTGAAAATGAAAAAAAAAAGTAAAAAGGCGGGAATGGAATACTGAATTGGATATTCTATTAAAGCATTTATATTAATATGACAAATGTTTTTTTTATTTCCTCACAGTAGTCGTGAAAAGCACTATGTAATATCTCGGCCGAAAGCGCTATAGGTGGACTCGTATCTTCGAGGGCCTCCCCTGGCGGGTCGGCCCTCGAACTAACTCGATCCACCTATAGCTTACTTTCAAGCCTCTACAACAATGTACTATTGTATTGGACACGTCATCGCAGCCGGCTCCATACAAACCAATTTTTTTTCACGTGAAATAGTTTTTTTTCTTAATTTTTCATAGAATACGATACCAATTATTCCCTTAAACGGATCACCAGTATTTTCGTGACACCTTGTATTTACTGACCTCAACCATATTATTATATACCTGTTATCTCCGGCATTGACATGACCCTTTCAAGCTCGTTTCCCTCCTCAACAATACATTATTATTTGCAGCTCAAAACTAAGCCCAAAAGTATGAAACCTTTTTTCTCCTTAATCCTAAACCAGGTGAGATAAGCAAGTAATTTTGAAGGAAACTTGTGGATATGAGATCGGGGACCAAGTATGGCGTCCCTCTAATAAATATAAGGAGATATTACACGGTATAATACCGGCCTTGAGCTCTATGCAATGCGCACTATCCAAACTTTACCTTATTCTTAACAGCATAAAGTTTAAATTTGAGTATTGTAATAGTAAAATAGTTTAACGAATTCGCAGTAACAGCTTAACTGATGTGTTCGCGTTTCGGTCGTAGGACTGTTAATTAATTTTGTGTTAACTGGGGGTTAAGTCAGGTTATAAGGTTAATCGGTTAGCTGGAGCTGGAGTGTGAAGTGCCTTTTTATGGATAGTTTGGTAGTATAACTGAACTTTATGTTTACTGTGCTAAAAGCATTATATTTTTATACTATATTCTACTCTACTTATTATAACAGCAGCCTGGAATTACGAGTATAATAAGTAGAGTATCTACCATTTTTCACCCACCTTGCTAGATTTATAAAAATAAATAAGTGTATTGGTATAGTCATTATTTTTTAAATGTTCGATATGCAGGAAAAGCCTTTGATCATCAGACATCTTAAAAAAAATACTTATTTGTCTTGCAACACAGACAGCTACTTTTTATCATTCGGCTGTTTCTATTTTCGGACTTGGCTTGCTTGCTGGTGCGCTCAGTGAACAAGTTATCGGTGAGTGAACGACTGAATGAACTAGAGTAGGTACCTATCCTTATCATTCTTTAAAATCCGGTCGGTCGCGTGGGTGACGTATACGTCTTTTTTTCGAGGCGGTATTTTTGAATTTTGTTGTTTGAATACACTGAATATTTGCTTAAAGCGAAGTTAGGTTGGAACAAGAATTCTGTTCTGTGGCAAAGTAAGAATAAAATGTATGTTGCTCTTATCTGGGAACTCGCCCAAGGAATACTTTTTTTTTTTTTTTTAATACCACGACGGTGGCAAACAAGCATACGGCCCGCCTGATGGTAAGCAGCTACCGCAACCTATGGACGCCTGCAACTCCAAAGGAGTCACATGCGCGTTGCCGACCCTTTACAAAAAGGAGGATTCACTGTGTTGACGACTAAAGGAACAAGAAGGTCCCTCATCGTCAACTCACTGGGTCCTCTTTGAGCTCTTTGGCAACCTTACTCACCAGCAGGAACACAACACTATGAGTAGGGTCTAGTGCTATTTGGCTGTGGTTTTCTGTAAGGTGGAGGTACTTCCCCAGTCGGGTACTTATTACCTAACTATGTCACCTATGTCACAGATTAAAATGTACCTATCTTTGTGAAAGAAAATATTAAGACACAAAACAGCAACTAATTTAATCATGTTGGCGTCTGCTTAATAAGACTGGTTACAATTAAACATAGTTTTATTCTTAATGGAATTGGTGCATATTAAATTAAATAAATTAAATACTTTATTGCTAGAACATAGTGTTTACATTGGTGGTCTTATAATAAACAGGTGTCATGTTCTACATAATAGGCATGCAATGGAAAGCGCAAGCGGCAAGCAAGCAATTTATATACAATACGTCACTAAATTTATTAGAGCAATAAGCTAAGATATCAAAATTATTAAATAATGTCATATTACAAATTATTGTGTCTTAGAATGTTCAATTTTATAAGATAAAAAAATTAAATAAAACAAACATTAATAAATAACACAATTTACAAATAACTATTAGTTCTATTCGTTGCTATTCTAAGAATGCAGTAGAATTATAAGTATTTCTTTGTAGTCTCCAGGTCCTTGACAACTCCTTGTCAGAGTTAGGAATACTGTAATGAGCTCCCCTAATGCTTTACCTCGAAGGCTTCTAAATGCTTTCTAGAGCCTACTTATCTCAAGCTTCAGGCTGAAACTTCTGTAAATATAAATACCTACATAAAGGAACTTACTACAGGGAAAGAAAATCAAACAAAATATTGAAAGTTGAAAAGAAAATTATTTATTTTAATTTAGATTTAAGATTTTTGTTATTGAAAAGCGAAAGACTGACTAATTACCCCTCATGCTGTCTTTGCAGACGTCATTAGGTATTAGTTTCCGATTCCTAGGCTTTGCGAAGGTAAAAACGAAACTAATGAAGCAAAAAACCTTCGCGCCGTATTACAGTAAAACAAGTAACGTAATTATAATATCAAATACAATAATTAATAAACCATCTATACAGAAGCTTGCTCTGATACGCAGTTTGGCCAAGATGATCGTGAAAGCTAGTGGATACCCAACGTTGTGTGTGTAGTTACCGCAAGTCCTTTTCGATAAGGTGAGAAACAACCGCAATATTTAAAATATTTACTTATAATTCCTAAGTTAAATCTAACGGAATACAAATACAATAGACAATGATAGGTTAGCATATTAACTGTTGACGTTAAAAATAGAACAAGAAGCATCATAAAAATATACCCTAATTAAAAGACTAATAAATAGTAATATTGAATATTAAAATTACACTAGAATTATTATGGTTAGTTAAATATTTCGTTGTATGTTAAGGCGCTAGGCGCTGAATGTGGCCGAAAACTGTTACTTTCTAAGGGATATATCTCAATAACGAGTCATTCAAAAAAATTGAAAAAAATATATGTTAATTAACATTTCATGTACAACATTGTCAACGTTTGAATAACTCGTGTAACGTATAGTTTCTCCGTTATTTAAATGTAACGAAATGTCGTTTTACGGTTAATTTTGCTTATATCTACTGAACGGCTTATTAGATTTAAAATATTGTTGAACTAAAAAATGTGTACTACAGAACACTTCAAACTCAACGTAGGATATTTAAATTGATCAAATTTTCTTAAACAACTTGATAATAATTCCACATTTCGTGCGTTGGTAGCTCGAAAACGGCGTTGCTGGCAGTCGTGAGCTAGCTTTGAGACGAGGAGGCTGTGTCGCTCGTCGCTCCAAGCTTCCCTTGTACTACATATACTTGTGATTGGCCCGTGAGCAATAATATCGGACTTACTGTGCCTAAAGACTAAATAACTGCAGAGGGTTCATGCGATGCGGACATAACGTGTCTTCCCGGAATCTATAAAGTATAGACGTTTTATCTTTTAAGATAATGTTCTCGTATGCATGTTTATGTACGTTCGTATAAAAAGTGTATTTTATTTAGATTATAATACAAGTAAAAAACAAATAAAATTAAAATGGAGGAAAGAACAAAAATCATGAATATCATAATTCTCTGAAAACAAATTTGGTCAGGTAAGCAAACTACAATTATTATGTTTTAGTAGACTAATGCATCACGCAAAATAAGCGTCAGTCGTCGAGTTGTGGAAATCTGCTAGAACTGCAATACAATAGACTAATAATCAATTTAATAAAAACTCCGAAGCACCGAATTTATTTAAACATATTTATTTAAGAATACCGTGTTCTAAATTAATGTAATATGCGTTTTTTTTAAAGATTAAATACAATTTTTAATGTTATACATTATACTAATTTATCAAATCAAGAAATTGCGAAGTAAACTGCAAAGGATTGCATATAAACCGGCCAAGAGAATGTCGGGCTATGCTCAGTGTAAGGATCCGTAGTTGCCGGCCTGTTACAATACATCCATTCAAAAGGTAGTTTATAAAGAGATGTTTTGTGGCACTTACGTTATTTTACTATAGGCATCACCCAAAAACGGCTCAACCGATTTTATTCCATATAGTTTTTATTGAAAATACGTGATAAGTATTTCAATGGCCTCACTTCCAGGAATTTTTCCAAATTTTTTGGACCCACGGTTCAAAAATTAAAGAGCATGTTTTACTTTCGAAGCTATTATTTACGAAAGTATTCGTTTTATCCAAAAGTTGTTTAAGGCTTATTCTTCTTGAAATACCTATCCAACAATGTGTTTCAGATACTTATTGTTTTACCACTTTGTAGGCGTAATTAAAACACATACTCATACCAAATTTCAGTGTACTGACTATCACTGAGCAAAGCCTGATTGAGATTCTAATAAAAAAAGGCTGATATTTAAGAGTTCAATGTATGTAAGAATAAAGGAAAAAAAGCTTTTTTTTAATACCACGATGCTGGCAAACAAGCATACGACCCACCTGATGGAAAGCAGTTAGTAAGTAAAGCCTATGGACGCCTGCAACCCCAGAAGATTCACATGCGCGTTAACTACCCTAAAAAAAACTTTACTATGTCGGTGAAATAAATACAAATTTTATATAATTAATATTAATACAAAGTAAATAAATAAATTACTAGTAAGGGTTAATACTACCTATCAAATATCTTTAAAGGACCGGCCAAGTTTGTATCGGACCACGCATATTGTAGGGTTCCGTAGAAAGTAGTTTCTTGGAGATAACTTTAAAACGGATAAACCAAAAGGGATATAATATGTGAAATAATTATCGTAGAAATTAAGTACTGAGCCTTCTTGGTTTTTTTCATATTTTTTAGACTTACGGATTAAAAGTTAGATGGGGAGCCTATTATATTTAGACTTTCGAACAAATATTTCTGAAAATATTGACTGAATAAAACAGTTTTAAAAATCCTCTATATATTTATAAAATATTTTTAAAACCGTATCGTACAACATGTTCATATTTACAAAAAATATATTTTTGACATTTAGTTTGGCATATGTATGTATGGAGTGCCTCCCCTAAAAGTTTTTTAGCAATTTAGCCAGAAAACTAAGTAGCGGCACATGAAACACACCTCTAGATAAAATTTCAGTAATATATGTTTTATAATAAAAATGGCTTTGACATACGGACGGACAGACGGACATGTTTCAAAAAACTTTTAAGGGTTCAGTTTTTGCCATTTTGGCTATGGAACCCTAAGAAGTGTTTGCGCTGTGTTATATTTTAAAGATCTAAATTTAATGGGCTTACAGCTCTCATGACAATTGTATGACGATTTCGTGCACAAATACCGCTCCTTACATGTGCATTTTTACTATACGCAACTCGCAACAGGCTTAGTTTTGTTAATTTATCGTAATTAAGTGAATTTTTACGGTTAATATTTAAAATCGCAACAAAAACATAACCATCTATATATTAAGCTCACTTGCACAGCAAAAAAAATCCAAATTCACATGAAAATACCTCTTTGATGTGCATTCAGTTTTTTTTGCATTATAGCAAAAAAATAAAAAAATACTGACTATTAGTCAGTATTTTTTTATTTTTTCTGATATGCGGAATATTCGTAAATTCGTAAATATTTTGCCGCTCACTGTACTTTAAATTCAAAATCTAGGTTTTTATTTTTTTACATAAAAATCTACTAATCGAGATCGTTATTACTTATCTTATTTAATAGGTAAGTAGCATTCCTAAAATGTCACCGTAGTACTTAATCACAGTATTCAAATCCGCAAAAGGATTATAATTATTATAAAGCTGCCCGCGCGCCTCTGAGTAAAGTCATATTCTTTGAACATTGTTGCGGTCCATCGCGGTGGATTTACGCACGATCGAAATGAGAGGGGTACGCGGGTGGCGCGGGTAGAGAGCGCCCAAACGCTCAAGGACACTCCGGCGACAATCGTCTTAAATAGTTGTATTTACAACAAAATATAAGTAAGGAGGTTTGCTGGACTCCCAACGTAGAGATTGATGGCGAAGTACGCCTGTACAAAATATGTGGCATGTCAGTCTTAACGGTTCCGTTGCCCAACGGTGGGATCACGATCAGTGGTCTACGATCCGAAGCTTAATGGATCTGATAATATGTGGTGTCCACGGCCAGTGGCCTGCGACCTGTTTGTTGTGCTTTCTGAGCATTTGTAATGATCCAAGTATGCGACTGGGCCAGTAGCCTACAGTCTTGCTCCATACATCAATGTATAGTTGACAGATAACCGCTAATTCCTCCACACCACATATCTATATATGGTATATAGAATTTAAGAAGTAAACAGCAAGTACCTACCATCGTTAATAAGCAAATCTTAGTTATCTTGACGTGTAAGACCCTCACCGTACCGACATCAATGCACGAGACCGGATATTACTAAGAACACCTAGTACGCTAATGGCGTACCTACATGGCAATAAACCTCTGTTAGCACATGCTGTATTGCGCGTCATATGTTCAAGTGAACCATGGGTAATACAGTGCGCGTTGGGCTTCACATAGTGTTCCCCGTTGCCACCAAGAAAACACCAGATAAGCATTCTACATGAAATAAATCTCTACGCTAGAAATCCAGCATCTTATCCCTTATATAATTACTAAAGTGTTACATGGAAGTACATATTACGCGATATCGTTTAACCATGCCCAATAGTTAACCGACATCGGCAATTAATATTTAAAAGATCGAAACCTATTGTTGAGGCTTAGGTTCCTATTCAAGATGATGCAGGGATGCCTAAGTGGATCTTCAATGAAGACTTGTTATTTAAATTTATATACAATGTTTAATTGCTAGAACTGTGGTCTAATTTACAGCTCGGTATACGTGTTGGTCGTTCAATGGATTTGAAGTAATTGTCGTTGCTGGCTGTCGGCGGCGGTTATTCCGATTCGTTACCGATCTTCAAATTTCGGAAGCGAACGGCCGTCCGTGACATCACTTCGGATGCGTTCTGAACATGCTCCCGGCGTTGAAGTACTTCAAGGGACCTATAATTCAGAGCAGGATGTGAGAAATGGTGCAAATGCTGCACGGACGTTACATGGAAGCGGGCAGGGGACAAATATTGTTAAACGCCCGTTTTATTATTCCCCGTTTCGTTTTAATATCCGCTACTCAGGCTACTCCATCTTTACCCTTATAAAGTTTTACTATGCGACCGAGTAGCCACATTAACGGGGGTACCCCTTTTTCCTTGACAATAACTAGGGCTCCGTCCTCTAGCTTGTCATGTGATGAAAACCATTTGGTTTTTTGCTGTAGTTGAGATACATATTCCAATTTAAATCAGTTTCAAAAATGAAGCCTCAGCTGCTCCACTCGTCGATACCGCTGCAGTTTGTTGATCTTCTCCTCAGCCACAGGGTTCTGTGAATTAGGAACAAACAAGCGGTCGTCCAATAAGGAAGCGGGCCCTCCCGGTGAGAGCGGTTAAATCGGCTGGATCACTGGATGTTGGGGTCAAAGGTCTACTGTTCAGGGTAGCTTCAATATCCGCCAGACAGGAGCTCATCCCTTCGAAGGTCAAATGCGTTAAATTTAAAATACGTCGCAAATGGTAGTTCACTGAGCGCACGCATCTTTCCCATAGTGAGCCGAAATGCGGTGAATAAGGGGGTGAGAAAACGAAGTTGATTTCCGATTGAGCTAGATCTGATGCAATATTTGACCTTTGAAGTACTTTGTATAGTTTATTACAAGTACCCGTATAATAAGTGGCATTATCGCAGTATATATTCTGTAGTTTACCCCGGCGAGCAATAAACCGGTTTAGACTAGCCATGAATGCGTCTTTGGTGAGGTCTGAGACAAGTTCCAGATGTACGGCTTTTACTGCAAAACATACGAATATGCATATCCAGGCTTTGACTAATCTACAGCCCCTACCTTTACGGTCAGCTATCAATATTGGACCTGCGTAATCCGTACCCGTGTTCAGAAACGGGTGTTCTAATTGAGCACGTATTGCAGGCAATTTACCCATGATAGGTTGTACTGTTTGACCTTTGAACCTGCAACATGTGGTACAACTATCTACGGTTTTTCACGCCAAGTTTCTGCCGCTTAGAGGCCAATAAAGCTGCTTGACGCTATTGAGCAATAACTGGGGACCTGCGTGTAAAAATTGTAAGTGAAAATAAACAAATATCAATTTTGTGAGACGATGCTTACTACATAGTATGACTGGATGCTTGACGCTGCAATAGGTGTTGTCAAGTCTCCCGCCTACCCTTAACAGCTGATCCGTATCAATTGACGGAGTGAGAGAAAGCAGTCTTATTTTTAGCAGGAAGGGATTTTCCTGCTTTCAACACAGCATATTCGTCTTCAAACATTTCTTTTTGAGACAAATATATAATTGTTTTTCGGGCTACAGTTAATTCTGAACTTTGTAGGAAACCCGTTTTTTTAGTTTTGTTTTTTGAACAATTGTTGATGAATCTCATGACATATCCTACGACTCGAACTAATTTAGAGAATTTTGAAACTCGATCCAGGAGAAGAGAAAATGGAGATTTCTCAATGTTTGTCACCAGACAAGTTACCATTTCAGGTAAATCTTCAGGCAACTCGGGTTGTGATTTGGACCAGGAAGTTGAATCCTGTTTTAGGAACTCTGGACCGTTCCACCAAAGGTCTGAAAAGGCAAGAAGCCTAGCATTTAAACCTCGAGACCCTAGATCAGCTGGGTTCTCTTTTGAGACCACGTAGTGCCACGTATGACCGGCAGTAACATCCTGTACCTCGCTCACTCGGTTGCGTACAAAAGGTTTAAGATTGGCGGGGGATGACGCTAACCACCCTAAAATTATCATTGAATCGCAATAGAACGTACATTTATTAAATTTGATTGTGAGTGAGCTCAGTATTTTAGTAAACAGTCTTGCTCCTAAAAATGCCCCAGATAATTCCAAACGGGGTATCGTGGTTGCCTTAATTGGCGCCACTTTGTTATTGGAGGCTAAAAGATGGACCATAGTTGCCCCTGTGCCATCCTTCGTCTTCACATAAGCGCAAGCACCATAGGCGGCTTCAGACGCGTCTGTGAATATAATTAATTCTACCTCTTGACTAGAGTTCCCTAAAACCCAGCGCGGAATTCTAATTTCATTGGGAAATGGTAAAGTGGTTTCGAATTTATTCCACTGTGCTTTAAGGGTGGGGGGTATCTACTGATCCCACGAGCACTTTTCCTGCCACAAGACACAAGGTCCAACTAAGCCTATCGGATCAAATACTTGCGCGATTGACGAAAGTATGTGACGTTTTGTGACGTTATTACAACCTTTTAAGTTTATATTAAAAAATAAGGTATCTGTGTCACATTGCCAATTTAAACCTTAAGTTTTGCTGGAGCCGACATGCTTAAACATTGAACATTTTTATTGTCTGCTGTGCTATTCTGCAATTTACTACTTGATTGAATATAATTTTCCAACGCTTGTAATATTTCAACATCATTCGATCGTAATTTTCCCAAATTTAACTGAGCTGATTTTAATGTGTCAATTACTCCTATTCCTAACTGTATAGTATCATCAATGCTCGTACTCCCACTCAAGTAATCATCCACATAAAAGTCATGTATAATTGACATAGACATAGACATTTTTTTTATTTAACATCACATGGAATTACAATTTTACAGATAATGCTACAAAACTAAAAAGACCTTAAAACTAGGATTTAAAAGTACAAAGAATGAGTTTTACATGTAGATGAAAAGTATAAATGTATGATGTTAAAAAGGAGCTTGCCTCAGCATGATATTGTAGCGAGCTTGGCTTACTACAACGCTGGTTTTCAGGCATACCCTTGGTACATTAACCATTGCTTGCTGTTTGTCGAAAACTAAAAGGCTTGGGGTTCTTTTACATGTGTAAATAAATGTGTAATGTAAATATATATGTAAGTATAATCGTGTGTTGAATAAGTAATATAAGAATGACTGTAGTTAAGTATAATATTTAAATTTAGGGACATATCTATAGGTATGGTGTAACTTACAGGGACGTTTACGTATTATTTCGTGTGTATAAAATAAAATAAATAAAGTTTAACGGAAAAAGACAGAAGGGGTATATAGACGATTATGACCATTATAAATATGAGGGCTTCACTCTGGTACCAGGAGGTATTATGCTTTGTCTTGCCATAAGATGTCGTTTAAGCTGTAATTTGAAACTTTTAATTGTATTTAATTGTTTGATGGGTGGAGGTATGTCATTCCAGCATTTAGTTGCTGTATATTTAAAGCTACCTCGGAACGCAGCTATACGTTGACGTGGAAGTAACAATTCCTTGCAAACCGATCTGATTCCATACAAGCTTGACCTGCTATTGCGCCATTTGAACTTGTTGAATAGATACTCTGGTTCTGAAGTTTTCATAACGCCAAACAACAATGACGAGAGGTGCAGTTCTCTACGAAGTGCCATTTTGAGAATACCTGCTGAGTTCAAATAAGGCGTCACGTGCCTTCGTGGAGGAATTCCAAAACAGTAACGTGCACATGCATTCTGCACCCTCTGCACCATACGATCCGTGCTAGCTAATAAACGTGGACCATAAACTACATCCGCATTATCAAATTTAGAAAGTACTAACGAATCACATAACACATAGATCAGCACTGAGAAAATCACGTATCCGATAAAGTATTTTAAGTCTATAAAATGCGTTTTTGTAATCTCTGCTATATGACCCTCAAATCGTAATGACTCATCCATTAAAATTCCCAAGTTTCGTGCTTCTGGTACACGTTCTACCTCATCTCCCGAGATAATAACGACTGGTTTATAGGATTCTACTTGCTTCATTTATTTTTTGGAGCCGAAAACCATAACTTTAGATTTACTTGGATTTAACACTAAATAGTTCGACTCTGACCAAACCGTAATATTCTCTAGATCCTGATTTAATTTCTTAACAGCGTGACTAGTATTAATTGGATCAAGTGATATGTATATTTGGATATCATCAGCGTAAAGATGAAAGTTACAGTGCTTAATTACACTACGGACATCTGCAGTATAGAGAATAAAAAGAAGCGGACCCAAGATAGAACCCTGTGGTACACCTCTGGAGACAATTGATGGCTTTGACTTTGCACATGACCCCGTGTTATTTCGAAGCTGGACTACTTGTGTGCGGCCACTAAGATAACTAGTAAACCATGCCAATGTCTCTGACTCAAAACCGTAATATTTCATTTTGGATAATAATAACTGAGTATTTATGGCATCAAAAGCACGAGAAAAGTCTAGACGTGCCATCATCGTGCCATGACCTATATTTTGTGCAGACAAAATATTATCAACTACATCGGCGAGTGCCGTTGTCGTACTACGGGACTTGCGGAAACCAGACTGTAGGACTGGGAGCACTCTATTTTTTTTCAAGAAAAGCCGACAGTTGCATGTATACTACGCGCTCAAGTATTTTGGACAAACATGGAAGCATACTTATAGGTCTTAGATCTTTTATGCTAGTAATGTTCGTTTTTTTTGGTAGAGGTGTCACCAATGCAACCTTCCAGGCATCTGGAAAAACTGAGGATGAAATAGATTTATTTATTATTGCAGTGATTGCACTTAGAGAATGGGGAAGAATAAGAAGCAACATGTCTAAAGAAATACCGTCATCTCCCAGAGCAGCAGATTTTAGACTCTTAATTACTTTAAGTATAAGGGTTTCTCCCACTGGCTCTAACCTAAACGAAGAGTCATAGAAGCGTTCGGTTTCAAATTTAGCGAGATATGATTGTGATGCTACATCGCTACCAGCATCGTCTAGAAAATGCGCATTGATCAGGTCGGGGTCGCGTAAATGTGGTGGTATTTCTGATTGCTGTGATTTTTTTGTTATTTTGACAGTACCCTTAAGATTATTACAAAGAGCACGACCGTTACTGGCATTACGATTGATATTTTGATTAAAATATGCCCGCGTTTCATTAAATAAGGCTTTATTTACATAGCTCTTTAGCTCATGAAACTCATGAAAGTATATCTTATGTTTCTCAAGGCCAGATGATTTATACTTATTATATGCTTCATCGCGTAAGCGCATCATTTCCTTGATAGTGTGAGTTATCCATGGATAACTCCTGTCTTTAATCAAAATAACTTTCTGAGGCGCATACGCGTCAAGCAGAGACAAAACAACACAATTAAAGGTATTGACCATGTCGTTAATGAGGATATGCATTCCCATTCAATGGATTTAACTGATTGCCTGAATAAAACCGGGTCAATATCCTTAAGTGGTCTAAAAATTATTTTTTGTGGTACAGGTTTAATTTTTTTTTAATTTAATTCACAAAACAAGAATGCATGGTGACTCAGAGTTGGAATATAATCTACTTGAGTACTTGCAACGGGACTATTGCTACATACTACGTCAATTAAAGAACTGCTATTGTTAGTAAAGTGCGTAGGTACGTCAACATGCTGTTTTAAGTCAAAATAAGTCAATAATTGTTTAAGTTTAGAGACGTTTCTGTCGTTATTTAATAAATTTATATTAAAATCTCCCATTAACACAATATGGTCATAATTAGAGAACGAGCAAATGGTATCGGTCATTGCATCCAAAAAAGTATCAATACTTAACCAGGGCGGTCGGTATGCCGTTCCAATCAACATAGTTAAACCACGAATTGATAATTTAAGCCACATTTGTTCAACTCCTAAGTCGGGCGGGTGAGCGCAGCGTCGAGCCGTAACTCCATTCTTTACGTAGAAGCCAACGCCACCGCCGCGCGCGCGCACAGAGTGCGGCCGCGGGATGTGGCGCAGGCGATAGTTGGGTACGACTGGCACCCTCCCCTCCTCCCCCTCATGTAGCCAGGATTCATTGATGGCCATGATGTCAACGTTACGTTGTTCGACAGCAACTATAAACTCATTGTGACTAGTTCCGAGAGAACCTGCATTATGAAAGCCTAATTTCAAATTATACTGCTTTCAAAATGATTAATTTCGAATTGATTGTTGTATAACTGGCTCTGTCGACTCTAAGCTTAACTGTTTTAGACAGCGGCAGGCTAGATAAGGAGCCGAAGCTGTGCCATACGTAATTGTATTAAGTGAGTAACACTCAAGACGATCAGTTGGATTAAAACGCCGTAAAATCTGCTGAAGGCATCTTTGTTCAGGTGCAATTAGCATCTGGCGGTACATCTTTTCGATGTCACCGGAAATTACATATTTATGTTGTCTATATCTTAGTAAAATTGAAATTAGGTCATCTTGAACAGTAGGACCAATTCTTTGAATACCGTTCAAGGACACGCCTGATTTAGTGGGGGCGGATGCGTCGAAAACGACTCGACCATTTGTAGTGAGACTACCCTCCCTTATCACCCCATGATGTGGCAAAAGGCACTCTACCTCGCTATCATTTGACTTGTGCGCGGAAAGAGACATGTGACCTAAGTCGAGATATTCAGCCATGAACGCGTTGTAATTCTTCCTAAACTCGTGATCATGTTTTAATTTTTTTTCTAAAGGTAGGAAACGACACTTAGCCATCTCATAAGAGTCGCCTAGAACCTTTGGTGATTCTTTAAAAGGCATACTAACGACAAACCGCCCATAGTCAGTTCGCGTTGTAGTTTTCTCAAAATGTTCTTCACATTTACGTTTTTCAGGGGTCAAATTATGAACCAACCGGCGAGACACTATCTAGCTCCCAGAAGGGCGAAAGTTACTTATCAATGTCAGTGTCAAGTAATTCTGAAGCATGACAGACAATATGATGCTTTTGATTACCTAGGACCGAACCGGAAATTAACCAACCTAATTTTGAGTTGTAAATTTTAGGTTGACGTTTACCTAAATCTATTTTTGTGGTACCTAGGACTTCCCAGAATATTTCCGAACCTAATAACATATCTATGGCAGACGGAACATTAAACTGATGAATGTGACCCCATCACATAACTGAATGTGCGATGGTATATGCAATTTTTTTGTACCTATGTATGACATAGGTAAGTAATCAATGATCTCAGGAAGCACACGACACCTAAGCTCCATCTCGTAATCTTCCCCCATTGATTGTATAGAGAGTATTGCCAAGACTAATTACTTTTTTCTAATAAGGATTTGTTAATACCTGTCATAGTGGAGCCCGTAGAAGACATTGGAAGTTGCAGCTTACTGCGCAGACTCTCGGTGATGAGGTTGGTTGAGCTGCAATTATCCAGCATCACTCTGACGACGTGCAGAACACCCTTGGCGTCGCTGACTCTCACCAAAGCTGTGGAAAGCAGTGCAGAGGATTGTTGAGTCGGATCACTTTTGTAAGTGGTGTAGCATGCCGAAAGAACGCCAGCTACATCTCGCGGCGTCTCTTGGGACTATCCGCGGGGTTAGTTGGTTTACCGGCCAAGTTGCGCGAGTCAGGGTGGATTAGTTCGTGGTTCGTCTACTTATAGATAGGTGGCGCCGATATCAAAATATGATCACCATATCATGTGTCCTTTTTTATTTTGAAAGAAGCTGACGACTAAGAAAAGAGGATATTCGCATCAATTTTAAATTCAAAATTTGTAGGAGTTTGGAATAGTTTTTGTTTTAGTCGAGAAGACAGATAGATTGTGAACCTCGAGCTGTGCAGTTGGCATAATCCATTTTTGACATCCCATTTTTCCTATTTTAATCTGAGTTTGATTTTTTTTTGGGCGTGAATGGAATTAGTATTTTGTGATATCCAACGCCAAGTACGTGCGTGTACCGCGTCGGAGGGGCGTCAAGCGTTTGCGACCGGACCCGCGATACTGTCCAACGCAGATATTGGATATCGCCTGTCGCGGTTAGGATACAGCCGCCAGCCGCTTCCAAAGGACTTGAGCCCGCATTACTCATGGCTCACCAGGTGAAACCGGCGTATCGCCCTGGAATACGGCCGCCAGTCGCCTCTAAAAGACTCGAGCCCGCATTGCGTGTGGCTCACCAGGTGAAACCGGAGTGTCGCTCTAGGATACAGCCGCCAGTCGCCTCGAAGGACTTGAGCCCGCATTTCGCGTGGTTCACCAGGTGAAAGCGGCGTGTCGCTCCGTGAAGTGTTATAGAGTTTAATTCGGGACTTCGCATTTTATTTGCCGTGCTTTAGTTCTATATTGTTGTTACGATTCTGACATATCTGCGATTCGCATTTTTATATTAACCCTAAATCCCCAAAATTCTAATTGCCTCATTTGACGGGCGTACAAAGACCTGGCTCTTGAATTTAGGCTACTCTTAACCAGCGAATCATCTGTCACCATCCATATCACTCGCCTCATTAATTCATTACTTTCCCCGCAGCCAAATTACCAGCCGAGTCTTTATTTGTACTTACTAGTTTTGCTAGTACTCCCTTGTTTTTTTTTTCCTTTCGTGCGGAAAGTAGACGTCTACGATACTAAGGAAATTATTGAATGTTAAATATCTTTATATCTATATCATTTTCGTCATTTTTATGTGAAGTGCTAATTTTAAATAATCGGATTATTATTCTTAATTACATTCTATCCGGGTCTACGATACTAAGGAAATTATTGAATGTGAAATATCTTTATATCTATATCATTATCGTCATTTTTATGTGAAGTGCTAATTTTAAATAATCTGATTATTGTCCTCAATTACATTATATCCGGATCGAAGTACCAAATTGCTAATTTTAAATAATCTACTTAACCTGCAAAATTAAACGTGTTAATGCAAATTACGTAGTGTTTCACTGCAAATTGGCGCCCGAATTAAGGTAAAGAACTCTGGATATCCTTTTAATAATTGTAATTGAACTTTTGTTTTTGGATTTGTGAGACGGTGACCGTACACCGGTCGCGGTTCTATTAACCTTAATTTTGGTTTGTTTCAGCCTGCTTACGCTCCTCCTTACGTCCGATCTTTAACCCGAATTCCTTCATATTGAAATATTGCTTTTATTTATGTTAAATAAAAATGAATTTATCTGTTGACCTTTACTTATGCCTTTTTCTCAATTACCCGTAACATATCCCGAATACCTTATTTCATAGTTTGAGTCCTGTAGTTAGAGCCCGTAGACGTTAGGGAATTCGCAGGTAAGTCAGACAAAGAATGTATGATTTGCGTTTTTTTTTTTTTTTCAGAAACTTTTTTTTATTATTCGAACTTAGCATTTAGACTTCAAGTTTTATTTTCTTTCTTTGGCTTAAGCGCTTGGTTTAGACCACTGACATACTCGAAACTTCGGATTTTAATTTTGAGGTCGATTAATTTTAATTTTTGTTTAAACTTGAAACGCAAGACAACATTCAACTTTTCACCATGTCGCACTTAAGTAATGAAGGAACAATTGCTGAGACGCCTCGTGCACACTCGTCTTTAAACTCGCACGATCCGAGGATTTTAGAACCAATGGCAAATGATAAAGAACAGTTTTTTGATTCTGAACCACGACCCCAGGTGATGCATATGTCAGGAATTCCCCCGCCTTTTCCTTTTAAAGATTATTCACTTACGAAATGGAACTTGATTTTTTCCGGGGACACTTGTGTTCGCGAATTTTTCTTTCGAATTGAGGAAGAAGGTATGGCGCCGAACGTCAATCCTTCATATGTTGTCAGACGTTTCCATGAATTGTTGTCAGATAGCGCCTTGAAATATTTTAGGGCAATCAGATATCCGGCTCTTACTTACGCGGAATTAAAGTCTGCATTCGTTAAAACTTTCGACGTAGCCAATTTCGATTTCAAGCTCGAGAGCCAACTTCGCGCTTTATCACAGAAGGTCAACCAGTCAGTGGTTGATTTTATTATTCAGGCGCGCGATCTAACGCAAAGCTTCGTTCACCGGTTTCCGAAGACAACCTATTTAACATTATTAAATATGGAATGAATTCTAGACATCATCCTTGTCTTGCAACTAACGTGGTTAGGGATATTGATGGTTTGTTAGAAGTCGCGAAACATTTTTAAGCCTTTCAAGGTTCACGTCCAGCACGTTTGGCTATTGCACCGATTAGTGCTCAAGTTGTAGGTCAACCCAGTTCTATAGTGTGTATGAAGCACACTTCATACACACTATAGAACTGGGTTGACCTACAACTTGACCACTAATCCATCCATCGCGTCCATCACAATGCAACTGGTCACAACTATCGTAATTGTCCTTACGTTTCAGGGGCAGTGTGCTTCAAGTGTAAGCGTGTTGGGGCAATCACCCGCGATTGTCCTAGTTGTAATCCTGGTCCGTCAAAAAACGAATTGGTGGCGCACTGAGAGGTCCATCGGTGTCGCCCGTTTATATTATTAATTCCCTGGATAATAGACTTTTTATTGTTGTTATAGTCGCTGGTATTCCGGTAAAAGCTCTTTTGGACTCTGGTGCTCAGGTTTCAATAATTGATATTTCTCTCCTATTGAAGCTCGGTATAATTTATCGCGAGGATATTCGGCCTTATGTTGTCTCCACATTTTTTTTAGTGGCATTCGCGTTCTGCACCCCTGTCTAGTGAGCAGTAAACTTCCTACTGCATTTATTTTAAGAATTGAGTTTTGGAATTCCTTTGGTCTCATTGATATTTTAAAGAAGGCATTTAATGATGGTTTGTCAGGTAAGCTTTACGTCGCTTCACATCATCTTCCTGCTGCAGTCCCACAAGTCATAGGTGGGCTTCGCTATGTCCACCCTCGTACGGTGCTTACACCCGATCAGGAATCCAAGCTTCAATCTGTTATTAACGAGTTCGAGGAGATTTCTTCTGATAAAGCTGGTTTAGGTTGTACGTCGTGGCTTTCGCACAAGATTGAGACTGTCGGTTCACCCATTCGCCAACGTTACTATCCCTTGTCTCCTGTCAAGCTTAAGGTTCTCAATGAAGAGATCGATAAGATGTTAGAGTTAGGGGTCATTCATCCATCGCGATCACCTTCGGCTTCCCCAGTGGTGATGGTTACCAAGACGGATGGTAGTGTCAGGTTTTGCGTAGACAGTAGGAAGTTGAACAGCGTTACCATCAGGGATTCATATCCTCTCCCGCGCGTCCAGGACATCCTTGACAACCTACGAGGTGCCAAATATCTAACTTCGCTGGATTTTAGGAGTGCCTTTTGGCAAATCCCTTTAGCTGATAAGGCCAGTTGTGAGAGAACCACCTTCATCGTACCGCAAAGGGGTATTTTTGAATTCGTTCGTCTCCCGTTTGGTTTAACCAACGCTGCGTCCGAGATGCAGAGGCTCACTGACATGATTGTCAATTTTGAATACACCCCTGAGTCTGACGATTTTATCTTCGGCTATGTAGATGATTTGATCTTGGTGTCTCGTGATTTTGATAGTCATATGCAGCTTATTCGTAAGGTTCGTTATAGGTTGTAGGAGGCTGGCCTTACGATTAATTTAAATAAGTGCAAGTTTTGTAAGTCTGAATTGAAGTATCTCGGCTACATTGTCAACGAACGTGGTCTTCAAACTGATCCGAAGAAATTAGAAGCTATTAGGGATTACCCTACCCCTTCTTCTGCCAAGTCTCTACGTGCTTTCATTGGTATGTGTTCATATTATCGCCGTTTCGTGGATGGTTTTTCTTCGATTATTGCTCCTCCCACGGCACTTATCGGAAAGAGGAAGGGACGTGATCCCATCGAACGATAGTGCTGGTGAAGCTTTTTCTAAATTGAAGGATGCCTTGATGAACACTCCGTTGATGGCCTGTCCAGATTTTTCGAAACCTTTTATCCTTCAGTGTGATGCTAGCCAGGTTGACTTAGGCTCGGTCTTGGCTCAAGAAATTGATGGCGTTGAACACCCAATTGCTTATTATTCCCGTTTATTTACTAAGGCTGAACGTGGATATGGGACAACCGAGCATGAGCTTTTCGTCGTTAGTGATTCCATCAAGCATTTTCGTGGGTATCTCGATGGAATGAAGTTTAAGATCGTTACTGATCATATTGCTCTTAAATGGTTCATCACCCTTGATAATCCTACTGGACGTTTGGCTCGTTGGGCAACTTTGATTTCCCAATATAATTTTGAAGTTGAGCATAAGAAGGGTGTTCTTAATGTTGTTCCTGACGCCTTGTCCCGCGCTCAAGTTGGGCTTATCTCATTCGCGCGTGGCATGGATCCTTCTGGAGATCCTTGGTATGAACGTATTTACCAGGGGGTTTTGGACAACCCTCAAATGTATACTGCATTTGCTCTTCGGGATGGTGTCTTAATGCGCAGGTTATCTATCGAAAACCCTTTAGCACCTAATCCGTGGTGTATACTTCTTTCTGCTTCAAGGACTAGAAAGGCGGTTGCTGAAATTCATAATGGATTTCCCAACGTTCATCCTGGTGTTATGAAGACGTATTTAAAAGCTCGTGACTTATACTACTGGCCGAATATATACCGTGATGTTACAAGGTTCCTTTCCGAATGTCAGATTTGCAAGTCTTATAAAATTGCAAATTCACAACCTCGTGGACTTCGCTTATTTCCTCGTCGTGTTGCGGCTCCAATGGATCTTCTTTCCATTGACTTAATTGGTCTTTTACCGGTTAGCCGTAATGGTTGTCGTTATATTTTGACTTTGGTTGACGTTTTTACCAAATTTGTTTGATTAGTCCCTTTAAAGTTGGTGAATGCGAGGTCAATATCGATGGCATTAGAGTCGGAGGTTATTTTGCGGTACGGTGTTCTTACTAACATTCTCTGTGACAACGCTACGGTTTTTCATAGACGTCAATTTCTGGATTTTGCTGGCGAGCTATAATATTCCAGGTCCGTGTTATACCCCATATTATTCGCCACAAGCGAATGTTGTGGAGAGATAAAACCAGGTCGTGATTACTACTTTGAGCATTTTAGTTGAAAATGACCAACGCAGCTGGTCAGGTCATTTATATTGGGTCGCTCTTTATTTAAACTCTTGTATAAATCTGGCTACTGCTTATACACCGAACTTTTAGATGTACGGCCGCGAGTTGCCAATGATTCGTGAGCGTGTTGAGAATCAGGTTGGGGACCAAGATGTGGGACTCAGCCGGATGGAACGCGCTTCGAATCTTCAGACGCTTCGTGAGGTGTACGATAAGGTTTCGGATTCAATGGCCTTGGCTTTTCATCGTAACGCCGCCAAGTTCAACAAGAACCGTTCTGCGCCCAGGATCGTTGGCGATCAAATCGTTTGGCGCAGGAATTTCCAGCGTGGCTCTACTGACCCTCTTCGGGGCGGAAAATTCGCTCCACGTTTTGTTCGGTGCCGTGTGGTTAGACGAGTATCTCCACAGGTATACACACTGGCTGATTCCGATTCCGAGCACATCGGCACTTATCATATTAAAGATATTTTCAAATAATTTCCTTTTGTTTGAGCATTTCCTTGCTCCTTTTTCCATGATCCCATCCCAGCCGTCATGTCTTGGACCGCGTGATGCGTTGGTTTGTTGTGTGTCATTTTGCTTGTTTATTGGTTTGTTTTGTTTGTTTCTTTGTTTGGTAGGGAGATGCTGTAGCATGCCGAAAGAACGCCTGCTATATCTCGCGGCGTCCCTTGGGACTATCCGCGCGGTTAGTTTGTTTACCGGCCAAGTTGCGCGAGTTAGGGTAGATTAGATCGTGGTTCGTCTACTCATAGATAAGTGGCGCCGATATCAAAATATGATAACCATATCATGTGTCTTTTTTTATTTTGAAAGAAGCTGACGACTAAGAAAAGAGGATATTCGCATCAATTTTAAATTCAAATTTTGTAGGAGTTTTGCCAAATTGCTAATTTTAATAATCTACTTAATCTGCAAAATTAAACGTGTTAATGCAAATTACGCTGTGTTTTACTGCAGTGGTTACAGCAGTTAACTCTACTGTATCCTTATCAATTTCGGCATGAAGCAATGTATTGTGACGTTCACTACAATATTTACAAGTAGATACACGACAATTGGATAACTGGTGACCTGACCTTAAATACAGTTGACATATGCCTAACTCATTGACTTTCTTTTGACGAAGGTCAACGGACAGTTTACGAAATGAATCGCATGAAAACAATAAATGATTTTGTCTACACATAGGACAACTGAATTTAGATTTATTTGTTTTATTAGTCTCATTAAGAACGAGAAAATTCTTTTGTTTATCCGAATTACGGTTAACGTTAAATGAACTCGATTTTGACTCCTCTAGTCTCTAATATATCAGCCCTATTTCAAAAAATAAACGTTGTAAATTGTTCCAACGTCGGAGGATTGTCCAACGTCTTTCTAAATTCTTCCCACTCGCGGCTGGTCACTGAATCTAATTTTGAATATTGTATTCAATTGTAATAACGACTGATATAAACGACAATTACGGGGTACATAACATTAGCTACATTAAATTGCAGTGAGATCAATTATATTAATAACTATATCTAAACATTACCCTAAAATTGTACATCTAGAAATATTACACTAAAATTATACCCGCTAATATATTAAGTACTAATAATTAGATTTCTTTAAAATTAAAAAACAAACTTAAAACTAAAATCATTATATATAATAAAACTAAGTTGAGAAAATGTGCGTGCCGATAAAACTTAAAAAGGAGTCCCAGCACGATAAAGGGACTATAGTGTGATAGCCCTTTATTCCCCCTCGAACAAGAAAGTTCCCGTTTTAACCTAAAGGTTGTGTCTTTAAAGATATAAGGGCTTTTCTAACCCTTCAACTCGGAAAGTAAGTGTAGTGGCGCCATCTGTTGTCGAGTAGTTGAACTTCATTCATTGTCCAAAGTGGCGCCATCTGTTGTCGAATAGTTGAATCTCATTCATTGTACACAATATGGACTTAAACGAACGATTATTCCCAAACTTTCTCGAATATCCTAACGCCAATTTTCTCGAATATCCTAGAGCCTAGCTTTCTGAATATATAAGAGCCCGGTGTCACCCGCCAGAGTTAGTTTGATTTGAACAGCGAAACAAGCGATTTCGAAACGAAAAAGAAAGAAATTATCTGTGTGTGAGCCTTTATTATGAAGTATCACGTGTGAGTATTTTTAATAGTGTGTTTAATTAATTCTCGATTTCGAAGCGAAGAAGAAAAAAGTTATCTGTGAGCCTGTGATGTACCTAGAGACATACCTTATTAGAATAAGCCACCAAGGAGGTTACAATACAAGCCTTTATTGTGAAATATCAAATGTGAGTATTTTTAATAGTGTATTTAATTAATTCTAATGGTTTTTTTTTTCTTTTTTTCTTTTAATTGTAATTTCCTTAACTTTCAAGTAGTCGCGCGGCGTTGAATCGATGCCTTCTATATACTTTGGCCGTAAACAAAATATCGCGCGACCGCTTGAAGATTAAATAATTATTTTTTCTTTGTCTCAACGTGCTCCACGTTTACGTAACAATATATTTGTCTATAAAATGTTCATTTAATTTATATTTTACAGAATACAATGCCTAGACGTAAAAGAGGTGGAGATCTTGCCAGTTCTGCAGCGAAACGGCGGAAACAAAAAGAAAATCGAAGAAATGAAACGGAAGAAGAGCGCGAAGCACGTTTACAAAATCAACGAACCAGAATGAGCACCCTGAGAAGCGAAAAAAGCGAAGAAAGAAAAGAAAATAAAAGTATTGAAGAATCGAGCATTTTAAAAGATAATCTAACAAAGGAAGCATTCCACTACGAACCGACGAAGAAATATTACGATCATAAATATGTTGTGATCGGAAAAATGAATAACATTTGCCAATTTTGCCACGCGAAAAAATTCAGTAAAGAAACACCAGGTCTCTGTTGCATGAATGGAAAAATTCGATTACCACCACTGGAAGCACCTCCACAGGAATTTCTACATTACATGACCGGGGAAACACCAGAATCAAAACACTTTCTTCAAAATATAAGATCATACAACTCCTGCTTTCAAATGACTTCTTTCGGTGTTACTTCGACTGACACTAATAGAGACAAATTTAAAATATGTATTTTCAATTCAAGGGCAAATTTATAACAAAATTGGATCGTTACTACCGATGCCTAACGATGACTATAAATTTCTGCAAGTATATTTCATCGGAAATGAAGAAAACAAAATTGATCAACGATGTACAAATTTTATTGGATTGAAACGCGAAATAATCCAAGATGTACAGAGGATCTTACACAAATACAATCAACTGATTTACATATTCAAAACAACACTAGACCGCATGATTTCTGATGACTATAAAATTGTAAGTCGAGCCGATAAAAGACCACGTGGAGAACACGAACGTAGATTTAATGCACCTCAGATAGATGAAGTCGCCATCGTAATTGTGGACAATGAAAATACAAGCCGTGACATAATTGTACAACGAAGAAGAAAAGGACTACAACGCATTGCAGAGACACACCGTTCATATGATGCTCTTCAATATCCGTTAATATTTCTGCACGGAGAGGATGGTTATTATTTCAATATAAAACAAATTCATCCTAAAACAGGCATAGAAACAAACAAAAAAGTCACTTCCAAGGAGTTCTATGCTTACCGCTTAATGATCAGAGACAATGAAATATACAATCACATTCTCAACACTCGCCGTTTATTCCAACAATTTCTGGTAGATATGTACGCAAAAATAGAAGCAGAACGGATGCTTTACATAAGACTGAATCAGAAGAAACTACGCACAGAAGAATACATCCACCTTCGAGATGCGATCATAAATGACGGCAATATTGACGATATTGGAGCAATGGTAATCTTACCCTCATCATACATAGGAAGTCCAAGACATATGCACGAATATACTCAAGATGCCATGACCTACGTAAGAAAATATGGACGACCTGATCTCTTCATAACATTTACATGCAACTCATCATGGCCAGAAATCAAAGAACAACTAAAATACGGACAAACCTCCATGGATCGACACGACATGATAGCCCGAGTTTTTCGACAAAAACAAATAAGATTTATTGAAGTCATCACAAAATACCACATCTTTGGAACCGTTAGATGCTGGATGTATACAATCGAGTGGCAAAAACGAGGATTACCTCACTCACACAATCTCATATGGCTACACGATAAAATTTATCCCACGGATATCGACAAAATCATCCAAGCTGAATTTCCCAATCCACAAAATGATCCGGAACTATACAACATAGTAGTGAAAAACATGATTCACGGACCATGTGGACCATTAAACTTCAATGCGCCATGCATGTGATGGAAAATGTACAAAAAAATATCCAAAACCATACTTGGACGATACAAAAACTGAAGATGACGGCTATCCCAAATATAGAAGACGATCACCGAAAAACGGTGGCTTCACAGCAAAAATACGAATACAAGGCAGAGACGAACTGGAAATAGATAATCAATGGGTAGTACCATATAACCCACTACTTTCCAAAATGTTCCAAGCACACATAAACGTTGAATATTGCAATTCAGTAAAATCTATTAAATATATATGTAAGTACGTAAACAAAGGTAGTGATATGGCAGTATTTCAAATAGTCCAAAATAGCGAACAAAATAATAGAAATGATGAAATCCTCATGTACCAAATGGGAAGATACATCAACAGTAACGAAGCAGCGTGGAGGATTTTTAGTTTTCCCATACACGAACGCGAACCAGCTGTGCAACATCTAGCAGTACATTTGGAGAATGGACAGAGAGTTTACTTCACAAAAGACTCGGCTAGAAAAATTGCAAGCGAACCACCTCAGAACACAACATTAACAGCTTTTTTCCAACTTTGCCAAACGGATCCATTCGCAAAGACGTTACTGTATGTCGACGTCCCTATTTATTATACGTGGGACAAAACAAGGAAAATTTTTCAACGACGAAAACAAGGAATGCCAGAAGAGGGTCATCCAGAAATAATGAAAACTAACGCAATAGGTCGAGTATACACTGTACATCCAAACAATGCCGAATGTTTCTATCTCCGAATGTTGTTACACGAAATACGGGGACCAACAAGTTTCATAGATCTCAGGACTATTGACGGCTACATATGCCAGACTTACAGAGAAGCATGTCAACGTTTAGGATTATTGGAAAACGATAACCACTGGGAATTAACACTACAAGAAGCCACACTCACAGCTTCAGCTGAACAAATTCGAGAGTTATTATATTATATACTATAGAATTCAATGACGACATCTTCAATGAAACACTCATTCGCTTAGAAGATAAACGTTTAGCAATAAATAACCAGACCTTAGTAGAAATTGGAATGCCAGCACCACAAAGAAATACTTTCAGTGTGCTAAACTACGAAATTACAAAGGAAAAAAGCTACAACGTCAATGAACTACTTGAATACATTGCTCACAACAAACCACTCCTCAATGACAATCAAAAAAAAATTTACGTTATAATGAACCGAATAAATAACAACACTGGTGGAATTATTTACTTGGACGCACCAGGAGGCACCGGTAAAACGTTTCTAATAAATCTAATACTGGCGGAAATACGTGCTGAAAAACACATCGCACTGGCACTAGCATCATCCGGCATTGCAGCCACACTTATGGAAGGAGGACGAACTGCCCATTCTGCCTTACAACTACCGTTGAATATAGCCGAACAACAATTCCCGATATGTAAAATCTCAGGAACATCTGGACGGGGTCAACTTCTAAAACATGCTAAAATTATCTTCTGGGATGAATGCACCATGGCCCATAAAAAATCACTAGAAGCCATGGACAGAACATTACAAGAATTGCGAAAAAACTCTGAAATGATGGTAGGAGCTCTACTCATACTCTCAGGAGATTTTCGACAAACACTTCCAGTTATTCCCAAATCAACACCAGCAGACGAGATCAATGCATGCTTAAAAAAGTCACATCTCTGGCCGCAAGTACAAATACTGCAATTAACAAAAAACATGAGGGTTGAATTATCAAAAGATGAAACAACAGCACATTTTGCTAAAATACTTTTACAAATAGGCGAAGGTACATATCCTACTGACCAAACGACCGGCCTCATTGAACTCAATAGTGATTTCTGTAACATAGCCACTACTGAAAACGAACTAATCGACAAAATTTATCCAAATATTATTCAGAACTATACCAACGTAGAGTGGTTATTTTAAAGAGCAATTTTGGCCACTAAAAATAATATTGTTGACGATATCAATTTTAATATTCTAAAGAAAATACCTGGTGAAGAGAAAGTATATAAATCGATCGACACGATGGTATTTGGTGAATTTCTAAACTCTTTACAAGTACCAGGAATGCCATTACACTGCCTTCGTCTGAAAATTGGATCTCCAATCATACTACTCAGAAATCTCAACTCCCCAAAACTATGTAATGGAACGAGGATGATCGTAAAACAGCTATCGAATAATGTCATTGAAGCTGAACTTATTTCTGGAAAGAACAAAGGACACACAGTAATTATACCTAGAATACCACTGATCTCTTCTGAATTGCCATTTCAATTTAAAAGATTGCAGTTTCCAATTAAATTAGCCTTTAGTTTTACAATTAACAAAGCGCAAAGGCAAACTTTGAAATATTGTGGCATCAACCTCAAAGAATCCTGCTTCTCTCACGGTCAGCTATATGTAGCTTGCTCAAGAGTAGGAAGTTCGAAAAATTTATATATTTATACCCCGGACAATAAAATGAAAAATGTTGTTTATAAACAAGTAGTGTAAATAATGAGAAAATGTAAATACATGTAAATATAGAAAATGTTTTCAAAATATATTTTTTACTTTTTACGTCATAGTATGTTTTTTTATTTCATCTACCACGTAATCTCATATCAACTCCCGAGCGAAGCCGGGTATCATAGCTAGTTTATTTATAAAACAATAAAGTCAAAGTCAAATAGTTTAATTGTACAACATGGGTATATAGTACAAACAGAGGTACAGGTCTTACAGAAATAGAGTAGCATCACCATGTCGGGCCACAGGGCAAACAAATTTTAGTGTTGTTTCTTTAAATCTATAACTACATGTTAATATTAAATGCAGTCGGACAAAAAACCCTTAACAGTATAATATGTACTATCCACTAAAAAATCAAATAATTTTCTTTTGAAACTTATAATATTTTCTATACTTCTTATTTGTTTCGGAACTTTATTATAGATTTTTGGAGCCATACCAAGTTTACTTTTCTATAAAAATGCTGTGTCGGAAGACATTGAAGCTATTTTATTTCTTAAACGAATACTCTTATAGTACATTATGATACAAGTGTGCTAAGTTGATCATTACATACGAAGCTATATTGTGCGCACGAACGCACGTGAGTGCGCTAAGTAAGCTGAGCTATGGAATGATCAAGCACACGCGTTTCATACGACGTTTTTCAAGACACTTGCGAGGAAATAACAGAATAGTGTAATTAATAACTTTTGATAAATACATTAATTGTCAGAATGCTTACAGGATAGGGTAGGTACTTGCGAACCTAAGATAATTAAATTTAACTAACCTTTTTTGTGATGTTATTGACTATCTGGAACTCTTTTTCAAATCATTTCATAAAATTAAAGACTTTACATTTATTGTGCAATATATTGTAGTATTTTTTTCTTACGTATTGCTCACTAGATTTTTATGATAAATTTTACTAGTATGTATCACATTTTTGAAATATACCCAGAGGTTAAATTAACGCTAAAGTTGTCTTCTTATTCATTGAAAATATAATTTGTTTAAATTAATAAAACACAACGAGAAAAATCTAACAAATAAACAATGATTTGAGGTTAACTTATAAATGGCGCGCAATTTTCTTTTCTGGATGTGCATGCAGCTTGAGGCAAAGGCGCGGACTTATAATGCCAAACAGCCAATATTAAAACAGACAATTCGTGTTTATCTACACTCATATTGTAAGTTCTCTAAAACGTGTTCGAAAACGGTAGGCAAACTCACCTGCGGATCGTTTCATAAAACCACACTCGTGTTTTAAGGACCCTTATTACGTAACAGTTACATAAACTACTATTAAAACGTAATTTATTGTGTATTACGAGTAATATAATAAGTTGAAATGATTCTTTTTCACAATCAGGATTGTATAATTTGTATTCTATCGTAAATGTGTATATCTATACATATAATAAACGCGTAAGGAGAAAAAAAATGTACATTGAAGATATTTGAGAAAAACTAATTGGGGGGTCTTAGAAACGTTGACATATACATTTCAGTGATTTTTGGAATTCTTGTCTGTCTGTCTGTGAATTTGTCCGCGCACTACACAAAAACCACTGAACAGAATTTCATGAAATTTTGTATAGTAACAGTTTCTACCCCGGAGCAATATTTAGGGTAGTATTTATTCCGCTACTTTATAAAAAAAAAAATCATATGTATAGTTCTAAAAGTGATCACAGATGGCGCTGCATAAGTACCCAACCACTCATAATCATGCTATCTTCTATACATACAATAAACGCGGAAGGAGAAAAAAATCACGTTCTTTTGAAAATTTTAAGTATACGTATAAACAAATAAAATATGTAGTTAGATTGATCGATTCCGATTTACCCGAAAAAAAGTAGCTAAGTAGCCGAGCCTCGGGTTCGCTTTCAAGCTACTTAGCCCTTGAGTTTTGTTCGGTCCCTGTCTGGCTGCTGCTGCTGATGCAATTTTCGCTGCGACGCTCCGGGTCTGGGTCCTACGCGATACGTGGCCTTTGACTCTCGCAGACATTGCCGCTCACCCTCGAGCCCTTAGCCTCTGCTCTCTTGCCTTCACTTTTGAGATATTTAGCCCTTGAGTTATGTCTTGTCCCTATCATGCTGCTGCTGAAACAGTCCCCACTGCGACTTTCCGATCCTAGGCCCTATACGGTACTCGGCCTTTGGTCTTCGCATACACCGCCGCTCACCCTCGGGCTTTCGGCCCTCGGATTCGCTAAGACACTTGATCACTAAGTTTAGTCCAGTCCCTGTCATGCTGGTGCTGAAACAATTCTCGCAGCTACATTCCGAGAGCCTGTGCCCTACGCGGTACTCGGCCTTTGGCCTTTTACAGACATTGCCGCTCACCCTCGGACCTTCGACTCTCAGTTTCTTTTTAAGACACTTGACCGTTGAGTTCATTCTGGTCCCTGTCATGCTGATGCTGAACCAATTCCTGCTGCGACGTTCCGGGCCTGGGCCCTAAGCGGTACTCGGCCTTTGGTCTTCGAATACACTGCCGCTCACCCTCGGGCTTTCGGCCTTCGGATTCGCTAAGACACTTGATCACTGAGTTTTGGCCAGTCCTTGTCATGCTGCTGCTGAAACAATTCTCGCAGCTACATTCCGAGCCTGGGCCCTACGCGGTACTCGGCCTTTGGCCTTTACAGACATTGCCGCTCACCCTCGGGCCTTCGACTCTCAGTTTCTTTTTTAAGACACTTGACCGTTTAGTTTATTCTGGTCTGGTGGTTTATGCTGCTTCTAAACCAATCCCTGCTGCGACATTCCGGTCCTGGGCCCTAAACGGTACTCGGCCTTTGGCCTTTGCAGACAATGCCGCTTACACGCGGGCTTTCGGCCCTCGGATTCGCTAAGACACTTGATCACTGAGTTTTGTCCAGTCTCTGTCATGCTGCTGCTGAAGAAATCCTCGCAGCTACGTTCCGAGCCTGGGCCCTACGCGGTACAGTCCTACACGAGGGCCGCAAAAATATGTGACACGCTCCTATCTGTAGGGCTATAAGAGCGTGTCACATATTTTTGTGGCCTTCATGTAGGAAGATACTATTGACGGTGACTGTACTCGGCCTTTGGCCTTTGCACACATTGTCGCTAACCCTCGGGCCTTCGGCCCTCGGTTTCGTTTTTAAGACACTTGACCGTTGATTTTATTCCGGTCCCTGTCATGCTGCTCCTGAAACAATTCTCGCAGCTACGTTCCGAGGCTGGGCCCTACGCGGTACTCGGCCTTTGGCCTTCGCAGACATAGCCGCTCACCCTCGGGCCTTCGGCCCTCAGTTTCGCTTTTAAGACACTTCACCGTTGAGTTTATTCTGGTCCCTTTCATGCTGCTGCTAAACCAATCCCTGCTGCGACGTTCCAGGCCTGGGCCCTACGTGGTACTCGGCCTTTGGCTCACGAATAAATTGCCACTCACTCCGGTCCTCAGGCCTTTCGGCCCTCAGGTTGGCTAAGAAACTTGATCCCTGAGTTATGTCCGGTTTCTGTCATGCTGCTGCTGCTGAAGCAATTTTTGCTGCGACGCTCCGGGCCTGGGTCCTACGAAGTACTCGGCCTTTAGCTTTCCCAGACAAAGGTAGTGGATTAAGGAACTTGACCATTGAGTTTTGTCCGGACCCTGTTAAGCTGCTGCTGAAACAATTCTCGCTTCCGTCGGCCTTAGTAAATTTGTCCTGCTGCAGGAGAAGTACTTTCCGCTTGGACGTTGCGCTCACACGCTACGGCGTTCGGGCCTCTTTGCGAAGTTTATTCTGATGCACGACAACTCGGCCATTAGCATTCGCAGGTCTTGACGCTCGCCTTTTAGTTGGTTATCTTAACACGGCAAAACGAATCAATTTTGATTCAGTTACCAATTTGATGGACATTGACATCGTAAAAAGCGTAAGTTTTACAATAATGGCCTGGATTTAGTAAATTAAAATGACAAACCCCCAAACGCACGCGAGCGAAGCCCCCGCCCGCTACAGCTAGTTTTAATATCTTTTTTTTTTTACTTTTTTAGAATGTAAACTCCTAAAGAGTTAAAAAAACGTAAAGGTAATATCCGACTAATTAAATTACAACGATTCGTCTGCGTACGTACAACTTGGTACTAGAGTATAGACGGAGAGCTGGCCACGGCAGGAATGACACAATAATGAGAGCAACGAAATTGATATAGTTAGACTGCTATACTATTGTTATTACCTAATCTGGCAATCTGGCAGCTTTAAGCCGGGGGGTTCAAGAGTAGCAGACCAGAAAAGTTGTTTAAAAATCTTGGGAACGACGCAATACTGAGAGTTCTTGCTTTAGTACGATATCGTGGCATTTGATGTATATAATTGGAATATAACGTGGAAGATGTCTCAGTGGGGGGGAAAAGAGGCAGGTTGAAGTTAAATGCATTTATACCGGACGCCTGCGGTTTATTTTCTTCTGATCTGTGAAAACTGTTTGTAATTGATCAGGCGCTCGAATGAAACTTATTAGTTGACAGCTTTCCATGCCAAGACGATATTACCGATAGTTATTTCTAAATAGGAAATCGACTTTAACAGCCAGGATTCTCGGTTTAAATTGTTATGGAAAAATATGTGACATATTAGGTTTTGTTCTGATAATGAACTAATAAATAAATAAATAAAATAAAATAAATAAATATTATAGGACAACCTTACACAAATCGACCTAGGCCCACAGTAAGCTCAATAAGGCTTGTGTTATGGGTACTAGACGACGATATATATAATAGATAAATATGGATAAATACTTAAATACATAGAAAACATCCATAACTCAGGAACAAATATCTGTGATAAACACACAAATAAATGCCCTGACCAGGATTCGAACCCGGGACCTCCTGCTTCGTAGGCAGGGTCACTACCGACTAGGCTAGGAGGCCGTTATCACTCAGCTTACAAAGCCACATCATAATACAGCTACTCGTCACTAGATTGCGCTAATATCTACTAAACATAGACAGGGTATGACATTTGAATTCCAACTGCTGACCCAGCACGGGTGAGCAGTAGATAATTAACCAGTATAAGTGTGCCGCATTGTTACGAATCTCGCGGTCACTTTACACTGGCAGTTAGAGAAGTTGGCTCGCCAAGGGGCGCACAACCATTAGGAAATTACGGATATATGGCTGCCTAATTTGTCGATAAAAATATTAACCCTTAGCAATATTTTGACCATTGAATACTTAGAGAATTCAACCACCCGGAGTCGCCATTGACAGGCGTTCCCTTCTGCCGAAAACATATGACCAGTGGTCATACACATGTATGGACTGACGTTTATCTAACGTAACTACGTACGAATAGCCATACATTTGACGTTCCCCTCCACCGCAAAAATCGGCAGACTTTTTTTGTATAGAAAACGACAGACATGGCTACTCCATCCGGGTTGAAGTCTCTAAGTTGAATACCGATTCTGATAGCCATCAGCAATAAAATAAAAGTAATTTCTTATTTTATTATTATATTCTCTTTATTTATCCTTCTTCTTAGGCTAGGTTTTTTTACAATATCAATATAAAAGTAATGTTGGTAATGTCATTGTGATAGTTGCCTTCCCCATTCATTTTAATTACATTAAGGTGACGGGTATCGCGGTTGACGACTGCATTTTGCGTTTTTATAATCGCAGCTTCCGCTTCTGCCATCTAGTATACTTGAGATGAACTATGACAATTCAATGTTGACATGTTTAAATAGTCAAGCAATCGCGGTATTTTACAGTAAGATGGCGCTTTGATAATGATTCCATTTTATGTGTACTTACTTAATTAAAGTTACTATTGTATGTAGGTAATCAATGACGAAATAATTAAAGTTACCTATAATATAAAACTACAGTATCAAAATCGCACAATTATAATGTTTTATTCTAAATATCCAAAATAAGCATTCATCATGGCGGTTATATTTCTATGTGTCACACAAGCCTTATTGAGCTTACTGTGGGCCTAGGTCGATTTGTGTAAGATTGTCGTATAATATTTATTTATTATTTATAGTAAATGTATGGAAAATATTTAATTTGTGGCTTTTTAGTACATTACCTAATAATAGGAAACTATTAGAAACGATAGGAATGGAATCGATTGGCATAAAAAAGCAGCATGTGAAAAATAAAAAAAACAATTTTCATAAAGTATGGGAAAAGTTTTTCTCAATTTGTGGCTTTTCTAGCCGCAAATTATTTTTGATCCCATACAAGAATGGGATCGATTTGCATCAAAAAGAAGTTTACCAAATGTGACCTCATCTCGCATCCTGTATGTTTTTGTCCAAAATCCGTAGAAGACCTTCCCTCAATTTCAAATTAATGAAGATTGATTAATTTGAAATTGAGGGAAGGTCTTCTAAGACCATTTTCGCGTTGCAGCGAGGGATCTGGTAGCTGCCCCCACTGACCCAAAAAGAAATTGAACTTGTATATTATTTCAAATTATCGAAGTTACAAGTAAAAGTGGTTAAGATAAAAGTAATTGCAATTACAAATTATATACATAGGCTGCTATTTATATATCCGGAAACCGGGATTACAATCTTCTTAAATAGCATATTTGACCTCCATGGTAAAATTTGAACTTTTTTAAGTACTGGCCGGTATATTTTTTCTTTCTTATTAACGCTCGTGTTTTGTTTTTGACGGATTTTAAATGTCATCTCGCAGCAAGAATGGAACTCACTCGTGAAAATATTCGTGCTTTGATTTATTATGATTTTCGGCGTGGTTTAACGCAACAACAGTGCATAGATCAACTAACTTCAACTTTTGGTGATGAAGCCCCATCTAAAACTACTGTGTATCACTGGTTTAGTGAGTTCAATCGTGGACGTAGTATGCTTACGGACGAAGTTAAGGCAGGTCGCCCGAAATCGGTCGTTGTACAACAAAATATCGAGGCTGTGCGAAAACTTATAATGGACGACCGACATGTTACGTACCGCGAGATAGAGGCGACTCTGGGTATTTCTATGACCAGCATTAATAGCATATTACATAATTATTTGGCTGTAAAAAAAATTTGTTCGCGTTGGATACCCCACAACTTAACAAAAGAGCAAAAAGATGCTCGCGTCGAATGGTGCAATAAAATGTAAAAAAAATATAACCGTGGTGACTCAAAAGCCGTTTATAACATCTATACAGGTGACGAATCCTGGATCTATGCATACGATCCCGAAACGAAGCAGCAATCAACGGTATGGGTGTTTCAAAATGAGCCGAACCCTACGAAAGTTACTCGTGCAAAAAGTACATTGAAACAAATGGTGGCCTGCTTCTTCGGTATTAATGGCCATGTAGCTACAGTGCCACTAGAAAACCGTAGAACGGTTAATTCAGAGTGGTACACGACCATTTGCTTACCGGAAGTATTTGAACAAATTCGTAAAACTAACCAGCGACGAAGAATCATTCTTCGTCATGACAATGCCAGCTGTCATACGTCACGCGAAACAACTCTATTTTTGGAGGGTCAAAATGTGGAATTAACGGGTCATCCGCCGTACAGCCCTGACTTGGCACCCAACGATTTTTATTTATTTCCAAATATAAAGAATAAATTACGCGGTCAACGATTTTCGACCGCTGAAGATGCTGTCGACGCATTCAAACAACACGTTATGGAGGTACCTCAGGCGGAGTGGCAGAAGTGCTTTAAAAATTGGTTCACGCGAATGCAAAAGTGCATAGATCATCAAGGGGAATACTTTGAAAAACAATAAAACCATTTTCAGCCGTGTACGTTTGTTTGTTTTTTTGTTTCCGGATATATAAGTAGCAACCCTCGTATAATCGGGAATACTACTGACATGTAATCTCAGTTACAAGCAATTTCAATTACTTAATATAATTGATTTTCATGTAATTTAATTAGCAATTTAATTCATTACAAAAGTAGGTACCATCTAATAAATTACGCCCAACACTGAATAAACATCAGGTTCAAGAGGGTAGTATGGAGGATGTATGCTATCTGCTGCCGAAGTCGCGCATACATGTGATCTTTATAGACAAAAAGTTTCGTTCTATAAATTCAATTGTTTGTCACAAAAAATGGTTTGATTTGTTTTTGCGTCGCATTTAAGACTGGATCCAATTAATTGTTGCTGTGAACATTTTTTAAATTGGTACCTAGTTGGTTACTAGGAACAGGTTTAGATACGGGTATGTTATGTCCAAAAGTGAGGTATGGGCACTCCGAATGTTATCTCGCTAACTGTGGTAAGGCACAGTTCAGCAAATGTTATCACGCTCAAATCTGGACCTGGCTCAGAGCTCGACTGGGGAAGTACCTTACAGAAAACCATAGCTAAAAAGCAAATAACTTAATTCAGCCTAAAGTTTAACATTAATTTTTTAACATGTTTTAACCATTTTCATTTATATACCATAAGTGTTTTTTACTAAAAAAATTGACAAATATAAAAGGTTTGTCGTCTCACATAAGAATTATAAATTGAAATTACACAAAAGAATTAAAAACACGAAAAGTCAGCACGAGTAAGTTAATAACATATAATAGCTTTTGCCCGCGGCTTCGCTCGCGTTAAATTCGGGGTAACAAACCATACAAACTTTCACCCCCCATTTTAGGGAAGTGGGGGGTTAGAAAGAGACAAAAAGTAGCCTATGTCACTCTCCATCCCTTCAACTATCTCCATTTAAAAAATCACTTCAATTCGTCGCCCCGTTTTGCCGTGAAAGACGGACAAACAATATTAAAATACTAGCTTTTACCCGCGACTTCGTCTGCGCGAAATTAACATGAGCCATATGGAATTACATAATAAAACGCAAAATAAAAGTTACTAGTTAGTAAAATCTAAACTAGCACGTATGCTATTTCAAGTCAACAGGGAGCAACAATTCCGTATAAACTTCCATTCCGTTTTCATCCCCTTATACATACCAAATTTCATCTAAATCAGTTGAGCGGTTTAAGCGTGAAGAGTTAACAGACAGACACACTATAAGATTAGTATGGATACGTATTATATCTCTTCAAGTAGGCTGGGAAAAAAAAAAGAATTATAGCCAAAAGCGTTTTTTAAAATTTTTAAATTTTGAAACATCTTGCTTCAAAGGTTTGAAACATCTTGTCTTTCCACTCTCAATATTTTTAACTCACTCGTTTTTGAAATGTTTGAGAAAATGCTGAAAGGTTAACATTAACATAATAAAGGCGGTTTATAATTATATCTATTATTTGAAACCGTGCATAGGGTGGTTATGCTAGTTTCCCGTCCGGGTTGCCGTCCACCTGATTAAACTGCTATAAATTTATTGGACTAAGAGCTGGCCACGTCAGATATGACACAATTATGAGAGCAATGAAACCTGACTATTGTGTCATATCTGACGTGGCCAGCTCTCCGTCTACATGGAAAAAACTTTTTGAGGTCAAATTTGCCATTGATAATAATTATTTATTCTTTAATTGATATTTTAATTATAAGCTTTTATTTCAAAAACTTGAATATCAATATATCAATAAGTATGGACGGAAAACTGACACATACTCCACTTTTACAAAAAATGTTTTATTATAAAAAAACCTTTCGAGTATGATTTATTCTCGTATAATATTAATCTAAACAAGACCATATAAGCTCTAGAACGATAAGTAAGGGCACTTCAAAATTTATTATTGCATTACAAAGCTGGCAAAATCGATAAGTGGAAGATAACTAGCACCTAAAAACTTACTAAGAGTACATTTTATTCAATAGTCCAATCTTAAGTAGAAGGAGTAGATTTTGAAAATTTATACAGGAAAAACAGCTTAGGTACACTTCATACTGATTTGAAACAAGGATTAATATTTCGAGAAATTTTTACAAAGGTAAAGCATAAAAGTCAGCCCTGAAAGCTGACCAACTAGTTCAAAAATGGTCCGGTCTTACCCCATCGTACCTTACTTATTGTTTTTTTTTTTCATTTTAGGGATTGTGAGAAATTATATTGGTATATATACTTATACGATTAAATTAATTCCATATCTACTTACCTACCTAATAATAATATTAATAATTCACCATATCTTTTAAATCGTACGAAAACGAACATGCAATAAAACATATAAACCTAATGGCGCGACCAGACATCGCAGAGTGCCGGGACAGCCGAGCCGATTGTTTCTTTCTTATTCCATAGTAAAGAGAGAGATATACAACCTAACACGATGATGTGGACAAATCACTGACAAATGCACGAATGTGTTTCAACTTCAAGCGCATTTGATTGTATTCAATGTATCCGTCATTCATATCATAATATAGATCTAGCTTGCAACAGCGCAAAGCAAGAAGCGAAATGAGCAAATGAGAGTAAGCTGACAACGTCGCCTCGGATGGAAACTGCTAGAACAAACGCACTCTTGTAATATAAATTATGGTAAAAACATGGACGAAGCCGTCTATGGTAAAAAGTACCCATACCCACTGTAAAAATTGAATAATGAATTAGTCTCTTTAATAAGTTGGTAGTTTAAATATATTGGGTAAAAAAGTCAAAATAAAAAGATTAAACTAACTACTAACTTGACTATAGTATGATTTGACTTTTTTTTGTCCAAAAATACCTATAAATCGCTTAGGATCAGGATTGAAAATATAAATGAGAAATGAAATAAAAAAATAAACAAAAAAGTTAACATCAGCCTAGATTTGAACTCGGACATATCTACTTAGTAAGCAAGCGTACTATAACCTAAGCTATGTGGAACGAATTTCCGCACTCAAAATTACTAATCATATTACTCAAATTTGACACATAAAACATGTCTCTGGCTGCAATAGAATAAACGCCTATAAGTTTTATTGCAGCAATTGCATAGTTCTGATTATTACAGGCTCTACAAGGTTTTGCGTCTAAAACCTTTATTAAGCGCTTAATACGACTATAGTTATCGGTAGAACATTAGTAATGTGCTAAGAAGTAATTATGTTTAATTTCGCAACATAGAATTATTTCTGACCGAAATAAAACTTGCGACAAGTTTTCTCTAAAACAGTTTCATAACGATGATATATATACCTAATTATGTTATACAAGACCAAGCACGTATCGGTAGACCGAACCCAACTATATGCCCCTACAGAAAATGTAACATACATGCTCCAACGTGGTTTGTTTTCTTCAAAAACCTTGCACGAAAACACCTCGATTTGACGTGTTTGCATATATCGTCGCCTTAAGTAAGATTTAAACAAGGGTGTACTGAACCAAGTGACAGCTTACGTTTACGGGGTTGTCAAAATCCCCTTCGTTTATTTGCTGCATAACCACAGGTAAGATAAAATATTTATGTAGTTTATAGTAGTAGTTTAGTTAAAATAACGGTTAGATTGGCCAAATTAAGTAATAAATCTTACATTTATGTATTTTTGTATTAAAATTTCTGATGTATCAGGTAGATTAGGGGCAGGTCCAGCAATCAAACTAATCGTGTACTTGTCATCCCTAGATAATCGACAAGAAAAATTTTATGTAGAATGTAGACGTCATGTGCCACCGTTCATATGTCAAAGTTCTGTCAAACACTGATTTTGTAGGGAAGATTGAAGAGAAATGGCATGAAACCTTTAAGGAATGAAGATTAACAAGTAAATTATGCTTCGAAATTGGGTATTTTATTGGGTAACAAGACATGAGATATTTTATTTTTGTAAACCTGAAAATGGGTTAAGTTTTCACATGAGCATTGTTTAACTTTACTCGTTTTAATATTATATGTCGATGCTTATCCTTAATCATGAACTTTTATCGATATAAATATCGACTTTGCGCAGCATTTGAGTAGCGAGTATTTAAAGTGACAGAATGATAGAAAGTTCTAGATAAATAAATAGTACTATTCATAGATTATATAATTTTTCAGATGGAGTACTGCTAACTACATTTTGTGGTTCCATAATGAGCCAGTGTCCTCGTGGTTACGCACTACACACACATACGCACAACTATAATGAGCCGCTCCCCCGACAGTCGTGTCCAAACGTCTATGCAGTCAAGTGTTGTTAAAAAATAATTAAAATATGCCGTCGTGCGTTGTCAAATGCTGCAGAAATGCCACCGGTCAAAAGAAAAAAACGGATGGGGTAACTTTTTACCGTTAAGTAAACAATTAATTGCGTAATCATATTAAAAATCAGTAAATTCGTAAACTATTAACTTCACGGTAGTGGTGTTGCCAGGTGGTTGAATAGGGAAACTTCCCGAACGTAAGGGGGTCTATAATCGCCGCGATATGTTGTCAATACGATATTGACGTTGCCACTCCTAACTAGACGTTTTATATTCGTTGAAAACGTGCGTGAAACGTTTTCAACGAATATTATAACCAGAGCTCGGATTTTTCACGGTAAAACAAAACACTAGCGTAATTTAGCCAGTGCTTGAAATATTATTTTATCGATATCGATAATTCAGAACTAGAAGAAATAAAAGTCACCAAATAAAATTAATATGTAATAAAACTAATAAAAACATTTGTATAAAGTTACTATATATTAGAAACAGACGCAATTTCTTCTTCAAAATCTACGTCAGTACACACAGCAGCACAAGACATTTTATTTGGGTAATAGTGATAGGAGTAGATGATCATTATCTTTTCAACATTCTCTGGGAGTAAACAGTTGCGTTTATCACTATAAATCCATTTATGTACACTAAATGTACGTTCAACTTCAGTTGACGTCAAGGGAGCAAATTTATAGAAGTCATTATCAGTTCGGGTAATATTTTCAGATATGTCTCTTAAAATTTCGTAATCAGGATTTCGTTCGAGCACGGCTTCAAATTTACGTATCACTGGTAAAAGTTTACTCCAGTTTACGTAGCAACGAACAGTATCCAGAATGAGGAAGGATTCCGCAATGGATAAAGTCGAACATTGCAATTGTTCTATTGAAGAGGCTATTACTTCGTAGTTGTCGCGAATGAAATTTAACTCCGGTCGTAGTTTGCGTGTTTGAAAACATTTTTTTGCAGCTCTTATAGCTGCCGAGTCATTAGCAAGTATGGAGACGACATCACGTATTTGCTCATAGTATTGAGCGCAATATACCGCAGCAGATATCCAAGTTCCCCATCTGGTGATAATTGGCTCGGGAGGTAGGGGAATGGACGGATATTTTGCCTTAAAAAGGCGTACACGCTCTGGAGATTTTAGGAATATCTTTTTGACATTCGATATCAACCCATCCACACCTTTGAAATTATCTCGCACTTCTTCGGCAACCCGGTGCAGACCATGAGCTAAACACGTAATGTGTTTCATACGAGGAAACGTTGCTTTTAAAATACGACCGGCTTTAAGCATATATGCGGCACTATCTGTGCAAAGTAAAAGCAAATTGTTTACGTTGTCATTGAAAGAATTTTGAAACAAAAATTTTAATTGGTTTATTATTAGGTTTGCTATTGTTTCCCCATTTACCTTCTCTAAAACCTTCGACCCCAAAAGATAAAATTGCTTAGAACAATTTTTTTGCAAAGACCGAATCACCACGTTTGTCACACATTTTCCCATGAAATCTGGTGTTTCGTCTATAGATATCCACAAATAATTGGTTTTGTTTACCTCTCTTATACCCTGTATAGTTTTTTTGTACACGAGATTTAAATAAATTTTTCGCAGGGTCGATTCGTCCGGTAAAGAAGTCATAGAGCAGTCGCAACATAAAAACTTGTTAAAAAAATGACGAAAATTATTGTTGTTGACTGTTGCCCATGGTATGTTGCATGAAATAAGAAAAATAATTAAATCGAAATAAAATTGATGTTTCCTATTTGGTTGCCCCGAACGGTAATTGTGGCGGTTGCTTTTCACATGATTCTCAATATTGCATTTCTTCAGTTTTAGATGCATATCGCACATAGAGCAGTATATAGTGGAGGTCACTTCATTATAGACTAACTCAGGGTGATTTTCAATCCACGTTTTGATCCGATCTTGTACATTACTCATTTTTGTATTAATTGATACCTTGCAATATTAAGTTATTATACGTATATCCAACACGTCGGATTCAATGCGTTGCGAAATAAATAATACCTAGATGCAATTTACGTTTTATACGTAATGAAATGACAGTTAAAGTGTGAATGTCATATGTCATGTGAGATGAAATTTGCAGTCGTTTCTATCATTTTAAATGAGGTGGTATAGTTACTTCGTTCTAAGTTGTACATGCAGACCTACCTCTTTGTTTCTCGACTATGGCAAAGCTAAAATGAAAAGTTATTTTATTACTTATACAGGATGTCCGGTAATTAATGCACAACCTTCTAATCCCTCAGACCTCAGTAGCTCACCTTAGACTGGTCAAAAATATTGATTTTGAGCTCTAGTAAGTCTCCTGTTTTTCGAAATTTTCGCACGTTTGTTAGTTTTTAAATTTTGACATTCACACTGATAGGTGTACCATCGAATAAAAAAAGAAAAAATGTACTGAGGCAATACCTGTCATATACTCTAGTAAGACTCGATAGGTGTCGATAAAATAATATTTCAAGCACTGGCTAAATTACGCTAGTGTTTTGTTTTGCCGTGAAAAATCCGAGCTCTGATTATAACGTTACCTAATAGTTAATAACTTTTATGCTTTTATTAATTTTGTATTAAGCAGAAACGTCTGCAAGCGAAATTTCAATTTTATAATTGAAAGAAAAATGGAAAAATTCACCGCGTCGAGCAAGATTCGAACTTGCGACCTTTCGGAACACCGGTCCGACCGCTCTGACCAACTGAGCCATCGACGCTTACTCAACCGCGGCGAATCTTTCCATCAGTTCCTTCATTGCTTACGTCAGATTAATTCAGTATGGTTTAGCGCATTGTTATCGATGTTATTCCAATATGACTTGGAACTTCGATGCCGTTAACGTGTACATACACTTACGGTAGATGTCGCTACACGTCACCCTCTGACGTAAGCAATGAAGGAACTGGTGGAAAGATTCGCCGCGGTTGAGTAAGCGTCAATGGCTCAGTTGGTCAGAGCGGTCGGACCGGTGTTCCGAAAGGTCGCAAGTTCGAATCTTGCTCGACGCGGTGAATTTTTCCATTTTTCTTTCAATTATAATTTTTTTTATGCTTTTGTGAGCAAATTATTCTTTATTATTTTTTGAATACAATTTGTAAATAAACAAAATTATATATATCTTAAAATTATTCCAAAAACTTCGTAAAACAAAAAGCCCATATCTAATCGTTCATTACACGCGCGAAGTTATGTCCCCACCATCTGTCAAACTTTCGTCTCATACTAACTATCGCTCCCTCTCACTCTGAGCGGCTGACTAGTCGCGTCAGTAATCGACTGGTCAAGCGCTTAGAACGAGATTGAACTATAGTTGGAATGAGAGGTCAGCTCTTAAGTCAAACCGATTGTGTTGATCGATCGAGGAGCATTTTTAAAAAAGGAGGTTCTCAGTTTGACCCGTATGTTTGTATGTATGTATGTATGTTTGTTCGCGATTATCTTGCGTTTGGTTGAACCGATTTTGATGCAGTTTTCAAAAAGTTTTTGTTACATTCTGAACATTAGTATAAAATAAGGCGTCGTTCATTGATTACGTAAGACATTTATTGCCAGAGACCGCCTTCCGCTACGTAAGAAAAAAATAATAATAATAATCCTCTCTGCAGTAGAAGTAAGACATGGTCAATTCCCCTCCCCCCTACATCGTGTTACGTAATAAATGAATACGTTATAACACTTTTAGTTGTCTTCGTCTTAGCGAGGGCACTGCCGTGCCTCCAGATTAAAAAGGTATAACGTATGCTGAAAATAAGAGTATTGGGTCGACAAGAGAGGCCACTACACTCAACAGTATTCGTGTAATATTAATAAATAGTAAATTAGGATTTTTTTTTATTTTACCTTTTAGTCGCCTCTTCAGAAATATATTTCATCAAATTTATTAAAACAGGTGCTTATTCATTCTATTTAACCATATATATTAATAATCATTTTTTTAAATTCAAAAATACTGTATTAATAATTGGGAAAATATGTATTACATGGCAACACTCGTCTGGGCACATACATTCAAACCAGCCGCCATCTTGCGTCACAGTTTATTGTACAGGCATGCTCCATCCTTTTAATTTATTCATCCAAGGTACTATTATTTACTTGGTGGTACTACCAATGCGCAACATAGATTACCTCACTAAGATTCCGCATTATATCGTTAATGAAGGCTGGCAGGCGTTATCTATATGCTGTTTTATTTATTAAATATTGAGCCGCCTGTCGCACCAGTGGATTGTAGGTTATGTACAATATTTGAAACTACAAAACCTAACGCCTACTCAATGAACTCGATTCATTTTGTAAGAAAGATTGGCGCCATTCGTATGCGGGAACACTCATACTTTGGCCATATATCGATTTTAAAAACACGTTGACACATTATTATATATAAGATTCCCTGTCATACGCTTAGAATACTCTCGAAGAATGGTAACAATAACACTGTTAGTTTCCTTGAAAGGAGAGGTTTTGTGTTTTTGATAACTACGGACTCTGCATAGGTTTAAAAACTTCCTGCCCGTGAGTACCAAAAAGCTGCTTGTGCAGGCCTTAATTTTTCCTATTATAGACTAAGCTGATGTGTGCACTACCAACATTTCCCAGGCTTCCCTAAACAGACTCGATCGTATATTAAATAATAGAAAACGCTTTATTTTCGGCTTGCGTAAATTAGATTACGTCTCAGGTTATCGTTACCAACTGTACATTAGTTTTGGGATATCCCTTAGGATTTTGGATTTTTACTGTATAAGTTTCAAACGGCTGTACTTACTTGTGTTTAGTCACTACACAATATAATCAAAGACTAAATATTTTCATTATTCCTTATTGATTATATAAAAAAAATAGCCATATTAAAAATCGTTTTCCTACCTGCACTCAATTTTCTATTCTTTAAAACAATAGATTATTTTTAATTAGTAGGTACAGTCGCCATCAAATATATCGGAGCGGCCAAGGTACTCCAAAATATCTGAACTTACACTTTATCGCCTTGACAATAGAGGCGTTGTTCAGATATTTGTGACCACCTTGGCCGCTTCGATATATCTGATGGCGACTGTACTTAAATTATTAACGCTAATATATGTAGTGATCACGCGAGTCGTTTTGAATGCTCAATCTAATGTGCAACATAAGTTGTGCCGTTATTCCCACCAATAGTTGTGTGCACCTTGGCGAGCCAACTGCTCAAACTACCAGTGTAACATGACCGCGAGATTCGTAGCAATGCAGCACACTTAGACTGGTTTATTTTCTACTGCTCACCCGTGCTAGGTCAGCAGTTGGAATTCAAATGTCATACCCTGTCTATGTTTAGTAGATATTAGCGCAATCTATTGACGAGTAACTGTATTATGATGTGGCTCTGTAAGCTAAGTTCATTATCAGAACAAAACCTAATATGTCACATATTTTTTTATAACAATTTAAACCGAGAATCCTGGCTGTTAAAGTGGATTTCCTATTTAGAAATAACTATCGGTAATATCGTCTTGGCATGGAAAGCTGTCAACTAATAAGTTTTATTCCAGCGCCTGATTAATTACAAACAGTTTTCACAGATCAGAAGAAAATAAACCGCAGGCGTCCGGTATAAATGCATTTAACTTCAACCTGCCTCTATTCCCCCCCACTGAGACATCTTCCAGGTTATTTTCCAATTATATACATCAAATGCCACGATATCGTACTAAAGCAAGAACTCTCAGTATTGCGTCGTTCCCTAAATTTTTAAACAACTTTTCTGGTCTGCTACTCTTGAACCCCCCGGCTTAAAGCTGCCAGATTGCCAGATTAGGTAATAACAATAGTATAGCAGTGTAACTATATCAATTTCGTTGCTCTCATTATTGTGTCATTCCTGCCGTGGCCAGCTCTTAGTCCAGTTCAAACGTCACTTAATCGGATTCTTAAATTATTGCACTAGTTCGATAATTATTGTGAAATGCATGCGTGTTTAATATCTAGGATTATGAGCATAAATGCGGTGGAATAAGAACCTCGTTACGAGCAGGTGTGTTGAAAAATCTTTTAAATAAGTGCAGGTGGCATTTAACAAAAATAACTAATTCATAAATATACAAACAAGGTAGAAAAAAAAAAATTAATTTAAACTGTTTATTTTTTAATATAACATGTTTACAATATTACAGGAGCTCAGTTGCAATCTCTATTTTTTGAGATTATAATAACTAAGCAAAGCCTTAATTATATAGGTAGTTATAGTGCTTACATTTATTACAATAAGTTAAGTACATTAATCTTTATTATTCAGTGCTTTCTTAAGTACATATTTTGCCTTATCAGGGTTTTTTACTAAGGTTTCAACAACTTGTTTGGGTAAGCTGTTCAGGATATTAGGTAGGTATGTTGACCAGACCCTATTCCCATATTCATTGATGCTTTTTGGTATTTTAAAGTATGGTTCATTGGGTAAGGTCCGGAGATGGGATGGTCTCTTATACCTGTCCAGCTGATCCAGCAAGTGTTTGTATTCTAATATCACAGCAAGTTTGACTTTGTCATAAACACTATATATTCTACAGTACTTAAACAATTTTTGGTAATTATTTTTATATTGAAGTTTTATTTTTAAAGGAACTATGGTTTTTAACAATCTTATTTGAATATTGTATATTTTTTGTAAGTATGTTTTATATGATCTCCCATAGCTGGATATTCCATAGTTAATTATAGAGTCTGCTAGAGCCATGTATAGTAGCCGAAGTATAGAGTATGGCATTTTATACTTTAGTACACTAAGATTACTTAAAATTGCCCTCAGTTTGTTGCACACATGGTCAACATGCTGACCCCAGTTAAATTTGGTGTCTATTTTAAGGCCTAAGTAGGTATGTTGATCCACAACTTCAAGTTTCTCACAGTTACAGCATGTCGGCCCTGTGTGCAAACATACATGTTCATGGGCTACAATGCTAGGGGTATACATGGTTTTGACATAGGGTGAGTGAATATACATTAACTTGTTTTTTTTGTAGTTAAGGGATAATCCTGCATCATGTGCCCATTTACATAGGGCATCAAATTCACTTTGCATTTGACTCTCTGCCAATTTTACATCTTTATTGGCCGTTATTAGGCATGTGTCATCAGCAAATTGGTACACAGAGGCGGATCTGAATACATTGCACATATCGTTGACGTAGATCAAGTATTCAGTCGGGCCAATTATCGAGCCTTGTGCGGTCCCAAAATTTGATTTTCTAAGTTCGCTTAAGTCTCCGGCAATACTAACTGCATTGTATCTATTATTATGGTAATCTTTAAACCAGTTTAAGGTTGGCCCCTGTATACCACTTTGCTGAAGTTTATTAAATAGGGTTTCATGGTTCAGAGTGTCAAATGCTTTGCTGAAATCAATCAGCACTACTAGGACATGTTTTTTATTATTTAAGTGCCGGTTAACTTCGTCTGTAAATTGAGCCAGGAGCTGTGAGGTATTTTTCCCTCTTTGGAAGCCGTACTGTCTTTCATGTATGATGCCATTGCTTGACAAGAAGCCATTTATTTGGTTACTTAAATATTTTTCTATTATTTTGTCTACGATTGATAGAATTGTTATGGGTCGGTAATTATTAGTATCAGAGTAGTCAGCTTTTTATGGACAGGCCGGATTAATCCTATTTTAAGTTTGTCTGGGTATGATGAATAGGCTATGCATTGGTTTGTCAAGTGAGTGAGAACAGGGGTTATTTCCTGGGTTATGCATTTTATGTCTATGGCCCTTAGCTTATCATATCCTGCACTTTTATTTTCATTTATGTCTTTAATTATTTTTGATATGCACTTTTAATTTTTTTTAGCTTTAGCGTTACATTAGGGGTGTTCATATAGGACTTTTCGTCGAGCAATGGCACATCGCATGTATTTAGAACACTTAAGACATTATTTTCGAAGTCTCGGGCAAACTTATTAGTCATTTGGCTAGTTTTCATTTTAAAGTACCTAATTAACATTTCATCAACAGCTTGTAAAACTCTACCAGTTAACTTGTTAATAATTTGCCACATTTTATTGGGGTTGTTAAAGTTATTACAAATTTCTCTCTTGGTATGGTTGTTTTTGGCTTTGTTCATTAGTCTATTGGTTTTATTTCGGTATTTTTTATACAATAACTCTTTTTGTTTATCATTAGTGTTTCTAAGATGTAGTTGCAATAGTTTATTTTTTGTGCAAGACATTTGTAATAACTTATCTGTCAACCATTCACATTTATGTTTATTATTTGAGTTTTGTACTTGGACTTTACACATTTCATAAATCTTTGTGAATTTGCAAGTTATAAAGTTGTATATATCATTTGGGTTTTTTATTTCAAACACTGGTGTCCAGTCAACCTTGGCGAGCTCCTGTCTGACACGATTATTGTCTAGTTTGTAAGTTATTTTGCTTTTTGTTACCTCTGTACCGGTAATGGCAAGGGCAGTGAGAAAGTGGTCCGCGAGGGGGTCCATTATCACTGCTGCATTGGTGGAGTGCGTATTTTTAGTGTTATTACGAATGAAGATATGGTCTATGCATGATTTAGATGTTCCTTTTATTGAGATTTCTATTCTAGTATATTGTGAGATACAGCACGAGAAGCCTAGAGATGCCATCATGTCTTGATAGGAGCCTGTCAAGGTGTTGGATATTTTTATATCTATATTAATGTCACCACAAGTAATAAAGTTTGTGTTGATTGGATATTTTGACAGTAATGCGTTTAACTCACCAATAAAGTTATATATGCTAAGGTTAGGGGTCCAATAAAGTTATATATGCTAAGGTTAAGAGTCAATATACGTAGCTTTTTAAAGTGTGGTACACGTGAAGCCTAAATAAATAGAATTTACATAAAATTTACAGAGTATTTAAGTATTGTTTTCTTTAGCTAGATTCCTACACTTAAAAGTGAGCAGACGGTCATGAAAAATTTCGATGTCATGTCTATTAACTATGAAGGCATTGTAGCTAGCGCAAACTCGTACGATGGGAAACTGCAATCCAAGGTTAGTTCTGGTTACCGGCACTGAAAACGTTTTTACTAACGCCCTAACGCCGAGGATAATTTTGCGGTGCGGTTAGAGAAATTCTCTCAAGCAGGTGGTTGCATTTTACCTGGCCATTTATCACCTTGTGCAAAAACAAAATTCTAACATTCGCCGCCGATCCCTTAGGCTATTCATGTGAAATTTGGCAAGGCGACAGTCGTAGGTATTTCTGTGTGACAATCCCGGAGCACTAAATGCTAGAAATCTTGTAAACGCCCTCTGTATGCTCTTAACGCGTTGCGAGTGGACATGGTAAAAGGGGTTTCCAAACAATTGAGGCAGGTTCGAGATGGCTGCGACCAAGGATGTGGTAGAGAATAATTTTAAACTCGCAAGGGAATCAAAACCTACAGGGCACTTCCCGTGAACTCAGAATTTTGAAATTTGGTACAAAGCAACGTCATTATAGCACAGACAAAGTAAAAAATTACGAAAACCGTAAAGGAGGATGACCAGATTCATATGGACGCTGGCCTAAAAACCAATAATGACAAGCCATATCGATACCTTTGGGTTCAATTGACGTAAAGGACAAAATGATGGTTTTCAGGAGACGCGAAAAACAGCAGTTTTTTTTTAATTTTGAGAATATTTTTTTTGTTTATCGACCTATATATTTGACGTGTATTAGAAAAGTACTCATATTCTAAGTATCTTTAATCTGAATTAACAATCATATCAATAAACTAAGTATTATAGAAGTTAGATGTCCTTTACAATCGGTGAAAACGCTATAAATGTTCTTTACGCCCATGAAATTTTTGAAATTTTTAAAATGATCAGGTCGTAAGCAACGGTCTCAGATAATTTTAATCCAAATTCGGGGCGTATAGTTACCGGCCACGGTACAAACGTTAACTCTTTTCAGCATAGCTTTCCGTTATGAAGCCTGAAAAATGTATCAAAACGTGGTTTCATCGGCTTGGTATACCCAGATTTAATTTTTAATGAATATTATTCTAATAATATAGTAATTATTAAGAGAACACAATATTTTAACCAGTTATGTAATATTATTATATGATCCGGGAACGAGATAATATCCCAGTGCTTAACACTGTACCAATTACTGACACCGTCAGCCTTGACTCATAACAAGGGAAGTTAAAGAGCGGCTGAAACGATGATTCAAATTAGGGTATTAAGTATTAGGACGTTTATGCAAAGAATAAAAGACTTTAATTGTATTCAGTAAGTTATTATTATAATAAAATCGTTTCAGTATATCAAATTAAATCTACTTAAAGTAACTTCTTATTCTTATTTCAGTAGTTTTTGTGTCTCAAGTAAAAATTGGTACAAATTTTATTTAGTCTAATACTTATTTCTTATGGAAATATCTAATGGAAATCAAATATTCAAAATAAATATGTATTATCTAACCTAAAGTTAAAAATGTGAAAAATTCTGTTTTATTTGATTTTGTAACTTAGTTCTTAAGTTTAACTATAACTAGTTCACCGCGATACAGGCGAAGCCTAGTGCGGAGACCCCTGACACATCCTGTAATCTATAATTTTTGCAATAAACTTATTCTTATTCTATGGAAGACGGTGCAGAAAAGCATCCTATTATATTATGTGCTATTTATCCAGCAGCTTAAGTTAAGGGAAATAGGAAAGGAAAAGGTAAGAGAAAAGGCAAGGGAAAAGGCCTAAAGACAGGTAAAACTACAATTAACGAGCAAGGAACAAATAATAATAATAAAATAATAAATATTATAGGACAATATTACACAAACCGACCTAGTCCAACAGTAAGCTCAATAAGACTTGTGTTGTGGGTACTAGATAATAGATAAATACTTAAATACATATAAAACATCCATAATTCAGGTATACATATCCGTGATAAACACACAAATAAATACACACAATTACACAAACACACAAATACATCTAACTTAGGTGTAATAAGACCATAATCTTTGTACACCGAACGATTACTAATTTCAGCGGCTAAGTATAAGGATCTAAAAAAGCTTTGCGATCAGGCTACTATTCCACGCCGCTTTCATTCAGAGTACACAACGTTACCTTTTGAATCAAAGGTAAGCCAGAAACGGAAGAAGATGAGGACGACAGTGAGTGATCTTATTTATAAACAAAAAGAAGAAACCGATTCTATTTCGTAATTTACGTATGTCATTTAGTTCTGTTTCGAGCACTTTAGAGTGTTTAAGCCTAATACGCTCAAAGTATAAGTGATAATTAACACTAATTAAATAAATAAATATTATGGGACAATCTCTCACAAATCAACCTAGTCCCACAGTAAGCTCAATAAGGCTTGTGTTGTGGGTGGGTACTAGACGACGATATATAAAAGATAGATATAGATAAATACTTAAATACATAGAAAACATCCATAACTCAGGAACAAATATCTGTGATAAACAAACAAATAAATGCCCTGAACAGGATTCGAACCCGGGACCTCCTGCTTCATAGGCAAAGTTACTACCGACAAGGACTAGGAGGCCGTAAATGATTCTTTTAATTGTATGATAATCGAGTTACAAAATATTTTATTAGTTTTTGAAATAGACTAAATAAAATTTGTACCCCTTTATATTTGAGGCACAAAAACTACAAAAATAAGAATAAGAAGTTACTTTAGATTTAATTTGAAATATTGAAACGATTTTATTATAATAATAACTTACTGAATACAATTAGTCATTTATTCCTTGCATGAACGTCCTAATACTTAGTACCCTAATTTGAATCATCGTTTTAGCCGGTCTTTAACTTCCATTGTTATGATTCAAGGCTGAAGGTGTCAGTAATTGGTACAGTGTTAAGCACTGGGAAATCATCTCGTTCCCGGATCATATAATAATATTACATAACTGGTAAAAAATATTGTGTTCTCTTAATTATTACCATATTATTAGAATAATATTCATTAAAAATTAAATCTGGGTATACCAAGCCGATGAAACCACGTTTTGATAAATTTTTCAGGCTTCATAACGGTAAGCTATGCTGAAAACAGTTAACGTTTGTACCGTGGCCAGTAACTATACGCCCCGAATTTGGAGCAAAATAATCTAAGACCGTTACTTACGCCCCGAATTTGGATTAAAATAATCTGAGACCGTTGCTTACGACCTGATCATTTCAAAATTTTTAAAAATTTCATGGGCGTAAAGAACAATCATAGCGTTTTCACCGATTGTAAAGGACATCTAACTTCTGTAATATTTAGTTTATTGATATGAGTGTTAATTTAGATTAAATATACTTAGATTTGTACTACTTTTCTAATACACGTCAAATATATAGGTCGTTAAACAAAAAAAATATTATCAAAATTGAAAAAAAAAACTGCTGTTTTTCGCGTCTCCTTAAAACCAGCATTTTGTCCTTTACGCCAATTGAACCCAAAGGTATCGAAATTACTCATATTTTAGGAATAAAGGACCCAGAAAACTATTTAAACATTTACGTCCATGTTAATTGTTTTGATTTTAGAATTTAGCAACAAATTTAGGGCAGTAAACCACACAGATATTAGAAAAGCCCTTTACAACCTTGTTTGCTTCATACACTTATAGTAAAACCATTTGTAGTGCACGTCGTAAAAGGCAAGTGTAATAATACATCTCCTTTACGCCCACCCTGGCCATACAATTTGTAAAATAATCAAGTTAAATGAAGGGCTTAAAGGACGACAAAATACGAGTATATGTAAGTTACTTACGACTACAGTTAGATTTCGCGGCTTCCTTTACGATTATATCGTTAAGCTTGTTATCTATAACTAGTCATTTACGTCCCTTTAGCAAAGCTGTTTTTGCAAGCTCATAGTATAAAAATTGGGTCGTAAAGGCAACTTTTTAAGAGATATCGAAATTTTAACTATACAGAACGACGGAGCTTAAAATTCTGAACAAAACTGTATATATAACTCATTTTCGCCAAAATGTCCTTTACGCCAATTGAACCCAAAGGTATCGATATGTCATTTGAAAGGTTTTTTCATATTCTAAAACTTTTTGTATGGCGGAAAATTTTAAATCGCTGTGTGAAACAAGTTATGGCAAAATAAAAACATCCCCTCAATAAGATTTTTTTGACTACTCTAGGGTTTAAGTTCTACACAACGGTTTTTAAACGTTTTTACATAAATACACATAAGAAAACAACTAAATATCGATTGATATACCATAAATGACAACTATTCTTTAAGCAAAAGGTTCATCAATTATGAGCTGTGTTAAGTGCCCAGCTGGAGGAATAAATACTCCGTGTCTTCAAGCACCAAGGTACCAAACTATATAGGTACTACATGTGCACAACTTTTTTCACACAAATATTTGGGATTACCTGCTATAGTAAAAGTTTTAGAACTTTGAATAAGCTATCCAGTGACATATCGCTTGTCCTTATTGGTCAATAGGCCAATCTGACCACCCTCCTTTTTAGTTACATCATATAAAAAAATATTTTTATAATTTTAAAGTTACTACCCCTTTCCTCATGAACACGTAGAGGTATTAAATTGAAATTTATATCAAATACTCAGGTCTATAATACCTTTAAGCTGTAACAAAATCAAACTTCTATGTCAACGCAATGGGTGAACTTTTACTTATATAGGTTTGTACGGAACCCTCGGTGCGCGAGTCCGACTCGAACTTGGCCGGTTTTTTTAGTGTAATTAGCATGTCATGAAAACATGCCAAATTATAGAAAATTGCATGTGGTTGCTTTATGTACCCAGTAAAAAAGTCGTCGTCGGTCATGGTCCATTCATACATTATAATACTCAGACCTTACACTTGTTGGATGATGAAACACATCATTATACAAAAGGGGTGGATGTTCGACATAATGACCAGATAGCCTATGATAGTCGCGTTTACATCGTTTATGGCCAAGTATGAGAATACCACACCACCTCATCTCATTCATCTTTATACCACATACTTAAAAGAACGTGACGAATGTTTTATTCACAGCCCAGTGTTAAACGGCAAAAACGTGACAATATCTCGTTTTATTAACTTATCGGACTTATCGGTAAATCGGTATGTTACATAAGCGGGCTGATAGCTCGTAAATCCGTCCTCATCGGCTCGTCTTGTAATAATATCCTCGTAAAATATCAGTTCAATCAACAACCAAGGTCGTCTAATTACGTTTGTTTTTGTAAGGGTAATGAAGAAGGATATACAATTTCTTAGCGGTTCGTATTCCATTTGGATTGAAGAAACCACGGACTAGATGAATACTAATGGACGCGGTAATGGGCCGGGAGCGCGTTACATGGTTTATGATCAGATGCGCATAAACTTGTCGAGACCTCATGCCGCACGGTTCAGTCGTCGTTCGACCACGTGTGATGAATTTAGTGCCAAAAAACATGTAAAAATGCCGTGTTGTACAATTTTGTCGTGTCGTATACGAAGCAACGAAATAAAAGAGGCCCCTGGAGTAGATGCTTTCCACCGGTAAGTATAAAAACCGAGTATTTCACATTTTTTCCAAAAATTGTAGGCTTTTATTACGACATTCACCCATTATCTGATGGTACAACAGTATTCACATCAATTGCTCGCTGGCTATTGCTGGCGGTCGCAGGATTACGCGAGTGACGCGCAATGTATTTGGAAATACGAACGTCGCTCGTCAGTCTCGTCACACGATCGGCAGCCACGTTGCTGGGCAACATGGCTGACACGAGGCAATGGTAGTGGTTACGTATTTTCGAGTGTACGCACACATTAACACAGCGAGTGAGAGACTGACATTTCTTTGTGTGTATCACCTCGTGCGTACTTTAATGAGAATGTGTGCGTGTAAATGCCGGCTACGCTGGTTTTGGAACAAACTACGACTGATACCGTCTCCATATACTCCGTGGAAGAAACAAATCAAGAATTACTAGTATATGCCTATAATCCCGGACCCGGGTATGTCCTTAAACTATGTCGAAAGGAGAGGTATGGGTACTGCGAATGTCATCTCGCCATGGGCACAGCTGAGCACAGCGAATATCATTTCGCTAAAATCTGGAACAGAGCCCGACTGGGAAAGTACCCACATTACAGAAAACCACATCTAAGTAGCACTAGAACCTACTCATAGTGTTGTATTCCTATCGGTGAGTAAGGTTGCCAAAGAGCTCAAAGAGGAGCCAGTTATTGACGACTTCTCTCTTCGACTCTTGTTCCTTTAGTCATCAACACGGTGAATCCTCCTTTTTGTAAAGGGTCGGGAACGCGTATGTGACACCTCTGGAGTTGCAGGCGTCATAGGCTACGGTAGCTGCTTACCACCGTCGCGGTATTAAATTATTTTTTTTGTGTAACTATTTATTTTATTATTAACTAGTACTTTAATAAATGAAAAATAAATTAAAGTAAATAAGTAAGTAAGTAAATTATAACTTTTGATAATTACCTGAATACGTTATTTATCTCTCATATTTATTTAATGGTATAGGTTAAATAATTTTATACAATCCTATAAGTGAAATATTATACCAAACAGGATTGGTTCGCAATAAAGCTGATTCTTCTATAATTTACATGCTTTATGAATGTGGCGCTGGATTAAATATATTGAGAAGCGAAAAGAAACTGAAAAAACTTTGCGAGCTTTGTGTAAATGGAACTGCAGAGCGAAATGCTTTCAATCATATAAATAGTTGCCACGGGTGTATTTGAACTCTCTATGATATTAGTAAAGGGGCGGTAGTTGAATAGCCCCAGGGCTGCTGATACGGTAGCAGTTATAACCAGGGGGCTTATAGGCTAAGAAAATTAGATTTTTTTGAAGAATTAATTCCCAGCAGACTTGAAATCGTTTTAATACCTTCACGTAGTCCTAAATGCATGTGATCTGAGTTTGCCCAATCCCAGGAGGTGTGCATAACTTTTTAGCGAAATTTTTGCTCTTTGTCAGTATTTTGCTTCTAGCTCGAAAACGGTACGTCCGAAGGAATATATCATTTCTATCAATATTAAAGATGGTTAAATTCTGCGTCAAATGAGCATGTTAACTTATAATCCAGTTCAGCGGTGCAGCCAAAATCAAAAATTATAAATCCTGAAAATGTCTCATTTATTTGAAAAGCGAATATTTTGACTTCCATAGCACATATCTTTGAAACAGATGACTCCTGTTGAAAAACCTATAGAATAAAAGTTGAAGAAAATACAATTTCACGATATATAGACATCTCAATTTTCAAATTTAGTCACTTTGAAAGGCTAAATTTGGCATGAATTTAAAATCGTATTTTTTTCTAAATCCTTCTAAGTTGCATATTTTCCACAAATATGATGTGTGAGGCCTACATTTAATGCATTGTTACAACTAAGAACATTTAAGTGCATATTTCTTAAACGTACCCAATCAGAAAACTATTTATACACCGTGTTTTTTTTTATTTCCGGTAATTTCAAGGGTATATTTCTGAACTTAACTTAAGTTTATTTCTCAAAGACGCCAGTGTCATAATTCGCTCCAGTTCTGAGGTAATCGATATTTCATTTATGTCTTTCTAATTGTGTAAACCTACATTAAATTATTTTTTTACTCTGAGCACCCGCTACAAAATGATGCACCTGTGTGTTAAGTCAATACAATATGCTTCATGTGTATCTCAGGCTGTTAATGTTTGAAATGGAATTACATTGACATGTCTAGTTTTCAATTGTTTGGTTTAGGGACCGATTGAGGAATCAATCAGTAACTGCTTAACCTACCTACTTAGATGAAACTTTGTATAGAGATTAAGATAGTTTGAATCCGTAAAAAGTACATAATAACTAGTTTTCATCCTAAAATACCAACTGAAAAGTGGATAAGAAGTTAGCATGAAGAGTTATTAATATAGTTAAACCGATTTAGATGAAATTTGGTACCTATGAAAATAGTTTGAGTTCTGGGGAGTTCTTATCCCAGAAAATATGCCTGAAGGGTGTGAAAAAGGGGGCAAAAGTTATTTGTATGGGGAATCAATATCCACTGAACTGATTTAAGTCCATAGATATAATTTGGTATGGAGATAGTTTAAGGTCTGGAAAAGGAAATAAAATAGTTTTTATCTTAGTAGTCATCCCTTAAGAGGTAAAAAGGGGAGTGGATTACTATCTCTATACTAAGTTTCATCTAAATAGGTTCAGCAGTTATTGATTGATTCCCCAATCCCCTAATGTAAATAAGGTATATTAACTCAACCAAACAATTGATCATTATGACATGTCAATGAAATTTCGAACATTAACAATCCGAGATACAAAGGAACCATATTGTAGTGACTTAATACACAGTAACATGATTTTATAGCGGGTTCTCAGACTAAAAGAATAATTAAATGTAGGTTTACACAATCGGAAAGACAAAAAAGAAATATCGATTACCACAGAACTGGAGCAAATTAGGGCACTGGTGTCTTTAAGAAATATACTTAAGTCAAGCTCAGGAATGTACCCTTGGAATTTAGAAATAAATAAAACACGGTGTATAAATAGTTTTCTGATTGGGTACGTTTTAGTTGTAACGATGCATTAAATGTAGGGCTCACACATCATATTTTATGGAAAATATGCAACTCAGAAGAATTTATAAAAAACTGATTTTGAATTCACGCCAAATTTAGTCTTTCAAATCACTGTTTTTGAGAATTGAGATGTTGATGTAACGTAAAATTATATTCTCTACAACTTTTATTATATAGGTTTTTCAACTGGAGTCATTTGTTTCAAAGCTATGTGGTATGGAAGTCAAAATATGAGTTTTTCAATTAAATGAGACATTTTCCCGGTTTATAACTTTTGATTGCGGCTGTACCGCTGAACCGAACTAAAAGATAAGATGCTCAATCGACGCAAAATTTAACCCTCTTTAATATTAAAATGAATGACATTTTCCGTCGGACGTATCGTTTTCGAGCTACAAGCAAAAAACTGACAAAGAACAAAAATTTAGCTAAAAAGTTATGCACACCTCGTGGGATTGGGCAAACTCGGATTACATGCATTTAGGACCACATAAAGGTATTAAAGCGATTTCCAGCCTGCTGGGAATTAATTCCTCAAAACACTTTTTATAGATCTTATTTGCTTGGCCTATTAGCCAAGATGACATTCATCTGCAGAAAACGCACCGAAACGGTATCGCACTAATATAGAAGAGTGAGTGAGAGCGTGTAGCGTTTCGTTTCGTTTTCTGCAAACGATTGTGATTTTAGATCAGGGGGTAAGCAAGTGACACTTGTTTATCGGCAACACCGATCGAAACCTAAATTAAGCCAAGCTAAGACCAGCGCTAGCATACAAACTAGCATTTTGCTGAGCAGGGTCCGTTCCGTGGTGCTACACCAATAAAGATGCGACCACACCGCTGCTTAAAATACGGCGACGTTATGGAATCGCAGAGACGCATCGTATCTGTACCGTTTTACGACACCGTTGCGACGCGTTGTACCGAAATACGGTTTGGAAGTTCGCGTCAAAAATATTTCGTATGGGGCAAGACACGGCGTACACGTTGTGTCTGCGTATTTCGAGCAGCAGTGTGGAGAGCATGTGATAAAAATGGTCCGGATACGATGCGTGACTGCGATTCCGTTACGTCGCCGTATTTTAAGCAGCGGTGTGGAGGGCATGCGATAAAAACGGTACTGTGGAGAGTATCCTCAATGAATACTCCGGAATATATGATATAGATATTTATTCTCTTTTTTTGTCTTTAGCTAGTAACATAGAAATCGACTCTCTGTTTAGGCTGTCCCTTTGAGACTCCTCAAAGAATCCCGTTCGTCTGACATAGAACGTTCGAATTCCTAATTTAAATAACACCGTGCAGACAGTGTTCGAGAAGAGAGGTTGTAAAGGTAGACAACCTTTACATATCTCGCCTCCTCGGGTGTAAGGGGCAGCCTACACTTACAAACACTACGCCCTATCCTAATCTACCCTGACTAAGAGTTTCCCTACCTATGCATGGGACCCCTACAGAGTTGAAAATTTCCTAACACCCCTTTCTAAAGCCAGCCTGATGTATAAGGTAGTCAACGTCAAATGGCAAATGAGAAGTGAGCCTATGGCCTTAAGTTCTCTCAAATTGCCTAGACGTGGGCTAAGTCAAGTTTCAAAACCCAGAAAATACCCCTGACTCTGACTTTACGAACTAACCCTCTTTTAATTTCCTGACAGCTATTGTCTATGACACTTGACATTAATGACATAGATAGATGTCAGAAAATTTTATCTAATTGATACAACGGCACAAAAAATATTTTATTGAACAGAAACATTTCAATATGAATAACATGAAAACATCGCAAGAAAATATCGTTCTTGCGCAGCAGTAGGCGTTGGCGTTGAAGTGATGGCTGCCTATGGCCATCAGTCTTCCCGCCGCGCCAGTTCTGCCGGGCCTCTTTTGGAAACCAGTCTGCTCAGTGCCGTTGCATGGAAAGGTGCTGCAGAACAGCAGAAGTGTGTCATCTAGGTCCTTTTTTCTTGTTGTTACATGCAAGCAAATGAAAAATATATATCCTACTCTTCAGGGCAACAAGGACCCTAACCGGGCATTCGTAAAATATTACCTTAGAACCTTACAATTGTGATTTACAAATAAATATAAATAAATAAATAAATAAATAAATAAATATTATGGGACAATCTTACACAAATCAACCTAGTCCCACAGTAAGCTCAATAAGGCTTGTTTTGTGGGTACTAGGCGACGATATATATAATAGATAGATATAGATAAATACTTAAATACATAGAAAACATCCATAACTCAGGAACAAATATCCGTGATGAACACACAAATAAATGCCCTGACCAGGATTCGTACCCGGGACCTCCTGCTTCATAGGCAGGCTCACTACCGACTAGGCTAGGAGGCCGTTAAATACCGTTACATTTAGTTGAGTTTTATTTACAGTAAATATATCACTCTTATAACTTATTCTTAATATAAGGTAAGTCACAAATAGGCAATTATTAATAAGGTTATAAGTTACTTTGAATAAGTACAATTATATTATTATGCAAACAAAATGCATAAGGTTATTTATATACCTTGCTGGCATATCTTAAGTCTCTATGCTATATACATATAATAAAGCTGAAGAGGGTCGAAAGTCTGTACATGGAAGATAATCGAAAAAAAGTTGGCTGGGGATACTTAGAATCGATAACAGAACACGTTCCAACAATTTTTAGAATTTTTGTTTGTTTATCTGTTTGTCTGTTTATTTGACCGCGCATCACGTGAAAACGGCTGAGCGGATTTTCATGAAATTTTGAATAGATATAGTTTGAGTCCCGGGAAAGGATAATATGTAGTTTTAATCTCGAAAATCAACCCTGGTGGGGGTGAAAATGGGGTTGAAAGTTTGTATGGAGAATTTTTAACCGCTGAAACGATTTAGATAAAAATGAGTATGGAGATAATTTGCGTTTCGAGAAACGTCATAGGATAGTTTTCAAACCCTTGTGTGTGTGAAAAGGGGGTTGGAAGTTGGTATGAGGATTTTTTTACCGCTGAACTGATTTAGATGAAAATTGGTATAGAGATAGTATGGGTATTGAGAAAGGATAAGGGATAGTTTCATCTTCAAAAAAACTTCCCCCCCCATCTTACTTTAGAACCGTAGGTCCAATAACTTTGAAAAGAATAATGGAAATGAAGCCTGAAAGGTACTTTCAATAAAAACTATCTATCTATACATATAATAAAGCTGAAGAGGGTCGAAAGTCTGTTCATGGAATATGAATCGATAACAGAACACGTTTCAACAATTTTTTGAATTTTTGTCTGTTTATCTGTTTGTCTGTTTATTTGACCGCGCATCACGTGAAAACGGCTGAACGAATTTTGATGAAATTTTGTGCAGAGATATTTTGAGTCACGGGAAAGGATAATGTATAGTTTTCATCCCAAAAATCAACGCTGGAGGGGGTGAAAAGGGGGTTGAAAGTTTGTATGGAGAATTTTTAATAGAAATTAGTATGGAGATAATTTGAGTCCCGAGAAACGACAGTATAGTTTTCATCCCGAAAATAAACCCTTGTGGGTGTGAAAAGGGGGTTGGAAGTTGGTATTAGGATTTTTTTACCGCTGAACTGATAAAGATGAAATTTGGTATAGTATCAGGGTCTCAGGAAAGGATAGTTTTCATCCCGAAAATCAACCCTAAAGGGGTGAAAAGGGAGATGAAAATTTGTATAGGGAATTATGTATTAACCGCAGAATCGATTTAGATAAAATTTGGTATGGAGAAATTATCCCTTAAGCGAAGAAACAACCAATAACCGCTGTACGTAGCTGTATTTAGATGAAATTTGGTGTTGAAATAATTTGTGATATTTTTAACATGTTATCCGCCGATGCTTTAAATTTACCATTACCCGCTCTTAAGAAATATTTGAAAATGTCATGAATATCAAAGGGTTATTGCAGGTTCGAGGACTATATATGACGGAAAAAGATGCATGGCTCAAACCAAAAAACTACTACAAAATCATCTAACATTTATCCTACTGCTTATTGTTTTTCTCTAGTCTCCACTACCCAAAGGTTGTCTGGAAGAAATCGCTCATTAGCGATAAGACCGCCTGTTGTTACCTCTACCTAAATTTATCTAATTGTAAAATTTGTGCTTGTAACTGTATGAGGTGTGCAATAAAGAGTATTTATTATTATTATTATTTATAGGACACCGTTTAGGTAGGAAAACATATCAAACGTTTTGTGCAGCAGTCAGATTAGGATTTATTTTTCTTTATAATTAATCAATAGGTACATTATCTGTCTCTCAAGCTGTTTTGATATATCTTCTTGAAGAACTCCACATTTTTTGTATCTTTTAGATCTAATAAAATAATGTATTACTGTTTTGAAAAAAATAAGTCCCGTCGAGTTTATTTTCAGTCATAATATTTCTTGGGCCAGAGGTGTAGGGTTAGAACCGGCGGTAGTTTTGGAACGAAGTTCCTTATCGGACGGTTCGCGGATGTGGGGCTAGGTGAATAAAAGTCACGTGACTGTCACGAAAAAGCGTCACGTCACGTAAACGCGACACCCATACGATTGAGAAACATGTAAAATGGAATGAAATAAAAAAAATATAAAATAGAATAAAGTGAAGTGAACTTCACTTCACTTCACTTAGTGAAACTTTCACGTAGTGAAAAGTGAAAGTGTGAAGTGACAAAGTGATAAAAGTGAAAAAATTAGGGAATCTAAAAGTAAAAAATGTCAAAAATGTCGAAAATGTCAAAAATGGCAAAAGTTTCAAAATTTCTAAAATTTCTAATATTTCTAAAATTAAAAAACTTCAAAAATATCCAAAATTTCCAAAATTTTCACAATTTCAAAAAAATACAAAAAAAATTAAAAACAAAATTGACGAAAAAGTCAAAAATGAAAAAAAAAATTAAATAACATAACTTCGTTCCAACCGAGTGTTCCACGACACTCACGTATTTTGTTTTTCTCTGACGTTCATTAGTGCATTGTAATGTGCTTACATTGAAGAATAAATATCTTGATCTACACCAATATCATAAATCCTCTATTCCGCGTTCGGAACTGTATGTAATTACCACCATTATTGCAACCAGTAACGTAACATCAGTGTATTATGTGTGACAGTGTGGTAAAAACGTATGAAAATTCATTACCTACGATAACGTAAGGAAAATCCCCCCCCCCCCGATCACGCCGGCACCCCCCCCCCCCCTGACCGCCGGCGCAATAAGGTTGGTCATGGCGGTGTAATGGCGGTCATTGTATCAATATTGGTTTCAATGTATTTTTAATAAACTACCATGTCCGTCCGTCTGTCCGCGGTCTAGCTCAGTTACCGTTCGCACTAGAAAGCTGAAATTTGGTGAGGCCTGATAAGAACTTTCAATAAAAACTATATTGAATAAAGTCGGTTCAGCCGTTTTTGAATTATCAGTCAAAGGAAGTACCGGTTAGTAAAATGGCGTAAGCGCCGCCAAATTTCCTTTAATAAACGACCTTTTGAACGGATGTTTTGTAACAGGGTGGCATCTACGAAACTACACTGAGCATCGCCCGACATGCTCTTGGCCGGTTTTTTTTGCATTGTTATCCCGGAAATCACCCCTTAAGTATTAGTAATTCCAATTCAAGAAAATCCCCCGTCAGGTTATACGCAGCCTATAAAAATTCAACGTCTAAAAGGGGGGTAGCCACTACACTCGATTGAGTTAAATTTGCATGGGTCATGGACCCCCCCCCCCTCCAAGTGCACCTCAAATAGAAAAAAAAATTCTGCACTTGTGTTATGTACTAGCTTTGATGTGAATATAGAGCCTCGGTCAGAAACTATTAGACTTGATTCCGCCCAGGTTGCAGAAAATATTTTCTATGAGGGATTGGGCAATTACCTCGGCTGTCACTCTTGGTACTGCTTTGCAAATTGCATATTTACTGAGATATTCAATTGCACCAATTACATAACGGTGACCGTCCTTTGATTTGCAAAAAGGTCCTAATACATCAATGGCTACCTTCTGGCCGAATTCTTCAACTTTTACACTCATGAGTGGTGCTTTTGTTGGTTTCATATTCTTCTCTTGGCACATAGTACATGACTTTATGTAGTTTTCTATTTTCTTCTCTGCATTTTCTATATAGTATATTTGCTTGAATTTCTTGAGTGATTTGAACAGGCCAAAGTGTGCGCCTCCCCAAGGGTTGTCATGCAGTTCATGGATACAATCTTTAAACAAATTCTCAGGTAGTACAATGACATTTTTAGAGTGTTGTCAATCCATACCTTCTTTCATAAAACATTATTTTTTATGTTGAAAGTTTTGTGTTGCTTTTGATTTAGCAGTTTTTGTTGTATTACTTTGCAAAACTTGTCTTCAAGTTGGCTTTGTACTAGGTCCTTCTTTTCAAAGCTATATAGACATAATCCGTCCGACTGTCGTTCACATGTTACATCTTCTCTTGGGTCTTCATATAGAGGATTTCGACTTAGAAAGTTTGCATGTATATTATCTTTACCTTTGCAATAAATGATTTTGAAGTTCCATGATTGTATGGCAAGTGACCATCTTGCTAATCGTCCGTTCATGTCTCTTCTTGAGCGCAGCCACACTAATGCTTTATGGTCGGTTACCACTTCAAATTCTAATCCCCATAAATATTGTTTGAAGTAGGCCAAACTCCATATAAGGGCAAGACATTCCTTCTCCGTGATGGCGTATCGTTTCTCAGCATCACTGAGTTTTCTGGAGGCAAATGCAACTGGTTTCATTTCTGTTGTTCCTTGCATTAGGCATGCACCGAGAGCTTGATCAGAGGCGTCTATATATAGTCGCGTTGTTATACTTTCGTTTGGCGAGAAATAGCTTAGTTTTGGAGCTTCACAGATTTTATTCTTCGTTTCCTCAAAGGTGCGCTTCTGGTGTCCACTCAAATTTACGTCCCTTTTTTGTTAGCTCTGTCAGCGGAAGGGTAATTTGGGCAAATTTGTCGATGAATTTCCTGTAATAAGAAAATAAGCCCAATGTGGAACGAAGTTCTTTTAGGTTGCTTGGAGGTTTGGCTTCTTGCATAGCCTTGACTCGTTCCTCTATTGGAGTAATACCTTGTGATGACACTGTATGTCCTAGCACGTTTAGTTTGGTGAAGCCGACTTTGCACTTTGTTGGCTTTAATGTTAAGTTATCTTTTTGTAATTTTCTTAGTACTTGCTCTAGTGCCATTAAAAATTCTTTGAAGGTTTCAGCATACACAATTATGTTGTCAACATAAACCAAAACTGTCTTATACTTCAATTCTGCTAAAACGGTGTCCATAGCCCTTTGAAATACTGCTTGAGAAGTTTTCGAATCGAATGGTAAAGTTTTAAAGGAATATAAACCTGATTTTGTTATGAAGCTTGACTTCTCTTTACCTTTTTCAAGTCGCAATTGCCAGTAACCTGAATTTAAATCTAGTTCAGCAAAGTAATGTGCTCTTTCTAAGCATGCAAGTAAATCATCTATCTTCGGTATAGGATAAGCATCTGCCTTGATTTTTTTGTTGAGTTCTCTGAAGTCAATGCAAAAGCGAGGCTTTCCGTCTGTTTTTTCGACGATGACCACAGGAGAAGCATATGGGCTTTGTGAAGGTTCGATTATGTTGTTTTTTAACATTTCTTGTACTTGTTCTTCTATGAGTTCTGCTTGTTTCGCCGAAGTTCTATATGGTGGTTTATGTACCGGTATGTCGTCTGCAGTTTCGATGTCGATCAAGTATCCATTGTATGCTCCTAAGTTGGATGTATTATATGCAAATCTGTCTTGATATTGATTAAGTAAGCTCTTGAGCTGTTGGATTTGATCTGGCGCTAATTGATCGTTTATTGACACATTATTTATGTCTTCTGGTTTACTGTAAATTCCTTGTTCTTGGAGATTGTTGCTATCTATTTTGACTTTTGTTGATAATTCAGTTTCGATTAATTTTTCTTTCTTTGACGTTTCGTTGTTGCTCTGGTCAACGTTTTTTTATTATTGTCGGTCTCTTGAGGCGTTTTTCTTGCCGATTCGTTGCTAAGCACAGAAAATAATATGTTGTTTTCTACTTCTTCTTTACGTAATAGTTTTGAAGAAAATCTGCGTAATAATGTTGGAATGCCCTTTTCATAATCTATATTAGCTTTATAAATACTCGCGAAGTCTGATCCCAATATAAATTGTTCCCTAGGTAAATCTAGTATTTGGAATGTGTAGTTAAATACTGCTCCTCCAAAAATCATATTAGCATTTATTGAGCCTATCGGATTAAGGGGGGCATCACTAATTGTTCTCAATAATGAATTACCAATATGATTGTATTTCAAATGGAACTTCTCTACGATTGATGAACTAATACAGGTTGCTGCTGCACCTGAATCTAATAAAGCTAAAAAGTTTTGGTTATAAAATTGGATTAATGTATATCCTGCCAATATTGATGAGTTGCCTGTATCTTCTTCGGAGCGAATCACGTTCAGCGGCGCGGAGCTCCGTTGCCTCGTCGCTGGCCGTAGTTTGGGTGATTTTCATAGCTACTATTCTGCCCTGGTGTAAATGCTCTTGGAGATGGTCCATACTCTTGCTGGCGTGTTTGTCCTCTTGAATCGTAGTAGTAGTTTCTATATTGTGGTTGTCGCTGCGGTCTTTATCTGAAATCATAACGGGGCTGGGTACCACGAACAGGTGTGCTGTTTGGGTTGGTTACAATTAGAGTGGACGCTGCTGCCGGCACAATTTGGGGTGGAACATGCGTGTTACCCGCTGAGGTTGGGGTTCCCGATGAACCTCATCGGGAACTCGTCGCATTACAGTATTCTGGAAAGAAGTGAATGACGGCAACAATTGAGGCATTATTAGTTGCTCAGGCGTCGTGGCTGTGAGAGGCTCCGTGAGCGGTATATTTAATTGCGGGGTTTTCTCCGTTTCAAAAATATCCACATATTGCCATATTGCATTGCGTAAGTCCTCTTTTGTCTTCACTCGCATAGCCGCGAAATACATTTTATATTTGTCTAGGAGGTTGCGCTGAAAATGTTTTATAAATGCTTCTTCATCTATACCAGCGGCTTTTGCGGCTAGCGCATCTAGTGCATAGTAATAATCCAGAGGTGATTCTTGTGAAGTCTGGATTCTATAGTAAAATGTCTGCGCATAATTAACACGAGATGGAAATTCTTTTTTGAGTTTCTCAAAGAAATCCTCTAAGGATGTGAATGCGTTAAAATTCGCTTTATAGAATTGTAAAGCAGGTCCACTTAGATAGGCTGCTACTGCATATTTATTTTGTTCCTCTTTGTATTTTTTTATTTGAGAAACGATTTTGAATTGTATAATAAAATCCTCTACATCGGTCAATCCGTTAAACTTGTCCGACGCCATTTGTGTTATTTTTGCATAGATATTTTATGATAATAAATGTTCACAGTAAATACAGTCAATGCGTGATGAGATTATGAGACAAAAAAGAAAAATATCACCCAAGGGATCCTTTTGGTGTAACCACTCGTAACTGGGGTATCTATACGTGTTTATAGCTCTTCTGGTATAACACTCGCTTTTATTTTGCGAGATTTCCGGGGCTCGGTTCTTAATTCAAGGCGTCACTGTACATCCACCACTTGTGGAGAGTATCCTCAATGAATACTCCGGAATATATGATATAGATATTTATTCTCTTTTTTTATCTTTATTTAGTAACATAGAAATCGACTCTCTGTTTAGGCTGTCCCTTTGAGACTCCTCAAAGAATCCCGTTCGTCTGACATAGAACGTTCGAATTCCTAATTTAAATAACACCGTGCCAGACAGTGTTCGAGAAGAGAGGTTGTAAAGGTAGACAACCTTTACGAGTACAGTACGGATACGATGCGTCACTGCGATTCCGTAACGTCGCCGTATTTTAAGCAGCGGTGTGGTCGTACCTTAAGTCTTTAAATAATTTGTCTGTAAATTTGTATATTAACATTGTGTAGGTACGTCTTAAATGAATAATTTGAATCTTGAAATAATTTATTGGAAATGACGCGGACCGTTCGCACCCCGGTTACGTCTTACTTCATCCAAAGGGAGGTATGGACACTGCGAATGTCACCTCGCTTATTGCGGTTAAGGTTGGTACAGCACAGTGAATGTCAGCGAATGAAAGACGATTCATCGTGTTAACTACAGGGGTCCGTCATGTCCCTTTAGCTGTACACATAGTGAATCCTCCTATCTAAAGGGTCAATAACGTGCGTGTTGCAGACTCCAAAGGCTATGTATAAGGTAGCTGCTTACCATCAGGCGAGTTTGACAACGTCATTGAATAAAAAAGGTTCACGTGACTTTTTGAACGCATCTGTCACTCTGACACATTGGTCACGTTGCCTTTGCCGATAAATTAATATCTTGACTATGGATAGTACAAGAAGGATATAAATCTCTATGTTACACAAGTGTCCGTCAAAAGGCGATAAACTGATGGCGCCACAATGATATTAAATTTGATTAAATTAATTTTGAAATTAAGAAAAATTAAATCCAAAATAATTATTTGCGGAGATGAAAAACAATCTGAATATTAATTTTATTTAGAAAGTCATATGAGTATTAAATATCGGTAATTCATTTCAAATGCTGAACTATACCTAGCGCCACACGGAGATATTTGGAACTATTGTTTAGTGCATACCGCTGGACACTTTTTCGACCGTTTTCCTAGAAGAGAGTTCCATCCTTCCTATACTATCCATAATCTTGACTTTGGTCTTAAGGTCAATGTACAGTCGCCATCAAATATATCAGAGCGGTCAAGGTACTCAAAAACATCTGAACATGCACTTTATCGCCTTGACAATAGAAGCGTTGTTCAGATATTTGTGACCACCTCGGCCGCTGCGATATATCTGATGGCGACTGTACAACGAAAGTTAGATAAAATAACTTCTAACAAAATCTTTTTTAGCATGGTTCTGGTTTACATACTTACTGACAACTTGATAACTAGGACACTACTGGCTTTTAAATGAGCCCAAATATCCCTATTATTTATAATGTTAAGGCAATGGCACCGCTCTACAATCCACCAAGCTACTATAAAACTATAACAAACAAAAGGTGTGTTCAAAACAACCTATAAATAAATAGCTTCAGAACGAAGTCACCCATTTATCGAGAAAGCGCACGTCTAATAGAGACCGGGTAGTTGGGAAGGAATAAAATACTGCCGAACTTTTGCAACGGGTCCGAGCGGGCTTTAAGCCCTGTCAGGCTAATGCACAGGACAAATATTAAACTAGAAGCAGCTAGCACCGCCAATAGTATGACCCCCGCCTATCACTACCAATTTATTCATACTTACTTAATAAAATATGGTAAAAAGATTAGGAAACCTCGCCATTTACTCGGCCAAGATTTCTGGATGAATAATTAAAATTTCTTCAGCGTAATAGATCATGTTCTATCGTAGAAATCAATGCCTGACAGTTGGAACATCACGAGTTCTTGATTTGGATAGTTGATCGTTGGACACATCAAAATAATATGCGGAGTACGACCACTTTTGGCTTCTAGCTTATTGTATTTTCTGTAAGGAAAATAGATTTAAAGAAAATTATCTTACTTAAGTACTTCTCAAACCTTCTACGTAAACACCACTTTTCATGCCCTTCTATTTATTTTATGTAGGCAAATAGGCAATAAGTAGAGACAACAGATCAGCAAACGTTGAATTTGTAAAGCGAATGGCTGACCAAAGCTTGAGATTGCCCGCCATAGGTATATTAGGTATTCAGCATTAGATGAGAATAAACGATGATGGGCCGTGATTCGAAAAATAAACACACACTGGACAGACACAGCTACAACCCAACTCAACCCAACTCAACTCAACGCTATAACGACATTGACATTTGCTATTCGAACAGATTTTCATTCAACATTGGTCTCACATTGGTCTCACATTGGTCAGACATTGGTCACACATTGTACCAATGTTGTACCAATGTGAGACCAATGTGTGACCAATGTGTGACCAATGTGAGACCAATGTTGAATGAAAATTAAAGAGTACTTACCAAAATAAGTTGGTTTGACATTATATTTCGTTTATTTGTTGCTTGCTACGAAATTAATTAAATATTCCTCTTTTGTCTGTATTTCAATATTTTATACCTTTTACTAAAAATGTGAAATGGAAATACGTTAATAATTAATACGAAATACTTACAAGATAAATTAAATACAGGGTGACTTTTAATTCGACCTATTCCTTGAAAGGGGTTATTCTTTAGCTCATTTACAATGTTTTTAGCCCAATCAACTAGGGGTCAAAAATTAATGGTTTTCGAGTTATACGAGTTTTAAGTTTTTTTTGTAAAAATGCCACCTAGCGACCTAAGAATGGCAATAAAAAAGAAATTACATGCGATAGGGTGATAATTTCTTATTTATCTTATAGCCAGTAAACGTAGCAATACTTAAGACAAAAAAACCGTTAAAAAATAATTCAAGTCTTTACGGATAAAAGGTTATAAATCAAAAGTTATGTTTTATTTTTTGTTTATTTAAAATCAAAGACGATCACTCAAAAAAAATTGTATGGTAGTTCATGTAAAAATTCCATAAATAAATTCCGTAACTCATAAGCTTTTCAAAAAGGTAAAAATGTAGGCATAATTTTATTTAACTATCAAAAATAATAACAATAACAGAACAGGTAGCGAGCGTACTGAGCGTATGACCCGCAATCGGTTTGTTTGTGCAACTTTCGTTCTTATCTTAATCCTTCGTTATCTTGAGAGGTTCAAGTTCAGTGCATGTTCTTGTTATGATGCTATTAATTAATGAGAGTAATAATAATAAAAGGAAGTATTCGGAAGTGTTCGTGATTTACCGAGGCTTCATTGTCGGTATTTATTTAGTAATCAAATCAGTAACTTCCAACTATCCTTCCGATTCGGACATTTCGTTGACAGTTTATTTATCAAATGGCGGCTTACCAATTTGAAGAATACGCAGATATCCTGTTTTGTTACGGATTCGCTGATGGTGACGCTGCTGCAGCACGGAGAGAATATGAACGACGATTCCCAAATCGCCGTTTACCTGATGTCAGCGTGTTTGGTACGACTTACCGTCGTATTCGAGAAACGGGATCGGTTCAACGACGGCAAGCAGATGCTGGAAGACCTGCAGTTCATAATCCTGAAGCAGAAGAACAAATACTGGACTTGTTCCGGGCCAACGCCACTACATCAACCAGATTTGTGGCTAACCAGCTTGGGATATCACAATGGAAAGTTTGGTTCACGCTCCACTCAGCAAGACTGTATCCATACCATTACACTCCGGTTCACGCCATCCAGGAGGGAGATCCTGCTAGGAGGATGGATTTCTGCAGATTTTTACTCAATGCTGACATTGAAGATCCAGAGTACCTGAAGAATATCTTGTGGACCGATGAGTCCAACTTCGACCGCGATGGTATCACAAACTACCACAACTTGCATTTTTGGGCCCCAAAAGATTGTGCACGATAAGTTGATCGGGCCATTTTTTCTGCCTGCACGTTTATCCGGTATCGCTTACGAACATTTTTTAAAGGAAGAACTGCCCATACTGCTGGAGGATGTGCCGCTTGGAACAAGGATGGCCATGGTTTACCAACACGACGGCTGCCCAGCTCATTACTACCGGGACGTGCGACAGTGGTTGAACATTAACTATCCAGAGAAATGGATTGGGCGAGGGGGCCCGATTCCTTGGCCAGCACGTAGTCCAGATTTGACTCCATGTGACTTTTACATTTGGGGTCACATAAAGGCATTAGTGTACGACAGACCAATACGAAATGTCGAACACTTGAGAGAAAGAATTGTAGAGGCTGCTGAGACCATGAGAGAAAACATGTCGACGCGAATATCAGTCACTGAAGTACGCAAAAGGCTTTATGCTTGTATACGAAACGAGGGAAAACAGTTCGAACAAGACTTGTAATTTATTAAATTAATAATTGATTTGTAATTTTTGTTTTTTATTTTATGACTAATTTTGTACTTTTTATTGCTTTTATTATGGTCTTGCTGCTTTTATTATGATACTAAATTATCTGTCTGTTATTATTAAGATTACAAGTAGCTATTTAAAGTTAAAAGTAAAAACAGTTGTTTAATTTTCTCAATGTTTATTACTAACAACAAATCCATTTTTGGCCATAAAAACACACAAACAAACCAGAAAGTGGTTAGGTTTTCTTAATTATTATTACTTTCTTTAATTAATAACTTACGAACATGTCCGGAATGCTTACCAAAGGGAAGACTGAACTTGGACCTCTCAAGATAACGAAGGATTAAGATAAGAACGAAAGTTGCACAAACAAACCACTGAGCGTATGACCCGCAATCGGTTTGTTTGTACAACTTTCGTTCTTATCTTAATCCTTCGTTATCAAGAACTTATCAAGTTATCAAGATAACGAAGGATTAAGATAAGAACGAAAGTTGCACAAACAAACCGATTGCGGGTCATACGCTCAGTACGCTCGCTACCTGTTCTGTTATTGTTATTATTTTTGATAGTTAAATAAAATTATGCCTACATTTTTGCCTTTTTGAAAAGCTTATGAGTTACGGAATTTATTTATGGAATTTTTACATGAACTACCATACAATTTTTTTTGAGTGATCGTCTTTGATTTTAAATAAACAAAAAATAAAACATAACTTTTGATTTATAACCTTTTATCCGTAAAGACTTGAATTATTTTTTAACGGTTTTTTTTGTCTTAAGTATTGCTACTTTTACTGGCTATAAGATAAATAAGAAATTATCACCCTATCGCATGTAATTTCTTTTTTATTGCCATTCTTAGGTCGCTAGGTGGCGTTTTTACAAAAAAAACTTAAAACTCGTATAACTCGAAAACCATTAATTTTTGACCCCTAGTTGATTGGGCTAAAAACATTGTAAATGAGCTAAAGAATAACCCCTTTCAAGGAATAGGTCGAATTAAAAGTCACCCTGTATAAAAGCTTACATTTGCAACATGAAAAAATAAGAACACTACTAAAATATTTGTTAAAATTTCGAATGTCAATAAAATCGTGTAAAACATTTGGATTTTAACCGTTCATGTTTCTGAAGTCATCTAAACTAAACCAGATTATTAAGTACTAGCTTTTGCCCGCGGCTTCGCTAGCGTTAAATTCGGGGTAACACGGTTCCCCTTTCCTGATTGCCCCCCGGAATGCTCCATACAAACTTCCACCCCCCATTTTAGGGTAGTGGGGGGTTAGAAAGAGACAAAAAGTAGCCTATGTCACTCTCCATCCCTTCAACTATCTCCACTTAAAAAATCACGTCAATTCGTCGCCCCGTTTTGCCGTGAAAGACGGACAAACAAATACACACATACACTTTCCCATTTATAATATTAGTATGGATAATCTACGGGAGTTAATTACCGGTCCTAAATAAAATAAAACCAGAGGTAAACATTAAAATTATTACGTTAAAAGGAGGTCAGTCATGTGTTATTAAAGTATACAAAATCTAACAAAAATGCTAGTGATCCGTTTAAGGGCGTAATTGGTATCCTATTCTAATTATGAAAACTTAAAAAAAATGTTTTGTATGGAGGGTTCGCCGGCTGAGACGACGTACCCCATACAACATCACCAGTATTTTTGTTGTATCAAGCCCTGTATGATACTAAAATTACATAAATACACTACTTAGCCACCTAAGTCGTGAATCAAGTTCCTTAGGTGGGCACTTAAATTAGGTACCCGGCATACGAAACAAATAATAAGTGAAACTGAACCTTAACCAGCCACCATATTTTATTAAATAGCATGGAACACATCAACACGTTAACAAATGATTTAATTGATTGAAAGTTATTATGTAGCCTGCCTATAAATAACTATTTTATTTATTTCATCGTATGGCGATACATAACATATAAGTGTAAATAACTATATCTTACTATACTATGAAATAATAGACGTAATTATGGACCTAACACTGTTTGAACTATTTGAAGAAACGAAATAAATGTGGAAATCCCGATAAACATGTAGAATAAACTCGGATTAAAATACGTCCGTATAGCCTGGGGTAACTTAAGTAATTTATCAAAGAAAATATTCTTGTTTTCTTTATTTTAATGAACTTATCCCTTCGCCTTAACCCTTAATTTGGCGAGGACACAAATATGTTTGCACCACTAATGGCCAGGAACGGGTTAATCGATCCCTGTTTGCACCCCCGCGTAAAGTTACAAGGTCCCATACGGTTTTGTTTGCTCGCACTCTGCTTGAGCCTTATTCAAAAACATAAACTTGATAAACTATAAAACCAATACAATATTAATACCAAATCGTTCTGTTCGTCCACTAGAGCGAGTAGTGCGCATAACCAATTAGTTTTAGATATCATTTATGTGGCTCAAAAATGCAAATTTTTTAATTAACCTACCTGCTATACTCAGATTTGTTGATGGTAAAGCTACCTATTAATTGCGAGTGCTTTTGTGTTGGTTTAAAACATTGTTAAATTTTTCGGGCAGAACGTTGTTAACAAAATTTACAGCTGTCGATCGGCTAGATTTTTTTTAACGTTATTGTTGCCATTTTGTAAAGCTATAAAATCTTCATTAGATACGCTTTTTTTCTGTAAGTTCTAAACTAATCAAAACTTTCAATGTTTAATTCAATGTTTGCTGCTATTTTATAAACCTTTTATTTATCTTAAAATTCTTAAGTCCGTCTTTTTTGTAAGTTTTTTATAAACCCTACTTATCATGTCGTCCAAGCCGTATCCGGCTACGGCGACTCCAACTAACTTATTTGGTCTGAGTTTTTGTTCTTGTTTTGGTGGGCTCCTAAGTGACTCGCGAAACCGAACTTAGTTTTAAAGACACGATTACTACCGGCGGCAACACTAACTAAACAAAATATTTTTTTACGAAATTGGCGTAATTAAAACGATCTCACCCAGTCACAGGGATATTGGCGGGTCTTCGGAGTATTACTTGCTGCATCTCACGAGCTCAGCAGACCGAGCAGGCCTGCAGACGCGGTGTCGTAGATTCGTGCTTGCCGCCGACGTGTGCGCGCACATGTGGTGCCAGAGAGGCATCACCCTTAAGTCAACGCGATTTGGCTCATATTTGCGCGCGGCGAATGCGACTACATGCGACTTTTCGACAAAGACAGATGCACATGTTTGTTGTCTATTGTTTTCGGACGCTCAAGAGGATACGTCCGCTCGGGTTCGAACCCAAAAGCCAAAACCAGTACGCCGTAGAACCTCGGTGTTCGGAATTCGGTCTTAGTTACCCCTATAAACTCTAAACTTAGGGCCGGTTGCACCAAACCGTCTGTTAACGTCAGCGTTATCGTTAAACAAATCTTTTATGAAAAGTTTGACAGTTTTCTATGGGATGACAGCTTCGTCGCTGTGAGCGACGAAATTAGACTCAATAGTTAGGTAAATTAAATGCTTGTTTTGTTTGTCAAAGCTAAGGGACGTACGGGGTGCGCGGGCTGCGCGGAAGCGGTTTTGCAAGTTGACCGCACTAGATAGAACCATACAAAGTGGTCCTTCGAACCGGATCTTCATGTTTCACACGTCGCCGCAGTCGCAAACAATGGTCAAGACCCGTGGAACTGTGAGAAGAGAACAGGAGAGAAAAGAGGCCATTCAGAGTGAGCCGACTACAAGTGGAGTCAAAGATGACGAGGCAAAGATGCACCCGGACATACGAAGTGTAAAGTCTGAGATATTCAAGGTGAAAGTGATGCCCGGTGCCAATAAATCTTTGTCCGCTGAATCGGAGACGACTGAAAGGGAATTACGATCAGCGCAGCCGGACAAATTATTGGACATACGAGTGCAAAGTCCGAGTTGCCTAGGTCCCATAAATCGTTGTCCAAGAAATCGTCAACATCTTCCATCGAAGCTCGCAGAAAAAAGTTGGAACTGGAAGCGGCCGAGAAAAAAGCGGGAATAGAAATGCAGCTTATCGATAAACGCTTAGAAGCGGACCTTGCCGAGTTAGAAGAGGAATACAGTCCCCCATCAGTTACCGATAATCGAAGTGAGGTTGCTAAGTGGGTAGAACGCAGTAATTTGGAATTGGAATCGCAGCACGTCGCTCAAGGTCAATCATCAGGCATGCTGTGCCCGCCGGAAAACGTGGATTCCGGCACCGATGGTCCAATTCACCAGTTGGCCTGCGTGCTTAAGGATATGATGTCTACCTCTTGCAACCAAAAAGAAAATTCTAATTTACTGAGCCGTTTAAGCACCCCTAAAGAGTTGCCAATATTTACTGGAGATCCTATGGACTGGCTTCAATTTAAATCTGCCTTTGATGAGTCTACCCGAGTATGTAAATTTAGTGATAGTGAAAACCTATGGCGCTTAAGGAAATGTTTACGTGGACCCGCCAAGGACGCAGTGAATGGCCCTACTTATCAGCACAATATCTCCAGAAATAATTATTTCAACTCTAGAATTACAGTTTGGGAACCCTGATGTCATATTATCCCGAATTGTCTACGACATCAAACGATTGGGCACAATGACACCTGAATATAACAAAGAAATCATTGTGTTTTCTAATAAAATAAGAAATTACGTCGCCGCCGTACGTGCCCTAAAACGTGAAGAATACCTACAAGGAATGAGTCTAGTCACTATGGTGTTGTCAAAGCTGCCTACCATATTGTTATCAAAATGGGCCGACTATAGTTATCAACGTATCACCGAAGGAACTACTTCAAGATTCGACTTATTAGCTAATTTTCTTCACGAAGAAGCGCTGAAAGTATCTACATGCAGTGCTACACTTATAAACGCACGTCCGGACTATTTTAAACGTAACAAATATAACGATAAGAATGACTTTACCGCGCAAACTTTATTAGTGCAAAGTGGACAAAGTTAACTAATGTGCCGTTACTGTAAAAAAGCTAAACATGATTTGCCGCAGTGTAAAAAGTTTAAACAATCTTTACGCAAAGATCGGTGGCAGTACGTGAAACGCCGCGGTTTATGCTATAAGTGTTTGTTATCACATCACGATGGAGCGAACTGTCCCGCCGCCGCGTGCGATGTAAACAACTGTGGATTATCGCACCATCGGTTATTACATTACGTACCTAATGAAAAACAAAACGAGGACAATAACAGTGCAGTGCAAGTGACTGAGATCGAGACTGAATCTAGTTCGGAGGTAGTGGCGCACATAAGGTCGTCTAGGGCATTTTTAAAAGTATTGCCAATAAACATTCATGGACCCTGCGGTGTAATTAGCACTAGTTGTTTGCTTGACGACGGCAGCTCGGTTAGTATGATAAGCGTAAACCTTGCCAAACGGGTGGGGGTGCGCGGCCGCCGGGAATGCATGCGTGTGCGTGGTGCGTGGAAGGACACCGAGCTAGTGTGCGAGACTCATTTCGTCGATATATCTGTAGCGACTGTATCCTACATTCACCCAAACCAAGGTGCTTTACAATTATGTATTTTAAATATGCACGTGCACGAGTGGACACGAGTTTTACCTACAGTCATGATGGGTATTCGCACAGCATTCAAGGACGATCTGCAAGCTACGCCTGCTGAAATGGTTTACGGTGAAAATATTCGCTTACCTGGAGAGTTTCTAGTTCCCAGAACAACCAGGGATCGCGATGCGACGGATTTCGTCAGTCAATTAAAAACTAATTTCGCCGACCTACAACCAGTCGCAGGGACTCAGCATGGACGTAAAAAGGTATTTATATACAAGGACCTCATGACAACAAATCACGTGTTTGTTCGTGTTGACGCCCCAAAACGACCTTTGCAATCGTCGTATGAAGGACCCTTCGCTGTGATAAAACTTTTGTTATCAATAGACGTGGTCATCATGTAACTATTTCTGTGGACCGACTGAAGCCCGCTTATGTACTTGCTGATAACATAGAACCGCCGCCTGAGTTTGAAGATGACTTAGCACAGTTCATTGTCAAAAGAACAACTTGTCCCTCAGACAACACCACGAGTGCAGCACCTGAGCCTGCTGCGCAAGAAGCACCGCCTGCAAATGGTAATGTTAACAGAACTAGATCCGGTAGACAAGTCCGCTTTCCGGATTATTACCAGGCAGGTGTAAAGTAATTAAACGTGTTTAGTTAAGAATAATTTACCTTTTTTTGTATGATATTTTTTTCTTGAACATTATTCAACAAATTTTGTTAGTAAAATGTTTTACTGATGTATTTGTTAATGCTCCTTTAGTATTTATTAAATATGTGTTACTAACTTAACGCCTAAGAAAATTGTAACTAGCAATTCTATACAATATAAACCTTTCGACTTTCTTATTTTTTTATTGTGTATGTTACCTCTGTTCTTTCTTAGTGTGTTATTTTTAACCGTTTTTGTGTTTTTACTAGTTGTATTATTTTATGTCACCTTTTTATCTTCTTTTATCGTGACTCCATCACTAGTAAGGGGGTAATGTAGCGACTGTATCCTACATTCGCCCAAACCAAGGTGTATTTTAAATATGCACGTGCAACATGTGCACGATTTTACCAATGAACGTAAAAACTGTATGCTCTTTTCTAGGTATCACCTTAGGATACATCTGTTGCATTGAACATGCCGGCACAGTATTATTTTGTATGTTATTGTTTCGTCGGTACGCTCAGACAAAACAATGGATAAATTATTTTGAAATAATTATCTGGTTCATTACCCTACCTCTTGGTATCTAACACGGAAATCACAAACAGGTGGCAGTCATACTTTAGCGCCCTGCTAAATGAGGAGTTCCCCAGCCAAGATTTCGAACGTCTTCCAGCAACTGCTGGGCCCATTGGTGTCTTCTCTCGGTCCGAAATCAAAATAGCCATCGGGAACATGAAAAATAACAAGTCCCCTGGACCAGATGGAGTACCAGCCGATTTGTGGAAAATGATGGGAGACGTTGCAGTAGTGTGGCTTACGAACCTATTCAACGACATAATAGTTTCAGGCAAAATCCCTGACTCGTGGAGACACAGTGAAGAGAACGCGTCGCGCGTTCCTAAATAAACTTTTTCTTTAAGCTATAAACTACTAAAAGCTATTGGAAGGTACAAACTTTTACTGAAAACTTAAAAAGCTGAGAACGCTTAGAAAGCCAAAGTGGCTCTCTATGAAGGAAACCCTCTACTCCTACTGAAACCCCATAATACTAAAATTTTCCCTAAGCTCTGATGACCCTACATACTTACCTCCTGAAAGGATCACTACAACCCTGCGTTAAGTACTACAACCCCAATGATCTAATTTCCTATATAAACATGATTTGTCAGACAATCCCAGCGGTTTTTCCTAACAATGGCTCGTAAAAGTTTAGTGGCAAATCCCTAGTTATGTAGTAACCCGATAATTTTTAGGAGACCGATAAAGAGGTTGTTGAAACAAAAACAAGGATATTTATTTTAAACTTTATTTCCTATAAATGGTACTTTACAAGGAAAAGATATTAAGTAAATAGGTATATAAAATTAATTAGTAAATTAAATATTCGGTTATAAGTTCAAGTTGTTGATGCGGGGTTTTAGAGGTAAAGCTGAAGGATGATGTCAGGATATCTGTAAAAGAAAAGGCTATTCGGTAGTTTCCATATAGACAAAGTCTTCCCAATATTTGCGGTGAAGATTAATGCTAGAAAATTAATTTGTAAAATTTTGTTATTGACGATGAAATGATCTTATTGGAATATTTTTAACTACAAGCAAATATGTTTTTTTTTTTATTTAACCCCTACGCCTACAAGCGCTTATGTTAACGAATCCAGGCAGTAACAACTTTTCAAATTAGTTGTTTTTTCTGATTATTTTGATTAGATATAATTTTGCAAGTATTTAAACAAAAGTTAGGATGGGTAGCTGATGTGTGAAAGGTTTTCCCTTATCTACACGCCTGTAATCCGTGCGGTGGGGATTATTAGCTCTTAATCTATCTTAATTTATTTTTATTTTTATTTCTTTTCTTTTTCTCTACTAATAACAACTAGTGATGCTACCAACGTTTCGTAACCTACACACCAGAGGAAAGAAACGCCAAGAAAACCTCTGAGATGCCTAGCTAATTAATTAAATCAAAATTAAACCTAAAATTCAACCAAAGTGACTGTGGTCATGCCGAAATAAGTCATAGAAATATGTCGTGTAAGGCAGTTATGCTAATTCAAACTTCGAGGATAAGCAAATAGTATAGTACGTAGAGTGAGGCATTGTTTCTAACTACCAAACTCTTCATCTAATTATTAAATTTTACAGATGATGTACACTATTGAAATGAAAGCCTGAATTAACTTATGAACTATTTTCGTTCAGTTGTAGTTGATATGGATTCTCATAACTCACTCCAGCACGATTCAATCTCTCATTTGAATTTCAATACTTTATTTTAGTGGCTTTCTCTTTGCCAATAATTGTACTTCCAACAATACAATAATATTTATTCATCAATTATCGTGAATGGTGATAAGATACAAGTCTCACTATGTCAGAGAACATGTTAAAATTTTCATAATATTTTTTGTTTTACAACACCAGGTTGGTACATAGTCAGATGCCTTATTTCAGCTCAAAAGTAATAAATAATTTCAGCTATATAAATGACACTTCATAGAAGGATCAAGGTAGTGGTTATGAAGAATGAACATAATCGTTCAATGGTTAATGTTGGTTACACTGTCATACATAAATAATGTTACAATCACACAAGTAATAATTACTTCAGTTCAAGTTAATGCTTATATACCAAAACATATGAACCGTAAGTATAATAGAGGACACACTCTTTTAAATTCATAAATCAGGTACGTAAAACACGCTAAAAATCTTTTCCAAAATAGGGTAAACGTCTTAATATATACTCAATTAAATTCATATGCCGCAACCGCAAAATATAAAAATATCACGCATTCCGCAATAAAATTCACAAAACATATAAAATTATAACGCATACGACGTATAGGATATAGGAAAAACGCATCCACAAAACGTATAGAGATATAACGCATTCCGCAACCGTATGAAAATATAACGCATACGCAAAATGGGATAGACACATCCATACCTACTTCGTTAAATTCGTAAAATGTTTCCGCATGCTCCGTTAAATTCCGTACGCATATGTATATTGCATATAATAATTCAACCAAATTTCACATAAATTAAATGCAAGGACCACAGTAGTAAGGTAAAATGTTCATAATATAACAGTTAATTAAAAGCACTTACTCAACTCCGAGACCTAAAGAGAATACACAGAAAAGAAATAAAATTTATCATTAAAGTGAATAAATTTTGCCACACCAAATTAGACTTCTTTTGCTGGTCCTATTGGCAGCTCAGGGCGGGGCCTCGGTGTTTGTAGCGCGGTGCTTATAGCTATTCAGCGGCAGAAGTCAGGTCCCGTTGCTCAGTCGTCCCGTAGTCCCGTAGGTAGAAGTCAAGGTGCTCGCAGATCTGGTCGGAGTCAAAGGTTGGAGGCCAAGTGCTCGTAGATCTCTGGTCGGAGGCAAAGTGCTCGTAGATCTCTGGTCGGAGGCAAAGTGAATCCCTACGGTACGCCCTTCCCTTATATAGCATCAAAATTACGTATATAAACGCTAACTACCCCCGTGACGTCAAAGAGGTTCGAAACGTCCGCCTTGTGGTAGCTTGGTTAGATTGATTTAAGCCAATTTGAACCTTATTGATCCTTTAGTTCATACTATTTTTAAGACCAAATTCCTATACTTAAGTGACCTAGTTCGATAATCTCCTATCTCCCATAGGGAAAGTTTTTCTTGAATATCTATCCAATTATGCAATTTCCAATGAAAATTTATATGAAAATAGATGAAAACATTAGCCCCGCGTATGATTTAATAAGCCCCTGTAAGTATTAATGTTTATTTTCCCCGTAAAATGCCAATATATCTTTGTATACCAATTTGATTCTTAAGATCCCTAAGCTACATACTTCTAAAAGAATCAAGTTCCTATGAGCGCACTACCCTTTTTGGAAAACCTAACCTCTAAGAAAACGAGTTTCTTTAATTCAAACAAAGTAAGCTGAATTTATATAATTTATGATGAAGATAATTTTTCTGCATGTATTATGACAAGATCCTATCGTATTTACTGCGTATTTACTCTGTAAAATACCAATATAACTTTTATCAGGAAATTCGCTTTTTATCCTAATTTTCATCACTTTACTTTATTTGTTTTGATCAAAATTGTGTTTATCACACGTTTATAAGCTAAAACTAGCCTAGAATTCCATTAAACATCAGTAATTTTAAAATACTTACATTTTTTTTACGACAATTTTCGATCATAAAATTTATCTATTTTAGCGCTTTACTGAATTGAAATCTTTATGTTTTATAAAAACAAAGCTCCCAACTTTATTTATTTCCGTTATTTAACTTCATAATACGAGTTTTTACATAATATTCCCAAAAATCGATTTTGGACGAAAAGTAAGTTCTTAGTTTTTTTGCGCTTAATTCGTTCAATTTCGTTAATATACTTGCTGCAATATAAGTTTAATTACTTTCCCTTTAATTTAAGTATCGATTTATAACAATAATTAACAAATTAAAAACATAACCTCTCCATTTGGACAAATTTTCAGACAAATCTAAAATATTATTAGGTACTACTTTTTGTTATTGAATAAATTATCAATAATACATTTATTCTATACAATAAACTACATTTCATCTCGAAAATCCTATTAGAAGTATCAATTTTCATCATTACTTAACGAACAATATTCTCAGTTGTCGGCCATTCCCTTCCCTAGGTATACTCACAATGAGAATAATATGAAATTATATGAAACTGATGATAAAGCAATTTGTAATCAAAATACTAATTTCTAAATGGGTAAAAGAACCTGTCTATGTTACTAACAGTATGTACTATGTCATAAAATGTCTTTAGTAAATTATATATTTTTGTACCTAGTACATATCTTAAGAATGAAGTAAATATTTCTAGAACATACTTTATATACAACCTCCTGCTATTTTATGAGTTTTATTTTACCTAACAATACATCCCTTATTGAAGGAATCGATGACAATATTGCTAAAACTTTATGACAAATCTAGTGCGGTAACCAAATTACTGTTTGTCCACTGCAAATAGTACAACCGGATATTTCAGATAATAATTTCCCAAAATGTTGCATACTTATCCTGTTAAGTTGTTATTCATAGCCTCTGTTCCTGTGAAAACTAAAACATACATTAAATATCTACACAAGCTGCATATATAATTTACATATGAATGCCACCTATGGTCATAATGCCATTTGAAATACCCAAATAATAATAATAGTAACCATTATTTATATCTAAATTACAATTATATAAAATACATAATTAATCGACCAAGATCATGAATGTTTCAAAATCTTGCCAATCAACGGTGAACAATATTTAGCAAAACTCTATGGTATCAATTGCTTATGCAATAATGCAAAAATAAGTAATAATATAAATATAATTATATCTAAACATAATATAATTTATCGAAAACTGTGAGAATTCCTAGTAAAGATTTCAGGTTTTATATTTTCCAAATATTCTCATTTCCTGAGAGCAATGATAATAGCTTATTATATAAATTCTGGTATGTATGGTTGCTAATAAAACACATGATGCTTATATACTTCCATATATTTTATTTCCTTTGTCAGATCATTAACTTGATCTTTTCTTACATACTAAAATAAAACCAATATGTAATAAGATGAACCCCCACCCTCATTTATACTATCTGAATCATTTATTTTCATTTTTTCATGAAATGAAAATATCATGTAAAAGCTTACAAATGAAGCTCTATTAGCCTTTAAAGTTATTTTGCTAATTTTCATACTTAGAGGACCCTATGGACCTCTACAGCTCTGCCCTCCGATGGAATTGACGCGGAAAGGACATTTGTACTTGAGGCAGAGATTGCATCGTAACCCAATAAAGACACAGATATTGATATTTCACCCTCCCAGTATTATTTCACCCCATTTGACTAACCATCAATCAAAAAGTTGACAGTATCATCAAACAAAGTAAAAAAAAAAATATTTTTTTATAGTGTGATATGTAAAAGTGACCATTACTCAGTAGCAATCAATTGATTCCAAGATAATCATAGACCTTGTGGTTTCTCAGTTTCTTGAGTCAGAATTGGTAAAAAGCCAGAATTTCCGCCCTGACGGAAGTGCAAGGTTTGTGAGGTCTTACAATCTCTAATAGAAACTCCCATTGCCCATTCATATGTATTGTATCAAACAAGATTATTTCCTTAATTATCAAACAAAACACGAACCAACTTTGTCCTGGCCTTATGAAGGGACAAGAGAAGCCTTCGTCAGGACGACTATCCCTTTACTCTTTTATAACTTCCCCCAATAGTATCCCCAAGTACCGATAGCCAGTCTACAACCATCTCCAAACCAACTAATACTACCTTTTATGGCGTGATGTCCTCTATTCAAACAAAAACAGATCAATAATAACAATTCTGAAATACTCAAAATCATTCAGTCACTGATCTACCTTATATCTGAACAAAAGGGTGTGTGAAACTAGTTTTTCCAACGTGTATAGTGTCTCATTGTCAAAGAAAGATACCTAGAACTGGTATGTATAAAATTAACCTAACACCAAGATTACTTTGACAACGATCACTGTAATCCCTTCAAGAACCCCTGCACCCCCCCCCCCCTAAGCTCAACTTAAGAAACTTTGTATTATTAAACAAACCCTACGCTAACTCTTTCTCTCAATCAGTTAAACAAACGATACGTTTTCGTTTGTCATGTCATAGTAAGTCTCTCGTCTGTCATCTCTCTAAGTCCCCCTTCCTAGCTTAGTAATCTGTATTTGTTCAAAACCCAAAGTCATTTTTGAATATGGTCATATGAAAAATAAATTATTCCCTAGACTCAATTTTGTCCCCCCTATACATTAAGTAAATAATAGTAATTACCTCATAACCAAAATTGCAGAATCATAAAATAGAACTACAACTCTAGTTACTATAATACCTTTTCAAAACCTCGTAACCAGGACTATAAAACTATAGTCTCAGCTACTACCATTACCTGAACTAAAATTATTAGAACTTAAAAATCTATATAATTTCAGTTGTACCTTTAAGTATTGAAATCATTACGATTGTACTAAACCAAGAACCTCACTTATTTATTAAAGCCGCATATAAAACTTGAATTTCCGAAGTTTGTAACTACTATGTTGCATAATTCTACATTTTAGAACAACTCTGTGTGTTGTATTTCCCCAATATCCCTCGTTATCTATTTTCCCTCCTACTTGTTTAAATTACACGTTTATTTTTTTTACGTATTTGTACTAGATAAAAAAACGACTAAGACAAGTAATAACAACGCTAAGTTAAATCCAAGATGTGTACCATACCCGCAATGTACTTTAACGTAGATAGGCGCTTACGTAATATCAAAACCCCTAATTCAACGCAATTCTATAACTGCCTACTTTACTCTAAACTAAGAAAAATTTCATATATGTACGTTTGTATACCTGCTCGGAGTATCGACTCGCGTCTCGACATCTATAGTTCGATAAATTTTTATATTATCAGTAAATGTTCCTTTTAACTACTCTACTGACAATATATCGTGATCTCGGAACCGAAAAGTTTACGTATGAAATTGTCTCCTATCCTATAAAATTTACAACAACAAGTCATTCGCTAGTTCCTAGCCGTAACAACGTCATCTAGTGACAAGTGAGTGAACTAAAAGCCAATTATAATTATGTGACGGATAAAATCTGTAAGGATTCTACAAAAAAACATCGTTCGCTAGTTTACGCTTGTAACAGTGACATCTAGTGATGAGTAGTTGAACTAAAACTGAATAATTATTGTAATATCGAAAAATCTATAAACATATTACAAGAAAACATCGTTCGCTAGTTTACGCTAGTAACAGTGACATCTAGTGACGAGTAGTTGAACTAAAACTGAACAATTATTGTAATCTCGAAAAATCTAAAAGCATTCTACAAGAAAGCATCGTTCGCTAGTTTACGCTAAGAAAAGTGACATCTAGTGACGAGTAGTTGAACTAAAACTGAATAATTATTGTAATATCGAAAAATCTAAAAGCATTCTACAAGAAAACATCGTTCGCTAGTTTACGCTAGTAACATTGACATCTAGTGACGAGTAGTTGAACTAAAACTGAATAATTATTGTAATATCGAAAAATCTAAAAGCATTCTACAAGAAAACATCGTTCGCTAGTTTACGCTAAGAACAGTGACATCTAGTGACACTTTGAAGAACCTCCTGCCTGCTAATTGTTAAAACAAAATTATAATTTTAAAACCATTTGATGTAAGAACATTGTTGGCTAGTTCGTATTAGTAACAACGACCCCTTGCGACCCTTACATAAACTATTTCCAAAACAGTAAAATCTGTAAAAGCAATTTTTTATATATTTATTTCGAGTCTAAAATTAATACCATATTGAAGGAAGAAATCGGTAGTTCTCACTATAGCCAACATAACGCACAATTTTTTCTGAATTTGTTGTTGCAAGTTTGTGTCTGGACCCCCTTTTTTTTTACTCCAATTCTTAACTTGACATAACTATGTGTCGTATTTGTAGGTTTAATTAACACAAATACCGTCCTAACTCACGTAAACGCAAAATAAAAGCTGAATGTACGATGAGACGATGACGCTTATATACTTGTTTTAGTTAGCTTCCTAAATGATTTAGTTTCTAAATTTAGTCAAGTCTAACCGCATTTAGCAAATAAATTTACTATGAAAACTAGTTAGGATCCTAATTAGGGTGCTAGTTAGGACACTAAAAAAAAGTAATGTGTAACAGGGCTTTTAAACACTTATGTTATCAGTGACTATCAAATATTTCTTTATGTGTGGAAAGATAGCAATAATGTTAATACGCTGCTAACTTGTTATACCACTTTGTGTATTTTTAAAATAGGATTACCATAAACTTATCAATGCTACTATTAAAATGAACCCGAAAGTATATTAATGTGTGTCTGTTTACAAAACTAGTTTGTTTTAAGTACTGTGTGCATTTAAATCTTATTTTTGTTCCAATAAATAAAAATAAATAAAAAAATTTTCCCAAGGATTTTACTAATTTACGAACGCGCTTGGTGGTTTTTATAACTCATGGCAACACCGCTCTGACTCACAGCCGTCCCTACCAACCAATCAGAGCCGTTCAAAATTTTCACAAGTATAGCGTGAATATAGCCGTGAATATAGCAATGGCCGACCGGTGTTTTAATGTGACACGTTTCGACTCCGGTTTTCTGATTCCTAATTTCCTTATATGTGTCCGTTTATTAAGTAAAACAATAGCAAAAGTGCCTAAGTAAAAGAAGTAAGTGTTAACCGACATATTTAATCAACAGTGGTTTAAGTAGTTCGAATGATGGAGATGTGTTTACGAGTTCAAAATTTTGTTAGTAAATACCGGCGCCATTTTTACTACGTTTAATGAATTTGTTTTGTTTCTAGATTATATCTGTTGATGAATATCTACACCTATTATGTTATGGATAAAACCAGATTACAATGGAAAACCTATAAGTTACTACGCAATAATCAATAAATCCAGGACGCTATGGAGTATTTAAAGCCCTTCGAAACTTGTGACGTAAAATGTAGCGGATCAATTGGACTTGAATTACAGTAAAATATCAAGTAAGTACGGATTATTTTGTTTAAAAGTGGACTATTTAACCACATTGTTTATTTTACGACCGTATCCATTTTGTTTTTAAATAAATATCTAAAGATAAACAAGGTTTTGTCCCGTCAAAACTTATATATGACGTTTGTACCTACAAGGTTACTAAAGTTACTTTATCTCTACAATGTTACTCTATCTCGGTCATTCCATTAAGTTATTTCAATTGCAGGTTGACAAGAGAACGTGCCTACATGAAAGGAAGAAGCTCGGAATTTAAAATTGCCAGATTTCACGGCACTGTCCCTACTTCTACGACTTCAACTACAGCTCCCTAAGCTCCGTGTATCTCTCCAGAACTGAAATGAAAGTACATGTTTAACCCAACATTTTTAATTATCTATACTAAAGCATTTAATCAAAAGGAAACGCTGCCCCTCGCATTTTAGACCGATAACTAATCATATTTTTTTTTGTAGGTTATGTTTGTTATGTTTCTTAAATATGTGCACTCCCTATGAAACGAATTTTAGTCTTAGCTACATACAAAGAATATTTTTATTATTTAAAACAGCCTACTATATAAACTACTTTATGTATTTCAGTGAATCCAGTCCCGCAATGCATCGTTAGCCAATCTGACAGTGGGCTGCCCTCCAGATTTCCGACTCTTACTCCAGGTAATTAGCCTTTATTCTTTGTTAGTAAATTTATTATTACAATGAACTACCTAAATTGCAGCTACTGCATATAGTACAAACATTCTAGTATCACCTTTTGAGAATTTTTGTTTTACCCGTCCCGCTGTCTGTAATCAAATTTTGAAACTGAACTTTGACCCCATTCCCTGTTTCCAATTGAGCTGAAATTTTCCACGCCTATGTATGTTACGTGACAATGCAATATTATGATGACATGGAACTGATCTGACGATGGAGCTGACAGGTGGCTATGAGAACTCCTCAATTATTCAATTTTATCCCGTCGTGTTTGGACTTGTTGTACTCGTCTTGATGAGCAGTTAGAGATTGTATATAGAAGAGTACGGTAGGCAAAGAATAGCTTCTCATAAAATTTAAATTATTGAGCAAAAATGTAGTAAGACTTTTAACGCCCCGTTTTACCTAAGCAATGAATAATTTTTTTTCTAAAATAAGTACTAAGACAGCTATATTTTAAAATCTCCCTATTCTAATATAGATCACACTGATACCCTGAATGCAAAAGATAGCCCAACGCTAGTTTCGGGCACCGGAGACCTAGATCACTTTTTTTTTCTTTGTAAATGACATACATGTAAGTTCACACTAATACCATTTCTATTTAAACTAATTTCAGGCTAATTTATGCAGTACCCTGAGAGCTTCCAGTCTACCCCTGGCTCCTCGCATCTCTTCTACGCGCTTCACAACGGAAAACAAGTGAGTATAGAATCTCTTCCTAATAATAAAATTAAAACCTATGGCATGCATGCCTACGCATGTATGTAAGTATGTACTTAATCATCTACTATTAACGTGATGCTGATGATGATGATGATGATGACTTCTAACATTTTTTTTTCTTTGAAATCAGCCCTACATTGTCCCGCCTTGAGCGTTCTGCCCTCCTATATGTCCCTCTGGGTATGGGGAAGTTATAAATAAGGAGGCAGAAAAACGGTCAATTAAAAAATATTTATTTCCGGACCAGCTCAGTTGGTAAAGTGGTAAAATGCGTGGTATCGTGCTAAATACAATTAAGACCGGATTCTACAAATCTCCTGCAGCCGAAGTACTCCCCTGAAGGTGCCAAGTTGATAGGCGCGGCGTTTTCTCATCGGCGCTTAGTTTAGCGCAACCGGGCAATTACGTGGCGCTGAGTCAAGAAAGCAGCCAAAAGCGTTGCAAGAGGTTGGCGGCAAGCAGCGAGCCACAAAATGTCACTCTGGGCTTTGGACCCCAGTTTGGGGTACCCTTATACACATTATTTAACACTACAGTGCTTTTATATTTATTGAGGATCACGTAGGGACGAAGTTAAAAGATCGATTACGGTAACATATCTTTCCGTATCAGAGATCGGTATTATTAAGCGACGTGCGTTCTACTCAATTTCCAGGGCCTAATGAACGAGCGAGCGGCTACATGCGATGACACAGCGCAAGATCAGATGCATTCGTTCATAGATTCGCGAATGCGCCAGGTAAGAACATTAGAACGAGTGAATGTTATTACGGCGGCGCGATATGTTTAAAACGATCAGCGTGTTGATGATTTTGTAATCCTATTTATTATTTATATAAGATAGTATTAACGTAAAACTAGTATATAATATAGTTCTAAGTTGTAAATATTATTTTTATTAGGTAAGTAGATAGGTTTAAGTTTGTATTTTTATTAAATATGTACGTATAACGTTACATATACCCCCCGCTCCATCGAAAGGGTTTTATTCTTAAAGAAAACCCGATTGGATTGCTATTAGCATTACACTTACATTCAATCATCTCTCAAATTATTCACTCATACTTCACCTAGACACAGAAGCAAATGCAACTTTTAAAGTTGACAACGCGACCTTTCATTCAAAAGGCATGTGTGATATATTACACATATGACTTATACTAATAACAAGATCTTAACTATAAGGTTTGCACTTTATCTAAGGCTGCTGGCTAACTTGAGGTCTTTTACATGCCAGACCCCTAGATTTTTTCCATTCATATCCTCTAATACGTACACAAGAGGAGACTTCTTTTCAATTATTCGACACTTTATAAATTTAGGCGCTAATTTCTTACTGAAGTATTTGTCTTTATCGCTTAATATATACGTGCGTTTTAAGACTATGTCTCCAACGTTAAAATCTGCAGGTTTACGCCGTAAATTATACTGAGCAGTGTTTTTTACATGTGCCTGCCACAATGAAGCTTGCACATCATTAAACACAGAAGCCAGACAACCACGGTTCTCTACGTAAATATCGCGCGGAAGGAATAATATTTCGTTATCCAAGTCATTATCCGTATAGTGCGAACCACACAAGACAAGTTCGCGACCATAAACAAGAAAAGACGGTGTATAACCACCGATAGCTTCATTTGCGGAGTTATTTATGGCAAACTTTATTTTAGGGATAAAAGTGTCCCACGTCCGGTGATCGTCTTGGACAAACGTCGACAAATAGGTAATAATTGTCTTGTTATAGCGTTCCACGAGATTAATTTGCGGGGTATACCTAGGCGTGAAGAATATGTTCGGGATTTTATACCGTTTAAAAAGAGAATCCGTTGCTGTGCTAGTAAACTGACTGCCATTGTCAAGGAAAATTGTCTGGGGAACGCCATGAACCAAAAATATGTTTTCCTCTAAAATTTTAACTACTGCATCGGCAGTTGCACGACGTAATGGGAAAATATCGCAATATTTAGAGAAACAGCACGTGATAACAAGAATGTAGCTGTTTTGTTTGCGTGTTACGGGTAACGGACCAATAAAATCTACAGAAATATTTTTTTTTTTTTTTTTTTTTTCTACAGAAATCATTTGATATGGGCGCGAGCACTGTTTCGGACGTCCCATTTCTCCTAGCGTCGTATGATTTTGGGACTTGTACGACAGACAGACAGAACAAGAGCCTACAAACTTAACTACATCTTGGTGCATACCAGGCCAATAATAGTTTAGTGCTAACCACCGATAGGTTTTAAAAATGCCAAGATGACCAGCTGTTGGTTATGAGTGATTTTGGTCTATTATTTGTTCGCAAAATTCTAATGGCACTACTTCCTTCCATTCGAATTCTGAAGTAAGCTGTTCAAATTTTGATTTACATAGCCGAAACAAAGAATTATTTTTAATCTGAAAATTAGGGAAGTTAGTTGGATTATTAATACAACCATTATAAATCTTTTTGTACCAGTCATCATTTGTGGTCACAATAGAGTTATAAAGAGAAATAGCATTGACTGGGACAGCGCGCGAAAGGGCGTCAGGAATAACGTTATCGACTCCGCGGCGATGCTTAATTTCGAAGTTAAATGAAGATAACCGTACTCCCCAACGTGCTAATCTCCCAGTAGCATTCTCAAGCGATAAGAACCATTTTAACGCAGAATGGTCAGTGTACACTACGAAAGTCTTTCCGTTCTCGAGATAACAGCGCCAATGCTCCAGTGCAGTTAAGACGCTAAGAGCTTCGCGTTCCGTGATGCTGTAGTTCTTCTCGGCGTTGGATAAGGCTCGACTCATATAAGCTACAGGATGCTCTTTACCATTGAGAGTCTGTGTTAACATAGCACCAACACCATAATTACTCGCGTCGCAGTGAACTTCGTAAGGCAACGAGTAATCCGGACAGGACAGAACTGGTGCAGATACTAAGGATTCCTTTAATGCGTTAAAAGCTGCATCAGCTTCCTGTGTCCATTCAAATGGTGGTGACTTTTTGCCATTCGAGGTAAGCTTGTTCAAGGGACCAGCTACCGTACTAAAATTGGGCACAAAACGACGGTACCATGTGGCTGTGCCAAGGAACCGTTTGACTTCCTTTTTATTTGTAGGAGTGGGGAAATTAATTATAGCCTCAACTTTTCCGGGATCAGTGCGTAAGCCACGAGCATCGACCACGTAACCAAGGTACTTCAACTCACTCCTAAAGAATTTACATTTTTCAAAGTTGACAGTGAGGTTAGCTTGTTTTAATTTGTCCAAAACGCGCAACAGACGTGAGACAAGTTCCTCAAACGATGAACTGATGATAATAATGTCATCGAGGTACGCGAATGTTTTGAACTCCATATCACCAAACAATGAGTCTACCAGACGTTGTTGTGTCGCAGGCGCGTTGGTCAACCCGAAAGCAGTGATTTTGAAATATAGCGTGCCCCTACCGGGTATAAAAAACGAAGTTTTGTCGCGATCTTCAGGTGCAATAGGGATTTGCCAAAAAGCTTTTGATAAATCTATGCTTGTAAGGTACTTAGCATCGCGGAGACTATCTAAGATTTCCGTGACATACGGCAAATTATAAGCGTCGCGCTTAGTGACTGCATTTAACTTACGGCAATCGAGACAGAACCGAGGTTGTCCATTCTTTTTGTTGACGATGAGGACTGGAGATGACCAAGCGCTTTCACAGTACTCGATGACATCTAATGCCAGCATTTCGTCAACTTGTTCCGTTAGGATACGTTGCTTCTCGGGGGACATTCTATAGTATCGTTGTCTAATAGGTTGGGCGTCTCCGGTATCTATACGATGGATAATGACGTTTGTACGACCCAAACCTTTTTCCTCAGTCGATATTGACCGAAACTGATTTATCACGGTATCAGCAATTACCTTTTGAGGATGCGTCAAATTGTCATATGAATGAATATGCATGTCAGTGGAGTTAACTTTGATTTCTGACATGGGGCTGTTTGACAATTTAACGCTTCCTATATATTTTGGGCACAGATTGAAAGTACGCCAAAAATCTATGCCGAGTAAGATAGAGTTTTCAACCTCAGGGATAACATAAGCCTTAATTATGTGGTATTGGCCTTCAAATGTTATGGGTAAATTCATGTAACCAATACATTTCAAATGATGACGACCAGCCCCTATCATTTCAATGGCATTAAGATTATCGTGAAAGGTGCAGTCTGTTAAATCTTTATGAGAATTATTGCCTATTATGGTCACCGCAGCTCCACAATCTAACAAGGCACAGGCTTCAGTATTGTTGATTTTAATATTAACGTAGGCTCTATCATCATAATCAGGTTTAGACTGCAGAATTGTAGAAATTCTATAAGAAGTGGAAAATATTTTTATAAAACTAAGCCAAGTTTCCCAATCCTCTTTATTAAAATTCCCACAACTCTGCCCATCTAGTTTTTTGTATTATCAGTATTATTGCCTTTAGAACATACTGGACAATCTGGTGTTTTCACATCCTTCAACCAGCACTTGAAACAAAATACGTCCCGTTTAGCTTGACACTGACGAATGTGATGTGAATTGTTACGACACCTTGGACAGTACGGTTGTTTTTTCTCTTGTTGGATACTGTGTGTGTAATTTTGATGCTGTATTTTTTGATGAGTGTTTTGATTATTGTTTTGTTGCCTAAAATTGTAATTTTTATTGTAATTATTTGTATTTGAGAAGTTTTGCCTATTAAAGTTAGTGTTATATTTATTATTGTTGTTTTTGTTGGAATCTGAAGTGTAAGCAAATTCAGGTGCAACTGTAGCTGATGTCACTTTAGGAGGTTCTTGAAATTGTGAGAGACGTGCCTGAACACTTTCATAATTACGACACAAGGTACGCAAAGTCTCAATATTCGAAATAGAAGCAACTGTTGCTAGAGTGCTTGCGTAGCAGGGCCTTATATTGTGAAGAAGGATCTTCAATTTATCTGCCTCTGAAGGAGGGCTAGACAGACGGGAGACCATGCCATCCATGATAGAGAGATAGATGGTGATGCTCTCACGTTCTCCCTGAGTACGTGCGCGAATTTCCGCGTCCAGCCTATAGTCATAATCCGACTGGTCAAAATCCTTCTTCAGTAAGGCTGCTAGTTCTGACCAAGAACCTACCTTATCTTTTACGGAACGATACCAATGCAAGGCATTGTCTTGGAAAATCTCTGTTGAGTAATTTAAAACTTTACTCGCAGGAATATTACGCGCTAGTATAAACTCATCAACACGCTGAATAAAAGAGCGCACGCAAGTTTTGCCGTTAAATTTTAATTTAGCCAGATCAGTTGAGGTACGGTCGCACGTCACCGAGATCACGTTCTGCAACTCCGGCATGGCAGGTCCTGATTCAATGGAGATGCCGGAAGCAGTGCCCGAGGTACTTGCAAAAGGTTTATTTGCCTGAAGGGTCTTGAACTTTTTTGTAAGAATGTCGAATTCTTTGACAACCTCATCGTATTCTCTCTTAATGTCATCGCTACGTGTGATCCTCGCAATACGGTTATGTAAGTGGTTCAGCATGTTTTGGGTTCTCATCATCGCAGGTGCAGAAGGGTCAGTGACATGTAAATTTGACTGAATTTTAGCGAGAACCTCCAAACAGCCCTGAAGGTCATGTCTATGTTCGAGTGGAGATTCTAAAATGTGCTCTGAAGGAAATTCCTTGGATAGCTTAATAATTTTCTTGCGCATTTCCTCAACGGATGGTGCAGTAGTGGTGCCTCTGATGCGCACCTCATACTCCAGCTCTGATTTCTGAAGAGACAAGAACTTCACGGATAGCATGGTAAACCAAATAAATATTCCGGGTAAGTGGTACTAAGCAAAAGCAACTACTTCAAACTATAATCAACTCGTTCTCCGCTCTGTTACAATTTGGATGATGAAGGTGAACGTTTGGTTTTTTTTTTTGATTGAAATTAGTACAAATAAAAATAAAATGGTTAGATGCAACTAAAAAAAAAGAAAATGCTACTAATGTGTACTAGGTATGGTATTTTTAAAACAATAATAAAGTACAAGAGACTTTAAATTGAGCACAGAAACACAGTTATAAACGTAGCCGTTGTATAAGTCCAAAACTTAAGGTTCTATTTGGTTTTACACACAATAAAACGATATTCATATAAATTGGAATATATAAAGAATAATAATAATAACTTCGTACACCTCAGTAGCAAAAAAAAAACCCAAGAAGAAAAGAAAGCAAAATATAAATAAAAACGTTTCACAAAATAAACCAGAAACAAACACTAACTACAAGCTACAAAGAAAAGCAGAATCCGGTATGTATCAACCACGTGTAATGGGCGCCAGTGTCCCGCCTTGAGCGTTCTGCCCTCCTATATGTCCCTCTGGGTATGGGGAAGTTATAAATAAGGAGGCAGAAAAACGGTCAATTAAAAAATATTTATTTCCGGACCAGCTCAGTTGGTAAAGTGGTAAAATGCGTGGTATCGTGCTAAATACAATTAAGACCGGATTCTACAAATCTCCTGCAGCCGAAGTACTCCCCTGAAGGTGCCAAGTTGATAGGCGCGGCGTTTTCTCATCGGCGCTTAGTTTAGCGCAACCGGGCAATTACGTGGCGCTGAGTCAAGAAAGCAGCCAAAAGCGTTGCAAGAGGTTGGCGGCAAGCAGCGAGCCACAAAATGTCACTCTGGGCTTTGGACCCCAGTTTGGGGTACCCTTATACACATTATTTAACACTACAGTGCTTTTATATTTATTGAGGATCACGTAGGGACGAAGTTAAAAGATCGATTACGGTAAAATATCTTTCCGTATCAGAGATCGGTATTATTAAGCGACGTGCGTTCTACTCAATTTCCAGGGCCTAATGAACGAGCGAGCGGCTACATGCGATGACACAGCGCAAGATCAGATGCATTCGTTCATAGATTCGCGAATGCGCCAGGTAAGAACATTAGAACGAGTGAATGTTATTACGGCGGCGCGATATGTTTAAAACGATCAGCGTGTTGATGATTTTGTAATCCTATTTATTATTTATATAAGATAGTATTAACGTAAAACTAGCATATAATATAGTTCTAAGTTGTAAATATTATTTTTATTAACTAGGTAAGTAGATAGGTTTAAGTTTGTATTTTTATTAAATATGTACGTATAACGTTACAACATGTTCATAATGACAAACCTTCATGAAATATAGTTCTATGGCCGAGTTACTGGTCCTACTTGTTGTATAGACACCTACACAAAGAATCAGGTTCAAACGAAACCCAGGCCCTAAATTTAGTCATATTATTGACCTCCCCTTACTTGGATGGCCGGAGCATCCCAAACCCCTTAAGAATAATGATATGAGTTCCCATTTAAAATTAGAATACTTTTTTAACGATTTACCTATGTACTTGGAAGCAATAACAAACTTACTTACTTACTTTGTTTAAAGTAAAACATTTGGAAATCAACCATTTAAACTATCTCCATGTTCAGACACTAGTAACGTTTTTATTTTAATCAATTTTCAGAGTTCCGGAACAATAACAAAGCGACTTCCGTCTCATCATCGATCAACGCGGCCCACCTTCCTATCATCGTGGAAGACAGACTGGAATCTACACACTATTCCTATTTTAACCTTAGTCTCTTAAGTTAGCCACTAAGTATTATTTATTGTATACGATGACGGTGGCAAACAAGCATACGACCCGTCTTATGGTAAGCAATTACCGTAGCCTATGGACGCCCGTAACCACAGAGGATTCACATGCAAGCATTTATAGTACCTATATGCTTTTGAACGTGGCAACTTTTCAAAATAATGATTTTATTTTTATTTTATTAAGTTAATCAGTATATATAAGCAATTATTTCTAATACTAGCTAGGTAATGTTGTTTTAATGTGAATACCCTACATGCAAATAACATCCTTATCATTGCTAAACCCTTTAAATATTTAAACTTTTGTGAGACATGTTAACTTTAAGTACTTGTGGCTGTACTCACTACTTGGCTGGTTTTTAAGTATTACTCTAAAACTGCCTACGTCAAATAATGATTTCAATTTGTAAAATTAACATACATGTGACAAATAAGCCTTTCAAATCACCGAAACATTAAACGCAGTGTGCAAACTATCAAGTTGATGACCTCAAATAATAGCAAAGACAAGGATTCCAACAAATTGAGAAATCCTCCTTGAAAACTTGAATGTCGTTTTATAAGCCTAAGTTTATCATCCTGCCATAATATATTACCTTTGCTTGATAAAGTTTCTCCAGATGGAGGAGTAAGTGAGATTACTGATAGATGGATTAGATAGATTGCTTTATTATTCGAAAAGTATACATTTATTTATACAGTGTCCTGCAGAACTGTTTCCGCGGTTTATCTGTAAGTGAGATACTTATTAACTAGTTATTCTACTGTTATGCTTATGTTATTTATAGGCACACGTAACGATATGCTGTTTGTGATACCGGTGTCACTCAAGTGTATCTAGTTGATATTTCTAAAGCTGTTTTTTTAAATTTCAATTTGTCCAGCTGGTGTCTTATCTTATACGGTAGGTTATTTAGATAATACGGTGATCTTTTATTGAGGGTTCGGTCACCGAAATAGTTTTCTACTTGTGGCAACTCGTATTTGGCAACAGACACTGATTTTGTGTTACGCGAGTGATCGATCAGTACTAGGCAGCACTATGATCATGTTGATACTACTTTTCTTTTGTTATTATTTATTAAACAAGAAATAAACATGCAGTTTTATTAAGAGTGACACCCTTACTAAATTAACCCCACCCCAATGATCATTTAATCTATTACTTTTAATAAATGAAACTCTATTGTTATGTACTTATCTACTAATAACCATTGATTTTCCCCTCCTGAAACAGGCTACATGTTAACTACAATATACTTTAAAATTATTGATATCTCATAAAATAGAAATGAATATTAAAATTATGGACCTAGACTGAGTCATATTTTTACCAAAAATATTGGTATTTTGAATCACCCGCCTTTTGAACCACTCGATATTATTAAAGATGTCTCTTTGTTTATTGAATGAGAATAATAATACGTTAATTATATAGTGAAATACTAATTATTTCTATAATTTGCAAAATAAAACATTGTTAGAACACATAGAATCGAAACGCACTTCAGTGACAGTCAGTCCGTATTAATATGGCTGTCAGATAGTCAAAACAAAGTTTTCGTGGTTATATTATTGTTAGTTTTAATGATTTTAAAACGCGTGAACTGCTTAAAACGTGTGTGGAAAAGGTGCTTTCGAGCACCAGTGAAGTGATGCGATTATGTTTTTAAAGTGTTTCGTGATACACAGTGATCTAATGTGCCTACAAGGATTACCCAACAATTCGCGCCTAAGGTAACAATATGCTTTAAGAATGCTTCTCTCTGCCCTCCGCGTATATATTTTTTATTGTTTCAACAGCAATATCAGTCTCCATATCCATTAACACGGTCAGCAACTGAAACCGCTTAAATTATCCAACCAAATCATGTGTAAATACTAATATATATGATTCTAATCCTGGTCACGGCACCAAATGAAGAGAACGCGTCGCGCGTTCCTAAATAAACTTTTTCTTTAAGCTATAAACTACTAAAAGCTATTGGAAGGTACAAACTTTTACTGAAAACTTAAAAAGCTGAGAACGCTTAGAAAGCCAAAGTGGCTCTCTATGAAGGAAACCCTCTACTCCTACTGAAACCCCATAATACTAAAATTTTCCCTAAGCTATGATGACTCTACATACTTACCTCCTGAAAGGATCACTACAACCCTGCGTTAAGTACTACAACCCCAATGATCTAATTTCCTATATAAACATGATTTGTCAGACAATCCCAGCGGTTTTTCCTAACAATGGCTCGTGAAAGTTTAGTGGCAGATCCCTAGTTATGTAGTAACCCGATAATTTTTAGGAGACCGATAAAGAGGTTGTTGAAACAAAAACAAGGATATTTATTTTAAACTTTATTTCCTATAAATGGTACTTTACAAGGAAAAGATATTAAGTAAATAGGTATATAAAATTAATTAGTAAATTAAATATTCGGTTATAAGTTCAAGTTGTTGATGCGGGGTTTTAGAGGTAAAGCTGAAGGATGATGTCAGGATATCTGTAAAAGAAAAGGCTATTCGGTAGTTTCCATATATAGACAAAGTCTTCCCAATATTTGCGGTGAAGATTAATGCTAGAAAATTAATTTGTAAAATTTTGTTATTGACGATGAAATGATCTTATTGCAATATTTTTTAACTACAAGTAAATATGTTTTTTTTTATTTAACCCCTACGCCTACAAGCGCTAATGTTAGCGAATCCAGGCAGTAACAACTTTTCAAATTAGTTGTTTTTTCTGATTATTTTGATTAGATATAATTTTGCAAGTATTTAAACAAAAGTTACGATGGGTAGCTGATGTGTGAAAGGTTTTCCCTTATCTATACGCCTGTAATCCGTGCGGTGGGGATTATTAGCTCTTAATCTATATTAATTTATTTTTATTTTTATTTCTTTTCTTTTTCTCTACTAATAACAACTAGTGATGCTACCAACGTTTCGTAACCTACATACCAGAGGAAAGAAACGCCAAGAAAACCTCTGAGATGCCTAGCTAATTAATTAAATCAAAATTAAACCTAAAATTCAACCAAAGTGACTGTGGTCATGCCGAAATAAGTCATAGAAATATGTCGTGTAAGGCAGTTATGCTAATTCAAACTTCAAGGATAAGCAAATAGTATAGTATGTAGAGTGAGGCATTGTTTCTAACTACCAAACTCTTCATCTAATTATTAAATTTTACAGATGATGTACACTATTGAAATGAAAGCCTGAATTAACTTATGAACTATTTTCGTTCAGTTGTAGTTGATATGGATTCTCATAACTCACTCCAGCACGATTCAATCTCTCAGTTGAATTTCAATACTTTATTATAGTGGCTTTCTCTTTGCCAATAATTGTATTTCCAACAATACAATAATATTTATTCATCAATTATCGTGAATGGTGATAAGATACAAGTCTCACTATGTCAGAGAACATGTTAAAATTTTCATAATATGTTTTGTTTTACAACACAAGGTTGGTACATAGTCAGATGCCTTATTTCAGCTCAAAAGTAATAAATAATTTCAGCTATATAAATGACACTTCATAGAAGGATCAAGGTAGTGGTTATGAAGAATGAACATAATCGTTCAATGGTTAATGTTGCTTACACTGTCATACATAAATAATGTTACAATCACACAAGTAATAATTACTTCAGTTCAAGTTAATGCTTATATACCAAAGCATATGAACCGTAAGTATAATAGAGGACACACTCTTTTAAATTCATAAATCAGGTACGTAAAACACGCTAAAAATCGTTTCCAAAATAGGGTAAACGTCTTAATATATACTCAATTAAATTCATATGCCGCAACCGCAAAATATAAAAATATCACGCATTCCGCAATAAAATTCGCAAAACATATAAAATTATAACGCATACGACATATAGGATATAGGAAAAACGCACACACAAAACGTATAGAGATATAACGCATTCCGCAACCGTATGAAAATATAACGCATACGCAAAATGGGATAGACACATCCATACCTACTTCGTTAAATTCGTAAAATGTTTCCGCATGCTCCGTTAAATTCCGTACGCATATATATATTGCATATAATAATTCAACCAAATTTCACATAAATTAAATGCAAGGACCACAGTAGTAAGGTAAAATGTTCATAATATAACAGTTAATTAAAAGCACTTACTCAACTCCGAGACCTAAAGAGAATACACAGAAAAGAAATAAAATTTATCATTAAAGTGAATAAATTTTGCCTCACCAAATTAGACTTCTTTTGCTGGTCCTATTGGCAGCTCAGGGCGGGGCCTCGGTGTTTGTAGCACGGTGCTTATAGCTATTCAGCGGCAGAAGTCAGGTCCCGTTGCTCAGTCGTCCCGTAGTCCCGTAGGTAGAAGTCAAGGTGCTCGCAGATCTGGTCGGAGTCAAAGGTTGGAGGCCAAGTGCTCGTAGATCTCTGGTCGGAGGCAAAGTGCTCGTAGATCTCTGCTCGGAGGCAAAGTGAATCCCTACGGTACGCCCTTCCCTTATATAGCATCAAAATTACGTATATAAACGCTAACTACCCCCGTGACGTCAGAGAGGTTCGAAACGTCCGCCTTGTGGTAGCTTGGTTAGATTGATTTAAGCCAATTTGAACCTTATTGATCCTTTAGTTCATACTATTTTAAAGACCAAATTCCTATACTTAAGTGACCTAGTTCGATAATCTCCTATCTCCCATAGGGTATGTTTTTCTTAAATATCTATCCAATTATGCAATTTCCAATGAAAATTTATATGAAAATAGATGAAAACATTAGCCCCGCGTATGATTTAATAAGCCCCTGTAAGTATTAATGTCTATTTTCCCCGTAAAATGCCAATATATCTTTGTATACCAATTTGATTCTTAAGATCCCTACGCTACATACTTAAAAAATAATCAAGTTCCTATGAGCGCCCTACCCTTTTTGGAAAACCTAACCTCTAAGAAAACGAGTTTCTTTAATTCAAACAAAGTAAGCTGAATTTATATAATTTATGATGAAGATAATTTTTCTGCATGTATTATGACAAGATCCTATCGGATTTACTGCGTATTTACTCTGTAAAATACCAATATAACTTTTATCAGGAAATTCGCTTTTTATCCTAATATTCATCACTTTCCTTTATTTGTTTTGATCAAAATTGTGTTTATCACACGTTTATAAGCTAAAACTAGCCTAGAATTCCATCAAACATCAGTAATTTTAAAATACTTACAATTTTTTTACGACAATTTTCGATCATAAAATTTGTCTATTTTAGCGCTTTACTGAATTAAAATCTTTATGTTTTATAAAAACAAAGCTCCCAACTTTATTTATTTCCGTTATTTAATTTCATAATACGAGTTTTTACATAATATTCCCAAAAATCGATTTTGGACGAAAAGTAAGTTCTAAGTTTTTTTGCGCTTAATTCGTTCAATTTCGTTAATATACTTGCTGCAATGTAACTTTAATTACTTTCCCTTTAATTTAAGTATCGATTTATAACAATAATTAACAAATTAAAAACATAACCTCTCCATTTGGACAAATTTTCAGACAAATCTAAAATATTATTAGGTACTACTTTTTGTTATTGAATAAATTATCAATAATACATTTATTCTATACAATAAACTACATTTCATCTCGAAAATCCTATTAAAAGTATCAATTTTCATCATTACTTAACGAATAATATTCTCAGTTGTCGGCCATTCCCTTCCCTAGGTATACTCACAATGAGAATAATATGAAATTATATGAAACTGAAGATAAAGCAATTTGTAATCAAAATACTAATTTCTAAATGGGTAAAAGAACCTGTCTATGTTACTAACAGTTTGTACTATGTCATAAAATGTCTTCAGTAAATTATATATTTTTGTACCTAGCACATATCTTAAGAATGAAGTAAATATTTCTAGAACATACTTTATATACAACCTCCTGCTATTTTATGAGTTTTATTTTACCTAACAATACCCTTATTGAAGGAATCGATCACAAGATTGCTAAAACTTTATGACAAATCTAGTGCGGTAACCAAATTACTGTTTGTCCACTGCAAATAGTACAACCGGATATTTCAGATAATAATTTCCCAAAATGTTGCATACTTATCCTGTTAAGTTGTTATTCATAGCCTCTGTTCCTGTGAAAACTAAAACATACATTAAATATCTACACAAGCTGCATATATAATTTACATATGAATGCCACCTATGGTCATAATGCCATTTGAAATACCCAAATAATAATAATAGTAACCATTATTTATATCTAAATTACAATTATATAAAATACATAATTAATCGACCAAGATCATGAATGTTTCAAAATCTTGCCAATCAACGGTGAACAATATTTAGCAAAACTCTATGGTATCAATTGCTTATGCAATAATGCAAAAATAAGTAATAATATAAATATAATTATATCTAAACATAATATAATTTATCGAAAACTGTGAGAATTCCTAGTAAAGATTTCAGGTTTTATATTTTCCAAATATTCTCATTTCCTGAGAGCAATGATAATAGCTTATTATATAAATTCTGGTATGTATGGTTGCTAATAAAACACATGATGCTTATATACTTCCATATATTTTATTTCCTTTGTCAGATCATTAACTTGATCTTTTCTTACATACTAAAATAAAACCAATATGTAATAAGATGAACCTCCACCCTCATTTGTACTATGTGAATCATTTATTTTCATTTTTTCATGAACTTTACTCATGAAAATATCATGTAAAAGCTTACAAATGAAGCTCTATTAGCCCTTAAAGTTATTTTGCTAATTTTCATACTTAGAGGACCCTATGGACCTCTACAACAGCTTTCTTATACCTATTTACAAACACAAAGGCGATGTTGAATCTTGCTCAAGCTACAGAGGAATAACACTCACTTCCCACACTCTAAAAATATGGGAACAGGCTCTAAAATACAAACTCAAAGAATTGATTACCGTTACACCGAACCAGTTTGGATTTACCAAGGGAAAAAGAACTACAGATGCTATCCAGACCTTGAGAATTTTGACAGAAAAATACAGATCTCTTAAAAAGAACTTGTTTATGACATTTTTGGACCTAGAAAAGGCTTTTGATAGAGTTCCACGTCGTCTAGTATGGCAAGCTTTAAGAAGCCAAAACGTACCTGAATTGTACATAAACCTAATACAGGACATGTATACTGATGTCAAAACCTCAATTCGTAGTCCAGCAGGCACTAGCAAACCTATCCCAGTGAAAGTAGGCGTGCAACAGGGCTCTGCATTAAGTCCTCTCATAGTTATTACCGTGATGGACTATCTTACCCGAAGCATCCAGGGAAAAGTGCCGTGGTGCCTAATGTACGCCGACGACATTGTGCTGGTGGCCGAATCACTCGAGGATCTACAACAAACCACAAATCGCGTTGTAGGCATGCTCTTGAAGACAATGGCTTAAAAATCAGTCGAACAAAGTCAGAGTATATGAGATTCTAATTTGGAAGCCCCTGCGACTCAACACTCTTCATAGATAATACTCCGGTACCCTTAGTAAATAAGTTCAAATATCTTGGCTCTATCTTGGATGAAAATGCCTGTTGCGATGCAGACATAACGCATAGAGTGAATGCTGGCTGGCTAAAATGGCGATCGTTATCAGGAGTGCTTTGCGACCGTAGAGTGCCGATCAAAACTAAAGGGAAAGTCTATAAGACTTGCGTCAAACCCGTCATGCTCTACGGAGCAGAGTGCTGGACCTCTAAGCAAATACATGAAGCCAAACTTTACTCTACGGAGATGAAAATGTTGAGGTGGGCGGGGGGGTGACCAGATTGGACAGAATCAGGAACGAGTTCGTAAGAGGCAGCTTTAAAGTCGCACCAATCCCAGAAAAACTACGCGAAACCCAATTGCGCTGGTATGGACATGTCATGCGCCGGGACAACGATCACCCAGTTAAAATTGATTTAAATATTAACACAGGAAAACAACCTCAAGGACGCCCAAAGGCTACTTGGTGGAGAAACCTTCAAAGACTATCTGAAAAAGTTCCAGCAAACCCTTGTGACAGAGCCGACTGGCAGAAAAATATTCGGAGGGCCGACCCCAATTGAAATGGGAAGAGGCACGGAGAAAGAAGATTACCCTAGGATTTAGCAATTTCACTTTGTTTCTTTGTCGGTATTTCTATTTTGTTTTATTGTTTACAACGCCCAACTAATATTGTTTTATTTAGGATTATAAAGATATTTTCTTGCAGCGTGAGAAAATCTCACCATCTGGCTGGCCATTATCGGCCCTGTACTTCGATGCCCCCTGAGCTCGCCAGGTAACGAGCCAGAGGGATCGCAAGGCAGTAGTCAGTTAGTACCCAACTGTCGAACCGACAAGTCATCCTGGACCGACTCACTGGTTCAGCTCGTGTAGTACCGATAGTCCGAGTAACTTGTAATAATTACTGACTCCACGTTAAGTTTCAGTCGAGTTTCATGATAGTTAGTATCTCTCCTGACTTACGTGTTAATTTATAAGTGTTCGCTTAGATAAATTGTGTAGTTTTAATATAGACTATTTAACCTCGTGTGTGAACTTTTATTTACAAGCACAATCCCAACACAGATGTACCTATAACGTACCAATAATATACTTAATTGCCAAATATCTATATCTAACAAGGATGGACAGATGTTTACGCTTTGCGCGCGGAGTGTTAATGACCTAGACTTACCGATTCATAACACGAACTTAATTAACTGTGATAAATTTAATAATTTACATGGACTTAAAAATAATTTCTGTGGTGAAAACTTAAAGCCGGAAATACTGATAGGCCAAGACTACTACCATTTGCAGTTACCCTTGGAAATTATCGCTGGTGGTCCTGAAGGACCCTACGCCACACGCACGCCCGTCGGCTGGTGTGTACATGGAAGGATTCCTGCCTGCATATCATCATCGGCGAACACGCCGCACTCAACTCTGTTTATCTGCGATAATGACGTCACCAATGACGCCAATGAGAACAGACAACTGCTGCAAGATCTTCATGAGGAAGTACGTTGGTCTTTCGCATATGACTCATTGGGCGTAACCAGTAAGCCTCGTGAGAATTATAACGACGTATGTGCCGTGGAACAACTTAATAAAACTTCTACGCTTGTTGATGGACGGTGGTACGTCGGACTTCCCTGGAAGAATGAAGATACTGTATTACCTGACTCCTTACCTCATGCAATATCGCGGCTCAAAGGAGTGGAGCGCAAGATGGAGAAATGTGATGGCTATAAGGATAGATATAACGAGCGTATCCAACACCTGTTTGACAACGACTACGCACAAGAGTTGAAGGATACCACAGTAACCAGTAAAACATGGTACCTACCACACTTTGGAGTGGATAATAAAAATAAAAAGCGCCTAAGACTTGTTTTTGACTGTGCCGCTGAAACGAGTGGATTGTCACTGAACCATTACCTACTCAAGGGCCCCGACCTACTGAGGTCACTGTTTGGAATAATGTTGAGGTTCCGAGAGCAAAGGATTGGTGTAACTGCCGACATTCAAGATATGTTTTTACGAGTCAAAATCAAAGAAGAGGACCATAATGCACTAAGGTTTTTATACAGAACCGACCCTAAGGGACCGATAAAAACTTACGTCATGACATCGCTTATATTTGGCGCCAACTGTAGCCCTTTCGTAGCCCAATATATAAAAAACAAGAATGCACAGCGTTTCGAGCCTACGATGTTACCTGCGTGCGAAGCTATATATAACCAACACTATGTAGATGATTACATACACAGTCTACCAGACGAACAGACCGCTATTGAACTGATAAAAGACAAAAACAATTCATCAACAAGGTGGCTTCGAATTACGCAACTGGACTTCTAATAGTAAACGAGTTCTCGAGTCCATGCCAAAGTCGACTCTCGGCGAAGCAGCTGTAAAGTTCAAAACCGGAGAACAGTATGAAAGCGAACGAACGCTCGGCTTAATCTGGTTTCCACACGAAGATGCACTGGGTTTCGACGTTTCATTCAAGAAGATTCCTGAAAATATAATTAACGGAACACAAAGACCTACAAAAAGGGACATTCTACGTGTTGTCATGTCCATATTTGATGTATATGGATTTTTATCTCCGTTCACGGTTAATGGAAAAATGATTCTACAGTTATGTTGGCAAGAAAATATCGATTGGGACACGGAAATACCTGATAAAATACATGAAAAATGGTGCAATTGGATAAGTTGTTTGGAGTCATTACGTAACATACGGTTGCCGAGATTTTATTACAATGCAGCGAATACGGGAGCCACGGGAATGAATGAGACCCCGGCCGACACCTGCAGTGAGAGTAGTGAGCGAGATAAGGATGGCGCGCCCGCGCAGGTGCAGCCGCTGACGTCACAGCCCTCGCATACCGCCCGCTATACGAACTTGCAGTTGCATCTGTTTTGCGATGCGTCGGCTAAAGCCATGTGCGCCGTTGCATACTGGCGATGGGAAAGTAATGCAAATGTAAACATTGCATTTGTTGCGAGTAAATGCCGTATTTCGCCTAATAATACTACGTCAGTTCCCCGGCTTGAGCTAAATTCGGCTGTCCTGGCTGCTAGACTGGCTGACACTATAATTAAGGAGCATAAAATAAAGCCGAATCAGAAAATATTTTGGAATGACGCTTCGACAACTTTACATTCGATAAGAAACAAATTTCGCACTTACAAGCCGTACATAGCTAACCGCTTAGGCGAAATTGATGAACTTACCTGCAGTGATGAATGGCGATACGTTCCGACGCACCTTAATGTAGCGAATATAGGTACACGAGAATCGTACGATATTTCTATTCTGCAAAATCAATGGCTACACGGACCGGTTTTCTTATACGGTAATGAGCACACTTGGCCGAAGAATTGTTTACAACCTGCAACAGATGATAACGAATTAGAATGTGTAAACATTATACAAACGGTAAATAATAATAGCTTACCTGTGCCTGAGCCCACACGATTTTCGTCCTGGTTGCGCCTACTTCGAAGTACTCATACTGTTTTGAAGTTTATATAAGAAAATGTCGTAAACTTACCGGTAATAATAATTATGACACTATGGAGGAATCCGAGCGCTTGCTGATAAGAAAATCACAGGCGCAGACGTTTAGTGATAAAATTAATATCCTGAAACGAGGAAAATATATAGAAAAAAGTAGTAGGCTACTTACCTTGTCACCTTAACTTGATGAGCACGGAGTCCTGCGCGTTGGGGGCCGAATCGATAACGCTGCTGATGTGTCACCTGAAACAAAAAGACCAGTTATCCTAGACGGAAAAGATTATATAACTAGGTTGATTGTCAAGTCTTACCATGTCAGCGCAGCTCACGGGAACCAGGAGACAGTGGTGAATAACCTTAAACAAAATTATTGGATTATAAAACTGAGGCCAACGGTGAAAAATGTTACTTCTAAATGCATGCTCTGCAGAATAAAGAAAAGCAGACCTGAGATCCCAAGAATGGTAACTTACCTGAAGCACGGATGGCTCATCACCAGCGCCCGTTTACCTTCTGCGGAATAGACTTGTTCGGCCCGCAAGAAGTAGCTATTGGAAGAAGACGGGAGAAAAGGTATGGGGTGATCTTCACGTGCTTAACCGTAAGAGCCATTCACCTGGAGACTGTTGCTTCCTTGACGACCGATGCGCTGATTATGGCCCTTCGTCGTATGGCCGCCAGAAGAGGATGGCCACAACACATATTTTCTGACAACGGTACGAATCTTCGAGGAGCCGACGTCGAGCTAAAACGAGCGTTCCTGGAACTGAAAGATGATGAACAGATTCGTAACGCTGCCATGTAAAGGAACCAAAAGGAAGGAGTAAAGGGACCAAATGGACATTCATTCCCGCCGCGAGCCCACACTGGGGTGGGGCATGGGAGAGGCTTATAAGGAGCGTGAAGAGCTCCCTGAAAATCGTCCTGAAAGAACGCGCGCCTAGAGAGGAGACCTTTAATACTCTTCTCGCTGAGGTCGAAAATATTATTAACAATAGACCTTTAACCCATGTCCCTGTAGAAGCCGGAAGTCAAGTGACCTTGACACCAAACCATTTTCTCTTGGGCTCACCGTCAAACTTACCTCAGATGGGAATGTTCGATGACTCCGAGTTCTTTCTTCGAAAACAATGGAGGATCGCACAGAGGCTGGCCGATCTATACTGGAAACGATGGGTGCGAGAAGTCCTGCCAGATATGCTGCCACGCCAGAAATGGAACAAGGAGCAAAGGCCCTTGCAAGTGGGAGACCTAGTTCTTGTCGTTGACCCGGATGGGCCCCGTAACATTTGGCCACGAGGCATAATTGAGCAGACCCTGCCGGGCAGAGACGGGCGGACCAGAATGGTTAGAATAAGGACGAAGACATGTGTCCTTTCCCCCGATCCGCCGCACGCGTCGCTCGAATACCTATAGGTGAAGAGTGCTGCTAGCAGCACTGGGGTGGGGTATGTGAGCGACGAAATTAGACTCAATAGTTAGGTTAATTAAATGCTTGTTTTGTTTGTCAAAGCTAAGGGACGTACGGGGTGCGCGGGGTGCGCGGAAGCGGTTTTGCAAGTTGACCGCACTAGATACATTTAAAAACCAGTCGATAAGAGCTGTAGCACTCTCCGCACGTCCCTTTTTGCTAGTAAATGTGGATGTACCGCTCTCTTTAAAAAATATACTTCTTTTCGGAAATCTTGGCTATTTTTCATAGTGAAACGAACCCAGGAACCATACAGTCGCCATATTTGAAGTTGATCAATTTGTTAGTTAGGTGTATGTAGTACGGGTTGTACTAATAACCCTTAATTCATAACATGTTTCAAACCTTATTTAACCTCTCACTTTGTCAGTTGTGTTTGTTATAAACATGTTTATGAATCCGGGTAAATGTTTAATCTAACCGAATTTATTGCTTTTCAATCTATCTTAAATATTTTTCTTAGAAATATACGATAATTGAAATCAAATTACTTTAGTCACATCAGTTTATGCAAGTGGATCTTCATTAGATCTCAATACCTTTTGCCGTAGAAGAACAATGTCACAAGACTTGCATTTTTATATGTACATGCAATGTTTTTAATGGGTCAGTTTATGTCAATAGATCTTAGCCAAAACGTTGTCATTGAAGGAGGAATGGCATGTGCCACTTTGCATAGTGGTACCCAAATAAACGGATTTTTTGAGCAACCGCATTCCATTCCCTAGGAGCCGAGTTAAACGAGGTCTATTAAAAATGCTTGTAAAAACCAACAAGGTTCTATATAACCAACTATCACTTCGCTTTGAAACTTGCTACCAATTACCATAATCGAACGAGCGGAGCATAAGCGAAGCAAGTTCTTACAAACAACTTCTGGCTAGTGGGACGTCTCGGCATTTCGATGGCTTTTTGATTTTGAGAGTTTGTTCCGCGATAACTTTAGTAACGCTTTTCTGATGTTAATGAAATTTGTTAGGGTTGTAGCAGAAATACATATAATTTGAGAGTTTGTATATGAGCAGGATCGACCAAGAGGTCATGGACCTAGAAGGCGCGAAAAAATCATCATAAGGGTCTTGTTATATTGGTCATCTCGTTTGCAAGGAAATCACGAGTTCTGAGTTCGAGGCAGACTAGTATTTTATGATTTAATATTGTTATTTTAAAGTCAACTCTGATTCTCATATTTTAAAGGAAAAAAATGAGACATTTAACACCCTTCAATATTCAAAATTAATTTTATACACAGACTTGAAGTCAAAAACCCTTCAACCCAGAACGCGGAAGTGTTAAATCACGAGAAGTAGACTGCTACAGTTCTTTTGTGAGTTTGGCATTACTGTAATTAACCAGAAGGTCGCAAGGGCTGTTAAGTGAAATATACTTACGCTATTGCGGATACGGACGGTATAATTTCCCTTTATAAAGCGGGCGGGCGTTTACTTTGTAAAATAAGCCAGATACTTTGTTAATATACAGTACAATGCCGCCGTATTGAATGAAAAGGGCGTATGGTACCAAAATAAACACACACACATTAAATGTTTTACTTTATCGTGGCATAAGGCTGGTCCATGAGAAATTTATTATATTGCCACATGTGTGGTGGTTTTGCGTTCATTTTGCGAATATTAGCTTTGTTTCTCATATCTGCGAGCGTTGGAAAAATTTACTAATACGAATTCGATGTAAGTATTTCACTTTTTTCCTTCCTTACGTATTGTCTTCTTTGCAAAAACAACATCGAATAATCAAATTACTATGTTTCACAGCTTCATTCTTTGCGATTTAGTGCTTACATATTGTAGTAGCATTACCAAGCAACTAGCCTTGCACGGTTTGTTTAAAGTTTTTTTTTTTTTTCTTTTAACAGCGAGTGTTTTCTTTGACCTGGCAACACTCGTTTCCCCACCAATGCCCCCCACCACCACCAATCCAACTTGGCGCCGGTGCAGTCCGCCATTCCTCATTCTGTATTTCCGTGTTCAAGCCTTCGCACGTGTCCCAAGTCCGCCGCTACAAAAGTCTTTCAACATGGGCAAGAGGAAAGACGAGCACCGAGACAACGTGATACGAAGAAAAATACAAAGATTGGAAGATAAATTGGCGAGAAAACCCGCCAGACGTCGAATTATATACTCATCATCCGATTCTTCTGCAGAATCAGACGGTAAGCTACATATTCAAATGGATCAGTGATGCGAGCAACCAAACCGAGTTGTCTTCGTCATAATTTATGTGATACGTTACTGCTAGTAGGGCAGGTACGGTCACAAAAAATATTAAAACCTTTTCATTATTCCAGACGGCACAAGTCAAGTTGCGCCACGCAAAGAAACTACAGTGGCCATGGTCCACTGCGAGCCCTCGTCTCGCGCCGGTTGCCCGTCGCCAAACTCGCCACGTGTCAGTGTCACGTCGCCACGTGCCGCCTCGCCGCCGCCGCCGGGCTCGCCACAGGACATGCCGTCGCCCCCGGAGCAGCCGAGGCCAGCCCAAACTGACACCGAAATCGAAGTACCTAGTCCGGAGGAACAAGAACTCGACGACGAGATTCTGTCATTACTGGGTGACGCCCCTAAAAGTGACTATCAATTTGGGCCACCTATACACAAAGACATTGCCAACCGATGGCAAGAGATACTTTCAAAGCGTTTAGACAAAGAGACGAAAGAAAAACTGTTGAAACAGTATATGATCCCTCAAAACTGTGACATGCTTTTAGCCCCCAAACTAAACCCCGAAGCAAAAGCTGCTTTGTCAGACGGCTCGGTAAAACGTGACTTCTGTATTATGCAAAAGCAAAATCAAGTGGGCGTGGCCCTTGCTGCTCTGGCCTCTGTTACAGAATTTATAATTTCTGGAGAAAGTAATAAGCAAAAACTTCTTAAGCCCCTGAGTGACGCATGTCGAATTCTTTGTGATAGCCATCACAGCGAAACAGCGACGAGACGCCACTTCGTCTTAATAGCAACAGATGCTGCCCTTAAAGAAACGCTGGTTGAAGCAGGGAGAGATAAGTTTTTGTTTGGAGAAAACGTGAGCGAAAAATTAAAAGTAGCTAAAAGCATCCAAAAGACCGGGGAGTCATTAAAACAACAACAAAAGTCGGTTTTTAACAAAAATAATTTTATTGCAAACAAAGGTCATTTAAACTTCAAGCCGCATCGCAGGACGGACAACAAGCCAGGGGCCAGCACGGCGCGCTCAGCTCGCGCACCTCGCGGGCCTCCGCGCTACCAGCCCAGCGCGAGCAGCTACTCGTACAATCGCCGGTCGCAGGCGTCGACTCGTGCCCGCTCGCCGCCGCCGCCGCGACGCACCACGCACTATCGGAGATAGATTACGAGGTACGGTACGCTGGTAGATTTTGGTGTTATTATGATGAATGGACTAAAATAACTGATGATCCAGTAATTTTATCTTGGCTTGTGATGTGTTTTACATTTATTACATTCAATATGGATTACTGCACTTTTTAATCACGACATTAGGTCTTGAGCTTTAAGGTTCATATTATTGAATCACGCGTACGGCATCGTGGGTTAGTGACGTAAAACAGGTCGATATACTACGGCTAATTCGCGCTCGCACTTAATGCCATCATGGCTCTGCGGTAAACAGGGCAACATGCGATCGGAAGGCCGGCGGTTCAAATCCTGGGTACGGTATTAACTTTTTCCATAATTTTAAGGCGATTTTACTTATTTATATTAACAAAATGCAATCGACTCGTCATTCCAGCTCATGTTTCGAAGACATTCATACGTGCGGTTGTTGTTTAAATCATGTACCCGCCATAGCAAAAATCAAAAATGTAAATCGAATTAAGAAATGCAATTGCAAGTCATTCCAAGTGAAATTAAGCACTTATGTTCATTTTGTTTTGTTTTTGATGTGTGAGTGACAAAGTACGGCAACGGGGTAAGTCATAGCACCTAAGAGTACTGCGAAATGCAAATGCATATCCTTAGATCTGTGGTTTAAAGTGCCCCTTTTGTTCTAGCCTATGGACATGCCCTTTACGATCTGGACAAAGATTCTGGATAAGGATTATTCATAACTTACATTATTAATAAGAAACACGCTAGCCGGTGTGCAGGAATAGCAGAGTTCCCTAGCGAAGTCAGCTTAAAACCCTCTTGGCGCTCAACAAACTTAGTTTAGTTAGGTTAAGTTCTGTAGCATAGGATTTTGTTATATCTATAAGTCTTAATTATATAGTGTTTACTTAAACCATATGACGTATTATTGAAATCCCGTCTATAACCCGTAACAAATGGCGCCCAACGTGGGGCCCGAACCCACGACCCTGAGTTTAAGAGTCTCATGCTCTACCGACTGAGCTAGCCGGGCCGTGTGCAGGGACGAATTTAGTTCAGTGTCAGATCTAAGCAATGTTCTGAGGATTGTGGAGCGCACCAAGATTAACTGCGACAGCTTTGTAGAGCCAAAGGGTTTAAAAAATACGTTAGAACCGGATTTGGCCTATAAAACTGTGAGCAAGGAGAGTCAGGGTAAGGAAATGATGGGAATGGAACAAGTTGTTGAGCTGCAAAACAATTCGACTATTAATAATAGGAGGTGCTGAAATTGTAGAGAAAACGGTCATTTATTTCGGGAGTGCAAGGTGCCGAGACAAAGATTGTTTTGTTTTAGGTGTGGTCGCTTTGGGACTACAACGAAGGAATGCTCATGTAAGGGAAACGCTTCAGGGGGAAGTCCGATTTCTGCCCCATAGACTTTCCCCAGCATGATGGAACGGCAGAGTGGTTAGATTGGTTGAGTGTGGTTAAAGAATACTTTTCTCGAAAAGACGATGAATTATGTCCGATTGTGTTAAGAAAGGATGGGGATAATAGGTCATATGTTCAGTTGAGGGTATGGCACAAAGATTTTGTCGGCATGTTGGATAACGGTGCTAACCGCTCGTTCATGGATCCCGTTATGGCAAATTACCTGACATCGATAGGGTTAAAAGGTTATAAAGTTGCACCAAGATCTATAACTACAGCTGATAAGACTAGGCACGATATTTCAGAAGTGTTTGACGTTCCGATTGAATTTGATGATCAATTCAAAGTCATGGTGATGTCATCGTTAAGCCAACCGTTAATTTTGGGTAAAGACTTCTTTGATGAGTCTGGCATAGAGCTACAGTTCAGAGGTAAGACCAGGGAAGTAATTGGCTCAGACAACATCACGACTGATAATCCTATAATCATTTCTAGAGATGATTTAGATATTGAGCAAAAAGACGAATTGGAGCGGGTTATATTGAGTATGAAGAGTGAGGTTGGAAATGGATTGGGACGAACAACAATTTTAAAGCACAGCATAGATACAGGAGACAGTATAATTTCATTCATCAAAAACAGTATAATTTTTCACCAGTCATAAAAGCGGAAATAGAGAAAGAGTTGGATAAGATGCTAGCAGATGACGTTGTAGAACCCTCGTTCAGCTCCTGGTGTTCACCGGTGTTAATAGTTAAAAAACCGAACGGTGAAAATAGGCTATGTTTGGACAATCGGCAGCTTAATAGGGTAACAAAGCGCGACACATATCCCTTGCCACGTGTAGCTAACATTATCGATAATTTGCGCAATGCCAAGTTTTTAAGCACTATCGATCTGAAGTCGGCGTTCTGGCAGATACCTCTAGATGACAGTAGTAAAGAAAAGAGAACTTTTGCGGTGGGGGGACGAAGACTCTTTAATTTTAAAGTTATGCCCTTCGGTTTGGTAAATGCGTCTCAAACGCAACAGAGGTTAATGGACATTCTCTTTCAGTCTAGCGAAGATAAGGTTTGGGCGTACTTAGATGATATAGTGATTTGTTCCGCGACGTTTGAAGAACATTTGGAACTAATCAGGAAGGTTGTGGAGATTCTAAAAAAGGCAAATTTAACTGTTAACGTGGATAAGTGCAAATTTGCCCGCGCAAGCATGCGTTACTTAGGCTATGTAGTCGACAAAGACGGGTTAAGGACGGATCCGGAAAAGGTAGCTGCCATCATTAACTTTCCTAGACCGCGAAACTTTACCGAGCTTAAAATATTCATAGGTTTAGCTAGCTGGTACCGGAGATTTGTGAAGGACTTTTCAGAAGTTGCAGTACCGCTACATGATATGACTAAAGGAAAGAGAAAAAAGAGCTTGTCATGGACTAAGGAGTCGGAGGAGGCATTTGTAAAATTGAAAACACTTGTGACGTCTGCACCAGTGGTGACCTGCCCAGATTATTCTAAACCTTTCATTATCCAATGCGATGCATCTAGTAGTGGAATAGGTTCGGTTTTGTGTCAAAAAGAAGGAGACGTGGAGCGGCCTATTGCATACTTGAGTAGGAAATTGAGCGATAGAGAGAAGAAATTTTCCACATCTGAAAGGGAATTGCTTAGTATCGTGTATGCAATTGAAAAATTTAGAAATTATATAGACGGAGTGCATTTCACAGTAGTTACGGACCATAGTGCCTTGCAATGGTTGCACAAAATGAAAGACCCACACGGCAGGCTAGCGAGGTGGGCCATGAAGTTGCAACAATTCAGCTACGGCATAACCCATAGACCTGGTAAGAGTAATGCAGCTCCCGATGCATTATCACGAGGCATGGAAAGTAGCGAAAATGTGGAAATAAATAATTTAGAAATTTTAGAAAGACATAAAGATGATTGGTATAGGTCTAAAGTTAAGGAAGTGCAGGTCAAAATGTTACCAGATTGGAAGGTTATAAATGGTTTGCTATATAAAAAGATAATCTTAAAGACGTTCCCAAACGCGGAGGATGTCTGGAAATTATATGTACCAGAACCGTTAAGGGACAAGGTGCTTACAGAGTGCCATGACGTACATGAGTGTTGTAACGTCAGGTCATGTGGGGATTCGGAAGACATATCTCAGAATAAAGCAGAAGTATTTCTGGCCAAGTCTTCTGAGGGATGTAAAACAATATGTTGCAAAATGTGATAGTTGCGCGAAGCATAAGGTTTCACAACAGGGATCACTAGGGTACATGGGGGGACATAGAGATGTTACTCGTCCATGGCAGATTATTTCGTTAGATTTGATGGGCCCTTTTCCAAAAAGTAAAACGTGTAATACTATGTTGTTAGTAATAACATGTTGGTTTAGCAAATTTGTACTGTTGTTTCCTTTAAGAACAGGAAAAGCGGAAAAGATATGTGACATAGTAGAAAATCAGTTTCTTTTATACGGTGCTCCAAAGGCTATAATATGTGATAACGGTCGACAATTTTGTTCGCAACTGTTCAGGGACTTAGCAGAGAAGTATAACAGTAAGTTGTGGTATACTCCTAATTATCATCCTCAGAGTAACCCAACTGAACGGGTGAACAGGGTTATTGGCACCATGATTTCTATATACGTCAAGCCAGGTAGACACAATATGTGGGATGTAAATTTACCTCAGATTGGGCACGCTATAAGAACCGCCGCACATGAGACGACTGGGTACACAGTAGTATAGATTCACCGTTTCTACCCCATCATTTTCCCACCACCAAAACAATGGTTTTTCGGGATTATGGTGGGTTTTCCGGACTATGAAACCTAAAAAAAAAAAAAAAAAAGTTTGGTATGTTTTAGTACGTTTAGCCCCCCATTTAAATCGATTGCACTAGGTCTCAACAGTGCCCGGAGCCTCCTTCAGCACTTAGGCACTCCGCTAATTAAACAATACACGCTCTTCGACACCACAATAGAACCCTTGCTTACCTTTTTCTATTGTCTCTATTGTTAGCTCGACTCGGCGACATCGCATTGTTACCGAGCTCGATAGAGGCATACTCCTACGTTGTAGTTTGTTCTTTACGTATTTGCAATAGGTTTTATAATTGCTTAATTGGTTACTCCTTATGAAAGACTAGGTATACTACCTAAAGTTTCCAAAGTTTAGGTATAGTTTTGGTGGTGGGAAATCAATGGGGTAGAAACGGTCATATAACTTAACGAGATTTTTAATGATCTAACAAGCCCCGCGAACTGACACAAATACATTACCCTTTATTAGTCTGGACTGGAGTAGGTATCAATTTTATACCTAAAGTAATTAATTCACATTTCGCGAATATATATGCAAATTTCAATGTATCTATAAAGTTTCCATAGTTTAGGTATAGTTTTGGTGGTGGGAAATCAATGGGGTAGAAACGGTCATATAACTTAACGAGATTTTTAATGATCTAACAAGCCCCGCGAACTGACACAATTACATTACCCTTTATTAGTCTGGACTGGAGTAGGTATCAAATTTATACCTAAAGTAACTAATTCACATTTCGCGAATATATATGCAAATTTCAACGTATCTATATGTGTTACAGCACAATATGAAACTTCTGGTATATTTTTCAACCCCATCAATTTTAGTTATTTAGTATTTATTCGTTTTCAGTTTTTGCCTAAAATTTATTATTTTATACAAATCCAATTTTTGAAAAATTATTTTATTGATTCTAGATTTGTGTTTATATATTTGTGTTGTCTTAATTTTTTTTTTGGGTAAATTATTTTATACAAATCCAATTTTTGAAATATTATTTTATTCATTCTAGATTATTTCCAGTCTAGATATTTGTGTTGTCTTAATTTTTTTTTTATGGTAAATTATTTTATGCAAATCCAATTTTTGAAATATTATTTTATTGATTTTAGATTATTTCTAGTCTAGATATTTGCGTTGTCTTATTTATTTTTTTGAACTCGTAAATAACTTTGGTATATGTGACAACCGACTGATATTTATTGGTGGACAATAAACATGACTGTGTTTTGAACAAGTTTCAACCTGTAAGTATGCTGTACGTTTCCGTAAAGGAAGTTCCCATTATTTATTATAATATATAGATCTTTTGTTAATGTAGGATTCGATGTGTGATTTATTGCATTCTTGTTTATACCAGTTAGGTGGGGCGGTGCGATGTTTAAAACTTCTTTGGTGCTCTAATTTAAAGTCGCAATTTCTATTATTAGTTTTTTCTTGATGCTGTCGGCTTGAGAACTTAACCTTTTTTACTAGATGTCCTTTGAAGAAGGTAATAACTTACTTTTTATTCGTTTCTGAGAAATATATAAATCAATCATCGGGTTTGAAGTCACACGCGATTTTAATAGAAAGTAAATGCACAAAAGATCTGTCGTTTAAATTCTTTAGAATTCTTTTGATAATTTAATCTTTTGTTAGAAAACATTCCGCTGCAAACAAAAATTTACCTGTCCCGAAATCCTGTTTAAACTCGTCGCTACCTACCTAGGTGGTCCTCTGTCCCCACCAGCCGTGACCTTTTTTTCAACACAAATTCATATAAAAAGGCTGAGGCTGTGAGTAACTTTATATAGTACCTTCGGATCTCCAGTTCAGTTAAGAGCTCTCAGTTTCTACGCTTTGAAGTTTTAACGAAGACTATTCATAATGGATGTAAGTATTTAAATAGTATTACTCTATAATTATTGCATTAAAAAATTTATGTGTTGTGTGTATGTTTTAAGTCTTTAATATTAATTATGAATTTTGTTTCAGTTTTCCGACAACACTTTCAAAAACTTTTACGTTGATGAAAATGAAGACGAAGCAAGTGATGAAGAGGGGACGCTGGCTTTCAAAGTGAAGCAAGCTATTGCGAAGAAGCGTCAATCAAATAATATTGATGGCTTTTTTGAAAGGCCTAAGAAGAAGACAAAAGTGTATAAGAAATCTTCAACGGTCTCCAAAAAAGAAGAAGACGGTGTTTCCTATCTCACTTCGGGTCAGGACGATGGAGCATATGCATCACACCTCATAAAGATCGAAGTATACGACATGAATAAAATACGAAACGTTGGACCTCTGGACCACTGGAAACACTGTGACTATCGTGTTAAATATTATGCTAACGAAGGTGACTCACAGGAACAAAGTGCTCGGGATGTTATATTTAATATAACGAAAGAACTATCATCTAAAACCAAATGTGTAAAATATTTTATAGAGACTTATAAGTGTGATAAAAAATAGTTTTAATCAGTGCTTTATTTATAACTAGAATAAGTTCCTTTATTTTTTCACTTATAAAATACTTTCTTTCTTGTCTTATTGTATATTAATGTTATTACTCATTTATTGAACATGTTTAATATTAGATGTAGTTTTAACTGCTTATTTTGTGTTTCTTTCTACGTCACTGCATTTGTCTTAGGTAGTAGGAATATTTTGTAATTATAGTTGTAAGAAATAAAATAAAACCCAATTTATTTTCATAACACATTGTTTTAATTCACAAAAACTGATTTAAACATATTCCTTAAAACTAAATCATTACACAAAGAATTATCAGCAAACAGATATAAAAACTCAGACATTTTTTTCCCTTGAAGCTTAAAATAAAGATAAACTAAACAGTATTCTCCACAAACTGAAGTAAAATAATTCTGAAGTGATTGATGGTTATAAAACCACCTCTTAGAGTTTCTATTTAAAAATAACCTGTGATAACCAGTAGGCTTTCGACCAAAAGAGTCAAAGTATTCACCATATCCATTCACATCAATGTGCATTGCAATCCAATGAGAACCGGGCTTTGAATCAGGATCTAGATTGCTTATAATAAAAGTAGGTAGATTAACCCAAACAGGAATCCGGTTTGCAGCAAAAACATTTGACTTAAACCTCGGGTTTATTTTATTCATACAAAATTGTATTTCATTCGAATCCATAATAATAATTAATCTAAAAAAGTAAACACTGGTGGTTTTACAGACAATGTTCAAGTGGTAATGATAAAATTGAGTGAATGCATTGTATTTATTTAATTACTAACTATTATAATCTACAGTGATATCACGATTTTTATTTATTTCAATTATGTTATCAAATTCAGCATACACAATACAGTTGATAGTAGTACTTAAAGCTGAATCAAAACGAACTTCGATTCGAACACTTCCGTGTCTTACAAGATTCCAGTGTGAAGTTGAACTTGCAGATAAATCAGGAGTCAAATCGAAACATAATAAAGAATAACCACCCACATAATTTGATCTGCTTATAGCATTACCTTCGTTATGGAAATGAATACCAGTTCCATAAAACAAAGTATGATATGCAGTTGCTATTAAACCCGCAGAGTTAAATGAGGGTTGCAAAGTTTTAGAAGAAATTTCATGACCATCTACGTACAAACTAAATGAATTCATATGAAAATGTTGAAAATTGAAGGGATTTATAGCTAAATTACCATTAAACCCAGAGTTTGAAACGAATCCAATAATACATCTTTTAGGGACTTGCCCGAGAAATATATTATCCAATGTTTTACCTTGTATACCTGCGGGTAATGTCAGAACCTTAACTTCTGCCCTTGTTATCGGATATTTCGCAGTTGTTGATGCTAATACTTTTTGATGAGCTAACAATACACTAGGATTTATTCTTGCTCTTCTGATAATGAGACTGGCATCTGTTATTTGTACTTTAAATTTACCATCCTTATGACAAATTAAATTAAATGTTTCTTTCGAACGGACTAATTTAACTCTCATTTCTACACCATTAATTAGAAATTTCTCCTGGTTAAACATATCACCATGTAAATGACCAATCATTTCAACTTCCTTGCTTTCCTTAACAAAGTCCATTCTTTCGTGAAACCCTTTATTAGTCGAGTCAACGGCGTCCATATAGTTGGGGGTATCTTCATACCACAATCCACAAGTCAGATGAGATTTTTTGGCTGCTGAACCATAATTAAGCAGATTTTCCATGTAGGCTCGGTAAGCATAAGTGTTGTTTGGAGGTGATATAAGCTTCTGATTTAAATAAATGTCTAGTTGGCTAAACAGGGAATGTAACCAATTGTTTACCGGTGCAACATTTGCATCAGGTTATATTTTTGTACCATCTTGATTCAATATTTTGGCATTTATATGCAACAAAGTGTGTGATAGATCAATGTAGTCATCACCTGACCCAGGAACTTGAAACTCAATAGGACCATCGTCACTTAGAGATGAAATTGGTTTGTAATGAATCCACTGGCCACTTTCAATGCTTGTTTGAGTTGATGGTAAAGCAAATAAGTCTAACTCAGATTTGGCACACTCACAAGAATGACTATGTAAGAATGACATTTTTTAGTTTGAAAATATATCTTCAATATTGTTTTTCCTAATTTTTTTACCTCCTCTTCGGTGCGATGCTTTTAAGTTAATGAATGGTCCACGTCTTTTTGTGGACGTTTTATACCCAGACCCCGACATCAAAGAATCAATTTTTTCATCTGCTTTTCTTTTTAAGTTGGCGCTTGCTTCATTGAACCGAGATCTAATAGAACTATCCATTGGTCGTGAATTTACCATATCGGATAAAAGACCGATTCCTGCATCTAAAGTTTCTTTTCCCACTGTTTTAAGACCACTAGATAATAATGGTAGCACAGACCTAAAAAGACCACCCAAGAAACTCCCGATCCCATGTCCTCGTTGATATGGTACCCCTTTATAAACTATTCCTATACCCGTACCAGCTTGGTGTGAATAGTAATGTTCATATGGGCAAGACGTAGATGATCTTTTATAATTCATTTTACCCGTTGAAAGTGTAGCTTCACGCAAGAAGATCCAAACTGGAATGGTATTCTAGCTCCAGTAGTTGTCCTTATATCTATTTCTATAGTATCGAATTCTCTTCGTAATACGGGTACATAGTGAGCAGGTGAGAAAATATGTGTTTTGTAAGCACCATAGATAAATTTAGTTGGGTCTAACGGTATTATTCTCAGTAATGATGTAATTACATCTCCCACCACTTGTGGATGAATGATATCAGTATAAACAAATATTTGTGAGGGTAAACCTAAGTATAAATTTGCAGGATGTTTTCCAATTGACATTTCTTTTAAATTTGATCTTGGTCGAAATCCTAATTGTAGACTTAATATGGGTGTTGTTGTGATTGAGACTATTTCTTTATCTGTTGATATCCCCACCATTTTTGTAATTTTATCATATCTAAACTTAACTTTGCTTTTTAGCTGTGGGTTTTCATTTAATGCATCAAGAAAATGATCAAGACTATCATACGAAGTAGCTGGTATGTGAGTTTTTGAATCAACGATTTTATCCGTCTTGTCTGCAGGTCCTCGAACTTTCTTTTTAATATAAATGGTATTTTCATGTTCTTGAACATTGTACATGGAGCATGGGTATTGAAATTCTACTAAACCCACGACCCATTCTCCTTCCAATTTAATGGTTTTAGGTAATTTTGTTAAAAAGTGCGCAGTTGTATTATCATTGTAATATTCCGATGAGCTATTGCTCAACAAAGTTAAGTAAAAACTGTTTTCACTCATATTGTTTCTAAACTTGATGACGGTATCCAGGAATTAAATTTATTAGGATAACCTCGCCACTTCACGAACACTTCCTTTCTGCCACCAATACGGCGCGAGCGTATTATTTTATCAATTTTATATTTGATGGAGGGGTGGTGAGTTACTTTTTGTAATTCTTTAGAATAAAATGTACCAATTATTGGTTCACCTTCCAAATCTTTTAAAGTATAAACAACCCACGGAGACCTATTGATAACTGATTCAATCACAAATATTTCATCACTCCAATTGGTTTCATAACCCTTTTGGAATATATGTTTATATTTAGTTATCCTAACATGATCACCTACATTTAGCCTTGCATTTTCTAAAGAAGGTTGTTTATCATTTTTTCTTTCATATAAGTTACACCAAACAGTCCTTATATTACTAGAGTTAACATCAACTGGACGCATTTTTATGCTGGAATGATAGCTATGGTTATATGAATAAAGCAGATCTTGTAATATATTAGTGTAATTGTAAGTATTTTTATGAGTGAAATAACGCCACATTTTAGTTTTGAGAGTTCTTTGAAACCTTTCAACTATGCTAGCTTTAATGTCTGGGTTGTTAGTTGTATAATAATTTATGTTCTTACTTTTAAAATAATCTCTCACCATCTTTGAAACAAATTCTGTACCCTTATCAGATTGAATATGTCTAGGGGTTGCATTTGCTTCCGTGAATATGCTTTCAAAACACGTTTTAACCGTTTCAGCATCCTTCTTTTTCATAAGTCTCGCAAATGCATATTTGCTAAATACATCAATAACACAAAGAATGTATTTATACCCATCGTTGTATTGACTATAGGTGCGCATATCACTTAGATCAGCTTGCCATAGTTCATTGTAGTTTGACAGGATGTATTTGTTACGCGAGAAACGTTTATGAACAGGTTTATGTAGAGTGTACGCTTCTTGGGACTGCAACCATTTTTTCACTTCCTCTCTATTCATTTGACCTTTCATTTCCTTCATAACATTATTTAAACTACTATATCCAGCCGGGTTTGATATATCGTAATATATTCTATTTATGTCTAATAAGGAGTCCATCTTTCCCAATCAACTTTCTTTTGAGACCTCGTTTTTGGCTTAGTAGATAGAGGAGTAGATGCGTTTTTTTCTTTAATTGATAGGTTGTGCTCGCTAATAGAAGCCTGTGAAGTGTTAGCTTCAGGTTTAGATTGAATTTTATTAATAAATTCTAAAGTCTCGGGGTTACCAATACATGACGATGGAACTTTTATATCATTTAAAAAACGAGCGAAATCCTCCCATCCCACTGGTTTTGAGCGTTTGAGCGGTCTAAGTACATCGCCTACCAAATCGAGAATATTGCTATTTGGTATTGTCTGACTGTTTATAACTACTTCACCGTTCTCCTTCCACCAAATTTTAGGTCTATTCAGAACAATGTTTTGCAGTAGCGTCTGACTTTTTGTCCTGTACGATTTAGGTATAACATCTATAATATAGGATGGAGAATATCGTTTAGGTAATTGAACCTTTGATACACCAGGAGGTGTGGCATAAACATCTTCTTCCGGCACAGGTGAATTTGCGTCTCCGCTTAAGTTCTGAGTAAATGATTCCTCCTTTCGGATACTTTCCTCTTTTTTTACATTTTCCTCCTTTTTGTTAACTTTCGAAGCAACATTGTAGTTATCGTTAGTAAGGTAGTTCACTTCATCCATCACTATTGGTAATTTAAATGGTCTTCGATCTGCCTCAGCAAAATGTAAAAATCGTTGTAGTGCTTGACAATATAATGCCCACTTTTCACGATCATTTATTTTTCTTCTAAGAATTGTTTGCATTTCTCCATCCAGACGGGATGATATATTTTCCACCTGATTTTCACTTTTTTTAAGTCTTTCAATAAATTCAGGTTCTACTAACAACATTTTCTTTGTATTCTCCATTGTATCTAAGATAAGGAGTTTACCAATGCACTTAAAACTGCACCTAAAATTATTGGTAAAAATGCACCCCCTTTCTGAAGAATAACGGTTTTTCTAAGCTTATTTTTGCCTTTTGAAACTAGTTTTCGTAATGTTTCCTTATATTTTTTTAATTTAGATTTTTCTTTGTTATCTAAAGGAATTTTACCCTTTAGAACATTATAGATACATTCACAAATGATGTTGATCTCATCTTCATCGCACGATTTAAGCAAAGCAGTGCGATATTTTGGTTTAAGTAAATGCAGGGCTTCCAGTAAATGTTTATAGGTGCTTACCCGAGAATGCATCATTTAGAACTGACTGAAACTTGATGATCCTTGTTATATTTAAATCCTTTCTTTGGGATATACACTGTGCAATGGCCATCAAATGGAAATATTTTAGTTTTAAAACGACACATGTCGTCTAGTTTTGTTTTAGATCAATCATAAGATAGCCGTGAGCGTTTTTAGTAGCATCCTTGTAAGCTTCGTCAACGAACTTTGAGTTTTCTGGGCATACTTGACGAGACAAATAACGTATTTGTGTTTTATCTCTAGGATTCTTAAAAAACACTAAATAACTTGTATTCAAAGACATATCACGTTGACCTTTACCCTGATGAAATATATTTTGAGTAATATAAAACAGGCTTAAATTTCTGTGGTGACTACCTTTTGTAAAAATATCAACCAGTCGCCCATTTGATTCTCGCATTAAATCATCTATTATAAGTAATTTGGGCTTCAGTCCATCAAACATGGACATATCAGGTATTCCTTGACTATAAATCACATTTTCTAGATTATATAGGGGTTGCATTTCATCATAACACCAAATCACTTCATCAAACTCAACATTACATAATTCTTTCGAATGTTCAAGAAAACTTGTAACAAATTTAGTTTTTCCACAACCACTCGGACCAGCTACAATAGTGGTGAAGGGATGGTAAAAATGAATCATTTTGAATTAACGTGAGGAGTGTGTTGTTATGAAAAGGAATTAATTTCAAATGACAATTTTTTTTAAAGTTTCTCCTTTTATCAAGAACATTTACTAAAAATAACACATAACAAAAAAAATATTGACACAAGATAATTTTAACTTCTAAACTAAATCATACAATTTACAAAAATTATACACATTGCACAAAAAATAAATACATTTCATTGAATATTCTGTGTAAATTAAATAAATTTTAAAGTACACCATGAGGAATTTTATAATGACCCCACGCAAGAGTATCAATAGAATTTCCTGACAAATATCGTTTCGTGTCATTACGGGAAAGCGTTATTTTGGTAATTTTCTGTGTAAATAAAATGTGTTTTATTGATTTGAAACGTAACATTGTATCATATTTAATTTTTTTCTTAAATAAACATTTTTTAAAACTATCAAGATCATACGTTTGCGTTACGCATTTATTGACACCTTTAGCTTTAGCTTTAATTTCTTTATTTTGTACATCTATGGCGTACATTTTTGAACGCAAACCAATAAATTCCTTAAATATTTCCCCATTGTTTTCATCTTTGAAAACACCAAGTTGCTTTTTATTTACCAGAGGGAAACCATACACGTTGTCCTCTGGGTATTCAGAAGTATCAAAATATAAATTAAGATCTGATTTTATGTCATCATAAAAGTCCTCTGTGAATATTTGATATAGTAAACTATCAGTATCTGTGTAAAGCAATTTCAAATTATTTTGATATTTGGTTTTCATATAGTCGTAATGAAATTGATACATCAAAGTTTTAGAAAGATCTAAAATGCAAAAACCTAGGTAAATTGGTTTGTTGTATAAAACTTTAGTTTTTTTTAATTGAACAGCTACTAAATCATGTGAAAAAACAGATAAACTATGAAATTCAGGTTTCGCAATTAAAGATTGAACTCCTTGAGATTTCCCACGATTTTCCCAGTGATTTAATAATTTGATGTTTACTCGTTTCATTACATTCTCCATAGTTTTACCAAACACTGAATTGTTCATGAGTTTGAAAAAATCTTTTTCGAATTCAGACGATGCTTGGGATCGCAGGTAGGTATTTAAATCTATGTAACTTTTTAACCATGGGGATTGCTCAAATTTTAATATTCTATGGATTTTAAGCAATTTTAATCCGTTTTGTAAACTTTGTTTAAGATTTCTGTAATGAATGACATAGTTTGTTTTCTTGTTTAGATTTGGTATTAATTTTTTTGCTTTAGAATTACCTAAACATACATTTTCAGGACAGAATGGTAGATCCGAATGATAATCATGTAATTCTTTAGGGTACTCAATGTCTACTTCTAAGATAAAGCCATGATCAGCATCATCTGCAATATTAAAATTCGTCTCTACATTCACCCATTCAAATTTACCTGTAGGAAGAGGTTGAGACATAGCCCATCCATACAAGTTATTTGCATCTAAATATACAAGAAAAGAAGACGGTTGGTTTGATTCATAGTTTGACATATATTTATTGTTAGCTTTAGCATGTCTGTGACTGCATTGGGATATACCTCCTCGAATATTTTTTGCTATGAAAGCAATTTTATCAATATCCGTCAAAAGTTCAAGTTTTATTTTTGTAACTTTTAACATAGCATCCCAACTCAATCCTGGGGCAGTGTAATAATGAGCTGGATCCAAACCGTAGGTCTTAACACATACATTTCTAAAATTTTCAAATACATCAGTTAGTAGCAAAACATCTGTTTTCAGATATAAATCTGAATAATCACCCATATTTTGACAATTAAAGTGATTCCACACACCCACAGCATGTACATAATCTTCATCTGAAATGTGGCTATTATTCAGAGAACTATAAAATAAATCCTTACGAGGAAGGGCGGTAAGGTTTAAACTATCAAATGATGTCATGTATTCATATGGGTACACACCCTTACGTATCAAGCGCTTATAGTCTTCTTCACTTGGAAAATTTAATTTTAGTTCATTGAATTGATTTGTTGTTAAGTTTTTAGCTAATTTTTCAAGACATGAATTTAAGGGAATCAACGAATCTTAATTTCACTCTACGGTTATTAACTTTTAACATTTTGGAAAAGGAAATATATTTTTCTTTGTTCTGTGGGATTAGTTCTATATCACCATCTTCAAAATTAAGCCCATGTACTATAAAGTGACTGTCATAGTTGCTTAAGTTATGAAAAAACACAGGTACAAAGTTTTGGGGCCTGTACTTTTCATTGCAAAGTGAATGTGCAACGCCTTCGTAAACACCGGTATGCCAATTATAGGAAACGCAGGAATCCTCGTTTAAACATGTACTACAAATGAAACAGACTTTGCTGTTTGCAATGTATTCTTTATTTAACGTTGTTAAGGGTAATGGGGGCTTGGAAAATGTATTCTTTTTACAAATACTCTCCAAATCATGTTTAATACATTTCATAAACGTTTGACCACAGTTCTCTCCTTTGTATGTTCTATAAATTGATAACTTGTCATCATATGCACATTTAATATAGTATCCAAAACTATAAACTTGATGTTTCTGAATGTTAATGGTTGAGGAACGCTTGTCTATACGTCTGCGTTTACGTTTGATTTTATCATCCACATAATCATCATCATCTCCATAATCTTTATCACTGTCAGGTGTTGGAGAGTGACTATTATCTTTCGTGGTTTGTTCATTAGATTGTTCTGACTGAATAGGACTTAAAAATGCCTCAAAATCTGCATACACAACAAAAGGAACTCGTAATTTACGCTCGTAATTATTGAAATTAAGTTGACTTGAAGAAGTCATTTTGTCAAACCAATCTTTCCTTTTATCCTCTTCAGAGGGTAAATTGGTACATATATGAAAACAATCGTTCTTTTGATGCTCTACTAAATTCTGATTAGATGAAAAATTTGACAAACAACCATCACATATATTAACAGCATGTTGTGATTTATTTATTTGAGCGGATACTAATCGAGATAAATTGTTGATTAGACAATAGTGTCCTCTATTCCCCTTTGTTATATATAACAAATTAAAATGTTTTGTTCTTTTACATTTTGTAATGTGTAAAGGACCAACAATATCATGACTTTTATTTTGTGAATTATACTCCAAACCAAACACGTTAATACTTAAATCATTTAACTTTTCAAATTTCTGAATATCAGTAAACTTGATAGGAAAAGGAATGTCACCAAACTTCAATTTCTCCTTGTATTTGACATAACAGTTCACCATATTAGCGTGATTGTTTTTCTTAGGTGGATATAAACCCGAAAGCAATGCCCAACGGAAACATTCATGATCATTGTTTTTGATGTTTATTACTGCTCTTTTGTTTGTTATATCACGTGGTAATTCAATATATGAAGAACCACGCAATGGTTTATATTTATTAACATTAACGTCTAAGTGGTTTATGTTTACCAAACTCCATCCACTATCTTTTCTTTCAAAGTTTGTTAATCTCGCTGTTATTTCATTTACGAGGGATATGAAAAATAAATCTTTATCACTGCTCACATTAAAAAGTTGATTGTTTAATTGAAAATCAAATGTATTTCTTAGCTGTTTGGTATCCTGACAAAAATTTGCATTTAAAATAAAATTAACTTTTAAAGCACAATGATCTGCAACTGATCGATTTAATAAAGTGAAAATTGTATCTTTATTTTTTTCTAAAAACGATTCGGGGGTTTCAAAGGGTTGGTAATCATTTTTATTACTTGATATTCTGTACGTAGCAACCCTGTTTCGGAATGCATTTTCAATTAGCTGAACGTTGATTAATTCGCTGTCTGAACTAAGAACATTGTTTTTGTGGTTATTGCTTTTCAAATGGTTTGCTAAATATCTTTTTACCACATACACATGGCACACAGAACATTCAATTTTGTCATTATTTTTTGTGCTTACGTCAATACAGCAAGCTTGTGTTGTAGAAGTTGATGCTGAATCACTGCTAGTTGAAGGTTGACTCTTCTTTGTTGATGCCTTAGACACAGGATCCGTAGTTGCCATTTCTATTCCGCCTCCAACTTGTTGGGATCTAAAGACATAAAATAAAATATCACAAATAATATAATTACATCATTACTTATAATATGATTACCAGAAACAAAGATTAATAATAACTACAAAATACTGACTTGTATATTTCTTACAGTGCAAACAATACGCTTGCATTGGTAGGACTCCGTCTACTACATCAGTAGTTGATATATGAATATCCTGTGTTTGATTCCTATGACCCTCACATGGGGTATAATATGGTTTAATATCTTGATCTTCGAAAATTGAATCAGGTAATAAGCCATCAATAAACCACAATCGGATGTGTCTATGAAATTTCTGGATTATTAACTTTTTGCTAAAACTTGCTATCTCGCTACGTTCTAATTTAGGCTCAAGATAAAATGCCATGTTGCAAAACTGAATCACACAACACCACAGGTACAAAACACTGAAACTTCAATTTGCTATAGATAATTTTAAAACTGGGGACCCACTTTTATACCACTATCCCCTCCGTATCCGTAAGTCAGGTAAGGAAACATGTAACAACAGGTTTTAACTTAGATCACCCACCCCAACAAGATGCAAGGTAGAAAAAAAAAATGTACAGTGAATTAAATATTTAAACAAATTGATTAACTTACATTTCATATTTTTGTTGACTTAGAGATTCACACAAATTATATATTTCTTGGTCTTCAAAATATTCCTTCTCCGCGTCTTCACATAATTGAAGAAGTTCAACATCACAATTATCATTTCCAATTTGCATGCTTTATATAGATTAAAAATTTATACTTTGAAATTTAAAGTGTTCCTTCAAATTCTATCTCTGATTAGTTAAAATTAAGAAATTTATTCACTTAATCGTAATTGAACACGTGATTTGCAGCTCACTTCGTTTCTAAAATTTAGCCCCCAGCCTCAGCCTTTTTATATGAATTTGTGTTGAAAAAAAGGTCACGGCTGGTGGGGACAGAGGACCACCTAGGTAGGTAGCGACGAGTTTAAACAGGATTTCGGGACAGGTAAATTTTTGTTTGCAGCGGAATGTTTTCTAACAAAAGATTAAATTATCAAAAGAATTCTAAAGAATTTAAACGACAGATCTTTTGTGCATTTACTTTCTATTAAAATCGCGTGTGACTTCAAACCCGATGATTGATTTATATATTTCTCAGAAACGAATAAAAAGTAAGTTATTACCTTCTTCAAAGGACATCTAGTAAAAAAGGTTAAGTTCTCAAGCCGACAGCATCAAGAAAAAACTAATAATAGAAATTGCGACTTTAAATTAGAGCACCAAAGAAGTTTTAAACATCGCACCGCCCCACCTAACTGGTATAAACAAGAATGCAATAAATCACACATCGAATCCTACATTAACAAAAGATCTATATATTATAATAAATAATGGGAACTTCCTTTACGGAAACGTACAGCATACTTACAGGTTGAAACTTGTTCAAAACACAGTCATGTTTATTGTCCACCAATAAATATAACAGTCGGTTGTCACATATACCAAAGTTATTTACGAGTTCAAAAAAATAAATAAGACAACGCAAATATCTAGACTAGAAATAATCTAAAATCAATAAAATAATATTTCAAAAATTGGATTTGCATAAAATAATTTACCATAAAAAAAAAAATTAAGACAACACAAATATCTAGACTGGAAATAATCTAGAATGAATAAAATAATATTTCAAAAATTGGATTTGTATAAAATAATTTACCCAAAAAAAAAATTAAGACAACACAAATATATAAACACAAATCTAGAATCAATAAAATAATATTTCAAAAATTGGATTTGTATAAAATAATAAATTTTAGGCAAAAACTGAAAACGAATAGATACTAAATAACTAAAATTGATGGGGTTGAAAAATATACCAGAAGTTTCATATTGTGCTGTAACACATATAGATACGTTGAAATTTGCATATATATTCGCGAAATGTGAATTAGTTACTTTAGGTATAAATTTGATACCTACTCCAGTCCAGACTAATAAAGGGTAATGTAATTGTGTCAGTTCGCGGGGCTTGTTAGATCATTAAAAATCTCGTTAAGTTATATGACCGTTTCTACCCCATTGATTTCCCACCACCAAAACTATACCTAAACTATGGAAACTTTATAGATACATTGAAATTTGCATATATATTCGCGAAATGTGAATTAATTACTTTAGGTATAAAATTGATACCTACTCCAGTCCAGACTAATAAAGGGTAATGTATTTGTGTCAGTTCGCGGGGCTTGTTAGATCATTAAAAATCTCGTTAAGTTATATGACCGTTTCTACCCCATTGATTTCCCACCACCAAAACTATACCTAAACTTTGGAAACTTTAGGTAGTATACCTAGTCTTTCATAAGGAGTAACCAATTAAGCAATTATAAAACCTATTGCAAATACGTAAAGAACAAACTACAACGTAGGAGTATGCCTCTATCGAGCTCGGTAACAATGCGATGTCGCCGAGTCGAGCTAACAATAGAGACAATAGAAAAAGGTGAGCAAGGGCTCTATTGTGGTGTCGAAGAGCGTGTATTGTTTAATTAGCGGAGTGCCTAAGTGCTGAAGGAGGCTTCGGGCACTGTTGAGACCTAGTGCAATCGATTTAAATGGGGGGCTAAACGTACTAAAACATACCAAACTTTTTTTTTTTTTTTTTTTAGGTTTCATAGTCCGGAAAACCCACCATAATCCCGAAAAACCATTGTTTTGGTGGTGGGAAAATGATGGGGTAGAAACGGTGAATCTATACTACTATACACACCCTCGTACCTATTTCTTGGCAGGGAGACATCCGTTCCCAATGTAGACAGACCAAACTCATTGCAATTGTTACAGGATCCGGAAAATGATTATCAGATAAATATCGCTGAATACATAAAGGAACTTGAAGAGAGGCATAAAATATATGATGTAGTCCAGCAAAGGTTACGAGCGGCTCATGAACAAAGCAAGAAAGTATATGACATACCACGCAAACCCTGTAGCTTTCAGGTGGGTGACGTAGTGCTGAAGAGGACAAAACTACTGTCCAGTATGCCTAATAAATTCATGGCCAAACTTGCTCCAAAATTTGAGAAGGCTGTCGTAGTACATAAACTTTCTGACACGGTATTTCGTTTAAACAATGCTTATGGAAAATGTATAGGTAATTGGCATGTGAAAGACCTCAAGCCCTTAAATAAGTAAAAAAAAAAATTTGTTGAGGAAGGAGGAATATGTGATGTGTTTTACATTTATTACATTCAATATGGATTACTGCACTTTTGAATCACGACATTAGGTCTTGAGCTTTAAGGTTCATATTATTGAATCACGCGTACGGCATCGTGGGTTAGTGACGTAAAACAGGTCGATATACTACGGCTAATTCGCGCTCGCATTTAATGCCATCATGGCTCTGCGGTAAACAGGGCAACATGCGATCGGAAGGCCGGCGGTTCAAATCCTGGGTACGGTATTAACTTTTTCCATAATTTTAAGGCGATTTTACTTATTTATATTAACAAAATGCAATCGACTCGTCATTCCAGCTCATGTTTCGAAGACATTCATACGTGCGGTTGTTGTTTAAATCATGTACCCGCCATAGCAAAAATCAAAAATGTAAATCGAATTAAGAAATGCAATTGCAAGTCATTCCAAGTGAAATTAAGCACTTATGGATATTTTGTTTTGTTTTTAATGTGTGAGTGACAAAGTACGGCAACGGGGTAAGTCATAGCACCTAAGAGTACTGCGAAATGCAAATGCATATCCTTAGATCTGTGGTTTAAAGTGCCCCTTTTGTTCTAGCCTATGGACATGCCCTTTACGATCTGGACAAAGATTCTGGATAAGGATTATTCATAACTTACATTATTAATAAGAAACACGCTAGCCGGTGTGCAGGAATAGCAGAGTTCCCTAGCGAAGTCAGCTTAAAACCCTCTTGGCGCTCAACAAACTTAGTTTAGTTAGGTTAAGTTCTGTAGCATAGGATTTTGTTATATCTATAAGTCTTAATTATATAGTGTTTACTTAAACCATATGACGTATTATTGAAATCCCGTCTACAACCCGTAACAGGCTTAAGGGTTATTTAATACCCTTTACATCCACGCCTCATCGTCCCGACACCCCCCGTGTCTACCCCAAAACTGACCAAGAGCATCAAGATTTTCTAAAGTCAATAAAATCATTACTAGACATCAACGCGATTTCAAAGTGTGATCAGTGATCACGTTGATGATGAATTTATATCCACAGTTTTTCTGGTGCCTAAACCGAATGGCGACAAACGCTTCATATTAAACTTAAAATGTTTAAACAAATTCGTAGATACAAAACATTTTAAAATGGAGGATCACCGTACCGCCTCTAAATTCATTACCAATTACTGTTACATGGCATGTATAAATTTAAAAGATGCGTACTTTTTACTACCCGTCCATGAATCACATCGAAAGTATTTTCGTTTTATGTATAACAATATTTTATATGAATTTAATTGTCTAGCATTCGGTTTAAGCTCCTGCCCGTATGTGTTTACTAAATTAATGAAACCCGTAATGGAATATTTAAGATCACAAGGTTTGTTATCAGTCATTTATTTGGATGACATTTTTCTGATTGGCACTTCATACTCTGAATGTAAAACTAATGTCAACATAACCAAAAACACTTTAGAAAAGCTTGGTTTCTTACTAAACTTCGATAAAAGTTGTTTGGTTCCAAAAACGGAATGCAAATTCCTAGGTTTTGTATTTGACTCCCAAAACATGTTTATGAAACTTCCTGACACTAAAAGAACAAAGATTAAAGAAAAGTTACAGTCATTCTTAAATATCCATACATGTACAATGCGTGACTTTGCAAGATTTCTGGGTCTTTTAGTGTCGGCATGTCCAGCAATTCAATATTCGTGGCTTTACACCAAGAAATTTGAGCATTTCAAATATTCATGTCTTTTAAATAATCCTAGTTACGAACAAACTGTACGAATACCCATAGCACTAAAAAATGACATGTTTTGGTGGCTTAATAAAAATAGATCAGGGTTATACTCCTCTATGCGTAGAAGAATATAAATTAGAAATATTTTCAGATGCGTCTACGACTGGCTGGGGTGCCTATTGTGATCATAACAAAACCTATGGCCATTGGACAGACGATGAAATTAATTTACACATTAACGAGTTAGAAATTAAGGTTGCTTTCTTTGCACTTAAAAGTTTTGCAAGGAACCTAAAAGACTGTAGAATTATTTTACGCATAGATAACGTTACTCCAATTTCCTGCATTAATAGAATGGGCAGCATACAGTTTAGACATTTAAATAAAATAACAAGACAAATTTGGGAATGGTGTGAATGTCGTAAAATATTTATTTTTGCATCATACATTAAGTCAAAAGAGAATTATGAAGCAGATTCACTGTCACGTAAAAAGTTTAACGACATTGAATGGGAATTAAATGATTATGCATTCAACGAAATAACATCAAATTACGGATACGCGGAGGTTGATTTGTTTGCTAGTCGTCACAACGCTAAATGTCCTATTTATGTAACGTGGAAAAATGATCCCGATGCCTGGGCTATGCATTTACGATCTCTTGGAAAAATAAATATTTTTACGCTTTTCCACCATTCGCGTTACTTGCTAAAACAATGCAAAAAATAATAACTGATAAAGCTGAGGGCATAGTAGTTGTACCATATTGGCCGATGCAACCATGGTTTCCGTTATTTAAAAAACTAACCGTCTCTGAATATATTACTTTCGAACCAAATGATAATTTATTAATATCTCCTTTCAGGACGAGTCACAACCTACACAAAACCCTCAAATTGGTTGCCGCGAAGCTTTCAGGCAAGCATTACTGAAAAAGTCCCTATCGATTATATGCATAGAGATAATGTTAGTTTCACTATCAGATTCTACATATCGACGACAACAACGTATATGATTCTAATTGAGAAATGACAACTTTACAGGAGAGCAAAACAGAAGTAGAATCCTTATATTTTTTTTCGTGTTAAAGATAATAAACTGAAACTTGGCACACATGATTATAATTTTATTTTATTGCTTATTTTATTTTCGTATAACTCAATTTAATGGTAGTTTTCGAGAAAATGCAGATAGTCCACTAGATTAAGTTAGAACTATTGGCTTACCGTTGTGTATACTGTTCTATCTACCACTTAGAATATTATACTTGGTTACAATTTTATTTAAGAACTACGTAAGCAGGTCTATCTGGGACTTAGAACATTATACTTGGTTACAATTTTCTATAAAATCTACGTATGTAGGTCTATCTGGGACTTAGAATATTATACCTGTAAAAAAAGTATGCGACTCACTGTAAAAGATTCTATGTGTGAATTAAGTCATCAAATTTAACTCATTTATTTTGCTTATTTTTAAAATTATATACCATATTTTTAACGCACAATTTTATATTTTATTTTTGGGTGCATAAACATTCTGTATAAATCTGCATAATTATAATTTTGACACATTTTGCAGATAGAATCATATTCGACATTAGTTTTATAGTTCAATAATTATGTAGAAAGTAATAAATAAAAGTAAAAGTATATTAGATGTGTTATTTATTCAATAAAATGTAATAAAAATGTAAACCTGTTACTAAAACCTTACATATCAGTCTTAATCACGGCATTTGTCAGGAAAAAAGGAGTATTTTTTAACATTGTTCTTACTTATTTACCTTATGTTTTAATATTGATCGATCAATCTTCTTTAACAGCACATGATTTTATCAGTCTTTCTGACAAAATTACGTATTCAAACAAGTCTTTTCGCATGCAATAACATTAAAATTTGAAATGGTTTTCATAATTAGATATTTCCTTCTCAGATGTTCTCCGTAGATTTTTAAATTGATGAAATAAATCACATTGGTCTTTTTTGGGATAAATTATCCAATATTCATGTGCTTGTTTGTTATATCGCGGTATTGTATGATTTCACTTGAGATTTGATTTTCAGATTGACTTGATATGCTTGTATTAGTCGAATGCGTATCTTCTGGCTCCTCCAACGCAGTTGTCAGTGCTCTATATAATTCCTCGGGTTACCCTTATCTGGTAGAATAATATTAGTCAGAAATACACTTGGCATAACATGTTTTGCAGAAACACTTTCGGTCGAATGGTAATTTGGCATAAAGGTATAGTTGGCATTACTACTACCACGCATACGACACATTTTGCAGCACATTGTTTTGTAGAACATTACTTTGGCCGACTTTGGTTTAGCATAATTTAATGTACCATAATAATCCTATAGCATACTATTACAAAAGCATAATTATTTTCTGCTAGTAGGAAAGTAGGTTAAGTAAATTTTACGTAGTTGAATATAAGTCTCACCAAATTTGCTATGGCATAATAGGATTATTAGGTATCTTGCATCCCCAACACACCCGACTCGCTACCAAAAAGGAAATACAGTCCCAGAGTATTCGTTAGGTACGACGACGAGCGAAACCAGAAAAGTGGGATAGGCTAGGTTAGAACTGTGACCCCCCACAGGAACCTACTGTTGCCAGAAAATTGGGTTAGGTTAGAACTGCGACCCCCGCGGCAATAAACTGTTGCCAGAAAAGTGGGTTAGGTTAGGTTACAACTGCGCCCCCCGCAGAAAAAACTTTATGTTCTTATGAGCAATACATCCAATCCCGCATGTATTGTACAATATGATAAAACAATGAAGTCTATCTTGTAATCAAATGTTATTCGGCTTGACAACTTTAAGCCGCCTAAATATTATGCAAAAAAAAAATATCTGCGAAAATACTATTCGTTTACAAGACAGTTATGCCCATCAACATTATGCCAATATAAGATTCGATATTATAAAAATCTGTGATATGATTTATGCCAAAGCATATTTACTCTGCGTAAGGTGTTTCTGCCAAACTTCAGCTAAGTATCATTATGCAAAACAAATATATGTCAAAAAAGTTTCTGCAAGACAATAGTGAACCTTCTTCGTTTATCCTTAGAGACTCTGAAAGTCAAATACCATGCATATTAAAAGCAACATAAATTAAGCTTTAACACTATGTGCATATACTTACATGTAAAGCTGTATTACTGGTGCAAAGTAAAAAGTGATCAAAATAAAGATTAGCTATACAACAAAACTGCCCGTATAAAACCTTAATCTGTGATAGTTATTTTATTACACATAGCACAGCATTATTTTACATTACATTGTATTACGCTTACGCTTTTTAATATTTAAATTAGCACTTGACAATGACAGATATGACTATTTTGAGTGTGTCCAAAAACGAATTAAAAAAGATAAAAAGTTCTAAGTGACTGATTAAATGGCGTAAACAATTCTAAGTAGCACATAGATTTACAAACTTTGTTTACTATAGCTATGATAATAACGTATACAGTTCTAAGTGACAGATAGTCCTGCGTACGTAGTTCTCTTAAATAATACTTTAAACGTATGTAGTTATATGTGTCACATCGAACACTTTACACATTTTTAAACATATAAATACAAAAATATAAGTAAAACGTAAATAAATATTACATACCTCCATAGAAAACGATCTATTGTTCACAACTGTTGACTAGCTGGTCGGCCGCGAACTGAGTGCGATGTGGTAAATAGCGCTCCGTGCGCGCGAGTGAGAGAGATGGCATTCATCGAGTACGATTCGATGTGGCACTTGGAATCGTGTTCGTGTTAGTATACTAACTTTTGAGTCAGATGGCACTGTATGCGTCATTTAAAAATCTATACTAAGTGACATTTTAAGAAAATTTTTATACCAGGCGATAGGTTTCGACTTCTAGATCATTATGCTGCAGCTTACGTAGTTCGAACCTTTTAGCACTTTGCACCTTGTACGTTGTTGTCGTCGATATAAACAATATCGATACCTCCTACGTATACTGAGCCAACTGACATTTTTTCGATTTTCGTTTTTTTGCATATTTAGAATCAAAATACTTATATCTACATGCTATAAAAATTTCGTAGCGAAATTACTGCTAGTTTTCAAAATAAAGTGACGTATACTGACCCAACTAACACTGTTTTTTGAATTAGAACATCGTATACTGAGCTAAGTCACTTGTACCACTATACGTGGGACACCTATCGAGGAAGGGCGGCGCGGGCGCAGCGCAAGTGGCAGTTGGCTCAGTATGCTCGCTCGTCGTCGTTGCGGGTGGACGCTGTCCCACTATACGCGAGCAATAGTCGATACGGCATACGTCTTTTCTACCTACTACGTATAAAATTAGGCTCTGTTGGTTATGATTTAGTTATCGCACGGTAATATAAGCGTGTTTTATTACAAAAGAAAACTTAATTTGCACAATTTCACAGCATTTGATTTGGGAACACTAGAGGGCTACTGTTCTGTTGGCATGATCATTTGATTTGATTAGCTATTTAGCTAAAAAAAGGTCTGATGAAGTTGCTAGCAATGTATTACACTTAATTAAATTAAAGCTTCAACACGATGTAAAAGAGTTCAGGTTTTGGTCTGATAACTGTGAGGGACAAAATAGGAACCGGATCGTATTTCTCATGTAATGGCTAAAAAACTGATAAACCCTATGAAGTGCAAGAAATTTGCAAGAATCGGTGTTTGATTTTAAAGCATGCCTACCTCTTTTTAATAATTGGAAAACTGGCACTAACGGACAAGCTGCAATGTGGAGTAAATTGTGTGAAGTACATGTTTCACCTGAGGAGCTTTTCACAATAAAATACAGTTTTGAAGTACATATCACTATCAGTCAATTGAATGTTCTGCAAATAAAAATACTAGGAGCCGACAAAATGAGTTAACGATATAAAGAGTAATCTGCGCACGAGCTTTGAGTTTGTTTAGTTATCTAATGGTACATGACACATAATAGACATCTAGTTTAATAAAATTATGACCATATTCATCTAATCATAATTTACTACGTATACTGGATCAAGTGGTAGTTGGCTCAGTTTATCAAAGACCTCGTACTCGTAAATTTCACGTATACTGGACTAACTACCGTTTTTTCAAAAACTATTATTTATTTCGAAAAAGTAAATATGTAGATTTAAGCAAAGTATATTTATTATACATATTTGAAATTTTCATGAAATTATTTCAACGTATGAGTTAGTTATGGAACTTTGTACCTTTGAACAGCCCTCCTGTAAAATCGTGGTTTTGCACTTGGCTCAGTATACTTAGGAGGTATCGATATGACGGATGTATTAAAAAGTGGGTATCCTATTGTAATAATAAAGGCGTTGATTATACAAATCCATCTGTTCCTCAAATTGTTGATTTCATAACAGAGGTGTTTAATAACGGGGCGCAATATGGTACAATTAACAGCTACAAATCTGCTTTGTCATTAATTTTAGGTGAAATTGTTATTTGTGAAATAATAAAACGTTTTATGAAAGGTGTTTTAAGCTCAGACCTTCAAAACCCAGGTACAACGTAACATGGGACCCTAATATTGTCTTAAATTATTTGTCACACAAATGGCCTAATGACACTTAAAGTTTAGAAATCTTAGGTAAAGTCTTTAACTTTATTAACCTTAGTAACAGCACATCATGTGCAAACCCTCTCATTAATTAAACTTAGTAATATCAAGGTCAACGCTCCAGTCGATATAACTATACACATCCCAGATTATATAAAAACAACAAAGCCTACCCGCCTATTTTACGCTTACCGTATTTTGACACATGTCCAGAGATTTGTCCTGCAAGGTGTCTTGAAGCGTATATCAATAAAACAACAACACTTCGTAAGGAACACAATTATATATTTATTAGTCATAGACGGCCACATAATAAGTTGTCACCACAAACACTTAGTAACTGGATAAAAAACACTCTTAGCTTCTCTGGAATAGACACCTCGATATTTAGTGCCCATAGCACAAGGCACGCTGCTACTACTTCGGCTAATAAACTTGGAGTCTCCTTAGATTTAATTACGAAAACTGCAGGTTGGACTGATTCCTCCTCAGTATTCGCAAAATATTACAACAAAGAGATTATTGTTGATCCCAATCAATTTGCGATGTCTGTTCTGTCGTCGAATAACCTGTAACAATAATTAAGAATAATAAGAAACATGTCATTGATTATAATAAAACAATTACTTGTTATAATGTTAATGGTTTCAATAAATGGAGTAAAAAATACATACCTTACTGATTATTATTTTTTAACCCTTCTGTTTCATATTTATTTACTTGGCTCTGAACATCCTACAATATGTAAACACTAAATCGCAAACAATGAAGCTGTGAAACATAATTAAAAATCAAACGAACTTACCAAGTGAAGTTCGATGATAATTATGTGAACAGCTTCATTCGACGCGATTTACGCATACCCTCCCAAATATAAAAAAATATCCCAACCCGTTAAATATGAAACAAATTGCTATAAACAAAATGAGGAATGGCGGACTGCACCGGCGCCATGTTGGATTGGTGGTGGTGGGGGGCATTGGTGGGGAAACGAGTGTTGCCAGGTCAAAGAAAACACTCGCTGTTAAAAAAAAAAAAACTTTAAACAAACCATGCAAGGCTAGTTGCTTGGTAATGCTACTACAATATTTAAACACTAAATCGCGTCGAATGAAGCTGTTCACATAATTATCATCGAACTTCACTTGGTAAGTTCGTTTGATTTTTAAGTATTGGTACTTTTTCTACGCAAAGATATTTAGGTAAAATACTCTCAATAAGTAGTGATGTAACATTATCTAGCATAATTTCTCCAGGTCAAAAAAAGTGCGCCCGCTATTAGAAAACCCGTTAGGTCTCACCCTTGCGGCCCTAAATTATGAATAAAAACATTGCACCAATAATTACTACAGTAGAAGCCGCTTAAGAAGATCACGATTAATATGATTCCTCGCGTTATACGCCATTATTACATCAGTCCCTGTAATTTGAAGTCCCGCACATTACGCTTTCTCTAGGACATCCAATCCCGCAGCCTCTATAATACAGTAAAGATACGGTTGCGTCAAACATTAATTTATAATAGCCTGATTTTTTTATTTTTTATTCTTACGAGATATTTATAGATAATATATGCAATAATCCTACAAACTTTTTACCCGGAAGTAGTTAAATAGGTAAAAAAATATATATATAGATTTTTTATATTTTTATTTACAATAATATCAATTATTTTTATTTGTAAACATGACGATATATAAGTATTATTTCTGTTGAAAGCAAAAAACGAGAAAACGTGTCCATGTAAAACCACATAACTTATAAAATGTACGGCGCGGGCGATATATATCCTAATTCGTTAGAAACAAATAGTAATAAGTGGTAGTTTGTTCTTACACATTTCAAAAGACTTAGAAACTATATATTCATTAAAATCCTTCAAGAAAAACGCTTGTAATATGTGTGTACATATTATTGGCGGTTAGCGAAAAACGATATTTTGTAGGATTTCATTGCATAAATAATACTAGTATCATGATATATCCGTTACACTAAAAATATTAGCTATTATTAATTATTTTCAATTCCCCATACTACCCGCCCGTAAAATGACTGTAGTACTAGTCAATCCCGGTATATGCGGGATCCCGCATAAAAATAATACCCTTGTTAGTAGAAGTATGAAGAAATCCAAATAACTTCCATTTTATACACTTTTGATTAGAGATCAACCAAATTACTCTTTATATTGTTTAGTCTGGGAAAAAAATTCCCTCTTTTCCCGCCATTTTTTTATATCTAACGCATACTTCCGCTACGCTTCACAATAAGGATCCAGGTTGTTTCGCAATCTCCGTCTTAGTCTTCCACTACCCCAATATCCTGTGATTCCTGTGGGATCCAGTCTGTGGAAAAATTGGCCTAGTATTCCGGATGCAGTCTGCTTTGTCTCATTTTAGCTTATCAGCCTTCATAATTACATCCAATCCAATTTCAGAATGCAGTTCGGTACTTTCGATAAAGTCAGTCAACATGTACTCAGAATGATGCCTTATTTTGCTATCTAGCTGACTGAGTCTGGAATTGTTTGCTGCAATCTTCTTCTTTGGGTGCCGTCTGCTATCACAATTTGGCAATCATCATAGCAATTTTAACCAATAATCTGTAAATAGTATAGTATATTTTTAGAACCATTGACGCAAGATTTTTAAGCCAAACCATTCTACTTCGTCCGGGACCTCTTCCGCCTTGAATCTTTCCCGGTATGATACGCTGCAATTCGCTCTTCGGACATCTCTTTATGTATGTGGCCGAAAGACTCAAGTTTGCTCTTCTTTATTGTGTTTACGCCTACAAAAAATTCTATATGAGCCTTATGATCGGCCGCCGCAAGTTAAGATATGCAGGATACGATACCGAAAAGTTTGCACTTTAAAGAGATTGAGAGGTTGCCCTTCATTATCACCTACTATTAAGTAATTTTATATGTTTTTATGTGTTTATTTTTTAGTTCGCAGTGCCTTGGTTTTTACTATAATACTGTGTAACTGTTTTGAATACTAAATAAACAAATAAATCATCGTCTTCATGAACCAGAAGCTCTTCCAGGCGTTAACGATACGGTGATAGATTTTTTGATCTGCCTGTTTTCGAAGACTATTAGGCCCAAGAGACTACTTCACAGTCCCGCAATCTCGCGGGATGCTGCGCTTGTAATCCCGCAGCAAGCGGGATCGGAGAATGGCGCGGGATCTCGGAATACCGGAATCCTGGTATTCCGGGATTGGATGCCCTAGCTTTCCCGCTTAAGACGCGTCTTTTGGGTGGGGTCCCTTTAAAATCTTCTTAAGTGAGTATTACTGTATAAATTTCGCCGACAAAGTAACACAGTGTAGTGTTGTTTAAGTAGATTTCATAGACTTTACACAAAATGTCCGGCTATGTGTAAAATATTTCATTCATCGTTGATCATTTTACATACACTTCTTATGCTGTACTAGCTGTACCCGCGGCTTCGCTCGCGTTTGTGGGAGGTTTTGTTATTTTCATTTACTATCCAGGCCATTAGTGTAGAATTTACGCTTTCTACATATAAATATCTATCTAAATTTATAAGTTCATCCGTGATAAAGATGCTCGCCTGCGGCTCGTTTCATAAAACCACACTCATGTTTTAAGGACCCTTATTACGTAACAGTTACATAAACTACTATAGCTTTCTTATATCTGTGCTGATAGCGTTGGGGTGCAGGTCGATACTTTTATGGATATTTTGATCAATGTCCGGCTATGTGTAAAAGATTTCATTTATCGTTGATTAGTTTACATACACTTCTTAATGCCCTGTTATAAACGTCCTGTCTTTGTAGAACTACTGAATTTCTATTCAAAACAATTAGGTATCATATTTAAATTAACAGAACAGTAGCAAAAGATAAATAATATAGTAAAATTTACGAATTTCGCTCGTCATATTAATGTCATGTTTCCTGGCATGAGTAAAATATTCACAGAGAAACAGAAAGATACTTTACTAGATTGTTTTGTGCTGTAATTAGTGTTTAGAAAACAATTAGTGGTAATGGGGATAATTGGGGTAGACTGGCATTTCGGTGCAAGTTTTGCATAAAGAATATGAATAAATTATTATTTTTAGTTGCATTCGCTTTGAGTGACTTCATTTACTTTAACTTATAAAGTTCATAGCCACACATTTGTTTCAACCATTGCTATGTATTATGTAGAAACCCTGATATTTTTTAGATTTGCATTGTGAAAAACTCTTTACAACGATTAGATCTCCGAGTTTTATTTAATTGCAAAACTGGAGCGCTAATTTCCCATATAAATATTTGACCATTGTTCAGTTGCTATTAAAAAAACGTATGTGTAAGTTCTTTGAAATGCTTTCGCCCTCTTTTTCGATCAGGAGGGTTTTCTAAGCGGCTCGGCTCTCTCATCGCTTATAAAACTCGCGCTCCCATAATTTAAAACATTGCTGAGTGGATTACTGCTACTGACGTGGGTCTGAGTGGGGAAAGTAGCGGAGAGTCAATGTATTTGTAGGTAATACGTTGACAATCTTACTTACCTATTTGCTAATTAATTTGTTTTATATATTTTGTAGTACTTTAGGTCTATTGTTATTAAAGTATCTAATTTCTTTTTTCTTAGTTTGGCTGGCACCGACTCCAAACATAAATAATGATTGTAAAAATGTAAATAGGTGTTAAATTGTAATACTTTCATCTAAGCAGTCGGAACTGTTATGTAAATATTGTAAATATCTCTTAAAGGTAAATAATAATTTAGCGTAGGTACATAATATTTGACGTGTAAAATATTATTGATGAAAAATCACTCTGCAGCTAAGCCCTAATATGTTAATGTTGTAAATATATAACGTAGGTACAGATTCAAATTAGCGTAGCTTAAATATTTTGTATGAAAAAAAATATTTTGTTCTTTTTAGTGTTAAGGGCAGGTTTGTTTTTATAAACCATTTTTTTGTATGTTTTTTTTGTAAATCTTTATGTGCAAGTTTTTTGTTGAAGGCGGTTTAATTCTCATTCTCATTCTCATTCGCATTCTCATTCTCATTCTCATTCTCATTCTCATTCTCATTCTCATTCTCATTCTCATTCTCATTCTCATTCTCATTCTCATTCTCATTCTCATTCTCATTCTCATTCTCATTCTCATTCTCATTCTCATTCTCATTCTCATTCTCATTCTCAGTCTCATTCTCATTCTCATTCTCATTCTCATTCTCATTCGTATTCTCATTCTCATTTTCATTTTCATTTAGGATAATGAAAATTTCTACATATGTATCTGGTTCAATATGTGAAATTCAGAACAAACGCCTTATTCTAGTAATAATATAAATCAGCTTAAGAACACTCTTATCATCAAAAGCGTAAATGCCAGTGGCAAATGTTACCTTTACCAAAATATCGACAATTTTGACATTGGAAATGTATTTTCGTTCGTTCCAGTATAGGCCCCGATTTCACGAAAAAGTGCGATCCCGTTATACCTCGGAAAGTTGTAAAGATATGATATTCAAAAATGGCTCAAAAGACTCATATTTACGAGAGCTGTAAGGTGTAAAAATACTTTTTCGAGAAAATCTAAAAAGAAAAAAGTTATGGCCGGAATAGTGAAAAATAAATCAATTTTTTCCAAATTTTTGATTTTGGCGTTCGATATTTTGGAAACGAAGAATGATATCAAAAATTTGAGAAGAACTCCTCTCGACAATTTAGTCAGCTACAATTTAAGCCTAAAAAATGACAATAGGGTTAAGGGTCTGCCCTGTAGCCTAACCTTTTTGAAAAAAGTCAGAACGATATTTTTCACATTAATTTTTTTTAACTGACTTCAAGATTTCAAAAGAGGAGGTTCTCAATTCGGCGTGTATGTTTTTTTTTTGTTTTTTTTTTATGTTCTCCATGAGGAACCGAGGGAACGCCTCAAATGTTAATGGCATACATGTAGAGATTTTTATCAACAAATCAATCATTTTCATTCAGAACAGTGACATTTGATTAAGCGGAACTGCTGATGATGATCAGAAGGGAACTCTTCAACGACGCATAGTTCACGTTTGGCGATTCCTCCTCTTATCGAACACACATCGGTGTTTGTTAAGCAAGTAAGATTGTCAGGACAAATTTTCGTCAAGCTCGAGTTCTAATGATGGGATCCATGAGGAATCGAGGGAACTCCTGAAATCTTAAAGGCAAACACATAGTGATTTTTGTATTTTTATCAACAAATCAAGCATATTCATTCAAAAGAGTGACATTTGATGAAGTGGAACTGCTGATGATGATCAGAACGGAACTCTTCAACGACGCATAATTCACGTTAGGCGATTTGTCCTCTTCGCTGTGTTTGTTAAGCAAGTTAGATTCTCAGGACAAATTTTCGTGAGCTCAAGTTCTGATGATGGGATCCAGGAGGAATCGAGGAAACTAGACTTAAAGAAGTAGGTTTTTTTTCTTAAAAATTATTTAGCTATGTGGCTACCATTTCTCGAGTTGACTACGGATTTGTAATGTAATAATTTTCTTGTACTTTGAACATTATTATATCCTGAATGAGAATGAAAATGGGAATGAGGAATCGTAGTCAACTCGAGAAATGGTAGCCACATAGCTAAATAATTTTTAAGAAAAAAAAAACCGACATTTTCATGGGGGAAGCCGGTGAAGGATTATTGTAGATGGTGCACTCTATACAATGAAATAACTTGCTTAACAAACACGAAGCGACGAGGACAAATCGTCAAACGTGAACTATGGGTCGTTGAAGAATTCCTTTCTCATTTTACATTTCACATGTTTATGGCATCAGCCGCAGTTCTACTTCATCAATATGTCACTGTTTTCAATAAAAATGCTTGATTTGTTGATTTAAATAAAAAAATCACTTCATGTATGCCTTTAAGATTTGAGAAGTTTCCTCGATTCCTCCTGGATCCCATCATCAGAACTTGAGCTTGACGAAAATTTGTCCTGAGGATCTAACTTGCTTAACAAACACAGCGAAGATGACAAATCGCCAAACGTGAACTATGCGTCATTGAAGAGATCCGCTCTGATCATCATCGGCAGTTCCACTTCTACAAGTGTCACTCTTTTGCATGAAAATGCTTGATTTGTTGATAAAAATACAAAAATCACTATATGTATGCCTTTAATATTTGAGGAGTTCCCTCGATTCCTCATGTATCCCATCATCAGAACTTGAGCTTGACGAAAATTTGTCCTGACAATCTTACTTGCTTAACAAACACCGATGTGTGTTCGATAAGAGGAGGAATCGCCAAACGTGAACTATGCGTCGTTGAAGAGTTCTTTTCTGATCATCATCAGCAGTTCCGCTTAATCAAATAACACTGTTTTGAATGAAAATGATTGATTTGTTGATAATAATCTCTACATGTATGCCATTAACATTTTAGGAGTTCCCACGATTCCCCATGGATCCTCATCAGATTGATAAAAACGGGATCAATATACAGGGTGCCATCTGAGACGTGATCAGTTATATGTTATTCTAACTCCATAAACAACTAGCAGTTGAATGCCCCAACTTTTACTAAAATCAGACATTTTTTTTTCTTTTTTTTTTTACACTGTTTTGTGATTTATTTTTCATTTGACGGGGTTTTCGGGATATTTAAACTACTTATTAGAATATTTAAATAAGTAAATTGAATTACCTCTTTGAAATGGAACTGTCGTTAATAACAATTTTGTCATTTATTCCGGATAAAACGTAATTTAATATTTTTTTTTACCTTAAATATCTTATAAAACTGTTTTACACTAATATTATCACTTTTGAAAAAAAAAATTACCAAAACATGTAAAAAAGAAGAAAAAAATATGTCTGATTTTAGTAAAAGTTGGGGCATTCAACTGCTAGTTGTTTATGGAGTTAGAAAAACATATAACTGATCACGTCTCAGATGGCACCCTGTATATTTAAAATAAAAAAATGAATTTACAAAATCGGTTCAAACATGACGGAGTTATGGAGTAACAAACATAAAAAAAAAACAAAAAAAAAACAAAATAAAAAAAACATACACGCCGAATTGAGAACCCCCTCTTTTGAAATGTTAAAGTCAGTTAAAAAAAATTAATGTGAAAAATGTCGTTCTGACTTTTTTCAAAAAGGTTAGGCTACAGGGCAGCCTTAACCCTATCGACTTTTTTTAAGGCTTAAATTATAGCTGACTAAACTGTCCAGAGGAGTTCTTCTCAAATTTTTGATATCATTCTTCGTTTCCAAAATATCGAACGCCAAAGTCAAAAATTTGGTCAAAATTGATTATTTTTTTCACTATTCCGGCCATAACTTTTTTCTTTTTTGATTTTCTCGAAAAAATCTTTTTGCACCTTACAGCTCTCGTAAATATGAGTCTTTTGAGCCATTTTTGAATGTCATATCTTTACAACTTTCCGAGGTATAAGGGGATCGCACTTTTTCGTGAAATCGGGGCCTATACTGGAACGAACGAAAAGACATTTCCAATGTCAAAAATTGCTTTGATTTGCTGTAAATAACGCATAACCAATAATAATAATAATGTGTATAACGCATCACCAGAACAACGAAAATGTGATATTTTCTCCTAATCCACCTCCTTCTACCTTTTCTTTAAATTGAATCCAGTTTCGTCGATCAATGTGAAATAATATTAGTTTTTCACTCATACATTCTTCACGTCGTTCTCTAACCTTTCATAATATTAAACATTCACGTGAATGAATATTTGACACGACGGCAATCATTGCCGTAATCACGTAGATTGAGGTATTCGTTTCCAAGTCACGTAGGTAATTAGGGTCAAGTTTGATTTGTGCTACAATGACCACCGAAATTAAGGGTAAAGAGAATTTAATTTGAAATTGCGACAAATTTTTGCAGTTGGAATATTGAATTTATTTATTTATTTGCAGGCAATGAGTGAATCGGCAGTAATTAATATCAATATTGTTTCAATTATCTTTGATTAATTTATCAAATGTCAATGTGGTAATTTTGAACTTTATACAAAAGTAGGTACAAAACATGGTACCTAGTGCAACATTATTTAGCAGAATCATTTGGCCATTATTCATGAAAGAAATATGAATTATGCTGATTGATTGCCATAGTTTTTGTTAATTAGGCAAGCTTAATGAATGAAATTCCTCTAGATACCTTACATTGTTGCTTTGTTTAATACATTGACCACACATGTATCACAATGAAACATTTACAAAGAGCACGACGTCGCCTCATATAGGTGCAGCTGGTCAACCTGGATATATGTACTACGAATTTATCTGCAGAACTAAATTGCATATATGTAGGTACTTCACTAAGTTCATCAGTTTATATTAAATATACATTATGTGGTAACTCTGGTTTAAATGGTGCTTCAGAGCTACCGCGTAATGTATGGGGCCGTATGCTGACCGTAATAGCGCCATCTAGTAAAGCTATCAAACTTGGAGCCTCAAAAAGTTCTTAGACTATACGCCTCTATTAATACATTATCTTTGACAAAACTCACTTTTGCATTTATAATATTAGCAGCACAAACGTATTTGAGTAGGTTAAACATATACATATACAACTAAGTTCTCATGCACTACCAAAGCGTAATATTTTACTTTTTGTTAATGTGTGAGTTTACGACACAACAGCGTAAACTATAGGTTTTTACGATCCATGTTTGCGTACAAGTGGAGCCGTAAAAAACTATTACGACTTGTTTTTCGGGGTCCCGGGTTTGTTTAGCTGTCGTTCAGGGGATTAAAAGTAGTTTGGATTAGTTTTAATGTAGGCAACAGGTTTATAACTGGCCTGCATGAAGCTGGGTACTTTACAAACTTATATGTTTAATACTATGTTCCTACCAACAAAGAGAAAACACATAATTACTACACACACATATATATATATATATATATATATATATATATAACCAGTTACAATTAATGACTTTTCTTTGCAAGTCTTAATAAAGTATTTATTCCTGACAGAAAACACAAAATGAGGGAGTATTTGTTCCAATCATCTTAAAAATTTTACACCAGTGAATGCCTAAATTACTGTTTCGCATCCAAAGCATAATCACTAATGAATACATAAAAGTATTATTCTTACAGTTTCAGTATTGAAAAGGTACAATACAAAACAAGAGGTACCCATCTTTCTCGGATTCAAATAACTAGGTACGGTACGTCTATCTCGTGTCTCTAATCCGGCCCACGCATATTTTGTAATCAAACGCAAACGCTGAATTGAAATATACAAGCATTTTATAATTTATTATGTTTTTTTTCACCTGTTATAAATAAAATATGCGAGATATTTACTCGCTTATTTATAAACGACCACAGACTACATAGACTTATTATTAAGCTTTTACAAGGAGGACGAGGTCACCAGTGTCACCACACTCTAAGCTCAATTTTATTCGTAAATTTCTACGATTCGAACAGCACATCTCAATAGTATTCTACATCATTTTCAAAAAATCCAGGTTCACCCCTATAACTTGATTTTTGTGGATATTTTTAATTCACGTGAGTAATGATGAAAAACGTTAACTCAACTGAAATGCGCGGTCGCGTTCTCGTACTAAATTAGTACGGGGGCGCCTATGTGTGATGACATCGAGTTGTACTTATGTGTAGTGGTTGAGGTTATCTGTGTATACGACTTGCATGACTAATTTAACAAATATTAGGTAGTTTGTTCTTATCTGTCACTTTGATCGTCGTGTTGGTTAGAAACACAAAACATTATCATCATCAGAAACAGAATTGAGACAGCAATAACCCTTTGACATTCATGACATTTTCAAATATTTCTTAAGAGCGGGTAAAGGTAAATTTAAAGCATCGACGGGTAACATGTTATAAATATGAACACCTTGACCAAGAAATTACAAATTATTTCAATACCAACTTTCAACATACAAACTTTCAACCCCCTTTTCACCCCTTCCAGGGTTGATTTTCGGGATGAAAACTGTTCATTATCCTTTCCCGGGACTCAAACTATCTCTACACAAAATTTCAACATTATCCGTTCAGCCGTTAACTAATTAAAAATACTTGGAACGTGTTCTGTTATCGATTCTAAGGATCTCCAGCCAACTTTTTTTCGAATATATTCCATGAACAGACTTTCGACCCTCTTCAGCTTTATTATATGTATAGATAGTTTTTATTGAAAGTACCTTTCAGGCGTCACTTCCATTGTTTTTTTCAAATTTTTTGGACCTACGGTTCTAAAGTAAGATGGGGGGGGGGGGGGGGGTTTGAAGAAGAAACTATCCTTTGTCATTTCTCGAGACCCATCCTATCTCTATACCAATTTTCATCTAAATCAGTTCAGCGGTAAAAAAATCCTCATACCACCTTCCAACCCCCTTTTCACCCCCACAAGGGTTTGAAAATTATCCTATGACGTTTCTCGAGACTCAAATTATCTCCATACTCATTTCTATCTAAATCGTTTCAGCGGTTAAAAATTCTCCATACAAACTTTCAACCCCATTTTCACCCCCCCCAGGGTTGATTTTCGGGATTAAAACTATATATTATCCTTTCCCAGGACTCAAACTATATCTATCCAAAATTTCATCAAAATCCGTTAAGCCGTTTTCACGCGATGCGCGGTCAAATAAACAGACAAACAGATAAACAAATAAACAGACAAACAGATAAACAGACAAAAATTCTAAAAATTGTTGGAACGTGTTCTGTTATCGATTCTAAGTATCCCCAGACAACTTTTTTTCGATTATCTTCCATGCACAGACTTTCGACCCTCTTCAGCTTTATTATATGTATAGATAAGAAGGAAAATGGATACAAAGTAGAATAAATAATAAGAAGTCTGATGTCTAATTAAGATAATACCTAAATAATCTACGTATTTATCTCAATAAGGACTACCTAATCCAATAAAACTTGGAATACAAGTTTAGCAGAATTAGACATAATTATTGCAAACATACATACATGCTCAAGAGAAATGTTACCATCCGTTCTGTTTGATAAAAAAACAGTATTAATACCAGAAGGGTAGATGGAAAAAGCCGGCCTTAGAAAACTTTTTGAGTTATCGTGCTTTTAAGAGTTTGGAACAATTTGTGTACTTAGTTAGATGTTTTTTTTATATGGTGGATTCATGTTAATATTTAAGGGTTTAAAATGAGTTGTAAGTTTACTTACTTATTTACTCGTATCTATGCCTTAATGAATTACTTATCAAATAATATTTATACAACTACCGCATCCTATTAGAATAAATGTCCCTTTTTCTACTCCTGTACTTTTATCTGTCATTTATACATTCGTCAACACCTTTATAAGAACATAGATAATACACTCGATGAAAAGTCTATCTAGTCTATTCCCCAAAATAACACTTGTTCTATAAAAGCGCCAAAATAGTATCGCGTAATCGCGTGCAAACACGACTATTAATATAAAATAAATTACTGCCAACCTAAGAAACCTAAATAAACGCAGCGTTTTTAGAAAAAAAAACTATAAAAAAAAATTTAAAGAACCACAGACCTACTTCGTAGTTTTTTACGTTTTCCGTTCGTTTGTTGGGGCGAATTGAAAACTTTGAAAGTAATTTAGGTATTTTTACTAATCTCTGTAGCTCTTTAATAATTGATCAAATAACGACGGTGTGTATTTGTGTTAGTAATGTTAGTATTATTGAAAAATAGTGTTTTAAAAGGTAAAACTTAAATGATTGTTGATTATGTTGACAAAATAAATGCGATATCCATGAAGTTTTCAATTTCGCATTTTATGTAAAAGTAAGTGTATTCGTAGAAAAAGTATTGTATGCAACGTCGTATAAGTAGGTAAAAAAATGTTCGTGGCGTTTTTCTTAACAATTTTCGCCTACGGCTCAAATTGTTACCCACGCCACTCACCTTTTTTAACCCCTCTTATACAACTGTTGCATAAACTACTATTATAAAACTCCTTTCCTATTATAGTAGTTTATGCAACAGTTGTATAAGAGGGGTCAAAAAAGGTGAGTGGCGTGGGTAACAATTTGAGCCGTAGGCGAAAATTGTTAAGAAAAACGCCACGAACATTTTTTTACCTACTTATACGACGTTGCATACAATATTTTTTCTACGAATACACTTACTTTTACATAAAATGCGAAATTGAAAACTTCATGGATATCGCAGTTATTTTGTCAACATAATCAACAATCATTTAAGTTTTACCTTGTAAAACACTATTTTTCAATAATACTAACATTACTAACACAAATACACACCATCGTTATTTGATCAATTATTAAAGAGCTACAGAGATTAGTAAAATTACCTAAATTACTTTCAAAGTTTGCAATTTGCCCCAACAAACGAACGGAGAACGTAAAAACTACGAAGTAGGTCTGTGGTTCTTTTAATTTTTTCTTTTTTAAAGTTTTTTTTTCTAAAAACGCTGCGTTTATTTAGGTTTCTTAGGTTGGCAGTAATTTATTTTATATTAATAGTCGTGTTTGCACGCGATTACGCGATACTATTTTGGCGCTTTTATAGAACAAGTGTTATTTTGGGGAATAGACTAGATAGACTTTTCATCGAGTATATTATCTATGTTCTTATAAAGGTGTTGACGAATGTATAAATGACAGATAAAAGTACAGGAGTAGAAAAACTAAATAACACACGGAACCTTGTTACAATGCCAACATTTTTACTTGGCGGCTTACCTACATCGGGACTCAAGCAAGCAGCTTACTTCTTACAAGAGCTTTATACTGCGAGTAAACTTTAAGTACTACAGCTTAATGTTCAGTGCATCCTTAAAATTAAAATGTTTCTATGTTAACCGAACACAAGTCTGGCGAATAAAAAAATGGAAATGTGCTTGTGAAAAGTTTGAGGAACTTTTTTATAAAAAAATATTCACTTTCCCCCTCAATCCCCCTAAACTTCCTCATAAAATTAAATTTAAGAAGTTAAAGCCTCGGTACCTTGTTACAGCTGACATTTTCTATACCTATTCCAAATTTCAGCTGTCTACGTTAAACAGTTTCCGAGAAAGACGCGTTTTACCGATTTCGGCGACCGGAGTGATCCCATAAGTGTTTCGTAAACCAAGAATTGGTACGAAACACTAAAAATTAGGCGGGGCGTTCCATACATGTAAAGCCTGACCAGAAATATATGATCATGCGCCATGTTGCGGAATTTCATTGCAACTAATTTCTTGCACTGGCAATCATTTTACTGACAGAATGATATGCATGTGTGAGTGCATGTGATAGGCTGTTAGTGTCTTTGTCGCGGTTTATTTGAATTATAGTAAAGTGTTGAATATTAAATAATAAAAGACAAAAATATCCCAAAATTATTCATAGTCAAGAGCGAAACATTTTAAATAGTGTATGTAATAAACAGCTGTAAATAATACGCTCGGGAAATGGAACTATTTCGCTGTGAAACATTTTCAAATTAACATCAGAGCTGACAGGTAAACAAATCAAGATGTCACTATACCATAGAGAAATAATACGCTCTATGGCTATACTGAACTGTTGCCATATAAATGAGAATAATGGCGCCCTCTTGACAATAATCATATATTTCTGGTCAGGTTTTAACTAAATTTCAAAAAAATTGTTTAAACCAAATATCAATGTGACTTCAATCGATAGGTCTTTAAAAATAACATTGACCATTTTGTGATAAAGTGAATATTTTCTGAAATAATCGCTTCGAAGTCAGAAAAATTCTGTAACTTTTGAACCGTAAGTCCAAAAAAGAGATGCGCCTTATCATATACTTTCTAGGAAAATTATTTTGAACATTATCGATTCAGCCATTTTGAGTTATCTCCAGAAACCTTCTTCCATAGGCATCAGATACGAGCTTTCGGTATTAGTTTAGTTCTTATTCCATTGAAGGTACGGAACCCTTCTTTTTGTAGTAGTTCTGTCTATACGAGTTATGTGTTCAACTCTACAAGTTATGTTGTAGTTACTTTAAATTTCATTATTGTTTTTAATTTATAAATCACTCAGGATTATTTTTTTTAAATTCTCTTTCATATTTTCCCCATCTTTGCATTGCAATGATACGAAATACTTCGTACTGTATCTATACATATAATAAAGCTGAAGAGGGTCGAAAGTCTGTACATGGAAGATAATCGAAAAAAAGTTGGCTGGGGAAACTTAGAATCGATAACAGAACACGTTCCAACAATTTTTAGAATTTTTGTCTGTTTATCTGTTTGTCTGTTTATCTGTTTATCTGTTTGTCTGTTTATTTGACCGCGCATCACGTGAAAACGGCTGAACGGATTTTGATGAAATTTTGTGTAGAGATAGTTCGAGTCCTGGGAAAGGATAATATATAGTTTTAATCCCGAAAATCAACCCTGGTGGGGGTGAAAATGGGGTTGAAAATTTGTATGGAGAATTTTTAACCGCTGAAATCATTTCTAAATGGTATGGAGATCATTTGAGTCTCGAGAAACGTCGTAAGATAGTTTTCAAACCCTTGTGGGGGTGAAAAGGGGTTGAAAGTTTGTATGGAGAATTTTTAATAGAAATTAGTATGGAGATAATTCGAGTCTCGAGAAACGACCGAATAGTTTTCATCCCGAAAAAAAACCCTTGTGGGGGTGAAAAGGGGGTTGGAAGTTGGTATGAGGATTTTTTAACCGCTGAACTGATAAAGATGAAATTTGGTATAGAGATAGTATGGGTCTCAATAAAGGACAAAGGATAGTTTTCATCCCGAAAATCAACCCTAAAGGGGTGAAAAGGGAGTGGGAAATTTGTATAGGGAATTATTAACCGCAGAATCTTTAGATCATATTTGGTATGGAGATAATTTGAGCTCTGGAAAATGGATGCAAAAGGGGTGGAATCTATCATGGGGAAGAAACAACCAATAACCGCTGTACGTATTAAGATGAAATTTGGTATTGAAATAGTTTGTAATTTTTTGGTCAAGTTGTTCATATTTATAACAAGTTATCCGTCGATGCTTTAAATGTACCTTTACCCGCTCTTAAGAAAAATTTGAAAATGTCATTAATGTCAAAGGGTTATTGCAGGCTCGAGGACTATATATGACGGACAAAGATGCATGGCCTAAACTAGAAACTACTACAAAATAATCTAACATTTATAGGACACCGTTTAGGTAGGAAAACATATCAAACGTTTTGTGAAGCAATCAGATTAGAATTTATTTTTCTTTATAATTAAACAGTAGGTATAATATCTGTCTCTCAAGCTGTTTTGATGTCTTCTTGAAGAACTACGCATTATTTTGTATCTTTGAGATCTAATAACGTATTACTGTTTTGAAAAATATATATAAGTCCCGTCGAGTTTCCTTTCGGTCATACATAATACTTCTCGGGCCAGAGGTGTAGGGTTAGAACCGGCGGTAGTTTTGGAACGAAGTTCCTTATCGGACGGTTCGCGGATGGGGGCTAGGCGAAAAAAAGTCACGTCACGAAAACGCGACACCCATACGATTGAGCAACATATAAAATGGAATGAAATAAAAAAAATATAAAATAAAATAAAGTGAAGTGAAGTGAAGTGTAGTGAAAAGTGAAAGTGACAAAGTGAAAAAAGTCGAAACCTAAAGGTAAAAAATGTCAATATATTATATAAAATTGTAAAAATTTCAAAAAATTTAAACATTTCAAAAATTTCAAAAAATTTTTTTTTTTAAATATCTTGATCTACACCAATATCATAAATCCTCTATTCCGCGTTCGGAAACCGTATTTAATTACCACCATTATTGCAACCAGTAAGGTAACATCAGTGTATTATATCTGTGACAGTGTGGTAAAAACGTATGAAAATTAACGTAATGAAAATGCGCCTTCCTCCCCTACTGCCCCCCCCCCCCGCAATAAGGTTGGTCATGGCGGTGTAATGGCGGTCATTCTAATGGTTTCCGAACACGTCATTTAGGATTTTTAATAAAAAAATTGTGCGCATCGAGAAAAAGTTGTGAGTTTTTGAGTATGGATAGAGTGCCCTACGATGAATATTTTTTTAGTATTGGAGGTCCGTAAAATTTTTGGACCTTCACGTCAAAATCAGGGGTCCCGTGCAATATATTATTCATCATCATCATCATCATCATCAGCCTATTTTAGTCCACTGCTGGACATAGGCCTCCCCCAATGAGCGCCATAGCGCCCTGTCTTCAGCTTGCCGCATCCAGCATCTGCCTGCAGTCTTTCGCAGATCGTCATCCCACCTTGCCAGAGGGCGTCCTACACTTGCAAGGTGTGTGCAATATATTATTACTCACTGGTTAAGGCTGCTAGGGGTTCTGTGGTATCATTTCCGTATAAAACAGATATGCAGAATTCATTTTTGATATTAAAACAGTAAAAATCCATATTTTAAGAAAAAATCTGCGACGAGGAAAACACTCAACAAAAAAAAAATTTTTACAACTTTGTATAAGTAATAAACATCATAAATTTTTAAATACAAAAAATGTTATAAGGAGGCATATTTAATGCAGTTTTTAAATATATACAATTTTAAGGCCTTTTCAATACAAAAACTACGCGAGAAAAATCATTTGCGTCGTGGTGTATATGTTTTCTCCATAGTAAGTAATGAAAATCAATGTGAAACGTGAACATCTGTAGCGTATTAATCTTAAAATTTATGTATTGTTTATTATTAGTCACTTTTGCTCAGAATACCTTTTACAAAATGCAGATATAAAAAAAGGAAATAAAAAAACACATTTGTTCCAGTTATAACGATTTATACTTAAGTTAGTATAAGAAAACATGTTTTTTTAATTCTTTTTTTTTTTCATTTTGAGAAGGTATTCTGAACAAAATTGACTAATAATAAGGTCAATTTTGTTCAGAATACCTTCATTTTAAGGCCAATTCGCTACAGATGTTCACGTTTCTTCATTGATTTTCCATACTTATAATGGAGAAAACATATACACCACGACGCAAATGATTTTTTTTTCTCGTAGTTTTTGTAAAGTAAAACTATAAAATTGTATATATTTAAAAACTTAAGTTTTTGTATTTAAAAATAAATGATACTTATTAGTTATATAACGTTCTAAAAAAATTAATTTTTTTAGTGTTTTTCATCTCCGCAGAGCTTTTTGTTTACTTTCGATTTTTACTTTTTGTATTATCAAAAATTAATTCTGCATGTCTGTTATACGTAATAACATATTGCACGGGACCCCTGATTTTAACGTGAGGGTCCAAAAATTTTACAGACCTCCAGTACTAAAAAATATTAATCGTGGGGCACTCTATCCATGGTCAAAAATTCACAACTTTTTCTCGATGCGCACAACTTTTTCAATTTCAAGCTCTGCTATGTATGCTTCTGTGGTCCGAGTATTTTTTTGATGAAACTGATAGTTTCGTAAATATTAGATCTGAAAGTTTTCAAAGTTTAAAAAAGGGTTTGTCCTCCATCTAACTTTTGAACCGTGAGTCCAAAAAAAAATATAAGGACAAAAAAGGATTGATTTTTGAGTGTACTTTTATTTAGTGGTAATTGTAAAATATTTTATTAGGACTACTGTCCTCTAGCGTATCCATCTGTCAACATTACTTCAAGTTCCGCCTCCAGGGTAGCAGGAGAGAAATTAGGGGTGAATTAGCCGCTTACTGATACAGACCGAATTCCACGCGGGCGGAGCCGCGGGCACAGCTAGTACGGAATATTTGCGTTTTCGTTATTTTCCAGTGACGTTAGTGTATTCCCTATATAATACCAATAAGCCTTTAATAAGTCAAATTAAACATGGAAATTAAACAATTTTATTGCGATAAAGGTAAAACAAGAAATTTTAATTTTAATTAAATTCTCTCATTCGCACTATAAAGTCTAAAATGGATTTAGTGACTTAAATCATCAGACTCTTAGGCTGTCAACCATGCCCAAGAATTTTTAAAAACATACAAATAGCAAAGTACTCAGTAAAGTTGCCAGAGTGCTCAAAGAGGATGCTATGGTATAAAAAAATCTCTTAAAACGTAACATTGGCAGTCGAGTAGAAACACCCATTAGATTTTATGAATTTCAACATTTTTATTTTTCCACTTTACCAGTATTTCGATCCGAAAATGCATTTCAACCGTAACGTAACGAGAACTATAAATCATTTTCCACGTGAGTATAGCTGCGGGCAATATCGTCTAAATGAAGATACCTTTCAGTATTTTAGTATAAACTAGAATCTGAAAGTGCCACAGTCATATTAAATTATCCGTACCGCGTAATACCAGTAAATGAACAAAGTTTTACCCATGTCTTTGTCCGCGTTGAATAAAATTAGTACCTACTTGGTTAATTTCCGTAATAAAAACTATCATTTATTTTATTTATTTCTTTTATTTATTGCCGACAAAAAAAACGTATCGTACAAAAGGCTAACTTAATGCCATGAGGGAGTATCTACCAGTCAACCTTAGGGCCAACAGGAAATATTGTAGGCGGTGCTTCTAACAAAACAAAAACAAATCAAATGATGAAAACATAACTTTAAAAAGATTCTAATCTAATCCTTAATTCCTACACAAGAATTATATAATAATAACATGCATAAAATAGATACTTATATACATACGATTAAACTTCTAAGAGAAGATACTTGGTTATCTTTTATCTTCCAGAAAATAATTCATGCACAGTTTTTTTAAAAGCGTATTGGTTCGGTGCTTTTCTAATTTCAGGGGGAAGATTGTTCCAGAGAGGAGACCTGAACAGCCAATGAATGAGACATGAAACCCCTTCGATGAAGAGGGAATCTGGAGAGAGACTGCTTGCTTAAAAAGCAAAATTGACGATCAAGAGAGGCACCATAAAAGTGAAAGAAGAAATAAAATTAAATATTATCGGACGATCTTACATATATCAACCTAGTCCCACGGGAAGTTCAATAAGACTTGTGTTGTGGGTACGTGGCGACGATATTATTAGATTTAATGTATGTTTAATGTAGGTAGCTTTAAAGTAGTTTACCCAAAAAAATCACAGATTTCGTGCCTCACACGACTATCGAGCACATTGGAAATGAATCTACGGAAGTCAAAAAAATATTGTCGCTGAGCGACGAGAAAGTCGGGATAAGGAAAATGTTGTAAAATAAAACTACGACGTTGAATGATAATTATTTTATTCTTAGATTAACATAAGTATCCTCGACATAACGCCTGTGAACCAGAGTTGGGCAAAAATTAACGTGATTGAGAGATAAGATAGATGATTAGATTTTGATTAGATTTTGCGTAGCTACTAGCTCCTTCACTTTTTTCCCTGACGAAACAGAGGCGGTACCTAGGTGAGTATAATATACATTTAGGATAAATGGTTATTTGTGACAATATTTCTAAAGGTATTATTTGGCGGTTGGCGCTTACGTCTTAAGTTATATAGTGCAGATTCAATATTGAGCAATAAAAGCGTAAATGCCAGTGGCAAATGTTACCTTTACCAAAACATCGACAATTTTTTTGTTAGTTTTTGGTATGAGTGTACAAATGAATGCTCCCATTTAACTTTGAAAGGGCCTGTTCGGTTTTATTGCGGTTTTCGGCTACAGTTAAGGCAGCTATCATACGGCTGCGGTTTCCACATGCGCTTTTCATTTTCATTCTCATTGTCATTCTCATTATCATTCGCATTCGCGTTCTCTTTCTCATTATCGTTATCGTTCTCGTTCTCGTTCTCATTCGCGTTCGCGTTCGCGTTCTCGTTCTCGTTCGCGTTCTCGTTCTCGTTCTCGTTCTCGTTCTCGTTCTCGTTATCATTCTCGTTCTCATTCTAATTCTCATTCTCATTCTCATTCTCATTCTCATTCGCATTCTCATTCTCATTCTCATTCTCATTCTCATTCTCATTCTCATTCATATTCTCATTCTCATTCTCATTATCATTCTTATTCTCATTCGCATTCGTATTCGCATTCGCATTCTCATTCTCATTCGCATTATCATTCTCATTCTCATATTCATTCTCATTCTCATTCTCATTCTCATTCTCATCCTCATTCTCATTCTGTCTCATTCTCATTCTCATTCTCATTCTCAGTCTCATTCTCATTCTCATTCTCATTATCATTATCATTCTCATTCTCATTCTCATTCTCATTCTCATTCTCATTCTCATTCTCATTCTCATTCTCATTCTCATTCTCATTCTCATTCTCATTCTCATTCTCATTCTCACTCTCACTCTCGTTCTCGTTCTCGTTCGCGTTCACGTTCTCGTTTCCCGTTCTCGATCTCCTTCTCGTTCTTGTTCGCGTTCGCGTTCACGTTCTCATTCTCATTATCATTATCATTCTCATTCTCATTCTCATTCTCATTCTCATTCTCATTCTCACTCTCACTCTCGTTCTCGTTCGCGTTCACGTTCTCGTTTCCCGTTCTCGTTCTCCTTCTCGTTCTTGTTCGCGTTCTTGTTCGCGTTCGCGTTCACGTTCTCATTCTCATTATCATTATCATTCTCATTCTCATTCTCATTCTCAGTCTCATTCTCATTCTCATTCTCATTCTCATTCTCATTCTCATTCTCATTCTCATTCTCATTCTCATTCTCATTCTCATTCTCATTCTCATTCTCATTCACATTCTCATTCTCATTCTCATTCTCATTCTCATTCTCATTCTCATTCTCATTCTCATTCTCATTCTCATTCTCATTCTCATTCTCATTCTCTTAATAAAATAACTTGCTTAACAAACACAGCGAAGAGGACAAATCGTCAAACGTGAACTATGCGTCGTTGAAGAATTCATTTCTCATGTTACATTTCACATGTTTATGGCATCAGCCGCAGTTCCACTTCATCAATATGTCACTGTTTTCAATGAAAATGCTTGATTTGTTGATTTAAATACAAAACTCACTTTATGTATGCCTTTAAGATTTGAGAAGTTTCCTTGATTCCTCCTGGATCCCATCATCAGAACTTAGCTTGACGAAAATTATTCCTGAGAATCTAACTTGCTTAACAAACATAGCGAAGAGGACAAATCGCCAAACATGAACTATGCGTCATTGAAGAGTTCCGCTCTGATCATCATCAGCAGTTCCACTTCATCAAATGTCACTCGTTTGAATGAAAATGCTTGATTTGTTGATAAAAATACAAAAATCACTATGTGTATGCCTTTAAGATTTGAGGAGTTCCCTCGATTCCTCATGTATCCCATCATCAGAACTTGAGCTTGACGAAAATTTGTCCTGAAAATCTAACTTGCTTAAAAAACACATCGTAGAGGAGAAATCGCCAAACGTGAATTATGCGCCGTTGAAGAGTTCCGTTCTGATCATCATCAGCAGTTCCACTTCATCAAATGTTACTCTTTTGAATGAAAATGCTTGATTTGTTGATAAAAATACAAAAATCACTATGTGTTTGCCTTTAACATTTGAGGAGTTCCCTCGATTCCTCATGGATCCCATCATCAGAACTTGAGCTTGACGAAAATTTGTCCTGACAATCTTACTTGCTTAACAAACACCGATGTGTGTTCGATAAGAGGAGGAATCGCCAAACGTGAACTATGCGTCGTTGAAGAGTTCCCTTCTGATCATCATCAGCAGTTCCGCTTAATCAAATGTCACTGTTTTGAATGAAAATGATTGATTTGTTGATAAAAATCACTACATGTATGCCATTAACATTTGAGGAGTGCCCTCGATTCCCCATGACGGAGTTATGGAGTAACAAACATAAAAAAAAAAAAAACATATTAATAAAAACTTACACGCCGAATTGAGAACCTCCTCTTTTGAAATCTTGAAGTCAGTTAAAAAAAAATTTATGTGAAAAATGTCGTTCTGACTTTTTTCAAAAAGGTTAGGCTACAGGGCAGACCCTTAACCCGATCGTCTTTTTTTTAGGCTTAAATTGTAGCTGACTAAATTGTCCAGAGGAGTTCTTCTCAAAGTTTTGATATCGTTCTTCTTTTCCAAAATATCGAACGCCAAAATCAAAAATTTGGAAAAAATTGATTCTTTTTTTCACTATTCCGGCCATAACTTTTTTCTTTTTTGATTTTCTCAAAAAATTCTTTTTGTATCTTACATCTCTCGTAAATATGAGTCTTTTGAGCCATTTTTGAATATCATATCTTTACAAGTGTCCGAGTTATAAGGGGATCGCACTTTTTCGTGAAATCGGGGCCTATACTGGAACGAACGAAAAGACATTTCCAATGTCAAAAGTTTAATGACGCCCTTTATTCCAGTCTAAAATGCCGTTAATAATCCGCTTGTAGGAGACAAAATAAAGGTACGAGTAAGTCGATCTATGTTTTCTTATATATCTGTTATTTTAATTTAAACATGAGCTAAAATGATTGATTTATTGTGTATTCTACTAGATGTGACATCTAGAACAAATTTTGTGCGCCATGTTTGGCGCTTGACAGGTGTGACTGTATCAAAGAGTAGTATATACTTGTAGTGATTTTCACTACAACTTTTGGGACAAAAAAAATCTTAGGGATGTCATCTCCTGTCACCTTCTCAATGGCTAAATGTATCTATACCTATTGTATGTTTTCCAACCATAATAATGTTTCGGTAAGTTATATAAATAAGGGTGTTAGTGGACTAGTAGATATTCAGAAATGCGTTAGGTACTGCGTCAATTTAATGTTCAAATATTTTTCTGTGTAGGTCCTTGTACTAAGTTATTCTACAAAAGTCGTTGTACTGTATAAGTGAATTAAGTAAGTCTTACCGCGAAGCAACCCAAGTTGTAAAATAAAAGCAGCCAGGTGCCTTACAAAGGGTAGTGTACGTTTTATTAAATATGTTGCTTTAATGGAATATTTAATAAATCCTACCGAAACCAAGCTTATTTTGCTAGAATGCTAATATTCTGTGAAATTATTTCTTTCAATTACATAATTGAAAGAAATAATTTGTAAATACATACTTACAATAAATTAGGTAATGTAATGTATATTAGGTAATGTAATTATCTTAGATCCTTAAATACCAACTACTTATTATTATACGAGCCCCAATGCATATTAGATCATCTAGTCACACTTAAAAGTACGATATTTTTTTAAAGACTGCTATTTAAATCCGGATTGACTTTGATGATTAAAGGAATACGCTACATACAAAGCCATTGAAAGTAGTTTAATGTTGAATTGTACAAAGTGTAATAATTTTATTTAATTTAGAGTAATTGTATCGTAAAGTTAACATTAAGCAAGCAAAAAATTACGGCTAGTTCCTATTTTAGGCAAAATAGGTCGTCTATATAAGATAAAAATAGTTTATTAAGAAGTTTAATATTTAATTATATTTCAAATTGAATATAGAATATTCTCTGTCATCTAAAATTACAGATGGCTATATAAAAACGCAATAGAGAACATGCATGAAAAATATTTAATTGAATCTGTTGGATAAACACGTTCAACAACCCCAAACTAATATAAATACGTGGAAATCCGTAATAATTTTTAACAGTTTTTTAAAGACATTGCGGTTTGAAAACGTAAAATTTTAGGCATTTTTTTTATACATCAAATGTATTTTCGAAACTTCAGTTCGATTACTTATGTCCTAACAAGAAAAAAAATGTATGACAACTATATAGCTAAACGCATTTTTTCGTGCCTAAAATTACAAAAATCTTACAAAAACTTGTTCCTTCCAAACAGTTTTCTGCAACTTTGTGAACGGTGACGTCACAATCCACACACTTTTTGTATGGGGCGTTTTGACGCGCGGCGCAGACGCCTAACGTATTTTCACACTTTTGACGTTTCAGGGCTATCATAGATAGTAGGTTTATTAGAGACATTTGAATCTACAGAGAAATAGAATCGAATGACGTCTTCCAAAAAAATAATGCATATTCCTAATTGCAGTGCAAATTTTCATTACTTTATAATCATTATTCTATCGAGATTGTGCGAGGTAAACCAGTGACTGAAGAAGTGCGGAAAATTATAATTTCCTGTAACAATAACGGCAAATCTAAAGGTTGAACACGCCAAAACTTGGGCACGCAAAATTTGTTTTTAAACCAGTTTGAAAATACCACATTATGAATACCACATTTAATGACAAATTTAATGAATTCTTAAATCACATTTTTAATTAACCGACTTCAATTTCATAGAAGGAGGAGGTTCTGTATTCGGTTTGGGCTTTTTTTTTTATGTATGTTCACCGATTACTCCGAGACGCGTGATCCGATTTGAATAATTCTTTTTTTGTTTGAAAGGGTCTACTTCCAAGGTGGTCCCATATTAATCTGGTGCTGTTCTGATGATGGGATCTATGAGGAATTGAGGGAACTCCTCAATTTTTAAAGGCATACGTATGGTGATTTGGGTGTTTTCTTAAGCAACTCGAGGATTTTCTCTCGAAAACCACCAAGTTGATGAAGTGGACCTCTTGATGATGGTTGTTTTGATGATAATGATGATGATTTTTTTTAAATGTAGGATGTTGAGCGATTACTCCGAGACCCGTGGTCCAATTTGAGGAATTCTTCTTTTGTTTGAGTGTAAATACCTTTAAGTTGGCTCCACATTAATCTGGTGCTGTTCTGATGATGGGATCCATGAGGAATAGAGGGAACTCCTCAATTTTTAAAGGCATACGTATGGTGATTTGGGTGTTTTCTTAAGCAACTCGAGGATTTTCTCTCGAAAAACACCAATTTGATGAATTGGACCTCTTGATGATGGTTGTTTTGATGATAATGATGATGATTTTTTTTAAATGTAGGATGTTGAGCGATTACTCCGAGACCCGTGGTCCAATTTGAGGAATTCTTCTTTTTTTTGAGTGTAAATACCTTTAAGTTGGCTCCACATTAATCTGGTGCTGTTCTGATGATGGGATCCATGAGGAATTGAGGGAACTCCTCAATTTTTAAGGGCATACGTATGGTGATTTGGGTGTTTTCTTAAGCAACTCGAGGATTTTCTCTCGAAAACCACCAATTTGATGAAGTGGACCTCTTGATGATGGTTGTTTTGATGATAATGATGATGATTTTTTTTTAATGTAGGATGTTGAGCGATTACTCCGAGACCCGTGGTCCAATTTGAGGAATTCTTTTTTCGTTTGAAAGTAACTACCTTTAAGATGGCTCCACATTAATATAGTGCTGTTCTGATGATGGGATCCATGAGGAATTGAGGGAACTCCTCAATTTTTAAAGGCACATGTATGGTGATTTAGGTGTTTTCTTAAGCAACGCGAGGATTTTCTCTCGAAATCCACCAATTTGATGAAGTGAACCTCATGATGATGGTTGTTTTGATGATAATGATCAGGATTTTTTTTAATGTAGGATGTTCAGCGATTACTCCGAGACCCGTATGGTCCGATTTCAGGAGAATTCCGGAAATCGGACAAAAAAAAGTTTTTTTTTTCCACATTAATGTGGTGCTGTTCTGATGATGGGATCCATGAGAAATTGAGAGAACTCCTCAATTTTTAATGGCACATGTATGGTGATTTGGTTGTTTTTTTAAGCAACTCAAGCATTTCCTCTCCAAAACCACTAATTTGATGGAGTGGACCTAATGATGAAGACCACATATGATATGTGGAACTTTCTTTACAATGAGTACGTATCATGAACTTTTTCTTATATATCTTCACCGATTATTGCGATATCCGTTGTCCGATTATGATAATTATATAACCACTAAAAATGGTAAAATAAAAACTTTTTACAAAAAAAAGATAAACCGACTTCAAAAAGGATAAAATAAACTATTATATTATTTATATGCGTTACAAACTGATATGTTTGAAGTCGGTGCCAAGCCAAAAAGTTACAATACTACTACTTTGTCAATAATCAGAAAAAGGCGGCAAAATATATAAACACGTATTCCTTCCATAGAAAATTTAAAAATATCGCGCCTTTTTCTACTGAAAAGGTGGGCCCCACACACCCCGTGTCTCTGAGTATAGAAATATCAATCTTGCCATTGAATTCCTTTACACTTCGATGTTACACCTTAGATGAAGTAGGATAAATAATTCAAACCGAAGCACGCCGGGCTCCGTTCGAGATATGGTTAGTCCGAAAACTAGTAAAAAAGTTTATTAACAAACATAATAAGACGCGTGATTATACTTTCTCTCTGTACTTGAATGAAAACCTACGTGCAGTCAATACCGTATTAGAATAGTTCTATAATATGAAGAACAGTTCACTGAACACATACGCCTCGTTCGTATTAACTGTTTTGTGATTTTCAGACTTGAAGCTGATTTGCCGGTATTGTAACTTTTTGGCTTGGCACCGACTTCAAACATATCAGTTTGTAACGCATATAAATAGTATAATAGTTTATTTTATCCTTTTTGAAGTCGGTTTATCTTTTTTTTGTAAAAAGTATTTTTTTAATAAATGTTTACACAGTAAGCCATAGATCGAACTTTTCTACGCACACGGCTCATAAGACTTTGCACCCTCTCTTTAGAAAAGATTTTTGTCGCCCAGGTCCATATTTTTTATAACTCAGGGACCGATTTTACTTCTCCGCCTTTCTTTTTTAGAATTCCTTTCATAATACTCCAGTACTCTTCAATAGGCCGCAGTTCTGGACTATTTGGCGGATTGCATATTTTGGGTACCACCATGATCCATTCCGATCCGTTGTACCATTCCATAACTGATTTTTTCTACTCCTGTACTTTTATCTGTCATTTATACATTCGTCAACACCTTTATAAGAACATAGATAATACACGCGATGAAAAGTCTATCTAGTCTATTCCCCAAAATAACACTTGTTCTATAAAAGCGCCAAAATAGTATCGCGGAATCGCGTGCAAACACGGCTATTAATATAAAATAAATTACTGCCAACCTAAGAAACCTAAATAAACGCAGCGTTTTTAGAAACAAAAACTTTAAAAAAGAAAAAATTATAAGAACCACAGACCTACTTCGTAGTTTTTTACGTTTCCCGTTCGTTTGTTGGGGCGAATTGCAAACTTTGAAAGTAATTTAGGTATTTTTACTAATCTCTGTAGCTCTTTAATAATTGATCAAATAACGGTAGTGTGTGTTAGTAATGTTAGTATTATTGAAAAATAGTGTTTTAAAAGGTAAAACTTAAATGATTGTTGATTATGTTGACAAAATAACTGCGATATCCATGAAGATTTCAATTTCGCATTTTATGTAAAAGTAAGTGTATTCGTAGAAAAAGTATTGTATGCAACGTCGTATAAGTAGGTAAAAAAATGCTCGTGGCGTTTTTCTTAACAATTTTCGCCTACGGCTAAAATTGTTACCCACGCCACTCACCTTTTTTGACCCCTCTTATACAACTGTTGCATAAACTACTATTGCGTATTGGCAACTGGCTAGATCTGGCTAAAACAGCACTGGTGAGGCATGCTGTCTTATAAAAGGCAGCAAACGCTTCTGTAAACAATCTTTCCGATAAATATCGCCGTTGTCTAGGTGGTGATAAACGAGCGACTTCTTTTACCACAGCTACATATTGCCTGCCAAAGAAGGTATTTTTTTTTGGAAATATCCCTCGTTTTTTTAAATCAAAATCTTCAGGAGTATCTGTTCGACATTTGCTAGTATAAAACTCTTGACCAGGTATTGTTTAAAATCCGCTTTTATGTACGTCTCGACGTCCATCACCACGCATTCAAATTTTGTAAGAAAATCTTCATAGAGATGTCGCGACCGTATCTTTGCGGATAAGTTCTATTTTGAGTCTAGATCTGGTGCAGCCTGGGCTTTATAACTCCTCAGTCCTGCCGTCTGTTTCACTTTTTGGACATAGGACTGAGACATTTTCACTTTTTTAGCAACATCACGAGATGAAATCGTATGATTTGAGGCAAAAATCTTTAAAATACTCTGTTACTTTTTCTTATTCTTGACTTCCTGGCTTTTTATCTATTGTCAAGCGTTCACGGAAAGTTTTTAATACGTGACCAACCGTAGATTGTGGATATTTCAGCCTTTTCGCGATATCTTTGTAGCTTAACATGGGATTTTTTACATGTTCGTGCAAAATGCGTTCACGTTGTTGATGTTGTACGCTCGACATTTTGCCAATAAATAATTAAAAGAAAAGAAAACTTTCATCATTTTATAGACCAGTTTCTTGTGAGAAAATTGTTGTTTAAAAATATTGAATATCTCAATTTTTCAAATAACTATAGCTATTTTTACATGCCCAAATTTTGGCGTGTTCAACCAAGGAGATGTCGTTGCCACGATCTACAATTTCAAACGATTGTCGAGCATCACCGAAAACATGGAACAATGTCCTGTTTAAAGAAATCTGGCCGTCGACGAATAACTTCCAAGGGAGAAAACAGGGAAGATTATCAAGAGAAATCGTCATGCAAGAGCAGGAGAATTTACCGTATTGTGGCGGGACGCTATTAAAAAACATTTCAGTCGATACCTGCAAGAGAGTAATGAAGAGAATGGGCTATAGTTTTTACACTGCTAAAGAGAAACCGTTACTTACTAAAAAACAGAAAACCAACAGATTGAAATTCGCTAATAAATACAAAAACTGGACTGTCAATCAGTGGCGAAAAATAATATGGAGTGATGAATCCAAATTTGAAGTCACAGTTGGTGACGAACGAAGTAAGGTCATTCGGGAAAAAGGAGAGGCATTTCATAAAGACTGCCTCAAGCGAAAGGTGAAGTTTCCAGCATCTTTAATGATTTTGGGCTGTATGTCGGCACAGGGCGTGGGCCGTCTGCAATTTATAGATGGAACCGTCAATGCCGAGAAATACCAAAGCATCCTGCAAGAGAGTTTGCTGCCGTCTATACGGCAGTTAAAATATAAAAATGCATTTACTTTTCAACAAGACGGTGCTGCATGCCATACCGCGAAGACAACGATGGCGTGGCTGAAGTCCAAAAAAATCCCTACCATGCCATGGCCGTCCAGCAGCCCAGACTTGTCTCCCATAGAAACTTTGTGGTGGAAAATGAAGAAAAGGCTGCGAAAGGACCCTTCTAGATCTAAAGCTGATCTTAAGGAGAAACTTACCTGTGTCTGGAATGAAATAACCACCGAAGAGTGTAGAGAGTTGGTAGATTCAATGCCGCTCAGGGTCAAAGCCGTTTTGGATGCAAAAGGTGATACCACCAAGTGGTAGACGGTCTATTATGCATCGGCTAAACAGAAGACGAACTTTTTTGCGAATATCTCATTTAGCAAAACAATGTTTTTTTTTATCACTGTGGAAAGTTGTTATTTTTTTCATTCGATACATAAAGTATTATTAATTTTCTATATTGTTTTTATATTACATGATCTTCTAAACATCGCTGTCATCCTGAATTGTCAGGTTAAAGTTAGGTTAGTACATTTTTTACCTGTTAGACGAACTCATTTGCATTGGGGCTCGTATACCACATTGTTAGGACCACATGGATGGTTATTATACCAGTAGGTAACCTTTTTAATATATCGGATGGAGGGTTGTACAAAACATGCTACTTCCTTTTTTATTGCTCCAACCATGTCACACAGAATCGTATTATATAAAGGCATCGTTACTAAGGTAGAGTATTATACAAGATAATTTAATCGGCACCAAAAATATTATTTTCCCAAAATCGAATCAGCCGTTAAGAAGATTTCGGAAAACTGTTTGTAGAGAGTAATTTTGTCTGAATCTGATTCAGACGAGTATGGGGGTATGTAGTGTATTATGAACATAAGATAATCTGCCTCTAAACTTACCATGCCGTAGCGTACTCCAGCACGGCTAGCACGTCTTACAAGAGCGGCTTAAGCCGCGAGTAGGGAAACCTTCCCGCGCCTGTCAAAAATCTCGCTTTCCGGTAGCATAACATGCACCCGCGGCTACAACTGACACGAAGAGAACTCAAAGTTATGCAAAGGATTTTAGTTCAAAGTCGCGAGTCACTGTCATTTTATGACACTGGCATTTAATCGCGAGTCTGTCGCTCCTTTCACGCGCAAGTTGTGCTGTCAACTAGCGACAACGCATGAAGTCGCGCAGATCTGTCTTTTGTCACGCCAGTCGCGCGTAAGACGTGCTAGCCGTGCAGGGCTTAAGCGATTAGCTATGGAAATATTAAGGCGCTAGGCGCTAATTGTGGCCAAAAACTGTTACTTTCTAAGGGATATATCTCAATAACGGGTCATACAAAAATTTTGAAAAAAATATATGTTAATAACCATTTCATGTACAACATTGTTAACGTTTGAGTAACTCGTGTAACGTATAGTTTCTCCGTTATTTAAATGTAACGAAATGTCGTTTTACGGTTAATTTTGCTTATATCTACTGAACGGCTCATTCAATTTAAAATATTGCTGAACTAAAAAATGTGTACTACAGAACACTACAAACTCAACGTAGGATATTTAAATTGATTAAATTTTCTTAAACAACTTGATCATAATTCCACATTTCGTGCGTTGGTAGCTCGAAAACGGCGATGCTGGCAGTCGTGAGCTAGCTTTGAGACGAGGAGGCTGTGTCGCTCGTCGCTCCGTGCTTCCCTTGTACTACAAATACTTGTGCTTGGTCCGTGAGCAATAATATCGGACTTACTGTGCCTAAAGACTAAATAACTGCAGAGGGTTCATGCGGTGCGGGCATAACGTGTCTTGTCGGAATCAATAGCGCATAGACGTTTTATCTTTTAAGATAATATACCCGTATGTGTGTTCATGTATTTACGTTCTTATAAAAAGTGTATTTTATTTAGATGACCTATATTACAAATTAAATAAAGAAATGAAATAAAAATGGAGAAAAAACAGAACTCATGCATCTTATAATGCCCTGAAAACAAATGTAGTCTTGTAAGTACACTACAATTATTATGTATTAGTACTTATTCTGATGAGTCACGCAAAACAGGCGTTAGTTGTCGAGTTGCGGAAACCTGCTATTGCTACAATACAATGGACTAATAAGTAATTTTCGGAGTTATTATTTACGAAAATATGCGTTTTATCCAAAAGTTGTTTAAGACTTATTCTTTTTGGAAGACCTGTCCAATAATACCACACACTATCGTGTATCGTATCAATCGCGTGGGTTGGAGCGAAAAAAAATCGGCTCCAGTACTTCATTTTATTTTTCTGATTTTGATTTACCATATTGTCGGCGTGATTAAAACATATACAAATTTCAGTTTACTAACTATCACTGAGCGAAGCCTGATCGAGATTCTAATTAAAAATTGCTGATATTTAAGAGTTTAATTTTAGTAAGAATAAAGGAAAAACAGCTTTACTATCTCGCTGAAATACAAATTTATATTAATTATCAACACAAGTAAATAAATAAATTACTACTAACGGTTTACTACATATCAAATATCTTTAAAAGACCGGCCAAGAGTGTATCGGACCACGCATAATGTAGGGTTCCATAGAAAGTAGTTTCTTGGAGATAACTCAAAAATGGCTCAACCGATAATATGTGAAATAGTTTTCATATAAATAAGTACTAAGCCGTATCTTCTTTATTTTTTTCATATTTTTTGGACTTACGGATTAAAAGTTAGATGGAGGGGGGGGGGGGGGGGCTATTATTTAGACTTTCGAAGCGATTATTTCTAAAAATATTGACTCAATAAAAAAGGTTTTAAAAATCCTCTACCTATATATATAAGGAGTGGTCCGGAAAAAAAGTAGCAGTGTACAATCTTGTGTATTTTTTAATTTAGTGCTAATTTTTAAGCAGTATATTAATTTTATTAATCCGTAGATACAATACTAATAAATAAAAATACAATCATAATAGAAATGTGAGCATATTTAAGTTTTCGCGTTTTTAATTCAACATACTTTGTAACCTTTTGAACAACATAATTTGACAATCTTCAATCGACATCCGCTACAATGCCACAATTGTATTTCCATTTTCACAACCCGTTTTATTCTTTTCAGAATTTCATCTTACCAAGAAGCTACATTAATTAACCGTATTTTAGCTAGGATAGTCAGGAAGACTCTCTAATCTAAACTCTGACGAAGATTTTTCTATGGGAGATAATTTTCTATGAAAAAAGGCAAATACATTTAATTAAAAATTACTGTAACTACCTTAAAATGAAGCCAGATAAAAAAGTTTACTATTGAAGAAAGACAATTTATTAAGTATAAAATAGCTCATCAAATCAAACTATAAAAAAAACATGTTTTTGAGAAACACCTCAAAAATTCTGTCAGAAGACGCTGTTCAAAAAACTATGTGTATGGTGGAATACAAAAGGCGAAAACTTCCAAACGCTGTTTTATTTAAGTATGATTGTATTTATGTTTTGTATGATTGTATCTAGAGATTATTTAAATATAAACACTGCTTCTAAATCGGCACAAAATAAAAAGATAAATCAAAAAAGGCACGGCTACTTATTTTCCGGACCACTCCTTACTTAAGATATTTTTAAACCCGTATCGATAGATGTACACAATGTTATATTTGCAAAAAAAAAATTGTTTTGACATTTAGTTCGGCATATGTATGTATGGAGTGCCTCCCCTAAAAGTTTTTTTTTTCAGCAATTTACCTAAAAACTAAGTAGCGGCACAAGACACACCTATGGATAAAATTTCATCAATATATATTTTATAATAAAATGGTTGTGACATACAGATGGACGGACGGACAGACGGACATGTTTCAAGAAACTTTTTTAGTTTTGTAAATTTTTCGTAATTATATAATTGATTTTTACGGTTGATATTCAAAATCGCTACAAAACAATAACCATCTATTAAACTCACTTGCACAGCAAAAAAACTAAATTCACATGAAAACATCGCTTTGATGTGCATTCAGTTTTTTTTCTGATATGCAGAATATTTTTACCAATATTTTGCCGCTGACTGTACTTCTAATTCAAAATCTAGGTTTTATTCTATTACATAAAAATCTCCTAATTGAGATCGTTATTACTTATCTTATTTAATAGGTAAGTAGCATTCCTAAAAATATCACCATTGCAGTACTTAATCACGGTATTCAAATAAAAAAATATCCGCAAAAGGATTATAATTATTATAAAGCTGCCCGCGCGCCTCTGTGTTAACTCATATTCTTTGAACATCGTTCCGGTGCAGTGTGGCGGATTTACGTACGATCGCAATGAGAGGGTAAAGCGGGTAGCGCGGGTACACAGCGCCCAAACGCTCAAGGACACTCTGGCGACAATCGTCTTAACGTAGCACTTTGACATTTTGGCGATCTATTCTAGTTACAAGATAATCCTTAAAAAATTGCGGTCGCATTCCAAACATTTGCGTTGTAGATACAAGTATGCATAAGAAAATCACCGTATGTCAAAGTTAAATAGTGTGCAACCATGCAGTGCGATTAACGAGTCAGGTACTTAACCCGACGTTACTCGCTAGGTATTTACAAGCCCAAATACTCGCTACCGGGTAAATAATACCACAGACTTCAAATGGTATTATTTTAAGTAAAAACTCTTGAATATAGTGCTTTATCATATTATATCTTAAGATAAAAGTGTTATTAATAAAATATATAAACACCCAATATTTGATATTATATTTATTTATTAGTTATTAGGAGCTATATAAAAAAAAGTAATAAAAATATTATTTTTTCCTTAATCCGAGACAAAAATCAACAAAACATTTTTTTTTCTTTGGAAACATGCAAAATCAAGATCAATTTTGAAAACTAGACTAGACTAATTTTACGTACTAAATAATAACAATTTACCATACTTTTATAATAAACTGAACATGAGAAAAAAGGCTTCAAACATAACCATATTTTTTGTAGATCACAAATTGATAAATTTGCTACTACTTAGATTTTTCAAAACACTCGCCACAAATTGAGGTAGTATGCTCACGGCATATCCTTTTGAAACATAACTCACAAGCTGTTTTTATTTTTCGATCTTTCCTCCAGTCATATACTGCACAGCGAGATGATGCAGTTGAAGGCGGACGCATCGTCGACGAGCTAGCAGGCGTATTTTGCTCATTCGAGTTGGCACTTAGCATAAAATTGATTTTGATTTTAATAAATGATGACAAATGATGTACGGATGATCTCTTTTTTATGTGTGGCATTACAAGACCCAAACAAAGCCAGCTCCTTCAAGCCAGTTCTTCATCACGTATAATATTGTGAGATCTCGTTCGAACACACTGAAGAGGTTCACGAATTTGCCAGTGAGTTTTTTTATCTTTTCCAACAAATTTTCCTCGTCTAATATACATCAAGGGCACATCTTCTAAATACTCTTTAATTGTCTGGGACGCGTCTTCAACTTGCGATTCTGATGACAAACTAGAATAAAATTCGGGCTCGGTAGTCTCTTCTATATCGTCCCCTTCCTTTAGATTATCTTACAGCTCCAATTCATGATTAGACGGGAAGCGATACAGAGGTCTAGATTCTAAGGATGTGTCAGAATCATCGCCTTCCTGTTCCGTACTACTGTTTCCGATACACTTTCTTGGTCACTGTCTTCTTCTTCCAGCAACTCCTCAATTTCACTATCTTTCAGTGGGTGATTCATCTTTGAAACTCTCAATACAATTTGAAAAAATATAAACATTAACCGTCGCTACCGGGTATTTTCCACCAAAGGTAACGAAAAAAATATATAACAAAAACTGTCGCTACTGGGTATTATTTACCCGTATGACTACGGGTACACGCGAAATTTCTTCTAACGCTGAGCGTAAACTGAAGTTAAGTTTAGGCAGCGGGTGCGTTAACCACTTATTTGAGGGTACTTAAGAGCTTGGTCCGATAAGAGGCTATAAATTATTTCATCGTTCAAGTACCGTGTGGTATTTTTTACCCAGTAGCGAGTGCTGCCGGGTTAACGGCGTATCATATATACTCGTACTGTAATACTACGCCATGCCAATGTGCGACGTATTATTGTTCCACTAATTCTAAACCAATTCTAACATAAGCATTACTGGAAGTGATACCATTTATAAGATCTGGCTATGGAAATGAATCTCGATGGTTCATGTTTTGTTTGCTCATTTTCAATTAATTGTATTTGCATAGGTATTTAAGGATGTGAGAGAATTACTCGCCACGTTATTTATACAAAAACTTCATTGCCATTAAAAATAAAATGTTACAATAGAATAAAAAATAATGCCTTGATTGATGTGTCACATGTTGATATTTGGTTAAACATTTTTTTGAAATTTAGTTACATGTATGGAGCGCCCCCCCCCCCTAAAAATATTGTTTTTTCAAATTTAAATACATAACTAAGTAGCGGCATACAAAATACACCTTATGTGTAAATTTTATTCAGATACGTCGAATATATCGAGACATACGGATGGACAGATAGACAGACAGACAGACAGACATGACGAATCCATAAGGGTTCCGTTTTTTGCCATTTGGCTACGGAACCCTAAAAAACACATTGATCAAAACTAAGGCTGGCGTTGTCGCCGTAAAAACCATTTTCACACCACCTGCTCGACAATGCCAAATTATATATCATGCAAACCTCACCGAAAGCAAATCATTATAGCCCTTGGCTTTAGCCGGGTTATAATGTTGTACTAAATCTCATTATAACCCGCTGGTTAATAATGTGATTTCACTTCCCATAGTTCTTACTGTTATGTGCTTAAAGTCTAATTTGGTAAAGTCCGCACGGTGCACAGCCCCGCGACGCCAGCCGGGACCCGCGCCGCCGCGTCGAACTGATTTATTCGGAAAATCGTGCTGGCCACCTTTTTTAAATACCTAAAACAAATGCCGCGAGTGTCATAAGACGCTGCAGTATACGGAGTAAAAGTGCAGGTTCTATAAAAATTGAAGATAAAATTCGAATAAAAATGGACTAATGTATCAAGAATCAATTTTTAGGGTTCCGTAGCCAAATGGCAAAAAACGGAACCCTTATGGATTCGTCATGTCTGTCTGTATGTCTGTCCATCCGTATGTCACAGCCATTTTACTCGGCAACTATACGTATCTGAATAAAATTTACACATAAGGTGTATTTTGTATGCCGCTACTTAGTTATGTAGTTTTGAAAAAAAAAATTAGGGGGGGGGCGCTCCATACATGTAACTATTTTTTTTACTAAATATCAACATGTGACACATCAATGATAGGTCTTTAAAAATAACATTGAGGTTTTTTGACCATTTTGTGATTAAGTGAATATTTTCTGAAATAATCACTTCGAAAGTCAGAAAACCTGTGAGTCCTTCGTTGCGTTCAGGATTCAATATTGCGCCCGTGACATAAAACAGTGCTTTATCCCCTTGGTGTACAATCTACTATTATTGTTTGTAAGTAATGATTAACTGATAAGTTACCAGGAAATAATCACTGCTTTGTTGGTCTGTTACTCTGACCTCTACCCATTAAAAGCTGCCAGATGCCCTGATCTAGGAATAAGGATGGTAAAGCAATCTAACTAGACAGGTTTCATTGCTCTCGCTTTTGTGTCATATCTGACGTAACCAGCTCTTAGTCAATTTGTATTTATTTGTTTACTTAATTGAAAAAAGACAAAATATGTGTCTGCTATTTTATCATAATCATATTGTATACAATAGTGACAAACTTAATTAAGCCTTTCAGTCTCCTACCTCAATCTAAACACAGTACTCGACTGAAAAGTTCTTCATTGTGTTACGATTGTATAATAGTACATTACTTACCTAGGGCTGTAAAAAAAAGAAAGCCCGAAATCGCAGGTATTTGGGACCCGAGCCGCAGGCGAGGGTTGTAAATATGCGATAGAGGGCTTTCTTTTTTACTGCCCGTGGTGAGTACACAATTTTACGTCCCCACCTGGCCATAATGCGAGTTTTACCGTAAGCGTAGCGAGCAGTAAAACTCACATTATGGCCAGGTGTGACGTAAAATACTATTTTTACCTTGGATACTACTCGTATTGTTTTAAGTATCTATAACATTATATTGTAGATAAACCTTAATTACGTCTGACTTATTAAGAACAAAGAGGTGTCTCCTTGAAGTTTATGGCACGAATTGATAATTATGATTGATTATCGGATGAACTATGGCTTATCATCCGTCTGACCCTGGGGGTTGGATCGCCATTAGGGTTACCCTTAACAGTACCCTATTGACCCTAAATCAAGGGTGGTATGGTAATAACTGTCTTGCAACTAAAGTATGTAAGTGATATATATTATTCAGTTGTTTGTAAGTTTGGTCCGATAAGACGACAGTCAAGTTTATCATTAAGTTGGGAGCCTAATGGATGGTTTGGAGATTGGTTTTACAAAACCAAGACTCAATTTTGAAAGCGAGGTGTTGGTTTTCAATATCAATTAGAACTTTCTTAAATGATTTTCCATTTAGCTGATAGTTATCTCTTAACAAAATAATTTAAATACTAGGGATGTAACGAAATATTCGTGTTTTTGCGAATATCTATTGGCATTCGTATTTGTTTTTGCACAATCGGTTGCGAATATATTCAGAATAATTTTAGTTACTTTTGCCTTTGAATAATCATTCAAAAGAAATCGACAATCATTATTCAGTCATCATCAATCAGTATTCAGATGCAAAATATATAAAAGTTATATTTCTTGTTGCATGATAACATTGCACGAATGAAAAGGAACACTCCTGTATAAAATAACATTATTATTAATTATTATTAAGAGCCAAGAGTGTCCCACTGCTGGGCCTCCCTCTCCTTTTTCCACGTATCCCGGTCTTGTGCAGTCTCCCACCAGTCAGCATGAAAGGCATCAAGTTCGGCTCTCCAGCGTTTCCTTGGTCTGCCCGGACGCCGGGTTCTGTGTTGTGGGACCCACTTGGTGGTTGTTTTAGCCCATAAGTCTTACGGCATACGGCAGACGTGTCCAGCCCAGTCCCATTTTAGTTTTCCCGCTGTTTGGGCTACATCAGCTATCTTTGTTTTGGAACGTAGTATATTATTTCTAATGCGATCGCTTATTTTCACGCCCAAAATACTACGTTCCATAGCTCTTTGGCAAACCTTGAGGTTAGACTTCTGAATTTTTGTCAAAGACCAAGTTTGTGCGCCATAAGTCAGGATCGAAGAATGCACATGTCCATGAGCTTGCGTTTTAATGTTAAGGGAAGGTTTCCCTTTATGTACTCCTTCATGGACCAGTAGCTCCTCCAGGCATTTTCGGTACGTCTTGCAACCTCTTTAACCTGTCGAGCCTGGAAGGAGACTAATTGGCCCAGGTATATGTACTCATCGACATATTGCATTCGTCCGCCATCCATTTCTATTTTCCGTTTGATGCTGTTTGTCATGAGCTTGGTCTTTGACATATTCATCATTAATCCGACCTCAAGGCTTGCTCTGCTAAGTTCTTGTAGCATGCTACCGAGCCCTGTAGCTGATGATGAGAAAAGGACGATGTACAGTCGCCATCAGATATATCGGAGCGGCGAAGGTGGTCACAAATATCTGAACAACGCCTCTATTGTCAAGGCGATAAAGAGCATGTTCAGATATTTTTGAGTACCCTGGCCGCTCCGATATATTTGATGGTGACTGTACATAAAATAACATAACACATAAAATACAAGTTACTAACAGTAAAATCAGAGGTAAAACAATTGGCGGTCTTATCGGTAAGAAAGTAAAAAAGTATCGGTATCTCTCATCTAAATATATAAACGTAAAAGTCCTGACTGACTGACTGACTTGACTTAAATCAACGCCCAGCCCAAACCGTTGAACCTAAAGAGCTGAATTTTTCACAATAGGTAGTTTTTATAACGTTAGTATCCACTAAGAAGGGGTTTTTCAAAATTTATCCTCTAAGGGGGTAAAAAGGGGGTTGAAAGTTTGTATGGATGGGGTTTAAAATGAAGAGTTAGGGATTTGAAATTTCGTACGTTTACTTATAATTAAAAAACAATAAAAGTGATTTCAGCTTTTTCAAAATTCAACCTCTAACAGGGTAAAAAAGGGGTTGAAAGTTTGTATACTTAGGGATTAAAATTTTTAGGGTAAATAATAGGGGGCAAATAATAGGGTACATTTACGTTATTATTTGCATATTAACACTTATTTGTAACTGGAACTATGTCTACGTTACCCGTTTTTTCGCCAAATAAGCTATAAGTATACATAGATTAAGAAGATGGTTCGGGGATTAACAAAAGTCATCATCAGCCTATTTTAGTCCACTGCTGGACATAGGCCTCCCCCAATGAGCGCCATAGCGCCCTGTCTTCAGCTTGCCGCATCCAGCATCTGCCTGCAGTCTTTCGCAGATCGTCATCCCATCTTGCCAGAGGGCGTCCTACACTACGTTTGCCGAGTCGCGGTCTCCACTCAAGAACACGTTTACCCCAGCGGTTGTCGGTTCTTCGCGAGATATGGCCAGCCCACTGCCACTTCAGCTTGCTAATTCTTTGAGCTATGTCGATAACTTTGGTTCTCTGTCGGATGTATTCGTTACGAATCTTATCCTTCAGAGAAACTCCGAGCATAGCTCTTTCCATAGCTCGCTGAGCGACTTTGAACTGGTGGACCAGCCCTACCGTGAGTGTCTACGTCTCAGCTCCGTAGGTCATTACGGGTAGGACGCACTGATTAAAAACTTTCGTTTTCAAGCATTGCGGTATGGATGACGAGAAGACTCGGCGTAGTTTCCCAAATGCTGCCCAGCCTAGCTGGATCCTCCTTTTGGCCTCCTTCTCGAAATTGTTTTTACCTAACTGCAGGATCTGCCCAAGGTAGGTGTACTCAGAAACAATTTCAAGAAGGTGGCCATGTACGACGACCGGTCCTGGATCAATGTGGCCATTGATCATGACTTTGGTTTTATCCAAATTCATGCCAAGACCGATGCGTCGCGAGGCTGAAGCTAGGCCGTCCAGCATCCGGGTCAGCTCCTCTAGCGACTCCGCCATTACGACTATGTCATCAGCGAATCGCAGGTGTGAGATGTAATCGCCGTTTATGTTTATGCCCTTACCTTTCCAGTCCAGCGTCTTAAACATGTCTTCCAATGCGCTTGTGAACAGTTTCGGGGATATGACATCCCCCTGTTTCACCCCTCTGCGCAATTGGATGTAAAAAGTTAATGTTAAAAGTTAGTTAAGAAGATACAATTGGGTATGAAACTCTGTGTGAGGAACCGTATTATACGCGGACGAAGTGGCGGGCGGAAAGCTAGTAATAATCTATATATTAAAAAAACTTACAATATATAAAAATAAAAATTGATAATTTAAGAAAATTATTATTCCAACTACCACTTCTTTCCATAAATGTTAAGGTTATGAACCCCATATTTCTCTTCACATTAGCGAATGAATGAATAGCGGCAAATTTATATTCGTTGTCGCGAATGTACAAAAATATATATTCGTTACATCTCTAATAAATACTGGTAATACGAATGAAAAGAAAGTAATTAAAGGAGATCGTCAATTCCAGGCCCACTTGCGATATGGTGTCGTATAAAGTTTGGTCTTCAATTTTAAGCAAATACCCATTTTATTACGGAACTAGACAAAATATTGCATGAAAATAAAACGGGAATTAGAAATGAAAAATAAAAAGTAATTTCGTTGATCCTTCCGCCATCCAAATAGTGCTAAATAAATTGGTAACGTCTTTACAGCATTGACATAAGGTTAACTTCTCCTGAGCCGAGACGAAACGGACATTTTCAGTAAGGAGTTACGTTTATTTTGCTAATCTTGTTTATGATTATAGTTTGACACTATTAATGTATGACGTCACCGTCATCTATGTCTGCCGCATGAAGTTATAATTTGAAACTGGAGTGTGCTCTTCGGCCACAAGGTGGGGCCGAAGGAGTTGGTGGTATGGGGGGGATGCGTCTCGTTTTGACTATTTTTCTATTAAGTAATGTCTGATACTACCATGGATTTCTAAAAAGTGGATGTAATTCTTGCACTTTTTCCCTAACCACAGTTTACAAGGTTCATCTGATGTTCATCTAAAACCGTACCGTATTACCGTGTAAAACAGTCGTTCATAGGTGACTAGAAAAAACGGTCCGATAGAGGGCATAATATGGGGGGCGGTGTTTCACTCGAATTCGTTACAAAATTGACATACATTGACATTTTGACTTGTTGTCATGCTGGAATTATTGTCTAATGACGTCATAACTCCCTAAGTCGAAGCGGAACGCGGCTCCCTAAATTACTCTCTCTTTCGGCCTTGCTTTTTGGCCCAAGAGTGTGCTCCGGTTTAAAATTATAACTTCATGGATGCTAGTAGGAGCGCACTAACAGTGATAAACCTTAACTCTTTGTAATAAGGTCTACGATTGTTTAGTTAATAGTAGCAATGATGGTTTCACAGCCATTATCTTGTTTACCCAAATACAAGAAATCTGTGGCAGGATCAATATATGACTTTTATTATGATTTCCGTTTCATTATCATGTCAGATTTTGTAGAAATTCTTTAAAAAACAGGTATTTATTTTATTCTATACTTTAAATCATAAACATGTACGCTTAAAAATATTGTCCTTATCACAATCATGTTTTTACATCCCGATTTCTCAATTTTCCCGTTACATTTCATGATTATTTTATGACCACCCTGATCTAGAAATTAAAGCGAATGTTTTGATATCTATTTCATAATTATACGCATCTTTATGATCTGGGGCAAATCGCCTAACAAAAATTGACGATCTCCTTTATATTCATTAATTGAATAAGACATTACTTTGCAGCTTTCTCTGTATGTAATTAGTAAAATTTTGGTAAATAAAGATGCTTGGGAACGGAGCAACAAAGGAGTACTTTTATTATATTGTAATTGGTTAATTTGTCTCACTACAAAGTTTTATCAAAATAGAAGTAGGTTTTAGTTAATGAAAATATTGTTGAATATAGTGTACGAAAACACAAATAAACTAGTGTTTATGATTATTAACGGGACTCTGTGGTGTGCAGACGTTCTAGCATACTTGATACCACATGGTACATGGGTACATACATGGTACATGGGTACATACATGGTACATGGGTACCATCGCCAACACTGTTAACCGGCCATTTGTAATACCTATTACAACGGCATAAGGTCTACCGATGGCCGATTTAGGGTGTAGGTGTTTGTACCAACGCAAAGTCGTATGAGACAGTGCCGTATTCTAAAACCAATATTGTAATCAGCACATCAGCAGTATTGCATAGTGATGCATTGGATTTGTACTAGAGTTTGATCGTGTCTTTACGTGTTTTAAAGTTAGAGTAGGGCACGCAGTTATTAATGTACCTAACGAGCTTTGCACGCGACTTCGTCTGCGTGGGATTAACATTTTCCATAAGGAATTAATGAAACGCCTTAGTAAAATCTCATAGCAAATATTTATTTAGCGCACATGCTATGTTACGTGTACAGTGAGCAACTATTCTGTACTAAAAACGTAAAACTATCCTATGTCCTTCCTCGGGACTCAAACTATCTTCATACCCATCTAAATCGGTTCAGCGGTTCAAGCGTGAAGTGGTAACAGACGAACAGATACACAGACAGACACACTTTAGCATCCATCTATCTGTTCGTCTGTTACCTCTTCACGCTTAAACCGCTGAACCGATGTAGATGAAATTTGGTATGAAGATAGTTTGAGTCCCGAGGAAGGGCATATGATAGTTTTACGTTTTTAGTACGAAATAGTTGCTCACTGTACACGTAAAATAGCATGTGCGGTAAATTAACATTTCCAATGAGATTGTACTAAGGCGTTTCATTCATTTCTTATGGCGTTGGCATTGGTGGTGGCGTTAGGCGTTTTATTAGTTCCACGCAGACGAAGTCGCGGAAAAAAGCTAGTTTATAATATTAGCATTCATTAGTATGGATTAATACTCCCGCTTGAATTGCAATTGCTAAAATTTTAAACCCAACCATTTTTTTATCTTTCTGCCTTTCAAGCCTAGGAAATGGAAAGAAAGAGAAACTAATTAAATTACAGAACATCGTTCTACATTCACTTGTTTGAAACCGAGAATTATTTATCAGTGGATTAAGTCGAAGAAAATTAAAGCCACCAATAAAATAAGCCCCATTAGCATTAAGATATTTTTTGGTACAACAAAACGTATTTATAGATCAAACTTGTTAAATAAAAACTAAGTAAATCGGAAATCTTATCGTTCTGCATTTGTAGTACCTTTCTTAGAGCAGTTTACAGTTGTTTTAAGGTGTATCGAAGCGGCAACGGTGTCCAAAATTATCTGGACGTCCACTCAACATCCACTATTATACCCTGGCAAGAAATGCATGGTCAATCAAGGTTCACATTGGTTGTTCCGATGTAACTGATGGCGATTGTAACATCGCTTCATTATTTTGCAGAAGACAAGAAATGTAAATAGTAAAGACGCTATTTAAAGGTAGAAATTCTCAAATTTTACATTTAAACTATACTCCGGTGGCCCGATCAACTCCTGTCAACACTGTCACCTAAGAATAAGTAACATTAAACTTGCACCGTAATAATACGATTTATAATCGTATTACCGTATATACCGTTTGGTAACCAAAATTTCGTAACCAGCTTCAGAATGGGAAGCAAGTTTCCCAGTTCACCAGTTGCGTATTAGGCTCGTGTAGTGCCGATTTGTAACTAAATTTCGTAAGCTGATTACCAACTGTGCATCGTTTATGAATCGATAATGGAAAAGTCCTACTTTGTAGCCAATTACCGATTGTGATTTATTTTCCCGTTTCAAACATTTATTTATTATTTTAGTTAGATTTTATTTTCACTTCCATTACTAAAATTGTCTTTGTCGGATCATAATGCCGATGGTAACGTACACTAATGAGACGGTTAACTGACCGTGCAGATGTAGCTTGTGTATTTGTCATGATAAATGACACCAAGGATTTATATGGCTCAATGAATCCGCATTAACAGGAATTAGCTGATTGTGTGTGAGACGGTATTAACTACTCTTGGTAATGAAATCCATATCAATATTATGATATTACCCATAAATAACTATATTATATTAAATTCTACATCAGTTAGGCCCTTGATGAAAACTTACATATCCCGTCAAATTACCCGCATTAGGTATATCAAAGAACAGGGCCCCAATTCGAGATGCCAAACTGCGAGACGTTGCTCTCACACTTGTCTCACTAGGTGATAGAGTAATACACCTAACTGTCAAGCTGTCAGTAGGTCTCGCTAGAGCGTTTTGTCTATGGCTATGGCCACCATTTTAGATATGTTGACAGGACATTGGGAATCCCATGGCAGAGAGTTTGGTGTTTTTTTTAGTAGGTGTACGTAGGTATCGAACCATGGATGTATATGAAGTGGATCTCATTCTTCGGTCACAAAGTGAGGCCGACAGAGAAGCTTATCTAAGGGAGTGTCTCGTTTTGACTAAAGAGGTAATGACGTCATCAGACAATCAAAATGTGAATATGTGTTAAATGTGACAATTTTGTAACGAGTGCGAGTGAGGCACCGCCCCCCACTATTATGCTCTCTATCGGACCGTTTTTAGTACTTTTAAGGGTTCCGTAGCCAAAATGGCATAAACGGTACCCTTATAGTTTCTTCATGTCCGTCTGTCTGTCCGTCAGTCCGTCCGTCCATAAGGTGTATTTTTCATGCCGCTATTTAATTATAGTCTGGCAAACCATTTTTTCAGTAGAAAAGCGCGGCAAATTCAGAATACGTACATGTGCCAACCCTTTGTGATGAGACACCGTGTTCGTGACGAACATTTCAATTCACATTTCTTTTACATTGAATTTGTTTCTAGTGCATTTCGCTCTCTCGTCTTAAGCGCGAGTGAGATAGAACTCCTGCAACGTTCTACATTGAATTTAAATTCGTTTTTATGGCATATGTCAATTGCCTCAACCAGATTATTTGTTACAGTTGATGACAAATCAGACGAAATATATCCGTCTCCTTTTTACACACCGTGAATGTTACGTAATGAAATAGGTGGAAATACCAACTAAAATTAAAAACATAGAATTTGATGATCATTGCTGCTTTTTTCACTGATTCTTAGTGTTGTCATACTTTTGGTCGCTGTACATTGCTACTGCGTTCGTTGGCTGGCCAGACTATATGTAGTTAAATTGAAGGAGAAAATATTTTTATGGGGGGCGCTCCATGTAACTAAGTTACAAAAAACAATTTACCCCTAATATCAACATGTTGCACATCAATCGATAGGTGTTTAAAAATAACATTGAGGTTTTTTTTGAACATTTTGTATTTAGTGAATATTTTCAGAAATAATCGCCTCGAAAGTCAGAAAAATTGAGTGACCCCCCCCCCCCCCCCGTAACATTTGAACCCTAAGTCCATATAACTTAAAAAAAATTGAGAAGATTATCTTATTTTTCTATTACATACTTTCTACGAAAATTGTTTTGAACATTATCAGTTCAGCCATTTTTGAGTTATCTCCAAAAAACTTCTTCCATAGGTATCAGATACGACCTTCTGGTATTAGTTTGGTTCTTATTCCATTGAAGGTACGGAACCGTCTATTATGCGTGGTCCGACACGCACTTGGCCGGTTTTATGCTAGTCGCCTATGAACGACTCTTTTACTCGGTAATATATTTCAACTGTGGCTAGGGCACCGAGTAAACAATAGTACTATACAGAGGTCCCTCTTTGACGTTACGAATCATGTTGTCCCTTCTTCACGCATGGCAAGTTCTCTTTCTCACTTAGGCAAACGTATCGGATACTAGTTGTCAAATTCAATGACAGAAATGCACATCCTTGGTTAGGGACAAGGTTTAAGAAAAAGATCCACTTCATATAAATCCGTGATACGAACACAGATTACACCTTGTTAGCCCGCCCCACTGTAAATTTATCAAACATCTTATCGGTTGGCTTCCATATAGCGATATAGAGCCCATCTTCGAGATCATGAAAAAATAAGTCTTACTAGGTCTTAAATGGGCGCTAGTATGTATAACACGATGTAAATTGTTCTTGAATAAATATCATATCATATCATATGGCGTCAAGTTGAAAATACAAGAAAATAACGTTAATTAATCAGTGGTTTTACCGCTCCAAATTTGTACTCACGGTAAAGTCTACTTCAAATAACCTACATACCAAATTCCGGTGGGAGCATACAATAGGCATGGTGATTTTTTTTCATATATGGTATCAATCGATTCGTTTTGTTGTGAGGATCAAATGTCTATATGGGGCCGTGTCGTCAAATGGTTGCAACGGAAGACCAGTGCTGGCCCTGCCGGCATTTAACGCTGAATTGCGACGATTTCGTGGCAATTAATGTTTCGGGTTGTATATGTTATTGTTTATTATGTTTTTTGTAATTGTCATGAATAAATCTTTCATTCATTCATTCATTCATGTTTCTAAAAGAATGCTTTAAATGTTCATCCCTATATTTTTTTATTAAAAAAAAAATGGTATTCAATATTTATATGACGTTCTAAATAAAACAATTTTTTTTAACGTCCTAGAATGCAATTTTTTTTATGGAAGTTACAAAAACTATTTAAAACGGGGTATTTACCATGGGTATTTGTTTTGTCGAGGTTCCGATATATATTATATGTATCGACATGTTAGAAACTAACAAACGAGGATGGTGGCAGCATTTCTCCGCTGTATCGCAAAACTTATGAGTTGAGCGAGGAAGCTGCCAGCTCTTTGGTCACCAATTGAGTCGACGAGCCTCTTTTTGCGTTCTTTAAAAAGTTACTGAGCACTGGGTCCCCACGCGCCAAGGGTCTCGACTACGAAAGGTATAAAAATGTTTTATGGGTCTTCAGTTTTTCAGCTTCTTTGGCCACCGCACCTGCTTGTTTATTGGTTCCGGTGAAGTGAGAAGCCGCCAGTGTGTCTACGCATATAGCATGTCACGGGCACGCATGTGGCATTTACTTAAGTACCGCAAGAACACCTGTGTGGAACACAAACACGGACTCAAAGCCGGAATCAGATTTCAATCAATCAGGTGCCGGTCCAGATACTATACGGTTTAAGACATTTATTTCTCAAAAAGATTTACATAAATCACTTACTGAGAAAACAATATTTATCTTAAAGCTAAATGGGAGAGGGTAGAATCCAAAAACTGGTGGAAGAGTTAAGAACAAAGGCGCTCGGTAACACCAAGCGCAATGCAACAATGTAATGTTGTGCACAGGGACCAGTTAAACCGAACTACCCGGTGCGTTCACTGGTTAACTTACATATGATTTGTGTGTATTCATTAAGTGCATATTTTGTGGAAAAGCCTTAGAAGACGTTTTTATTTTAGTTTTTAACTTTTTTATGTTATACATTTTTGTACATTTATATATTTTTTCTTTTTCTTTTTTTTTTAAGTATTTTAATTATTTAATGTTATTATTATTTGACTTATTTCTATCCAGTAATAATATCAATATTTCTGTACCCATCCTTTTCTATGTATATGAATGAAAGATGAGTAGAGAAATAATGTCATTATTACTGACAGTGTCTGGAAAAGCTGTCCACCCGTCACCAAACCTCCTGTTTGGTGACGGGTAAGCCGGTAGCCAGTGCTGCGGCTTAGAAGTGAGTGACTCAGAAGAAATTTGGCACAATACGTCGTCCCAGCTCCAATGGCAATTTGGATGGGTAAAAACATCCTGACCGCCAACCACTTCAACAAGCTTTTTTGGCCTCCTATAAGCCCACAGTTCCATGGTTTGGGGGTGGGGGTCCTGTAAGATTTTAGTGACTTTACCTACGAGGCTGGCTGAGCTGTAGACGGAGGAGTTGATGTTATGAAGCCGACTATTTCTTAAAATGGTCTTAAATCCTTGTACGCCCACCGGTATGGTCTTAAATTTGGTATTTTCTTACTAAACGGGTCTTACAGCTTCTGTAAAAATTTCTAGCAGTAAGCTCAAAAATAAATTAAGGCTCAACAAATTGCGATTTCAACTGGTCTTAAAACCTTATACGCCAATCGTAATGGCCTTAAATTTGGTAAGTATGTAGATATTTTGTGGGTGGTTAAGTAAGTGGGCTTCGCTCTGTGTCAAAATTTAAGCGTAACGATAAATTAACGTATTTTTTTGTATTTTCAACTTGACGCCACACATACTAGCGCCCATTTACGACCTTTAAGACTTATGTTTTCAATATCTCCGTTATGGGCTCTACAACGCTGTCAACGCTATATGGAAGCCGACCGGTAATTTTAGATTTTTGATAAATTTACAGTATAGCCGGCACCAGTATCTATAATGTTTAAGTAGTGAAGTATCAGATGTCAAATAATCCTTTAAGGCACTGATTACCAGGCTACCGATAGTAATGATGGAGGCGACCTCTAGTAATTGCTCCCACGAAACTTTTGCGCGAAGTTGATTTCTTACTATTCAAACTAGGTAAGATGCCTACTAGAATTAATTATAAAATTGATATGATTTTAAGACATTTTCACTGAGAGCACATTAATATTTATAATTTTTATGATTTTTAATTGTAGGTATTTATTAAAAATATATAACTGTTAAAATATAATATGATTGGCATTAACCTAAAGCCTATTTAACCTAAAGTTCAATTAACATGCCATAAAAGAAATGTCGATATCTGGCCGAGGAGCGAATGGATAAACATCAAAAAGTGCGATGAGTTGTAGGTGTTCTTCCACCCTGCTGTTGGGAATATCTCTGCTGGATGCTATGTTAGAGTAGATTTCCTCAGATTAAGCAAGCCACTAGCATTAAATCTCCTACAACGCCTTGACTGTATGCGGCTGTATAGCCATTCCCCATGTACATGTGCATGTGGGATACTACATGCGAAGACACACTGGCGGCTTCCCACCTCACCGGATCCAATAAACATACAGATGCGGTGGCGAAAGCAGCTGAAAAACTGAATACCCTTAAAAAAATCGATGTTTAAAGAAACAAGTATGTATAGTTTAAAGTGTCATGTGTAACCATATCAATTCATTATATAAGAAATATAATATGATATAATATTGGAATATAACTTACACGTAAGTCAGTAAAATACACAATTACATTTACTTGCAGTAAACGTCAACTTCTTTTTTGAAATGAAGACCCATTGGTTTTCATATCCCGAGTCTCCTAAATAGTAATTCAAAACTTGGGTCTTGTTAGTGGCAATTAGTTATAATCATGAGGATTATGACTAGTACTACTATGCACTGTATTTATTTACATGATATGTTTATATTTCCATAACATCCTCAACTCTCGGGATTAGGAATACCTTTGTAATATAAGAGTCTTACATTAGATTAGAATCTATGAAGAATATGTGTAAAATTGTTTGAAGGGTCTAAAACCTTAGTTAAGTTAGGAGGCAGTAGTAGGAGCCAAGTTTGAACCCGCGATCCTTAGAGCGTAAGTCGGGCGTCTGGCCGCCAGTCTACCAGAGTTTGTTTTGATAATTACTATACTGTTGCTCCATTTTTCTACTATGTTTATCTGCGTGAAATATCAAATGTCAAACAATCCTTTAAGGCACTGACTTCCAGGCTACCGATAGAAATAACGGCCTCCTAGCCCAGTCGGTAGTGACCCTGCCTACGAAGCAGGAGGTCCCGGGTTCGAATCCTGGTCAGGGAATTTGTTTGTGTGTTTATCACAGATATTTGTTCCTGAGTTATGGAAGTTTTCTATGTATTTAAGTATTTATCCATATTTATCTAATATATATATATACTCGTCGTTTAGTACCCATAACACAAACTTTACTGAGCTTACTGTGGGCCTTGTTCGATTTGTGTAAGATTGTCCTATAATATTCATTTATTTCTCGAATTTAATTTCTTTTCTGATGTTTTTGAAATGCCTCAAACTTTCCATAGATGTTGACGTAACAAAGACTGCAGCACTATAAGTAGGTATTAAAACAGACCAAAACATTGCAAAATTAAATAATTATATTATTAGTAGTTAGGTTTTCTTATTAAAATTATTTTCTTGTGTATGAATGCTTTTTCACCACATCAGCACCACGCAGAGATGGGCATTTCGTAATCGATTCCTGATTACACGATTACTTGATTGTACTTCAGTACCTCTACCACGAGTCATTACAGAAAATTCTGAAACCTTTCTGCAGTCGTTAACGAATCAACGGGCTTCCAATAGTTTTCCTTCGGTATCGACAGCAAGAAATTCGAAATCTCTATGCTGACATACATCCGTCTCATAGGTAGAACGAGACGGATGTAGTCAGTGCAGTTTGTTATCGATAGGTTTTATTAAAACGCTACCATAAGACACTAATTTGACATACGTCACCGAAAAATACCGTATCGACTGTAGAAAACTCTTTCACTATCAAATTGTAGGGTGAGATGTCAAAACATGGTGAAAGTGAAAACCATTCGTATTTATTGTGTTATATTTATATATTATTAAGTGATGAAATAATATCGACAAAGCCTTATATTAAGCATAATTTGTTAAGAAGACTGCATAGTATGATAACTGGAACTGGAAAACGAAACGGTAAATTTCAAGCCGATATGAGAAATAGAAATATCCACATCAACACTTCAATAAGAATAATTTTAAAAAAGAAATCTAGACCCAAGAACTGCTGAATATTTGTGAGATTTATGTATTAATAGTCAATTAATCTGATTTTAAATCGACACAAAAATACCAACTCTAACCTAAAATGAATGGTAAGTAGTTGAAATTTGATATGATAGTTATAAACACTTTCATTTTCAATCATAATAATTACAATGAAACTGTGAAAAATAACAAATAATATTGAAACATCTTTTACAGGTTCTTGTGCATCATTCATTTCTGATTGATTGCTGTAGCAGCTAACTTATCACCGGCAAGGCAAACTATTTATCCCAGGAAGGTGTATTATTTTATATTCAAGAAGTAACAACTGCGTTTCAGGCCGGCATCTTCGAATTATTGCATCCAAGTACTATAAAATAGTGCTTACTTAAAAGACATCCAGATTTATACAGGGCACTTTGAAATGATAATGTACATAATTATATTAAAGATTTATTTATTGCGAAATAGCCTTTTAAAGTAACATTGTCACAAACTAGAAACTTATAAGTACTACTAACAATTACTCGTACATGTAACTTATAAATAGAAATAAAACCATCATTATGCAAGAAGCGGCAAAGCCGCAATCCTGCGTTGTGTTATGTATGAAAACCGGCGGCTTGCTGGAGCATCTTTAGCTTCCCTTGTGCGTTTGTTAGGTCGTGAGGCTCCGTGCCCCTTGCTCCACGGATCGATTGCCTCGACACCAACAATAGTTAGACGAACGACAACTATATTTAATAGTCTTGTAGTGATTTCGGATGTCGGGCGCCGCTCCGGCTTGTTCGCTGGTAAATAAATTAAAGGACTTGGCCAACGTGTCGGCGTCGACGCAGGTGGGATGTGTAACAATAGGGCACTGCCTATACTTTAGAGAATCAACAACATCCTGAAAGGATACTTATCCTTTTGTGATTATACAATAGACCTAAATAATATTGTACATTTGACATTTCATCAATTTGGTTTTCTTAGGTAATCCTATATCCTACGACGAAATAAATATATGGATGGATGGATGAAGTACTGACAGTTTTTACCCCTTTTCCTAGCTTTGAATATGTATGAAGAAATACGTAATTTCCCTGTTTAAAAAAAGGTTGCAATCGGTGAACATTATGAAAAAATTGTAAAAATAAAGATCCTGACGAATTGAGAACCTCCTCCTTCGAAATCTTGAAGTCGGTTGATAACATTTTATGCGTTAAAAGTCACGCGCGTTTAAATAAGGTAAAAAAAAAGGCTTACTGTCATAGCTTGTATTTCCCGGCTCCGCTGGCATGAATCGTAAGCCAGAAACAAATTTCATGACCAATCGCAAGGCGTCCCAGGCGATTATAATTTTTGATGTGGTTTAGGACGAAGTATAATGAGGACTAGCGTAGGTCAGCGTCGCTCCGTTGGTGGGTTGCGGAACGTCAGTATTTGATGCTCTTATTATCAGGAAAATCGTCAGCCGGCTGATTTGAGGTAGAAAAACCGTCTGCTGATACCCTAAATACCATATATTCATGTGACTAGTTTACGGTTTTTTCAGTGCTATACAGCCGGCTGATGATTTTTATTTTATTTGTAATAGCATATAAATTATCACCTGTTTCAACTGGGACGCGATGGTCATTTTATTTTATATATATTTTATGTGAGAAAATGGCTGCTGTTCCTCAACCCACTCAAGGAACGGCAGCTGACCATCACGAAGCTTAATTATTTACCGCCCTTAACCACTTAAAATTTACCGCTTGGGACACGATGACAAACGGAATTTATTCCTAGTTAACGGCCTAGCAAGCGTATTAAATACCCACAAAAAGTAGGGTAATTTTTCAGAGCTAGTACGATTTCTATGCTTATTATTGTTCACTGCTCATATAATTGTCTACAGTTCTAAACTTTCAGATAAAATGTACTTAGGAAGTAAAACCTTTTTGGTTTACCTACAATCTGTTTCGGTCATAGATATAAAATGGCGCTTACTGGTTTCGGTTGGTGTGAAGGATGTGACGTTTGTCACGTCACGTCACTTTGTAAAGTATTGAAATCTACACAAACGAAACAAGCAATCGAACTTTCGTGAGCGAATTGCATAAACGATAATTTAACTTATGGTATGGCAGTAATTTTTAGTTCTATAAGTGACCGCTAGAGGCTCTGCACAAATTCTCCATACAAATAATTTACGAATTCGTGAACGAATCTCGAATTGGGCTTATTTGCATGACTCGTGGTAGAGGTACTGGTTTCGGTTGGTGTGAAGGATGTGACGTTTGTCACGTCACGTCACTTTGTAAAGTATTGAAATCTACACAAACGAAACAAGCAATCGAACTTTCGTGAGCGAATTGCATAAACGATAATTTAACTTATGGTATGGCAGTAATTTTTAGTTCTATAAGTGACCGCTAGAGGCTCTGCACAAATTCTCCATACAAATAATTTACGAATTCGTGAACGAATCTCGAATTGGGCTTATTTGCATGACTCGTGGTAGAGGTACAGTACCTCTACCATGAGTCATGTAGAAAATTCAGTACCTCTACCACGAGTCATTACAGAAAATTCTGAAACCTTTCTGCAGTCGTTAACGAATAACGAACGGGCTTCGAATAGTTTTCCTTCGGTATCGACAGCAAGAAATTCGAAATCTCTATGCTGACATACATCCGTCTCATAGGTAGAACGAGACGGATGTAGTAAGTGCAGTTTGTTATCGATAGGTTTTATTAAAACGCTACCATAAGACACTAATTTGACATACGTCACCGAAAAATACCGTATCGACTGTAGAAAACTCTTTCACTATCAAATTGTAGGGTGAGATGTCAAAACATGGTGAAAGTGAAAACAATTCGTATTTATTGTGTTATATTTATATATTATTAATTGATGAAATAATATCGACAAAGCCTTATATTAAGCATAATTTGTTAAGAAGACTGCATAGTATGATAACTGGAACTGGAAAACGAAACGGTAAATTTCAAGCCGATATGAGAAATAGAAATATCCACATCAACACTTCAATAAGAATAATTTTAAAAAAGAAATCTAGACCCAAGAACTGCTGAATATTTGTGAGATTTATGTATTAATAGTCAATTAATCTGATTTTAAATCGACACAAAAATACCAACTCTAACCTAAAATGAATGGTAAGTAGTTGAAATTTGATATGATAGTTATAAACACTTTCATTTTCAATCATAATAATTACAATGAAACTGTGAAAAATAACAAATAATATTGAAACATCTTTTACAGGTTCTTGTGCATCATTCATTTCTGATTGATTGCTGTAGCAGCTAACTTATCACCGGCAAGGCAAACTATTTATCCCAGGAAGGTGTATTATTTTATATTCAAGAAGTAACAACTGCGTTTCAGGCCGGCATCTTCGAATTATTGCATCCAAGTACTATAAAATAGTGCTTACTTAAAAGACATCCAGATTTATACAGGGCACTTTGAAATGATAATGTACATAATTATATTAAAGATTTATTTATTGCGAAATAGCCTTTTAAAGTAACATTGTCACAAACTAGAAACTTATAAGTACTACTAACAATTACTCGTACGTGTAACTTATAAATAGAAATAAAACTATCATTATGCAAGAAGCGGCAAAGCCGCAATCCTGCGTTGTGTTATGTATGAAAACCGGCGGCTTGCTGGAGCATCTTTAGCTTCCCTTGTGCGTTTGTTAGGTCGTGAGGCTCCGTGCCCCTTGCTCCACGGATCGATTGCCTCGACACCAACAATAGTTAGACGAACGACAACTATATGTAATAGTCTTGTAGTGATTTCGGATGTCGGGCGCCGCTCCGGCTTGTTCGCTGGTAAATAAATCAAAGGACTTGACCAACGTGTCGGCGTCGACGCAGGTGGGATGTGTAACAATAGCGAACTGCCTATACTTTAGAGAATCAACAACATCCTGAAAGGGTACTTATCCTTTTGTGATTATACAATAGACCTAAATAATAAGAAATAAACCTATGATCCACTATGATCTTGATCACTAAAAGTCGAACTGTCATGTTGACAAAATAACCAAATAAATTAAGAATCACCTAACACTACATATGGTCGTAGTTCTAGGACGTTTAAACTAGTAGTGTTATTTGTACATTTGACATTTCATCAATTTGGTTTTCTTAGGTAATCCTATATCCTACGACGAAATAAATATATGGATGGATGGATGAAGTACTGACAGTTTTCACCCCTTTTCCTAGCTTTGAATATGTATGACGAAATACGTAATTTCCCTGTTTAAAAAAAAGTTGCAATCGGTGAACGTTATGAAAAAGTAGTAAAAATAAAGATCCTGACGAATTGAGAACCTCCTCCTTCGAAATCTTGAAGTCGGTTGATAACATTTTATGCATTAAAAGTCACGCGCGTTTAAATCAGGTAAAAAAAAGGCTTACTGTCATAGCTTGTATTTCAGTAAGCCAGAAACAAATTTCATGACCAATCGCAAGGCGTCCCAGGCGATTATAATTTTTGAAGTGGTTAAGGACGAAGTATAATGATGACTCGCGTAGGTCAGCTGTCGCTCCGTTGGTGGGTTGCGGAACGTCAGTATTTGATGCTCTTATTATCAGGAAAATCGTCAGCCGGCTGATTTGAGGTAGAAAAACCGTCTGCTGATACCCTAAATTCATGTGACTAGTTTACGGTTTTTTCAGTGCTATACAGTCGGCTGATGATTTTTATTTTATTTGTAATAGCATATAAATTATCACCTGTTTTAACAGGGACGCGATGGTCATTTTATTTTATATATATTTTATGTGAGAAAATGGCTGCTGTTCCTCAACCCACTCAAGGAACGGCAGCTGACCATCACGAAGCTTGATTATTTACCGCCCTTAACCACTTAAAATTTACCGCTTGGGACACGATGACCAACGGAAATTATTCCTGGTTTACGGCCTAGCAAGCATATTAAACACCCACAAAAAGTATGGTAATTTTTCAGAGCTAGTACGGTTTCTATGCTTATTATTGTTCACTGCTCATATAATTAATACAGTTCTAAACCTTCAGATAAAATGTACTTAGGAAGTAAAACCTTTTTGGCTTACCTACAATCTGTTTCGGTTGGTGTGAAGGATGTGACGTTTGTCACGTCACGTCACTTTGTAAAGTATTGAAATCTACACAAACGAAACAAGCAATCGAACTTTCGTGAGCGAATTGCATAAACGATAATTTAACTTATGGTATGGCAGTAATTTTTAGTTCAATAAGTGACCGCTAGAGGCTCTGCACAAATTCTCCATACAAATAATTTACGAATTCGTGAACGAATCTCGAATTGGGCTTATTTGCATGACTCGTGGTAGAGGTACAGTTTCGACAGCAACACATACAAACGATCTATGCTGACATTTCATGTCGGATTACGTTTAGTGCGCTGCATACATCCGTCTCATAGGTAGAACGAGACGGATGTATGCGGCACGTCGAATGTGATCTGTCATGTTAACGCACTGAAGGTCAGGCCCTGTAGCCAAGATGACAATCGTTTGCAGAAAACGAAACGAAACGCTACACGCTCTCGCTCACTCTTCCATATTAGTGCGATAGAGAGACGGATAGCGTTTCGATTCGTTTTCTACAAACGATTGTCATCTTGGCTAAGCCCCCTGTACAGTTTGTTATCGATAGGTTTTATTAAAACGTTACCATAAGACACTAATTTGACTTACGTCACTGAAAAATACCGTATCGACTGTAGAAAACTCTTTCACTATCAAATTATAAGGTGAGATGTCAAAACATGGTGAAAGTGAAAACCATTCGTATTTATTGTGTTATATTTATATATTATTAGTTGACGAAATAATATCGACAAAGCCTTATATTAAGCATAATTTGTTAATAAGACTGCATAGTATGATAACTGGAACTGGAAAACGAAACGGTAAATTTCAAGCCGATATGAGAAATATAAATATCCACATCAACACTTCAATAAGAATAATTTTAAAAAAGAAATCTAGACCCAGGAAATGCGGAATATTTGTGAGATTTATGTATTAATAGTCAATTAATCTGATTTTAAATCGACACAAAAATACCAACTCTAACCTAAAATGAATGGTAAGTAGTTGAAATTTGATATGATAGTTATAAACACTTTCATTTTCAATCATAATAATTAAAATGAAACTGTGAAAAATAACAAATAATATTGAAACATCTTTTACAGGTTCTTGTGCATCATTCATTTCTGATTGTTTGCTGTAGCAGCTAACTTATCACCAGCAAGGCAAACTATTTATCCCAGGAAGGTGTATTATTTTATATTCAAGAAGTAACAACTGCGTTACAGGCCGGGATCTTCGAAGACATCCAGATTTATACAGGGCACTTTGAAATTATAATGTACATAATTATATTAAAGATTTATTTATTGCGAAATAGCCTTTTAAAGTAACATTGTCACAAACTAGACACTTATAAGTACTACTAACAATTACTCGTACGTGTAACTTATAAATAGAAATAAAACCATCATTATGCAAGAAGCGGCAAAGCCGCAATCCTGCGTTGTGTTATGTATGAAAACCGGCGGCTTGCTGGAGCATCTTTAGCTTCCCTTGTGCGTTTGTTAGGTCGTGAGGCTCCGTGCCCCTTGCTCCACGGATCGATTGCCTCGACACCAACAATAGTTAGACGAACGACAACTATATTTAATAGTCTTGTAGTGATTACGGATGTCGGGCGCCGCTCCGGCCAACGTGTCGTCGTCGACGCAGGTGGAATGTGTAACAATAGCGCGCTGCCTATACTTTAGAGAATCAACAACATCCTGAAAGGGTACTTATCCTTTTGTGATTATACAATAGACCTAAATAATAAGAAATAAACCTACGATCCACTATGATCACTAAAAGTCGAACTGTCATGTTGACAAAATAACCAAATAAATTAAGAATCACCTAACACTACATATGGTCGTAGATCTAGGACGTTTTAAACTAGTAGTGTTATTTGTACATTTGACATTTCATCAATTTGGTTTTCTTAGGTAATCCTATATCCTACGACGAAATAAATATATGGATGGATGGATGAAGTACTGACAGTTTTCACCCCTTTTCCTAGCTTTGAATATGTATGACGAAAAATGTAATTTCCCTGTTTAAAAAACAGTTGCAATCGGTGAACATTATGAAAAAATAGTAAAAATAAAGATCCTGACGAGACGACTTGAGAACCTCCTCCTTCGAAATCTTGAAGTCGGTTGATAACATTTTATGCGTTAAAAGTCACGCGCGTTTAAATCAGGTAAAAAAAGGCTTACTGTCATAGCTTGTATTTCCCGGCTCCGCTGGCATGAACCGTAAGCCAGAAACAAATTTCATCACCAATCGCAAGGCGTCCCAGGCGATTATAATTTTTGAAGTGGCTAAGGACGAAGTATAATGATGACTCGCGTAGGTCAGCTGTCGCTCCGTTGGTGGGTTGCGGAACGTCAGTATTTGATGCTCTTATTGTCAGGAAAATCGTCAGCCGGCTGATTTGAGGTAGAAAAACCGTCTGCTGATACCCTAAATACCATATATTCATATGACTTAGTTTACGGTTTTTTCAGTGCTATACAGCCGGCTGATGGTTTTTATTTTATTTGTAATAGCATATAAATTATCACCTGTTTCAACAGGGACGCGATGGTCATTTTATTTTATATATATTTTATGTGAGAAATTGGCTGCTGTTCCTCAACCCACTCAAGGAACGGTAGCTGACCATCACGAAGCTTGATTATTTACCGCCCTTAACCACTTAAAATTTACCGCTTGGGACACGATGACCAACGGAAATTATTCCTGGTTTACGGCCTAGCAAGCATATTAAACACCCACAAAAAGTGTGGTAATTTTTCAGAGCTAGTACGGTTTCTATGCTTATTATTGTTCACTGCTCATATAATTGTCTACAGTTCTAAACCTTCAGATAAAATGTACTTAGGAAGTAAAACCTTTTTGGCTTACCTACAATCTGTTTCGGTTGGTGTGAAGGATGTGACGTTTGTCACGTCACGTCACTTTGTAAATATTGAAATCTACACAAACGAAACAAGCAATCGAACTTTCGTGAGCGAATTGCATAAACGATAATTTAACTTATGGTATGGCAGTAATTTTTAGTTCTATAAGTGACCGCTAGAGGCTCTGCACAAATTCTCCATACAAATAATTTACGAATTCGTGAACGAATCTCGAATTGGGCTTATTTGCATGACTCGTGGTAGAGGTACTGAATATTTTTCTATAGGCGTTAACGAATAATCGGGCTTCGAATCGTTTTCCTTCAGTTTCGACAGCAACACATACAAACGATCTATGCTGACATTTCATGTCGGATTACGTTTAGTGCGCCGCATACATCCGTCTCATAGGTAGAACGAGACGGATGTATGCGGTACGTCGAATGTGATCTATCATGTTAACGCAACTACCGGTTGTCAGATTACTTGTAATGTAATCAAGTGAAACGGTGACTTCCAGTACATATTAAGGAATCAGGAATCATCTATAGAAAAAGTACAATTACTATTAATTGGGAATCAAAATTGATTCCAAATTACTGGAATTGTTGACTGATTACCACCAGATTACTTTTACATATATATATTAAGTTCGCACTGCTGCCATGCTTGTGATGTTTTTTTTACATAAATCAGTTCGGATTCAGGCTTTGGGCATCGATTAGCGGAATCGTAGCTGTCGATCATAGACAAAAATCAGCTCTAAGTAAGAAAAAACCCAACCTCTGGATTTTGTCTGACTCCATACAAAAATCAGTCACCATAGACAAAAATTTGCCGGAAGTTGGGTTGTTTCGGATTTCCGGCTGATTATTGTCTATGATAGACTGAATTCCGCTCAATTGTGTGATGCATCTTAAGTATATTAAGAAAGCTATTTTTTACAAGCTTTTATTTAACTCACAGTGTTTGAAGTAAAGTACAGTCAGTCACAAAATCGTATATTGTCAAAAACCTGTAAACTGATTTAGAATTAATTCCTTCTAACCGATATTAGAATAAATAAAAATAAGTATTTAGATGATTGGCTAAATAAAAGTACAGTCGGCCACAAAATCATTAATTGTCAAAAACTTGTGAACTGATTTAGAACCACTTCCTCCTAACCGATATTAGAATCGTGATTGTCTAAAGAAAAGTACAGTCAGCCATAAAATCGTATAATGTCAAAAACCTGTAAACTGATTTAGAACCAATTCCTTCAAACCGACATTAGAATAAATAATAATAAGTAATAAATAATAATGATTATCAAAAGAAAAGTACAGTCAGCCACAAAATCATAAACTATCAAAAACTTGTAAACTGATTTAGAAACTATTCCTCCTATTCGAAATTAGAATAGTCTCAATACCCTAAGTATCAGATGATTGTCTAAATAAAAGTACAGTCAGCCATAAAATCGTATAATGTCAAAATCTTGTAAACTGATTTAGAACCAATTCCTCGTAACTAATATAAGAATAAATAATAAGTATTTAGATGATTATCTAAATAAAAGTACAGTCAGCCACAAAATCATAAACTGTCAAGAACTTGTACAGATTTAGAACCTATTCCTCCTAACCGATATTAGAATCGTCTTAATACCCTAAGTATCAAATGATTGTCTAAACAAAGTACAGTCAGCCACAAAATCATAAACTGTCAAAAACTTGCAAGCTGATTTAGAACCTCTTCCTCCTAACCGATATTAGAATCGTCTCAATACCCTAAGTATCAGATGATTGTCTGAAGAAAAGTACAGTCAGCCGTAAAGTCGTATAATATAAAAAACTTGTAAACTGACTTATAACTAATTCCTCCTAACCGATATTAGAATAAATTATAAGTATTTAGATGATTGTCTAAAGAACAGTACAGTCAGCCACAAAATCGGTCCCCCACTAAAGCCACACTACAGGCAAGAAAGCATCGAACCCAGGATTGACCGGCTAGAAGAGCACAGGGGAAAAGTGTCCACATCGTCACGTCCCTCAGCCACGAGGATTAAGCAAAGAATGTAAAAAAATGCGATATAAATTCAAGGGATCCTTATACAAGGAACGTGTAGTGTGAACGTGAGTGATAAGACCTGGAATGTCAAACATGTGTCAATGAAACGGACAAATTTTTCAAAAATTGCTTAAAATTGAACCCGGGCAATACGCCCCTCTATTTAGCTCGCATTCGACCGTCAAGTTTGTGAATCAGCTATACACGTGTTGGCGTGCCTCGATCGCACGTAGCCGCTTGTTACATATTAACTTTGTTTTTACAAGAACGGATTCGACAGAACACCATTTGACTGCCACTCAATAGTTGCCTTCATGTTGCCTTGGTTACCTCGTTCACGTTAACCAATTGCCTCGCCATTGGCTCCACTGAAATATAAAAATATTATACAAGTCAGTGATTGGCTCAAAAGAAGCACCTCCGTGACAACACCCATCAAAAGTCTGCGCTCTACCACGCGTCACGTCAAATTATTGTTTATATTTATATTTTCTTGTGTGACTTTTGTGTTTCTGTGACAATTTAGTTTATTAATGTTTGTAAATAGTGATACTCGGAATATTTTTATACTTTTACCTTTGTAAGTATTCACCATGTCAACTTTGCACGACCTCTCTTCTGTCTCTTGCCCCCACTGCCCAAACTCAAGTCGCACTTTCTCATCTCATGGCCTAAAAATACATATAGGACGCATGCACAAAAGTGTCCCGCACACGATCGCTCCTAGTCACTCAGATCTGCCATCGCAGCCGCGAGCGGTAGCTAATAACCATAGTGGCTTAGGCCTCGATGACCTGGCTAACCTTAAGCAGTCGGTTCGTGTGCTGCGTCACATACCCAAAGGAGCACGTCACTTGGCTGCAGGTAAATTAAGCGATCTCATCATCTCTTGTATTAATAACAATGACGTAACTAACTGGTTTGCTCTCCTTTCGTTCGCCTACTCCGCTCTAAAATCACCCGAGAAGACAGGTACAGGTAATCTTACTACCAAAGTTAAACAAAACATTTTATGTGATAGAGTAGTAGATTCACTATTCGTAGAGGCAGAGCCATTAACTTCGAGGGCCCCCTCAGTCCTTAGAACTATAGAAGGGAAAGTTTTCGAAGGTGATCTAAGAGGAGCGGTACGAGTACTTATGTCTGATGACAGAGTAGCATCGCCTAGTCCAGAGGTCCTTGCCACCTTACAATCAAAACACCCTGCCCCTTCTCGACCTCTTGTGCTACCAGAGGAGCCAAATAGCTCCACATCAGCTTGTTATGTTACCCCAGCGGAAGTAGCACAAGCCCTCAACTCTTTTAACAATAGTTCTGCTGCTGGGTTGGACGGGATCCGTCCAGCACACTTAAAAGAACTTATTTCCGGTTCCGCTGGAGAAAATGGTCCTCGTCTGTTGGATTGCCTGACCAAGCTATGCAATTTTCTCCTGAGCGGCCAACTCAACTCCGAGGTTTGTCCATTCCTTTATGGAGCGTCTCTATGCGCCCTGTCGAAAAAGGACGGAGGTCTAAGACCAATTGCCATCGGCAGCACTTTTCGCCGCTTGACCGCTAAACTAGGATGCAGTGTCGTGAGGGAGGAAATGGCCTCCTATCTGCAACCTCGCCAACTGGGATTTGGCATTAAGCTCGGATGCGAAGCTGCTATTCATACAACTCGATCATTCTCATTGAATCCGTCAAACGGCGACTGTGTCATAATAAAACTTGATTTAAAAAATGCTTTCAACTCAGTAGAACGTGACGTATTGCTTACTGAAGTGAAAAAACGTGTCCCCTCTCTTTACCCTTTTTTATTTCAGGTCTACTCTACCCCCTCCAACTTATTTTACAATGAATCGCAAATACTCTCCCAAGTTGGGGCACAGCAAGGTGATCCACTTGGGCCCCTAGTCTTCAGTCTCGCCATACAAACTGCTATATCATGCCTCAAGTCCCCTCTCAACATTTGGTACCTGGATGACGGTACGCTGGGGGGAAAGCCTGATATAGTTCAAGAAGACCTGGTCGTCCTCCTCCCCCGCCTCCGGGAATTGGGACTAGAGGTAAACACAAACAAATGCGAACTATTCTCCTGCTGTCCAAGTTCTCGTGTTTCGTTTCCAGTTTTTAACCAATTACTCCCCGGTCTCAAAGAATTAACTGAACAAAATTTTAATCTTTTAGGCTCACCCATTTTCCCCTCTGCCATCCCACTAGCATTTGAGGTAAGGAGACAGCTCCTCCTTAACGCAAAGGAAAAACTAGAAAACATCTCCGCTCACGTAGCAATTCTCCTAATGCGTGTCTGCTTTGCGGTACCTAAAATCACCTATTTTTTACGCACCGTACCTACCTGGCTTTTCCCCGCACTCGTTGACTCCTTCGACTACTCACTAAAGGAATCAGTAGAGTGCCTGCTCAATGTCGCACTCAACCCAGAGCAGTGGGAGCTAACATCTCTCCCCATCAGGTCTGGTGGTCTGGGAATTCGTCGAGCACGGGACGTCAGCCTTCCGGCCTTCCTGGCTTCGGCGAGTGGGGTTGTGGACCTTGTCACTGATATTTTCTCACTAGAAGGTGCCAAGGCTTCCATACCCTACTCATCCGAGGCCTTGTCGGTCTGGACGGCACTGAACCCCGGTGCCACAGTTCCCAAAAAACCGGAATGCCAACGGCTATGGGATGACGTAGGGGTCAAGCGTATCTTCGACGGACTTTTAGAGAACGCTGAGGGCGTGGACAAGGCCAGACTTAAAGCAGTGTCAAGGCCGGAGTCAGGAGCTTGGCTGCACGCACTGCCCTCACCCCACTTGGGAACATTCCTGGACAACGATTCGATTCGTGTGGCAGTTGCTCTCCGCCTGGGCTGCGATGTTTGCGAACCTCACATATGCATCTGCGGCTCACGTGTGGAGAGCAACGGTCATCACGCGTTGAGCTGTCAACGTTGTGCAGGAAGGTTCCCACGCCACCACGCCCTCAATGAAATCGTTAGGAGGGCACTCGTCTCCGCAAATGTCCCCTGCATCCTTGAACCGCCAGGCCTGAGCCGCTCAGATGGCAAAAGACCCGACGGCCTGACCTTGGTGCCGTGGAAGTACGGAAAGTGCCTGGTATGGGACGCAACCTGCGTCAGCACTTTCGCCGCCACTCACCTTGGTCGAACCGTCAGGTCTGGAGGTGCAGCTGCTGAGTTAGCGGCACTCCGCAAGCGGGACAAATATTTAGCTTTATCAAACTATTTATTTGCACCGCTTGCGGTGGAAACTTCGGGATGCTGGTGCAAGGAGGCCCTAATATTTTTAAGGGAAGTGGGGCGCCGGCTACAGGAGAGAGGTCTCGACCCCCGCTCCGGGTCCTTCTTGTTACAAAGGCTGTCTATCGCGGTCCAACGCGGCAACGCAGCCAGCGTGATGGGCACCTTTGGACCAGGAATGACTCGGGGTGGGCTTTTCGACTAAATTTCTTGTTTATCTTCCCCCCCCCCCTTTTTTTTTATATGAAAATTGTATACCTTCTATTTAAATAAATACATCTTTTGTCAAAAAAAGGAACGTGTTTTGGTACGGAACCCTCTGTGTGAAAGTCCGACTCGCACATAGCTGGCTTTATGAAAACCCATTCGCAAGCAATCTATAATTATATCCATCATTGTTTATAAATCACCCCTGACAACCATGCCAATGACACTCACGGTGTAATCCAGTCTGGAATTTAGTAATTTAGTAATTCAGATTACTTAAGTACTTGATTACTGAGGAATCAAGATTACAGTAGTGGTTTACAATACTGATTCCTAAGTAATGGATTACAGATGTAATCATAGTACAGTATTACAGTAATTTTGATTACCTAAGTAATCGATTACCGAGGAATCACGATTACTGTAATGTAATCGTGTAATTAATTCCAAAAGTAATTGATTATGCCCAACTCTGGCACCACGTATCTTGACTTTTTTAAAGCGTCAGTAAAATTGTTTTTTTTTTTTCACTAGGGAGAACAGTAATTACTCTACGTTATAGAACGATGATTTTGAACCATAAATATTTGGCAGAATTAATTTGTTTTGTTTTATGTATTTACCTAAGCTTGTATTTTTTTGCCGTGGCGTGGTGAAAAATGTTGTAATACTCTCGGCAGCAGTTTGTTTGCTTCTAGTGCCCCCCGCAACGCTCAAGATACCACTTTTTTAACCATACACTCGTTATAATTTTTTTATCTTTCACTTTTTCGGGTCTCGATATAAACACGTGAGATAGATATCAAGGGTGTATTCTTGATATTATAATTTATTTACACTAAACCTTTTCTACATAATATTGGATCTACGTGGTCGGTTTACAAGTCAATGTATTGTTATATTTCTTGTCACAAAAAACATTTATTGGTTACAAGAAATCTTAAAATTATTCATACCAGTCATTTTTATTCAATATGTAATATTTGTCACATATCTTTTACCCAAAGCACAGGTTTCGTCATAGTTGCTACACACAAAAATGAATCGCCAAATCTAAAAAATTGCTTGTAAGCCGTCTATGTAGACTACCCTAGTTCTAGCCTAGTATTTTAGCACGAAAATACACGTATGATTTACACACATACTCACACACGTATTTAGTTTCAGAAGACATTCAGAGATGTCGCTTTCAAATGAGTTTTCATAAAATGCTTCAAGGCTCTCTTTGCCTACTAGAGGTAAATAAATGCCTTACGTGGGCTTCCCATAATTTACTGACGTCAACGTCAAAACAATAAGATGGCGCCCATGCCAATAGAGAAATTCCTCTAGCGAGACCTGTTGATTTTGACGTAGGTGGTTAGGTGAATCAACTGTCACAAAAGTGTGATATCATAGTTGTCTCACATGCGACTGTCAGTTATGCCATGTCGAATAGACTCCCAGGCCTATACCCGTAACCGCGAACGACTTCGTTCGTTTGATCCTCTTTGTATCACTACCTTTCAAATACGCAAGAGTGATAAAGACAGAGATAATGAATTGTCGATTTTTGAAGTATGCGGTAGGCCTGCAGGTATTTAGCAATTTATAATTTTATTGCTTATATTAAATGGATGCTGATAAGCAATAATGTATCAACCCAACAAAACAACAAGAGAGAGAGAGGTTTGAATGCCATCATTTTGTAGCCTCTTTACTGATATACGTTGCAAAAAATAATCGAAGTGATACATCTTCTTCTATCTATCTAACTATACTCTATACATATAAAAAAGCTGAAGAGGGTCGAAAGTCTGTACATGGAAGATATTCGAAAAAAAGTTGGCTGGGGATACTTAGAATCTATAACAGAACACGTTCCAACAGTTTTTAGAATTTTGGTCTATTTGTCTGTTTATTTGACCGCGCATCACGTGAAAACAGCTGAACGGATTTTGAGATAGTATGGATCTCGAGAAAGGATAAAGGAAGGAGATAGTGGAGTTTTGGGAAAGGAAATAAGATAGTTTTAATATAAGTTTAGTGCACACAGCTGAAATTGACAACTTCTATAAGACGATTGTAACCACCCTGCAGGAGGCCGCTGTGTTTAGTCATACGGGGCGTGCGGGAGCAGGTAAACCTAGCCGTGGCCGCCACGTCGCTGGCTGGAATAGGTATGTACGTGACGCTTACCAGGACGCCAGGCACAAGTTTCTGACGTGGGTGTGGTACGGCCGGCCCACTAGTGGTAATATTTATAATGATATGTATGAGTCTAGAAAAGTGTTTAAACAGAAATTAAAATATTGTCAAAACAACCAAAACTTAATTAAAATGAATATTTTAGCGTCAAAGCATAAAAATAAGGATTTTGAAAGATTTTGGAAGGAAACAAAAAAGTTAAGCCCTAAACCTGGGCTCCCGGTGAGTGTCGAAGGTATAAGTGACGCTAAAGGTATAGCAAATATGTTTAGGTGTCATTTTCAGGTGGAATCGCCACTTAAAGATGTTCACCGGGATGTTGAGGCCGTGGTGTCGGGGGTGCCTGAGCGTGTCTCAGCAAAAAAAGTTACTCTTATAATGAAAAGTATGACAAGAGGCAAGTCACCCGGACACGACGGCCTGAGCATCGAACACTTTCAACACGCGGGGCCACACCTCCCGAGATTGCTAGGGTTGCTGTACACGTTATGTATTCGTCATTCCTACCTGCCCAGCGAACTAATGATGACGGTCGTGGTACCTATAACTAAAAATAAAACTGGAAATGTTTCAGATAAATGCAACTACCAGCCGATCTCATTAGCGACTACTGCGTCCAAGGTGCTTGACGCCATGCTTGAGAGACAACTTAAAAAACACATAAACCTACACGATGCACAGTTCGGGTTTAGACCCGGGCTATCGACTGAGAGTGCCATTTTGTCCCTCAAGCATGTCGTTAGGTACTACACGGACAGGAATACGCCTGTTTATGCTGCATTTCTTGATCTGTCTAGGGCATTTGACCTGGTTAGGTATGATATTCTGTGGTCTAAACTATTTAACACTGGTGTGCCGGGTGAACTGATCAATATTTTTAAATATTGGTATGCACATCAAACTAACCGGGTCAAATGGCTTAACGAACTTTCTGATGAGTATGGGTTGGAATGCGGAGTGAGACAAAGGGGGGGTTGACGTCTCCTTCGCTTTTCAACCTGTACGTGAACCAGCTGATCGATGAGCTGAGTAGTACTGGAGTCGGCTGCTCGATTGACGGACATATTGTCAACAGTATTAGTTATGCAGACGACATGGTGCTGCTCAGCCCATCGATCTCAGCACTCAGAAGGTTATTGAGAATTTGTGAAGAGTATGCTAAGTTGCACGGCCTCCTTTACAATGTTAAGAAAAGCGAGCTTATGATATTTCATCCAAAGAATCGAAAAGTGACGATTATGCCCCCAGTGCTGCTAAATGGTGTAGGCCTCGTCAGAGTTAAGCAATTTAAGTATCTCGGCCATGTGGTCACCGAGGACTTAAAAGATGATAGCGATAATGAGAGGGAAAGGAGGGCGATGGCGGTTCGCTGTAACATGTTGGCACGCAGGTTTGCACGATGTAGCGTTGAAGTAAAGATTACTCTCTTTAAAGCATTCTGCCAAACTTTATACACGTGCAACCTGTGGGTCAATTATACGCAGCGAGCCTACAACGACCTTCGTGTACAATATAACAATGCCTTCAGGGTGTTGTTGGGGCTCCCGCGCTACTGCAGCGCCTCAGCAATGTTTGCGTATGCGCACACGGAGGGGTTCGGCGCGGTGATTCGTCATCGCGTCGCATCACTCATGCGCAGAGTGCGAGGGAGCCACAACACCATCCTGAGGGTCATAAGTGAGAGGATGGACTGCCCTATTCTGGAACACTGGGAGCGAACGCAGGCGCACGTACCGGGTGTTCCAGAGGGTGGCAGATATTTAAATTAAATTAGTATTTGATTTGTACCCTACTAACATAGCTTAAGTGTTATGTAATTAATTATTAATACTACTCGTACTCGTATATGGACTCTGTTCGAAATAAACAATTTTTTTTTTTTTTTTTTTTATTCCGAAAATCAACCCTTAAGAGAGTGAAAAGGTCTGGAAATTTGTATAGGATTTTTTTTACCACTAAACTTAGATAAAATTTGGTATGATAATCTGAGCTCTGGAAAAGGATATAAAATAGGTTTATCTTCGAAATTATCCCTTAAGGGGATGCAAAAGGGGGAAAGTTTACAAGAGGAATAAAAAACCAATAACAGCTATATGTATTTATATGAAATTTGGTATTGAAATAGTTTGCGCTGTTATACCAGAAGTCACCCCTTAATTCAGGATCGAGAAAATCCCCGGCCAGGTTATAGGTAGGCTATAAAAATTCAACCTCTAAAAGGGGAGCAGCCACTACGCTCGATTGAGTTAAGTTTGCACCTGAATCTTATGGCGCTACTTAGGAAGGAGGGGCAAACATTTTTTTCAAATATGTGCTACGACTATCGAGTACCCTGCTAAACTAACAGATGACGCTGAAATTAATACGTTGTGACATGAATAAGCCACTGAGAAAGGATTTTGCCAAATTAACTCTAAGTGGGGGTACGGAAATCAACAAATTTAATTGACTAATTTATTTAATAGTACAACAAAATTAAAAAATTAAATAACAATAAATAAATTGCCACACATTGCACAGTGCATGTAATTAGTCAGCCTCACTTATTTATAGTTCTGTAGCCAACATGACAAAAACGGAACCCTTATAGTTTCGTCATGTCCGTCTGTCGGTCCGTCCGTCCGTATGTCATAGCCATTTTACACAGAAAATATTTTTAGAGGGGGGGGGGGGGGGGGGGGGCGCTTCATACATGTAACTAAATAAATAAGTATTTTTTTGCTAAAAATCAACATGTCGCACATCAATCGATACATCATTAAAAATTTGTAAGGTTTTTTGAAACATTTTGTGACTAAGTGAATATTTTCAAAAATAATTGCTTCGAAAGTCAGAAAAATTGTGTCTCCCCTCAAGTCCTGTGACTTTTGAACCGTAAGTAAAAAAAATATGAAAAAATTTGAGAAGATGCCTTATCACATACCTACTTATAACGAAAAATAATTTTAAACATTAACGGTTGAGCCATTTTTGAGTTATCTCCAAAAAACTTATTCCAACATTAAAGGTACGGAACCCTCCATTATGCGTGGTCCGACACGCACTTGGCCGGTTTTGATATTCTCTTTTCCTCTAACTAATATTAGACCTAGATTCAAAGTTGGTTAGGTTAGGAAGTATGGATTTCTATGTGTATATTTTTCCCTTTTCATTCTTAGACTGTGTTCACGCAAATTAGCGACATCTAGTTCAAATGTATTCAAGTCTAATAGAGTGAGTGCGCACGATCTTCTGTTCGTTCGCTCCGTCTGTCATTGATCGCGCACTGTTCGGCTAGCCGTCGTCGAGGACGGACGCGCTGTAATTTCTTAAAGCCTAGCGGCTAGTTTACATCACTAAGGTCGCCGCCGACCAACGGGGTTTAATCCGCGTCGCGAGCGGCAATCTAATTCGCTGTGCGAGAACATTTCGTTGAGTGTAAGCATTGTAATTAGGTTAACTCGAGAGAAATATACGTGTAAAGAGTGCCCGTTGTTTCTCTTCGAAACCCATCCGCCATTCCCGCAGCTGGCGCGGCGGCGTACTCATCGACGTCACAGATGATGGTGGCCCACTGGAAACTCTCTACAGCATCGTGCCGGAGCGACTCGACTGCTACCAGAGAAGTATGAGATGTACCTAACCGGCCTACCGCGGCGACTGGGCTAGTTCTGCGTACAGACTGATTTGAGTGGAGGACCGCTTTGGGTAGATATTTGCCATGGACATGATATAAATAGGTACAGTCAAGGACGTAAAAATAAAAGGTAATTGTAAATTAAACGAAAAAGTAACAAGTGGATCAGACGAGTCAGAAAACTCAAAGACGTGGTGGATGAGATTGGTCATGGAAAGTGGAGATGGGCAGGGCACATTGCCAAGATGGACAATACCCGCTGGGCGAGACGCACCCTTAATTGGAAACCCGCTAAAACACGCGGTCGTGGCAAACCACCAATGAGATGGAAGGACGACATCTGTCAACAGGCTGGCGAGAATTGGATTCAGGTGGCAATGGATCGAGCAGCGTTTTATCTGGACTACTGTCCTTTAGCGTATCTATCTGTCAACCTTACTTCAAGTTCCGCCTCCAGAGGAGCGGGAGAGAAATTAGGGGTGAATTAGCCGCTCACTGACACGGACCGAATTCCACGCGGGTGGAGCCGCCGGCACAGCTAGTATAACAATAAATAAAGGTAACACAAATCCCATATCTCGAGATCCGTATTTTGCAATAATGCCGTACATTTTGGTGTGACCCATGAGAGGGAACAACCGCACGACAATAACAAAACCCGTGATTTGGGAAAGTATAAAATAAAATCCCATGATTGGGGCAAGATTGAAGCAATCCAGGGCCAAGAATCGCGCCACGGCAATAGTTAGAATTCGGTGCGAGATTGTGAGTAAATTCAGTGCGCGATTACGTAATAAACATTCCAAGCAACGTGAAACGTGTCATTGTGGGGACATTTGGAGGTCGCCATAGTGAGGTACTACATCCGGTTGACGTTTACCGGTTTTGTGCTGAGTGAACGAACTGAATGGTAGGAACGTGTGTAGCGTCGATCCGGACCGTCTCAGATACTTTATTATCTATGACATTGAACTTCATTTGACAAACGTCAGTGTCAAAAGTCAAGTTGTGTTGTGCTATTTGTGATAGATTTCTCAACTAATATTACGTGAAATACTTAGTATTAGATTAAATTGGATAGAATATAGCTTGGAATTGGTTAGTAAATACTCACAAATAGGTGATTGATTGAAAATACGCGCGGCGCGGTGAAGTATTTGTGTTTTACCAGGTAAGTTAATATCTATTGACAACATGTCGCTCAAAGCTAAGGTACAGTTGGGTACGAGGTATCAAATGCTTATTGATTACGCTGGCACGGTGGCTGCCAGGTCCGGGTCTTCAGCGACAGCGGTGGCCAAGCGGCATTTTGATCAGGTATATAAAACATATATCACGGCCTATGAGGCGGTACTGACAAGCGATACGGAACTAACAGAGGCGGAACGTCTCAAGTACCAGGAGCAGTTCGCCGAGATCAACCGACTTCTTATCCAACTGGATGAGGCATCAGGTGAGGAGTCAGAACAGACAGCTGGTGCACCTAAGTATCACAGTAAGGTTAAGTTGCCTTTGGTACAACTGCCAACATATGGCGGGGATATGACAGAATGGATGTCATTCTATGACCTCTTTATGGCATTAGTGGATGCAGGTCCACTGTCTGATGCCGAGAAACACTACTACCTCCGAACGTCGTTGCATGCTGAGGCTTTGACGGTAATACAATACTTACCTGTGGATGGCGCCAGTTACTCTGTGGAATTGGATCTTCTTAAGAAAAGGTACCATAACTCCCGACAGCTTGTGGACACCTTCATTGCGCGGATAGTCAATCTGCCCAATGTCGGGGGCCCGAATATAAATTTGCGAACACAGTTTTATGATCCTCTGCGCGAGTCGATACAGGCCCTAGAAAAGATGAAGCAGCCGGTTTCTGAGTGGTCGTATTTAGTTGTTTACATGATGTTACAGAAGCTGCCTATTCGCATCAGAACCCTATTTGAGGAACGCTGTGGCACGGATCCTCAAGTCCTGCCAACGCTCAATCAGCTGCTGGCGCTGCTGGATGAGCAGTGTCGGGTGCAGCAGGCGGTTCCCACTGCGGCAGCGGGAAGAGCACCGGTGGGACGGCAGTCACCGACCAAGGGAAGACGCGGCAGAGCGTCCCCTCCACGTGTCCTAGCTGCGGAGCTGGAAGAAGCTGATCAGGTGAATCGGTCTAATGGGCTGTGCACGTACTGTTCCAGTAGTGCACACTCTATATACAAATGTCCATTCTTCGCAAGTCTGGCTGTTTCGGAGAGGAAAACCTGGGTCAGGAAGAATGGTGCATGTTTTAAATGCCTTCGCTCTCATTACGCGAGAGAGTGTATGGCTCGTACTTGGTGCGGGGCGTGCCAATCAGGGTCGCATAGCCCGTTGCTGTGCAGGGAGGGAGCGGAAGCCGCGGAACAGGTGCACAGGGTTCATGAGCGAACCTCCCCCAGAAGGGTAAGTACACCACCACAGCGTAGGTCCCTGCCAAGACGCATGGCGTCGACCTCGCCACAAGGGTCTCAGGCGCAGCGAGCTCAATAACCCCGTACGAGCCCGCCAAGGTGGAGAGAAGAGACTAGGTCGCCTCCTCCACAGCAGGTCCAGCCAGCTCAATTAATGACTGCTGGTCGCATCCCGCGCCCTCCGGTGGGAACGAGGGCCCGCCAGGCACAGGAGTCTTTCCACAGCCTACGTTTCGGCACTCGAGGCAGCCCTGAGCGCAGTTCTTGAAATAAGGCTACTGCTGGTGTACCACGAGAACCACGGATGATGATGCCATCGATCCGGGTCAGCCCTACTGCTATTGTCATGGTAAGGTCAGGCCAAGGCAATTTTATTATGGCAAGGGCACTGTTAGACACCGGAGCCGGGTGTTTCGATAGTTAAGAAATCATTTGCAGATGAAATAGGATTGCATCAGCAGTTTGTAGGAAATAATATTGTTGGGATCGGAAACCAACAGGTCAAGGTACCCAGTACCATTGCTAAAATAGTATTTAAGCCAGTAGGAAAATTAGTCCCTATAATTAGCGTTGTGGCAACCGCCATGTATACAGTTACAGGAAATATTCCGGCCTGTAACCATTACCTAAAGGCCCACTTAGATGCGTCTAAGCTCAGCCTGGCCGATCCAGATTTTGACAAATCTCAAGATGTAGACATCATTTTCGGCCTGGATGTGCTAAATTATATGTTCACCGGTTCAAAGATGCTCACGAGCATTACAGGAGTGGAGGCCTACGGTACCTGGTTTGGAGATGTCCTCATGGGAGCCATCTGGACACACCCTGCTGACACCTCGGCGCAGCAGTCGAGAGGGACGTCCGTGGAAGACTACGGCGTGCACGCTACCAAGCTTGAAGAGGTGCTGGAGAAGTTCTGGAAGGTGGAGCAGCCTCCAGAAGACCCACCAGATCATCCGGAACATTTGGAATGTGAAAGGTTGTATACTTCTACTACTAAACGTATGCCTGACGGGAAATACATGGTGCGGCTGCCCTTTTTGTCAGACAGACCCACGCTAGGCGAGACCAGAGCCATTGCTGTACGCAGGCTAAGCTAGCCAAGAATCCAGTCTTTGCTGAGAAATATAAGGATTTCATGCGGGAATATGAGTCTCTAGGACACATGTCTAAATCCAGTTACCAGTTTGACTCGGAGCACTACTGTGTTCCGCATCATGGGATTTTCAAAAAAGATTCAGATAAGCTTCGTGTCGTTTTTAGCGGAGCATCGAAGAGTAGCAATGGAATAGCTCTTAATGAATGCCTGCACTCAGGCAAGCCTCTTCAGAATGATATTACAAAGATATTGTTGAATTTCAGATGGCACCAGTTCGTGTTCACGGCCGACATCCGCATGATGTTCCGGCAGACGTGGATACACCCCAGTGATAGGCGCTATCAGCTGATCCTGTGGCGTGAGGACCCGTCGCAGGACATACAGGTTTACGAGTTGAATACTAATACCTACGGACTACGGTCAAGCCCCTTTGTCGCAATACGGACGCTGTTGCAGTTAGCCGCGGATTGGCAAGCACAGAATCCAGGGTCTCCAGCTGCAGACGTCATACGTCAGAGCTACGTCGACGACCTTTTGGTTGGAGCGAACTCCATTACAGAGGCTCGGCAGCTTCAATCGGAGCTCATAGAACTCATGAGCAGTGCCGGCTACGAGCTCAGGAAATGGTCGTCTAACTGTCACGAGTTACTCCGGGACCTACCACAGGAATATTGTGAGATGCCTCATCAATTCGACGCGGATCAGCGGCAACACTGGCCGGGAATAAACGTCAAAATGACCTAGCGTATTTAATTAGTGAAAATAAATGTTTTAAAAGTGATTTATAACGAGTTACTGTGTAAAATGACAAGATCTCAATGAAATTAAAGTGTAACAGTGTTATCTCTAGTATTAGTTTACTTTAAGGAGCAAATTATTATGACGAAAAATTTTGAGCCAACTGTCAACGGCTTAACGTTCAAGATTTAAAATTACACCGAATTTACATGGAAATTGCCTACATTTCATCGAAGACTTTTACAGGGGAGTATTGCTTTTCACATTTATATGCCTTACTTTTAGTCTGATTGTCCAAAATAACTTAATATTTTTAATATTCAGTACCTAACCTATGGGCAAGTAAGTTCTTGTTAAAAACAGTGGTTCATCTTACTAAACTAGCCAAAGTGAATGCTAATAAACTCAGAAATAGCACAGATGTATTCAACGAACATTATTATAAGTTGACGTTCAAAGTATAAAGTTTTTTTTTGTGTAAATTCCTGCTATAAAGCTTAATTTAAATACTAGAAAATTTGAATTTAAATACTTTTTTCTGTTAGTACCATTGTGAATCATACTTGCTAGGCTCAGATTTCTTACATTGTCAATATGTTTTCAGCACAACCCTCTAAAATGACTACTCGCAGGGATGTTTTGGTCGCTAAAGTCCAGCAACTACAAAGGGATCTTAAGACGGCGACTGAGCTAAATGACAGACTCCTACAAGAGCGGGAAGAAAGTGAACAGGAAATCGAGCGTGTTATCCGAGCAAACACTGTTCTCAAAACTCAGCTTGCCAACCAGGACATTGACTATGAAGATATCCAGGGTCAGCGGGATGAACTTCAAGCTACTGTAGACCGATTTGAACAATGCCAGGAAATACACGAACAGGCATTGCAACGCATCAAGGACCTGGAGCAGCAGCTGGGGGAGATGGACCTTAAAAAAAATTATACTTGCAAGTACTGCTCCGAGCACTCCGGGCCGCCAGACAACAATTTAAGTATTTTTGCTGAGCTAAATAGTTTTGAAGTAGATTTAGTAAATGACAGCATAGTGGACTCTCCTTTTATGGAAAATATAGAGTTTTCAAGTTCTGTGTGCATAGGGAACAGTGATGGGAAAATTTCATTGAACGGAAGAAAAAAGATAAAAAAATATTTAAAATTAAATAGATTCATAAAAAAATCTAAACTTTTGCTGAAATGCCACAAATTCTTATTTAAATCATTAAATTCCAAATGTAAACATGTAGCCTTGAGAGATGAACTCCTAAAGTGCCAATATCAATTAGACCAGACAGTAGAGGAGCTGAATCATCGCTCTGCTGAATTAAGCAAATTAGAGTCAAAGCTAAAAGCTCTTAATGATAAGCATGAATTATCTAGTAAAACGCTACAGGAATACATAGCCTTTATGAATAATGTTCTAGCACCGGGCAGCGGCTACCCTCTGCGCTTGGAATCGCCACGGCCGCCGAGTCGCCTGGCTGCGCCGGGCTCGCCCGCGCCCGCGCCGCGCGCCACGCTGCTGGCGCGCGTCTCCGGCGCGACCACTCCGCGTCGCCAGCCCGAGCCTGACCTTAGCCTGGACGTCCGGGAGTCGTCGCTGGGTCCTTCACAGTCATGCCCTGGATTGGATGTCGCACTGGATTTATCCCTGCCCTGCCCAGTGGAACCAACTCCACCGTTATCGTGCCCAGGCGAGGCGGGTCCACCGCCGCCATGCACTGTCGAGCTGGTTCCACAGCCGCTGTGCACTGTCGAGCCGGGCCCATCGCCGCCATGCACTGACGAGCCGGGCCCATCGCAGCCATGCACTGTCGAGCCGGGCCCATCGCCGCCATGCACTATCGAGCGGGGCCCATCGCCGTCGTGCCCACTGGCACTGGATCTATCGCCGTCGCGCTCAGTCCAACACACTCCATCGCTATCGTGCCCTGTCGAGCTGGTTCCGCCGCCGCCGTGCCCGGTGGAGGCGCCACTCTCGCGCGCGCGCCCCGCCCCGCTGGTCCCCGCGCTCGTGCCCGCGCCTGCGCCTGCGCCCGCACCCGCACTCGCACCCGCGCCCGCGCCCGCGCCCGCGCCCGCACCCGCGCCCACGCCCGCACCCGCGCCCGCACCTGCGCCCGCGCCCGCACCCGCGCCCGCGCCCGCGCCCGCACCCGCGCCCACGCCCGCACCCGCGCCCGCACCTGCGCCCGCGCCCGCACCCGCGCCCGCACCCGCGCCCGCGCCCGCACTCGCGCCCACGCCCGCACCCGCGCCCGCACCTGCGCCCGCGCCCGCACCCGCGCCCGCACCCGCGCCCGCGCCCGCACCCGCGCCCGCGCCCGCGCCTGCGCCCGGCCGCACCGTTCTATATACAGACGAGGTGGGCGCCGGGCTCGGCGCGCTGCTGGCGGAGCGCTTGTCGCGAGGCGTCCTTAACAACTGTCACCCGGGCGCCTCCTTCGATCGTCTGATCAAATGTATATCGGTCGGCGAGTATGACCGCGATTCCACGCTTGTAGTGTTTTTAGGAAATAGTATAGATTGCACTAAACGAGATATCTTGAGATTATCCGAGACCCTGTCAGATATTGGCCAGCGAGATTCTGTAAAAATAATTATCTGTGCCTTACCATACAGAATGTCGAGTCATATAAATAAGAGGGTATATTCTTACAACTCCGTATTGTATAATCTTTCTTTGTACAGTAGTACGATTTCGTATTTTGATACAAATAAATTTATTGAGGATTTTATTATGCCCCATGATAGGACTTACCTTCCGAGAAGATGTCTTATAAATTGTGCTAACCTGTTAGCATACAATATTGTAGACCCCGTCGTGACTAGCACGGCGGATGATAGTTTTATTAAGACGAATCCCGATTCATACTGCAGGGGCTCAGATTTAGAGAGGCAGCCGTCTGGTGATATCAATTTAAACTGACTGCTACGACAACGAGTGCACCAGCCGGCTCCGTTCCTAAACATAACTGTGATGCTAGCATAAGTAGTAAAACTGATGTATTGTACTTAGTTCACCAAAATATTCAAGGGTTTACCAGTAAACAACTGGAAATTGATTTATTTGTACAACACTCGAACATTGATATCCTCTGTATAACGGAGCACTGGCTTAAAGGTCATGAATTTATGTTTAATTTCCACAATCATAGTGTAGTAAGTAAATTTTTTAGAAAATCCTGCATTCGCGGCGGGTCATTAATAATGGTAAAACATGATATAAAAAGTAAGGAGCGGAAAGACATTGTTGAATTGTCTGTGGAACGCCATATTGAACTTTCTTGTGTCGAGTTAGAAGAATTTATAATTATATGCGTGTACAGGCCTCCATTGGCAAACTATAACACATTTGAGTCAGTGATAGATGAAGTTCTTACAAGTGTTTTTTGTAGTAATAAAAGTGTTATTGTGTGTGGTGATTTTAATATCAACTTACTTGAAGATTCATCCATGTGTGTAAGGTTACTTAGTACTTTCAAATCCTACAATTTAGTAAATTTATTTTGTGAGCCTACACGAATCACAGCAACCAGTGCTACATGTATAGATAACATTTTCAGTAACAAGGATGCGACTAGTAAATCTATAATAAACAACTTAAGTTCTGACCACTGTGGACAAAAAGCCTCTTTTAGCGGAAAAACTAAGGATATTCCACAAGTCACTATGTGCAGACCAATTTCCGAAAGACGATTAGATTTATTCAGTCGGAATATCACGAAACAATTATGTTATGTTCCATTTACCCAGGAAAACCCTAACCGTATGAGTATTGAGTTGTTTAACTGTATTAAAAGGGAATTTGATGCCTGTTTCATTCCGAAGAAGGTGCAAGGCAAGGTCAAGACGAAATTTAGCGACTGGGCTACGCCGGATATTCATGAGAAAAGACGACGGCTCTATGATTTATATGACTTGAGAAGAATTAATAAAAGTCCGGAATTCCTAGATTATGTCAGGAACTTTTCTAAATCTTTTAAGATGATGTGTGCCGCTGCTAAAGCTGATTATCTGTCCAGAAAGATCCAAAATTCCAAGGATAAAGTAGAAACTGGGAAACGTAAAATCAAAGATCCGCACTACAACCTACGTATTAATAATAATTTAGTGAGTTCGGACCTTGAAGTTGCGGATCATTTTGAGCAGTTCTTCTCTAATATACCGGTAGAAACAACAAAGTCTCTTCATTCATCGCCTGACGTCGCTGAGGCAATACTGAAAACAAATATAGCAGAGTGTACAGATTTCTTTAAATTTTCATATGTTACTCCGAACTTAGTTATTAAAACATTTAAATCCCTAAATTTAAAGAAAACTGAAGATCTTTGGGGCCTATCTGTTAAAGTTCTACATTCCATTGTTGAATCGATTGCACCACATTTAGCTGATATATTTAACAAATGTATTGATACAGGAATATTTCCAGACATAATGAAGCACAGCAAAGTCATCCCCTTGTTCAAATCAGGATCGAGAACAGAACCAAGCAATTTCAGACCAATTTCAATACTGCCGGCACTGAGCAAAGTTTTCGAGAAACTAATTCTAAATCAACTTGTGTCACATTTTAACCGAAACGAATTGTTCGCCAGAAATCAATTTGGTTTTACCAGAGGTCGCTCGACTACTGACGCAGGTGCTGTTCTTCTTAAGCACATCTTTGCCGCTTGGGAAAAAAAACAAGATGCTGTTGGAATATTCTGTGACCTATCGAAGGCATTTGATTGCGTTGATCACGAAAATCTAAAGAGAAAACTAAGCCATTACGGGATCAAAGCTGGTGCCCTTAACCTCGTCTCATCATACCTATCGGATAGAACACAACGAGTGGTTATTAATGGAACTCAATCTTCTGGGTCCCCTGTGGCACTCGGAGTGCCTCAAGGCTCAATACTTGGTCCTTTCCTGTTTTTGGTGTACATTAATGACCTACCTAAAATTGTGCAAGATAAACATGATATAGTGTTATTTGCTGATGACACATCTCTGATATTTAAAGTGGACAGAAAAGAAAACAGCTTCGATAGTATTAACAGTACACTCTCCAAAGTAGTAAATTGGTTTACGGCTAATAACCTACTTTTGAACGCCAAGAAAACGAAGTGCATCAAATTTACACTTCCCAACGTCAAGCAGATTAACAGCAGCAAGATTATAATAAATGATGAAATAATGGAATTCGAAAATCAAACTGTTTTCTTAGGAGTCACTTTAGACTCGAAATTACAATGGCATCCACATATAGCTACCCTAGCTGGGAAACTTAGCTCTGCAGCCTATGCCGTGAGGCGAATCAGCCATCTAACAAACAGTGAAACTGCCAGGCTGGTATACTTCAGTTACTTTCACAGTGTTATGTCGTATGGAATTCTGTTGTGGGGTAAAGCAGCTGATATTGGGACCATATTTGTGCTACAAAAACGAGCTGTACGTGGCATTTATAAAATGCGCGGTCGAGCATCCGTAAGAGGAAAATTTGAAGAGGCAAATATTCTTACCGTAGCATCTCAATACGTACTTGAAAACATTATGTATGTGCGGAAAAACATCCATAAATTCAAGCTCAACAGTGATATCCATAACTATAACACTAGAAATAAAGATAAGATTGCTGAGCCTGGCCACCGCCTCGGTAAGGTTCGTACGTCTTTTGCTGGGAACTGTACACGTTTTTATAACAAAGTCCCCGCTGATGTAGTGAATTTGCCACTAAATAAATTCAAGTCTTATGTTAAGCGCTATTTGTTGAGGAGAGAGTACTATACTTTAAAGGAATTCATTGAGGATAACGATGCCTTTAAGCCTGTAGCTTGATATAGTTAGTACAATACAAATTGAGAAATTATTAGGTACATTACTCTATGAAGCAGCTTTACTAGTGTCCAGTATTACCTGTTTTTCATTTTTATTTTATTTTGTTTTTATTTAGTATTTGGACACTTAGAGACGTTATACATCTCTAAGTCTTGCATTCGCAAATATTTATATGTATAGATATATATTTAATGATCCTGACGCTTAGAGACATGTACATCTCTATGTCACTTTTATATTGTAATTTAGTTCACGCATGTAAAATACGAGCACAGAATATTGTTTCTCACCAGACTAAACATGGCTAGTTTTTATTAATTAATAAAGCCCGCCAGCTTGAACATGTCATGCTCGCTTAAAAGGCTCTGCTTATGGTGGCGTCGTTGATCGGGTCGCCACTTTCCCGAAGAAAGGTTGAGGGAGGCGATGGCTGAGATATGCGTCATACTCGTGAACGGGTGCTGTTTGTGGAGACCGGTCTGTTTAGGCTAACTGGGGCAACACATTTACGTAACTTTTCATTAATCATATTTAATTTTAGTTTAATTGGCTTTAGACACAACATTCGGTGCTTGATTATCCATATTTTTTTATTCAAGACACTTGGAGACCTTATACATCTCTAAGTATAATTTAGAAATAGTATGTTTATTGTATACTAGAATCACTTAAGTACTTTTTTTTATATTATTTAAATTCAAAGTTTGTTTCTAACTGTTGATGATGGATTATTATAATTTGGAAATTTATGTAGAAGACACAGTTCAGGTAAGAAAGTATATCAAACTTGTATGTAATTTATTTTCAATAGTCAGATTTGGACTCATCTTTTTTCTTTGGTATTTTTCTTAAACTATAACCTATTGTTGGTTAATCTAACCTTGGTTTGATATGTTTTCTTATAGAACAACGCACTATATGTATTGTTTAGTTTTGATGTACTGTTTTTTGAAAAAATAAGTCCCGCCGAGTTTGTGTTTGAGTTTGAGTTGAGTTGAGTTTGAGTCTGAAGACAAGAGCCTCATAAAGGTATTGGGAATACAGTGGAACCCGGTGCACGACACCATGTCGTATCAAGTCAATGTACCGTTGGGGCAGGCGGTAACGAAGCAAAGCGTTTTAAGTACTATAGCTAGGCTTTATGATCCGTGCGGGTACTGCGCACCGATTGTTTACAGATTCAAGCTGTTCATGCAGTCATTGTTTACCGATGGAATGACGTGGGATGAACCGCTCCTGGATACTCAGGAGGTTCAGTGGAACGAGTTGGTTCAGGATTTAAACCATTTGTCTCAATTACAGATCCCTCGTTGCGTCGCGTTACCAGGATCTGCCTCCTACTCACTCCACGGGTTTGGAGATGCCTCGGAGCAGGGCTATGGAGCGTGCGTGTACCTTCGGACAGAGGACACGTCTGGAAACGTCATGGTACGGTTAGTCCTAGCTAAGACCCGAGTGGCGTCGAAGAAAGTCAAACAAACCATTCCGAAGAATGAGTTGAATGCAGCTCATATGGTTTGTAAACTCCTGAATCATGTCGCAGCGGCCTATGAAGACGAAATCGAGATTGATAGCATAAATGCGTGGTCTGATAGCAAAATCACGTTGTGTTGGCTTAACACTAAACCACATCTGCTCCAGACATTTGAATGTAACAGAGTACAGGATGTGTCCGAGGTGAGTCCAACCCGGCCGACGTCGCGTCCCCAAGGTGCTACAGCGAAGGGGCTCCTCAAATGCAAGTTGTGGTGGTCGCCGGAGTGGCTACTCAAGGAGGAGTCACAGTGGCCAACGATGCCGGTCACCATGTCACCGGAGCTACCAGGGTTCAAGCAGCTGGTTCATGTCGCCAATGAAGAGCAGAAATGGGAGGACTTATTACTGTCGAGAGTCCGCTCGTGTAGTAAACTCATAAACGTGACGTCGTACGTTTTGAGATTTTGCAGGAATATACGTTTGCCGAATCAGCAACGAAATCTAAAACAGAACCTTACTATCGAGGAAAATCGTGCAGCAACGGATCACTGGGTCAAGAAGGTTCAGTTGGATGCATACCAAGATGAAGTCACCTTACTGAAAAAGGGAAGGTTGGTATGCAAATCACTTCAGAAGGTGAGCGTCTTCGTGGACGATAATCATTTTATTCGAGTCGGAGGCAGACTACGTAATTCCAGCTTACGTTATGACGCAAAGCATCCAATGCTAATACCTAAGGACCACCGATGGTCACAATTATTGATGGAGCACTATCACCGGATCTATTGTCATGCTTCGACAAGTGCCCTGATTAATATACTTAGACAACGATACTGGATTCCGTCTGCACGGCGTCAGGTGTCACGTGTCATCAGGGGTTGTATGTCATGTTTCAGATTCAACGCGACAGATCAGGCGCCTTTCATGGCTGATCTGCCCGCGGACCGCGTCACGGCGACGCGTCCATTTTCCGGCGTAGCGACGGATTTCGCTGGCCCCTACTTGGTTAAAAGTAGCCAGCTCAGGAATGCTAAATCTGTTAAAGCTTACCTGTGTGTTTTTGTATGTCTAGGTACCAAGGCGATACACCTCGAGGTCGTCTCGTCGCTGAGCACCGAGGCATTCATCGCTGCGTTCACACGGTTTGTAAGTCGACGTGGGCTGCCCGCCCTCGTCCGGAGTGACCAAGGTACCAATTTTAAATCTGCTAGCTCATACCTCCGAGAGGTTAACCAGTTCTTGCTTGACAACGAAACCATTCTAGAGGATGAGTTTCGTCGCCAAGGCGTCCGCTGGGAGTTCAATCCCCCCGGCGCCCCTCACATGTCTGGCCTAGTGGAAGCAGCGGTCAAGAGTAGCAAGAACCTGCTTAAACGAGAGATTGGGGACCGTATCCTGACCTTTGAAGGTCTGCAGACGGTATTCTGCAGGGCGCAAGCTATCCTCAACTCTAGAGCGCTGGTTCCAATGTCAGAGGATCCTTGTGACCTGGAAGTTCTCAGCCCAGGTCATTTTTTGATAGGTCAACCTTTGGTGTCATTACCTGAACCTTCCTGGAAGGACACGAATATGTCACGGCTGTCGCATTTTCAATTTATTCAGGCTGTAACTCAAAAGTTTTGGGCTAGGTATCACTTAGAATATTTAAATAATTTGCAAGCCCGTAACAAATGGAACAGACATGTACCTTATGTAGCATTAAACGATTTAGTCTTGATAAAGGATGAAAATTCCCCGCCTCTACAATGGCGTCGAGGTAGGGTCACTCAAGTTTTCAAAGGCTCCGACGGAGTCGTCAGGTCTGTAAAGTTGAAAACACAGATAGGCGAACTTGTACGCCCCGTTGTCAAATTGTGTAAATTGCCTATGGAGCTTTAATTATTTGAGCAGCTCTTGTAAGTTAACAATTATAAATCTTGGTTTAAATTGTAGCAATTAGTACTAATTATCGTGAACTATGTACCACTGTTTACTCGGGAAACCATGTAACTAACTTAGTAAGTAGCTTACCTTTGTTATTTTTACACTTTCATGATTCATACTTTGATATTATGGTGGAATGTTATTGAGTGCAAGTGCACTGGATGGTCACAGATTACTTATGCTGTAGACAACTCATGTAACATTTATTAGTGTTAATAATTGTTTGTTTTCATATTTCTTGTATGCTAGATCGTAGCGATGTAAACTTCAGGTCTTCAGCTCACCTTTTCCTTGGGCCGGGAAGGAATGTTCACGCAAATTAGCGACATCTAGTTCAAATGTATTCAAGTCTAATAGAGTGAGTGCGCACGATCTTCTGTTCGTTCGCTCCGTCTGTCATTGATCGCGCACTGTTCGGCTAGCCGTCGTCGAGGATGGACGCGCTGTAATTTCTTAAAGCCTAGCGGCTAGTTTACATCACTAAGGTCGCCGCCGACCAACGGGGTTTAATCCGCGTCGCGAGCGGCAATCTAATTCGCTGTGCGAGAACATTTCGTTGAGTGTAAACATTGTAATTAGGTTAACTCGAGAGAAATATACGTGTAAAGAGTGCCCGTTGTTTCTCTTCGAAACCCATCCGCCATTCCCGCAGCTGGCGCGGCGGCGTACTCATCGACGTCACAGATGATGGTGGCCCACTGGAAACTCTCTACAGCATCGTGCCGGAGCGACTCGACTGCTACCAGAGAAGTATGAGATGTACCTAACCGGCCTACCGCGGCGACTGGGTTAGTTCTGCGTACAGACTGATTTGAGTGGAGGACCGCTTTGGGTAGATATTTGCCATGGACATGATATAAATAGGTACAGTCAAGGACGTAAAAATAAAAGGTAATTGTAAATTAAACGAAAAAGTAACAAGTGGATCAGACGAGTCAGAAAACTCAAAGACGTGGTGGATGAGATTGGTCATGGAAAGTGGAGATGGGCAGGGCACATTGCCAAGATGGACAATACCCGCTGGGCGAGACGCACCCTTAATTGGAAACCCGCTAAAACACGCGGTCGTGGCAAACCACCAATGAGATGGAAGGACGACATCTGTCAACAGGCTGGCGAGAATTGGATTCAGGTGGCAATGGATCGAGCAGCGTTTTATCTGGACTACTGTCCTTTAGCGTATCTATCTGTCAACCTTACTTCAAGTTCCGCCTCCAGAGGAGAGGGAGAGAAATTAGGGGTGAATTAGCCGCTCACTGACACGGACCGAATTCCACGCGGGCGGAGCCGCCGGCACAACTAGTATAACAATAAATAAAGGTAACACAAATCCCATATCTCGAGATCCGTATTTTGCAATAAGGTACCTGAGGTATATAAGGCCCAGTGGTATGTAAGGCCCACTTCAAAAAAACTACTGATACAAGGTTCAAATTCGTCAAATGCGTTTATACACGTCAAGGCCTTAAGAATACAGCGAGCTGGCAACGGCACGCCGCGTCGTGTGCGCCGCCATTTTGTCAGGAGTCGCCGAATAGTCGGAGAAGCTTCACGTGGGTGTGCCTATTACTGTTTTGCGAAAAAGTTGAAGTCGATTTATTAGAATTTCACAGAGAAAACGTATTTTCTACTTATTAATAATAGTGCTGGAGCTCGTTACGCTCTTATTGACAAGGTAAGATAACATAATTACTTATTTTTAAGAGCAATATGGTTGTTTTACTTTAGGAGTGTCCTAGAGCAAATAAGGCCATATGCTGTTGAGGGCATTAAGGCCTGGGTGGTGGCCTTTATACCCGTATGAAACTAAATTTGGAGGACACATCAAGCATAAAGAAAGTTTTTGTTGATTCGTATCGCAATATTATTCTTACCGAATATTACTAATTAAAATGCTGATTTAAACAAATTTTAGGCATCATATATACAATACACGCTTTGTTTTATACTTAGTTGATATCTAGTTAGAAAACCTAAGGTGCAATAAGGCCCAGACAATTAAGAGATTTTTATTTTACTAATTTTTAGTTTAAGATTTGTGTCCAAAAAGCTCAGTCTAAGTTTGTTATCGTTTTTTATTTTAATTGATTTTAAAGCAAAATGTTAATATTTTTCATAGTCGTTAGTTTAATAAGGCCCAAGGCCATTTTTTTAGAAAGAAGGTGTATTTTCTATGATGCTGTGATCTTAAATGTCATAAGTAATAATAAACGAGTGCTTGACATGTTTATAATCTCTCAGATGTTTGTTAATGTTGATTATTTTACTGGGCCTTAATAGCAGCGCTTATTTTAATAAAGCCCAAAATTGATATTTTAAAATGACCATGTTATCTAGAATATTATTACAATATTGTGCAAAAAGTTGATCTCATTGTGTAACCAAATAAAAAGACAATCTGAATTCAATTTTGTTTATTTATTCTCTACGTATTTTATGAAAATAAGTAAAATTTAAATAAGGTGGGCCTTACATACCTCCGGTACCTTAATGCCGTAACTTGTTTTGAAAACGTGAAACGTTCTTTTATAATATTAATAAAGTTGCAAGTGTCTTAACACACTATTGCGATAATCACTATTGCGATAACACAACGTATATTCTAAAAAGCCTGTCAAATTAAATTAAGTAAAGGTTGAACACGCCAAAACCTGGGCATATAAAAATAGCTATAGTTATTCGAAAAATGGAGATATTTAAACTTTTGAGACAACAATTTTCTCACAAGGAACTGGGCTATAAAATGATGATAGTTTTATTTTCTTTTATTTATTCGTTGGCAAAATGTCGAGCGTACAATATCAAAAACGTGAACGCATTTTGCACGAACATGTAAAAAATCCCATGTTAAGCTACATAGATATCGCGAAAAGGCTGAAATATCCACAATCTACTGTTGGTCACGTATTAAAAAGTTTCCGTGAACGCTTGACAATAGATAGAAAGCCAGGAAGTGGTGGGTTGCGGGGAGTCAAGAATAAGAAACAGGAAAGAGTATTTTAAAGATTTTTGCCTCAAATCATACGATTTCATCTCGTGATGTTGCTAAAAAAGTGAAAATGTCTTAGTCCTATGTCCAAAAAGTGAAACAGATGGCAGGACTGAGGAGTTATGAAGCCCAGGCCGCACCAGATCGAGACTCAAAACAGAACTTATCCGCAAAGATACGGTCGCGACAACTCTATGAAGATTTTCTTACAAAATTTAAATGCGCGGTGATGGACGACGAGACGTATATAAAATTGGATTGTAAACAAATACCTGGTCAAGAGTTTTATACTAGCAAATCTCGAACAGATACTCCTGAAGATTTTGAATTAAAAAAATTAGGGCAATTTCCAAAAAAATACCTTCTTTGGCAGGCAATATGTAGCTGTGGTAAAAGAAGTCGCTCGTTTATCACCACCGTGACAATAAACGGCGATATTTATCAGAAAGATTGTTTACAGAAGCGTTTGCTGCCTTTTATAAGACAGCATGCCTCACCACCGCTGTTTTGGCCAGATCTAGCCAGTTGCTAATACGCAAAATCAGTTATGGAATGGTACAACGCTAACAGGATAATGGTGGTACCCAAAATATGCAATCAGCCAAATAGTCCGGAACTGCGGCCTGTTGAAGAGTACTGGAGTATTATGAAAGGAATTCTAAAAAAGAAAGGCGGAGAAGTAAAATCGGTCCCTGAGCTACAAAAAATATGGACCTGGGCGACAAAAATCTTTTCTAAAGAGATGGTGCAAAGTCTTATGAGCCGTGTGCGTAGAAAAGTTCGATCTATGGCTTACTGTGTAAACATTAATTAAAATTAAAAATGTGATTTTAGAATTCATTAAATTTGTCATTAAATGTGGTATTCATAATGTAGTTATTTATTTTCAAACTGGTTTAAAAACAAATTTTGCGTGCCCAAGTTTTGGCGTGTTCAACCTTTATCATTTATTTTCAAAATGAAAGTTTGTTACCTATTTTAAACCTACAAAGCCTATTATGAAGCCTACAGTCCTAATTTTACTCAAAGTACGAGTAACAATGCTGACCAAAATATTAAATTAAAACGCCAATATTCATATCGTCAAAGCACCACTTATTCAATAGGTATCCAGGGAATAAATCTTTGGGCGTCCTTAACAATGAAAAAAGCATAAAAGAGACGTTTTGAAAAGGCGAAATTACTCCTCCAAATTGGAGAGGTACACGATCGTTTTGTCAATATTATTTCTTTTTGGGAAACACGAAATTAAAATGTCCTTTTGCTGTTTACCTGTTTCACGCTTTGGTTTGTTTTTTTGCTTGTTTTTATCATAATAAGTTTTTGATTAATTTAAATAATAAGTAACTATTATTTTATTTTGTAATTAATATGGGTAAATTTTTATACAATTTGGATACTAGATAACTTAAGTAACTACTACTTATAGACGGAGAGCTGGCCACGTCAGATATGACACAATAATGAGAGCGACGAAATGCCTCGTGTTAGTTTTCTATACTATGCTTATTTCTAGATCCGGACATCTGGCAGCTGTAAAGTAGTGGAGGTCGAAGAATGCAAACCACTTTAAGAATACAGACCCTAGAATTCTGGTTTTGATGCAGTATTATGAGAAATTGTATAAATAATTAGATTATATCATTGACAAAACTTTCTGATGGTGGAAAGTAGTCCAAAACGACGTATAATGTAATTCACAGTTTGTCGCCTACTGTTGCTGTTTCCGAAATAATACGCAATGTTTTTTGTTCCAATGTTAAAATATAGACCCTGCCCTTTATACCTGAGGCAACTTCGACAGTTTTTACCTATTTTGGTATTACTATTTTCCAATTCAAAAATTTTGCTTGTCTGTCACTCTGACCTCCACCCATTAAAAGCTGCCAGATGCCTGGATCTAGCAATAAGGATAGTATAGCAATCTAACTAGACGGGTTTTGTTGCTCTCATTATTGTGTCATATCTGACGTGGCCAGCTCTTAGTCCATTATAGGTTATAGCGTAAGAAGGAAATTTTCTTTCTCAGTACATGTAATTATGTGTATGTGTGTTTTCTTGCGATGTTTTTTTTAAGCTAAATGACCTAAAATATATAAGACTAACTAATTAGCATATTGTGTACGAATGGCTTAAGAGGCCTTATTCTGAAAACGCGCAAATTTCACGAAATGCTTAATTTTCTTCGAAGGCTATGGCGAAAATACTTAGTTTTTATAAATCAATTATTGATGCATATAAAATGCAATATACATTGGAGCAAATATTACATTTAAACGAGTAAGGTATGAAAAAAATTGGTTGTCTTGGATGGCCTTTCCGGATTTTCCAGTTAGATGTACCGTTCATTTCCAAATTACTCAAAAAAGGGTTACAATTCTTATTCAATTTGAATAAAATTCAATTGAGTACCTCATGTCTGAGATGGCCATGGAAATAAAAATCGAAGATTCATCTTGGATAATAGATATATTACCTTCTGATTATATGCCAGTTTTTTTATGAAACCTCTGTTACATTTCTTTTTTCCACGAAAACCCTATAATTATTTTGCCCTGAAAAATATTAGCCTAGCAAAGTTACACTATATTTCGATCACGATAAAAAATATCATTATCATAATTTTATGTTTGTATAAATTTTTAAAAAATGACGTATAAATCACACTTCACATGACACTTTCTGTAAGAATCGTAATTTTGGGTACTTAATAATAATTATTATTAGCCCGCGGGGGCAGCTTGTGGCAAGCTGACGGTGTGTGGCGACACCGCGGACCCCTATTCCAGAGGGCCCTTTCCATCTGGCCCTCGCCTCTGTGCTTGTCTTAACTGGCCGGCCAGAGTGGAGTCGCAAGAGCGGGTCCTATGCTCCAGGTTTTTGTTGAAAATCAACAGTGTTAACTCATTGACTTTTTTAAATTCATGTAGAGGGTTCTCATTGTAGTCTTTTATAGATTCGGATAGTTATATATTATACTTAAGTTGTTATTGCAAAACGAAAAAGCCATGTTATTTATGAGTTAAGGCATTTTATTGTTTTTTGAAAAATATAGTCTAATGCAGAAATTTAAATGAAAAAGTGTTACGTGCTTTGACACATTTTACATTTTCATATAGATGCAACATTTTATAATTAAACAAAACCGTGTTAAGTCCATGATGCATAGAATTTTAATGTTCTAAATTATTTAGCAAAAAACAAAAAGGCGAATATTTCCCCGTTAGCTGGTGCTGGTGGTTTTTAGAAAATGTTATAGGTGATTTTATTTCTAGTTACTTTATTTTATTTCTAGTGTTTAGAATAAACAAATCCAAACATTAAAAAACTTTTAGGTGCCATTTTCACAAAATGGTGGTCATGTGGGTTAACACATTATTGCTTATCAGCATTCAAATGGTACCTAAGTAGGTACCTGCGGTCCTGCGGGTTAACTGAACACAACACACAACATTCATGTGTTTTGAACTTTGAAATGCATAAAAATCATAGTCATAGTCATAGTCATTTATTTGTAATATTTAAAATATTACATGTCAAATTACAATATTATTACATTGGTACTTATTTATTAATACAAATTATGTATAGGTACTTAATTATTTAATTAGATTTTAAATTAAACGTTTTCCTAATTAGGTAGGTCATAAAACACTGTGAGACTGTAAAAAGTATGGTTTAGTAGCCACCTTTTTAATTTATTCAAAAATACGTGGGTTCCTACTACCCGCATCTTCAGCTAATTATTCGATTAAAATAAAAGTACATCTGAAATTAAGCAGGTAGGTGCTAGGACAACCTGCCATTGTTTCATTGAAATTTTAATTAGCAACTTTTGCGGCTGCGGCCAGTTGCGTTTATGCTAAGCCACGAGTTTAGTGTGCCGTTAAATTTAACTAATTGAATTTAAAGCGCATTTTACGGCTCAACGGTTAACGTCCGGCTACAAACGACCTCGCGCCTCATGGCGAATAGGTTTGCACTATTTTTTTTCTTATTTGACCAACATCTAACATTAAATTCTATAATTTGAGCAATTTTTCTTTATACTCACAAATATTATTTAAGCACCAAGGTATACAACACCTACATATATCTGAAAAATGCCTTTTTCGCCTTTGTACTGGAATGTTAAATGACATTCAACCAAAATCCTTGTCTGTGACCTTTCATTAAGTAGCTGAAGCTTATTTTGTCTCACTACAAGATTTGATTTTGGGTTTCTTAATTAATGAAACTTTAGCCTGCGAATTAATAGAAGTGAATCTAAATAGTTAAGACTAATATTTAACATTTGCTGCCCAGGTTAATTTCGTCTCGTCTTGAAAATGATCAAGTCCTCGATTTCTTTAATTGAAGCTCGTTAGCGTTCCTATGATTAATCTTAGCTTGGTTTTCGATAAGCAGGCAAACATCCAAAGATTTTAGCCTATTCGAGTTGCCTTGAAAACTTTTTATAAAAAATATTCAATCCCCGTGCCGTAAACTTTCCCGAAAATGTCCCGACTTAATAAAATGTAGATGAAGGAAATACGTTTAAGGAAACTTTTTTTCGCTGTAACACCGTAGGGTGAAAGTCTATTATGTCACTTTTATGATGCAAATGCCATGAAATGCTAAGTTTTGATTTAATCAAGAGTCCCCAAAAGTTTGAGAAGCGTTTCCGAATAATTAATTGTAATTTTTCTAAACGATAAAATATGATTAAGTGGATTTTCCTTCGTTATTCTGGATAAAATGATCTTTGCGTCTGACAAATCTATTTGAATTATTAATATTTGGGACTTGGCGTCTGGTGCTTTTACCTTTTTCAGTGATAAGTATGAAGGAATTAGGTGTTTTGTAAATCGTAACTCTGCAGGTACGATGTCTGTATGTAACATAAAAACGATTTCCAGATTACTTTAAAAAAAGTAAAATATGAAACTAGTTATGTAATTATTTTTATTCACTTTAAAATAAAAGTATTATTATACAAACGGCGGACGTTCAGTTTTTAAAAATAAATGGCTGTTGTCCATTGGAACCATTTCACCAGTGTCAAGGTAGCGTCGCTTTGATTTTTGTAGGGAGATAGCTGATCCCTACAAACAAGACCGAGACGACCGGTTGTCTAACCCATATTGTGGTTACGTCTTTTGAGACTAATACTTCATTAACTGCACACTTGTTCGATAGATCACCGCACAATAAGCTATCAATATTACACACTGCACTACGAAGATGAACAAAAAACTATTCTCAAGACACAACGGCCATATTTGCGTCTCCACTTGGAAGTCCCCATATAATACTTAAGTAAGTACCTTCAAGATGTCATGTTTATATTACATGCTTGTCATTCCTGGGAATGTTAAAAATATATACCCGGTTATAATATAAAATGCACACTAATACTTATTCTATAATCCGGCAAAGAAAATAGTCTAGATATTAAAAACCCTGACGTGTCAAGTGGTCGATTGATGAACTGTATCTTAGGTAAAATTTAACGCCATGATATAAAATCAATCTAGCAGGATGCTATGCAGGATTGATACCGAAGTTTTACTGGGCGAGGTGGAATTTCTATTGTTTCTATTGTTGTCAGTTGTATTTACTAATTACTACTTAAGTGGAGTATTAGTTTAAGACAAACGAAAATCATGGGCTCAGACATAATATTTTGTTAAAAAACATATTTTTTTTAATGTCATTATTTGAATGCATATTTATATTTAGTTAATTCAGGTAAACATGTGAATACATTGTCGCGTTACGTGCTCTTCCAACTAGACGTGTGGAAGAACACGCAACGGATAAGGTGAAGAAAGTAAATAATAAAAAGGAATTCAGGTAGTGGGTTCTTTATTTCACAATTTTTTCAGTTGTAAGAGGGTAAGTCAATATGGCCTTGATAAGATAAAAAGGTAAAGCCGGAGGTTCTTCCGTAGCTCGTCCTCAGGGACGACTGTAGTACGGGCTCGCCCTCAAAGGCGAACGGAGTAGAGGCACGGAGGCCCGCCCCAAGAGGCGAACGGAGAAGATGGCTCGCCCTCAGCGGCGGATGGAGTAGAGGCTCGCCCTCAGAGGGGCGAACTGAGTAGAGGCTCGCCCTCAGAGGCGAACGAAGTGGCTGGAGGCTCGCCCTCACTAGGCGAACGTAGTAGGTGGCTCGTCCACACTAGGCAAACGTAGTAGGTGGCTCGCCCACACTAGGCGAACGTAGTAGGTGGCTCGCCCACACTAGGCGAACGTAGTAGGTGGCTCGCCCACACTAGGCGAACGTAGTAGGTGGAGCCTCGCCCTCAGAGGCGAACGCAGTAGCTGGGAGGCTCGCCCAGACTAGGCGAACGGAGTAGATAGCTCGCCCTCAGAGGCGAAAGGAGTTGCTGGAGGCTCGCCCTCAGAGGCGAACGTAGAAGCTGGAGACTCAGGAATTAGTAACCCGGAGAGTTTATGCCAGGAGAGAGAGAGGTCGCTTCAAGTGCGGGGCCACTTCGGCCCCGCACAGACCTTTTGTTTGGAAAATCACTTCTTCGAAGCTAACCAGAAAGTGCTTGACGTTTGTCAGTGACAAGCTTATATAGGGGCAGCCAGCGAATTCAGAGTTCTTACATTGAATTTTCAAAAAATATCACAGGCCAGGACAACATGAGTACAAAATATTTAACAAACTTAGCCAAAAGTATAGAACCTAACTGCATGGTTAATTAATAACCAAACATAAGTAAAACTAAGAAAAGGTGAGAAATCTAGGTTTCAAAAGTCGCTTGAGGCTGTAGGTCAAAGATCCGCGACAAGGAAGTGTACAAAAGTGTTCGAGAGTTAATATCTTCCTTCTGCGTATTTCAGAGCATGAAAATTGAGTTTCTAAGATGAAGACAAGGTTAGAAGAATAGCGCACGATGTTTGAGAGCGCCAAGGGATTTTCGTATGCGTGCGTGTGTTGAACAAGGATTGCAGAATAACTAGGACAGTGCAACACAAATAAGTCAAATGCTCAGCCCAGCATTTCAGCGATTCAATCCTGAGGTATGTAAGGGATATGCTACAACATATGTGCATTACCTATAGTGTTCGCGCCGCTGCTAATTGCGTCATCAGACGACCGCGGGGTGAGGCCCCCTGCCACCAGCCGCCGGTGCGGCTCCCACTCCTTCTATTTGCCTCAGGTCGCCGGACCGAACACACGCGGCCGCGATCCATACATTTTTATTACCTTTGTAATACCTAGCTATTAAAGCTTAAGTAGTGTTATAAATCGTCGTTGATCATTTATACAACCCTTATGTGCGCTCGTACATAATTTGGCGCCCCCGGGTGGGCACGGACACTAAAACGTCAAGCCGAAAACGTAACTTGCGCCGTGACGCCACGACACGCCCACGTGTCGCCGATCCGACCGTGGACTTCCAGCCAAGAATCTCCATCCCTGACTGCCCCGGAGCTCGTCAATCGCGCCATCTACTTCAGCGGTCAAGATTACGACGGGAACCAGGTGGATTTAACAACGAGTTGAGAAGAAATTTATGCGTCGGCCACGCCCTGAGGTGCAAAGGTCGACCGGCTGGACAACGGACACTGCGCCGAACGCTTGGATCACCTTTACAAGAAGAGTGCCGTGAGCTTATCCATCTTTTCCCTCTATTATCCCCCTCTTTGTGAGCATTGAAAGGCGATAGCACTTTATTTTTACGTGTGTGACTTCTTATTTTCATCATCATATCTGACCATCTTATTACTGATCATCTTATTTCTTCTTTGCATCTTGATTTAAACCTAAAAACGCATCTTATCAGATTAATTCCTGCATAAAAACGCTACTTTGCATCTTAAGCTGTTTGCACTGCCACATGTGCTTAATGGCAGCTCTTCTTTAAAGGTAGCTACATCTTAATTAATCTGTGTTTTCTTACAGCATACGTCTATTTTAATAGTGATATCTCGCATCTTATATAGCCATCTGCTTGACCATACATTTATTTTTGCGCAAATTTTCCTTAAACGTTTTATTTAAGATTCTTACTTTCTGCCTGCCAATTCTACGCCATCTTCTAGAACATTCAATACACGGCTTTTAATTGTAGAAGCCTTTAATCAAGCCTTAAGCATTATTTTCTTCATTTATTTGCACAAATCCCTGCTTCGCACTTTACTTCATGCTTACGTTCGCATAGCCAATATTTTCTTCATACGCATTTCAGTGGTTTACTGCTCCCGGGATCGAACCCGCGTCGAGGCTACCCTGAGGTGCATCATACCAGCGCGAGCGCAACCGGCGCAGTGCTCCGCCGCCTGCCCCGCCGCATTCCAGCGCGATAACAATAAGGAGCGTAAGCCGTTTTACAATTTTAGTATCTCTTTTTAACTAAATATTTTAACAGTAGTTTATTCAACTTGTTTGTTTACCTATCTTTATTATCGTAATAAGTTACTTCATTGATCTTACATTTTATTGTTTGACGCTTATAACTTGCAATTAAAAATGTCTGAAAAAACTGTGCCTAAATCCGTTTCACCATTGAGCCTTACGGTACCACAGCTGACAACTGAGTCCTTGGAAGAGCTCAAGGTCAAACGGAGCTCAATTAAAGGGCAGATAACAAAGTTTAGGAGGTATTTAAATAGTTTTGAGGAAGAAACTACGTTAACTTCAATTCAAATCAATGAATTAATTTTAAGTTTGAGTAAATTCCTGGAACTTAGTAACAGATTTCAGGTCATGCAAACTCGTATAGAGGTCCTGAATGAGGACCACCTCGCGGATGAGCTTGCCGAAAGGGACAATATAGAAGAAAGTCTCTACCTTGCCATCGCCACAGCCCAATCTATGATTGAGGTATGTAAACCTAAGGAGACCTTTCATGACGCCAACCAGGCTTCATCTTCACACTCGCACTCCACCAGCCACCGGTGTCATGATCACGATTCTATAGGTTTTAAATTGCCGTTAATTCAAATTCATAAATTCGACGGAACCTTCTTTAAATGGCTTGAATTCCGCGATACCTACGAGTCGCTTATTCATAAAAACGAGAGAATTAAACCAATACATAAATTTCATTACCTTTGTTCATACCTTGAAGGTGAAGCAGCTCGTATTATTTCAAATTTAGAGGTATCGGCTGACAATTATTCTGAAGCATGGGACCTTTTGTGCGATCGGTAAAATAATAATCGGCAACTTATAACTAATCATCTGAACTCTTTACTTTATTTAGTATTGAACCTTTGCAGCGTCAATCAGATAAGGCTATTACGAGTAGGTATCTTAGTGACCATGTGACCAAAAACTTGCGAGCGTTGAAGACGCTCGGCCAGCCCACCGATCAGTGGGACACGATCATCATACATATGGTTACATCGAAGTTAGACCAAGCTACTCGTACAAAATGGGAAGAGCATCGTAACAATTTAGTAGAACTACCCACATTAGATGAATTCAAAAAAATCTTGAAATCCCGTGCAGATGTTTTGGAAAATTTATTTAGGTCTAAAAGGGATAAACAAAATAAGCTCCAATTCAAATCAGAAACGCCTCAAACCAAATCGTTTGATATTTCAGCCACTTCAGCCAGCGAAAAGCCTCCGCGGCCGTGCGTCGTGTGCCAGGGTAAACATCGTATCTTCGACTGCAAGGTCTTCAGTAGTCTGTCGACCGACGAGAAGTGGGCCCATGCTACAAAACTCAAGCTCTGCTTCAACTGCTTGCGCCCGGACCACGACACGGCGCGGTGTCGGCTGGGAGGATGTCGCGTATGTAAGAGGCGTCATAACACAGCATTACACAAACACACTACAAATACACCCACCACACCACCAGCTTCAGTAAGCCCTTCTGGCGATAACACTGTTGGTGCTGCCGGCTCTTCTTCTTCGATCGTCATTGCAGCAGTATCTTCTTCTGCGGTTATGCTGTCTACAGCAATAATAGATATTGTTAATCCACAAACTTATCAAGTAGAAACAGTAAGGGCACTTATAGAAAATGGCAGTATGGTCTGTATGATCTCTGATGAATTAAGGTAGCGCCTTCAGCTGACCTCACATCGTTCCAAAGAAAGCATCACAGCTATTATGGACACTCCTATTAACATCGTTCCAGAACGCTTCTCTGCACGCATTAAGTCTAGGCAGGGTACATTCGTTCGCGACCTTGATTTTGTTATACTTCCTCGTTTAACTAAAGCACATCCTGAGAACTTCATTCCTGTGAACCATCTTAATATACCGTCCTCGATTAAATTAGCAGACCCCAACTTTAATAAGCCTTCGCGTATTGACGTCTTACTGGGCATTGAGGTTTTCTGGGACATCATCGGTACAGAAAAGTACCCTCTGGGAAACAAACTGCCCACTCTTCATAGCTCTGAATTAGGTTGGCTAATAGGCGGTCGCATGCCTACTAAGGGCAAGTCTGTTAACAAAACGATTACGTGCAACTCCGTTACCACTCAGAATGACACAGACTTAGAATCACAACTTCAAAGGTTCTGGGAGTACGAAGACTTTCCTATGCATCATAAATCTGAGCCTATTTTAACTGAAAGTGAATCGCACTTTATTGAAAACACTACTCGCTTAGAAAACGGTCAATTCTGTGTTAGATTGCCCCTTATTGACACACCTGATTGTCTGGGTGATTCTTACTTCTTTGCAAAAAAGCGCTTTCTTGGCTTAGAAAAACGCCTTAACCAAAACCCGTCTTTAAAGAAAATGTACTCTGATTTCTTACAAGAATACCGCGGTCTTGGACATCTTTCTGATGCTGTTGATGAACGGCCTTACACTTAATTTTTTGTCCCCCACCACTGTGTGCTTAAAAGCTCCAGCGAGTCTACTAAGCTTCGTGTCGTGTACGACGCGTCCATGCGCACGAAGTTAGGTTACTCAATCAACGACATACAAATGGTGGGGCCAAATATACAAGACTCTTTGTTCAACATCTTATTGAGATTTCGTCACTATAGGTACGTCTTGTCAGGTGATATAGAAAAACAATATAGACAAGTCGTTATGAACGAGTTAGATCGTGACCTTCAATTAATTCTGTGGCGCGAAAATGAATCTCTTCCTATTAGAACGCTGAGACTTAATACTGTGACTTTTGCTAGTGCCAGTTTCTTAGCGGCCAGATGTTTGTGGCAGCTTGGTGAGGAGACAGCTGACCTGCCGACTAGGAAGATCATACAAAATGACTTCTATTGCGATGACCTTCTTACAGGAACAGACGAAGAGTCCGATCTTCTTAACATTAAACAGGCCGTATCTACGTCACTCTCTTTAGGTTGCTTCAATTTACGAAAATACAGATCAAATTCTCAACTCTTGATAGACTCTGAAGCAGGAAATGTACAATATGACAGTCTTGTTTTGAGTCAATCACTTTATACGCTAGGCTTGCTATGGACTCCTACACAGGACACACTTCATTTTAATATTGATGATAACCCTACCTCATCTGACATCGTAACTAAGCGTTCCATCTTATCCACGACTTTTAAGATTTTTGATCCTTTGGGACTTCTCACTTTGTGCACTGTGAAACCCAAAATTCTTTTAGAGAAACTTTAGTCTCTTAAACTCGACTGGGATACTCCTGTACCCACTCAAGTTCAACGTGCCTGGGCGCACTTCATAGATAACATAAAATACCTAAAGCTTCTTACTGTGCCTAGGAATATATTTTACGACAATGACTCACCTTCCTGCATCGAACTTCACGCCTTCTCTGACGCTTCTCAAGCCGCGTATGGTGCATGTATATACATTAAAGCCACGTCATTATCAGGGAAACAAACCATAAATCTACTTTGCTCCAAATCCCGCATTGCACTGACGCGGTCCGCTACGATCCCAAGGTTGGAACTTGCGGCGGCGCTTCTTGCCAGTCGCCTTACCTCGACGGTAAGCAAAGCGCTTCGTAAGCCTATAGCCCGCTGTGTATACTGGTCTGATAGCAGTGTAACATTAGCCTGGATAAACACATGCCCATCTAAATTAAAAACTTACGTCGCGAACCGAGTCGCCGTCATTCAAGAGATCACCGAGAGCTCGGCGTGGCGCCATGTCCCCACAGCTCAAAATCCTGCCGATCTCGCGTCTCGCGGCGTCGACCCTCAGCATGTCCAATCTCAACAGCTGTGGTGGCACGGACCATCATATCTCTTAGAACCTGAAGAAAATTGGCCTGTTCTCAGTGCCAATTATACGAATAATAGCAACGTACCTGAACTTAAAACTAGCATAGAAACCAGAACCGACACTCTTATAGATTTCCAAAAATACTCGCAACTTAGCAAGCTCAAAAGAATAATAGCATATGCATTGCGCTTCATTAATATTAAATGTAAAAAACAACATACAAAGGGCCCACTACACGCAATTGAACTTGAAAATGCCTTAACTGGTAACTATTGGTGAAGATATCACAAAGGCAATCATTTCCTGTAGATTTAGCTGCACTGATTAATAATAAAAAACTAAGCCCTAAATCACATCTTATCTCCCTAGCTCCATTTATTGACTCTCAGGGACTCCTGAGAGTGGGGGGCAGGCTTAATAAGACTAAGTATGACTTCTCTGTAAAACATTCTATACTACTTTGTTCCAAACACACACTTACAAATTTAATTTTAACTTCTGAACACAAACGCCTCTTGCATGCTGGACCTCAACTCATGCTAGCGGCCGTGCGTGAGCAGTTCTGGCCTATTGGGGGTAGGGACTTAGCACGACGCACGGCTCGCAAATGCGTCATTTGTATTCGGCACTTTGGCCGAACTATGTCTAACATCATGATTAATTTACCCTCACAACGCGTCACGCCCGGCTTCCTATTTTCTACTGTAGCCGTCGATTTTGCAGGCCAATTCCTAATCACTGATCGGCGAGGCCGTGGCTGTAAGATTACAAAATGTTACCTTTGTCTTTTCATATGCCTTAGATCTAAATGTGTACATTTAGAAGCAGTCAGCGAGCTTTCTAAAGACGCTTCCATATTGTCCCTTCGCCGCTTCATTTCGCGTAGGGGTAAGCCAAGGGAAATCTATTGTGATAATGGTAGAAATTTTGTAGCCGCTGCTAAAGAAATTAACGACTCCTTAAAGCAAAATTCAGGGCCTGCATTGGAGTTTGCAGCTGATCATGACATTCTATTCAAATTCTCGCCGGCTTACGCTCCTAATTTTAACGGCTATGTAGAGGCAGGCATCAAATCAGCAAAATTTCATATAAAGCGCATTTTAGGGAACACGCACCTTACATATGAAGAGTTATCGAGTTTATTTGTTCAATGTGAGGCTATCCTTAACAGTCGTCCCCTCTGCCCCCTCTCCTCCTCTCCCAAAGATTACGCAGCGCTCACACCAGGGCACTCACTCCTTGGCAGGCCACTGATGTCGCTCCCGAGCCCGGACCTGACAGACGCCAACATGCGCAACCTGGACCGCTTTAATCGGCTGGAGCAGATGAGGCAGCACTTCTGGAGGCGCTGGCAGTCCGAGTACGTTATGGAGCTGCAGCAACATCTCAAATGGAAAACACGCGCCAGGGATCTGCAGCAGGGAGACCTGGTTCTAGTAAAGGAAGAAACCCAACCCCCACTGTTATGGCGTCTGGGCAGAGTGTCGAAGCTCCATACTGGCCCAGACGGAGTACCACGTGTCGCAGATATCGACACCGCCAAGGGAGTCATCAGACGGGCCCTGAACCGTATATGTCTTCTCCAAGATTCTTGAAAGCAGAGCATTCAAGGGCCCCCAGCATGTTCGCGCCGCTGCTAATTGCGTCATCAGACGACCGCGGGGTGAGGCCCCCCGCCACCAGCCGCCGGCGCGGCTCCCACTCCTTCTATTTGCCTCAGGTCGCCGGACCGAACACACGCGGCCGCGATCCATACATTTTTATTACCTTTGTAATACCTAGCTATTAAAGCTTAAGTAGTGTTATAAATCGTCGTTGATCATTTATACAACCCTTATGTGCGCTCGCACATGTAGTAAAATATAGTTATATAAGGCGGCGAGTGGTAGATTAATATCATTACATAATTGTTTTGACTCAATAATGAATAATTTAAACAAGTAAATTAACATAAATACAACGTATATTCTAAAAAGCCTGTCAAATTAAATTAAGTATCATTTATTATCAAAATGAAAATTCGTTACCTATTTTAAACCTACAAAGCCTATTATGAAGCTTACAGTCCTAATTTTCCTCAAAGTAACAATGCTCACCAAAATAATAAATTAAAATGCCAATATTCATATCGTCAAAGCACCACTTATTCAATAGGTATCCAGGGAATAAATTTTTGGGCGTCCTTAACAATGAGAAAAGCATAAAAGAGACGTTTTGAAAAGGCGAAATTACTCCTCAAAATTGGAGAGGTACACGATCGTTTTGTCAATATTATTTATTTTTGGGAAACACGAAATTAAAATGTCCTTTTGCTGTTTACTTGTTTCACGCTTTGGTTTGTTTTTTGCTTGTTTTTATCATAATAAGTTTTTGATTAATTTAAATAATAAGTAACTATTATTTTACTTTGTAATTAATATGGGTAAATTTTTATACAATTTGGATACTAGATAACTTAAGTAACTACTACTTATAAGTTATAGCGTAAGAAGAAAATTTTCTTTCTCAGTACATGTAACTATGTGTATGTATGTTTTCTCGCGATGTTTTTCTTCAGCTAAATGACCTAAAATATATAAGACTAACTAATTAGCATATTGTGTACGAATGGATTAAGAGGCCTTATTCTCAAAACGCGCAAATTTCACGAAATGCTTAATTTTCTTCGAAGGCTATGGCGAAAATACTTAGTTTTTATAAATCAATTATTGATGCATATAAAATGCAATTTACATTGGAGCAAATATTATATTTAAACGAGTAAAATATGAAAAAAAATGGTTGTCTTGGAAGGCCTTTCCGGATTTTCCAGTTAGATGTACCGTTCATTTCCAAATTACTCAAAAAAGGGTTACAATTCTTATTCAATTTGAATAAAATTCAATTGAGTATATCATGTCTGAGATGGCCATGGAAATAAAAATCGAAGATTCATCTTGGATAATAGACAAAATACCTTCTGATTATATGCCAGTTTTTTTATGAAACCTCTGTTACATTTCTTTTTTCCACGAATACCCTATAATTATTTTGCCCTGAAAATATTAGCCTAGCAAAGTTACACTATATTTCGATCACGATAAAAAAAATCATTATCATAATTTTATTTTTGTATAATTTTTTAAAAATGACGTATAAATCACACTTCACATGACACTTTCTGTAAGAATCGTAATTTTGGGTACTTAATGATAATTATTATTAGCCCGCGGGGGCAGCTTGTGGCAAGTTGACGGTGAGTGGCGACACCGCGGACCCGTACGTGGGGCACTAGGAAAGTTTTGAGATACTTCAAATTTAAAAAAGAAACGGCACTGGTTTATACTTTTTTTTAAAGATTATTTGTTCAGCATTCAAACATAGACAACCATTTGATGAATCATTTCCAAATTAAAAAAATACGGTTATTTTTTAATTCAATTCCGCGGTAATTTTTCGTCAACCATGGATTTTTCGCGAGAACATTTCCGTGCGATGATTTTGTACGACTATAAGTTTGGGTTGAATGAAAGTGAGTGCAGAGAGCGTTTAGTTTCAGCATTTGGGGACTGTGCACCGTCGCGTGCAACAGTTTTAAGATGGTTTACCCAATTCAAACGTGGAGACTTCTCCTTGAATGGCGATGAAAGAAGTGGTCGTCCAGCTACTATAGTTACAGAAGAAAACATCTTAGCTGTAAAAACAATTATAAAGGAAGATCCAAAAGTGACTTATAAACAAATAGAAGAGGTTCTGAAGATTTCATCGCCGGCCATTAATGATATTTTACAGAACCGGCTTGGTGTCAGGAAACTATGTTCACGATGGGTGCCTCACGCATTGAATGAAGAACAAAAAGGAGCTCGCGTCACCTGGTGCAAATATATGCTCAAAAAATTTAACCAGGGTGAGGGACTGACCATCTTTAATATTATTACTGGAGATGAGAGTTGGTTTTACCAATACGATCCACCAACTAACCGGCAATCGACAGTTTGGGTGTTTCCTGAAGATGAATCTCCAACAAAGGTGAAACGCGGGCGAAGTGTCGGAAAAAAATGGTGGCCACATTTTTTTCCGCAAGTGGTCATGTAGCTAAAATTTCTTTGGATGACCAAAAGACTGTGAATGATCAGTGGTATACTGAAGTGTGCTTACCGGCTGTGTTTAAAAATTTGACCGAAAAACGACCTAAATCTGGTTTGAGGGGGCTATTTCTGCATCATGACAATGCGTCGCCACACAAGGCCATTCTCACCAAAGACTTTTTGAAGCGTACGGATATCGAAGAGTTGTGTCATCCTCCATATAGCCCCGATTTAGCTCCTTGCGATTTCTTTCTCTTCCCGAAAATCAAACTCGGACTTCGTGACACGCGATTCAATAGTCCTGAGGATGCTCGGAATGCCTAATTGCAGGCCGTAGAAGACCTTCCTAAAGACGAGTACCGGGAATGCTACAAATCATGGTTTAGGCGGATGAACCGTTGCTTAGAAGCTAACGGTGAGTATTTTGAGAAACTGTAATAAACAATATTTCAATAGCTTTAGTAGTTTTTAGGGTTCCGTACCTCAAAAGGAAAAAACGGAACCCTTATAGGATCACTTTGTTGTCCGTCTGTCTGTCTGTCTGTCTGTCTGTCAAGACCATTTTTCTCAGGAACGCGTGGAGGTAACAAGCTGAAATTTATATCAAATACTCGGGTCTATTGTCCCTTGGAGCTGTGAAAAAATCAAACTTAAAAGCCAACGCAATCAAAAGATACAGTCGTTTATGCTGCAAATTTTAGTTTTTCGGCACTCTCAAATCCTACGGGGTACTTCCCGTGAACTCAGAAACTTGAAATTTGGCACGAAGCAACGTCATATAGCACAGACAAAGGAAAAATTACGAAAAGTAGACATTTTTAGTAATATCATACAAAAAAATATTTTTTTAAATTATAAACTTACTACCTTATTCCTCGTCAACGCGTGTAGGTATTAAATTGAAATTCATGTCACATACTCAGGGCTATAGGACCTTTCAGATGTAGCAAAACGAAACTTTTATGTCAACGCAATCAAAAGAAATAGCAATTTAAGTCGCATATTTTGAAACTGATTACTCGCAAGAAACTCAAAACCTAAACGGTACTTCCCGTAAACTCAGAAACTTGAAACTTGGCACGAAGAAACTTCATATAGCACAGACAAAGGAAAAATTACGAAAAGTAGACATTTTTAATAAAATCATACGAAAAATATTTTTTTTAATTATAAACTTACTTACTACCTTTTTCCTCGTAAACGCGTAGAGGTATTAAACTGAAATTCATATCAAATAATTCACAACAAAATCAATTTTTTATGTCAATGCAATGGGTGAACTTTTACTTATATACCTACAGGTTTCTACGGAACCCACGGTGCGCGAGTCCGACTCGCACTTGGCCGGTTTTTATTTTGTATCTCAAAACTTTCGTAGTGACCTAAGGTATTCCAGAGGACCCTTTCAATCTGGCCCTCGCCTCTGTGCTTGTCTTAACTGGCCGGCCAGAGTGGAGTCGCAAGAGCGGGACCTATGCTCCAGGTTGGAAGTGTAAAATGTCATAACGCCGGCGGCCTGCTGAACGGATGGTAATCTCTGGCTACCGCAGACTCACCTCTCGACAACCTCACAGCCCACGCACCGGTGCTGTCCTTGAGCCATCTTTGATGTCGCTTTTTACGGGGGACCATCTTGCGGCGGGCGAGTCACCGTCTGCCGGAAATAAAATTGGATACCGTTTTATTAACGATACATAGGCTGCTATTTATATATCCGGAAACCGGGATTACAATCTTCTTAAATAGCATATTTGACCTCCATGGTAAAATTTGAACTTTTTTAAGTACTGGCCGGTATATTTTTTCTTTCTTATTAACGCTCGTGTTTTGTTTTTGACGGGTTTTAAATGTCATCTCGCAGCAAGAATGGAACTCACTCGTGAAAATATTCGTGCTATGATTTATTATGATTTTCGGCGTGGTTTAACGCAACAACAGTGCATAGATCAACTAACTTCAACTTTTGGTGATGAAGCCCCATCTAAAACTACTGTGTATCACTGGTTTAGTGAGTTCAATCGTGGACGTAGTATGCTTACGGACGAAGTTAAGGCAGGTCGCCCGAAATCGGTCGTTGTACAACAAAATATCGAGGCTGTGCGAAAACTTATAATGGACGACCGACATGTTACGTACTGCGAGATAGAGGCGACTCTGGGTATTTCTATGACCAGCATTAATAGCATATTACATAATTATTTGGCTGTAAAAAAAATTTGTTTGCGTTGGATACCCCACAACTTAACAAAAGAGCAAAAAGATGCTCGCGTCGAATGGTGCAATAAAATGTTAAAAAAATATAACCGTGGTGACTCAAAAGCCGTTTATAACATCTATACAGGTGACGAATCCTGGATCTATGCATACGATCCCGAAACGAAGCAACAATCAACGGTATGGGTGTTTCAAAATGAGCCGAACCCTACGAAAGTTACTCGTGCAAAAAGTACATTGAAACAAATGGTGGCCTGCTTCTTCGGTATTAATGGCCATGTAGCTACAGTGCCACTAGAAAACCGTAGAACGGTTAATTCAGAGTGGTACACGACCATTTGCTTACCGGAAGTATTTGAACAAATTCGTAAAACTAACCAGCGACGAAGAATCATTCTTCATCATGACAATGCCAGCTGTCATACGTCACGCGAAACAACTCTATTTTTGGAGGGTCAAAATGTGGAACTAACGGGTCATCCGCCGTACAGCCCTGACTTGGCACCCAACGATTTTTATTTATTTCCAAATATAAAGAATAAATTACGCGGTCAACGATTTTCGACCGCTGAAGATGCTGTCGACGCATTCAAACAACACCTTATTGAGGTACCTCAGGCGGAGTGGCATAAGTGCTTTAAAAATTGGTTCACGCGAATGCAAAAGTGCATAGATCATCAAGGGGAATACTTTGAAAAACAATAAAACCATTTTCAGCCGTGTACGTTTGTTTGTTTTTTTGTTTCCGGATATATAAGTAGCAACCCTCGTACCCGATGGATGTCCGGTTCTTCATCCAATAGCCCAGTAGTTAGTACATACTTTTCACCCAATAGCCTAGTACATTTTAGACTCCATTAACTCTCAATAGTCTTCACACCATGGCGGGTGCTGTCTCTGCGTGCGTCCCATGACACGGGTAGGGGCAGCATCCGCTTAGTGTACCCCTCACTTTTCATTAAATTGTCGAAAGGGCCTCTGCGCGTTGGCTTCGGCTCCGCATATGCCTGCCAAAGGTCCGTAAGACAATTGTTCCGTGGTCGGGAAAGTCATACAAATAATAATTAGTTATAATAATAATAAATTATTTATATGGTTCGTATGAACCTCGTGAATGAGACGAGAACCTCGTGAAGGCCGAGAAGGACAAGTCCGGCAAGTACCTAGACTTGGCTCACGAGGTAACCGCCATGTGGGAGGTTCATTCGGCGATCATTGTGCCGATAGTTGTTTCTGCGAACGGTCTCATAGCGAAGAGTCTCGACCAACATCTAGAGAGACTTTCGCTACGGGGTTGTGGTTGGATCAAGGATCAGATTAAAAGAAGGCGGTTATCCTGGACACGGCGCGTATAGCCCGAAGGTTCCTCATTCTGCGGCTCTAACCACCGGCAGCTGGGCCCTGCTCCGTTGCCGGCGGCACCCTAGGTTAGATTTTTTATAATGTTTTTATTTTTTTTGTATATATCAGATGTATTTTTGTATTTTACTTTAAAAAAATATTGTAAATAGCCTAACCTAAGAGAAAAATGGTTCCAAAGTATTTTTTGTATTACTTATACATCAAATTATCTTACAAATAGCATTTTATACGGCTTTTTTTCATTAATAGAGTTTTTCGACCTTTTAGGGAATAAGGAGCCTTACGTCTTACGACCGGCCTGTTTTGTCTTAGGACCTGAAATGTGTTAGACATAAAGTGCAGGGAGAAAAGGTCCCACTTGGAGTTATTAGTACTTCCTAAAGCTACACAATATGCGTTATCTATTGTTGAAATAATTTTGTCTCTATGTGTACCGACAAAGTGCAACCTTTCTCCTAACTCGTCCACAAATCATTATGTAAACTTAGCTTTCTATTTATACCGTTCAAATTTACCTCTCCAAACGCCTTAATAAAGGTAGGTACGGAACTAACTGACGGCTCCCTGCTGAGGATGCCAGTCTAACTGGAATTCGTGGCTAATTGAGTTTTGCAGTATTGCTGCAGGACAACTTAACAGGTTTGACGTACGCCGTAGTTATTACTCGTATCTCCAATGTGTGTGATTTATAAAATCCTTGCCAAATAATGGAGTTTTTGTCAATTGGTGTAGAAAACTCTTTATTGTTCCTAATTAGTCGATTTGCGTACGACTTAATGGATGCAATTTAATCAATTACTTTTTCTAGATTGTATTAAATTATGTTTTCCCTTTCACAGTTTTTACGTAATACAAATGTTGCAAAAAAAGATGATTGGTATTTTTATTATGAGTCCATACTCCATAGAAAGAAAAAAAAAGAAAGAAAGAAACATTTTATTCTCAAAAAGCACACATTACAGAACAAAAAAAGGTAAGATTACAAAACTAAAACACAAAACAGAAACATTAAAAAGTTGAAAAATTAACACAATAAATACAGAAAAAAAGAAAAAAGAAGCTTAATTATAAATATGGGAAATGCTGGTGTAGCACGTTGTCGAAGCAAGTAAAACCATTCCTGAGTGACTCTCAACACGGTTTTAGAGCGAAGCGGTCTGTGGACACTAACCTCCTGACCTTGGTTGACACTATCTCAGAACACCTCGATATGGGCATTCAGGTGGACGTCTTGTATTTTGATTTTCGGAAAGCCTACGATCGTGTGGATAATGATATTTTACTGCGCAAGCTAGACGCTATTGGGTTCAGTCCACATTTGCTTACCTTCTTTGCCAGTTATCTACGCGATCGACTGCAATCGTCCAGCATGGCCACTTCGTATCGGATCCGTATCACACCCGGTCTGGTGTCAGCCGAGGTTCAATACTGGGGCCCTTCCTATTTGGAATTATGGTCAATGACTTGCCCTCGGCTGTTCATAACGCTCGTTGTCTCCTCTACGCCGACGATCTTAAGTTGATCTATGAGGTGGAGATGGGGGCGGATTGTCAGTCGCTGCAGGAGGATGTTACATCTCTGTTTCGATGGAGTCTTGACAACAAATTGAGTTTCAATACGGCTAAATGTCAAGTGTGTAGTTTTAGTCGGGCTTTCGTTCCTATCCACGCTCAATATTTTCTTGGATCTGAGCCCATTGCAAGAGTTGTCTCAATGAAGGATCTTGGCGTTTTATTCGACACAAGGCTAACATTTCATGACCACATCAATGAACTTGTCACGTTACGTGCTCTTCCAACTAGATAGGTGGAAGAACACGCATCGGATAAGGTGAAGAAAGTAAATATTAAAAGGAAATTCAGGTAGTGGGTTCTTTATTTCACAATTTTTTCAGTTGTAAGAGGGTAAGTCAATATGGCCTTGGTAAGATAAAAAGGTAAAGCCGAAGGTTCTTCCGTAGCTCGTCCTCAGTGGCGACTGTAGTATGGGCTCGCCCTCAAAGGCGAACGCAGTAGAGGCATGGAGGCTCGCCCCAAGAGGCGAACGGAGTAGAGGATCGCCCTCAGCGGCGGATGGAGAAGAGGCTCGCCCTCAGAGGGGCGCGGCGGAGTAGAGGTTCGCCCTCAGAGGCGAAAGAAGTGGCTGGAGATTCGCCCACACTAGGCGAACGGGAGGCTCGCCCACACTAGGCGAACGGAGTAGGTGGCTCGCCCTCAGGCGTACGTAGTAGCTGGGAGGCTCGCCCTCAGAGGCGAACGTAGTAGCTGGGAGGCTCGCCCTCAGGCGAACGTAGTAGCTGGGAGGCTTGCCCGGACTAGGCGAACGGAGTAGATGGCTCGCCCTCAGATGCGAAAGGAGTTGCTGGAGGCTCGCCCTCAGAGGCGAACGTAGTGGCTGAAGACTCGCCCTCAGAGGCGAACGTATTGGCTGGAGACTCGCCCTCAGAGGCGGACGTAGCTGGAGACTCAGGAATTAGTAACCCGGAGAGTTTATACCAGGAGAGAGAGAGGTCGCTTCAAGTGCGGGGCCGAAGTGGCCCTTTGACCTTTTGTTTCGAAAATCACTTCTTTGAAGCTAACCAGAAAGTGAATGACGTTTTTCAGTGACAGGCTTATATAGGGGTAGCCAGGAAATTCAGAGTTCTTACATTGAATTATCAAAAAAATATCACAGGCCAGGACAACATGAGTACAAAATATTTAACAAACTTAGCCAAAAGTATACAACCTAACTACATGGTTATACAAATTTGCTGATTTGACAAACTAGACAGAGTACGTCACTATGGAGAAATCTAAATAAACACTTCAAAATAGTATGAAAAACGTACAATTACATGAATAAAACGAGAAAATTAATAACCAAACATAAGTAAAACTAAGAAAAGGTGAGAAATCTAGGTTTCAAAAGTCTCTTGAGGCTGTAGGTCAAAGATCCGCGACAAGGAAGTGTATAAAAATGTCCGCGAGTATAGAATATCTTCCTTCTGCGTATTTCAGAGCATGAAAATTGAGTTTCTAAGATGAAGACAAGGTTAGAAGAATAGCGCACGATGTTTGAGAGCGCCACGGGATTTTCGTATGCGTGCGTGTGTTGAACAAGGATTGCAGAATAACTAGGAAAGTGCAACACAAATAAGACAAATGCTCAGCCCAGCATTGCAGCGATTCAATCCTGAGGTATGTAAGGGATATGCTACATCACCCCAAAAACCTCGAAAAAAAAACGTTTTCGTACTTATGAAAAAGTTTTTTTTTATAATGAATAGAGGGAGAAAGAGAGAGAGAGAGCGCTGAGAAAGTAAAGAAAAATAATTAGTTTAAGAAGTAAGAAATTTGGAGTAAGTAGTAGAGAAAACTAGAGAGGAAAAAGCTCGCGAAAGATGAAGAGATGATAAGGTTTAATGAGGGTGGAGAAGAAGGATGAAAGATCGAGGAACTTCTGCGCAGGCATACATAATCTGTCAAAAGTCACTCAGTCATACTTCTCTACTAATAGAGAAGTATGACCCTACCCTAAGGTAAGGGGATGTGGTTCACACTCAATGATGCACACTCCTAAGAAGACCTCGCTATGACCTAAGGCTTTTTTATAGAAGGGAGTAGTCAGCCGTTCCGCTAGAAAAACGATAGAGATGAAAGACTTGAGGCTTATTTTAAGAGTTAGTCTAACCGCTCTAGAAAGTTAGTATATACAAGATTGTGGTAGGGGTAGACCTACCACAACAAAGAGAAAGAGAGAGAGAGAAGAAAAGTTTGACCCTATGGCTTATTTTTAGAGTTGGCCGACCGCTCTGTGAAAGAAAAATAAAAATGATTAAATATAGGCACGTTGGCCGCAAAAGGATCAGGATATGTACAAGGTGAAGAGATATCGACAAGTGAGTAAAAAAAGGGATGGAGTTTAATGAAGGATGAAGATGGAACGAGCTTGAAAAGAGAAGAAAAAGTCAAGTTAACCTAAGAGCAAGGGCTAAGCTATAAAAACAAAGAAATATACAAATTTAAAAAAGTTACAAAATACAGATAGTTGAAAAATAAAACATTAAAAAAAATTACTAGTTATTTTAATAAAAACGTGCCATATTGACTTACTGAATTTGGTAGTAAAAAAAAGAAAAGGTACCTAATGTGAAACCGAAAAGTTATAATTTTATAGACGTGTGTTGTCTATTTTTTTGAATTTAGAGAAGTGCAACTGAAAAATAGACTCTAGCTCTTCCAACTAGACGGGTGAGTTAATATCTTCCTTCTGCGTATTTCAGAGCATGAAAATTGAGTTTCTAAGATGAAGACAAGGTTAGAAGAATAGCGCACGATGTTTGAGAGCGCCACGGGATTTTCGTATGCGTGCGTGTGTTGAACAAGGATTGCAGAATAACTAGGAAAGTGCAACACAAATAAGACAAATTCTCAGCCCAGCATTGCAGCGATTCAATCCTGAGGTATGTAAGGGCTATGCTACAAACTTCCCACTAGTAGCTTCCGTAGATTAGGTTTTGTTACTCGTAACGTCAGAGATTTCCATGACCCTTGTACCATAAAAGTACTGTACAATGCTTTGGTTAGAAGCAAGCTGGAGGCATCAGCGTTAGTCTGGAACCCTTACGAGTCAACTTATATCCTACTGTTGGAAAAGGTCCAAAAGACGTTCTTAAGAATGTATTTTGTAATGATAATTTTGATTAACTAATAGTAGATAATCTATGTAGTTTCACAGTGTATTAGTGATAAGACTGTAATGCTGTGTAAACTTAAATAAACAAAAAACAGTAAACAATTATATTGAAGATCCTGTTTTGTACTATAATGAATTTCGGAAAATATTTAATTTTGTGGTTATTTTTGTCAAAAATGCTAAGGATATTTTATCTTAAATTATCGTACTTCAAACTTACCTCATTATTAGAAGATGATCTTCCTTCAGGGTCATGCAATAAAATTACGCAGAATCACTTGAATTCATCAAGCCAATCATAGCTCAAGTTGAATCCAAAAGAATTTTGTGTAATTGAGAATAGCCAATGTACTTATAGCCCAGTGGTGTTTAATTAAATCCAAATGGCAGCCGACGGAAAAAATAAGCGATGTTTACGAGAAATGGCTGACATAGCTGACACACCTAATAGGCGGGCTGAATTAAAAATATTAAAAGCACGACACCATTACTCCAAGGGGAAATATAAAACAGATAATTCTATGGAGGGGATGGGAGCATGAATAATTGTGAGATATTTTTTTTACAGATGATGGAAGGTAAAATATTTTTTTTTTATTGTTTAGGTTGTGTTAGAGTTCATCCACGCAAAGTTTGCACCGACTTGGCACTTGACACTGGTCTTTGGGAACACGATACTTGTCGTGTCAGTTAACCTATTATCCGCTAATGTCTGATATTCATAATTTAAAGTTCTAGTTTAATGGTAAGAAAATTAGATTTTTTTTTACATTAATTCCCAGCAGGCTGGAAATAGTTTTAATACCTTCATGTGGTCCTAAATGCATGTCATCTGAGTTTGCCCAATCCCACGAGGTGTGCATAACTTTTGAGCGAAATTTTTGCTCTTGGTCAGTTTTTTGCTTCTAGCTCGAAAACGGTACGTCCGACGGAAAATGTCATTTATATCAATATTAAAGATGGTTCAATTCTGCGTCGAATACACATCTTAACTTCTAATTCAGGTCAGCGGTACAGCCGAAATAAAAAAATATAAATCGAGAAAATATCTCATTTATTTGAAAAACTAATATTTTGATTTCCATTCCACATATCTTTGAAACAAATGACTCCTGTTGAAAAAACTATAGAATAAAAGTTGAAGCAATATAATTTCACGACATCTCAATTTTCAAATTCAGTCACTTTGAAAGGCTACATTTGGTATGAAATCAAAATCAGTTTTTTTCTAAATTCTTCTGAGTTGCATATTTTCTCACTCTCATTGCATTGCATTGCATTGTTACAACTAAGAACATTTAAGTGCAAATTTCTAAAACGTACCCAATCAGAAAACTATTTATACACCGTGTTTTTTTATTTTCGGAAATTTCAAGGGTATATTTCTGAGCTTAAGTTTATTTCTCAAAGAGGCCAGTGTCCTAATTCGCTCCAGTTCTGAGGTAATCGATATTTCATTTATGTCTTTCTAATTGTGCAAACATAAATATATTTTTTTTCTGTGTGTTAAGTCAATACAATATGCTTCCTTTGTATGTCAGGCTGTTAATGTTTAAATTACAATGACATGTCTAGTTTTCAATTGTTTGGTTTAGGGACCGATTGAGGAATCAATCAGTAACTGCTGTACCTACTTAGATGAAATTTTGTATACAGATTGAGATAGTTTGAGTCCGTAAAAAGTAGTTTTCATCCCAAAATACCAACTCTTCAGGGGCTGAAAAATGGGTAAGAAGTTAGTATGAAGAGTTATTATTAATTTATTTAAATCGATTTAGATAAAATTTGGTACCTATGAAAATAGTTTGAGTTCTGGGGAGTTTTTATCCTAACCATCCCTGTAGGGTCTGAAAAGAGGGCAAAAGTTATATGTATGGGGAATCAATATCCACTGAACTGATTTAAGTTCATAGATAAAATTTGGTATGGAGATAGTTTAAGTTCTGGAAAAGGAAATAGAATAGTTTTTATCTCAGAAGTCATCCCTTCAGAGGTGAAAAGGGGAGTGGATTACTATCTCTGTACCTACTATGTTTCATCTAAATAGGTTCAGCAGTTATTGACTGATACCCCAATCGGTCCCTAATGTAAATAAGCTATTTTAACTCAACCAAAAAATTTAACATTATGACATGTCAATGAAATTTCAAACATAAACAATTCGAGATACAAAGGAACCATATTTTAGTGACTTAACACACAATTAAATTATTTTATAGCGGGTACTCAGGCTAATAGAAAAATTAAATGTAGGTTTACACAATCAGAACGACAAAAAAGAAATACCGATTTCCACAGAAATGGAGGAGATTAGGGCACTGGCGTCTTTAAGAAATATACTTAAGTTATGCTCAGGAATGTACCCTTGAATTACCAGAAATAAAAAAACACGGTGTATAAATAGTTTTCTCATTGGGTACGTTTTAGAAATTGGCACTGAAATATTCTTAGTTGTAAAGATGCATTAAATGTAGGCCTCACACATCATATTTTATGGAAAACTAGCTTTTGCCCGCGACTTCGCTCGCGTTAAATTCGGGGTAACACGCCCTCTTCCTTCCCCTTTCCTGATTTAAAACACAGAAGAGAACTCGGAACAGAATAAGCCGCACACAAATAGTCCGCATACCAATTTTTAGCTTTCTACCTTGAAAATTGCGAAATGCTCCATACAAACTTCCACCCCCCATTATAGGGAAGTGGGGGGTTAGAAAGAGACAGAAAGTAGCCTATGTCACTCTCCATCCCTTCAACTATCTCCACTTCAAAAATCACGTCAATTCGTTGCCCCGGTTTGCCGTGAAAGACGGACAAACAAACAAACACACACATACACTTTCCCTTTTATAATATTAGTATGGATATGGATATGCAAGTCAGAAGAATTTAGAAAAAATCTTATTTTGAATTCATACCAAATTTAATATTTCAAAATCACTGTATTTGAAAATTGAGATGTCGATATTACGTGAAATTGTATTCTCTACAATTTTTATTCTATAGGTTTTTAAACAGGAGTCATCTGTTTCAAAGATATGTGGTATGGAAGTCAAAATATGATTTTTTCAATTAAATTAGATATTTTCCCGGTTTATAACTTTTGATTTCGGCTGTACCACTTAATCAAATTAAAAGTTAAGTAGCTCAATCGACGCAGAACTTAACCCTCTTTATATTGAAATAAATGACATTTTCCGTCGGACGTATCGTTTTCGAGCTACAAGCAAAAAACTGACAAAGAGCAATAATTTCGCTAAAAAGTTATGCACACCTCGTGGGATTGGGCAAACTCGGATTACATGCATTTAGGACCACATGAAGGTATTAAAGTGATTTCCGGCCTACTGGGAATTAATTCCTCAAAACACTTTTTATAGATCATAATTGCTTGGCCTATTTTGAAGTAGGAGTATGTCGTTAGGTTAATTATTTTAGAAACCATTAAAATTTTTAGTATTCGCATTTTTTAACAATTTGATTCGGCTTGATAAAATAAAAATAATACTGTCTTCCTAAATCATATCAGATTCTATACGACAGCATAATCTTAGTACCGAAAATACAAAGGCAAGATTGAAATAATTTAAGATATAAATTATATAGCATCAAATGAAGCCATTTTAACAGCTCTATACGATATAAATTAAAACCGGGTTGCGTAGCATCCAAATAAATTGGAGCAGTAGGTATAATTTCTTAAAACAAGAGGGAGGCAGTTTGTACGCAGAATGTCTGAAAGGGGCGTCTTAATTAGACGGCCATCAAAAATTCCTGCAGAGGAGTAAAGAAACTTAATAGAGTAACAGATTCATACACAAACTCTCTGGCTAGTGCCACCATTTGCATTGCCACCAACCCTACAATTCTACGCGCGATAATTGTATGAGAGTGATGTACTCCGTGTTAACATTGTTAAGTGTATTTTCGGTATGCTGTACGTATGTATGCTTGTATTATATCTTTCGTTGCCGCGGTTAGAATATGATTATTGGCAGATTTGCCATAATATCACATCAAAATAAATATGGATTGACTGACAACTATCTCAATTCCATTTTAAGCTGTCTATAGTAATACACGCACTTAGTTTTTCAGCAGAGTGCAAATGTCGCTCGAATAGTAGTGTTCTCCAACAGGCTTGTATGAAGCTGTTACTCGGTTTCTTTATTTACTCGTACTGCCATGATTCTAGCGAGTGTTTCGGCGGGTCTGTAAGCGATAAACGTTGGACTGTAACTCAGTTAGTGCTTGTTTGCTAAACCTTCCAATATCAAATCAGCTTATTTGCTGATTTGATATTGGAAGGCTGAGAAATGTATCATATTTAGTACGAAAATAGGGGGTACTCCAAGAAACTTTCTGAATTACCTATTTACTACAGTTAATATTTGTAAAGGTAATTATGTTTTAACATTTGAATAATCTCAAACTATTAAACTAAATAACCTTGGTCTCGCCACCTCCGTGAACCGTATGCACCGTAGTTTATACGTAATAATGGCAAATACTTTATCACGTAATAAATATCCTATTTAACTAATATTTATTATTTTCACGAATCAATTAAAGTACCCTGTTGGTTGCCCTTACTTTAGTTGGACTGTATAATATGACACTTGGTACTTGTTAGAGACAGGACTGAAAGTCATATTTTCTTTTTATTACCTTTTTATTACGATTTTTCGCTAGTTATACAATTCCCAAAATCAATGAACTATTTTTGCGTAGCATCGCGGGATCTGGTAGTAGGGTGGGGACGGATTTAAGTGCTTATATTACATAAACGCAAAATCAAGCGTTTATATCAGAGTTACATAAAAGTTATAGAAATGTATACCACAAGGAACGTTACATAAAAAAACGGAACAAAAATGTTTTATAAATACGTTATATTTTTATAGTTAACATAAAAGTGGCGAAAATGTGTTAAAAATCAACATCTTAATTTTGAAACACCACAATGAACTTAGAACTACCTAAGACACATTAAACATTACACTAGACGTAACATTATAAACCTTAGTTTAAATAATTAAGCAAAATAATGCACCCTTACCTCAAAAACCACCAAATCGATACCTCCTAAGTATACTGAGCCAAGTGCAAAACCACGATTTTACAGGAGGGATTGTTCAAAGGTACAAAGTTCCATAACTAACTCATACGTTGAAATAATTTCATGAAAATTTCAAATATGTATAATAAATATACTTTGCTTAAATCTACATATTTACTTTTTCGAAATAAATAATAGTTTTTGAAAAAACGGTAGTTAGTCCAGTATACGTGAAATTTACGAGTACTAGGTCTTTGATAAACTGAGCCAACTACCACTTGATCCAGTATACGTAGTAAATTATGATTAGATGAATATGGACATAATTTTATTAAACTAGATGTCTATTATGTGTCATGTACCATTAGATAACTAAACAAACTCAAAGCTGGTGCGCAGATAGATTATATCGGTTATTTTTCGTCTGATTTATCACTTGTACCAGTATACGCCTGAATGAATGCATTATGTACCAGTATACTGTTAAGATTATTTTGTTTGTTATGACCATTATAGGAAGTTTAGAAGTTTATTATATTTAGGATATTTAAGCAAGTTATGTTTGTAATACAAAAAAAAAACAAATTAACACTAAAATTTTGTTTATTATAAAAATTAATTAATCACAGCCCGCATTTAGGGAATGGTGTTTTTGTCGTTGCCACAAAGTGTTATTATCAACATAATACTGTTTTAATACTAATTATGGATTAATCATCTCACAGTCTTCATTCCCATTACTTCGAGAACGAAGTAATGGGAATGAAGACTGGGATTCTACAAAATCACAAAAATTCTTTCTTTTAACTTTAACAATAAAAATCAAAATGATTAAGTCTAAGTTAAGCACGTTATAAATATAACAACGCAGATCAGTTTTTACTAATACAAAATTAAAATAATATATTAACTCTCTCTGACACAAAAATTAAAATTTAACTTCTTAAACATCAGGTTCTTCTTAAACACCTACTTATTTTAGGTTAAAATATATATATTTTTAAAACGATGGCACTTGCACGGGATCAATCATTAATCGCCTTCATTGACTATAATAGCTTCTAGTCATTGGCATAAAGAACACAACACAAATCAATTTAGTCTTAACATAAAAAACTTAATTCGGACAAACATCCTAGAACCCCAAAAACAAATGTGCTAACAAAATAGTTAACTTCTAAGAAATAATATTACTTATTTTAATTAGGCAAGTATTCATAATTACTTACTGATGGCACATGAAAATCAGCCAACAGGATGTTATTATAAGGTAATTAAAGTTTTGAAAAAGTCGTGGTATTGAGCTGGAATTATACTACTTTGACATAAATAATTAAGATCTTAACTTTTATCTTTGTCGATAGGTATTGGGCTATTATAGGCCAATTGAATGCTATTGAAGCCTTCCGTTAACTCATTTTGTCGGCTCCTAGTATTTTTATTTGCAGAACATTCAATTGACTGATAGTGATATGTACTTCAAAACTGTATTTTATTGTGAAAAGCTCCTCAGGTGAAACATGTACTTCACACAATTTACTCCACATTGCAGCTTGTCCGTTAGTGCCAGTTTTCCAATTATTAAAAAGAGGTAGGCATGCTTTAAAATCAAACACCGATTCTTGCAAATTTCTTGCACTTCATAGGGTTTATCAGTTTTTGCCATACGCATAGCCATGTACCATTGTTCAGGAGTATAAATGTTTATATTTTTTGTCTTTCTTTCCATTGACAACCAGAAAACATGCAGAAAACGATGTGTAATTATTATGTTATATTTCCAGCAAGCGTACATGAGAAATACGATCTGGTTCCTATTTTGTCCCTCACAGTTATCAGACCAAAACCTGAACTCTTTTACATCGTGTTGAAGCTTTAATTTAATTAAGTGTAATACATTGCTAGCTACTTCATCAGACCTTTTTTTAGCTAAATAGCTAATCAAATCAAATGATCATGCCAACAGAACAGTAGCCCTCTAGTGTTCCCAAATCAAATGCTGTGAAATTGTGCAAATTAAGTTTTCTTTTGTAATAAAACACGCTTATATTACCGTGCGATAACTAAATCATAACCAACAGAGCCTAATTTTATACGTAGTAGGTAGAAAAGACGTATGCCGTACCGACTATTGCTCGCGTATAGTGGGACAGCGTCCACCCGCAACGACGACGAGCGAGCATACTGAGCCAACTGCCACTTGCGCTGCGCCCGCGCCGCCCTTCCTCGATAGGTGTCCCACGTATAGTGGTACAAGTGACTTAGCTCAGTATACGATGTTCTAATACAAAAAACAGTGTTAGTTGGGTCAGTATACGTCACTTTATTTTGAAAACTAGCAGTAATTTCGCTACGAAATTTTTATAGCATGTAGATATAAGTATTTTGATTCTAAATATGCAAAAAAACGAAAATCGAAAAAATGACAGTTGGCTCAGTATACGTAGGAGGTATCGATTAATAATGCGTCATAATAATATGAAAATTTCACTACCGTTCCCTTTAAACGTGTGTACACGGCTAAATTAATATGGCCTAAAAACGAGCGGGCTATCCATAGACTGATAAAAGAACAGTATTGTCAAGTCAAATAAGTGATTACTTCTAAGGAACTGGCGAATCTTAGTAAAGATTTTTGTTACATAAGGTTACGATTTGCACTTTAAAAAGTTTTTTGATAAAATTTTATATTTATATCCATCTAATCTTGTTGTTATAGTAGCCATACACTTCCCACTTTGAGTGATAAATTAATAAATACAGCAAATATGTTCAAACTCCGAAATAAATAAAAGGAAACCGTTAATCATGTTGAGGAGTTGATTCACTTTCAATTTGTATGGAGTATATTTCTAAAATAAAAATATGTATTAATAATAAATTTTATGACAATTCCTCTAAATCTCAGGTAGAAAAAAATGGCATATTTTGCGATATCAACATGAAGATCAATCAAAAATGTTTTTTTATTTATTGTTTTCACTACAACTTCCGGCACATTTTCCAAAAAAAAAAGCGCCCTTAAATCCGTCCCCACACAGTAACGTATTTTTTGCTAGTAGCTAAGTGTCCATAGAACTCCATACCTGAAACCTACTCAGACTTGTAAGTTAGCACCTTGCCTATAGCTAAGCTTATTACAAGAACCTAAGTAATTAAATCTAAAAGACCTAAACTAAAATTACAATTCTCCTTGAACCATATTAGCTCCGGCTCACCAACAAATATTTGCGCCGCCACTGATATCTACTTAAGTAAACATTTGATAATAGTTACTTTTTTAATCTTACTAAGGAATTCTACCGACACTACCGACATCTTAAAAAAATCGTACTATACCTAAAGTAGAATTCTTGATTGAGTACACTATCTGACTGCTCTTGTCATTCAAAGTGCATGGTTCTATAATACAATGTATAACAGGAGCTGTCATATTGCTATACTCAATTAAAAATACTACATTAAGATTGCAAATAAACCCTCACTATGCAAACTTCAGAATCATAATTTAATGTTTACTGCAATTCAGGTGTAAAGTTCAGTCCAATTTCGTCAAAAGCACCTGAGTAATCTACTTACTTCAGCGACATAGTAACATTTTACGGGTGCAACGTGGAATATTATTGCAACTTCCAATTCATTATGATGCAATCCGAAATTATCCTTTGAGTAAGGCCCAGATGAGCTGAAATGTAATTGCCTGGTGCATTTTGTGAGAAGGAATCAATTGATACACTCTGATCTAAATTCATGTTAATAAAACGTGACAATCTAAAGTAACTGGATAGGCCACAATCAAAGACTTAGTATATTAGGTATAAACGGAGCACGATAATAATTATAATAAGACCGGACGGGATGGACTTATAGAAAATTTAATACGTAAGACAGGGAATGAACCATTTATTATGCCTTATGTTATTAAGTCCGCATTTTGTACGTTAAGTTTTATTATGTGCAATAAAGATTAAATAAATAAATAAATTAATTAATTATCGTTGTTCCTTGTCGTATTCGCACATTGTGATTATTTCTTACTACTAAAAGGCCCTAAGAACAATATAAACATATGTTACCCTCCACCGCTTTTTGAAGGGCAACAAAGAAACCGAAAGAATTATGTAGGCTAGTTACGGTATGCTATCAGCCATCTTGAAACGTGTTTTAAAACTAGTCGCGTTGCGTGTATTCTATCCTTCTTGGGCAAACGCGTGATTCAACCCTACAGATACTTGCTTTTAGGCTACAATAATCTAGTCTAGATAAACAATTTTTTGTAAACAGTAGAATTAAATAAATAAACGACAATATGATTGGCTCTGATATAATAATGGGCAAAAAATAAAAGGCTTGATTAGTTGCTATCTTTATTTGTCAAATTTCGTCTTAGCTCTATTGTTTTATAAACATTTTTATCTGTTTCTATTTTCATAACTCTCAAAAACGCAATATTTATTACTATTTATAAACTCTACAGATAATAATATAACATAAACAAAAAATAAAAAGGTAAGGTTTTAATTGATCCGTAAAACGTATATAAACTGTATTTTAAGTAACTATTTACAGAGTATTATTTACAAACATGTACAAATATTTTTCAGCTATATTATTTTATCTAAAATATTTTACTAAAAAGTAGAACTGAACAATAACACCACTCATGAAATTCATTTATTTAAACATAATCTAATACATATTGCAATAATAGGATACAAATGTATTTCAGATGATTGAATTAATATATATCGATGTTAAATTAAATTATATAATTTTAATCGGTTTTGATAGCTTAGTGAGATGCTGCTGTACAAAAATAGCGTTCAAAATCCGGATCTGAAATGTTCCTTATGGTGACCCCCACTACCTGTTATATAACGTTATATACCATTGTGTGATAGGGACAACATAATAAATCCCTATCAACACTATCATGTTGTCCCTGTCACACGGTGTTATATAACGTTATATAACAGCTAGTGTGGGACCACCATTACATTTCACTGTCCGAATGTAGACCCGGATCTTAAAGATCTTCCGTACATTTCGGATCCAGATCGCATACCCTATCTGACTAGTATGTATGTTCCTAAATAATAATTGGGCACGATTAATGTCATATAATAATAAACAGTGGTAGTGTGCGGGGTGTTAACATTATTTTGGCTAAGAAACTCATTAATGAGCGTCGAGATATTAGTGGAGTACGGGAACGCCTTTTTAACCTATAAAAATTAAATAAATCACAAGTCCGATTTTATTTTGTGACCTGTTAGAACACTTTAAGTAATGAAAAATATTTTCTAACAATTGTTAGCATTGCGCTAGATATAATACATGTATTTGTTTGTTAAACAAAGAAAAGATTATGCATGTTTTATTTTTCTCTACCAGGCTATCGCTTTTTATTATTGCAACATAACTTTACATTAAATAACAGTTTTTTTAAGAGCATATGTCGTCTTAGCCATTTGCCATTCGTTTAGAATTCAAGGCCACTCATATTTTTACAAAGTGTTATCGATTATGCTCACATAATTTATTGACCAAACTGTTATTAAATGACAGATGATGTTGAAATAGTTGAATGCAATAGTATGGTAAAGAAAAATATATCTTGTATAATCTTTTCTTGGTGTTATTAACAAATATATATATATGTATAATACCTAGCGCGACGTCAAAAACTGTTAGAAAATATTTTTTGATATAAGTAGTCTCATTATTTTCAGTAACTAAAAAAGGAAATCACACTTGTGAATTATCGAAGCTCAAAACTGTTCGCGTACTGGAGTATATATTTTATCCTAAAAAAAATATAAAAGATGATTTAATGGTAAAAGATTGTTTTATTAAATTATATTAGTTTAGTCACATAAAAGGTTTTCAATGTCCAAGCCGACAGTCATATTTATTTACATTGATCACATATTATTACAATGTTGGTTCTTATTAGGAGATAGTATGTTATAATCCCTTTTCCAGAAAATTTTACTATATATAAAATTAAGATGTTGCGCCGTGCGCGCCAAATGAAGGTAACACGTACAGAAACTTAAATATTTTTTCTCCAATGTGCTCGGAAATGTTCACCTTACTGTAGTAAAATTAGTACGTGAAGTTCGTCATTATTTACTAATACAAATAAAAAAAAAAAAAAACATTATTGTCCTGTTTAAGCGGACTACAAGTTGTACTTGTCGTCCGCATTGTTTTTACCTTTTAAACATTTCATTCGACTAAGAAATATCATTTCAAACAGCCAACCGTCTGAACGGCAATCCCTTCAAACTATAGGATAGAGCGAGATAGTGAGATCAAAAATCTTGGTTGTCTCGTTCTGTGTCATAGCTTGCATGACCACGTCTGATCGTGTGAATACGGCTACATATAATCATAGACAAAACAACTTTTTTTTAGGTTTAAGCTTTTACAGTTGTGTGAAAGGAGCATATTTAATACTGTCTTAAATAGTTATTGACGAAAATTGATTTTTAAATATTATTTGAATGAACTTTGGCAGATGATTGGCAGTATAAGTAGTGCTCTCTACTAAAAAAAATATTGTAAAGGGAACCTAATTCATAAATTCATGATATTTAATGCTAACCTAAATATGTAATTTATTTTATTTACTTTATTTCCTCGCACACTTGGAGAAAAGCGTTATATATGCCTCGGCGGGAATAGAAATTCGTGGACTCGTCTTATATTTTCGGACTCAGCTGCGCTTCGTCCGAAAAAATCGCTCATCCACGAATTTATCTTTCCCGTCCTCTGCAATAATGTACTATTGTTGAACATCAAATCTTACTATAGCAGGTATTTTAATGCATTATTTATAACATCGTATTTCTTCTACCGTTCAAAGAGGAGCATCAAAAAAATTTGCTACCCGTAAAATTAATTAAGTCTATTTACATTTTTATCTACACTCGCATTGTAAGTCCTCTAAAACGTGTTCAAAAACGGTAGGCAATGGCTAGCATTACCACAACCGATTTTACTATGATAAGCTTTTTATCGGTGACAGTAACGTAATTTTAACTTTACATGCTCAAACGTTAATGTGTTATGCGTTTTGATAACATAATGTACACCTGCACGCGCCCGCGCGGCCGCCGACATGCTCCCCCCCGACCGCCGGCACTCTCCCTCCCGACCGCCGGCACAATCGAGTTGGCCATGGCGGTGCAATGGCGGCCATTCTATGGTTTCCGAACACGGCAATTAGTATAAATAATATGAGTGTAGATAAAGCAGTGTATGCAACTGTACGTAATTAGGCCTTAAAACACTCGTGTGATCTTATTATGAAACTCACCTGCGGCTCGTTTCATAAAACCACACTCGTATTTTAAGGATCCTTATTACGTAACAGTTACATAAACTACTATAATCAGAAGGCCTTTTAATTTAACATACTTACCTAAACTTCCTACTTTGTTTATAATGAGCTGAAAAAGATCAAAATGTACATTTCAAGTCCAAACTATTAACTACTAAATTAATATTTTAGAACCAACTTTTAAAACACCGACTTTTAAAACTTACAGTATTGCTCAATGTGCTATATTTAGTCAACTTCGGTGCGTAAAATATCTATTTTTATTAAAGTACTTCGTAATTCGTGTTTATTGCTGCTATTAGTGTCGATAAGTGAATAATTGTGTGTTATTGTTTTAGTAGTACGAATAATGTTATATTTCATGATAATAAAATTAATGAGTCAATAAAGTTTTCAGATACAGTGACTAAGCACATCAGGAAATTAACAAAGATCGGGAAAAGAGCGGATCATGGCATACAGAATATACAATTCAAAATACGAGATAATAATGGTTTTAAGACACTTACCTAAATAATTACGTAAGTAATAACTTTACCAAAACAAATTAACCACGTCTAGTACACGAATAATACTTGACATTTTTGGTGGTAAAGAATGGTGACTATAGGGTAGGTTAGCTGTACAAGGTTAGTGCCCGACTTCTCAATTATTTATATTTAACATCAAACGAAGAACTTAACCAGCGCCAAGTAACTCGATCAACTTAGATCAAATTATTCTCATAATTAGTAATTTAAAACAGAACAAATCTTTGAGAAATACTCTCAAATCCCTTCAAGAATGACAAAGTTCGTTGAATCCTATTTATTAAAAATAGTTATTTATATCTGATAGTTAAGACCTTTTATCAGAGCACAATATGACATGTACTTATCAATTCAGGTTAAAAAGCTTTATACAACGAAATCCTACTATACATGTACACCATTAATTTACAACTATGACATATAAAATTTAATCCATAAAATGAAATACATTTACAAATTGTTCAAACATTTGCTCAAACGTTTGTTTAAGCTGTTCTAGTTTTCACCTGAAGCCCTCCACCGTGTTGGTGTAGAGAGTGGCCAGCGTGCAGTACAATGAGATGAGGAGGTTCACTGACAGAGCGCAAGGCGATGCTGTGTTCGCGTTCCCGTGCTGCATTGCGGCTGGGTGTTCTCCTATTGACAAACATTATTATGAATCTTTTATCGTCATGTCACGGCAAAAATCATGGCTAATTTAAGGCCCATTTACACATTGATTAGTTAAGTGCGAGTCCATACATTGACTACTTGTGTTTAATAACAAATGTATGAAGTCGCACTTAACACTAATCCATGTGTAAATGGGCTTTCAGCCAGGAATTTATCACACTGCGTTATAAAGCGTTAATTAAATAAAACAATAATAATATTTAGTACGACTAATTACATCCCCCTTTCGTCCTCCTAGCATTTGTCCCAGCTTTTTGCTTCATTGAGACTCATCTGAGATATAAGGTTGCCAAGCGGACCCCGCTTGGCAACCTTATATCTCAGATATTGGGTTAGGCACTAGTTTTTACGAAAGCGAGCAATCTAACCTTCTAACCCAGAGAAGAAACTGCATGGGCCTTATTGGGATCAGGTCCGGTTATCCTGCTAAATATCAAATGATATTTCGTACGTAAATAAGTAAGACCCGAGACCTCTGGATTGAAAATCAGACGTCTGACCGCCAGCTACCGGCGCTTCTCCGATCCCTTTACGTCCCTTTATTTACATATAATTATTTAACAGTAATAAGCAAGCTTTTATTTAGCTACATAGTTACATGGACAGTCATGTTAAAATGCCTCGTATTTCATACGATGTTTCTATTATGAAACCTCTTTTCCTTCGTATCTATAATAGGGTAACGAGCATGCTCATTTGCGAATAATTAGCACTAACGATGTTCTATCGATCCGCTACTCGTTAGGTTTTTATAAAAGTTGTTTAGGAAAATAAGGGGCGAGTCATTAAATAGCAACTTTGTTGTACAAAACCATACTCTTTTTAATAACAAAATGCACGTAAAAAAAAGATAAAATGACTTATATCGATAACAAAGTAAGAGCAAGAGACTTACTCAGTTTTTTCCGATTATGAAATTCGTGCGATTGTCGTTGTGAGATTTTTGGAAAAACGATTTTAAAATTAATATTGTCTTCGGTTGCCGCGATAGTTATTCATGAAATAAAACAATTAAAAACGGATTTTATCGCGTGTATTGAGCTTAAATTACATCCCGACGTTTCGAACACTTTACAGCGTTCGTGGAGTCGACCCGTTGACTACGAACGCTGTAAAGTGTTCGAAACGTCGGGATGTAATTTAAGCTCAATACACGCGATAAAATCCGTTTTTAATTGTTTTATTTCATGATTTTAAAATTACTTAACGGCCTAGTTGGTAGTGACCCTGCCTATGAAGCATCCCGGGTTCGAATCCTGGTCAGGGCATTTATTTGTGTGTTTATCACGGATATTTGTTCCAGAGTTTTCCAGGTGTTTTCTATGTATTTAAGTATTTATCGATATCTATCTATTATACACGGTGCTCGTGAGGATTGCGAGAGATTTTAACAGTGTATTCCTGTTCATAATTGGAGACTAAAATGTCGTATAAACTATTCTGCAATTCGCCTAGTTTCAGAGTTACTACCAATTAAATAAAAAAACATTTTTTATTGTGACTCAGTGCAAAACGCTTTTTTGATGGCGATTTCACCCTTTATGGGGTCTAGTCTAGACATTCTTATTGACAGATATCAAAGTGCCAAGGAACTTTACGTAAACTATTTTTTATGAAAAAAAATGTACTAATTTATTTTAATCGACAGTTTTACCAATAACATTTATGTTTTCATGCTCAGAAGCATTTAAAAAACAAAAAAAACGATATTTTTTTGGCGAAATTGACCTAAATTCATATAACATTGATTACTCCTTATGACCTCAGGAATTCGTGGTTAAAATCTCTCGCAATGCTCACGAGCACCGTGTATAGTATATCGTCGCCTAGAACCCACAACACAAGCCTTATTGAGCTTCCCGTAAGACTAGGTTGATATGTGTAAGATTGTCCCATAATATTTATTTCTTTAAAAAAATATTAAATCTTATTGGTTTAAGCATAGCTCAAGCGTATCACTAATAATGAAAAATTTCATTTAATTTTTTCCCTGATATGGCTGGAAAAAAAAGGTAAATCGGCGAAGATAAAAATATTCTAAAGAAAGTTGTGTTTTCAATTAAGGTAAATTGTTACCTCAATTTTAGTTTGTTTTACACGATTACTTGTATTCGCTAAAAGCTTATCCACAGAAGGTATAAAAACATTTTGGTGACGTTGAATCCCTTTGTCCTTAGTTATAGAACCCTTTTCATTAAAAGACGCGCTAAGGGCATTTTGACAGAGGTGTTAAGGTTCAGTGATTTAAGATAATATATGAGTACCTAAGTAAATTGTACTTATAATCTGTTTTGTGAAAAATGCTTGAAATGCTTTCAGTCTTGACTTAAATTTTTTCTAAGTTACAAATGACTTACATATATAAAACCTAAAATGTTTAATGCCTGACGACGTTTAGTGTACCTATAGTTGCGTTTCCACACGACATAAAAAGGTCAAATACGGTTTTTCGTTAACCGAAGATTTCCTATTCCTTTTTTACTATCCAGTATTTTAGTACACAAACTAAAACGTTAAATGTACGGGACATTTAACGTTTTAATTTGGCATAACTTTTTTTTAATGAAGGAATAATGGGGCTCTCTAAAGCACTTTTATTATTACAAGATTCATGATTGTTTATAAGTTATGGATTTTGTCCTTGTGAAATAGGGAATCAAAACAAGTTATTTTTCATTTTACATGTTTTTATCTCGGAACGGTGACAAAATTATACCATAAATTAATTCGGTATCCCCGATTTATACGAAAACGATACCAAACTTGGCCTGGTAGCTTAACTGATGTAGATATCAAGGTAAAGTTTAGAGTTCCCCCCCCCCCTAAAATTAGCATCATAAATCTCGGTGGCTCCACTTCTCAAATCCATCCATGGGTTCTGAGGAATAATTATGTCGAAGGAAATCCTGCTACATCGGCCACTAATACTCGATTAGCTGAACACTACATGTGACATCAAAAGTAAAGTTTGCTGTCATCGCCAATGACATGAACGATAAACCTCACAGGTAACCTCTCCTCTCCGCACTTGTTTATTTCACTCGTGACGTCATATGTTCTACCTGCAAAGGTTTTTAGCCACTTATTTTATGCATACATACCGTTTATGACGTGAACATTGACGGACGCCGCCTCCGCCATCGTCGGCACGCAGCTGTAGTTCCCGCTGTCGCCCGGCAGTAACTTTTCGATGGTCAGCCGTGACGTCAGTTGCTCTGTCCATTCTGTCTTCAGCCGGACTCGAGGTTCTTCTATGATTTCATTTGCTTCTACTTCCTTATACTCTATTAGTTTTGATCCTGGAAACAAAAAAGCATTAGTTAATATGTGATTGATCTAGGCTAGATACTTATGGTATTGCCCTCAACAAAATAGACTGACGATCTACCACAGGTTGGAAGGAGGAATAATGAGGGATGTCTTAGTTGGGGTAGTGACTGTCGATACTTGGGATTAAAATTCTAATAGTAATGATAATTTGACTTTACTAGGAAAAGTTAAACACAGTTACAAGGAACTGTAAATTCGTTAAAAAATCTTGAACAGCTTGATATTTATGCCTACCGCTTAGTCAGTTTTTCACCTTTGGTATTTACGATATGTCCTTTTAATCAGCTGCTACAATCTTTTATATCATCAAGCTTTCCTAATGACATGTATTTACTTAAAAAAAAATTACACGATGGAAGTCAATTACGGATAACAACATCAAAACAAAACATTGGTTTTCCACGAATTCTGTCAACGATTTACGAATACCCTCAATGGTTTTATTCAACAAAGAGCCAAATCAGATTTCGAACGCAAAACAGTCATTCAGAATCATTCTATGAAAACTAGCACTTCAACACGCAAACCAACGTTTAACAATACAAGTAAAATATACATAGGAAACGCGCGAGTGTTGTTACCTCTGATTTTTAGATTAAGTGGAACAGATTGTAAAAACCGGCTGAATTCGGAATGTCAAATTATGATTCGTAATTTACGAGGGTCATTTGTTTACATTCAGCCTACGCAATTTGGGTGGATTTATGTCGAGTTTGACTTTGCCTGTTAGCACTTGAAGGCTAACGTAAACTATCGCGTAATTGGTGGAGAAGGACGGTTAATTTTTCAGGAGCCGAAGAGTAATGGTTGCAAAAATAAAGGCGAGCACCAGATGTTGAGCTCATTATGAAAATGTTATATATACGGATGTACTAAAAAAACTGTGACGGCGGCTCCACTTCTCAAATCCATCTTTGGGTCCTAAGGAATAATCATGCCGAAGGAAATATTTTGTTCACGAAAAGCCACAACAAATGATTATCTACAAACATGATTATGTAGTTCCAGTATACAGACGGATAAGCACAACCTTATCCATTGAAGGTAGTAGCTTGAAATATGAAGCATTTTCTTCTTCTGATTCTCTGTCGTTTCGCTCTTGATAAAGCGGTCGTGGTCACGTGAAGCATTTTACGCCAATCGTAACGATAAAATATTATTAAACGACACTGTTGGAAGGACTTCGAAGATAGGAACTTTCTAAGCGGACGAAGTGGAGCAGTAAAGTTTATCTTTATACTTACCCTTATACCAAAATATGGTACCAAGGTCATGTGGACCCTGGCTCAAGACGCAGGTCAGCATGAGGGAGCTGCCCATCTTCACGTACAGGTCTGCCGGGCCCAGAACTTTAGCCTTGGCTTCTGTTGGATAAATTCACACTGTTTACATCTTGCTAAAGCATATGGCATAAGACATAAAACCAAATCAGTGCTAAGTATGATTTCATGTAGATAAGTCGCTGCAAGTCGAGTTTAGTGGTAGTGTTAAACAACATTATACATGATGATTTCGATGTAGTGATCTATCAAAGATCCATCAACCTCCAAAAGCGTGAATAGGTAGGTACCTATTCACGCCTTAGATGGTATCTAATTTCTAGACTTAGGTGTTGAAAAATTTGTCCATTATGGAGAAATATATGGTTGGAAACTGTCTTCGGAATATAGGTTCACGTGAAACATTTCAAACCTAAAAATAAGAAACAGTAAACTATTTTATTTGTCTGTAAATTCCAAATGATTTTAAAAAAGGTAAACGTAGAGACCCAGTATTTCATAGTTGCGATATATATCTAAGTTTGAAACGAAGGAGACATTGTTTTAAATGTTTAGTATTATCATACCTACTTTTAGGGGAAAAAACTAATGCGCAAACATATGTAACACCAGAACAAATCACAGTCTTACTTTTCTTCTCATGCACATGTTTAATAACATTTAGTTAGAAACGTTTAGACAGTTCAAACACATGTATAGTCTACAAACCTTTTTAAAAACTTAATTTAGAGTACTTCTACGTTAATTCTGCATGCGTTTTTAAACAACAAGATGTAGAGGAGACAACATATTTAAACGTTAAATTCCAAGAAACTATAGTTTAGACCGAGTCTAGTCATGTAAACGGAAAACCAGTCTCGGAGACAAAATGCAATTTTTCTTCAGATAATGCCATAATAGGTATAATTAATTCTGTAAAAGAAATTGCATTTTTTAGTTAAGGATATTATATTATTCTCATTTTCAACCATTGCCAACAGCTGGTATACAATATACTTTTTAAAACTAGGCAAAAAATTAGCTAGCTTGAGTATCCACCCAATTACAGACAAACACGTAATAATAATAATATAAACGTAAAATTTTATATACACGAGGGATATAATGCATTGATAATACTAGGACCGAACAGGATCTTCCTAAGTCACTTCCAAAAGTGTTTTTAATTGTGCTTGCTTAGTGTCTAGCTTTGCCTTTATATTTTTTGGTGTAATTTTGTTGTGCCTACTATGGCAACACTACGTCACAGTAGAAATTTAAATTGACGGCTCCTTGCGTTCAGTTAGCGAACGATCGTGTGTCTACTCGTACGTCGTCCGTAGACACTCGTACGTCTTATTTTCGCGCTATAACCAAAAAAGCACCACTGCCGACTCTCTCGCGATCTAGTTGCACCCGTGTTGTGGAAGTGTAATCCGGAGCCAGCCGAAGACAACCGTGTGTAAACCGAGGTCTAAGTTGGACGACTTGAGGTAACGGTTTTGAAGTAGACTTTAGCAAGCGACGGGATACTCTCTCAACTCGAGCCACCAGTCTTCAACAACGACCTACGGTTCTGCCGACCGCAGCCCCGGATTGTGAGGTAACTCCTATTTACACGACACACTAGCCAAATATCGATCTTCAACCTTCATAGCAACCTTCCTACTTCAGCCTATAGTTTTTCGTACATTTCGCGTAATTTTATAGATTAAAACACAGTCCACTTCTTTCGGAATAGAACATTTTTGGTCTTTCGAACCGAATATTTTGATAAGTGACCTTTGGTTTGTCGTTTGTTTTCGCATAGTCACTTGTTGAAATTCGTTTTGTCATCGTTAGATTCGTTGGAGAAATTTAGGGTAGTTATTATAAATTGTTGAGGGTAAGAAGTGGGAAGGTTGTTTGAGTAGTGGTGCTTTTAACTGTCATTTAAATCATTCGTTCATCGTTCGTCCGTCTGTTATTGTTTAATACCGTTGGCAACATTGCTATAGCTGTCACAAGTTGTAACTGTCAGAGTGAGTTATCCTTGTTTACGTTTGAGGTTATATTGATAATTTAGAGTTTGATTTTATTCTTGTGAATCATTGTGTCGTAGTGATTTTTTTTTCATTTGTTCACAAAATGGGACATGGGGAATAGTCGTCGCACTCGGGGGCAGGCGCAGATCCGCTATTAGTCGCATGGGATTACGAGGTAATGCGGATATAATGTTTGCAGATGTTACCCGATGAAGATCTAGCGCTATGCACAGAGACTGAACTAGCTTTAATAGCTAAGGGTTTTCATGAAGCTCAAGTGAAGGTTCTAAGCAACGCTCCGCGTAGTGACCACCGCGACATTTACTCGTACACATCAATATTTGATGCGAAATTAAGGGCAGTAAGGCTCGGTTACAACTGTTACAAGCTAATTCTAAGTCGAATATTGTTGGAAGTTCTGGCGTTTCCGCTGCGGCCCTACCGGTTTTACCTAAGTTGCCAAAGTTACAAATTAAGCCGTTCGACTCTAGGGTGGAGAATTGGATAACATTCATCCAGTTGTTTAACTCATTGGTGCACAAAAGGAGTCACATAGCCCCTGTAGAAAAGCTTCACTATTTATTGTCGAGTGTTCAAAATGAAGCTTATGATCTCATAAAGAATTATCCTGTCACCGATGAAAATTATTTGGTAGCGTATAATGTGCTCTACAAACAGTATAATAAGACTAGTGTGATAGCGACAACTTATTATGAGAAACTTGTGCAATGTGAGCCCGTTAAAGCATCTCGGGCAAGTGACTTACTTAGGAAACAGCGTGTGTTCAACGAAAACTTGTCGATTTTAAAAGGTTTTGATTTGCCAGATAAGAATTTCATGCTTGTCCAACTGCTATGGTCGAAGCTGGACAGGAGTACAAAGGAACAGTTTGAGCTCGAACACAACTCTGATGAAATTCCAGAGCTTGGGAAGTTACAGGAATTTATCGAGAAAAGACACCGAGCCTTGGATGCTGCCGGGTCTTCTGGGTCTGCGGCTAGTGTAAGCCAGGTGAGTACTAGTAAGCCTGTCAGTAAGGAAAAAGTAGCTTTGGTTGTAGCTGGGTCAAATTGTGTAGTGTGTAGGGAGCCTCATGGCATCACCTCTTGCCCAACTTTCTTAGGTTATGACCCAGCTACTCGATTCAAGTGTGTCAAGGAAAATAAATTATGTATTTTGTGCCTGTCGGGCTGCCACTCAGTGAAGTCCTGCAAATCGAAGCAGCGATGTGACCAGTGCAGGTTCTCGCATCATTCCCTATTACATTTTAAGACTGCTAGTGCACCTGTACCGCTGGCTATAGATGTGAATAGCTCTAAAAAGCAAGTAGATACCTCTAACCCGGTAGTGATGGTGGCAAATAATGTCGCAGCTTCCTCTCTGTTTTCGACGGCCAAGGTGTTGATGAGGAATGCCCGAGGTGATTTCGTCCCGGTAAGAGCATTGCTTGACTGCGCTAGTGCTTGTAACTTTGTGAGTGAGGAATGCGCTAGGAAACTTGGTCTTCATATAGATTATGGGAAACATGCAGTTACTGGTATTGGTGAGCCGGTGTCTCAGCCGGGCGGGACTTTGACTTGTACAATTTTACCTAGGAGTGGGGATCCAAGCGTTGCCCTTGCATTGGAGGCATTCTTGCTCCCAAAAATCTGCCCAGACCAGCCCCCTGAGCAAGTTGACACATCATCATGGCAACATATTAGGGACTTAGAGTTGGCTGACCCCTTCTGGCACATTCCAGGGCCTGTAGACCTGCTCCTGAAGGTCAATATTTTCGCTTCGTCGTTGCGTCCTGGGTTGATCCATGGGGCCCCTGGGCAAGCGACTGCCATTAACACTGTGTTCGGATGGATCTTAATGGGTGATTCGGGTGACTATGACACAGATGTTTGTCGTTCTCGTTTTCGCCGCAGCAGCTGTCAGCTGGTTGTGGGTACTCTCTCGCTTGACGACTCTATTAAGAGGTTCTGGGAATTAGAAAATGTTAGTTTCCTGAGCACCGTCACACTGTCGAAGGAAGATCAACTGTGTGAGGAATATTTCTCGCTAATTACCGTCGCACAGAAGAAGGTAGATTTGTCGTTCCTCTACCTTTCGCCGCCTCTTCCGACAAGCCTACTTTTTCAGGGTCCCGAGCCATTGCCCTCAAGCGATTCTCGTCGTTAGAGCGGAAGTTACAAAGTAACTCCGAATTTTATAAGAACTATGTAGCCTTCATGAAGGACTACGCAGACTGTCGCCACCTTGAGGAATGTGACCCTCCTGAGGTGGATGTGGGGAAATTCTTCTATATTCCTCACCACGGAGTGTTGAGGCCCTCGTCGGTCAGCACTCCTCTTAGAGTTGTTTTCGACGCTAGCGCCAAAGATAGCCGAGGCATTTCGTTGAATGACGCGCTCCTGCCAGGGCAGAAGTTGCAAAATAACATCTTTCATCTGCTCCTTCGTTTTCGGTGGCATAGAGTTGTTTTTACAGCTGACGTCAAGCAGATGTATCGGCAGATTTTGGTGTCTCCAGAAGATGCTGAATACCAGCGGATCCTATGGCGGCCATCTGTCAACGAGCCTGTCCGTGATTACCGATTATTGACTGTGACTTATGGCGTTTCGTCTGCTCCGTACCAAGCTCTACGTACGACTGCTCAGTTGGCGAGGGAATCGGCAGCAGAATATCCTTCCGGTTCAGCTGTCCTAGACAGCGACATCTATGTGGACGATGTCGTCTCCGGAGCTCATACCATAGAACAAGCTCGGACGCACCGGTCAGAGTTATCGTCCATACTAGCTTCTGGTGGTTTCCATTTGCGGAAGTGGACGTCAAATTGTCCGGAATTCTTCGACGGAGTACCTCCTGCTGATTTATACTCCGAAGGTTTTCGCGAGTTCAACTCTATCGGAGACATCTCTTTGAAGATCCTCGGCCTCTCGTGGTCACTTCGAACTGATGACTTCACATTCCATGTGGCTGTTGAGGAGCGTCGGTGTACTAAACGTACGATTTTGTCGGAAATTGCTCGGATTTTCGATTCATTGGGTCTCCTCTCCCCCGTGACGTTTTTCGCAAAATATATGATGCAATTGCTCTGGGTTTCCGGCGTCTCGTGGGATGAGGATGCGCCAGATAATCTTGTAGCTGAATGGCAAGCCTTCAAGTCGCAACTGCCTTCGTTGAGATCCGTGTCTGTTCCGCGCCGTATGATCAGGGATTTCGCCTCACTTGAGGTACATGGATTCTGTGACGCCTCCGAGCGAGGGTTCTGCGCAGTGGTCTACGTTCGAACGTCTGATGATATGGGAGTTTGCGACGTTCAGCTAGTTTGCAGTAAGTCGAAGGTAGCGCCCCTCCGCAAGTTGTCTATACCGCGTCTTGAGTTACTCGCTGCGGTCCTGCTTGCAGATTTGGTGACATCGGTTGCTGAGGCACTGAAACCTGTTCATGTAATCGATCGGGTCTTAGCTTGGTTTGACTCTAGCGTGGCGCTAGCGTGGATAAAGTCTTGCCCTTCGAAGTGAAAGACTTTCGTGGCTAACCTCGTGAGTCACATTCAGGACAATTCCGCCTGAATGCTGGCGACACGTGAGGACCGCCGATAATCCAGCCGACTGTGGGTCGCGAGGTCTTTTGGCCGACGAACTGGTCAACCACAGTAGCTGGTGGAAGGGTCCCTCTTGGTTGGTGTTGGATAAGTCTGTGTGGCGGAAGTCAGCGCTATCAGTCGACATGGATGACTTGCACGAAGAGCGAAAATTAACAGTACTCACAATAGGAGTACAGGAATCGCGGACGGACGATCTGTTGAAGAAGTTTTCGTCGTTGAGAACTCTCCAACGTGTTCTGGCATATTGTTTTCGCTTCGCGCAGAATGCACGAAGCCAAAAGGCGCCTAGTAGTTTGAAGAAAGGGCCTTTGACGCCTCTGGAAATAAAGCAGGCGTTGATGTTTCTCGTGAGCTTCGTGCAACGAAGCAATTTCACTGAGGAAATCGAGAAGATTAGGAGTAAACTCCCGAATACTCTCCCAAAGAACTTTAGGAAGTTATCTCCGTTCCTTGATGACGTGGGTCTTTTGAGGGTAGGCGGTCGCCTGTCGCGAGCTCCTCTTGAGTTCGAGATCAAGCATCCTCTTTTGCTACCTCGCGACGATCGTCTGACCTCCCTCTTGATCGACGAATACCACAGGCGTTACATGCATCCAGGGATTCAGACACTCCACAATTTGTTGTCACAGCATTTCTGGATATTGTCTCCGAAGCGGGCTATCCACGCAGTCGTATCAAAGTGCATGAGATGTTTTCGTGTGCGACCACTAAGTGCTCCTGCACCGCTCATGGGGAACTTGCCGTCCTATCGGATAACCCAGCTGAAAGCGTTCTCGAGCGCCGCCGTCGATTTCGGTGGGCCTTTTAACATCGCTCTTGGTCGCGGTCGCGGCAATAGGACCTACAAGGCTTACATTTGCGTCTTCGTTTGCACCGCGACAAAGGCTATTCACTCCGAGCTAGTCACAGAGCTGTCCTCGGACGCTTTTCTAGCTGCATTTCGTCGTTTCGTCGCTCGCCGTGGTCGATGTAGTCGGTTGGTGTCCGATCAAGGGAAAAATTTTGTCGGTGCGAGTAACGTCCTGCAGGGCCTGGTAAAGGACAATGCTGCTCATGACACAATAAAATTTGAATTCAATTCACCCGGCAGCCCTCACTTCTCCGGCCTCGCCGAGGCTGGCATCAAGACTGTGAAAACTCATTTGTCTCGAGTCATCGGAGGTCAAAGGTTGACGTTGAGTTTCTCACGGTTCTGATTCAGGTGGAGGCTCTGCTCAACTCAAGGCCGCTCACCCCTCTCAGTAGCGACCCCAATGATTTGTCGGTTCTGACTCCAGGTCATTTTCTGACCACGGAACCCTTATCGGTTGTACCAGAAGAGGACTTGACCGACGTCCGAGTTAGCCCGGTCCAACGATGGAAGTTGTTGCAGAAGATGCATCAAGACTTCTGGACCAAATGGTCAAAGGTATACATGCACACGCTGCAGCAACGTATGAAATGGCATGACAAGCGACTGAACGTTCAGGTAGGAGCACTTGTGATCATCGTTAATGAACAGACGAGTCCTATGAAGTGGCCTCTAGGTCGTATCGTCCACACGCATCTCGGATACGATGGGGTCTGCCGTGTGGTCACCGTGCGCACAGCTACGGGACTGTACAAGCGGCCTGTAGTCAAGCTGTGCCCTTTACCTATTTAGGCGCCCGTCGTGCCTTAATTGTGTTGTCCATTAAGTGTCTAGTATAAGTTCTAATAAATTTTTCGTTTTGTTTTTTCTTTTTTTTTTCCTCCTTCCACCTATAGCTTGTTTGGTCAAAATCCTAATGTATTTTGTGGTAGGCGGAATGTCTAGCTTTGCCTTTATATTTTTTGGTGTAATTTTGTTGTGCTTACTATGGCAACACTACGTCACAGTAGAAATTTAAATTGACGGCTCCTTGCGTTCAGTTAGCGAACGATCGTGTGTCTCTTACGTCGTACTCGTACGTCGTCCGTAGACACTCGTACGTCTTATTTTCGCGCTATAACCAAAAAAGCACCACTGCCGACTCTCTCGTGATCTAGTTGCACCCGTGTTGTGGAAGTGTAATCCGGAGCCAGCCGAAGACAACCGTGTGTAAACCGAGGTCTAAGTTGGACGACTTGAGGTAACGGTTTTGAAGTAGACTTTAGCAAGCGACGGGATACTCTCTCAACTCGAGCCACCAGTCTTCAACAACGACCTACGGTTCTGCCGACCGCAGCCCCGGATTGTGAGGTAACTCCTATTTACACGACACACTAGCCAAATATCGATCTTCAACCTTCATAGCAACCTTCCTACTTCAGCCTATTGTTTTTCGTACATTTCGCGTAATTTTATAGATTAAAACACAGTCCACTTCTTTAGGAATAGAACACTTAGTTTTGTTTATTTGTTTTGCCGAGTTTTGCTTTTCTACCTTGATCACGAAGTTAAAAAGTTGTGAAGTGCAAACCTAACCAAAAACTACCATTTATTGTATATCATGTTCTATCCCGTGTAGGACGTAGCTACTTATATGAATGATGTGCACTTTGGGCTAAAAACTTTTGCATTTTTGCGATACCAGCAAATATTTGGATTTCGAATAAATTCTTACCTAGACATCTTACTCATAAGGTAAATAGGCAATATCTTATAAACTTATAGGAAGAGGCTGCCTCCCCCCAATCCAGCGGAGCGGAAAAATAAAGCAATATTTTGTGAAGTCGAAAGTTTCAGAAGTTTCCATCGCTTGGCCTTGATATACTCGTCTGAAAGTCAATCAGGCTTGGGGCGCTACGTAAAGTTTGTCGATCAGAAAGATGTTATTATTAAAAGAGTTCTAGGTCTAAAGGCTAAAAGAGAGATTAGGAGTTGAGGAACAATGATAATTTGTTTTAATACCGATAGTTACTTGTTATGACTAGACCTAAAATTGAGTCAAATAATTATGATTCTCTTCCAAAACTATCAATTTTGTAACTATTTCAGGGCGCCACTCCGTTTCTATTTTCATTGTTTAGACATCGAATGCACTCAAAGCAAATATTATGATATCTTCATTGCGTAAAATATTTTTCACACCACCTATTCGTATACGGGCTTTTTCTTCCCTGCTCACTCACAAGTGGCACTTTTCTGTCCTAGGACATTCGTTTTTTTTTCAGCCAGTCCATCATCACAATCAAATTTCTTATTAATTTAATAGATTCATTATAATCAAGAAGCACACTAAGCACATATAAAGTTAAAATAAATATGATTCAACAATAAAAAAAATATTTTCTCCTAAGGTGGTGTGAAAAGCAGTATGTGTCACATAGGAGCAAAACTATTTTCAACTTGGGCGTTAACACTTGAATCCCTCACTACGCTCAGGAGTCTACTTTAGAATCCCTCGCTACGCTCCGGATTCTATTATAGACTCCATCGCTTCGTTTGGGAATCAATATACGCCCTCGCCGTAAATATTTCATTTTGCTCCCTTGTTACACAATCTACTATTCTATAAACAAGTTGACTTTATTGCTCTCTTGTTTATTTTGCATTGCTCGCTTGGAGTAATTGAATAAAGGATGATTTGTTAGAAAAACTTATTTTGGAATGTATCACCATTACGTAAACAAAACACTTCTTGAAAATAGACGTCATATACTTCAGAAAAAGTGACCAAACCCTCCGGTGTCCGAGGCCAGATTTGAACTGGCGTCTTCAGCTTTCGCGGCTGACGTCCTGACCATTAGACCACCCGGTCACGGCGGAACTTGACAAATTTTCTCATGTATAAGCAATCTCTGAATTGGAAACGGCTAGGCGCCGTTGACCATACTCTAAGGGCATGTGACGATTATGGTTTATTTTTCTTTATAATTAAACAATAGGTACATTACTGTCTCTCAAGCTGTTCTGATATGTCTTCTGACAATGTATTACTGTTTTGAAAAAAATAAGTGCCGTCGAGTTTCTTTTCCAGAGGCCAGAGGTGTAGGATTAGAACCGGTGGTAGTTTTGGAACGAAGTTCCTTCTCGGGCGGTTCGCGGATGGGGGGCTAGGCGAAAAAAGGTCACGTGACCGTCACGAAAATGCGTCACGTCACGAAAATGCGACACCCATACGATTGAGAAACATGTAAAATGGAATTAAATAAATAATATATAAAATGGAATAAAGTGAAGTGAAGTGAAGTGTAGTGAAAAGTGAAAGTGACAAAGTGAAAAAAGTCAAAAACCTAAAAGTTAAAAAAAGTCAAAAATGTCAAAAATTTCAAAAATGGCTAAAATTCTAAACATAAAAAATTTCAAAATTACCAAAATTTCCAAAATTTTCAAAATTTCCAAAATTTCTAAAATTTCCAAAATTTCCAAAATTTCCAAAAATTCCAAAATTAAAAAAAAAACAAAATTTACGAAAAAAACAAAAATGAAATAAATTTAAATAACAACTTCATTGCAATCGAGTGTTCCACGACACTCACGTATTTTATTTTTCTGTGACGTTCATTAGTGCATTGTAATGTGCTTACATTGAAGAATAAATATCTTGATCTACACCAATATAAATCCTCTATTCCGCGTTTGGAACCGTATGTAATTACCACCATTATTACAACCAGTAACGTAACATCAGTGTATTATCTGTGACAGTGTGGTAAAAACGTATGAAAATTCATTACCTACGGTAATGTAATGAAAATCCGCCAACCCCCCTCGACCGCCGGCGCAATAAGGTTGGTCATGGCGGTGTAATGGTTTCAATGGATTTTTAATATGTGTGTAGGTAAAGCAGTGTATGCTTCTGTACATAATTAGGCCTTAATACGTAACAGTTACATAAACTACTATTTATCTCTTTGTAGGGTTCCGTAGTCAACTAGGAACCCTTATAGTTTCGCCATGTCCGTCCGTCTCTCCGCGGTCTAGCTCAGTTACCGTTCGCACTAGAAAGCTGAAATTTGTTGAGGCCTGATAAGAACTTTGAATAATACCTATATTGAATAAAATCGGTTCAGCCGTTTTTGAATTATCAGTCAAAAACGCATAGTGAAAGGAAGTGCCGAATAGTAAAATGACGTAAGCGCCGCCAAATATCCCTAAATAAACGACCTTTAGACCGGATGTTTTGTAACAGGGCGGCATCTACGAAACTACACTGAGCATCGCCCGACATGCTCTTGGGCGGTTTTTTTTGCATTGTTATCCCGGAAATCACCCCTTAAGGATTACTAATTCCAATTCAAGAAAATCTCCAGCCAGGTTATAAAATACTACAAAATTCAACGTCTAAATGGGGGGGGGGGGGGGTAGCCACTACACACGATTGAGTTAAAGTTGCATGGGTCATGGACCCCCCCTCCCCTCCAAATGCACCTCAAATAGAAATAAAATCATTTCTGCATTTGTGACCCCCCCCCCCCATTTCAACCGCGCCTGTTCTTACCTTTCATGCTTAGACTGATTTGACGGGAGGATCGATTTGGATGATATTTGCCGTGGACATGAACGTATAAATACAAAAGTGGTCCTGTATCGTCCGATATACACCTACTACTCTCTATGTCGTTTAAATCATGCAAAAAAAAAGATAAAAGTATTCATTTTTGAGTGTAGTTTCATTTAGTGGTAATTGTAAAATATTTTATTAGGACTACTGTCCTCTAACGTATCCATCTGTCAACTTTACTTCAAGTTCCGCCTCCAGGGTAGCGGGAGAGAAATTAGGGGTGAATTAGCCGCTTACTGACACAGACCGAATTCCACGCGGGCGGAGCCGCGGGCACAGCTAGTAACTAATATGTGACGAATTGACGATCTTACACAAATCAACCTAGTCCCACAGTAAGCTCAATAAAGCTTGTATTGTGGTTACTAGGAGACTACACATATAATAGATATACATATAATAGATATACATATAATAGATATAGATACATAGAAAACATCCATAAATCAGGAACAAATATCCGTGATAAACACACAAATAAATGGCCTGACCAGGATTCGAACCCAAGACCTCCTGCTTCACAGGCGGAGTCACTACCGACTAGGCTAGGGAGGCCGTAATATAAACTACGTAACGTACTACGTTATATAAACTAAATAAATAGATATTATTTAAATCTACCAGTTATTTCCCATAGGTAGCTGATAAAAGTGTTACTTTACTTGATGAAACTTAGAATATTAGATCATTTTCGTAAAAGTATTATTATTGTGGTATAGGTTAAAAATTTAATATTCTTCTTAGTCCTTATTTCTCTCAAGATTGTATACGCTAAGCTATCAAGAATCGTTGTCTTTGTGTGTAACTGAATCCAAAAAATGCTTTTAATAAAAAAACATTTACAGATCTTTAGACTGGCGTTAATACCTATAATGGAGTATCTATTTATGATTGCCATGAGGACAAAAAATTAACAATAATAAAATTAGACTTTTCCTGTCTATTATCCCATGCAACTAAGGCTTTTCGCATCTCACCAGTTCCGTTTAAAGTTTAAATATGACTTTCTATAAGAAGTCGGTAAAGGTAAAAGAGGTGCTTCCATTAGGTGAATCGCCCTATTTACTCCGTGGAAGTGCCGACCAATCTCCCCGTCCCTATCGTCATTAGTCATTAGGACCGTAACGTAAAGTAGTATGAGACGTAATGAGAAAAATACTGTAGGTACCTACGTAATCACTAAAATTAAAAAAGAAACTATTTCATGCGACGTGGGCCATGTAGGGCAGACTGGCCGATATGTCAAGGTGTTTGGTGCAGAACTATAAATATTATAATGCTTTTTTTAACAGAATGGCATGTTTAACTTCATAACCCACAACACTATGACCCTACTCATAGTGTTGTGTTCCTGCTGGTGAGTAAGGTTGCCAAAGAGCTCAAAGAGGACCCAGTGTGTTGACGATGAGGGACCTTCTTGTTCCTTTAGTCGTCAACACAGTGAATCCTCCTTTTTGTAAAGGGTCGGCAACGCGCATGTGACGCCTTTGGAGTTGCAGGCGTCCATAGGTTACGGTAGCTGCTTACCATCAGGCGGGCCGTATGCTTGTTTGCCACCGTCGTGGTATAAAAAAAAAAAAAAAAAAATTCTACATGTTTAATTTGCATTTATTGGCAAAACAGCTTGTCTTATAATTTGGATATGGTTTTCGGAAAAGGTTTTTTTAGGTAGGTTATAATATAACTTGATGGATAGATTGGATAGTGGTGTTCTGATTTTCTTGGTGAAATTTTAAATATTCGATTTAACTTGTATTGATCTCCAAATATTATTATTATAAAGTCAGTTGTATCAGTTGTCTCAAGAAAACTTAATTCATATTCAAGTCATGATAAGTATAATGTATTTTTATCTTCCTTGATCGACCATAGAAGAAAATCGGAACATTAAGAGTTTATCGCCCACTGCTAAGCTTGCTAACTTTGACGTCTTATATACATCCTTATGAGTTTTACTTAGCAACTCTACGGTAATTTGCGCTTATAAATATTCAGGCGTAATTGACTTGTAAGAGTCTTTAGTATACAGTTTTAGTAAAAGGAATCTTTTGAACTTATTTTCAGGTAATTTGTTAGTATTACGTAAAGACACAAGCGTTGAAAGAGCTGGATTCCCATAGGCTTGCCGAATATTTATACAGTTAATTTAACCTGAATCATAAACAAAGAAAAACCAAATTAGCTCCCGCTTTTCTACTTCTATATTTGGTTTACCTTCACCGGTGTCTTTGTAGCATAATAATAATCAGGTTAATTAGGACAAAGGGCAACTACTCTAATATAAATGTATGGAGGTCAATGACCTTTCCAACGTGAATGTTTAAACACTGGGAATGATAAAAAAATAGGAAAAGCGTTTTCCAAAGAAAAATTGTGATTTAAATGATACTGCAAGACAGCGTAAGACCGCTTGTATATCGCTATCGATAAATCATAAATATGGGAAGTGTCAAAGTCTGTGCGTTCTTTTCTATTTTATACTCGATTTTTGCAAATCATCATTGATTGTTAATATACAATAATGCTAAAGAGCTTAGTGGAAGAGCCACCCGTTAAAATTCATAACTTGGTCTATCATACCTACCTCTTTTTTAAATCACTTTTCCAGATTCTGATGTCATTAACGTAACATAACATAACATAAATACTCTTTATTGCACACCTCAAAATAAAGAAACACATAAAATACAAGTTACAAGCAGAATAATCAGAGGTAAAACAATTGGCGGTCTTATCGCTTTAAAGTGATCTCTTGTAGACAACCTTTGGCAGGCGGAAACCATTGAAAATAATCAAAAATACATAGGTGTTGCAAATTCAAATCAACTAGCTAAACAATAATAAATGCATGATTTTAATTTCAATCCATTAAATCGAACATAAGGGACCAGTATTATGGAAAGCATTATGTTATTTTTCCTTAATTACAGTATCTTAAGGAGTTAGCAGTTTAGTAAAAAAATCGTACCTCTATTATTTCAACAAAGTATGTTCACTGAGAAGAATTTTCACTCTTTATCGCAAAATGACTCACCTACAACATTGAGTTGAAAAGCCAGCGACATCTTTGGCTCCGTGTTGACCTGGCATTCATAGATGCCTGCGTCCCTTTCCTGCGGAAACTTGATCTGTAGCGTCCAGTTCTCAGACTTGTCTGGTCTTATCACCTGCAGATTTATGGTTAGCATCAATATTAACATTTCAAAAAGGTATTGCGTTAATTCGACATTGGTTTAGTTAGAAAACGAGTCTACGTGATACGTATCAAGGTATACCGAGTTGAATATGTTAATAAGTTTAAAAAAAGACATACGCAAGAAAAGATGATCACTTACTCCTTACTGATCATGAATGCCTTGAAATTCCGGTTATATTATTAGAATATTGAATATATATTTGTTTTCTCCATGTATTCACTTTAGCAATAATCTATAATTCCTTCTATGTGCATGCATCTTTAATTATTTAGAAAAAGTTCTAAAGTGGTTTTCGAGAACTGTTTTAATAATACTACTAGTATACGCACTTGAAACCTCTGGTCTGATGTGTAGGTTAATATCCCAGCTGTGAGTATGTGGAGATCTCTTTTTCTAATCCATGATACCTGAAACAAAAGCGTATCGATTTTATATTTAGTTCCCGTAGCGTATTGTTAAGGGGTTGATGCATATACAGCGTGTGTTTTTGATTTACCCGCATACGCTAAGGGTAGATTGTATTGTCCCTTATGAACATTTTTCCCAAAAAAACGATTTTTTTTTCCATATATTTCAGCACCGCAATGTATACCTACCCCTACTACATGATTACTTTGCCTTAAAACGTCAGAATAATGATGTGTCAGAGTAGATTCTGCACAATACATTGCTGCTGCATACATTTTAACGGCCTCCTAGCCCAGTCGGTAGTGACCCTGCCTACGAAGCAGGAGGTCCTGGGTTCGAATCCTGGTCAGGGCACTTATTTGTGACTTACAGATGTTTACAGATATTTGTTCCCGAGTTATGGGTGTTTTCTATGTATTTAAGTATTTATCCATATTTATCAATTATATATATCGTCGTCTAGTACCCATAACACAAGCCTTATTGAGCTTCCTGTGGGTCTAGGTCGATTTATGTAAGATTGTCCTATAATATATATAAATATATGTTTTTTTTGCTACACAAAAAAAAAGAATTATCAGTTGACTAAATATTTATTGCAATATCGATTTATAACTTCAAAACCGGCGTCTGGTTTCCTTTTGCGGTTATATCAAAATACACGCGATATGTACAGATTTATAAAACACGATCCCAATAATGTTATTACTATGTACCAATCTTAGTGACTTCCAACCATAAAATTGGTGCGATATTCACAGAGATTAATACAATAGTTAGTAGCATAGTATTTGGTAAAACTGCACAAATAATCATGAATCGATTTAGCTGTCTACAGAACTACAGATTGCTCATAAGGTAAATTGCCATAGGAATCAGGAAATGCACTTTATTTAGTTCAGTTCAGTTAAAGAGTAAAATTGATATTTATCTATACATATAAATGTACATTGAAGATATTCTAGAAAAACTTATTCGGGGGGTCTTAGAAACGTTGACTGACTACATTTAAGTGATTTTTGGAATTCTTGTCTGTCTGTCTGTGAATTTGTCCGCGCACTACGTAAAAACTACTGCACAGAATTTTACGAAATTTTGTATAGTACGAGTAACAGTTTATACCCCGGAGCAACATAAAGGGTAGTTTTTATCTGCTTATTAAAAACATCATTTTCATAGAAAAATAGTTCTCAAAAGTGGTCACAGATGGCGCTGTATTGGTAACCTGTATACTGTATACAAACATTATTTAAGGACGTCTTTAGATTAAATTAAGCAATTCGGTCTGTTGCGTTCCGCCGAGGTTCAAACCATGGATTTTGAAATGCTTTCCCAATTTAAAGATTGCGGGTTAAATATTTTTAAAACGTGTTACTTCGTTTTGGAAATTGTAAGTATCCGGACATATGTTGTGATCCATTAATACCTGGAGGTACTTAAAAGTTACTGAAGCTACAGAAGGTATTGAAACCTACTTACAATATACGTCAAAACAAATAAAACAGGTAGGTAAGATTTATCCATTTCGATTTACCCGACAGCAAAAATTGTACCGTTTGTGAGATAAATATGTTTTATCTCGCTTTAACAGCTGATTACAATAAAAACCGGCCAAGTGCATGTCGGACCACTCATAATGGAGGGTTCCGTAGCTTCAATGGAATAAGAACCGGACTAATGCCAAAAGGTCGTATCTGATACCGATGGAAGAAGTTTTTTGGGAATAACTCAAAAATGGCAAAACCACTAATGTTTGTAACAATTTTCATACAAACTATATGATAACGCGCATCTTCTCTATTTTTTTCATATTTTCTGGACTTACGGTTCAAAAGTTACAGGGGGGCGCTATTTTTCCGACTTTCGAAGCGATTATTTCTGAAACTATCCACTAAATCACAAAATGTTCAAAAAATCCTCAATGTTATTTCTTTTTTTAATTTTTTGAAATTTATGTATGGAGTGCCCTCCCAAAAATAACTTTTTCTGCAGTAAAATGGCTGTGACATACGGACGGACGGACAGACGGACATGACCAAAACGTTCCGTTTTTGCCATTCTTGCTACGAAACCCTAAAAAGGGTAGTCATTAATCTAGCAATTACTAGCTGCTACTTAGCTGTCACGCTGCTGCTGGAGAAATTTTTGCTGCGACGCTCCGGGCCTGGGCCTAGGCGGTACTCGGCCTATGGCTTTTGCAGATATTGCCGCTCACCATCAGGCCTCCGGCCCTCAGATTTGCTAAGACTCTTCGCCATTGAATTTTGTCCGGATTTTGTCATGCTGCCTGCTGCTGCTGAATAAATTCTCGCTACGAAGTTCGGGGCTTGGGCCTGCTCGGTTCTCGGCCTGTGGCTTTCGCAGACATTGCCGCTTACCCTCAGGCTTCATGTATAACACTTCACCATTGAGATATGTCCGGTCCCGTAAGTCTTTGCTCGCGTGTTATTAAACCGTCTTTTACGTTTATCAGAGAACTTCTTGCCAGAGACTCAGTTTGGCTTCCGGCCTGACCGAGGCACCTGCGAAGCTATCTTCTCTATCCGACAACTTCAGGAGAAGAGCAGAGAACAAGGTCAACCACTGTTTCTATGTTTTGTTGATCTGGAGAAAGCTTTTGACAGCGTGCCTCGCGAAGCTTTGTGGAAGGTGCTAGCGAAACAGGGGTGCACGGCTAAGTTTATCAGGCTCGTCAGACTCCTGCACGACGACATGCAGTGCTGTGTTAGCGTAAAGGGCGAACAATCTGAATACTTTGGTGTCAGTTGTGGCGTCAAACAAGGGTGCGTTTTGGCACCAACTCTTTTCGCTCTTTACTTTGCGGTTGTCGTCAGAGATGCCTTACAAACGTTAGGGGACGGCATCCATATTCGTTTTCGCGCCGATGGCAGTATTTTTAATCTAGCTAGGCTGAAGGCACGCACGAAAATTTCTGTGGCCACTATCACGGAGATCATGTATGCAGACGACCTGTGCTTTGTGGCGGATTCCCCGGATAGTCTGCAAATGCTTATGACGAGCCTCAATGAGTCCTGTCAGCGCTTTGGCCTTAAAATTAGTGTCAAAAAAACGGAAATCATGGGGTTGGAGACACTTACGCCCGTTGACATCAGACTCGGCGACGACTCTCTTAAGCAAGTAGACAGGTTAAAGTATCTAGGGAGCACGATATCGTCCAAGTGCCACCTTGACGACGAAATTAATTGCAGAGTCGGAGCGGCTGCCGCTGTCTTAGGCAAACTTCGCGTCAAGGTGTTCCGTTCACATGACATTAAGCTCCAGACCAAGGTCTCTGTGTATATGGCAATAGTCTTGCCCAATCTCCTGTATGCCTCTGAAACATGTTGCCTCTACCGAAAGCACTTTCGCATTTTGGATAGGTTTCACCTGAAATGCCTGTGCGACATTATGAACATATCTTGGTCGGATCGTGTAAGAAACACAGAGGTTCTACGCCGTGCTAATGTCAGCGGCATTGAAGGCTATCTAATGCGGCGACAGCTGCGATGGTGTGGTCATGTCTCCCGAATGTCCAATGGCAGAGTGGCTAAGCGCATCTTCTACTCTGAGATGCAAAGTGGTAAGCGGAAACAGGGCGGCCAACTTTTGCGCTACAAAGATGTGCTGAAGCGCCACATGCGGAGATGTGACATTGAGCCATTGGCACTGGGAGACTTTGGCGCAAAACCGGCCAAAGTGGAGGCATACTGTGAGGAAAAAAGTGCAAGCCTTCGAAGATCAGAGACAAGTAGAACTCGACGCGAAGCGTGACGAGTTGAAGGCCCGACCACCTGCGGCCATAAACTATCATTTAGTCGGAGGGGTATTGACCTGCAGTAAATGTGGCCGTACATTTACTGCTAAAATAGGCAACGTCAGTCACCTGAGAGCCCACGAACGTCGCTCTCACTAGCCAGCGCGAACCAGTCGCCATGGTCGAAATCGACCTGGATAGGATGATGATGATGATGTCCAGTCCCTGTCATGACGATGTTGAAGAAGTTCTCGCTGCGGTGTTCCGAGCCTGAACCTTACACGGTACTCAGCCTTTGACATTCAGATACATTTCCGATCACCCACGTGTCCGCAGCCCTCGAGTCGCTAAAACACTTCGCCATTGAAGTATGTCCGGTCCCTGACATGCTGCTTCTGCTGAAGCAATTCTCGCTGCGATCCTCCGGGCCTGGGTACTGCGCGGTACTCGCCCTATGGCTTTCGCGATATTGCCACTCACCCTCGAGCCTTATGTATTGATTTTTGTGGGGACTCATGCTCCTGCTGAAACAATTTTTGCTGCCTTTGGCCTTATTAGATTTTGGCCTGCTGCTGCAAAAGCAGTTTTCGCTGGGACGTTGCGCTCACACGCTACCTCGCACCAGTACCTTCAGCGTTTGACCCTCTGTTCAAAGCATATTCTCCAGTAGGATCTCGGCCATTAGCATTCGCAGGTCTCGACGCACAACTTTTAGTCAGTTATCTTTATTCAGGATGAACTAATTAATTAAGATAGATATTTATATGTAGAACGCGTAAAATCTACACGAATGGCCTGGATTGTAAATGAAAATGACAAAACCTCCCACACACGCGGGCGAAGCCGCGGGTACAGCTAGTATGTACATATACACACATGTACTATATATTTATAGTACATGTGTGTAGGTATTTAGCCAAGTTTTAGCATTAAGTGCTTGCTCATCGCCAAAATTAAATATTCACATTTCTAGTTTGGTAAGAGTTCATAAATAAAAGAATGGACATTCTGCTCATAATAACTTTCAAAAATACTAATTTGAGGCGACGAGTTTGACCAATTCTTCATGTACGTAGTCATGGGCAGACGCTAGCCTAAAATTATCATTATAAAACAGACAATGTGTTTTAAAATAGATTGTCTGCCTTTCTAAATGCTCGGTTTATATCATAACTAAATTTAAAGAATGTACTGCTTAAATACCTACCGAATCTTTATCTATTTTGAGCATTTTGTTTTCAGAATTGCTAATTTTGTATTAATTTAATAACTATATTAAAATGTTTCTAAGAAATCCATTAAGTTTTTTATTTGCCTTGATTTTTAAACTAAAAGTGCTTAATTCGTAATTATATTGTCTTTATTATGCGTGTTGGAATACATCTAATTTTCTAGAAAATCATCCAGACTTTATTTGATGTCAATATCTGCACCATTGTATGAATTATTTATATGATAGCTGACGAGAATTAAGACATGAAATAATTAAAAAATCCAAATGTGTTTGATTTGATAACATGCTCGATAAGCGTTGTAACTCTGTCAACAATAAGCATGATATTTGTGACCCAGAGCAAAGTATCCTTGGCCGTTCTTTCTTGGCTACTGCTGTTAGCTGTACAATCTCTCCCACAAGGCCTATTTCTCTTAATGAAATGAATAATTCGAGTTTGTGTCAAATCTTGTATTCCCTAGCGGACAATTTTGATAACTCAAGTTGAACTGCGAATGGGAATAACAATTCAAAACAAAATTAATCATTTTCGGATGTTTTATCTTGTTTTTGCTTAACTTTATTTGAATTATTCGTAAGTAAATTATTCATAATTTACTTACAAATAATACATCAATCAATCATATAAATTAGGAACTGGTATATTTATGTTTTAGTACAGGTACAAAAGAAAAACAATACATCCTTATCCAAAACTAATAAAAACTAACGACATTCATTTCACTTACAGGACCAAATATAAAAAGTATCTGCTATAGTTACATCCCCTACAACTGATGTGACTGATATCTAAATAGTAGCATGCTTATAAAGGCTAAGTGGCTGCATTACCTAGGAACGAATCTTAAATTAAGTATTTTTTTCGTACTAAAATACACAAGGTATCCTTCGGTCCTATTTACAGTTAAAAGTGTTACGACAAATTAAGTTTTAATTGCCGGTTGCAAAACAATTAAATAAATACCGTACAGTAAGTAAAAATTTTAGTGCTCGGACAATTCATTGCAGACAATTTTCCCGCAATTGACATGACACATCCTCACGTTACGAGTGGTGCTAAAGAAGTTTTCATTCCCACTTCTCTTTGTGAATTTCGGTATCGTAAATGCGTTATAACTCTCCGCGGGCGTAAATCAAGAACCCGGGATCTTGGAGAAATATTTGTCGTCGCAAATAAAACCCAATGAAAACGGGAAAAACAGTGTAAAATCGCTATCGTGAGAAAAAAGTAATAACAGAATTTACTGCTATGAACGACTTACATGGAATTCGATTCGAATAAAGACATAAAAGCACTTAGATCCATTCAATGGGTTGAAACTAGTAATGGATGTCTCAGTTCGATGGATATTCGTGACTAGAATTATATTATCTAATCCTTTTATTGTGGGCATTTGCGGGTTTTCTTACATTGTTTTCAAAATAAATAAACTGAATCTTCGTAAAAACATACACTCTCTTCGAAATGTTATATATTTGTGTATATGTTTTAAATTCGTATCGCTAAACTATTTATTGTTGTTATCACTATCAACAAAAAACTCAAAAACGTAAGTTGAATAAAACACAATTCGTGCAAAGATCATATGAATTACAAATGCAGAGCAACGTTCCGCCTGTCATTCTATCACAAGAACCCGGTCTTCATGGGACATTTCAGCAAGGCTGGCTCAGACAGACGGTCTTTTATTAGAAGGAGGCCGATTATACAAAGCCTGTCCGTTCGCTATTGATTATACTATTTTAGCTCAACTAGGTCTCTGCGGCGAAATCGCACTAGTAGTTTGTTGGAATGAATAGTCAAGCGTATAATGCATATTCTTTCCAAGTAATATAATTGTCGTAATTTGCATAGGTACAAAACGTACATAAATACAATATAATCAATTAAGAATGCCGAAAATATCACGTTTCCATTGACGTGCTATTATTCTAATCCTTAAAGTCCAGCATATTAGTAGACTTGGCTCACGAGGTAAGTGTCATGAGGTTAGGTAATTCGGCTATCATTGTACCAATGGTTGTTTTTGCAAACGGTCTCATAGCAAAGAGTCTCTACTAAACACCTTGCGATAATCTCACTACGAAGTTTTGGTTAGATCAAAGGTCAGGTTCAAAAGGTGGTAATCCTGGACACGGCGCACACAGTTCGGCGGCGGATCCTGACTCTAAGATCTAACCACCGGCAGCCTGGGCCCTATCCCATTAGTAAGTTTTTTTATGTGTTTTATATTTTTTAATCATTTTGTATCTTATTTTCTTGTATATACACATCGTGAAAAATCCTAAGATAGAAAATAAATAAATAAAGGAATTAATGATCAGGATATAAAAACAGCTTTAGGTACTTAAAACCCTGAAAATACTCTAATTTTAAGGCATTTAGTACATGATCACGCAGAGAGACTCCAACCATAGCCCTCTCCGTTGCCCTTTGGGTAACAGGCCCATTGTAAGCGACCTACCACGTTTCAGTACCATATGTCATCACTGGCAACACACACTGGTCAAAGACTTTCGTCTTGAGACACTGCGGAATATTGGACAAAAAGATGTGCCGTAGCTTCCCGAACGCTGCCCAACCGAGTCGGATTCGTCGATTGACCTCTTTCTCGAAGTTGGATCTACCTAACTGGACAGTATGTCCTAAGTATATATAATCGTCCACAACTTCGAGTGTAAAGTGTCCGATTGTAACGGGAGTTGGTGCTACATGGGTATTTGACATGATCTTCGTCTTATCCATGTTCATCTTTAGACCAACTCGTTCGGAGGCTTTACTGAGGTCATCGAGCATCGTACTCAAATCCTCCATGGTCTCAGCCAAGACTACTATGTCGTCAGCAAACCGAAGGTGAGTGATGTACTCGTCGTTTATGTTGATGCCTAGCCTTCTCCAGTCCAGAGTCTTGAAAACATTCTCCAGTGCAGCGGTAAACAGTTTAGGAGAAATAACATCTCCTTGCCTGACTCCCCGCTGCAACGGACTTCGAGTTCTGGTCCTGGAGTCGGACTGACATAGTGGCGTTCTCGTACAAACACTTCAGCACTTCGATATAGCGATAGTCCACTTGGCACCTCTGGAGAGATTGGTAGTACAGCCCAGGTTTCGATCGAGTCGAAGGCTTTCTCGTAGTCCACGAACGCTAAGCAGAGGGGCAGGTTATACTCCTCAGTCTTCTGTATAACCTGACGGAGCGTATGGATGTGGTCTACGGTACTAAAGCCTCTTCGGAAACCGGCTTGTTCACCGGCGTGATCGCATCAGAAATGAGGCCATCCGCAGCAGAACCAAAGTAACCGATATAGTCCTCCGAATCGCTAAACTAAAGTGGCAGTGGGCGGGGCACTTTGCTCGTAGAACCGATGGCCGTTGGGGCGGAAAGGTTCTCGAGTGGCGACCACGAACCGGAAGGCGCAGCGTGGGTAGACCCCCCGCAAGGTGGACTGATGACCTGGTGAAGGTCGCGGGAGGCCGCTGGATGCGGGTGGCGCAGGACCGGTCATTGTGGCACTCTTTGGGGGAGGCCTATGTCCAGCAGTGGACGTCTTTCGGCTGATATGATGATGATGATGATAAGTACATGATTCTACAGGCAAAGGCAAATTATTATACCATTGCCAGCCGCCTACCGCCGCAAAATAGATTAAAAATCGCTATGTGCCGTTTTGCATAACTAGTTTTATTGAAGCCGGTAGTTGGGTAACGAATTTTTTGTAGAAATTATTCAGAGGCTATTAAAAGAATAAAAAATATTTTTTTACACAATTAATGAAAAACTGAAGATTTGATTGGGACAATTCTTTGCTGTATTTTTTTTCTTTATTTCGGTTGATTTTTTACTAAACTGGCTAAAAAGCTTTTACTTTAAATAACATGCTGGATGAAAATCATCATTTTCAAATATGAGGTTTCTTAATAATAAAAATGTTTCACTTTTGCTGTGTACCTTGCGAGATGGAAACGTTGGAAAGAATATTAACTGTAAAATGCTTTAAATATAGCTTAGTTCGCTATTTTTATATTAATAAAAGGTAAGTAGTAATTTTCCTGTGTGCGAAAAGCAGCATTTAAATTGCTAAATCTGGCATAATCAACCTTCTACAATTATTATACCTTGGTTTTCATATGTTGATGAATTCTGGCAATTAAATGATAGGTATATACTAAATTTGTACTGCCAATAATTTCATAGGGTACAATAAAAAAAGTTTTTAATGGCTACTTCAAACTAGAAAGCGAACAACATTAATGGTTTGAAGCTAAAGTTTCTCGTACAAATCGAACCTTTTAGGCCCTCTTTGTAAATTATATCGCGCACTCCGCCCGAATTTGATTTGATGTCTACTCGACGATAATAGAGGTGTACTGAAATTATTTCGAGTACTTAATCAAATACAAACATTGAAAACATTGAAAAAAAATAATCAACCCAGTTGGAATTGAACCAACATCGATACGCCTTACCGGGGCTCGATATCGCTTTACCAATTAAGCTATGGGTTCAGTTACCGAGCTGACGAAATTCTCAATGCCTTCAATCATCTTTTTGCATTTATTTTTTTACATCGACTTTATAGCAGCCGTAAGCGACATCTAGGTGCCAACCACTAGAGTTAGATACCCTTCCCGCCGACCCTTTTACAAGTGTCACAACGGAAATAACAGATGGCGCCTGCTATCAACTCATAATTATTTTACATGTTTTAAAGTGGGTATTCCACTCATACATTAGTACTTAGTCAAAGTTTTGGAGAACGGTTTAGTCTTTAAACTTTAAGCGCGATACGACGTGGTCATAAATAAGTTTTAGTTAGTTTTTTTACAGCTATCAGTTTTACTTTACGTGACTTTCAATACACAGACTAGGATACACATACACATTTTATTTTACGTGGAAAGATACCCGTATTTTATTAAACTACGAGTATGTTATTTGAAATAATTTTATCTACACTCACATTGTAAGTCCTCTAAAACGTGTTCAAAAACGGTAGGCAATGGCTAGCATTACCACAACCGATTTTACTATGATAAGCTTTTTATCTGTGGCAGTAACGTAATTTTAACTTTACATGCTCATATATTGATACGTTATGAGTTTCAAATTCCGAACATCTAAATTGATAACATAATGTAAATCCTGTGCTCCTTCCTGACCAACGGCACGCGCCCGCCCGACCGCCGCCGGCACAATCGAGTTGGCCATGGCGGTGCAATGGCGGTCATTCTATGGTTTCCGAACACTTCATTTATATGAGTGTAGATAAAGCAGTGTATGCAACTGTATGTAATTAGGCCTTAAAACAGGACCCTTATTACGTAACACTTACATAAACTACTAATTCATGACAAGTGTCATTTTATTAAAGCTACCATTTTGCGGAAGGCGCTTACGTTGTACGTTATACTCAATGTTGTATTAAAGCAATAAAGGCGTAAGCGCCAAATGGTAACTTTTTACATAGACTGTCATATTTCATGTTTAATTATTATAGTGATGTTATGTTTTAAAGTGATTTTCACATTAGTGGACGGTGTACGAGGCCAATTTCAAAGAAAAACCGCTAGTTGATGTACAGTTTAGTAATTTGGCACCCGCATACTAGAGGTCAAAACATTTTTTTTGACCAACAGTTCTTAAAAAAAAATCCTTTCGGAGGGGAGTGCTGAGTCATGTATATTTTTGGAAAGGAAAAACTTTTTTTTTTCAGAAACCTTTCGCGTGTGGTACCATATAAAAGAGTTTTTTAAGACACTTCTAAAATTACACCACATCTTTACGATTATATTCTAGCCTTTTTTTTTAAATAAAACAAAAATAATATTCACAACATATCCAGTTTAGGCTCCTCCAGATACGATTAGGCTGTTTTTTTTTGTACAATATACCACAAATGATACGAAATATCCTCAAATTTAACACCAAGAAAGCAGTTTTGAAAATAACGTCATTTATTTTTTTAAATTTTCTGCAGTACAGTTCCATAAGTCTAGTAAAATATGTACTGAAGCAGAACTGTGGTACTTTGTAATATTGAAAAATTAGAAAAAAAAACTAAAAATTGTTTTAAGACTAAAAGTAATCAGAGGTGTAAGACCCATGTTCAAATCCCTCCCCACGAGATATCGGAGGTGTTTAAAGGCGTAAGTATATTAACGGTAACAAAGCAGCGTTTTTGGCTATATAACCTTGGAATATACCATCTTGAATCGCGATATTCACGACAACAATCAATTGCTCCGCCAAAATTTTGACTCGGCATTTATATGTTCAACTATTTTAAAAACGTTTTCATGTAAAGCTACTTACAGCCTTATCTCCAAGTTGCTCCACCCTGCAGTGCAAGAAGGCGGTCTGCCCGACAACGGTAGTGACGTTGCGGGGCACATTGTATTCGAAGTACGGGAACGAGCCCACACTATCTTCCCCGTAGTGCGCCGTGCCTGAAATAGAAACGCGATTAAGTAAAACTAGTTTGCGGAATCTAGTTAGTACATTAGGAGCTCGTTGTTAAACAACTACCAACAAAGTATACTCGAGAATGTTGCTCACATTACAACACAGCTTTAGTATACATCGATACAATTTGAGTTTAAAATAATAATAATTTCTATAGGTATTTAAAAATAATTATTTCTATAGGGTTTTTTTGCGGTCATTGTTTTTTAAGTTGGCAATCCTCCTGGACATGACACAAGATAGCGTTTTTAGTACATTTTGTGCAGCCTATTTTTTATACAATGGTGGAATGCGAGAACTAGAATTAGAAAAGTATTTTTTATTTTTATGTGATGTAAATACAAACGAGATAATAACTACAAAAAAGGCAACTTTTGTATTGAGTCTCGGTGATTTTTTTTAGGTAAGATTTAGATATTTGTTGGAAGAATTCAGAAATCAAAATAAGAAATAATCAATTCTATTCGTTAAACGAATCTCAAAAAAATCATATGATTAGATGGTCTTACGCTACATTTAAAACCATTTCAATTTGGTTGAACTGCATTTTACTAAAGATATTATCTACCGACAAAGTATGTATTCGTAATATATTACCGTATTCTAATTTTAAAATACATTAAATTATACATTAAAAACACAATCTATTCAAACATAACTCCAACATACAATAAATAGTCAACCGATATTATAGTTGTATTGGAGTTGCATCGGAATAATTTCCAATCAAATTCTGATATTTCTGATTCAGACGTTTATACGCGCTTAATGCATTTGAGTTTTTGAAGTTGGATTGTATCTAATCGTGTTATAATATAACTATGCAATACAGCTAACGCCTAAATGTTACAATCAGTATTTACTTGAATATTATTCCGAAGCAACTCCAATTTTGGTGGATTATTTGTTGTGTGTTGGGGATAGTTTCGTTATTAACGCGTTGTTTAGGTATTTTTATTGTTAGAATATGGCACCAGAGTGTGAGACAGGTAGTGCAGAATCACTACACATATCCTCCAAGCAGGTGTCCTGGCTCCAAGTATCCATTAGTGTACAGGTTTACTGTTCTTACGTGCGTCCTAGTTCCACGAAGTTTGGTCTGTCCCCAGTGTGTTTTAATAACGTTAATATCGCTCTTACGGAACCTTTGATAACGAATACGAACTTCCTTACTAAGCTTATTAAGTACCCGTTGCGTAAGGTAATTTTATTATCCTTTAATTAATGGTTGTAGGTAATGGTAGTTTAATGCCTCATGCCGCATATGTATATCTATGTCTCTCAGGAGTGTATGAAATAATATGGGATGTACCAGTAAATTCTTTTAAAAATATTTCTCTCAAATCTTTTGCGATCTCTTAAAATATCCTGACAGTATTATTACCTCTCAAAAAAGTGATTCATCACAAAAAAACCTGCTCTTCTCGAATTAAGTAACCGAACTACTACAAGCGCATACATTTTTCTATATATTAATGTTAAGATCATAACGAATTCATTTAGGTACGCTTTATAAAATTAGACCAATCACGTGCCGTGCATTTAAAAGAATAGAAAAGAATACGAGTAGAAATTGTTTATTTGGTGGTACAGAATCCTAAAGTACAGAGTATCAAAAATAAGAAAGAGGAGGAGGATATGAGGCAGGAGCACGGGGCCAACCTGCTTCTGTCGGTCTTTCTGCCACGAAACGCCGATAATATAGCTCTCATGTGCCAAAAATACACCCTCTATATTAGAGGGTAGCAGGTAGTAGAAGTATTCTTAAAACTTAATTCTTTCTTATCTTGAATACTCGAGTAGTGAAATATTTTTTTTACATCTCATACCTTAGACCACTTATTAGCAGACTTTGTGACCTAAACACGGTATTTTATTGAAAAGCTATATGATTATAAGTCATGATGGTATAATAGCTAGTGGCCGACCGAAGTTTTGGTTTCGGTTTCGGCCAGCTTCGGCCAAAAAAACGTGTTTCCGCCCAAGGCCGAACCTTTCGGCCGCGCTAAAACTTGCAACATTGTACTTAATATATCAGAGCGGCCACGGTACTCAACAATATCTGAACATGCACTTTATAACCGTGAAAATCGTTGTTCAGATATTTGTGACCACCTTAGCCGCTCCGATATATCTGAAGGTGACTGTACAACGGCTGACATGTAACTGAAATAAATATGTACTATTTAACACGTCTATCAAAGTTAGGGGTTTCGGTTTCGGCCGAAACTAGACCCAGAGCCAAACCTTCGGTTTCGGTTTCGGTTTCAGCAAAAAAGACATATTTCGGTCGGACACTAATAATAACATAGTCTATTAATTTTCTACTCTAGCTCTTTAGTAGGTACTGAAAAAAAAACATCTTTTAACCGAAAAAAACTGCTACGGCATAGGTAAGTTCTCTAGAAGAATTCAAATTGCAGACGTTTCAAAGAGAATAGGTAATGCGCAATTAGTCCAAATTAAAGTTGATTAAGAAATTATATGGGTCTCAAACATCTGAGGGCCTTAATGTGGCGCAGGTGAGTTGATTTAATTTTGGGGTTTGTACCTGCAACCCTTTTTTACTCGTCAGCAAAGAAATATTGGAGGTGGTTGTTAGGATTATCACCAGATTTACGTCCAGAAAATTTGGGCACATGAAAACGACTATTTGTAACATGTTTTTATGTGTTTACACACTGGATATTCTGGAGTTTTAGGCGTTCATAGGCTCACTTGACAGCTTACCATGTTAACAAAAAAAAAGATGAAAGTAGAAAACCTAGGTTAAACTAGATTGACACAGGTCTAGGTGTATATATTTACGTAAGAACTTTTTTTACGGTTCCTAGCTGAACCCAAGTAGAAATTTGAGAATGCATGCAATGAATATAAGTACCCTTAATTAAATATAAATAACTAGCTTTTGCCCGCGGCTTCGCTCGCGTTAAATTCGAGGTAACACGGTTCCCCTTTCCTGATTTAAAACACAGAAGAGAACTCGGAACAGAATATTATTTTAATACGCTACTGTAGACGATATTATTTGTCTTTATAGCTTAGGCACGATATTTTTGTTAGTCACAAATAGTCCGCATACCAATTTTTAGCTTTCTACCTTGAAAATTGCGGAATGCTCCATACAAAATTCCACCCCCCATTTAGGGAAGTGGGGGGTTAGAAAGAGACAAAAAGTAGCCTATGTCACTCTCCATCTCTTCAACTATCTCCACTTAAAAAATCACGTCAATTCGTCGCCCCGTTTTGCCGTGAAAGACGGACAAATAAACAAACAAACACACATACTCTTTCCCATTTATAATATTAGTATGGATTATTTTGGTTTCTAAAGAATAGTAATTGTATTTTAAAGCATTTATACCTACTTACTAAATACTTATTAATAGTTTTATGTGTTGTAAGAATATTAAAAAATATTAATTTCGTCTAGTTGCAAAGTATGGATGCGGCACTTACTACCGCATCCATTAGTACGTCGCTAGCACTCAACCCTTCTAGAGCTTAACCTACCGCCATTTAGCCAAATTACCAGACTTTAATCGGGCGGTTCACGTCTCATTTACTTCCTTTTTATGGCTCTACAGCATGTTTTTGAAAGACAACCAGCCGTACATAAAGCCGTCTTTATTTTTTCAGCTTAAGATTGATTTTTGTTTCACCTGTAAGGATTTCGCTATTTGTAAAGTACATAATAGTTACGCTATGGTAGCGTTAAGGTAAAGAACGTGGTGTAGTTCTATGTGAATTGGCTAGTTAATCTTTAAGCTACTTGTGCAAATACCTACTTTTACCCCGTTTTTTTTGCATTAAGAAAGAGTAATAGCTAGCAGTGGCGGATTGATTAAAATATTCGTTTGGTATCTATCTGGTAATTAGACAAAAGCGTTTGCATTGAGTTCTATAAGCATCAGTGGCAGAAATTAATCTAATATACATACACAGACCTAGATTCTTATAAGTACAGCTGAAAGACAAACGGAGGATGGATAAAAAAAAGGATATCAGGAAACTTCACGTCAAGGTGTTCCGTTTACATGACATTAAGCTCCAGATCAAGGTCTCTGTGTATAGTATATGCTAATAGTCTTGCCGAATCTCCTATATGCCTCTGAAACATGTCGCCTCTACTGTAAGCACTTTCGTATATTGGATAGGTTTCACCTAAAATGCCTGCGTGACATTATCAACAAGAACATATCTTGGTCGGATCGTGTAAGAAACATAGAAGTTCTACGCCGTGCTAATGTCAACGGCATTGAAGCCTAGCCATTGCACTGGGAGACTTTGGCGCAAGACCGGCTAAAGTGGAGGCATACAGTGAGGAAAAAAGTGCAAGCCTTCAAAGACCATAGACGAGTAGAACTCGAAGCAAAGCGTGATGAGTTGAAGGCCCGATCACCTGCGGCCATAAACTATAATTTTGTCGGAGGGGTGCTGACCTGTTGTTAATTTGGCCGTACATTTACTGCTACAATAGGCTACGTCAGGCACCTGAGAGCCCACGAACGTTGCTCTCACTAGCCAGCGCAAACCAGTCGCCATGGTCGAAATCGGCCTGGACAGGATGATGATGAAAAAATATTGTAGGTACATGATCTGTAATAAAATCTCCAATAACAATGGTAGGCTGTACAAAAAGGTACCATTGTGTCAGATATTTTAGGCCCTTCATTGGCTTCCTTCCTATTACATACCTTTAAAATCACGCGACGTTATGTCCGTACGTTTACAAGTATGAGCAACTAAAGCATCGCGCGTGAAGTTCCCTTTGAGCCAGCCTCGTTACTAATGTAACTGGCTTAACGAAAGAAGCCAGGCCACTTGACCTAATGCCTTTAGTCTAAGCCTTTTAGCGTTCACATCCTGTCTGCAAGGAAAGGGTTAGGTTATTATATGAAAAAAAAAATCACCTACTTACTCATCGTGATTAGTAAGCAGTACACGTCCTTTATCATTGCATATCCAAGAAGAGCCAAACAGGCTAATAAATACGATAGCCGCATTTGTCTACGTGATAGCATAATAAAGTGCTTTTCTATTTCAATCGCGAGAAGGTAAGATTAATAGTGATGTTTGTTTTATCACATAAACGCGATACAAGGTGTAACAAACATGCTGGTGATCCTGGTGAGTGTAAAGGCATAATTAGTATTGTATTCTATGATGAAAAGTAAGAAAAAAAATTTTTAGGCGAAAAAAATAATGGTTTTGTAGTGAGGGCCGGGACGGCGTGCCCCATTTTTTTATGCGTCCAAAAATTTTTTCTCCTGCTTTTGTTAAGTCGCCATACGATACCAATTATTTTATTAACCTTTAATGCACAAAATAAAATCTTTTTCTACTCCGGTACTTTTATCTGTCAATTATATGGTCCCGCAAACGAATATAAAAGCATGTCTTATGCAATTTCAAAAAAGTCTATCTAGTCTATTCTTCATAAAGACCCTAGGGTTATTATGTGATATAATGCAACTGCTAACAAAGGTGCCCTGTGAACCCAACAATTTTTTTTTTTCTACTCCCGGTTATATATCATTTATACATTCGTCATCATCTAGGTATATACTCGAAGAAACACATAGATAATATACTCGAAGAAAAGTCTATCTAGTCTATTCCCCAAAAAAACAACTGTTAAATAAAAGCGCCAAAATAGAATCGCGTGCAGTCAGGACTTTAGAAGAAAATACATTACTGCCAACCTAGGAAACCTAAATAAACGTAGCGTTTTTTTTTTAAAAAACTTTAAAAAAGAAAAAATGAAAAAAACCACAGACATACTTTGTAGTTTTTACGTTTGCCATTCGTTTGTGATGGCAAACTGCAAACTTTGAAAATAATATTTTTTTACTAATCGCTGTCACTCTTTGATAATTCATTTAATAACGACGGTGCGTGTTTGTGTTAGTATTCTTGAAATACAGTGTTTTAAAAGGTGAAACTTAAATTATTGTTGATTATGTTGACAAAATAACTGCAATATCCATAAAGTGTTCAATTTCGCATTTATTGTAAAACTATGTGTAGTCGTAGAAAAAGTATTGTATGCAACGTCGCATAAGTAGGTCAAAAAATGTTCGTGGCGGTTTTCTTAACAATTTTCGCCTCCGGCTGCGCCTACGGCTCAAATTGTTACCCACACCACTCACCTTTTTTGACCCCTCTTATACAACTGTTGCATAAAATACTATAAAGTATAAAAGGCCTGAAACGGATCACCAGTATTTTTATATAATAATCTAATACCGGGCGTATTGAATGTATGTAGGTACAATATCTTTAGTTTGAACTTGACAGGTGTTATTTTGTCTTAATGTATACTTACCTTGTTGTCATTATCCTAAAGTCAACATTTACAAGCATCATTGCGATTGGGTGGGGTATTTTTAATATTGACTTTGTCTTGTTTGTCTTTGGAAAAAAATCAAACATAACAATATTGAAGTTGCGAATTTTGTTATTTACATATTTTATTCATAATAGAATAACATATTTTTTGTTATTTAAAAAAAAGCGCTGGTGGCCTGACGGTATGGCGTCCGACTTTCAATCCGAAGTTCAAACCCCGGCTCGTACCACTTAGTTTTTCGGAACTTATGTAGGAAACATCATTGGATATTTACCAGCCGCTTTTTGGTGAAGGAAAACATCGTGAGGAAACCGGATCTAATCCCAACAAGGCCTAGTTTCCCCTCTGGGTTAAAAGGTCAGATGGTAAATAAATTAGTAACCCTGATCTCGCATGGATATCAAAGTGTTACAGTTTGGTATGTCGAATAGGGCTGTAATATTCTTACATAATTATCTCGATTTTCTCCTTTATTTAACTTAATAATTTAATTGAGTTCAATTCACTTAAGCATCAAACATATATTTTCTTTTCAGTTTTTGGTTCTGGGGGTTCATTCGTTTAAAGCGCGCCTCTCAATCGTCACGGGAGCTAAATTACATTTGATAACTAAATGAATAAAGGTTATCCATGCTTATCGAGATGCGCTTTAAAACTTACGCAATTATCCCACTACTTTTGCCAATCGTTTGGAATAAAGACAAGATTTAAGCAGCGGCTGTTCTTAACTAGAAATTCGAACTATTATTATCGTGATATCTATTTACGTATAAGGGTTACTGATATCCAAGCCTCACTTATATTGGTTAACTGAGAACAACGTTCGCCAGTACTCGGCAGGCAACCTGATCAGGGCATAAAGCGGGCGGAGTTCCAAATAGCACCGGATGGCAATGAGCCGAGTGATGAATAGCCGAGAACGGGATACTGGGTTTATTCTGAAACAAGCTGATTTTATTTCATACTTTATGGGTGGTAAACAAGCATACAACCTGTCTGTTAGTCGCCGTAGCCTCTAGGTATCTGCAACTTCATGGGTGTACATAGGACACATAGGTTATTTGAAACCATCAGTGAAAGTTGTTTTAAGCCGCGATTCATTAACACTAGCGGGCTCCTCTGTTCGTAGGCGCTTTCCGCTACATACGAGGAAAACGCTAGGATCGGCTACGAGCGTATCGCGTAGCGAAGTGTGGTACGGAAAGTGTTAAATTATACTTCTGCTATATTATTCGGGCATCCTTAAAAAAAACAATAAGTACTGTCTTAATCATAATAAATGTGGTTAAGACGTATAATTACTTCTCTTCTTATGGCCTGGCTCCTACGCATTTAATTGAGGTCAGCCATACTAATCATGCGTTGCCTGGCCGGTCGGTCCTGGTTAGTGTTAGGTTTCCATTCTACATGTCTTTTCTAATAACCTGCCACCCAGTTTGTCCAGGGTTTACCTGGTCCCTGGGCTACAATCGCCAGGACGTTTAGGACCTTTTTAGATCATGTGACAACTCTGGAGTTGCAGGCGTCCATAACCTTGATTACTATCAGGTGGGCCGTATGCTTGTTTGTCATAGACGTCGTATTTAAAAAAACCGGCTAAGTGTGAGTCGAGCTCGCGCCCTGAGGGTTCTGTACATCACACTATTTTATCAATCATCGAACATTGCTGTATGTAACCAAAAGAAAAATTGGATTGAGGGCTAAATTAACAGCAAATTTGCCATTTTCGGACTTTTTCCTTTACTTATGCTGCTTATTGCTTAAGATTCTTGGCAAATTTTATGATTCTTCGTCCATGGCCGTATCTTTGGATTGCATTAATTTAGAAGCTTAATTTTTTTACAGCTTCAAGAGACTGCAGATAACTTTATGTAAATTTCCACGCACTTTTAAGAAAAAGGGTCTTGACAGATAGACAAACAGACAGACGGACAACAAAGCGATCCTATAAGGGTTATTTTTTTCCTTCTGAGGTACGGAACCCTAAAAAGTATCGTGTTGTAGCATCACATGGCTATACCTACCACCCAAAATCGGCTTTCTGCAAGTTAATATGGATATAGGTTTTATTTTAAAACTGCCATTGCAGTATATGATTGTCCCTACATGGTCAAGTCTTGTAACGAGACTGCTTACCAAAATATTATTTACTAGCCTTTTCCCGCGGCTTCGCCCGCGTACTATAAGTACTCAAAAAGGATACGATACCCATGTTGATTTTCAGACTTTGTGACCACATTTGCCCCATTAAGGGGTTGATTTTTCAAAAAATTTGAAACATGTTTACTCACTTATCGTTAGGAATACTCCTGTGACGTTTCGAATAAAATAGTCTAACAAAACTTGATTCGCCATACGAATTTTGGACCCCCATTTTACCCCCTTAGAAGGTGAATTTTGAAAAATCCTTTCTTAGTGCATCCCTAGACCTTATAATGAGCCTACGTGCCAAATTTGGAATCTCTAGAACCAGCGGTTTGGGCTGTGCGTTGATATGTCAGTCAGTCAGTCAGCCAGTCAGTCAATCAGTCAGTCAGTCAGTCAGTCAGTCAGTCAGTCAGTCACTTTCTTCTTTTATATATTTAGATTTCAGCGTATCTTGTACTCCAGCAACTTTTGAGTAACCAGCATTCAGCATAGATTATTACACGATTTTTAACTAACACGGTCATTCACATTACAAAAACTATTTAAAACGGGGTATTTACCATGTGTATTTGTTTTTTCGAGTTTCCAATATTCGCAACTGTGCCGAAATATCGGAAATCTGAAAAAACAAATACACATGGTAAATACCCCGTTTTAAATAGTTTCCATAGATTATTGCTTGGTGTACTGCTGTTTTGTTCCCGTAAGGTACCCCTACTGGCATTCTACATCACAGAGAACACCCGTAAGCTTCCTAAATTTCATACACCCCGTGTTTATACGATGGGCGACATCGTGAATTCTGACCCATCGTTATAGTTTTTTTTAATACCACGACGGTGGCAAACAAGCATACGGCCCACCTGATGGTAAGCAGCTACCGTAGCCTATGGACGCCTTCAACTCCAGAGATGTCACATGCGCGTTGCCGACCCTTTACAAAAAGGAGGATTCACTGTGTTGACGGCTAAGGGAACAAGAGGGTCCCTCGTAGTCAATACACTGGGTCCTCTTTGAGCTCTTTGGCAACCTTACTCACCGGCAGGAACACAACACTATGAGTAGGGTCTAGTGCTATTTGGCTGTGGTTTTCTGTAAGGTGGAGGTCCTTCCCCAGTCGGGCTCTGCTCCAGATTTGAGCGAGATGACATTCGCTGTGCTGTGCCCTACCACACATAGCGAGATGACATTCGCAGTACCCATACCTTTCTTTTGGACGTAGTTAAAGGACATACCCGTGTCCGGGCGTAGTTTAAGGATATACCCGGGTCCAAAAAGATTTAAGACCAAGAAGCCATAAAGATTTGTGCAAAATATATCAGTGCACCTTTGGCACACATAATAAATATCTCCTTTGATCAAGGCATTTTTCCGCAAGACCTTAAATTATCTATTGTTAAACCTATGTACAAAAAAGATGATAAGACACAAATGAACAACTACCGACCCATCACTCTGAAACCGATTTTTTCCAAAATAATAGAAAAAGCCATGCACAGTCGCTTATCATCATTTTTAAATTCCATCTTAAACACGAACCAATATGGCTTTCGCAAAGGTAGCTTCACCACGTTAGCATGCTTTAACCTGATGAAGTTATTAACAGATTCAATTAACCACAAAATCCGTGTCGCAGCTATATTCCTAGATTTGAGCAAGGCTTTCGATTTTGTCAACCATACAATCCTCTTAAATAAACTAGAGAAATATGGTGTCAGAGGGAACGCCTACAATTGGATAAACAGCTACCTGAAAGATCGCATGCAATGCACGGAAATACAAGCTATTGACAATGGAGAACTTATAACAAAGAGATCACAATACATCCACAACAGCAGTGATGTGCCCCAAGGGAGTATTTTGGGGCCTCTGTTCTTTATTTTAAACTGCATAATGTTTGCTGATGATACAACTCTAATAATTAAATCAGATAACCCAAATAATTTTAATAATGACATCAATAAAACTCTGGCAGATATAATTGACTGGTTACATAATAATAATCTGAAAATAGATTTAGATAACACTAGCATTATGCAATTTAGGACATATAAAAATACTGACATTGATCTTAATGTAAATTATAAAAATAACCAATTAGAAGAAGTAGATACAACAAAATTTCTTGGGATCTTTATTGACAAATTCTGTAGTTGGAAAACTCACATTGCGTATGTATATGAGAGACTGGATAACTTTGTATTTGCTTTAAGAAGATTAAGTAGAACCTCATCTAGGGAATTAGCACTAACTGCTTATCAGGGGTTTGTGTCCTCTATACTTACCTACGGCTTGATCATCTGGGGAAACTCCGTAGATATCGATTATGCATTTTTGGTACAAAAAAAATGCATAAGAGCCGTGCGTAACACTCGCTATTTGGCACCATGTAGGCCCTTATTTAAACAAACAAAAGTCTTACCACTTCCATGCTTGCACATCAAACAAATGTGCATGTTTGTAAGAGAACACCCTGAGCTTTTTGAAAAGCATACCCTCCAACCAACATTAATTCGGAATAGACATAGAGATAAATTAGTCCTACCAAGATGTTGGCTCAAGTTCCACAAATACAACTCGTACTGTATGGCTATCCAAATCTATAATCTGTTACCTAAATCCATTAAAGAATGTCCTACAAACCGGTTTAAGAGAACACTAACAGAATGGCTACTTGATAAATGTTTTTACACTGTCGAGGAGTATTTGGGAAACATATCAAATATCTAGACATTCATAACTAATATTCTAATTGCTGTTGTTTTGATAATAAACTTCCGTGTAGTGTAATATTTTGACATACCTAGGCTAATAATAATCTATTAATTAATTTATTGTGCATCTATACATATAATAAAGCTGAAGAGGGTCGAAAGTCTGTACATGGAAGATAATCGAAAAAAAGTTGATTGGGGATACTTAGAATCGATAACAGAACACGTTCCAACAATTTTTAGAATTTTTGTCTGTTTATCTGTTTATCTGTTTATCTGTTTGTCTGTTTGTCTGTTTGTCTGTTTATCTGTTTGTCTGTTTATTTGACCGCGCATCACGTGAAAACGGCTAAACGGATTTTGATTAAATTTTGTATAGAGATAGTTTGAGCGCCGGGAAAGGATAATCTCGGGGTAGCCTGATTCCCTAGAGACCGCGTCCCCAGGTGGCGGATCGGGGAACGCTCGGCAGATATGCCGGGCAGGAGGGAAATAAAATACCTCCCGCGGACCACAAGGCCGGAGATGGACACTTCGTAAAAAAACCCCACCTACAGGCTTCTCTGAAGTAATCGGAGTAGAGGCTGTATGTGTGCTGCTGGCTCGGGCTGGAGTAAGCAGAAGGATAGGCGGCGGATGAATCCCACGAGATCAACGGCGGCGTCCAAACCTTGGTACAAGGTTACAGCTGGTGTAGAAGGAAATGGGGCCCCACTGCACACTATTTTGCTCCAAGAAAGCCACCATGCAAAGTCGAAAAAATGAGCCAGTTCGATGCGATCCGGGCACGACCCGGCGTCACAGGATTTCCGGGTTTTGTGATGGGAAATATACTACCGTGAGAGAAGAATCAGAAGAAACTAGGACAGGAAAACTCAGCGCAGGATTAAAACTTATAAGGAAAAAGACACAATGCTTGAAATTTGCGACATGGAATGTAAGGAGCTTAATTAAACCAGGTAAAATCGAAAATACTATACAAGAAATGAAAAGGTTATCTATTGACATAATGGGCCTCAGCGAAGTACGATGGAAAGACAATGGAAAACATGTTACTGATGAAGTCGTATTTTACTATTCAGGTAAACCCTCAACAGAAAAAAATCATTACCATGGAGTAGGAATAATGTTAAAAAAGGGGTTGAACCGTTACGTTACCAATTTCGTTCCTGTATCAGAACGGTGTATTTTACTGCAACTTAGTGGTCAACCATTCGACATAAATATCCTTCAAATTTATGCACCAACAGCAGAAAAAGCAGGGAAAGATCCAACTGTCTTAGAAAACTTTTATAAGGAAATCGACATGGTAATGAGGTCTTTAAAACCACAACAACTAACACTGATTCTGGGAGATCTAAATGCTAAAATAGGGAAAGGCGCAGTAGGTAAATATGTAGGAAATTATGGATTAGGTGACAGAAATGACAGTGGGGACAGGTTACTGCAATTTTGCATGGAAAAAGACCTTGTCATCGCTAATACATGGTTTGAACATCCGCCTAGGCGACTATATACATGGACCTCACCTAAACACACGCCAGATAATATAGTACGCAATCAGATTGACTACATATTAGTCCCAACTAGATTCAGAAACTCATTAGTGAACGTAAAAACGTATCCTGGCGCGGATATTGGATCTGACCATAATCCGGTAGTAGCAAAGCTTAATCTTAAACTGAAAGTAGTGAAGAAAAACCATCTAAAATTTAGAAAAATAGCAATAGACAAGTTAAAAGACGAAAATATCAAATCAGAAACAGTGGCATCAATCAACAATGAACTCAGGGAAAATTTTAAAAACATAAATTTAGAAAACGATGCTCCTAACTACGAAGATATTTGGGAGAAAATCAAAACTATTACTCTTGATACAGGTAAAAAAGTACTAGGATACTATAAGAAGGAAATTCAAAAACCATGGATAACTAACGATATAGTAGCAAAAATGGAAGAAAGAAGGCAATATAAAGAAATAGATAACGTAAAATACGCCAAGATAAATAGAGAAATCAGAACCATTATCCGCACCGAGAGAGATAAGTGGTTAGAAGCGAACTGTTTACAAATAGAAGAGTTAGACCTTAAGCACGACAGTTTCAATTTGCATAAAAAGGTTAAAGAATTCACTAACACAGGAAGAAAACTCACCACTGGGAAACTGTTGAACAATAGAAATGAGCTCTTAATTGAGATAGACGATCAGAAACGTGAATGGGAAACCTATATATCAACACTATTTCATGATAACAGAACCGAAAGCCCCCCTAGTATTAAAGATAAAAATTCAGAAGGACCGCCGATTAGTCATAAAGAAGTGGAGAAGGCCATCAGTAACATAAAAATCGGAAAAGCCGTAGGTCCAGATGGAGTGCATGCAGAACTAATAAAACTATTAGATGGTTTCGGAATAGACGTACTAGTTAAACTTTTTAATAAAATTTATGATACTGGCGAGTTACCTAATGACTGGCTAAAATCTTCCTTCTTACCAATCCCCAAGAAAACTAATGCAAAAACCTGTAATGAATACCGCCTAATAAGTCTAATGAGTCACGTCCTTAAAATCTTCCTAAAAATATTACACAACCGAATGTATAGCAAAATTGATTGCAAAATTAGCGACACCCAATTCGGATTTAGAAATGGACTCGGAACCAGGGAGGCTCTTCTGGCAGTCCAGGTGCTTGTACAAAATTGCTTAGAATACCAAAAAGATGTATACGCGTGTTTTATAGACTTCGAAAAAGCATTCGATACTGTTAACCACCAGCAACTAATAGAAGCGTTAAACCGTACAGATGTCGATAGCAAAGATACGAGAATCATCATGAATCTATACTGGAACCAAACTGCACATATCAAGATCGGACAAGCTGATACAAATGATTTGAAAATACTAAAAGGTGTACGTCAAGGCTGCATACTATCTCCTAGTCTATTTAACCTTTACTCAGATCGCTTATTTGCAGAAGCATTGGATGGTGTTGAGATGGGCATAAAGTGTAACGATAGATACATTAACAACGTACGATATGCGGATGACACCGTGATACTAGCCACTAGTATGGAAGAATTACAACAACTAATGGACCGCTTAAATGACAAAGTAAAACATTACAACCTTAAAATGAACGTCAGTAAGACCAAAGTGATGGTAATTAGTAAGACTAAATTTACAACAAACAATCTATTAATAGATGGTGAACCGATAGAAAGAGTGTCAAAATACAGATACCTGGGCTGCTGGCTGAATGAAAACTGGGATCCAAAACAAGAAATTAGGGTAAGATTAGAAGTAGCCCGAAGTGCTTTCATAAAAATGCAGAAATTGTATGCTAATAAAGATATTAACCTGAAATTAAGATGGAGACTTGTAAAATGTTATGTATTATCGATACTCTATTATGGTGTTGAGACGTGGACGCTGAAGAAAGCGATGGAAGACAAAATAGAAGCCTTCGAAATGTGGCTATATAGACGTATGCTAAAAGTACCTTGGACCGCAAAAGTGACAAACATGGAAATTTTAAGACGAATGAACAAGAAGAGAGAAGTACTACCCACAATTAAACGTAGGAAGATTGCATATTTTGGACACCTATATAGACATAAAAAATACGACCTAATAACAACTATAATAGAAGGGAAAATAGAGGGAAGGCGGGGAAAAGGAAGAAGGAAGGTGAACTGGCTCGATAACATCAAAAAATGGACAAACATTGAGGACGCGGCCTCGCTCGCAAGACTGGCCGAGAATAGGAAAGACTTCGCAAAGGTGGCCACCGACGCCCGTTAGGGCATGGCAGAATAAGAAGAAGAAGAAGAAAGGATAATAGATAGTTTTGATCCCGAAAATCAACCCTGGTGGGGGTGAAAAGGGGGTTGAAAGTTTGTATGGAGAATTTTTAACCGCTGAAACGATTTAGATAGAAATTAGAATGGAGATAATTTGAGACCCGAGAGACGTCATAGGATAGTTTTCAAACCCTTGTGGGGGTGAAAAGGGGGTTGGAAGTTGGTATGAGGATTTTTTTTACCGCTGAACTGATTTAGATGAAATTTGGTATAGAGATAGTATGGGTCTCGAGAAAGGACAAAGGATAGTTTCATCTTCAAAAAAGGGCGCTCCCCCCCCATCTTACTTTTGAACCGTAGGTCCAAAAAATTTGAAAAAAATAATGGAAGTGAAGCCTGAAAGGTACTTTCAATAAAAACTATATTGAATAAAATCGGTTCAGCTGTTTTGAGTTGTCAGTCAAACACGCATAGTGAAAGGACGTAAATGCCGGATAGTACAATTACAACGCCAAATATTTAACCCACCACGCAATTATTAGTTTATGGCGGAAGCGCCGCCAAATATCCCTTAATAAACGAACTTTTGAACGGATGTTTTTGTAAAGGGCGGGAATTACGGAACCCTACACTGAACATGGCCCGACATGCTCTTGGCCGGTTTTTTTTTGCATTGTTATCCCAGAAGTCACCCCTTAAGGATTACTAATTCCAATTGTCAAGAAAATCCCCAGCCAGGTATAAGTAGGCTATAAAAGTTCAACCTCTAAAAGGGGGGTAGGCACTACACTCGATTGAGTTAATTTTGCACCTGAATCTTATGGCGCTACTTAGGAAGGAGGTGCAAACTTTTTTTCCAAATATGTCCTAAGACTAACGAGTACCCTGCATAACTAACAGATGGCGCTGAAATTAATACGTTGTGACATGAATAATCCACTTAGGCAGGATTTTTCCAAACTAACTCTAAGTTTAGAAGTGGGGGTACGGATATCAACAAATTTAAATGAATTATTGACTTAATGGTCCAACAAAATTAAACGAAAATAAATTAATTGCCAAACATTGCACAGTACATGTAAATACTCAGCCTCACGATTTTGATATCTATTCTCCTTTTCTCTCGCGCCTGTTCTTACCTTTTCATTCTTAGACTGATTTGACTGGAGGATCGATTTGGATGATATTTGCCATGGAAATGATATGAATAGGTACAGTCAAGGCCGTATAAATACAAAAGTGGTACTGTATCGTCCGATATATACCTACTATTCTATGTCATTTAAATCATGTCAAAAAAAATTATAAGGACGGAAAAAACTATTGATTTTGGAGTGTAGTTTTATTTAGTGGTAATTGAAAAATATTTTATCTGGGCTACTGTCCTCTAGCTTATCCATCTGTCAACTTTACTTCAAGACCTTCAAGTTCCGCCTACAGGGGGAGGGAGAGAAATTAGGGGTGAATTAGCCGCTTACTGACAAAGACCGAATTCCACGCGGGCGGAGCCGCGGGCACAGCTAGTACTGTATATATATGAATTGTTATTGTATCAAGAAATACTGTAAAAGTAATATTTTGCATGCCTTTTTTGGTAGAACATAAGAAACGCTGTATTTACTTTTAACATCTTATGTAACTATGTTCTCGCAATAAAGAAATTGAATTGAATTGAATTGAAAAAAAAAGAACGGGGTAGATGATAGAACCAAGGTATTTGAAATGGGGTACCTTGTTCAACAGATGATGTAAGAGCATGGTTAAAACGTATCATAACATTGTCTAAAGATACAATCAAATGAACTTCTTATTTGTGAACAAAGGAACCTTCTTATTTGTTTCACAAATTCAGAAATAATTTTACAAAATAGAGTTTTGATTCGAATAACCAAAGAAAGAACAAAAGAAAATAAATAAATAGCAGGCTTAAAGAAAAAAGAAGCAAATAATTATTTATTCCGGCCGTGATGTGAACTAGCGAATCTAGCGATGTTGATTCGATGAGGAAAAAGTCTGATAGAGGAAGTTAGCTAACATCAAACGCTGGGTCTGATCGTGTCTAAATTACTTTGGGTTTCATTGAGTAATTGCACACTCCTGAGTAAGGTAATTCCCTGTTAGGGAGTATTTGCCCGATTGTAGTATCCGTGAGGAGGAAATTGTAATTTGCATAAATAAACACCACTATTTTTTGTTTCACTTAATGCTATGTTATTGTTCAAAGTTTGATACGAACACGGCCCGTCGCTATTTCATTATATTAGTCTCATTCATATCACTGGTACAATAGGAAAAAATCTATATATATAAACGTAAAAGTCCTGACTGACTGACTGACTGACTGACTGACGGACTGACTGACTGACTGACTGACTCACTTAAATCAACGCCCAGCCCGAACCGTTGGACCTAGCGAGCTGAATTTTTCACAATAGGTTGTTTTTATAACGTTAGTACCTATTCACTACGAAGGAGTTTTTCTAAATTCATCCCCTAAGGGGGTAAAAAGGGGATTGAAAGATTGTATGGATGGAGTTTAAAATTTTGAGTTAGATATTTGAAACTTCTTACGTTTACTAATAATTAAAAATCAATAAAAGTGATTTCAGCGTTTTTTAAAATTCAACCTCTAACAGGGTAAAAAAGGGGTTGAAAGTTTGTATAGCTGGCTATATGTATAAATAGATTAAGAAGATGGTTCGGGGATTAATAAAAGTTAGTTAAGAAGATAAAATTGGATATGAAACTCTGTATGAAGAACCGTATTATACGCGAACGAAGTCGCGGGCGGAAAGCTAGTACACTTATAAAACAGTAAGGTATTTTGACGAACAATTTTGTAAAAATGTGTAAAGATAGTTCTAGGCAACGAAATTTACAACTTTAAAACTTAAAAATTACATGCCATGGGCATATTCGTACGTCACACCATTTATACGGCGTACTTTGCATGTTCTTCAAAAGAAATGAGAATATGAAAATTTACAGCAAACTCGCAAATCTAATATAAACGCATGAGCAAGCACTCCAATTTTTTACACAAGAAACTTTTAACGCTCATCTCACTCAGGTGGTAACGTTTTTACCCAACCAAAGTGAAAGGTGCGGTTTGGCGTTCTCTTCTTTGAATACCAACACCCTTTTTTCGCGGGAACCTTTAACTTTCTTTTGCAATGAAGATCCGGGCGTTATACCGACTCCGTGCCGGGAATATGCAATGAACGTTACAGGCCTCATAAAGAACGTATATAACACCGAAATGTAATGTTACTCGTTGGTTTTAACAAGGTTTGTTTTCGTTTACGCTATTGAATGGTACCTAAAGATGGTGTTACGAGTACACAACATCGTAACTGTTTGCTGTTATCTTCATTGGTATTAGGTTCAGAATATTATTTTACAATTTGTCTTTATTATTTAATTTATTACTTATTTTAGTAATGAGTAGTAACGGGCAGCAGGTAGCCAAAAAATGTTATCAGTCATACACGTTTCAATCTTGGTGCCGTATTCTAATTTTAAAATACATAAACTACATTAAAAACACAATCTATTTCAAACATAATTTCAACACACAACAAAAAATCTACCAATATTGAAGCTGTATTGGAGTTGCATCGGAATAATATTCAAGCAAATTCTAATATTTCTGATTCAGACGTTTAGGCGCTAGCTGTATTGTGTAGTTAATGCATTGAAGTTCGATCATGTCTAAACGTGATTTTAAATTAGAATACGACCTTTAATGTCATGGGCCAAACACGGACTTATATAATAATTATTTTCTTAAAAATATGTATGAAATGTAATTTGACATTTGGGTCAATTGCGCAGTTTTCGTTACAAAAATGAGTACATACGAAAGATTTACTAATCTACACATATGTATACTATATGGCATTAATGATCAGTTTATCATGATTGTGTTAGAAGATTACAATGGGCATCGTATTTTTCAGATCTAACGACTACGCCAAATAGCGGTTTTCGTTAGGTTAGGAGCCGGACATTGATATAATCTAGGATACGGTATAGCATCAAGTTTTGGGGTAATGGTTATAAGTATAGTAAAAATACAGCTTTTTTGGCTCAGAAAGAGGCAATTAGAGCTATAGCTAGAAAGCCCCCATGGGAACTGGCCCTGTAAGAACTATTTCTTGGAGTATAAAATTCTCACTGTCCCTAGCCTGTATATCATGGTGCTACTCACGGATCTAGTTAAGAATATCTCTGATGTAGAAACGACGGATGAAAACGAACGGCGTCTTGCTACTAGGAGAAAAAACTTGCCAATGACAATGCAGACTAGACTCAATGTTACTAAGCACTCGGCACCATATCAGTCAATTGTTCTCTTCAATAAATTAGTAGTTTAAGTGTTTTATATTGTAACTAGCTTTTGCCCGCGGCTTCGCTCGCGTTAAATTCGGGGTAACACGGTTCCCCTTTGCCCCCCGTAATGCTCCATACAAACTCTCACCCCCCATTTTAGGGATGTGGGGGTTAGAAAGAGACAAAAAGTAGCCTATATCACTATCCATCCCTTCAACTATCTCCACTTAAAAAATCACGTTAATTCGTCGCTCCGTTTTGCCGTGAAAGACGGACAAACAAACAAACAAACAAACACACACACTTTCCCATTTATAATATTAGTATGGATTATTTTAATCTAGTTGTACTGTATTTACATACTTAATTCAAATGCAATGTATATTGTTCATGAATAAATGATAATGATGAATGCACCTAAAAAACGCTAACCTGATAAAAACTGAACTATCATTGTGAACTTGTTGTATTAGACGGAGATCTGGCCACGGCAGGAATGACACAATAATGAGAGCAACGAAATTGATATAGTTAGACTGCTATACTATGACTGTTATTACGTAATCCGGCAATCTGGCAGCTTTAAGCCGGGGGGGTTCAAGAGTAGCAGACCAGAAAAGTTGTTTAAAAATCTAGGGAACGACGCAATACTGAAAGTTCTTGCTTTAGTATGATATCGTGGCATTTGATGTATATAATTGGAATATAACGTGGAAGATGTCTCAGTGGGGGGGGGAAAAGAGGCAGGTTGAAGTTAAATGCATTTATACCGGACGCCTGCGGTTTATTTCCTTCTGATCTGTGAAAACTATTTGTAATTAATCAGGCGCTCGAATAAAACTTATTAGTTGACAGCTTTCCATGCCAAGACGATATTACCGATAGTTATTTCTAAATAGGAAATCGACTTTAACAGCCAGGATTCTCGGTTTAAATTGTTATGAAAAAATATGTGACATATTAGGTTTTGTTCTGATAATGAACTTAGCTTACAAAGCCACATCATAATACAGCTACTCGTCACTAGATTGGGCAAATTAAGTAATAAATCTTACATTCATGTATTTTTGTATTAAAATTTCTGATGTATCAGGTAGATTAGGGCAGGTCCAGCAATCAAACTAATCGCGTACTTGTCAACCCTAGATAATCGACAAGAAAAATTGTACGTAGAATATAGACGTCATGTGCCACCGTTCATATGTCAAAGTTCTGTCAAACAACAATCAACAAGACATGAAACATTTTATTTTTGTAAACCTGAAAATGGGTTAAGTTTTCACATGAGCATTGTTTAACTTTACTCGTTTTAATATTATATGTGGATTCTTATCCTTAATTATGAACTTTTATCGATATAAATATCGACTTTGCGCAGCATTTGAGTAGCGAGTATTTACAGTGACAGAATGATAGAAAGTTCTAGATAAATAAATAGTACTATTCATAGATTATATAATTCTTCAGATGGAATACTGCTAACAACATTTTGTGGTTCCATAATGAGCCAGTGTCCTCGTGGTTACGCACTATACACACATACTTACAACAATAATGAGCCGCTCCCCCGACAGTCGTGTCCAAACGTCTATGCAGTCAAGTGCTGTTAAAAAATAATTAAAATATGCCGTCGTGCGTTGTCAAATGCTGCAGAAATGCCACCGGTCAAAAGAAAAAAAACGGATGGGGTAACTTTTTACCGTTAGTAAACAATTCATTGCGTAATCATATTAAAAATCAGTAAATTCGTAAACTATTAACTTCACGGTAGTGGTGTTGCCAGGTGGTTGAATAGGGAAACTTCCCGAACGTAAGGAGGTCTATAATCGCCGCGATATGTCGTCAATACGATATTGACGTCACCACTCCGAACTAGACGTTTTATTTCACGCACGTTTTCAACGAATATTAAAACGTTACCTAATAGTTAATAACTTTTATGCTTTTGTGAGCTAATTATTCTTTATTATTTTTTTAATACAATTTGTAAATAAACAAAATTATATATATCTTAAAATTATTCCAAAAACTTCGTAAAACAAAAAGCCCATATCTAATCGTTGATTGAACGCGCGAATTTATGTCACCACTACTGATCTGTCAAACTTTCGTCTCATTCTATCGCTCCCTCTCACTCTGAGCGGCTGACTAGTCGCGTCAGTAATCGACTGGTCAAGCGATTAGAACGAGATGGAACTATAGCTGGAATGAGAGGTCAGTTCTTAAGTCAAACCGATTGTGTTGATCGATCGAGGAGCATTTTTAACCAACTTCAAAAAAAGGAGGTTTTCAATTTGACCCATATGTTTGTATGTATGTATGTTTGTTCGCGATTATCTCGCGTTTGGTTGAACCGATTTTGATGCAGTTTTCAAAAAGTTTTTGTTACATTCTAAACATTAGTATAAAATAAGGCGTCGTTCATTGATGTCGTAAGACATTTTTTGCCAGAGACCCCCTTCCGCTACGTAAGAAAAATAATAATAATAATAATCCTCTCTGCAGTAGAAGTAACCAATGGTCAATTCCCCTCCCCCCTAAATCGTGTTACGTAATAAATGAATACGTAATAACACTTTTAGTTGTCTTCGTCTTAGCGAGGGCACTGCCGTGCCTCCAGATTAAAAAGGTATAATGTATGCTTAAAATAATAGTATTGGGACGACAAGAGAGGCCACTTCACTCAACAGTAGTCGTGTAATGTTAATAAATAGTAAATTTGGATTTTTTTTTATTTTCCCTGTTAGTCGCCTCTTCAGAAATATATTTCATCAAGTTTATTAAAACAGGTGCTTATTCATTCTATTTAACCATTTATATTAATAATAAATTTTTTTTAATTCAAAAATACTGTATTAATAAATGGGAAAATTTGTATTACATGGCAACACTCGTCTGGGCACACACATTCAAACCAGCCGCCATCTTGCGTCACAGTTTGTTGTACAGGCATGCTCCATCCTTTTAATTTATTCATCCAAGGTACTATTATTTACTTGGTGTTACTACCAATGCGCAACATAGATTACCTCACTAAGATTCCGCATTATAGCGTTTATGAAGGCTGGCAGTCGTTATCTATATGCTGTTTTATTTATTAAATATTGAGCCGCCTGTCGCACCAGTGGATTATAGGTTATGTATATTTGAAACTACAAAACCTAACGCCTACTCAATGAACTCTATTTTGATTGGGCTCTCTGCTCCAGACTACCCCCGTCCCGGGTGTGAACTTCGCTCCTCCCGGTCTCTTAAGCTTCTAGTACATCCTCCCCATAGCGGTTATCTCTTTTCTTATTTTACATTCAAGGCTATTTGTCTCTGGAATGCACTTCCCCTGACAATAAGACAAGCCTCAAGCAAGTTCGTTTTCAAACGCTTGCTTCACAAGCACCTGCTGGATTATGACCAGCATGAATGAGTTTTTTCCCCTTTGCGCATATGCATTACTAGCTTTCCGCCCGGGACTTCGTCCGCTTATAATACGGTTCCTCATACAGAGTTACATATCCAATTTTATCTTCTTAACTAACTTTTGTTAATCCCCGAACCATCTTCTTAATCTATACTTATAGCTATTTTGGGGAAAAAACGGGTAACGTGGACATTGTTTTAGTTACAAATAAGTGTTAATATGCAAATAATAACGTTAATGTACCCTATCATTTGCGTAACTTCTTCGTGTACTATATTATGGTGGTTTTATTTGGCGATACGATGACCAAACTATTGTAAGAGCTCACTCTGGAACATGGGAATGGAACGGAAATAGGAACAAGAACAATTCCTAGTAAATCTCAAACCAAAAAAATAGTGAATCTCTATACAAACTTTCAACCCGTTTTTAGCCCCGTTCTAGGTTTAATTTTGAAAAACGCTGAAATTGCTTTTTTTTATTATGATTAGTAAACGTACGTGGTTTCAAATCTCCAAATTTTAAACCCCACCGATACAAACTTTTACCCCCTTAGGGGTTGAATTCTTCAAAATCGCTTCTTATTAGCTGTACAAATTGTAAATTTAATTCGTCCTGCAAATTTTAACTTTCTAGCTTCAGTAGTTACGGCCTCCCTTTAATACAAACTTTTCAATCTCGTTTCAACCCCTCTGGGGTGAAATTTTGAAAAACTCCTTCTTAGTGGATACTAACGTTATAAAAACTACCTATTGTGAAAAATTCAGCTCTCTAGGTCCAACGGTTCGGGCAGGGTGTTGATTTAAGTGAGTCAGTCAGTCAGTCAGTCAGTCAGGACTTTTACGTTTATATATATATAGATAATATATATAAATGTATGTTTATTAGTATGTATATATATTGGTATTTGTGTAGTTTATGTAATATGTATCGAAGTATATTTAAGTAGGTACTAATAAGTTATATGATAAATCAGCAAGTTTTCTCTTACAGCACCCACTTTAGCGAATTTCTGTTTGGCCCTATGGTTGACTGGTAAAGAATGCCTTGAGGTATTAAGTCCGCCATTTGTACTTATTTATACTATGCAATGAAGTTTGAATAATTGGTGATTTTACTATGATAAGCTTTTTATCCGTGGCAGTAACGTAATTTTAACTTTTCATGCTCAATTATTGATGTGCTATGAGTTTTGTTAACATAATGTACACCTGCACCCTCCCGCGCATCCGCCGACAGCCCGACACGCGCCTCCCCGAGCGCCGGCACAATCGAGTTGGCCATGGCGGTGCAATGGCGGCCATTCTATGGTTTCCGAATACGGCATTTTAGATAAATAATATGAGTGTAGATAAAGCAGTGTATGCAACTGTACGTAATTAGGCCTTAAAACACTCGTGTGATCTTATTATGAAACTCACCTGCGGCTCGTTTCATAAAACCACACTCATGTTTTAAGGACCCTTATTACGTAACAGTTACATAAACTACTATTTCCTACCTGCACTCAATTTCTACTCTTTAAAACAATAGATTATTTCTAATTAGTAGGTACAGTCGCCATCAAATATATCGGAGCGGCCAAGGTACTCAAAAATACCTGAACTTACACTTTATCGCCTTGACAATAGAGGCGTTGTTCAGATATTTGTGACCACCTTGGCCGCTTCGATATATCTGATGGCGACTGTACTTAAATTATTAACGCTAATATATGTAGTGATCACGCGAGTCGTTTTGTATGCTCAATCTAATGTGCAACATAAGTTGTGCCGTTATTCCCACCAATAGTTGTGTGCACCTTGGGGAGCCAACTGCTCAAATTACCAGTGTAACATGACCGCGAGATTCGTAGCAATGCAGCACACTTATACTGGTTTATTTTCTACTGCTCACCCGTGCTAGTTCAGCAGTTGGAATTCAAATGTCATATCCTGTCTATGTTTAGTAGATATTAGCGCAATCTAGTGACGAGTAACTGTATTATGATGTGGCTTTGTAAGCTAAGTTCATTATCAGAACAAAACCTAATATGTCACATATTTTTTCATAACAATTTAAACCGAGAATCCTGGCTATTAAAGTCGATTTCCTATTTAGAAATAACTATCGGTAATATCGTCTTGGCATGGAAAGCTGTCAACTAATAAGTTTTATTCGAGCGCCTGGTTAATTACAAACAGTTTTCACAGATCAGAAGGAAATAAACCGCAGGCGTCCGGTATAAATGCATTTAACTTCAACCTGCCTCTTTTCCCCCCACTGAGACATCTTCCACGTTATATTCCAATTATATACATCACATGCCACGATATCGTACTAAAGCAAGAACTCTCAGTATTGCGTCGTTCCCTAAATTTTTAAACAACTTTTATGGTCTGCTACTCTTGAACCCCCCGGATTAAAGCTGCCAGATTGCCAGATTAGGTAATAACAATAGTATAGCAGTCTAACTATATCAATTTCGTTGCTCTCATTATTGTGTCATACCTGCCGTGGCCAGCTCTTAGGATACACGCCTTACTATGCGACAATAAAACGCCTAACATTAGTTAAAAAACTCTTAAAATATTAAATCTTATCTATTTTTTTAAATGTGTAATATACAACGAATCTGAAAAACTAAAATCCGCTTGCTTGCAGGCTAATAATAGTAGTTTACGCAACTGTTTCATAATAAGATCACACGAGTGTTTTCAGGCCTAATAACGTACAGTTGCATACACTGCTTTATCTACACTCATATTATTTATCCCAAATGCCGTATTCGGAAACCATAGAATTACCGCCATTGCACCGCCATGGCCAACTCGATTGTGCCGGCGATCGCGCGGGCGGTGTCGGCGGCCGCGCGGGCGCGTGCAGGTGTACATTATGTTATCAAAACTCATAACACATCAATATTTGAGCATGTAAAGTTAAAACTACGTTACTGCCACAGATAAAAAGCTTATCATAGTAAAATCGGTTGTGGTAATGCTAGCCATTGCCTACCGTTTTCGAACACGTTTTAGAGAACTTAAAATGTGAGTGTAGATAAAAATAATTTTGCGCGCAGATTAAGAATTGATAACTGATTTTAAAAATTAGGCCTAAATTGGTGTGGGTGTTACATGTTTTTTTTTATTACTCTCTAAATACTTTTGTGGTTTGTCCCACTTCATCAGGAATATAACCAAAATTTCTGTTAAATCATGATTGATTTGTTTGTACCTAAAAATAAGAAATCAAAATATAGATTTTTTATAGTAATAATTTGTTCTCATAGTAATAAAGTAATAACTTTTATTCTACACATTTTTATGTTTTGACATGTGACTTTATAAATAACGCCGCCGCGATAGTTTGATAATCGGTTGACGATCAGTGTGTTTACAAAAACCAACAAACCTGCGATCATATCCAGCTATGGGCGATTTAGACCTCGTAACACAGATTTGTACGTGATATAGGCTCCAATGATCGTCGGCCCATTGTCAAGAGCCATTACGTAAAACTGCCGCGGGAAAATAGAAGAAAAATCTACACCACACGTTTTTGTTATCTGTGAATGTGACCATATATTTTTTCTATCGCAATTTATTTAATTTGAAAAATAAGAAAAGCAAAATAAATTTAGTGTTGATCAAATACTACCATATGATGATGATGATCAGTTACAGAGTCAGACAGTATGTTCTGAATCACAACCCAGAGATCAACCTGTGTACCTAGTTTAAATAAGTGGGTGGAAACGCAAAACATAGGTACATAGAAAAAACCGGGAAATACGTGTCGGACCACGCATAGGAGGGTTCTGTACCTTCAATGTAATAAAAACCAAACTAATACCAAAAGGTCGTATTGATGCCTATGGAAGAAATTTTTTGGAGATAACTCAAAAATGGCTGAACCGATATTGTTCAAAATAATTTTTTTAAAAAGTATTTATGTGTCACATGTTGATATTTGGTTAAAAAACATTTTTTTTAAATTTAGTTACATCTATGGAGCGCCTCCCTAAAAATATTTTTTTTTTCAAATTTAACTCCATAACCAAGTAGCGGCATACAAAATACACCTTATTTGTAAATTTTATTTGGATACGTCGTATAGTTTCCGAGTAAAATGGCTGTGACATACGGACGGACAGACAGACAGACAGACATGACGAATCCATAAGGGTTCCGTTTTTTGCCATTTGGCTACGGAACCCTAAAAATGGTTATATACTCGATTTAGAACCATATAATTAATAGTTGGTAGTTTTACTGACAAAATAAATGAAAAATAAACCTTAATGGTGACGGTAGCAATCATAAAGCGTAAAATCGTGTCCAAGTACGCAAATAGTTAAAAATTGTAAATTTTGAGGACACCGTCCTTTGGTATACTTACTACTAAACATGAGTTACAAAATAACTATGTCAGAAACGTTTAGTTTTGAACATTTTCTTTCAGGCGCGGAGATTTGTTTGTTTATTTTTTACCAGACTACGGCCTAAAAGGAAGTGTTATGAGTGTTAAGACCCTTGCCGTGGTCTCCACCAATACCTACATGGATTATTACCTTTTAAAAATACTTACATGCAGGTAGACATCTCCGACGGGAGTTATGCGTACGTTGTTAATATGCATCTGACTTAAGAGACTTAAACAATGCATTAAACGCGGCCATAGTAAATTGACCGAACTGTAGACTTCGTTTTACAGCAGGTATTACTACTTTTTTGTATCAAAATCTACTGTAATGTGTAGTGTATCAAAAGGCGGGTAACTTGTTTAACTTAATAATTATTACGTAGTTGTCATCAATGTCACTACAGACATACCTAATCAGACAAAACAGTATAAAGACCTACTCGACTTAAAATCAGTGTTTATTATCTTTTACTCAAACTGCCGGTTTTAACTGTTGTGTTACCTTAATTTTATCACAACGGTGTAACAAACGGCATCTCTTAAGATTTCCTTCGTCGAATTATTACCCTTTTATTAATATATGGCAACATTAACTACCAGTCGTTAAGTTGAAGCGGCTGCGGAAATTTCACAAGCTGCGTGAAGGAGGTTATCAAATATTCACGGTAATAAAAAGTAAGTTTTTAGGGCTTGAGTATTTTATGTATTTAAGTAAATTACCTTCAGGAGTAGCTATCTATCTTGAGTTGCAGAAGAACATCGAGCGATGAAGTCACTATTACAATGGCTAAATAGCTAATGCAAGGAAGTGAGTGGTGACTGAGGGATCCTTATTAGCTTCGATTGATGTCTGGACAGTTTTTTTGTTAAAGGCCGTGGAACATGATACGTACAACTTATTTTTTTTACTATTGTATGTACAAGAAACTGCGTACATATTTACAATAGGTAAATAGACAAGTACTAAATAAAAATAATATTGTAAATTGTAATAAGTGTAGGTAAGTATACGTCTACGAAATGAATCGCTTATTGTCAAACATTATTTGTGTAATTTTAATGAAAATAATTTCAAAACACGCTCTCAAATTTACATGCAACTCGCGATACTTTACCGTCCGGATTTCTGTTTCTATAACAATATATTGTATACCTAATGCTTCTTTTGTTAAAAAGAGTTTCGGTAGGGCATAATTAAGTGATATTTAGATCTGTCCTGTATTCGAATTCTTGTAATTTATCTTTTTGTTATTTAATGTAGATATAAGTATATTTAAAATATTTTTTTAAATGTTTTATACGTATTTAATTATATTTATCAGTACTTATTTATTATGTGTTTACTTCCCTAGTTAGTACCCACAACACAATCCTTATTGACGGAGGGATTTGGTTATTAAACCGTCGTAGTATAAAAAAAAATTAAAACCCAAATTCATGTATTTTATTTAGATGTGAATATAAAAATAATATACTTATCTTGTACGAGTAATTATCTGTTTTTAGCGGTAGGTTTATTCATCGTTTAAGTCATTAACTATCATTATTTTGTAAACAAGCCATCATATTCTTTGGTGTCAAATATCCTACGCAGTATTAGAGCAAACACTTGCTATAAGGGTTGCCGCTTCTAGCTTTCTTAACTCTCCTCTCGGCTCTAATGAAACACATTAATAACATCTGTGCACAGTAAAACGTCTCTTGTTTCATATACGAATCCAGATTGTTTCGTCTTGTCGATCCTTCGTATTTTATCCAACAACAATATTATTAGGAAAAATATTATGGCATCTCCCATTATCATTATGAAGTATCTAAATTAGGTTTATTTACATTATTAATGTATAGCTTAGCATAATAAAACATTAGAAAAATAAAACATTTAGGTATCTATTCTTATTAATGTATTGCGAATACCTATTGCGATAGTACGAGTATACTATAAAGGTGGTTATACCACTATGTATGTCTAGAAAAGCCATGAGCCGTATTATGCCAATACCACAATGTTTCCAAACGGCTTACCTTTGACATTTTATGAGTGATTAAGATTTAGTACCTACCTATTTATATAATAAGGTAATATTACTCAACAACTCAATAGTAACCGTAAGCTCTTTAAACTAAGTACAGTTTGAACTATGTGCGGTATTATAACTAATCAAGGAACCCAAAACTTTTGTTCAAGATTAATTAATTGTATCATATTCGACGGATTATTAATTACTTAATGAAATGTTAATTGTACCTACGTTACTTTACAAAAATAAGTAAATAGATACAATGGCTATTTTTCTAACTAAAGTACCACAATGTACGTGAAGTAAATGGTATGGAACGTGTTAAGCATAGTAAGCTTTCAAGCTTCGATTGAAGATAGTCCTGAGAATAGGACTTTATCTGGTGGAATACAAACTAATGTCATATTTTTGATTCTCATAACACATTTTGGATACAATTGTTACTCAGAATAGTCTTTTGACCGAATAATTTACGTATGACAGGTTCACTGTCATAATTTAGATACAGCCTTGGCCTTCATGTTGAGCACCCTTGCGATTTTCATACAAAACTCGAAACTTTAGTCCAGCGTTTCTATCTTTTTTGAAGTTATTTTATCAATTAATTCAAACTGAACACGCATGTTTTGTGGAAGTTAGTAGTAACTGCATAGAATATTTGCAATTTGTCGCACCGACCTAAAGTCACATTTTTGTGACCTTAAGTTTTCATGTTTTATAGGTACCTTGAAATTGTTATTAAGTGAAGTTTTCTAGATATATAAATAAAATATAACTTTTACGTCACCGTACATTGTTATTATTGGGATAACTGTAAACAAAACTTCATCATTACTTTTATACCTAATCATAAATTTATATATGGCATAATTATTTTTGTCATATGATTGATCACTTACTACAAAGGGTTTTATTTAGATGTATTATAACGCATAATAGGAAAATTGCATACAAATTGAATATTATATGTTTAGCAGTCATAATGTGATTTTATACATTATCTAAAGTATAAGACTGAGGGAAAATAAAATTAAAATTGAAAAAAAAAATAGAATTTAATAAGTCGGTTCTGGCACTCGTCGGCCGCTATCGCGGCACGCTCGCTACGCTCGCTCGGCTTTGCGCGCAGTTTGGTTAAAGTTCACCTAACACTTCGCTCGTCGTCGCACCTACCTCGACTCTGTCACATCATACAATGACGAGTATGACGCAAGCAGTTATGCACATCAAAAATATGTTTCAAAGTTATCTACGACCTAATATGGACCACTTGAGACTATCTTGCATCATTTTGAATTAAAATAAAAACATTTCAATAATTCCATGACACCAATACGGGTACAATACAAGCAATCCAATTTCTACAACAAACGTACAAAACTAACACTATCACTGGTAAAATATTCCAAACTATCGCACGAGCACAATCTATTTACACAAAATAATCACATTAGTTGTTCAAACATTTGTCGGGATTTGGACAAACAAACAAATGTTGTAGCTCTCCAACGGATGGATATTTTATAATAGAGAGATTTGTATTAAAATCGCTATTGGAGCAATATGTGGTGAATGATATTATATAAACAAAGAAAATAACAGCAGTTCTGTTGTTGAAACTACGCGTAAGTTTTACAAAAACAAAATAGTGATAAATGAATAAATAATCGTAATATTTATAAACATAAACACTCGGTAAGTAGATATTATGTCTCCAAGACAAAAACCGTTTAACTTAAACTGAGCACCGTTTACTGTACTGGAGCGACAAAACGTTAAGTCATTACGTTTAACGATTCACAATTTGGAGAATTCTCGAGGATTCCCGTCGGCACTCAGCCGAGAAAATAATCAATCTAGCGTTATAACACGGGTTTACCGATCACGTTGTCAAATGATCATCATTTTCTTTCATGATGAAGTTTTACGAGACGGTGATATAGTGGAAATACACCGTGGGCCCATATAACTAGACAGGTTTAAACAGTGTATTCCTGATCATATTTAGATACTAAAATGTCCTATAAACTTTTCTGGAATACGCCTAGTTTCAGAGTTAATTAATACCAATTAAAAAAAATACACTTTTTATTATAACTCATCACAAAACGCCTTTCTAATGGCGTGGTTGCCACTATTGGACATAGTTTACACGTCCTTATTTGACAGATACCAAAGTGAAAAGGAAAACTTTGCAGAAACGAAATTTTTACAAAAAAAATGTAAGCAATTTGTTTTAGCCGATAATTTTATTAATAACATTTGCTTTTCATGTGCATTCAAAAAATGAAAAAAAAAACGGAAAAAAATGTTTTTTCTGGCGAAATTGACCTAAAGTCACATAATATTTTTTCCTTCTTTTGGTCTTAGAAATTCGTGGTTAAGATCTGTCGGATTATTCCAGCCCACGGTGTATATGTCCCTCTGTATTACATAGGTTACACGAAAAGTTTTAAGAATCAGATAGGAAGGAGCCTTATAGACTGTGCGATAAAAAATAGTATTTACAGTACATGAATTTTATTTTGTTGTTATGTGTTTTACGGAACCCTAAAAACCAAATGGGTAAAAACGGGACCCTATTACAATGACTCTGCTGTCCGTCTGTCTCCAGGCGGTATCTTATGAACCGTAATAGTTAGACAGTTGAAATTTTCACACATGATGTATTTCTGTTGCCGCTATAACAACAAATACGTAAAAACAGAATAAAATAAACATTTAAGGGGGCTCCCATAAAACAGAAATTATTTTTTTTGCCGTTTTTATAGACAACTGTACGGAACCCTTCGTGCGCGAGTCCGACTCGCACTTGGCCGGTATTTAATTTATTAAGAAATACTGACAGTACCTACCTACCACTGTCATTGTATGTACGGTCTGCCCTAAAATTGCGTTTTGGTTTGAGACTTCAACCAGTAAAGTTAGTAAAGTTGCGACTTCTTGTGATATGAATTACAATTATTATAAATTGAATTGTTTTCCAACTAGGCCATGTAACTGACGATTAGACAGGTGGACCTTGTTGAACAATGTCGTTCCAAATTATCATTAAAATTGTACAAGGTTTGGTTGGTCTAAGAAAATTTATGTACTTCGACGAATACCATAAAAAACCATCAAAGATCCACAATCAATATAAAAGTGCGCAAGGAAGATTGGAATGTATGCTGTGTTTGTCAGTCGTAGTATAAAACAAAGAAAAACTTAAAATCGACTACAAAAAAAATTGTTCACTAACGAAATGTCACAACTTCCACTAACATTAATAAATTGAAGTACTTATTTAATACAGCGGTTTTTTCTTCAGAATTATAACAAGAGAGCGTTATTTTGGTAAGGCATTAGCTGTGTAGAAACTTCTCACTAAGTACCTAATCGGACGCTGCTTGTCCCTTAATCTTTTACTTTTAATACTTTTTTAGATCCAGTCTCACCAACATTTAAATTAAATTCTGTCAATGGACGGTGTCGTAGTTTTAAACGGGGTTTTTTTTCTGTTAATCTCGTAAATCCCCGCGTACTTGTACAGGTACAGGCTGTACAGTTAGGTGTAGGTATAAATTAAATTCGAATTTTGAACTCTTTTATAAATAAAACAAGTTGGAACCTTGTAGAAGGCGCTAAAATTGCGCCAAAATTAAATTATAAAAAAAATATGTAGGGAAAACAGTGTCAAACATGACTTATTATTTTAACAAAAACGGGACTTAGTCGCGTACACTTATTTTTATTATTTTCCTGACGTTTCTAGCGTGTCGTAACACTCGTGATCGCAGGCAGACTGGCGAGGAATTGTATCAGCATCTTCTAGTTGCGCGGGTTATTCGATTAAGTCCAGTTTTTGTCAAAATAATGAGTAAAAACCGTGTGTTTAAATCAGTAAACATGACTTACTTACCTTGACTTTCATTGAAGAATCCAAGAACCATAATAACTATGACTACGAGCCCGATCTCGAGCCTGTAGCTGACGCGCCAGACCGGCATTTCCAACGTCCGCCACATAGCGGCCATCGCTCAGCCCATGCTCCATTTGTTGTATTCTGCTTGGATGCCGCGTCTGCTGCTTTTTGAGTGCATTCTCTGGAACAAAACAGGTAAACTTTAGAACTCAACTCTATTTATTAGTTGCACTATAATCACCCAAAACTTGCACTAAAATAACTGTTTTGTATTTGGCACTACGACGGACTAACTAGTAACGGATAAAATAAACTAAATTTGAATAATATAGGTAATTTATACTTTTCCCTAAAAATTTTACAATCTGCAGATGAAAGTTTTCATTTTTTTGTCCTTGAAATACACAATTTTTTTGAATGTCAAAGGCAGTTTCTAAATCGCATCGATCTTAATACAAGCTGGTCATAGACAAGGCGACCAGAGGTCCCATGGAGACTCAAAAACGTCGAACACCGTGATAGATTTAATGACAAGTTAAATTTTACACTTAAATTGTTGTGAATTCCCAAACACTCGACATGTTTCACATGTAAAATGGCAATCTAACAACAAATAATTTTGTTTAAAATTATTGTCATCACCTAAGTGTATTATTATTTACCTCGTTAAATGTAGTATTCAGTGGGTTCACTGAACAACGAATTTTCTCATAATCTCGAATTCATCAAAAAATATATATAAGAAGCAAAACAGTATTATCCATTGTATTTCCTTTTATTAATACCGGCTTAAATGAGCCATCCAAGCTTAACAAAAATATATTCATTAAAACAATTTTCAAGGACCACTTCAATATGAACGGAATCATTTTTCAGTGTTATTTTTGGAGCAGTTTCACCCTCCCGTGCCCGTGGAATCCACAAAAAACTTCTCAATTAGTGAGTTTACCGCTTACAAAGAAAGTTAGGAAACTTCCTCAGGCCATTAAAGCGTCTTTTTGAATCACCCGAGAGTAGCCCAACGTACAACTTTTAATGTCTTCCAGTGAACATTTTCTTCGTGTTGATGCCACGGTTGAGCGAGCAAACAAAAAACAGGTGTATAGGCAAGTCCAACGGCGTCCGATATATCTACATATTTTTTTCTGAGCCGATTTTTTACCAAATACCACATCTCTTCAAATTCGTGGCATCAAATTCTCGGAAATCCGACCATGGACGCAAAAACAACATGGTATTGTAGCTGCAGTTTTCCATCAAAAAAATTTATATTTTCATCTAACATAAAATACAGTTTTTTTCTATAAATCTGAAAATCAGAAATATGATTTGTGTAACACAATAAAAAATATCGCTAAAAATGAATGAAGAGACACAACTAGTGTTGTTTTATTTCTCCATTAATCCATTTAGCTACCTATCAATTAAGTTTCAATTACTCGTAAGTATTTTATTTAAAAGCACCGTACTTAGGCTTTTATAGATTCGATAAGTAAGATAGGTAGGATAGGCTTAGGTATGTAAAATCGATCACTTAGGTCATTTTCATTTTTATTTTGTAAAGAAATACTTAAATGTAGACAAGTCCTAATACAATATCGCTGATGCGGTCCTTAAACGCCTTCAAAAGGTTTTGATTAAGCTGTCTCGTCAAAGTGATAAGGAGAAAATTGTCCAGTCAGCTTCCTTATCCTTAACGCAAATCCATTGTTTTGAAGTGTTTCTGATTGGGAACCACCATGAATTGAGGTGGTTACCTATACGTAGTATCCATATATATAAATATATTATATTAAGTTTGTAATGTTAGTGTGTCGGATCTCGTGTAATAATAAATAATAATAAATACTCTTTATTGCACACCTCATACAGTTACAAGCACAAATTTTACAATTAGATAAATTTAGGTAGAGGTAACAACAGGCGGTCTTATCGCTAATGAGCGATTTCTTCCAGACAACCTTTGGGTAGTGGAGACTAGAGAAAAACAATAAGCAGTAGGTGGTGCATAGAAACAAAAGAGACGAAATAGATAACACAGCACATTCATATGAATATACATACTTAAATAAATACAAAATAAACATACATATACGTACATATATACATATATAATACACACAATAAGAAACAACAGTGTCAACTTAAAAACCTAAGGAAGAGATAAATAGTATTCCTTAAGTTGCGATTTAAAGCTACCAATAGATTGCGCGCGTTTAATGTTGAGAGGGAGAGAATTCCACAAACGAACGGCCTGGAACGTAAATGAGCAATTATAAAATTTGGAAGATGAAGATGGCACTTCTAGGAGCAATTTTTGAGAGGATCTAATAGAATTAAGATAAGAGAAACGCTCTTTGAGGTAGCGGGGAGTTGCAGGGTTAAAAAGTATAGAAAAGAGTAAAGAAAGTATGTGAGAGTTACGGCGGTGACGGATAGGGAGCCATTTGAGTTGAGAACGAAAACTAGAAACATGGTCGAATTTGCGTAATCCGAAAATGAACCGAATGCAGGCATTTTGAATACGCTCAAGCTTATTAAGTTGCTCCTCGGTTAGGTCTAAATAGGAGATATCTGCATAATCAAGAATGGGGAGAAGTAACGACTGAGCAAGCGCAATTTTAGTAGCATTTGGCAGGAAATTCCGGAGCCGTCTGAGAGACCCTATGGCAGCAAACATCTTCCTGCTCACTTCACTCACCTGAGGCACCCATGATAGACAACGATCCATGATTACGCCAAGATTTTTCACTTGGTTGGAAAAAGGAATTTGGATACCATCGAAGACTATCGGAGGGAGCCTGAGAAAGTCAATTTTGGAGATTTGTTTAGCGCTACCCATCACAATTACCTGTGACTTTAGGGGGTTTACTTTTAAACCGTAATTTTGACTCCAATTTGATATGCGGAGCAGATCAAGATTCGTGGCTTCTATAACTGAATTGAGATCGCTATGCATACCCTGCGAATATATTTGAAGGTCGTCGGCATAGAGGTGATACGAAGAGGAGAGATCAAGAGTTATGGAATTAATGAAGATAGAAAATAAAAGAGGAGACAGCACACCACCCTGTGGAACACCAGCTGATGTGCTGCACCAGGAAGAACACGAAGAATCTAGTTTAATTCTTTGCCGACGACCAACCAAATAGCTGCGGAACCAGTCAATCGCTGCAGCCGATATGTTAAGAGACTGTAAGAACGCGAGCAAAATGTCAAAATCGACCGTGTTAAAGGCATTACTGAAATCTAGAAGTGCAAGAACTGTAAGCTTCTGGTCATTCATACCCAAACGGATGTCATCGGTAACCTTGACAAGAGCCGAGGTAGTACTATGGCCCGGACGAAAACCAGATTGAAATGGGTTTAGGAGGTCATTTCTATTCAGGAAGGAAGTTAGTTGCTGATGCACTAGCCGTTCGAGGACTTTGGATAGGAAAGGAAGAATGGAGATGGGGCGATAGTCAGAGAAGGAACTGGGGTTGGATTTTTTGGGTAAAGGAATAATATTGGCATCCTTCCACAGACTGGGAAAAGTACTTGATGAAATGGAAAAATTCAGAATACCGGTGATAATAGGAACAAACAAATCAAGGAGAGGGATTATCATATTTCGGCTAACACAATCAACACCAACGGCGTTAGAAGTGATATTCAATATACCCTTCCTAACATCACTCTCACAGAAATGGCTAAAATAGAAAGAAGAGAAATCTAAGGCAGGAAGTGATGAAAGATGATGAAGTGAGTTAGATTTCTTAGGACCACTGAAACAGGTGGACGATGAAAAATGCTGGTTAAGCTAGTCAACGCTAATATTGTTTAAATTGGTTGCCTGTTGAGATTTGCCAACTCCGAGACCTTTCAAAAATTTCCACACTTTGGCTGGATTTCCATCTTCAACAGAACTGTGAATATGACGCCTCTGAGCATCTCGACATATAGTGCTACAGCGATTGCGCAGGGTATGATATTTAAGTTTATTTTTCTCAGAGTTGTTAGCCTTATACTTAGATTTAGATTGATTCTTCCTCTCTATAAGGGCTTTAATATCCTCAGTGAGCCAAGGAGCAGGGAGATGCTTGACTTTTATTGCACGAACAGGAGCATGAGCGTCATAAAGTTGTATGAGGAGCGAATTAAAGAGAGAAACTTGATCGTCTACCGAACCCGCTCGAGCGATACTGCTCCAATCGATTGTTAAAGCGTCATCTCGAAGCTTTTCCACATTTAATCCACTAAAATTGCGCTGCAAAAGAATTTTTGATTTAGATTTGGGAGGACGAATTTTGTAAGAGAGATAGAGCAGATCATGATATGAGAAGGCATCCGCGGAGTATTGTCCAAATTTAGACACATGAGAAGTCGAAGAAACTAAAGTTAAATCAAGAAGAGAAGGCGAGCAATTTGGAAAATAGTGTGTGGCGTCTGAAGGGAGAATAGTTAGATTGCATGCATCTACCAGGGATTTAAGGCGCCGGTATCGACTGTCATCCTTCAGAAGACACGTATTTAGATCTCCCATAAGAATGTGATGATTATAAGAAGGCATAAGGTCCTCGAGAAGTTTCTCAAGAGAATCAAAGTAATTAACGTGAAGGGAGGGGGAATAAAAAACGCCAAGTAAAAGTTTGGAATGAGAGAGGGAAACGTCGAGAAACATATACTCTGCGGCATCAGAAGTAGAAGAGCTGGCAGATACATTAACAATTGAATAGGGGATGTAAGAACGAAGGTAAATCGCAACTCCACCGCCACCTCTTCCAAGGCGGTCGTGCCGAATTAAATTGAAACCAGGTAAAGAGTAAGACGTTGAAGGCAAAGCTGGTCTGAGCCACGATTCGGAAATTAAAATAGCATGAATGTTCTTAATGTCAAAAGAGAGTAACATATCGCTGTAATGTGCAGGAATACTTTGCGCATTTAAATGCACAACGTTAAAATTTTTAGGTACATCATTAAACTGAGATTCCAGAATGTCGTGAAGCGAAGGAGGCAAACTATGGAAACTGTCTTCACTTACACTATCTAAGGAGGAAAAAGATAAATACTGATCACTGTTATCACTGAAAGGCATCTGAAAAATATATATAAAGTTAAAAATACAATAAGTATATAATAAGTGTATACTAATATTCAATAAATATAAAAATATATACAGTAAAAACTAAACAAAAACTCACAATCTACCCGCCAGCAGCAAATAAATAATATATCTACTAACCCTTAACTAATTTAAGGTACCTTAGCTACCCGCCAGCATATCTGGATGGATCAAAATTAAAAACAAAACAACAAATAATTAACATTCAGAGCAGAAACGGAACGCAATAATTTACAAGTGGCAACACTGGGCTGTTCATGTCAAAGCGCCTGTCATGTCAAGTTAATGTCAAAGCAAAGCAAATGCTATTACGAAAACTAGTTAAGATAAACAAATTAATCAAAAAAGAAAGAAAGGGTAGACACAGATAAGTGCTGCACGACAAAATTAAGAAGTCAATTGTAACACGGTAACAAGAAAAGCACTACACAGTAAACAAACAAAGTAGGTACGAGTACTCTACGATCGAATCTTCGCCTTCACAGTCTCCCTCTTTGCACGCTGCTGCCTAGCTCGCGGAGCCTGGGGGACGGGCCGAGTATCAGGTTCCGACGAAGCGGCAGGATGCTCCGCGTCGGCATCGGTAGGCGTCGCCTGCGCAACCGACAGAGCTTTCACATCGGCGACGCTGTTAGCACGGCGGCGCACGCCATCTTTTCCCAGCACAAGCACGTCGCCGTTCCAGGTCCAGCAGTTGCGCACTCCAAAACGCTCACGAGCCTCCATGAAAGCATTGTGGCGGGGCTTTGTGAGAAACTCTCCAAGTGTGACGCCTGAGCCCTTGAGTGCCACCTTGCCAAACCATAATCATCCCTGATGGCTATATCCTTGAACTTGACAAGAATGGCTCTAGGCTTTTTGCCGCGCCCTCCACGACCACCCAACCGATGACTGCGCTCAATATCTGCTGCGGAAAGATCTTCTAACACGGCCTGCAGTTTGTTAACCGCAAGATTTGTTGTGTCCTCAGAATCAGATTCATCTATACCATGTACTAACAACATCTTGCGGCGAGAGCGCGTCTCAATGTGGTCCACCTGGCGAGTGACAAGCTCCACCTGCTTCTGCAAGGCATCGAGAGACCTCACAACAAAGTCATTGAAAAAGTCAAACTTTGAAGCCACAGCAGCGACTGTTGGATTAGTGGTGCCCGCGTTGTCGAGATCTTTCTGGAACTGCGCCATCGTCTTCTTGAATGTCTCGGACAAATCCTCAATTGAACTTTTTACTGCACTTGTTTCTGACATTTTGTGAGAGTGAAGTGAGTGATAAAAATCGAAGTTAACTTGTGGAGAAAATGTAATGGAAATGCTGGTAGGTTATAAAGGTTATTTAAGCATCAATATTATTAGGTTTAATTGTCCAAAAAGTGATTACAAATATTTTTTTAACAATACATTTAGTGCACAAGATGTGACTTGTTTTTCTCCACCTACCCGAAAAAAAAAAAAAAAAAAAAAAACTTGTGTGCTTACATAGTTCATCCTAAGGTGAATATACGAGAATTTTGGGCCATACAGTAATGACATAAAATATTGTTTAAATAATAGGCAAGTAATTTATGTATGTACTCGTAATTAAAAAAAGTTAAACCTAAGTGACAATCAGGAAAATGAGGAAAGTTAACATTTCATTATGAACATAGTTTAAATCGACAATTATGAGAAGATTTTTTTCATATGATCCATGTTGCACTATGCTGTCGATTCAAATTAGTGTGAATCTTTAATTATATTTTGTAAATGGGAAGAGTTACGTTTCCACTTTTTAAGTAATTTTTCTGTTTTGTGTAGCAAGTCGATACAAAGTATTCGCTTCATTACAAAACGACGTCGAATATAAATATTATATTACTGTTACAAAAATGTAAATGTTACATGTACCTAACATAGTATAACAAAAAGCAAAGCAATTTTCAAAAACCTTCCCTGTGAATAATGAAGATTTTTATTACCACTTGATTCTTTCATAAAGTATGAAAACATACCAATCTCTCTTGTTTTTCTAGCGCTAACGAGTATTATTAAACAAAATTGTAACATGATAAAATAAAAATATACAAAGATAAGTCTAATAAGCCCGTAACAGAAAGTATTTTGACTCCGCTGCTGAAAGACACTAATTATATCGTAATGTGTTTCACTTGACTCGCAAAAAACTCGCCAGATAACGCACGCTGAGAAATTACGGTGCGGTAGGGAGGCATTCTACAGCAGAGCCTCCAGTAGGCGCGATCTTGCCAAACGTTTCTCCTTAAAAATTGTAGGTATATAATTCAATTTGATATATTAGTGAAAAAATTGTCTCTTATTCATAAAAACTAAAGAGTATTTTCAATGTTCGTGCTAATCCGTCTAATTGGCATTGCTTGTCAATCTTGTCAGACGTGATCAATTTCGAAATATATTGCGTGTTTAAATTAACTTTGAGTTGTACTAAAAATCAAACCACAAGCTATTTTTAAAAGTCGCTGAACAAACGTCAAGCTTGAGGAGTAGAATCTACGTTTTTCTGCTCGTTTACAGGCCACACCCGGTATATGCTATTGCACTGCGAGTATTTATAATAACAACTATTAAAGCCAAACTACTTAATTACAAATTGTTACCATTACAAATATTGTACGTCCTCGAATAAATTTTACATGCCTGAGTTAATACAAGCAAATTGATAATAATAGTACTCTCGTTACATGTGTTAAATACCTTTATGATGTAATATTACAATGTGTCCCTACTTATTGCTTTTATATTAAAACTACATTGAACATGATGTCATGATTTCCAGTTTTGCTTAATAGCTGAAAGCAATAGGTTTAAATACTTATAAAATACATGATAATGGAAATCAAGCACCAAAACATCCCGCCGAGAATGGTGTTAGTGTGATTTAGAGCACACTCTTGAGAAATTATTACCTAACTTAAGCTTCCTGTCAGTATCTCAGTCGGAACTTGGTACACTTTATTTTATTGCTCGCTAGTTTGAAACTTACAATCTTGGGTATATGAAGCACGGATTATGGAAGTCCCGGTAACGGGGTCTTTGACATCAAGCCAAGAGTGAGTGAACACAGCTGACTTAGAGGGTAATAACAACTTAACCGTCTTAAAGGAAATTTTAGATACGTTGAAATGAACCCCGCATCCCTTTTAATTTAGCATGTCGTTCATCAATATCGTCATCAACTTTATTTATTTAATTTAACAGAAACACAATTTATTGTCATCACGATAAAAATTTATCAATTATTTATTTAACAAGTTTGTTTGTATTTTTTTTTATTTAATAATATGGTCAATACGAGTAGGCATAAATACTTTTTTTTATGTATGATATCATGTAAATGACAAAATTAGTTTAAATAAAGTCGGAAATTAGACTCGATTATTAAATTCCTATTTTCACAGCGAAATGTTGCGTTTATGTTTATCGTTGCTATACAATTTATTTTACAGTAAAATGTGAGAAATCGAATGGTATCATTTTGTGAAATTTTTGTCTTTTATCTATTTTAATAGATTTTTTAATTATTTACTTTATTAGGATATATCGATCATTTTACATCCTATCAACAACATTTTATTGCATAATTCAACATGTGTGACCTTCCCTATTGAGAATTGAGATATTAAATCAAATTGTTATCTTGCTTCGAAATTCGTATGCTGATCGGCTGAAGCAAGCGGCGTCGTTGGGACGAACGCAGACCATGATAATAATTATTGGGATGGGAATAATTTTAATTGAAGCATCATTCAGCCCATTTACATCCAAGTGCCATTGTTTAAGAGACAGATAGTTCCGATTTACTATAGGGAAAGATGTCACCGACAACTTTTCTTTTGATCGTTACTGCTTGTTTTCAAGTTAAATGATTCTTAATTATTTAATCTTCATTGCACGACACTTTCGCTTTTTCTAGACGGAACAATAGACCAGATTGAGAGGATTCGGATCGCAGGGCGAAACCGGTTGGATCAACAAGCATTTTTGTCAAACTCATAAAATCGTTGACAGCCAATCAGCGTCCCGCGTTGTGTTTGCCCTTCTCGCACGCTGCGGAAAATATGCTCAACCCGATCCGTTTTGCCCTGAGATCTGATTCGCCTTGATCTACCCAACACATATCAGGACCATTTTAGGCAGAATGAAAACATATTATCAGAGATAGTCTCTTATAAAAAAACCGGCCAAGTGCGTGTCGGACCACGCATAAGAGGGTTCCGTACCTTCAATGGAATAAGAACCAAACTAATACCAAAAGGTCGTATCTGATGCCTATGGAAGAAGTTTTTTGGAGATAACTCAAAAATGGCTGAACCGATAATGTTCAAAATAATTTTCGTTGAAAGTATAAGGCGCATCTCTTCAATTTTTTTCATATTTTTTGAACTTACGGTTTAAAAGTTACGGGGGGGGGCTACACAACTTTTCTGACTTTCGAAGCGATTATTTCAGAAAATATTCACTTAATCACAAAATAGTCAAAGAAACCTCAATGTTATTTTGAAAGACCTATCGATTGATGTATCACATGTTGATATTTGGTTAATTTTTTTTTAAATTTAGTTACCTGTATGGAGCGCCCCCCTAAAAATTTTTTTTTTTTCAAATTTAACTACATAACTAAGTAGCTGCATACAAAATACACCTTATGTGTAAATTTTATTCAGATACGTCGTATAGTTTCCGAGTAAAATGCCTTTGACATACGGACGGACAGACAGACAGACATGACGAATCCATAAGGGTTCCGTTTTTTGCCATTTGGCTACGGAACCCTAAAAAATAATTAAGAAAACATTGGTGGCAGCCGAAAATATGTCACGTTCAGGATATTAATAAGTTATTATGCATATTACCTACGTAGGTTATGTGCGAATTCATATTCCAGTTAAAACCTACTGGAATTTACTTATTCGCACGTGTACCATTTCGCATTCGTCTTCATACTAAAAGAAAAATCGTCCCCTGGGTAGGCTAACATATTATGCAAAGGCACTTTTGCGGCGCGTTTCTGGAGTAACACCTTTTTTGGGGAGTCACTTTCGGGAAGGTAAGCTTATTCCCTAATACATCATTTTAATTTCGGGTCCTGCACCTTTTACCATGATTAGGTGTGTTTGTAAAGGCGCCATTACTTCGGTGTGATCTAACCTTACAAATACAAATGCGTTTATTTCATTACTTTTTACAGTACACAGTGTATCTAACCTTAACTGGGCTGTACGTAGTACTTGAGTCAATTGACGATTAATATGAGAAGCGATACGTATTGTGCGCTGCATGTATCTGGGCTGCACGTAGTAACTTGTGTCAATTGGCGATTAATAGGAGTATCGACATGAATTGTGCGGTACACCGTACACCGGAGTTTCGGTATATCTACTTGTAAAATTAAATTACCAAAAAATGTTGTCACCTGTATATGTGCCTGTAACAGTGCCCCTAAAAGCACAAATATATATTTAGTGATTTTAACAAAGTAATTCAAATGTTTCATCTGTGTATATCGTATGTTTGAGTTACAACATTTTTTAGTTTGGTTATGCTGGCTAAAATTGGAGGATATTCTTACTGAATTTTACTGATTATTAGTAAATTGTGAATAAATAACGGGTGACTGTGAGTGTGGAACATTCAAAGTAAAAAAAAGTTAAACTGCAATTTCAAAGCAGAAAATGAAAAATTTAGTTTTAAAGTAAAATGCGGTCTGACCACACCTGAGATTAGTCATTTCTGCGCAGCACGTTCGGTTTTACTACGACACGACATTCCTACAATACTAAATTCCGTATTCACGGGCTTGGTTCCTAAAAAGTCAAGTTTCAACAGTAAGCCGTGACGCACACAATTTTTCACGGGACCCATGCAAATGTAAACTTTTACATACAAATACCTGGATTTGCATTGTAAGTGGATTCTCAGTTCTCCGTACGAAGCTGCGTGACGAGGTAATCAGAAATGAAGCATTTTAAGCAAAATATCATAAGCGATTCGTGAGGAGTAGACGTGGGAGAGTATATTTTGTATTAATTTAAACCACATTTTGAAGAGGGCTTTTGAATTCATTAATACTTCGGAACGAATATTTTGTATAAGTAATCTTTGTGATTTCAGACGATTTATAATTCAGACTGAATATTTAAGCAGAAATGTATTTTATAATTAGGTTATAGGTATAATTACTGCTAAGTCATTGAAAAAAAAAATGCAGTGATATACTCTGAACAATTTGAACTGAACTCATCCACTTAATGTCTTATCTTTTGTGTGTAAACCGCAGGGGCGCGTGCCACTATGAAAAAAATGGTTTAGCCACGTGTTAGCGTTTATTGAATTTCTACTATATGGACCACGCAATAAGATTCAATATGAACTAATACGAAAAAAGCTCTAAGTTCTATACGGTTGCACCCAATACAAGCGATTCAAATGCTCTAGCACCAGCGTAACTCGACACCGAGATCCGAAACAAACGTGCGTAATTGGTGATCGCGCTTGCACTGGTATTCCGAGCGCACGGCTAGTTAGCGATAAGGAGGCAATTGTAATTTTCCCGAACGGGCAGGTAAAACAGGGTTGGATTCTGATTAAAACATTTGGGTGGATGTACGATTTACAAATATTTAATATATGAAATATATACCTATACATATATAATAGATTTTAATAAATATTGGGTATGTTAAAATTATAATCAGACATATAAATAATCAACTATTTTAAAATTGCTTTCTTAATTTTACAGCTTAGACTTACTTTAACCTATAGCAATTTATGTACTGAGAATAACTCAATTCAAATATAAATAATATGAATCTACATTATAGTTGTGTTTTTTATCATAATTTGAGAGATATAAAGAGAATATAAAAATATATATATTTATAGTACATATTAGTCAACACAAATAATCATATTAATCTTTTCATCATATTAGCATATATAGCGGCAGAAACGTTTACTCGACCATGGTTTTGCTAGTTGGGTTATTATAAAACCTTAGAGTGGTGGGCACTGCCAGTTTATACTTATTTCTAGTATTAAAATTATGTATATCACAGTTCTTTCTAAAATTAACAATGTTTCTATGTACATACACAATATTTTCATAGATATATTGACTATGCACTGTCATTATATTAATGTCCTTAAACATATCTCTAACTGAGGCTCTATATTCTCTTAATAATAAATTATTTAAACATTGCTGTCTTAATTTTATACAATGTGATAGTAATAAAAATACTTTAAAGGAAAAAATAACACTTCACACGTCTTTCATTTAGACATAACAGATGTGTCGCCAGGGTCGTTCTCTCATTGTTGTAATTGATAAACACGTGGTATATTTCTGAATGTTATCTACCGTAATTTTCCCTTACCTATACCTAACCTCAATCATGAAAGAGGGAGCGAGATACCAATAAAAAAATCTACCTGGTCTGTTATCAATTTCTGAGACACATTTGGTTATGACAGTTTTGAGTCTAGTGTTTGACTGGCTTTCGCTTGCTCAATACATGTTTTATTTCCCGATTCATGGTGCTCTTTTACGCAACTTGGCTACGTTTTACCGGATATTCCCTGCTTTCGATTGGATTTAGTACCTTGCGATTTAACGACCCCAGGCTGTGTCTATTGAATTATCATAACAAGCACAACTATAATGTAGATTCATATTATTTATATTTGAATTGAGTTAATCTCAGTACATAATTTGCTATAGGTAAAAGTAAGTCTAAGCTGTAAAGTTAAGAAAGCAATTTTAAAATAGTTAATTATTTATATGTCTGATTATAATTTTAACATACCCAATATTTATTAAAATCTATTATATATGTATATATTTCATATATTAAATATTTGTAAATCGTACATCCATCCAAATGTTTTAATCAGAATCCAACCCTGTTCTACCTACCCGTTTGGGAAAATTACAATTGCCTCCTAATCGCTAACTAGCCGTGCGCTCGGAATACCAGTGCAAGCGCGATCTCCAATTACGCACATTTGTTTCGGATCTCTGTGTTTAGTTACGCTGGTTCTAGAGCATTTGGATCGCTTGTACTGGGTGCAACCGTATAGAACTTAGAGCTTTTTTCGTATTAGTTCATATTGAATCTTATTGCGTGGTTCATATAGTAGAAATTCAATAAACGCTAATATGTGGCCAAACCATTTTTTTCATAGTGGCACGCGCGCCTGCGGTTTACACACAAAAGATAAGACACTAAGTGGATGAGTTCAGTTCATATTGTTTAGAGTATACACAAATAGCGTTTTTTTTTTTAAATACCTAATTAAATACGATTATGTAATATTCGTCTTACTTGTGTAAGTACGACGTTAAAACTCTTTAATAAAACAATGATTTTTTTTGTAATGTCTTACGATATTTAACTTGTGCTACTACTTATTTTCTTGACGGATATTGTAATAAGGTAATCAAAATCTTATTATTTAATACATAAAAATGTAAGGCTAACCTTATCTCTTCCTCTTCCTCCTAGCGCTTGTCCCGGCTTGGGGTCCGCTTGAAATCCTAATCCCATGAATTGGCGCAGGCACTAGTTTTTACGAAAGTGACTGCTATCTGACCTTCCAACCCAGAGAGGAAGCTAGGTCTCATCGGGATTAGATCCAGTTGCCTTACGATGTTTTCCTTCACCGAAAAGCAACTAGTAAATATCAAATGATATTTCGTACATAAATTTAGAAAAAATCAGTGGTATGAGTCGGGGTTTGAACCCGAGACCTCCGGATTGAAAGTCGAACGTCTTACCGTCAGGATACCAGCGCTCTCAGGGCTAACCTCATCTATTAAAATAAATTACGGACACTAAAAAAGTAAGCGTTATAGCTATCCGAATCTATTTGGGTTAAGACGCTAGCTCTAAACGGCACCTAAAACGGAAGACTCCAAGCCTTTTCCCGGGAATTTATTCATGATGTATCCCCCCAAATCCCCGGAAAATATTTTTTCCGTGATGGACATGGACGAAGGCGATTCGCGAACCCTCTTTTGTGCCGTCGATATTTACACCGAATCGTTCGCATACATTATTCATAAGATTGTTATGCATTTTGTATTCAAATATTGGTTCGACATGCACCTGTTTTAGGCCTAAAAGGGTTATTGTTGGACTTTTAGGGAGACAATTTTGACTTTAGTTGATGTTTGAATTAAAAAAGATTGATTATATTTGTAAGTAATACTCAGTGGTTTATATTGAGCGCTTCAACAGTTTGCGGTATTTTCAACCGAACTATTTCGACATGCGTTCATTTTGTCAACTGGGCGAAACCTGCGTTGTGGATCCCAAGAGTATGTGATTTAAATATTATTATTGTTTTCAACCGACTTCAAGATTTCGAAGGAGGAGTTTATTCATTCATCGGGATCTTTGTTTTTGCTATTTTCTTATGTACGTTCACCGATTAGTCGAAGACAGCTGAACCGATTTGGAAAATTATTTTTTTGTTTGAAAGAGTATACTTCATAGTTGGTCCCATTGTAACCAGGTCAGGATCTGATGATGGGATCCTGGAGAAATCGAGGGAACTCTTCAACTATTACCCAGGTAGCATTTATACGTCATTATGTCGTCCGTTTACGGTACTGCTCGACGTAAGAGACGTCATTTCTCGACGTCGGGGGGTCCCAGCAGATGACGTCAATTTGTCACAGCCTCAAGACGTCTGTTTACAGACGTTACAGAGACGTCATATACTGAATGCATAGGGACGTTACTGGGCCGTACATATTAGGGCAGCCACTGACGTTAGAGAGACGTCATATACTGAATTCATAGGGACGTGACTGGGCCGTACATATTAGGGCAGCCACTGACGTTGGAGTGACGTCATATACTGAATCCATAGGGACGTTACTGGGCCGTACATATTAGGGCAGCCACTGACGTTGGAGAGACGTCATATGCTGAATTCATACGGACGTTTCTGGGCCGTACATATTAGGGCAGCCAGTATGTTCGAATAACGTCACACACAGGATTGATTGTGGCGTTACTAGGACATAGTAACGCCACAATCACTCCTGCATAGGCACAGGTCAGGACCTACGAGGGCTGCATTATGCTGCCGTGTTCACGATATCAGCAGTAGAAGTTAGCGATTTTTAATTTTATTAAGGCGGGTATTATATAAATTTAAATAACATCTCTCAAAACACACTGCTGATATCGTAAGCACGGCAATATGCTCCTCGTAGCTAGGATGGGTGGGTAGTCTGTTCAAAAATAGAACCGACCTGGCTGTTGAGTGAACTAACAACGTGCTAGATTTAAGTTCTAAGACGGTTATAACTTATTGGCCAGGCGCCCTAGACAAGACGCCTACGCTATAATGCGTTCTAATCTATACCTGTTCCCTCTCCCCGCGCAAATTCTTACGCGTAAGAGTAGAAAAGAGTTTAGCGCTTAGCATAGCAGGCATTTTGTCTACGTACCCTGAACAAACTCTAGGACTTATGGATGAAACTAAAAAACGCTATGTAAGTAGTATAATCTATATTTAAAGAGGCATTAAAGGACAGTGGGAACCAATAGCCCCATAACAATAATCCCATCAAAAACATAAATGTGAAATGAGAGCCAAGTTCAATATACATATTATATATGCCTTCGTTGTTGACTTTGACGACAAAAGAAGTGAGATCTAAATGGGTGGCAATCTTCTATCATCCCTAATACCCAATGTCCCTCAATGTGCCTACCCCTGTTATATTTTCTTTTCCCGAATTTCGACTCATCTATTTGGACAACTTTGTTAGGGCCCCCTATCTTCCCTTGGGCCCTTTGACACTCTAATTCAAAAATTGCAATAGTTTCCCTGCAATAACTATACCAGTCGGCCACCGTTCGACTTGACACTACGTGACCATTGTTTAATTGTTTTTTTGTGTAATCATACGAATGACCCTCACAGAAGGCGTACATTATTTGAAAAATATGTACAAGTGACAATCGAGCATTTTCAAACCAGGTCCCGAGGGCTCTTGAATATGATTTGTTTCGGCAGTTTCCTTTCCGGCATCTAAATTTGTCGAATTGCCCCGCTTCCGATGTCAGGGTCATCGGCTTCTTGTGATATGTGCAAATTTTTTGGCGTGGAACAAGGCCCCTCTCTTCAGAAAACTGCACGCACTGTCCGTGCGTTCCCAGTAATGTGAAAAGCTTAAACCAGGTCCACATGCCTCTGCAACAACAACAAAACACATGAATAATCAAGGATTTTCGGGGGGGGGGGCGGGGAGGATAAACATAATTAGCTATTTTTCAAGCTATAAGATGACCCTAAAATGTATCAAAATTGCATTTTACAGTCATTAAGTTTTTTTGGTCACTTGTTGAACTATAAGTATTCATTTCACCACTGCAGACTATAAGTACCAATCTTTCTCTACATTGAAAAAAAAACCTAATCAATATAATACTCTTAACTTTGACCGACTAATTCATTGCAAAAATTGCATAGAAAATCAATACCAACTAAATGTTAAAACTTGGATACTTACATAAACTCCTCCGAGTAAAGGTTTTTACGCCTGCCGGATGACCCACAAGGTCTGGTCATCATCGTACCATTAGTATACAGGTCGTCATCGTCCTCCGAAGAACTAGTAGCAGCTGGAGGGCTGCTACTACGGCCAGCGGCTACTCCACTGGGACCAGCTATCCCGCTAGGGACAGCCAACCCACTGGGACCAGCAACTGGTTCCTCGAGGTCGAACACAGACACAGTAGGCACAAGCGGCTCTATTGAGTCCAAAACTCGCGCACTACAAGACGGCACAGAAGAGGAGGCCGTGACAAGCGGCTCAACTGAGTCCAACACTTGCACATCACTCGACTGTTCAGACACAGAAGCTAAGGGCTTCGGGGACGCCATGGTATTCACACGTTGTATTTTCACTAACAGGAGTACGTAAAACGACCTCGACTCTAGGAGCGGCGACAAACGGTGAATGACACTAGCAGACAAAAACGCTATGAAACAAAATGGCGTCACACCGCGTTTTGTTCCACACAAAGGAAACACGAATTTATTCATTATAAGTGTAAAAAGTGAATTTAAATTGTTAAAACAGCGCCAAATATATTATTGACAACAAAATACTGCATGATGATTAGAATTCTAAATCAATATATATATTTGTTTTAAATATTTTATTAAAAAACATGACAAAATAAATCAAAATACACCGTTGACGGTAAACGAAACGTGAAATGTCAACTTTGACGCCTGGCATGACAAAATACCCAACCTAAAAATATGCATAATCGTGTTCTTTTCAGATTTGTATAGAAACTTAAAAAAAAAATATCTCGTGAACCGTGAATTTCCGAAAGCTGAAAATTCAGATAACGCTTAATAATTAAGAGTACTATTCATAAAAAAAATATGAACTTCTAAAGCGTGGGTCCATAATGGAAAGTCTATCCCGTCTTACTGTACATCGTACATAGTACAGGTGATGACCTTAAACTGACGTTATTGAGACGTTCATTTTGCGGTAAATATGGTACGTCCAGATGCTGACCCTCAATTGACGTTATTAAGACGCCCACGTTGCGACGAATACGGTACGTCCAGGTGCTGACCTAAAATTGACGTTATTAAGACGTCCACTTTGCGATAAATACGGCACGTCCAGATGCTGACCTAAAATGGACGTTATTAAGACGTCCACTTTGCGACGAATACGGTACGTCCAGATGCTGACCTAAAATGGACGTTATTAAGACGTCCACTTTGCGATGAATACGGCACGTCCAGATGCTGACCTAAAATGGACGTTATTAAGACGTCCACTTTGCGACGAATACGGTACGTCCAGATGCTGACCTAAAATGGACGTTATTAAGACGTCCACTTTGCGACGAATACGGCACGTCCAGATGCTGACCTAAAATGGACGTTATTAAGACGTCCACTTTGCGATGAATACGGTACGTCCAGATGCTGACCCAAAATGGACGTTATTAAGACGTCAACTTTGCGACGAATACGGTACGTCCAGATGCTGACCTAAAATTGACGTTATTAAGACGTCCACTTTGCGGTGAATATGGTACGTCCAGATGATGACCCTTAATTGACGTTAGTACGACGTCCACTTTTTAACCTGACCTTAAATTGACGTCACTATAACGTACGTTTTCAGCGAATAAATGACAGACCTTAATATGACATAAAAATGACGTCGCTTGTGCGTCGCTGACGTCAGTTTGCTACCTGGGTATAGGCACACCTATAGTGATTTGAGTATTTTCTATGTACAGCAGCTCGAGAATTTGCTGTTGCAAAGGTGGATGCTGTAGTGAAGTCGGTTCTTTTTTGTTTAAAATTATTTTAATAAATAGTGCGAATTTTCGTACGAATTATTCTATCAATAAACGTCTCTAACGCAACGAGCACCAAAGGGGGCTATACAATTGCTACGGTTTTAGGCTTTGCGGATTGCATGCAAGGTAAACGCCCTAACAATCTTTTCGACCAGATTTGTATCCTTATTAATGTCCATTTTGGCATTCGGAACATAATACTGAGACCTTCGGACATCCGCTTGGTTTGCTGTCTTAGACCTTCAAATACCTAATCATCTTATCATTTATCAATGGAATTTAAAGCACTGTAGTTGTGATAGTATTCTGTACAAGGTTTAGGTACAATTTCAAACTAACATTATTTTAAACTTACTAGTTTTCTTTTGCAGCGACCATTATTCCTACAAATGTTACAACTAAACGGATTACATCGCTTGTTTTTGATGAAATGAAATTTATTATTTACACATTTTACGATATACTTATATACGTACATACCGTATTTAATTTTTATATTTGTCCCAACGACCAGTTCGTTTGTGGTCATGGGAAAAATGTTTGTTAATTGTTTAAGAATTAAAAACTTAAATAAATTACATGAATTAGCTTAGACCAAAATATTTTTTCTTTATCTACAGAAATGTCCGCAACTACATTATTTTAACCGGTTTGTTGAAACGTTTATGAACTAATTCATAATGTCGAACTTCAGTGCACATTTTACAAACTGCTTCAAGTCACCAATATAATTTAAAGTCAATATTGTTCCATACCCCGTATTGGATCGCGCTCATTAACGCATAAATCACTTTACAATATTTCTGAACTTACAGGTATATAATGTAGAGTACATGCTTTGGGAACGCAACTAGTAACTATTTTGTGTAACCGGTAATCTATAGATATTTTATACCGGTTTCCATTTCCTACACAAACCCTGCCTGGCCTTAACTTACGTTCGATACGAAGAATACTCGTAGGCTTGGTATAAATCTGTTACTTGTTTATATAGGTAGGTATGTTACAATGTTCCAACAGTTTACTGTAACTTGGTGTTGGTTTAGGACCGGCGAATTTAGGAGTGGTTAAACGTATTATGTTGAGATATGACGTCAAACAAATTAAATAATTTCGGCATAGGCAGACGTTGAATTGAAAATTATAATCTATATATATATAATAAACGCGTAAGGGGATAAAAAATGTACATTGAAGATATTCTAGAAAAACTTATTTGGGGGGTCTTAGAAACGTTGACTGAATACATTTCAATGATTTTGGAATTCTTGTCTGTCTGTCTGTGAATTTGTCCGCGCACTACGTAAAAACTACTGCATAGAATTTTACGAAATTTTATATAGTAACAGTTTATACCCCGGAGCAACATATAGGGTAGTTTTTCTTCTGCTTATTAAAATCATAATTTTCATAAAAAAATAGTCTCAAAAGTGGTAACAGATGGCGCTGTATAGGTAACCTGTATACTGTAAACAAACATTATTTAACGACGCCTTTAGATTAAATTAAGCTATTCGGTCTGTTGCGTTCCGCCGAGGTTTAAACCATGGATTTTTAAATGCTTTCCCAATTTAAGGATTGCGGGTTAAATATTTTTAAAACGTGTTACTTCGTTTTGGAAATTGTAAGTATCCGGACATATATAGTGATCCATTAATACCTGGAGGTACTTTAAAGTTCATGAAGCTACAGAATATACTGAAACCTACTTACAATATACGTCAAAACAAATAAAACAGGTTGTTAAGATTTATCCATTTCGATTTACCCGACAGCAAAAATTGTAACGTTTGTGAGATCAATATGTTTTATCTCGCTTTAACAGCTGATTGCAATAAAAACTGGCAAAGTGCGTGTCGGACCACGCATAATGGAGGGTTCCGTAGCTTCAATGGAATAAGAACCAGACTAATGCCAAAAGGTCGTATTTGATGCCTTAGGAAGAAGTTTTTTGGAAATAACTGAAAAATGGCTAAACTGATAATGTTTAAATTAATTTACTTCACACCTGGCCATAATGTGAGTATTACCGCACGCTACGCGTACGGTAAAACTCGCATTATCGCCAGGTGGAGACGTCAAATTGTGTACTCACCACGGGCAGTAAAAAAGAAAGCCCTCTATCGCAAATTTACAACCCTCGCCTGCGGCTCGGGTCACAAATACCTGCGATTTCGGGCTTTCATTCTTTTACAGTCCTTGGTAAGTAATGTAGTATTTCGTAGAAGGTATATAATAACGTTCATCTTCTAAAATGTTTTAATATTTTTATGACTTACGGTTCAAAAGTTACCCTCCCTGTAACTTTTGAAACTCCGGGCCTGGGCCTACGCGGTACTCGGCCTATGCTGGTTTTCGCAGATATTGCCGCCCGCCATCAGGCCTCCGTCCCTCAGATTTGCTAAGACTATTCGCCATTGAGTTTTGTCCGCATTCTGTCATGCTGCCTGCTGCTGCTGAATAAATTCTCGCTACGACGCTCCGGGCTTGGGCCTACTCGGTACTCGGCCTATGGCTTTCGCAGACATTGCCGCTCACCCTCGGGCCTTATGACATTCACCATTGAGATATGTCCGGTCCCTGTCATGCTGCTGTTGCTGCTGCTGAAGCAGTTCTAGCTGCGACACTCCGGGCCTGGGCCTTAGCGGCACTCGGCCTATGGCTTTCGCAGACATTGTCACTCGCCTTCGGGTTCCGGCCCTCAGATTAGCTAAGATTCTTCGCCATTGAGTTTTGTCCGGATTATATCATGTAGCTACTGCTGGAGAAATTTTCGCTGCGACGCTCCGGGCTTGGGCCTACGCGGTACTCGGCCTATTGCTTTCGCAGATATTGCCACTCATCCTCGGGCCTTAAGACATTTCACCATTGAGATATGTCCGGTCACTGTCATGGTACTGCTGCTGACCTGGGCCCTACACGGTACTCGGCCTTTGGCTTTCTCAGACGTTGCCGCTCCTCACCCTCGAGCGACGGCCCTCGGGTTCGCTGAGACACTTCGCCTTTAAGTTATGTCCGGTCCCTGTCATGATGATGTTGAAGAAGTTCTCGCTGCGATGTTCTGAGCCTGAACCTTACGCGTTACTCAGCCTTTGACTTTCACATAGGTATATTTCCGCTCACCCACGTGTCCGCAGCCCTCCAGTTCGCTAACACACTTCGCCATTGAAGTATGGCCGGTCCCTGATATGCTGCTTCTGCTGAAGCAATTCTCACTGCGATCCTCCGGGCCTGGGTCCTGCGCGGAACTCGCCCTATGGCTTTCGCGATATTACCGCTCACCGTCTTTCACCGTGTCACGGCTTCGGCGTTCGGGTTCACCAAAAAACTTGACCATTGAGTTTTGTAGGGACCCTTTTACGCTCCTGCTGAAACAATTCTTGCTGCCTTTGCCCTTATTAGATTTTGGCCTGCTGCTGCAAAAGCAGTTTTCGCTGGGACGTTGCGCTCACACGCTACCTCGCGCCAGTAGCATCAGCGTTTAACCCTGTGTTCGAAGCATATTCTCCTGCAGGAACTCTGCCATTAGCATTCGCAGGTCTCGACGCACGCCTTTTAGTCAGTTATCTTTATCACGACTGAACTAATTAGATAGATATTTATATGTAGAACGCGTTAATTCTACACTAATGGCCTGGTTAGTAAATGAAAATGACACATGCGGGCGATGCCGCGGCGGGTACAGCTAGTTTGTAATATTCTTCCTAGTGCCAACGCCCTCTTCATAGAAATTTCAAGTGACCGTAGAGCTGGCGATTCCTGGTATTGGTATTGCCATACCGAAAGGGAATGCTGCCAGCATCTACGGTAGTCACCGGCGATAATATCTTACTACATGAAGGCCGCAAGACCCGCAAGTATTATGTGACATGTTCTTATTTGTAGGGCTATAAGACTGTTTCACATATTTTTGCGGCCTTCGTGTAGGAAGATACTATTGCCGGTAACTATAACATGCCGCGGGGGGATTGGTTATTTTAAATAGTATAAATTTATTTAAGATTCTCGCGATGTCTGTCCATCGCGATTCAGTGCGGCAACGCGGTGAGCGTGATGGGCACATTTCCGCCGGGGGGTGGCAAGGGGCGGGCTTTTTGACTAAGTTAATAGTTTATTATTATATTGTACCCTTTTATTAATAAGATTTCTTTTAAATAAGACGTTAAGATTAGTTTTTACTTATATATTAATAGCTGTACCCTCGGCTTCGCCCGCGTGTGTGGGAGGCTTTGTCATTTTCATTTACTATCCAGGCCATTAGTGTAGAATTTACGCGTTCTACATATAAATCTATCTAAATTTATTAGTTCATCCGTGATAAAGATAACTGACTAAAAGGCGTGCGTCGAGACCTCCGAATGCTAATGGCCGAGTTCCTGCAGGAGAACATGCTTCGAACAGAGGGTCAAACGCTGAAGGTATGAGCGCGAGGTAGCGTGTGAGCGCAACGTCCCAGCGAAAACTTTTGCAGCAGCAGGCCAAAATCTAATAAGGCCAAAGGCAGCAAGACTTGTTTCAGCAGGAGCAGGAAAGGGTCCCCACAAAACTCAATGGTCAAATTTTTTGGTGAACCCGGACGCCGAAGCCGTGACGCGGTGATCGGCAATATCGCGTAAGCCATAGAGCGAGTACGCCGCAGGACCCAGGCCCGGAGGATCGCAGCGAGAATTGCTTCAGCAGCAGCAGCATGTCAGGGACCGGACATAACTCAATGGCGAAGTGTCTAAGCGAACCCGAGGGCCGGGGCTCAAGGGTGAGCGGCAACGTCTGAGACCAGGTCAGCAGCAGTACCATGACAGGGGATCGGACATATCTCATTGGTGAAGTGTCTTAAGGACCGAGGATGAGTGGCAATATCTGCGAAAGCCATAGGCCGAGTACCGCGTAGGCCCAAGTCCGGGACGTCGCAGTGAAAATTTCTCCAGCAGAAGCAACATGATATAATCCGGACAAAACTCAATGGCGAAGAATCTTAGCTAATCTGAGGGCCGGGCCGGAGCCCCGAAGGTGAGCGGCAATGTCTGCGAAAGCCATAGGCCCAGTACCGCTTAGGCCCAGGCCCGGAGTGTTGCAGCGAGAATTGCTTCAGCAGCAACAGCAGCAGCATGACAGGGACCGGACATATCTGAATGGTGAATTGTCATAAGGCCCGAGGGTAAGCGGCAATGTCTGAGAAAGCCATAGGCCGAGTACTGAGACTGAGTAGGCCCAAGCCCGGAGCGTCGTAGCGAGAATTTATTCAGCAGCAGCAGGCAGCATGACAGAATCCGGACAAAACTCAATGGCGAAGAGTCTTAGCAAATCTGAGGGCCGGAGGCCCGATGGTGAGCGGCAATTTTTATGAAAGCCATAGGCCGAGTACCGTGTAGGCCCAGGCCCGGTGCGTCGCAGCGAGAATTTCTTCAGCAGCAGCGTGACAGCTAGCAGCTAGATTCATGACTACCCGTTTTAGGGTTCCGTAGCCAGAATGGCAAAAACTATTATTATACCTTATAGTTGACAGCTAGCAGATAGTAATTGCTAGATTCATGACTACCCTTTTTATTGCAATCAGCTGTTAAAGCGAGATAAAACATGTTGCTCCCACAAACGGTAAAATTTTTACTGTCGGGTAAATCGAAATGGATAAATCTTAACTAAGTACCTGTTTTATTTGTGTTTACGTAATATTGTAAGTAGGTTTTATGTATTGATAAATAGATTATTTTTACGTTGAGAATAAATTACCTCCAGGTATTAATGGGTCACAATATACGTCCGGATACTTACGATTTCCAAAACGAAGTAAGAAGTTTTAAAAATATTTAACCCGCAATCCTTAAATTGGGAAAGCTTTTAAAAATCCATGGTTTAAACCTCGGAGGAACGCAACAGACGGAATCGCTTAATTTAATCTAAAGACGTCCTTAAATAATGTTTGTATACAGTATACAGGGTACCTATACAGCGCCATCTGTGACCACTTTTGAGAACTATTTTTTTATGAAAATGATGTTTTTAATAATCAGAATAAAAACTATCCTATATGTTGCTCCGGGGTATAAACTGTTACTATACAAAATTTCGTAAAATTCTGTGCAGTAGTTTTTACGTAGTGCGCGGACAAATTCACAGACAGACAGACAAGAATTCCAAAAATCACTGAAATGTATTCAGTCAACGTTTCTAAGACCCCCCGAATAAGTTATTCTAAAATATCTTCAATGTACATTTTTTTTCTCCTTACGCGTTTATTATATGTATAGATTTAAGTTTATCGTTTACTGTTCATGTACTATCGGGTTCATAATTGCATACCCAATTTATGAATGAATTCATTGATAAACTGGGTATGCAATTATGAACCCGATGGTACATATTTATAATGCTTTCAAATAAAGAGTTTGCTACTATATTATTGTTTTTTTAATGTTATCATGGACTGATACCACAGTTTGTCTATTTTTTGCTAATTAAATGGACTATTTATATTTAGTGTCGCTAATAGTCAAAATATAATTCCGAGAGATTTATCCTTTGCAACTAAATAAACACACTTACCTACATTGCATATGCACTTATACAGATTGATTAAAGCTACCGATGTACCTAATCCATCGCGTGACGATGACAGTTGTATGGCATCATAAGACACTAATGTGAACGGAATCCGACACGAATATACTTGCAGAACGAAGTTAATACTTCACTATAGAAGCAACGTATGAGATTTGTTTCTATTATCGATACATGCTTTTAAGAGTAGACCAGCACAGTTTGGTTGATATTTATAGGTATATTAATACGAATGAGAACAATTACAAAAGTATTAAAATTTGGAGGTACAAATTTTGTAAATATAATTGTCGTTAAAGCGGTTTTTAATTTAAATTTCATCTCTTACCGTAAACCTTATACTGACACGTCAAACTTCTCGTATATTCATGGTATAAATGGATACATACTTACTTATATTCAGATCACGTTTCACAGACATTGCAAGTGGCAAAATATGTCAAAACAGAAACCCAAACCACAGAATTTAGTATAGATAAATAATTTCTTTATTTATACCTACAACATAAATGGCATAAAATTCAAAATTCACAATTCAAAATATGTTCATTTCAGATAACTAGGATCCATACATAATAATTAAAAAACAAGTAACCCAATCATACAAATAAAAATTAAATCAAACATATGTTATATTTAGACATACAAATAAATTAAATTAAATTATTAATTAAACTTTAACATAAAGTAAATAAATAAGAGAACAAACTTCGATATACGAAAAAAACACTTTTCAATTTGTTGCTATAAAAACCATGCAGAGTTTGGCACTGGCTATTTTGACTATAGTTACTTAGATAAAATATAATACCTGAGTTAAATGTAAGTAATGTTCCAAAATTTTCTTATACCTGGGGTTTTTTGATCCCATTTTGTCTAATTTCAGCAGCAAAATTTAAATCATTTAATATTTAAAACAGTTCAGCTAAAGCGGATATCGTAAATTCAAGACCTGCCAGCTTTAAATTTCAGGGCTTACCTACCGTACGATGCGATTTGTGAAATACCTAACCTAAAGCAGTGCATTTTAATGTTACGTTTTCTGGAAACTCATAATATTATTAAGGAGCAAAAAGCGATGCTACAATTAAACAATATCAATATAAATAATTTTAAACAAAAAATTACCTCCACCTTTCCAAAAGCAAATTCCCGAGCTACTGTAAAAAATACTCAAATGACTATAGATGTGCCTATAATAGTTGAAGAGTTCCCTCGATTTCTCCAGGATCCCATCATCAGACTTCCCGACCTGATGATAATGGAACCAACCTGTAGTATACTCTTTCAAACAAAAAAATAATTTTTCAAATCGGTCCAGCGGTCTTCGATTAATCGGTGAACATACATAAAATAAAATAGCAAAAACAAAGATCCCGACGAATTGAGAACCTTCTCCTTCGATATCTTGAAGTCGGTTGAAAATAGAGAAGTACAGTCAACGACTTTAATTGTTGGGCCATTGTTGGGCCATTTAGGGCTCAATTTACATTGGACATTTCATAGAGTAAATACCACAGAAAAGAGAATAGCCTGAAACGGCTCAACAAATAAAGTTCGTGACTGTACCTAGTAAAAACGAAACAATATTTTATGCACGGAAGGATCTTATATTGTAATGCATAAATAAATAAGTAATCATAAAATAAATAAATTCGTATAACAGTCGCGGATTCGTAATTCGTATATTTTTATTTATTTACAAGTCACTAGTCATTAAAAAATATATTTTGTTTACAAGTCACCTGTGGTGAAATTTCGATAATTTAAAGTATTATTCAGTCGTATAAAGGGCTTACCAAGTTTATATCTTAAAGTTTTCAGTGTTATCTAATTATTTTCTCCTAATGATTCCATTTCTGTTCTGTATCAATAACACATTGTTAACCATATTTCGCCGCTATATTAATGTTTGGAACCATTCCAAATAGGTTTTGGGGTTGCATACTGTTTTACGGCGTGGCATATTTTACTCGTGAATTTTTACGTTATGTGAAAAATATTAAAATTGGTCTTGGCCATGTTTGGCTCACCTACCCTTATATGGAATTATGGGTGAAGCGGGGAGGCTGGGGCGATAAGTATGAAAACTTGGCGTGAAAACGACGGTGTATCGTCAGTTTATTTTTTTATTAGGCCCTGTGGGACGGTTTTTATAAGCTTTACGGCTGGAAATGAATCGTCGAGTAAAAAATGTAAACGTGACGGAATGTACATTTAACTTCTCTTTTTATGTGAATATTTTTATAAGAGCGGGAAGTTCCAACTGTACTTTTCAATTGTTGCTACATATTGTGATGGCATCTATCTATCTATACATATAATAAAGCTGAAGAGGGTCGAAAGTCTGTACATGGAATATATTCGAAAAAAAGTTGGCTGGGGATACTTAGAATCGATATCAGAACACGTTCCAACAATTTTTAGAATTTTTGTCTGTTTGTCTGTTTATCTGTTTATCTGTTTGTCTGTTTATTTGACCGCGCATCACGTGAAAACGGCTGAACGGATTTTGATGAAATTTTGTATAGATATAGTTTGAGTCCCGGGAAAGGATAATACATAGTTTTCATCCCGAAAATCAACTCTGGAGGGGGTGAAAAAGGGGTTGAAAGTTTGTATGGAGAATTTTTAATAGAAATTAGTATGGAGATAATTTGAGTACCGAGAAACGACAGAATAGTTTTCATCCCGATAATAAACCCTTGTGGGGGTGAAAAGGGGGTTGAAAGTTGGTATGGGGATTTTTTTACCGTTGAACTGATAAAGATGAAATTTGGAATAGAGATAGTATGGGTCTCAAGAAAGGACAAAGGATAGTTTTCACCCCAAAAATCAACCCTAAAGGGGTCAAAAGGGAGTTGGAAATTTGTATAGGGAATTATTAACCGCAGAATTGATTTAGATAAAATTTGATATAGAGATAATTTGAGCTCTGGAAAAGGAAAAATAAATAGTTTTATCTCAGAAATTATACCTTAAGCGGATGCAAAAGGGGTGGAAGTCTACATGGGGAAGAAACAACCAATATCCGCTGTATGTATTTAGATGAAATTTGGTATTGAAATACAAGTGGAATACGAGTAGTGACCCAGTGTCCTAAAAATAGTAAGTACATCATATTTTAAAATTACATCTTCTGGAACAAGATCTAATTTTGACCTCGTGGGTCATTATGACAAAATTGTATCGTCCTAATAATTAAGCGGATGCAAAAGGGGTGGAAGTTTACATGGGGAAGAAGCAACCAATAACCGCTGTACGTATTTAGATGAAATTTGGTATTGAAATAGTTTGTAATTTTTTGGTCAAGGTGTTCATATTTATAACAAGTTACCCGTCGATGCATTAAATTTAACTTTACCCGCTCTTAAGAAATATTTGAAAATGTCATTATTGTCAAAGGGTTATTGTAGGTTCGAGGACTATATATGACGGACAAAGATGCAAGGCCCAAACCAGAAACTACTACAAAATCATCTAACATTGAAAGGACACCGTGTAGGTAAGAAAACATATCAAACGTTTTGTGAAGCAGTCAGATTAGGATTTAATGTTCTTTATAATCAAACAATAGGTACATTATCTGTCTCTGCTGTTTTGATACGTCTTCTTGAAGAACTATGCATTATTTTTTATCTTTAAGATCTAATAATGTATTACTGTTTTGAAAAAAATAAGTCCCGTCGAGTTTCTTTTCGGTCATAATACTTCTCGGGTCAGAGGTGTAGGGTTAGAACCGGCGGTAGTTTTGGAACGAAGTTCCTTATCGGACGGGGGGGGGTTCGCGGTGGGGGGGGGGGGGGGGTCACGAAACTGCGAAACCCATACGATTCAGAAACATTTAAAATGGAATGAAATAAAAAATATATAAAAAAGAATAAAGTGTAGTGAAGTTCAAAATTTCGAATATTTCGAAAAGTAAAAAATTTCAAAAATTACGAAAAAGTAAAAATGAAATAATATAAATTCGTTCGTATTTTTTTTTCTCTGCTGTTCATTAGTGCATTGTAATGTGCTTACATTGAAGAATAAATATCTTGATCTACACCAATATCATAAATCCTCTTTAAATCATATCATAATTCCGCGTTCGGAAACCGTATATAATTACTAGACCCCGTTATCGGAGGTACAATTTGGTAGCTTGTCATTCTTAGGGATGGGTAAAAATTATTTTGCAATACCAGCTGCATGTCGATATTTTTCCTTTACCATAATGAGAGTATTAAACGTCTTTATTTTGTAAAACATGACTAAATAAAACTGAATATTTATTTATCTACACTCATATTGTAAGTCCTCTAAAATGCGTTCAAAAACCGTAGGCAATGACCAGCATTACAACAAACGATTTCACTATGATAAGTTTCTTATCTGTGGCAGTAATGTAATTTTAACTTTACATGCTCAAATATTGTTAAGTTATGAGTTTCAAATTTGGAACAGCTGTCAAAACCAACACAATTTCAATGGGTTTCTATTCTAGTTTTAAAACGTTATTTTAAAACGTTGTCGATACGAAACGTCAGTACGATATATTTTTTGACATAAACCGCACGACATTTTGATCTCGGATGACATGAGAATAAGGACTTCGTTCGTTGGCTAATATAAAAAAAAACTCGCGACAGAAGTTTGTACATATATATATATTTCTCTATGGTTTGTACGGCCGCCATTTCTGTTATCAACTTGTCAGTTATTGTTTGTCGAAACATTTTTAATTGCGAAAATGTAAATGTTTACTATTAACTATATTATAATAAATAAATATACTTTCCTTATCAGTTCTAATTTATTTATTTTTATTAAGCTTACACCTGTGGGTATGTTTCAGTACTTGTATCTATCTACCTAGTAATGCAGGTCAATTGCCTTCGGCTTCTGAACCCATCTTTGAGTACTTGCAATATGTGTGTAGATAAAGTAATGTATGCAACTGTACATAATTAGGCCTTAAAACACTCGTGTGATGTGAAGGCCCCTCATTATGTATCAGTTGCATAAACTACTATTACAATTTGAATTTTTATAAATAACTATTAATTTTCTAGCTTTATTTTTTGGAGTTCAGGGTATGCTGCGAGAAGTGACTTAATTTTTAATATTATGAAATATTACATACGAATAAAATATGCTCGTAAATACAGCTAAATAATCGGAAATATTGTTGTGAGATGACATTGACTGTCTATTGACGTAAATAATTTATTTTCAGTATAGGTGGCCAGTATTATTACCTCTATGAGTAAGGTTCATCTCAAGAGCGTTCAGGCACGGCCCTGCAACTCGAAACATTAGAAAAGTAAAATAGCATCCATATCGATAGTGTTCTACTGATAATGGCTTCTAGTTCTGATGACAATGATTGTAATGGGTAACAAAAATAAATATGTGAAATATTAGTCTAAAAACGGTATATAAAACGAATTGCCAAGAAAAGGAAGAGTATTGATATCGACATCATAAATATTTTTACCCATCCCTAAGAATGTCAAGCTACTAGATTGCACCTCCGATAACGGGGTCTAGTAATTACCACCATTATTGCAACCAGTAACGTAGTGACAGTGTGGTAAAAACGTATGAAAATTAATTACCTACGGTAAGTAAAATCTACCCTCCTCCCCGACCGCCGGCACGCCGGTAACAGTTACATAAACTACTATTTATCTCTTTTAGGGTTCCGTAGTCAACTAGGAACACTTATAGTTTTGCCATGTGCGTCCGTCTGTCCGCGGTCTAGCTTAGTGACCGTTCGCACTAGAAAGCTGAAATTTGGTATCAGTATGTGCATTTATCACGCCGCCAAAGTAATAGAATAATAACTAAAAAAATTTCTTTATTAGGATACACATAAAATGGGGGGGTGAATTTTTTTTCGCTCCAACCCTATCGTGTTGGGTATTATTGAATAGGTCTTTCAAAAAGAATAGAGGTCTTCTAAGACATTTATTTGGATGAAACTGATAGTTTCGTAAATATTAGATCTGAAAGTTCAAAAAAAGGGCGTCTCCTCCATCTAACTTTTGAACCGTGGGTTCAAAAAAATAGAAAACAATAATGGTAGTGAGGCCTGATAAGAACTTTCAATAAAAACTATATTGAATAAAATCGGTTCAGCCGTTTTTGAATTATCAGCAGTGATCGGAATAGGTAGTGCCATTTCGGGTGAATTACCTTAAACATTGTAAATAACATGGATAAGACTTGAGATTCTTCGACTCGTATTTCTCACAAAAAATTTCTTCAAAACGCAAAAGTAAAAATAAAATCATTATAAGTACATCATTCATTTAAAATTACTTTCGTTTAACAGTTACAATTAACAATAATACAATCATAAAATAAAACACGAAACATCAACATCATTATTTTAAATGAACATAATTAAATTATTACTTTCTTCGAAATTATAGTAGCAAACCATATTTTTATCAATATTTTCTACTGACAATCTATTTATTTTGACGTCCGATATCTAACTGAAACCACATTTTTCATACTTACGTTAGGCCCGCGGTTCTTTAAAACATTTTTTAAACCAAACACAAACATCCCGGGGTTAAAAACTATATCCATACTAAGCTTACACATCGAAGTCCCGCGAAATGGCACTACCAATTCCGATCACTGATTATCAGTCAAAAACGCATAGTGAAAGGAAGTGCCGGATAGTAAAATGACGTAAGTGCCGCCAAATATCCCTTAATAAACGACCTTTTGAACGGATGTTTTGTAACAGGGCGGCAACTACGAAACTCTACACTGAGCATCGCCCGACATGCTCTTGGCCGGTTTTTTTGCATTGTTATCCCAGAAATCACCCCTTAAGGATTACTAATTCCAATTCAAGAAAATGCCCAGCCAGATTATACGTAGCCTATAAAAATTCAACGTCTAAAAGGGGGGGTAGCCAATACACTCGCTTAGTACACCTCAAATAGAAAAATCATTACTGACCCCCTCAAAAAGTCATTTCTGCATTTGTGACCCCCCCCCCCCCCCCCCAAATTTCAACCGCATTGCAACCGCGCTTTGACGGGAGGATCGATTTGGATGATATTTGCCGTGGACATGAACTGGTACTGTATCGTCCGATATACACCTTCCACTCTACGAGTATGTCGTTTAAATCATGGCAAAAAAAATTATAACGACAAAAAAATGTATCGATTTTTGAGTTTAGTTTCATTTAGTGGTTATTGTAAAAAAAATATCAGGACTACTGTCCTCTAGCGTATCCATCTGTCAACTTTACTTCACGTTCCGCCTCCAAGGTAGCGGGAGAGAAATTAGGGGTGAATTAGCCGCTTACTGACACAGACCGAATTCCACGCGGGCGGAGCCGCGGGCACAGCTAGTTATAAATAAAATAAAAACCGGGCCGAGTGCGAGTCGGACTCACGCCCTGAATACGCAAGAGGGATAGAGAAGGAGACAACAAAGTTCCGATTTCAGAAGTTCGCGGTAGGCCCGCTGGTTTTTGTGCCAAACAGGGCTTTAGGGCTAAACAGAGACATGAAAAAAATTTAAGAAACTTAAAATTATTGAATAAATAAATGTTAATATCACAGATGTAAGAGTATGCAAGTATTAGTAAAAATCACTTTCATTATTGCAATTTCGCATTATTTAGTCTATACGTTTTTATTAGTTTAGAAAAATAACGGTCGATAGCGCCAATGCATATTTATTTTTTTCAGCCCTATCAGGGAAAAATTAAAATGAAACTACTTTTTCCATTATATTTGTGATACGCTTAAGCCACTAAGATGCAAAATAACCAATATTATAATCGTTTTCCCAAAAGTCACACTACGACAATTGCACGATTTTTCTAATTAAAAAAAAATGAAGTATAGTTTTTGTTCATTTGTGGAATAAAGCCTGCCTGTTTATATAAAGCTAATACACGTATGCTAGGGAATTAGATTGTTCAAGTATTTCCTTAAGATATTAATACTGTAGGATAAGAGTTACGTCACATAGAAAAGCTGTTTTAAAAGAGAAAATTCTGTCAAAATATAATAAGCAAGATGAGGTAAATCCTATAATTGTCTTTTTTTAATCCTAGCCCGCTTTTTCATAAACCAGCATTATTTAGTTAGTATATGTTTTTGTATGTGTCTAACAGACCCTACTATCAAAGTGATAGATATGGACAAAGGATTATTTAGTAAAATGAGGCTTTTAAGGGGCTGACAACAGCTAAATTCCCTCTCAATCTTATTCAGCGCGAGTGAAAGAGAAACACTGTGTTACGATTAGTATGGTAGCTCATTACAATTTTTTCAAAATGATGAATTAAATAAAAACTACCCATTCATTGAAAAAAAAAACAACGAATTTTTTAGTATTAGTGTGGTGGAATTTTGTCCTTAGTTACAGACGTATAAGTCAAGAAACTAAAGACATACAACTGTTTAAACCTAGTTTTAAGATGTAACTTTGGAATTAATTTCTATCGATCCGATTTCGTCCAATCGTGTATCGGAATTAACGAAGTTCTTCCAAATATAACGAATATTAACATATATTTTTTTACTTTCTCCAAACAAGTAGTTATAGCTAAAAAACTATTCGAGTAAAGTCAATTTGAAGGTCATCGGGTGTTGTCCGCCTCTTAAGACGTTTCTGAATAAGGGGTTAAGACAAAACAATTATGTTCTAGTGGTTGCATGGAACTGTATAATAAACCGTTTCGCGTTTATGTCTCCTCCCAATCCATCACGCGCCACCAGCGGCATCTGACGACAGAAAAATTAAGCTTCCGAATCGTTTTTTAAACGCAGACAGCGTTGCCATCAATCATTCGATCAGGGTCGATTTTTCATTGTCAATTTAAGAACTTTCGAAGAAATGTGGAAGTTGTTTTTTACACATTGGACCACAAATGTACTACAAAATACGTTAAAAAAGGTTGGTTCATAGACTGTATTATGGATTATACAGTCAAGAATAATGTAAACAGGTCACATTTTAATGATTTTTTATTCAAAATGGCTTGATTTATTAGCTCTTGAGTTTATCAGTTATGCAAACACTGAATTTAGATTTTTCACTTTTTTTTTTACTTAGCAAGGTCTTTTTATACGGTGGCAAACAAGCATACGGGCCACCGAGTGATAAGCAGATACACGCCTGCATTGCAACCCCAGAGGTTTTACATGCGCGTTGTCAACCCTTTGAAAATACTTATAAAGGAGGATTCGCTGTGTTGCCAGCTAAAGGGACACAGTCACCCGTTATCAACACACAGCAGCCTATTTAAGTTCTCTAGCGACCTTACTCATCAGCAGAAACACAACACTATGAGTAGGATCTAACGCTATTTGCCTGTTTTCTGCAAGGTGGAAGTACTTTGCCAATCGGGCTCTGCTTTAGATATGAGCGAGATGACATTTGCTGAGCTGGGCCCTACCTACCAGCTACCACACAAAGCAAGATGACATTCGCAATTCCCAAACCGTACGTAGTGCCTAAGGACATACCCAAGTTCCAAAGGGGTTGTAATAAGAGGTTACAATAATTACTTACCAATTTTCGCTTAAACTTAGAGTTATAAATAAAAATGTCACAACGATTAAAATTCATAATTTTCTAAAGATTGAGTGTCAAATCAAATTTTTACCCCATAAAAAAAATAAGGAGACAGGTTATCATAATAACATGACCTACATTTCCCATTCATCTTATTAGGCCGCAAAAGGATCCATCAAACATAAATATCTTATCAAAACCAATGAATTGCTGTTGGCAAGGAAGGAATCGAATGAATGAATATTAGCAAAATACCCTTAAGATGAGGAAATTCCAAGTGAAAAAATTGTCAGTGAAAATCCACTCACAATTTTAAGAGTTTTGACATTTAACCTAAAAATAATTTGGAAATAAAACAAAATATTGAGTATTTTGTTTACGATCCAGAAAGGAAATTCTTATAGTAGTTTATGTAACTGTTACGTAATAAGGGTCCTTAAAACATGAGTGTGGTTTAATGAAATGAGCCGCAGGCAAATTTCATAATAAGATAACACGAGTATTTTAAGGCCTAATTTATTTATTCTAAATGCCTTATTTGGAAACCATAGAATGGCCGCCATCGCACCGCCACCATGGCCAACTCGATTGTGCCGGCGGCCGCGCGGGCGCGTGTCGGGCTGTCGGCGGTTCCCCGGGAGGGTGCAGGTGTACATTATGTTATCAAAACTCATAGCACATCAATAATTGAGCATGAAAAGTTAAAATTACGTTACTGCTACGGATAAAAAGCTTATGATAGTAAAATCGGTCGTGGTAATGCTAGCCATTGCCTACCGTTTTCGAACACGTTTTTGAGAACTTACAATATGAGTGTATATAATGGTACATTACTGCAGAGACCAGTAAGTAAGCTTTCCTGGCTGAGTATTTAGTAGCCGTCCGAGTCGAAGACGAGGACGGCTACAATACGAAGCCAGGTAAGCTGATTACGGTCGAAGCATGTATAGTGCTTTTCTCAAACATGTAAGGAAATAAAATTACTTGTTTAGTGCTTCAGTTACTGGCTGAGTGATTTAATGTTGTATGAAAATCCTTTACGTACGTCGCGCTGAACCTGCCTTGGAATAGAGTCCCTACTGGTCTCTAATTACTAACGTAACAGGAACATTTCCGAGCATGTTTGAGAAAAGGTATTTTTGCGCTTGCTGTAGGTATGGATGTCTAACCATTACTGGCTTTAATTTAATTAATTATATTTAAAGGTGTCATCTACTGAAAGTTTACTGCGTTCTACATCTCCTGGAAATGCAAAATATAAGATTTTTGTTGCTTATTTATATTTTAAAACCTGAGCCGGTGAACTTCGTACCGCCAACTAATTGTTTTTAAATTTCTCTAATATTTTAATGGTTATTCTGCTATTCGGGGCGGAGATAAATCGAAAAAGTAAAAATCATTAAAATTGGTTCAGCCATTCGTGAGTTATAATATAATTGGTAGTAACTGATACGACTTTGTCACTTTGTGTTTGTTGTGGTGTGTTTTGTCTTTGTTATATAACTAAAAAAAAACTTTTTATTTTAAACACTCAATTTATAAAAAGTAAGTTTAAGTCTTGGTAGCTTTATTTAAATACTTAACTTGATGGTGTCCGATAGCAATGAACTTAAATTACTTCTGTAATTTGTATTAAATCTGACCATAACAACGGAACTAAATCGAAATAACACCTATTAGGAAACACTCAAAGAGTAAGTGCTAATATTCGTGCGAAAGAAGGTACAGTCGAGGTCAAAGACATGTTTACAGTTTTGTACCTTATTACAATGGAGTAATTGTACAACCCACAATAAAAGCGTCACTAAAAATAAAATGATAATATCAGTACCCACACTGTTTCTAAAATATACATCTATATTACATTATTAAATTAACTTTATGTACCTACATGTAATGAATTTTTAAGTATTTCCATGCTTGTTTTTTTTTTATTGCTTTTAATTGTATTTTGACGATCCTTATTGGGAGATACTAATAAGATTATTGTACATATTGCTATTACTTTTATATTTTTTAATATGACGATCATGACAGAAATTCCTATAACTTTGAAAATAATGCAATATTGTTGTTGATGTAAAATTATGATGTAATTGTTTTTCGTGAAGTAAAACAAATCTAATCTATAGAAACAGCAAATAGTGTAAGTTATGGTAAGACAATGTACCCTTACTGAGATGGCATCGCTATTGCCATATCTGATCAGCCTAAATAACGGATATATTTACTATCTACAGATAATAGAAGGTTCTGAGTTATAGAGGCAATAAATTTAAAGAAATTCATTCTGCGAACTTCATAGCAAAAGACGGAGATAATAAACTTAAATAAGGACGTTTATATTTATGACGGTCTTTAATGTGAAATAGTCGGCAAAGTTTTAAGACAATGACAGGGATATCCTGTTAACATGGGGTTTATTGTACAATACAGAAATTACTCCGTTTCTTCAAACATGCATTTCAGAGATGGATCTGGACACCAGATGTTGTGTTACCATGCGGCGCGTGCGATCACCAAGACGTCGCCACCAGAGCGAGGAGAGGCGATGCACAATGCACGGTGTGCGTGCAGCATGGAAGAACTTCAGGTCATAGCGAGACAACACCAATCAGGACGTTGGAAAGGCGAGACGAGGCGAGCCGCAGAGTGGAGGGATGAAGAAACTGCGAGCCGCGAAGAGCGAAAACAAATCTTTTGTTATTGTCAAATAAAGTCTAAAATAGTAAATAACTAGACGTAAGAATAACTATAAGGCATTTCGCGAAGGTTTCGGGAGCGGGGAATGGACACTTGATTTTGAACCGTTGAGGGACGTGGAGATATCGGAGACTTGGTGCAATTCTGCACAGTAATCATAAGTTATTAATTAAAAGTACCATAGTTGGTTAAATAGAGTCAGTGGGTGGGGTACAGCAGTTTGACACAGCTAAGTACTTTGTTGTTGATTGAGTCATGTGCATTTAGCTATTAAACTGGTTTAGTTTGTTTAGAACTTGGAATTTACCTATTTACAATATTAATATTTTAGTAACTTAATGCGCATGATAGGTACTCATTTTATTATAATTCAATCACCTACACCTACTAAAGACACAGGTTCGAGTCCTGTACATTGATTAATCGGTTAATCTGTGGCTTTCATATTTGGATAGAATAGCATAATATGAGATAAAATTGCAGTATTGATGATTTATTAAATACAAGCATAACTTGCTAATTATTTAAATAGAGTTCATATGGAGACCTTATTTAGTTGCCGTGTTTCACAGCACTTATAATGTTTATATGTAAATTACTTTCTTGGACATTTCATATGCTTGTATGCATAATAATAGTTGATTGTGACATACATCCTTTTAAACGAGTTCAACTCTCGTAAAGGAAATCTATGTTTTGCCTAGGGTTCAATTCCCCGGTGTAACGTTGTCCTGGATTATGAAATTATGAACCCGATCAAGGTTCATCAACCTATACAATAATATTATAATGTCACCCCATTAACAATGTGTTATTTCAATTGACTTGTTCATGTTTTATTTAGTGTTATATTTACTTAACGTGCATATATTTTCTTGGAAATTCCACAAATGTCGTTGTACTATCTCTTAGTCATTATTATACAGTTATCATAACTAAAGTGAAGTTCATTAAGCTCAGACACATTAAATCATAGTCTCGTAGGAGTAGGCTGGTTTGATCTAGGTTTTCCATGGGTTTTCCTGGGTCCTAAAACGTGTTGTTTTAGAGCAAATGCTAAACCAGATAGGGTAGGCCCGTACCTATTGTGATAATAAATAACAATTTTTAAATCGCCATGTGACCTTTATTTCCTTAGCTACCCCAAGTAACTCAGGCATTTAATTCGATTTCAATTCAATTCAGTTAATTTAATAATTTATATTATTCAGATTCAGTAATTTATACATCATTTATCTTTCAAATTCATAAAGATATAGTTTGCTCAATATGCTATAATATATGCTATAGATGTTATAGACATATATACAGGTATATATGCGAGGACCCCAGTGCCACGTCAGAAAATAACTCAGTATTCAAAACTTCTCTCGATTTGTATTAACATCATTTTTAGGGTTCCGTACCTCAAAAGGAAAAACGGAACCCTTATAGGATCACATTGTTGTCAGTCCGTCTGCCAAGACCCTTTTTCTCAGGAACGCGTGGAGGTATCAAGCTGGAATTTATATCAAATACTCAAGTATACTGTCCCTTGGAGCTGTGAAAAAATCAAACTTCTAAGCAAACGCAATCAAAAGATGCAGCCGTTTATGCCGCAAATTTTCGAAACTCGCAAGGGTATAAACCTACAGGGTACTTCCCGTGAACTTAGAATCTTGAAATTTGGTACGAAGCAACCTCTTATAGCACAGATAAAAGGAAAAATTGCGAAACCCGATAATTTTAAGTTACATATAATAAAAATATTTTTAATAATTTTAAAGTTATTACCCCTTTCCTCATGAACGCGTAGAGGTATTAAATTGAAATTCATATCAAATACTCAGGTCTATAATATCTTTAAGCTGTAACAAAATCAAACTTCTATGTCAACGCAATCAAACGAAACAGCAATTTAAACCGCATATTTCTACAGGTTTGTACGGAAGTACGGAACCCTCGGTGCGCGAGTCCGACTCGCACTTGGCCGGGTTTTTTTTATTGTTAGAACGTCTGTTAATTTATATTAACACTCAAGCAAAATTACTCAGTTTAATTATTAGGATATAATTAGTAATAATTACTTTTCTATTATTTGTCATTTTAGTGGATTCAGCCAGCGCAACGATCCAAGAGTTCGATCCAGTCATCCCGGAATCAAATTAACTGAATACCTAATTCACAAAATCAAACCTTGACTGTGTGTGATAAAAGAAACAAAACGAGTGAAAAACGGACAGATAGCTAACGAAAAATAACGAACAATTAAAAGGTCTGGAAGTTAGAGCTAGGAATAAAAAATTCAACGGGATGGTATTTGTTTGAGTGAAATGGTCTGAAAGTTACTGCTCCGTGACAGACAGGCGTTCGAGGAACTTTGCGAAAACACCTTTTTTTAAATATAAAAGTTGATCGTGATTCAAAAATTCTAACAACGTTCAAAGTTTTTAACAAAATTATCGCGTTGTTTGTAATATTTATAGCCACAATCAAAAAGTACTTTAAGCAATAGAATTCTTGTTCAAAATAATGAACAAAATTTAACAAAATTACTTTGATGACATTTTTTAGAAACTAATAACTGCGACAAAAATGCACAAAGGAACACAACGATGGCGCTGCAATCATAGAAAGTATCTTTTCATATTTTTTAATCCGTACATCAGGTTGTCTAGAAGAGATCGCTTATTGGCGATAAGACCGTCTATTCTTTGCCTCTTTTTATGTTCATCATCTTTTTTTTCTATATTGTAGTAAATTTTTGAGGTGTGCAATAAAGAATTCATTCATTAATTCATTCATCATAGACAAAAAAATGTTTAGGCACTTCTGTAGCAAAACAGAAGATAGTAGAACGCATTAAATATAATCTAAAGTTATTAGATAAAGGTGTATATTGACTACCCCGCTACTGAACTTATGATTTAATCAAATACTTACTAGAGTTATGGCAATGTAATTTCATGAAAGATAACTATTGAGTCGAACACAAAGCTATGATTTGTTTAGACTGAAGTTATGAATAGGTAATGAATAATTATTCTGGTAGGTATAATATTTTCAAAATTACCATCATAATAATATAATGATGGATTTGTCAACGAATAAATACGCAATGATTAAAATCATAAATGCAAAGCATTATTATTATTATTATTGTTATTATTATTATTATTATATTTTGTATTAATAATGCAAAATTCCTTGATTCTTAAAAATATATATTTAAGTAGAAAATATGCTTTTTTATAGAAAGTTACTCAGAAAGTAAGTACAATGAGTTCTTTTTAGTCTTTAAAATGTAACGCTAGGAAAGAACTTATAAAATGCAAAGGACACAATAGACGTGACTTAGAAACTATACATGTTGAATAGCCTCACAACGTAGTTTCAGACTAAAAGCTTTTACTACTTTCAAAAGAATATAAACATGTTCAAAACCCAAGCCAATGTCTTTACAAACCAGAATAAATTCAAAAGAAATTGTTCTGCAGGCTTGATGAACTTGTGAAAGTTTATATTAGGTGTACACTTCAATTAGTTTAATGTCTAGACGTGGACGTGAATTAAATTTGTTTAAAGCTATTAGTTTATGCGAGGCTTGGGCTACTTTCATAACAATACTGTTGTAACAGCTCCGAAAGGTTCTTATATGACAACGACGTAACGGACAACGAAGCGTGGAAAGAGCTTTAAAAATAGACCACGCTATTATTCTACTACTTTTAAAATATTACATTAGGTGTCTACTGAAAGCTCCAGAAAAATATAAACAAAAAATAACAATCTAAATATGATTTCAGGTGGAAAATTATATTGTGGTAATGTTACGAGACTACGTATTATTGAAACGTGCATTGAAAGTTACGACTTTTTTATTTCTTCTACGTCAACGGGTCAAGAGGGCGCTCTCGTTTATTTCATCTTACAGCGTGTCTTGGCTCTTGTCTTGTCCTTGAAATATCACAGTAATGTGATGATTATGTACGTAAATACGAGTAAACATAACCATACATCTTAAATTTTATATGAATCGTTTTATTTATTAACCCACTTCAAAAAAGGATGATGTCCAAGTACAAATACAATTTTTTTTAAATATGTAAACATGCTTTAAACGATACGAATCTACGTAATCGCGTGGGCCTTTGCACTTTAAATATTTGGAGGTGATACTGGTACCTACAATAAAACCATCGATGATAGCTGCTCTGCCCGGATGATATACAAAATAGTACATTACTCACCAAGGACTGTAAAATAAAGAAAGCCCAAAATCGCAGGTATTTGTAACCCGAGACTCAGGCGAGGGTTGTAAATATGCGATAGAGGGCTTTCTTTTTTACTGCCCGTGGTGAGTACACAATTTTACGTCTCCACGCGTACGGTAAAACTCACATTTAGGCTAGGTGTGACGTAAATGTATTTAATTGGTGCCCATATTCTTGCGTAACATAAAGACTGTTATGTCAATGCTACATATGATATGTATGCGTGCTAGGGCAAAGCTTTCTGCCTTTTGATAAGGATGCGATTGAATTACGACAACAACGAGGGTAAATACGGCAAAATTGGCGTGTCTTAATTGGTAATTGTCTGTATCCTGACAACCATTGACAAATCACAAGGGTAATTTAATCACATATAAACAAGAGCTGCATTTGAACTTTTGAAATGCCAACATGATTTGATATTGCTTTGTGAGACTGGCTTCAGGCAGATGAAAACCTTTCTAAGAGCATGTTTAAAATGAACCTGGGCAGAGAATACTTATAAACAGGGTATGTAATTCAATTCATATTGACAAAGACAGTGACGAAAACGTAGAATATATTATAACATAAAGGGATTGAAGAAATTTTATATCATGAACAAAATCAGTGAGCAACTATGAATATAAAGAATACCTAATATTCAGAAATAAAATAACTGAACAGGAAAATTGATAAACGTGTGTCTTTTCTTGCTTTCGTTAAGGAACGAAAAATAAATGTTATGCCAATCATATATTTCCTTTGGCATAAAATAAAATATAAACTTTAATTGTTTTACAAAAGGTTTCCCTCAGTGTGAGGGTATTCTTTCACAATTTGTCAAAATTTTCTACTACGTCATCAGAAAAAATATTTCGTACTAGTTTACCTCTATATTCACAGACCTGAGATATTAAATCACTGGGCCGCGATTCTAAAAATAAACACACACACTGGATAGACACAGCTCCAACGCAACTCAACCCAACTCAACTCAACGCTAAAACGACGTTGACATTTGCTATTCGAACAGATTTTCATTCATCATTGGTCTCACATTGGTCACACGTTGGTCACACATTGGTCTCACATTGGTACAACATTGGTACAATGTGTGACCAATGTGAGACCAATGTTGAATGAAAATCTGTTCGAATAGCAAATGTCAATGTCGTTATAGCATTGAGTTGAGTTGGGTTGGAGCTGTGTCTGTCCAGTGTGTGTGTTTATTTTTCGAATCGCGGCCCTGGATTTTAAAATCTACATAATATAATCTATTTAAAATACCTAAAATTATAATAGTCAGAGAAACGCACACCGGTTTTTTAGCAGTTTCCTCATAACATTTATTATTTTCAGTACTTTTTAATGATGTTACTTGGTAAGTTTTCACACACCACACACCTTTTCAATGCAATGAATCGACACCTTTGGACTGCAATGTGTCAAGTATATAATTTTCTATTAAAACTTGCCAAGTTACATCATTAAAAAGTATTGAAAATAATAGATGTTATCAGGAAACTGCTAAAAAAACCGGTGTGCGTTTCTCTGACTATTATAATTTTAGGTATTTCTGTGTAACGTGATACTTATTCAAAATGTACCTTAAAAACTGCTGGAAATCAAGTGTGCATTCCTATAACTATTTATGATTTGAGGTATTTTTATGGAACTTGGTACTTATTCAGATCTCACTTCTTTTATAGGCGAAGCATTCCCATAGTATCCAACTTGGCAGCCTTTCACATTTATGTTTTTGATGGGATTTCATTTATTTTTGTTAGGTGTAGGTTCTTTATTATTTTTTTATCACTTTTGCTTTAGGAAATGTCTCATTCCACTTAGGTATGTACTTTATACTAAGCGTCTAATTCTATTTTACTATTTATTTATAGGTGATTTTTACAAATAAACTGGCTCCCTATACCTATAAAATGTACCTACTTACATATAATTACATACATCAATAACGTACTTTATTGTTTGTAAGTACGCTACCTACATACATATCGGAGGGTGAGATGGGCAGTAGTATATATAATTCCATCTTAAAGTATATATGATTTCCATGTTCTTGAATCTGCGATTTTATTAGTTGTAAAATTAGAAATTATTTAGACTATGCGAGAAAAAATAGCCTTTTCATTTTTGTTTTACCTAGTGACCTGCTTTGTACTTCGTAAATCGTGGGTTCGGTTCCCGCAACAGACACACACAGAGTGGTGAACAATTTTATTGTTCTTGTCTTTAAGACAAACATGTATTGTCTTAAATTGGTATGTATCTAAATTTAAATAAGTCTTATCTCATTTCCACTCCATACCTACTTATAGTAGAACAAAATTACACATTCGTTGTTTTCGAAACTGACTCACACTTGGCCGTTTTCAGATTTTTACTTTATTTCGACCTAAAGACAAAACTTCGAGCCAAATTTCAGGTCGGTACGACCATTGGAAGATAGACCTACTTAGTTCATTATGACTTCATAGTAGAATAAAGTTACACCTTCGCTTTTTTTAAAACTGACTCACACTTGGCCGTTTTCAGATTTTTCCCTTTACTTTGACCTTAAGACCTATCTCAATGCCAAATTTCAAGTCAGTACGACCATTGGAAGTGGTCTAGGTTTTTGATGAGTCAGTGAGTCAGTGAGTCAGTGAGTGTATAGTAAAAATAGCGATTTTCTGACGTCAATATCTCAAGAACTGCTATAGGTAGAATAATGAAATTTTGTATTCTAGACAACTAAGGGGGTGTCAACAGACACTCGAAATTTCATATGTGTAGATAAAATATGTTTTGAGTTATAGGGTGGTCGAAATTGGCCCGAAATGGTTCGTGTAATATAACCCACGGCCGGTGTGTCGCTTTTTTTTGCTCGAACTTGGCGGACACACTGCCGTGTGTCTAGATAACATTTCAGAGAAAACTTATTCAAAACTCATTCACAGTCTAAATATCAACTGAAGTGAAAAATCTATTATGGTAATGCTACGATACTGTTATTGAAAAGTGCATTGAATATTACGACTTTCTTTTTCTTCCATGTCAATGGGTAGGAAGGGCGCTCTTTTTATGCCGTGTAATATTATTTTCACGCCACTGTTCGGAAATGTGGCAAAAGATGGTCAAAATCTAAGTTGGAAAGTAACCATTAACTGTAGCACCTGAACTATTACTACAGCAAAGTTTTTGTAGCATTTCACTGGTTGGCGAGCGCCACTTAGTGAGATTCTACCAATCGTAGCGTATAAAGTAAATGGTCCAGTTATGCCATTGTATTCAACCGACCAATGAGTATCATTCAAAACATTAAAAGGTCTTTTTTTGGCACCCATTATCCCTTAAAAATAAAATAAGGTTGTATATTGCACCAATTACTTGTTTAAAAAAAAACGTCAAAACCATTCAGTGCCTTACGTCAAAAATGTAACTTTCAATTTTGATTCTATGGATGGTACAAGGAGGATCGATCTCTCTTATAGGAAAACGGTCGAAAAAGTGTCCAGCGGTAAGCACTAAACAATAGTTCCAAATATCTCCGGGTGGCGCTAGGTATAGTTCAGCATTTGAAATGAATTACCGATATTTAATACTTATATGACATTCTAAATAAAATGAATATTCAGAGTGTTTTTCTTCTCCGCAAATAATTATTTTGTAAATATGTATGGATTTGATTTTTTAATATCAAAATTAATTTAATCAAATTTAATATCACTGTGGCGCCATCAGTTTATCGCCTTTTGACGGACATTTTTGTAACAGAGATTTATATCCTTCTTGTACCATCCATATTTGATTCTCTCATAATTTATGAAGGTGTCATTCACGTTGGCACTTTGTCACGGCGGTAAAAAGTTTAAAGCGTTTTTATTATTTTGAAGCTGTTTGTGGTTTTCTATCAAAAACACCTCTAAGTAGTTAGTCGGTTTGAAGCAAACACCGGAAATACGTTTCTTAAAAGTAAAAACCGGCCAAGAGCGTGTCGGGCCACGCTCAGTGTAGGGTTCCGTAGTTTTCCGTCCGTCACAGTAAGTGTCCCCACTTAATAGTTAAAATAATACCGCCATGTAGGATATGATATGAGCGTTCCACGTACATCGACATCTATCGGCAAATTAAGTAAACTATTGCGCGCGCGAGCTTAAAGCATGGAAGATGATTTTTACGGGATAATTCTTTATTGCGTGAACCGATTTTCACCGTTTTTACTTTATTTGAAAGCACGTCATTTCATTTTGTAGAAATTACAGGTACAATAAACACCTGCTTATACGGTTAAATTACAAACTTAATTCAGAAATTATTTTGTATTTTTTTTTTAATATTTAACCTATCAAATTCAAAATAATTTTCCTAGAAAGTTTTTATAGTGTTCCACTTTTGAGATTTTTTTCACATTTTTAAAACTTATGGTTCAAAAGTTAGAGGGGGGGGGGGACACATTTTTTTTTACTTCTGGAGCGATTATTTCTGAAAATATTTACATTATCAAACAATGATTATAGTAAACCCCTATTCATTTTTAAATACCTATCCAACAATATATCACACGTTAGGGTTGAAATAAATAAAAAAACACTCCCCACATTACGTATAGGGTACCCTAACAAAACATTTTTTTTCACTTTTTATTTTACCACTTTGTCGGCGTGATTGATATTCATGTTAGTACCAAATTTCAGCTTTCTAGTGCTAACGGTCACTGAGATTATCCGCGGACGGACGGACGGACGGGCAGACATGGCGAAACTATAAGGGTTCCTAGTTGACTACGGAACCCTAAAAAAGGCGGGACGGGAAAAATACGTACTGAATTGGATATTGTTTGACTGATAATCACGAAAGTTGTATGTCTACGCAGTTAAAATGAGTTAATCTAGTGATACGCCGACGCCTATACCAAAATTCAAGAAACTGCACAAGCGGTAGATGGTAATTTGTTAAAAATATTTATAACGGGTTAGTCACGTAATGTAAGTCGATTTTTGCTCGAAAAGTTTCGATCAATTTACGATGATCATTCTCACGAGCGGTCTTCCGCGACGGCAGCGCGCCGGCTACTACGCGCCTGCGCGCGGTGTGCCCTGATGCTGGCGGCGGGCGGCAGCGGCGGCGGCGGCGTTGTGACAGATCTACCCTCGTACACTTTTTCATTTTTGTCGAAAAGTTTGCACACCACACTAACGACGTCACTTGCTAACGGCCCGTCCACACTGTCCACTGACGCAGTATCCAAAACCGTTTTCCAACTAGTGGGCATTGACCAACCACCACCCCCATTGAAATTCGGATGACGACTTATTTCTATAGCTTCCCGTATTTTTCGCTGAACGAGGAACTTTTATCTTGCCAGTACGGTTACCTTATCAAATCTAATATAATGAGTCGAATCCGAATCCAATATATGGTCCGTCATCAGTCGACATGTCGAGCAAAAATCGACTTAAATTACGTGAGTAACCCGTTATAAATATTTTTAATATATCTCACGAAAGTTTTATAGGTAATTTGTTACTAGTGAAATCACGTGCTAAATATAACAATGCCTACGAACAGTTCATATCATGGAAGAATGACAATAAGGCGCATTCATTTTCAGAAAATGTCAGGCTTGTCTACTTCAACGAGCTTGTAAAAACATATAAACCTTCAATACGAATTTCTATTAAAGTGTTTTCATATATTATAATGACAAATGTATATTTTATTTCCTCACAGTAGTCGTGAAAAGCACTGTTTCGGCCGAAACTAACTGGTGCACTCGTGAAACTAACTCGATCCACCTATATCGCTCACTTTCAAGCCTCTACAGCAATGTACTATTATTTATTTGTATGTCTTTCCCGACCACGGAACAATTGTGTTCCGGACCTTTGGGAGGCATATGCGGAGCCGAAGCTAACGCGCAGAGGCCCTTTCGACAATTTAATGAAAAGTGAGGGGTACACTAAGCGGATGCTGCCCCTACGAGTGTCATGGGGCGCACGCAGAGACAGCACCCACCATGGTGTAAAGACTATTGAGAGTTAATGGAGTCTAAAATGTACTAGGCTATTGGGTGAAAAGTATGGACTAACTACTGGGCTATTGGATGAAGAACCGGACGCCTGCCTAATAAAACGGTATCTAATTTTATTTCCGGCAGACGGTGACTCGCCCGCCGCAAGATGGGCCATCAAAGATGGCTCACGGGCAACACCGGTGCATGGGCTGTGAGGTTGTCGAGAGGCGAGTCTGCGGTAGCTAGATCCCGGTAATCCGTTCAGCAGGCCGCCGGCGTTATGACATTTTACACTTCCAACCTGGAGCATAGGTCCCGCTCTTGCGACTCCACTCTGGCCGGCCAGTTAAGGCAAGCACAGAGGCGAGGGCCAAATGGAAAGGGCCCTCTGGAATAGGGGTCCGCGGTGTCGCCACTCACCGTCAGCTCGCCACAAGCTGCCCCCGCGGGTGTACTATTATTATTATTATAATAATTATTTAATATTCATGTCAAAGTGATGTACCTACAGGACATCAAATTGGTGTTTTAACGCAAATTGCGTTTTGTTATATTATAAGTATGACTGCGTTTAGCAACTTAAAGGGAATGTATTATGTAAAATAGGTAGATAACACTGTAAAGTTAGTAAGGGAGTTCATCGCAAATTCGAAAAAAATATGAAGTAAAATAAAAGTAAGCATTAATTGTATAATATAGTTATTATGATGAAGTTTTTAGTACGAGTGTATTACAACTTTGGTTTTTAATTACAATACAGACGAATAAGTCAAGAAAATAAAGACATTAGATCTGTTAAAAGCTAGTATTAACACGTATGAATTATTTTCTAATTTCAATTTTAAGTTCGAAATAAAATAACGGTGAAATCATTAGTTACCGAATAGAATGGTGATAACAGAAAAACTTGTGATTGATTAATTGACCTACGAAGAGAAAATATTACGCCCTTTTTTGAAAATGTTACAATATTGATTTCACCAAACAAGTAATTGTTGCGATCGACAGTGTGGGTGCATCGTTATTTTGACAATGAAATGGAATGGAAAAAATGATCTGTTAAGTAATTCTTAACGATACTAGAACGGCTTAATCACTGCAATTTTAGTGAGGTAGGTCATTTCATTGTCGTCAGATGAGTTACTTCCCAACTAGCAAAGTGATCTTATAATTCAATATTATTAGTAATTATCTACTAATAACGATCTTATAAAGGGCTTGTCGTAGAGTATTTTACTTATAATAGCATGCGACAAGCTGTAACATACTCAAGAGCATACATTTTTATATTTTAGTCCTATAGTTTGCTAAAAGACAAGCACACAAAACGGTTACAGGATAATGTTACTATTAGTAACATTTCACAAGCGTAAATACTCTCAAGACCATTTGTTCTTATTTCACAGTCCTATAGTTTGCTACAAGACAAGCGCACAAAACGGTTATAAGATACTTTTACTAATAGTAACATTTCACAAGCGTAAATACTCTTAAGATCATTTGTTTTTATTTCACAGTCCTATAGTTTGCTACAAGACAAGCGCACAAAACGGTTATAAGATACTATTACTAATAGTAACATTTCGCAAGCGCAAATACTCTTAAGATCATTTGTTTTCATTTCACAGTCCTATAGTTTGCTACAAGACAAGCACACAAAACGGTTACAGGATAATTTTACTTATAGTAACATTTCACAAGCGCAAATTCTCTTAAGATCATTGGTTTTTGTTTCACAGTCTTATAGTACGTTAAAGGATTATCTTAATAAGACTCTAATAAGTATAAGTATCCTATAATAGTCTGCAGAAAGATTAAATAGTCCTGAATGATATTTGATCCTGTAGTAGTATTTTGGAAGAGAACAAGATATAGTAATACACTAAGCTTAGATTACTATAAGCTTGCATCATTATTAGTCTATTCATTAACATTAGAAAGAAAACCTGCTACGTCAAGTGCAAATACAGATGACGTCAACGAGGGTTCCGTGACGGAATTATTTATTGACTCCGATAGTGAAAAAATTGCAGAAGCGTTCAACTGTGACATTGAAAAATGCAAGAAGTATTAAATAATAGTACATTACGTGAAAATAAAACACTGGACCGTAAAATTTAATGTTCTTCACATAGCCCTGAATGAATTTTCTACTATTTTAAACAAAATATTAAATAACGTTTTACCTAACAATGCACGAATTTTATTTTAATGGCAGGAGTAAAACTCATCTTCCAAGTAGTGATTGTACACTAGCATATAAGAACAGACTTGACACCACAATTGTTGAATCAGTGGATCGTTCACAACTAGGTATAACACTTCTCTGATAGGATGAAGTGTATTATTGACCATTTTGATTTTGACCAATTGACCATTCACATTCGTTGAGATTTATAAAGTCATCTTGACTTAAAAACAGTCAACGTCTAAAAATATCACCATCGCGTAAAAAACTAAAAAGATTAAAAAAATTGTTGCAATTTATAGATTTTAGTAGGTATGAGTAGTTTTCGCGAGGAACCTTAATATATTTTAATATGGAGGCAAGTTATCTGGGTTGAGACTGCTATAAGTGCAAATTTACCTTTAAAGTTCCCATAAGATACTTAATGCAAACAATTTTTAAAACATGGCGAATGTTTTCAATAATTGTCGAAATATTATTTTAACATACAATTCTCAGTATGCTTTTTTCAAAGGGCATTGTGAAATTCAACATATTTTGGTAGACGTTTACAATAAAAATTAATTCCCCGGCGATTTCACCCAGTATACACACTATATTTTAGAATACTTATATTATGTTCTACAATAAAAAACATTATTACAAGTTCATAAAGTTTTTAAGTATTTCTTTATTATTATCACGTCACAAAACTACGAGATCCACCGGCCGGTACAACGCAAAATGTTTATGAAACGTATTTCTAACTAAGAACGTTAATAGCTCATTTTAAACAGTATTACTCTAGTAAGATACTTATGTCAGATACTTATAGGAGAATTTGTGTTTAGAAATGTGGTTTCTCAGAGCATTATAGAAGTAATTGTGCTTCTGAAAGTGTATTATAGGGCTTATTGACATTCTGCGAGTTGATTATAAGATCGTTACAAGTAAACAATGCTCCTATAACTGCGCCCAAATCCAGGTATGTAGCAAAGCACAGGTATATTATAAGTATAAAACAAGTAGGCTTGAAGAATACTATAAGTATTGATTTTGCTAGTTGGGTTATTACAAATAATTACCTCATGTGGACTGGTTAGTTAGGTAATGAGGCGTAAATGTATTATGGGCACATAAGTTAAATCTTCATGATTACCTTGTTATGAATACTGCCTGTAAATGAAAATGCTTATCATATCAGCAGCTTACTAAAATACTAACCTATGAGGTGTCTCCTAACCCATGTTGACCGCGCATCGTTTAACTATAGCACTGTTAGTAACGATATGGACTGACCTAGTTAAGGTTATCACCACGTCACCCTTAAATCAAGATGGCGGATGACAGTAAGACTTGACTCGGGTTCATACCCTGGCTGATGCCACTGAGTTTTTTTGGGAATTATCTACGAAATATAATTTGACATCTAACAGTCGCTTTTTGGCGAAGGAAAACATCGTGAGAAAACCGGACCTAATCCAATAAAGCCCAGTTTTCCCTCTAGGTTGCCAGTAGCTTTCGTAAAAACTAGTGCCCACGTAAATTCATGGGATTAGGTTTCCGAGCGGGCTCCAAGTTCAATTAAGCCGCGGCAAATCAGGAACATATTTCGAAGATGATATGATAATAGCAGCTTGAATCTGAAATGTATTGCCATTTAATAAAATGTACAATTTATTGCCATTATTTTAACGTAATGTTTGAATCAGTTAATCGCCACTTTGGACAGGTGACGTCGTTACCTTACTTATCAGAGCCGGAGTCATTGACTCTGTTAAGTTTGACGAAATGTTTATTAACAGATTCAACCTTATTGCCATTTGCTCACTGATCTTACTTCAAATATTTTTTCATGTGTGTACATTATTTGCGATTTGCGTCATTTCATTACCTACAACCTACAATATATTCATCGTCTCTTATATTTACTTATCTTATTTGTACTTAGTTGAATTAAATCTACTGCTACTGATATAATTAAGAAGTAAACAAATAAATTAATATATATATCTAAAATAGATGCAATGAATAAGTTAATTAAATCAGTGCTTAGAGCTACGCTTCAGGGCTTAAACGTCCCTTTCAGTCGATGTGCTAAAACAGTTTTTGTAAAACATTTTCTTTGTATATTAAAATAGAAAAAAACACGAGTAACAAAAATGAAAAGTAATAATGTACCATCAGAAAAGGGTTCTATTTATAAACAATGGATAATTTGTATTATTGGTAAGTAAAATCATACTTTAACTTTTTTTTACTACTCCAAAACCGCATCCGAGGTTTGGTTTATTTTTTGTATAACAAAGTTCACTAAATATTTACACCAAGGCAGAATAACTAGTTATTAAGTATCTCACCTGCATAAAAACTGTGGAAAAACAGGGCACTGTATAAATTAATGTATACTTTTCGAATAATAAAGCATTCTATCTATGTACTCGTATCTATCTAATAGTGACTATTTTAAAGTAGTTCTAACTATAAATTAGATTTTCGTCTTGTTTCTCATTCTTATCATTTCCCTTGATTCCCTAACGTTTTTTTTAGCTGGAACATCAGTACTAACGTACGGACTCCAAAGCGGCTGGATGTCTCCCTTCATCATCGTGCTGCAGTCAGAGAACAGTCCGTCTAGCTACCCATTATCTAACTACGAGATCTCTTTAATCGCTAGTAGTATTAGTATTGTAGCCACCGGAACAGCAGTAGTCTATGGATACATAGCAGATGGTTTTGGTCGGCGTTGGGCTCTGATCCTTACAGTAATTCCACAGATTGTAAGCAGATTTTATGAATAGAAATACAAACATAATGACTGGAGCTGAATTTAAACATAACGGACGTTAGCAATGTAAAGTTGAATTTCTCTAACTTAACCCTTTACCAGGCAAGATTGAAAAAAATCCTCAATTGAACTCATCGCCAATCTAGTCCTAAAAAATCTGTACAAGAAAAAAATACAAAAAGATGATGGTTCAGTCTTTTTTGAGACCGTTGCCCTAAAAAGGGATATAATCTATCAGTTTAACATTCCACTTTACTTGTTCAATTATAATGTAAATATTTGTGTAGTTCTTACTTTGTTAATGTAATAAAACATTTTTTTTTATTCTTTTAGTTTGGTTTCGCATTGAAGTTAGTGTCTGCTCATCCCATATGCCTCATAATAGCCCAAGCTTGTTGTGGCATAGCCGGTGGTGGCGTGTTCTGCGTTGCTCCTGTGTATATAAAAGAAATGGCACAGGACTCCTTAAGAGGCATTTTGGGATCATTTGGAATTTTGCTACTAGTACGTCAATTTTTATATATCATCTAACTTCTTAGACTTCTTTCAGTCATTTGACTTTATTCAGTGACATGAAACATAATACACTTCTTTATTTATTTCCAGAGTATAGGATTGTTAATGATGTATGCAATGGGAGCATTTTTGGATTATTATACCGTACTATGGATAGTAACATGGATCCCGATTCTCAACCTAATTGCATTATTCATAATACCTGAATCTCCAGCTTTTTTGGTTAAAAGAGGACAATATGAGGTAGGTAATTTACAGGTTAGATAAATACTACCATAAATACTTGGGTAAAGTAAAAAACAAATTTTAAAATGTTAAAGGTTGTGCGTTTGTTATTTATACGGTGAATCTGAGTAACCCGACAGATTTTAACCATAAATTCCTGATCATAATTTGAGACTAAAATGTCGTATAAACTTTTCTGGAATTGGCCTAGTTTCAGAGTTACGGCCTAGTACCAATTAAATAAAAACCATTTTTTATTGTGACTCAGTGCAAAACGCTTTTTTGATGGCGATTTCACCCTTTATGGGGTCTAGTCTAGACATTCTTATTGACAGATATCAAAGTGCCAAGGAATACTTTACGTAAATTTTTACCAATAATATTTGTGTTTTTTATGTTCAAAAGCACTAAAAAAATCGAAAAAAAGCAAAAAAATATTTTTTTTTTGGCGAAATTGACCTAAATTCATATAACATTTATTACTCCTTATGACCTCAGGAATTTGTGGTTAAAATCTGTCGGGTTACTCAGATTCACCGTGTATTACGCAAATACATTATTAATAATTTGGATATTATTTTTGAAAGTAGATTGATGAACCTAAGATAAGACATAATATCAATTTGACGTGGACATAGTTGCGGATAGAATGCTAGTTAAAATAAAATGGTCTAGAAAACGTTAGGACAGGTATCGAATCGATTTTGATCTCTTTTTGAGTAAAGATGATGTATTTTATGTACTAAGAAAGCTACACAAGTGATGGCCTGGCTAAGAGGAGTACAAGAAGATGACAAAGAAGTACAACAGGATATTTTGATTACCAAAAATGAATTAGCAGCGTACGAAAATTTACCTCTGGCATCTTGGAAGTCTATTTGTAAGTGTGATCAATATGTACCTACCTAAATAGTTCGTGTACTTGTATATTACAAGAAAATACCTCAAGTGTGAGATATTAATAGTTGTTTTAGCATTTCTTATCACATTTTGTATTTAATATTTATTGTTTATGATAATAGCAAACAATTTATATTTCAGTGTCGGAAAAGTCATCACGAAAAGGTTTCGGATTGTCATGCCTCCTAATCACTTTGCTAGACATGAGTGGAGTTTACGCTATTCTTGCCTATGCATCCATGATCCTTAGAAACGCAGGAGTGACTTTTGCTCCGGAAGTTCAAGCTTTGTCTTTACCTGCTCTCATGACGTTAGGGTCATTAATATCAGTTCTTACTATAGAAAGATTTGGAAGAAAGGTAATTAAAGGGTTTAGTTTTTATCACGTTAGAATGACTTACTTTTTTTTTATTATTTAAATTCAAAATTTGTTTCTAACTGTTGATGATGGATTATTATAATTTGGGAATTTATGTAGAAGACACAGTTCAGGTAAGAAAGTATATCAAACTTGTATGTAATTCATTTTCAAATAGTCAGATTTGGACTCATCTTTTTTCTTTGGTATTTTTCTTAAACTATAACCTATTAATCTTGAAGCAAATCAAATTATTTTGTTCAATATTTTTTTATTTGCAATTTTAAGTAGTTACACTACTATATATAAACTGAAAATAGATGTCATATACTTCAGAAAAAGTTTCCAAACCCTCCGGTGTCCGAGGCCAGATTTGAACTGGCGTCTTCAGCTTTCGCGGCTGACGTCCTGACCACTAGACCACCCGGTCACGGCGGAACTTGACAAATTTTCTCATGTATATGCAATCTCTGAATTTGAAACGGCTAGGCGCCGTTGACCATACTCTAAGGGCATGCGCAGTACGTGCTTGCACCTCCTATCCGAATCACTTACGTGATTCTGGTATAAGCGAGAGAGATGGTGCTGCCATCTATGAATCTTGAAGCAAATCAAATTATTTTGTTCAATATTTTTTGATTTGCAATTTTAAGTAGTTACACTACTATATATAAACTGAAAATAGATGTCATATACTTCAGAAAAAGTGACCAAACCCTCCGGTGTCCGAGGCCAGATTTGAACTGGCGTCTTCAGCTTTCGCGGCTGACGTCCTGACCACTAGACCACCCGGTCACGGCGGAACTCGACAAATTTTCTCATGTATATGCAATCTCTGAATTTGAAACGGCTAGGCGCCGTGGACCATACTCTAAGGGCATGCGCAGTACGTGCTTGCACCTCCTATCCGAATCACTTACGTGATTCTGGTATAGCGAGAGAGATGGTGCTGCCATCTATGAATCTTGAAGCAAATCAAACTATTTTGTTCAATATTTTTTCTAGTGGTCTAGTGGTCAGGACGTCAGCCGCGAAAGCTGAAGACGCCAGTTCAAATCTGGCCTCGGACACCGGAGGGTTTGGTCACTTTTTCTGAAGTATATGACATCTATTTTCAGACTAACCTATTGTTGGTTAATCTAACCTTGGTTTGATATGTTTTCTTATAGAACAACGCACTTATATGTATTGTTTAGTTTTGATGTACTGTTGTTTTGAAAAAATAAGTCCCGCCGAGTTTCTTGCCGGACATAATTCTTCTCGGGTCAGAGGTGCAGGGTTAGAGCCGGTGTAGTTTGATTTTTTTTTCTCTCTTTTACTTTGACGTGTAAAAGTGCCCTTGTGGCCTACTTACTGCATAAATGTTTGAGTTTGAGTTTGAGTTTGAGTTTAAGTTTGAGTTTGATTTTGAGTTAACATTAATATTATATATTATATTGGATTACTGATAATCAGTTTTTTTTTATACTGATATAAAGTAAAAATTTCCTTTTAAGAAAATATTTAGACATCATTTAAAATTGTTTTCTATATTTATTACAAATTAATCATAGCTGGAATGTGATTTTTTTTGAGTTTGGGATTAATATTTTATTTTTATTTCCAGCCTTTGATAATTATCAGTGCTATTTCAGCTGGTGTGCCATTGGCCACGTTAGGAGCACTGATCCTTATACAACAACACGGAGGATCCATGCCTTCCTGGCTAGCGGTAGTCTGTATTAGCATGTGCGTATACTCAAGCGGACTGCACATGCCTTTACCATACGTAGTCATATCCGAAATGTTCAATATACAGGTAATTATATTATTTTTACAACACAAAACTTTTAAACTAAATACGATTTGTAGCATATCACTTAGGTAACTACGAAAACCTCACTTAATCAATATCAAAAAAACTTTTTACAAAAAAAGATAAACCGACTTCAAAAAGTACAAAATAAAATATTATTTAATTTATATGAGTCACAAACTGATATGTTTGAAGTCGGTGCCAAACCAAATTTGGAAGAGTTAATACGAACGAGGCTATGTGTTCAGTGAATTGTTCTTCATACTATAGAACTATTCTAATACGGTATTGATTGCATGTAGGTATTAATTCAATTACAGAAAGAAAGTATAATCATGTGCGTCTTATGATGTTTGTTAATTTAATACTAATCTTTCTATACTCAGACACACTGGGTGTGTGGGGCCCATCTTGTCAGTAGAAAAAGGCGCATTATTTTAATTTTCTATGGAATGTCAACCCTACGCCTTTAACATTTTATTAAATTTGCCGCCTCTGATTTTTGACAAAGTAGACGTGCATCAGAGTATATATACATAGGCAACACATTTCATCAAAATTGGATTAGTGGTTTAGACGTGAAAATGTAACGGATCCAATCTGAATGTGATTGGATCCGTTACATTTTCTATGGAATGTCAACCCTACGCCTTTAACATTTTATTAAATTTGCCGCCTCTGATTTTTGACAATGTAGACGTGCATCAGAGTATATATACATAGGCAACACATTTCATCAAAATTGGATTAGTGGTTTAGACGTGAAAATGTAACGGATCCAATCACATTCACCTTTGCTATATAAGTATGTATAAATGTTTTGTGATTTTCAGACTTGAAGCTGATTTGACCGGTATTGTAACTTTTTGGCTTGGCACCGACTTTAAACATATCAGTTTGTAACTCATATAAATAATATAATATTTTGTCTTTTTTGAAGTCGATTTATCTTTTTTTGTAAAATGTTTTTATTTTTCCATTTTTATTAGTTATATAAGTATCATAATCGGATAACGGTTCTCGGAATAATCGGTCAAGATATATAAGAAAAAGTTCATAATACGGACTCAATCTAAGGAAAGTTCCACATATTATACGTGGTCTTCATCATTAGGTCCACTCCATCAAATTGGTGGTTTTTGAGAGGAAATGCCTGAGTTGCTTAAAAAACTACCAAATCATCATACATGTGCCTTTAAAAATTGAGGAGTTCCCTCAATTCCTCATGGATTCCATAATCAGAACAGCGCCAGATTAATGTGGGACCATCTTCGAAGTAGTTCTTTCAACCAATAAAATAATTGCTCAAATCGGACAATGGGTCTCGGAGTAATCGCTGAACATCCTACATTTAAAAAAACATCATTATCATTAAAGCAATCATAATCTTCATCATCAGGTCCACTTCATCAAATTGGTGGTTTTCGAGAGAAAACTCTCGAGTTGCTTAAGAAAACTCCCAAATCACCATACATATGCCTTTAAAAATTGAGGAGTTCCCTCAATTCCTCATAGATCCCATCATCAGAACAGCACCAGATTGATATAGGACCACCTTGGAAGTATATCCTTTCAAACAAAAAAGAATTATTCAAATCGGACCACGCGTCTCGGAGTAATCGGTGAACATACATAAAAAAAAAGCCCAAACCGAATACAGAACCTCCTCCTTCTATGAAATTGAAGTCGGTTAAAAAGTGAATTTGATTAGTAAAAAATAATATTAGACTTAAGGCGCTCCACACGTTATTTATCGACTTTTTGCCATTTTGAGTCGATATTCCAACATTAGAATTATAAGGCAAACGGCTATCGGTTCTTAAATATTTTATAGTTATCCTTTCTGTAGAGCCAGATTTTGAAATCAAAAACCTTATTTTTTATGATTTTAAAAATATGGTCTATAAAACACTTTTACGTCACACCTGGCCATAATGTGAGTTTTACCGCTCGCTACGCTTACGGTAAAACTCGCATTATGGCCAGGTGGGGACGTAAAATTGTGTACTCACCACGGGCAGTAAAAAAGAAAGCCCTCTATCGCATATTTACAACCCTCGCCTGCGGCTCGGGTCCCAAATACCTGCGATTTCGGGCTTTCTTTTTTTTACAGCCCTAGGTAAGTAATGTACTATTATCGATATTCGCATGCTATAAAGAACATACGCTTCTTACATATACGAAATCTACATATTAGGGTTCCTCTTTGACGTCTATAAAAACGGACGAGAGATTTTAATTGCAAACTAATTAACATAAGTAAATATAGGATACGATATTGTTTAAGGCAGTTGCTGATAATATGATTACCCATAAATCATTAGAAAACTAAGGGGTCCAGATCGAAGGTCATTGGCGCCAGGCAGCCCCTTAAATATTTCTAATTATTGCCGTTCTTTTATTTTGTTTCAGCTACGATCAAAAATTCTCGGCCTTCTAGTATCCTACAGTTGGGCCGTATGTTCAATACAAACTATGATCTTTGCTCCGATCACCGAGTATTTTGGCATGCACACTTTGTTCTTCGGTTTTGCGATTTTAAATTTTATGGGTGTAATTATTGTGTATATAACTTTACCAGAAACTAAAGGTAAAGTTTTAGCACAGATAGAGAAAGAATTGAGAGGCAAATGTGGATGAAATGATAATTACAAGTTAACATGTTGTTACACATTTGTTGTTTCATTTATTGTGTGTAGTTGTATATTTATTGTTCTCGAGTAAGAGTTTTTGTAAATTCTAATTGAGAATAAAGCTCTTGAACCATATGTATAGGTACAACCTATTTACACCGGCGCCGTGATCCGTGATTTTAATTCAGTTTTTAATGTGGTAGGTAAAACTTAAACAGTACATCTACAGTAAATCTCTTCAAGCTTGATAAATGTCATAATACCTGAAACAGGCCAGTAATTCCATTATAAATCCTATTATAGGTAGAATTACCAGTATGACGTCATCGAGGCTAATACTCTCATGTTTCATTCTACAAGAGCGGAATGGAGCTGAGCCAACTGGCCCGGTGTGAAGCCAAGAGTTAACGGGACATTATGAATCTGAGGTATAGACGACGTAGGCCTTGGCCGTTAATATTTAAACCTAAATTGCACATGGATTTACTGCATCTAAAGGCTGGAACAGGGAGCCTTAATAAAAGGGACAAGGGAGTTTGGTAAAAACTTTTACTAACATAATTCAACGTAAATGTAGTAAAATGTAGTAGATCATCTGAATTATTTACGCATTTAGTAAGTTTTTATTTCCCTTTTTAGGGTTCCGTACCTCGAAAGGAAAAAACGGAACCCTTATAGGATCACTTTGTTGTCCGTCTGTCTGTCTGTCTGTCTGTCTGTCTGTCTGTCTGTCTGTCTGTCTGTCTGTCTGTCTGTCAAGACCATTTTTCTCAGGAACGCGTGGAGTTATCAAGCTGAAATTTATATCAAATACTCAAGTCTATTGTCCCTTGGAGCTGTGAAAAAATCAAGCTTAAAAACCAACGCAATCAAAAGATACAGTCGTTTATGCTGCAAATTTTAGAGTTTTTCGGCCCTCGCAAAACCTACGGGGTACTTCCCGTAAACTCAGAAACTTGAAACTTGGCACGAAGAAACTTCATATAGCACAAACAAAGGAAAAATTACCAAAAGTAGACATTTTGAGTAAAATCATACAAAAAATATTTTTTTAAATATTATAGGTACTTACTACCTTTTCCCTCGTAAACGCGTGGAGGTATTAAATTGAAATTCATGTCAAATACTCAGGGCTATAGTACCTTTCAGATGTAGCAAAATCAAACTTTTATGTCAACGCAATCAAAAGAAATAGCAATTTAAGTCGCATATTTTGAAACTGAGTACTCGCAAGAAACTCAAAACCTAAAGGGTACTTCCCGTAAACTCAGAAACTTGAAACTTGGCACGAAGAAATTTCATATAGCACAGATAGAGGAAAAATTACGAAAAGTAGACATTTTTAGTAAAATCATACAAAAAATATTTTTTTTAAATTTTAACTTACTACCTTTTTCCTCGTAAACGCGTAGAGGTTTTTGCTTGTTATAGGTGTTTACGGAACCCTCGGTGCGCGAGTTGGACTTGCACTTGGCCGGTTTTTTTATAAACCATGGCGGTGGCGCCGGTGGCTTCCTATACCTACTTACTCAAAATTAGCATTCAATTTGTACTCAAAATTAGACAAGTAGATTAGATGTAAATCAGTTTCGAAACTTATTAAATATTTCTCAAAATCTAATTTCATTTAATATTTATGCTGCTTTGCTTTTACTGTTTTGATTATTTTATGCATGTACTTTGTTAAATACTCTGTGAGTTATTTTACATAAATAAATAAATAAAAAAGCATTTATACATGTTTTATAGGTAGGTAATAACTTCTTTCTAACCTAAAAATATTAGGTTTCTCATAAAAAACAGCAGTGTGAGACAACCGGCGCGACGTTCATAAAAAGATCATCCCATTTTATGGAGGTTTATCCGCAATATCTCGTCATCCTTCTTTAAATTAGGATTTCACCGTTTCTTAGCTTTGTATTGTAAATAACATTAGCTATAGATGGGTACACAAGAACCACTTAAGCTATGTAGTTTCCAATAAGCTGATACAACACTGATTAGGTTCAGGGTAACCCAAGCCTGATCAACTGATTAATTATACTAGAGTGAAGTTTTGATAATCTAAATTTAATTAACTATTAGTGTTCAATACGTTATTTATTAGTAGAGTTAACTACGTAACTAAACTTAACCTAACCTAGATACCTTAATTACATAAGAACATATTAGGTACACAAGAGCAGTATTACTTATTTAGTTACACGGTCAAGTTGTCCTCATAACTTTATATAATATTCTTTAATTACTGAAAATGAAAAACAATGTACATATGTATAACAAATAAAACTAACTATAGCTTAAATAAATCTAAATTATTAACCCTGAAAAAAAAAGAAACTAAAATATATCTAAAAGAGGCCCCTGCGGCATGGTGCCGAAGACAAAGTATTATACGGTTAGGTATTTATAAAGGTCTTAGTTACTAGCCTGAAATAACGTATAATCGTTTGTCCGTATCTGTCAGTTTGACATTTGTGTTTGTTTGAAACACAAACTGAATTTAAATTAACTAAATGTGCCGTTTTCAAGTCAAAGGTACATCATTCTCTGTTGTCGGCATTACTGCCATAGAAATTCATTTAGAAATTAACTGTATCAACAACCGACAATTGACCGACCTTTGACTAAATAATTTTTAAGAAAAAAAAAACCGGCCAAGTGCGTGTCTGACCACGCATAATGGAGGGTTCCGTACCTTCAATGGAATAAGATAAGAACCGAACCAATACCAAAAGGTCGTATCTGATGCATATGGAAGAAGTTTTTTGGAGATAACTTAAAAATTACTAAGCCGATAATGTTCAAAACAATTTTCGTCGAAAGTATGTGATAAGGCGCATCTTCTCAATTTTTAAAAATATTTTATGGACTTACGGTTCAAAAGTTACAGGGACACAATTTTTCTGACTCTCGGACTGATTATTTCTGAATATATTTACTTAATTACAAAATGTTCAAAGAAACTTCGATGTTATTTTTAAAGACCTATCGATTGATGTGCAACATGTTGATATTTGGTACAATTTTTTTTTTTTAAATTTAGTTACATATAAGGGTTCCGTTTTTGCCATTTTGGCTACGGAACCCTAAAAAAACGACTTCAATGGGGGAAGCCGGTGAAGGATTATTGCAGATGGTGCACTCTTAGACTCCATACAATGAAATAACTTGCTTAACAAACACAGCGAAGAGGACAAATCGTCCAACGTGAACCGTCGTTGAAGAGTTCCATTCTGATCATTATCAAAAATTCCAATCAAATGTCACTCTTTTCAATGAAAATGCTTGATTTGTTGATAAAAATACAATAATCACTATATACAGATTTGAGGAGTTCCCTCGATTTCTCATGTAACTCATCATCAAAACTTGGACTTGACGAAAATTTGTCCTGAGAATCTAAATTGCTTAACAAACACAGCGAAGAGGACAAATCGCCAAACGTGAATTATGCGTCGTTGAAGAGTTCCGTTCTGATCATTTTGTTTTTTCAAGTTCCCTCTATTTCTCATGGATCCCGTCATGAGAACTTGAGCTTGACAAAATTTCGTCCTGACAATCAAACTTGCTTAACAAACACAGTGAATAAGACAAATCGCGAAACGTGCACTATGCGTCGTTGAAGAGTTCCGTTATGATCATCAGCATTAATTAAGATTAAGTAGAACTCTTCTTCATCAAATTTCACTGTTTTGAATGAAAATGATGGATTTGTTGATAAAAATATAAAAAACCGGCCAAGTGCGAGTCGGACTCGCACACCGAGGGTGTAGTGTATAGTTGTCTCGAGTACATATGGCAGAAGGCGTCCGACCGTGACAGAGGGCGGACGTGCGGTATGTATTGACGAGCCAACAGGAAATAAGAGGAAAAGTTAAGGACATTACAGGTGGCGACGAGGATCAAAGTGAGTAGCACTAAAAGAAACATGTATTCGAAAAAAAGAAATTATAAAATCGAATAATAACGGGCCATGATACACCGTTCGTGTGTCAACAAGTTTTTTATAATAAGTATGTGGAGGCTTGAAAATAATTATTGGAATAGGTACGTAATTATAACTTTAACTTAACGTAGGCAAGTCATTAAGTACGACAAAGGAGAATGATTACACAAATAAATCGGGTCCGGTCAAGACAATAAGCAAATACGAGGGTATTTCCCTTATCCGCTCGAATGTAAGACCATATCCGATTAGGTATTTGTAATAACTCCTACTTAAGTAATAATCTGCACCTATCTAGTATGCAAGTTTCTACATTAAGTATATTATACCTACGTTATTGTTGCATATAAGTCACAGTTAGGAATTTTTACAATAAGTGTGACACAAAATCCGCGTTCCGGGGCAGACTAAAGGAAATAATATCTAATACCAAGTAATTAAGTTTCAAGTTACCTTAGTACTGACGTCTGGTTCATATTGGTGAATTGGTCACCCCGTAGCTATAGCTATGCATGTGAAAATATTTGATAGCATTAGACTCACCATTATTCAGACGAAACAGTCATTACCACAGTTTTGATAAGGATTATTCTACAAGACTATTCTACCTACCTACTTAAATGATAGGATAATTACAACTAAATACCCTATGGGGAGGGGGTGTTTTCTACCTTGCTCCAGGTTATACTGGTATCCATATTACTTACACATTAAGTACATTTACCGACACATACCTATAAGCATGAACTTGGTATTTTACCAATGTTCGAGCGCAGGGTGCTAAAGAAGTAAATAAACGTACCTACAACTAGGTACTTAGTGCTTATTTAAAGCACTTCCATCTGCATTAAACCACTTTTGTCGGTTAACTTGCCAATTTACTTTACTCGTGGGTGCGTAGCCGATTACCTACATGCGTTTACACGTAGGTAGAAGAAACCTCTTATTATTGCGAAAATGGGTTGTAAGTAAAGTGTAGGTACAGATGGCAGGAAGCGTCGGTGCACTCGGTACACAAAATTGTATTGTTAAGTACATACAGTACCTATTGACCATGTAAATGGCAGGTACTAAGGAACTTCACTCCATTTATGGTTGGAAATGCATTAAATTGCAAATAAGAGCAGATAATACTTACACATTAAATTGTATTATTTATCATGACCATTTAATTGGCATCTACTATGGAACTTTATCCATTTATGGTTGGAAATGCATTAAATTTCAAATAATAGTAGATAATACATACACATTAAATTGTAGAGGTATTATTTAGCATGACCATTTAATTGGCATCTAAATACTAAGGAATTTTATCCATTTATGGTTGGAAATACATTAAATTGCAAATAAGAGCAGATAATATTTACACATTAAATTGTATTATTTAGCATGACCATTTAATTGGCATCTACTATGGAACTTTATCCATTTATGGTTGGAAATGCATTAAATTGCAAATAATAGTAGATAATACATATACATTAAATTGTAGAGGTATTATTTAGCATGACTATTTAAATGGCATCTACTAAGGAACTTTATCCATTTATGGTTGGAAATGCATTAAATTGCAAATAATAGTAGATAATACATACACATTAAATTGTAGAGGTATTATTTAGCATGACCATTTAATTGGCATCTACTAAGGAACTTTATCCATTTATGGTTGGAAATGCATTAAATTGCAAATAATAGTAGATAATACTTACACATTAAATTGTAATACTTAGCATTGACCATTTAATTGGCATCTACTAGTGAGGCATTAAATTGCGAATTTGAAAAGCAGTCGATAATACAGAACAATTAGACATTAAATTGTATTGTTTAGTATCGAAAAAAAAACCTCTTTAACGTGCGCGATTAAATCATATGATACGATCTGGACATTAAAGAGTGATAGATGTATAATGAACGAGCGAGATGGGAGATAACTGCCCACATGGTTGCTTGAGCTGCTGATGAATAAGTTGTTGCTGTGCAGTTGGGGTTTCAGACTGTCTTATAATATAAAGCAAATACTTGTAGTTGCAAAGACAAAGACCATATTTACTTAAATGTCTGTATAATAATTCACACTTTTAAAAACAATTGTTAAATGTGTCTGTTATTATCATTAAACTCCTATTGAAAGAAAAATATAAGTTCACACGTAGCATATTGAATAGACTTGCAAAATAGGCACATGGTCCAAATAGGTATGAAATATAAAAGTGAAATAAATGGAGAATTTGGTACGAGAGAAATTAACAAAAAATAGAAAAATTTGGCTACCGTAAAAGAGGGACCAATTTGTCCTTTTCCTCCGTTATAATACACTTTTTCTCGCTGCACTTTACGTAACACACAAGAATGAAAGAAATATAATTGTTTAACTAAACAGATGAAGAAAGTTCAAAATGATGCAGCTTGTGTGTTGCATTGATTTATTATGTATTCTACTAGATGTGACATCTAGAACAAATTTTGTGCGCCATGTTTGGCGGTTGACAGCTGTGACTGAATCAAAGAGTAGTATAAACTTGTACTGATTTTCACTACAACTTTTCGGAAAAAAAAATCTTAGGGATGTCATCTCCCGTTACTCAATGGTGTGTTGTAGTGATGGTTCGGAATGCAACTATTTAAAATTATGTTGTCTGTGGTGGTTGTCACTTTGACAGCTCTCTTGCCCATCTCCTCGGATCACAAACGCATAGCTCTCACAGTTATAATATTATAATAAATATTAATATCAAAGATTTCCAAGAAACAAATATTATAAAACTTTCAACAAATCTTTGTGTTCGAAACAATACATTGTGACTGTTTTAAATTTATTAAAGTATCTAATTTACCATATTTCCTCAAGTCAACCCCTTCTTCGGCTAATTAAGTCTTAACTATAATACTACTTCACACAGTAAATACGGTTCCTATTTGCTTTATACTTTGAAAAACAGTTTCAAATAGGATTAGGAACCGATCCAAAATAGTGAAGTGATAATAAAATCAAGTAAATTAAAAGGATGCGCCTCATCGCGGCTATCCTATTCAATATATTATTAAAAATACAAATTTTAACATTTGATATATTTTACAAGTAGAATTGCGTATCGCACTACTCTCAAGACGTGTTAAACCTTAAATTCCGAAAAATCATTAATTGAATTATGACATGACTTTCATTGGTGTTACATACAAAGATCGCGTTATTTACCGATACTTGTTTAAATATGGCAGGAAATTATATCAAATTTTTAAGTGTGAGGAACATACCCTCAATTTTATACTTGAAAAAATATTTGAACTTGAGGATCGGGATATCAATACGCACATTACCGTTGATGTTACAATTGTTACAAATATGTGGCCCAAAAATATTCTTGCTAAAAAGTGTGGATACGCTAGAGAGTTGATAAAGCTCCCTTTAAAGGTCATGTATTTCTACTCTCAGAGACACAAGCTAAGTTACAAATCTATAACGGTAAATTGTTGTCATTATATTGTGTTGAGAAAATAAATAAATAAATATTATGGGACAATCTTACACAAATCAACCTAGTCCCACGGTAAGCTCAATAAGGCTTGTGTTGTGGGCACTAGGCGACGATAGCCTAGTATGCTGAGATTGTTAAGAAAAGTATATTCTTGGATGCAGTTATAAATGTTATAATTACTATAATGTAAGTATTGATTTACAAGCAACCGTACTGTACGGTTTTATCCTTTAACATTTGATACGAGTTACTTACTTTCTTATTAACTTGATACATGCTTGATACGCAACTGTATACAAGAGCGACAGTTCTTAAGTTTCTTTTAAAACGAGTATTTCTCATAAGTGCTATTGAAGTACAATATTTTCCCTTTAGACAGTATTCTAGTAAAATTTTAATGATAAGATAGGCATGACGCCTGCGCAAAGGTGTATAAAAATATGATAGTCATATAATTATTATTTGGAATCTGCTTTCTAGTTATTGCAACAAACTGGTATAATATTCAGCTTTCGCAAGGCACACTAGTAAATTTATAATATGGTTGGGCAATGAGGATAAACGCGCACATTGGTTATGGTTTGGAAATTTCAAATCCATACAGTCTATGTTACCGAGTCTCTAGAGACTAGACCTCAGAAAAGCGTCAGAAATGGTTCGAAAATAACAGTTAATATGGACCATTTATAATCTAAGGGTTTTTATCCTCATTAGCCTATAGCTAGAGAAAGTACACAAATTACTTTCGGGGTAATTGGACCTCATCAACAATGAGAAGTATGTAAAAGGCTAAAGACCCTAACCTGCGTAAGGTGTATTGTTCAATCATTATTAATCTGCAGATAAGCAGTCTAAAGTGGACCCATTATACGTCACAGTCGGAACTAACCGACGACCATGTTTACAGCTTCAGTAGAACGTTCATGCATCCTAGTAACATTTTCTTTTGCTTATCATATAACGTGGTCATGGTGGTGAAAAGGTTAAAGCCATTGTTCCGCCTCCCGAATATAACTGATTGAATTAAAGCATATAATGAATTGATATTTCAACCTGTCCTCGATGCAGGGAAACTATCATGCTGCTGCGTAGGCAAGCATGTTGAAAACTGAAATGTTCAAAAATGCCCCTACAAGGGTTTGGCAACTTACTTGTAAATATTTTGAGACTCTACTTATAATATTTTGGTATTGTAAAAAAATTGCAAGTAGTATAACATGTTTCTGTGATCTATCCATGTACAAGTGTTGCCATTGCCATGAGCACACAAAGACTTTATTTTCTTATCTGTTAGTACTAAAAAAGACATATAATACCTCGTTTGAATGGTTAAGACATCATGAGTACACATACTATGTAATGCTCTTAAAACTATCTTCTAATGGTTTGGGACGGGAGTTTCAGATCCTACAGGCAAACTCCCTCAAAAAACCTGAAATCTAAACGGCCTTACCCAGAACTGGAGCCTTATTTGCTACAGCAAAGAGTGCCATCAAAGCAGTCTCTGGTTAACAAACACCTGATTCATCGAAGTTTTAGTGCTTTTAAATCTAAGGTTTGCATAAAACCAGTATTGGGTTGTTTCTGATTAAATATAGTGAACAATTGAAAACACGAGTTGCAATAAATTAAGTACTTTAGACTCTTGGTCTTTCTTAACCATTTTTTAATAGTAGAGTATTTGCTACATCAGTACATTTACCTACTACCCTGCGCAGGGAAAACACGCAAAATCGCGAAGCGTTCCACATTTCACGTACTCGAATTTATCTACATTATTAAAATAAGGATGAGACGCTAAGCCCTATGAGTATGTTAGTTTGCCAGGTCAACACCTGGGCAATTGTGAATAAACAAAATTAGGAGCAGTCAAGCTACCGAAATCCAGTGTTAATCTTAGTTGAAGGATAGTTTAACTTGTTGATATAAATACAAGTATCATATATCACTGCTTAGCTTAATGCTATATGTTTCCATTACCATTGCCAATATTGGTTGAAAATAACTATAGTAAAAAATCGCAAGTGATTTCAAAGCAGTTTGTAAGGACGTAGTCCACTTAAAAAAAAAAAAGATACACGGCACATGGAGTGTCGTAAACGGAGACGACGGTGATCAAACTGATGAAATGACAAGTGACATCGATATGGAGAAGAATTAGAGAAATGGAGTATTTACATTGTGATGATTGTGTTAAGGAAAAGTAATCTGGATAATCCACAAAGTATGTGAATTGTATTTACGTTAATACATGTGTCCAAATTAAAACTATGTTAATTAATCTATTATTTAAATTTACAAATAAAAAATAAAATAAAATAAAACAAGAAAGGGATGTAGTGTATAGTTGTCTCGAGTACATATGGCAGTAGGCGCCCGACCGTGACAGAGGGCGGACGTGCGGTATGTATTGACGAGCCAACAGGAAATAAAAGGAAAAGTCAAGGACATTACAGAGGGTTCCGTACAAACCTTTACAGCTTAAAGGTGTTATAGAACTGAGTATTTTATATGAATTTCAATTTAATACCTCTACGCGTTTACGAGGAAAAAGGTAGTAAGTTAAAAATTTAAAAAAATATTTTTTGTATGATTTTTACTAGAAATGTCTACTTTTCGTAATTTTTCTTTTGTCTGTGCTATATGAAATTTCTTTTTGCCAAGTTTCAAGTTTCTGAGTTTACGGGAGTACTTACCCTTTAGGTTTTGAGTTTCTTGCGAGTACTCAGTTTCAAAATATGCGACTTAAATTGCTATTTCTTTTGATTGCGTTGACATAAAAGTTTGGTTTTTCCTACATCTGAAAGGTCCTTATAGCCCTGAGTATTTGACATGAATTTCAATTGAATATCTCCACGCGTTTACGAGGAAAAAGGTAGTAAGTTTAAAATTAAAAAAAAATATTATTTTCGTATGATTTTACTAAAAATTTCTACTTTTTGTAATTTTTCCATTGTCTATGCTATATGATGTTGCTTCGTGCCAAATTTTAAGTTTCTGAGTTCACGGGAAGTACCCCGTAAGTTTTGCGAGTGCCGAAAAACTCTAAAATTTGCAGCATAAACAGTCGTTTATGCTCAGGTCTATTGTCCCTTGGAGCTGTGAAGTGGAGTAATTGATATAAATTTCAGCTTGATACCTCCACGCGTTCCTGAGAAAAATGGTCCTGACAGACAGACAGACAGACAGACGGACAACAAAGTGATCCTATAAGGGTTCCGTTTTTTCCTTTCGAGGTACGGAACCCTAAAAATCACTATATAAGTTCCCTCGATTCCTCATGAATCCCATCATCAGAACAGAACTACGTTTTGACAAAAACGGGACCAATCTGTATATATATATACCTACAATAGAAAAAGTAATTTTCATCATCGGTTCAGACATGACGGAGTTATGGAGTAAAAAAAAACATACACGCCGAATTGAATACCTCCTCTTTTGAAATCTTGAAGTCGGTTAAAAACGCCACAAATGGGACTTGGTAAGACGTTTATGAATAAGCAGGTGAGATACTATCTCACTATAATTACCCTCTTGACTCCGCGCGTAAAAAACTTCCACGTGCATTTCAATTTCCACGATACCTTATAAATAAAAGAAAATAACAAGGTTGAATGAAAACGCGATTTGCAGCCTCATCAAGTATTAGAGTGTAACACCATCACTAACGGAAAATGCGCTGTAACTTGATATTTTACTTCCCTCTGAAAGCCGAAATAAAGGGCCGTCTTGTAATATAAGAATTAGAAACGGCTTGAGAGCGTTTAGAGCACAATCATTTTAAAGGAGACCATTTGCAGATGAATTAACTGCTTGTTCTTCAATTATATTACCAGACTAATAGCTAGCATTTCCTTGGATTTACTTATCTTTGTATATTGAAAAGGTATTAGGCATTTATTAATAAAAAGACGTAGATGCAAGAATATGCTGGTTAAAAAAACATGTCGTAACTTGGTCGGCCAAAAATCCAACTAATACAACTGTAGTCATGGAATTATTATTTTCCTATATCTTTGCGAGTTGGTGATATAAAAAGCATCCCACATGACAGGCATTACATACTTACTCGATAAACAATAACAAGAAGCAGTCCATCAGTTTTCGGTTTGGGTCCCATAAAAATTGTTCCGACACCAACGAATCAGAGATAAATGTCAGTCGCATTTGTTGACAATATTTCACATGTTCATGTTTACCTTTGTGGACACTAATGTTTTTGAGTGATGTTCCATTACTGGTTTTGATAGAAATGTGAAGGAACAAAAACATCCTTATATTTTCTGAATAACTTAAGTACTGTGACAAATAACATTTCACACTGGTTTCATATACATAATATATAATATAATAGGTTAAAAACATTAATAAGTAAATCTAAACATGGTACTACTTAATGTTTTCATCACTTAATGTTTCCGTAAACGAATTTTGTTTACCTCTTATTCATTTATAGTTCATATTATTAATATATCTATAACCATCGACATAGGTTTATACCTATAAAGACGTGTGAATTCAAGCAAAGCTCATGTGAAACCACGACCCATTTTCACGTTTACAAAAGTAAAATGTATTAATTAATTGTCTATTATTTAAGTATATTTTTGTGTTAACCTTAATTCCGCAAATGTTAAAACCTTTCACCAATAAGAAAAGTTGCCGTGTTGTGAGTGGTCCAAATCGATTTGACAATAAAGTATAATAGGGCAGTAGATACTCAAATTAAAATAATACACCCAAGTTTGACAAGTTAGTAATATACAGTATATAAACTTACCAGTAACATCTATTCAAACCCAGGTTTGTTTAGCCGACAAATAAGGTTGTGGCATGTAAATTATTTAACTACAGACACTTTTTATAACTCATGGTAAAAAAATCGAAACTAAATAATATTAAATCATACTTCTATAACACCCTGTATTATTTGTTTACAATTTCATCTTTTGTCAAATATTTGTCAAGTCAAGGTCAACTTCAACACATGATATTTCACTTGAAATAAAGCTGTGAACATACTTATCATTTAAATACGAGGTAGCACAGCGTTCATTTTTTCTTTATGCCCTAGTCGCGTAGTCTACTCACCGTAAAAATCATCTTGGTTTAAAGCATGTACCTTAACCAAAAACAATGGGTGCTGTTGGTTCCGTTTTAAAATTGCATGGACAGCTGTATGAAATATCATACAACCTCCCTACTCTCCTAACGCTTGAGCCAGGCTTTTCTGCAAAATGGTTTAAGATCCGTTCTTCAGTTCTGCGGTCAATACGAGGACGTCGCCCACCAGTACTTTCTGGTACGTCTATCATTATCTCGCAGTCTTGTAATCGCCTTTATAATTACACGCGAGTCAGTCGGCTGTCTCCTTTGCGGAAATCCCTCGGCATACAGCCGAAGAGCTGCCGCACCATTATTCCTGCATTCCCCGTAGATGAGAATCATGTCCACTATCTCGTCAGCACTAATATTCAATGGCATTATGGATAATTTTATGTATTGTTTGAATGAGACACGTTGACATTGAAAATTAACTTGTCATTTGATTGCTAGCTAAACTCTTTTGTGGCGCTTACTAATTATGAAAAATAATAATTTGACAATGAAGTGTCACCGAGGAAAGTAAAATGAAGTGGATGGTATTATAAGAAATATTGTCATTTTTGGCGCCTGTGTGGCTCCTGCTTATACATTGCCAAGCCGGCATTATAATAGCGATATATTATCGAAATTTCCTGTCTCGATAAAACTGATATATTCACAACATGACAATCTCAAAACGTTTTACGTGATATTAGGGCTCCACGATTATTAGCCCCCCCCCCCCCCCTCCTCCCCTTCCAGCCCCTTTGGCACGACTGGTGCAGGTTTTGGGCGGTGATTACGCTTCCTTACTTATTAATTATTATTCTGGCAAGTATATAACAAATAAAGCTGTACTTTGTCTGACTATTTTTAGGTTGTTCCAATGAAAGCTGTAGAAACAGAACAAATATAAAGCTAGAAGAAGCAAGCTCCCTCAATACCTAGTATGAAACCGCGCGTGCCGATTTCTTAATACTTACTTGATACGTATTTTTATAGTAAAATGATGAATAAATAGTGTAATTTACTTGACCAACATTTTTTATTAATAATTGCAATTTTTCAGCTTAATGGACCTTATAGGTATTTAGAGATCAATGCCTGACATTTGGAACATAACGAGTTCATGAATTGGATGGTTGACACTCAACTAAATGACATGCAGAGATGCATGGACATTTGTGACTTCTAGTTAGGGTGATTACAAAAAAGTGGCATCGACAGGTTAAAGTAAAAAATTGTGCATTTTCTGTGACTGTAATAAAAACCTCACATAAACACAAAACACACAATGAATAGGTAATAACATACTACACGACTTAAAGTCAAACTCGATTTCAGAGTAACTTTGTTTATACAATTCACAGACGAAGTTTGAAAACAAGCCGTAGGTAAAAGACAGGAAACAAACACAAAGTCACAATGTTAACAAGCTTTGCTTAGGTACTGTTTACAAACAGTAACGCAAATTTTGCGGAAATTGCTTGAAATGCAGTATAAGTACGTTTAAATTCTAAGGCAAAAATTGAAATTCTTAATGCGCGAGAAATATTTTTTTAGTCTATCTATACATATAATAAACGCGTAAGGGGAAAAAATGTACATTAAAGATATTTGTGAAAAACCAATTCAGGGGGTCTTAGAAACGTTCACTAAATACATTACAACGATTTTTGGAATTCTTGTCTGCCTGTCTGTGAATTTGTCCACGCACTACGCAAAAACTACGGCACAGAACTTTATGAAATTTTTAACAGTAGCAGTTTATGCCCCGGAGCAACATCTAAGGTAGTTTTTATCCCGCTGATTTAAAAATAATATTTTAATATATGTTTCGTTTTTCAAAGTGATAACAGATGGCGCCTGTATACTGTGTATGGGTAGGACGTAAGTACCCAACAACACACGATTCTAATCCTTTTAATGTGCAGTCACGTCTGAAAATATGGTCACATTTAATATGTCAAAAAAATATGTAGCCACGACTCTATTCCCAAGGCGCAAAGTCTTGGATACATGTTATTGTCACATTAAATATCCATTCCATTATGTAGCCATATTTTAAGACGTGATCGTACAAACATTCTTTTAAGACATTCCCCAAGTAAATGGGACAAGGTACAGGAAGAAGAAGAAGAAAAATACATTTTTAGAATACAAACAAAGCGATTTGGTCTGTACGGTCTTCCGAGGTTTAAATTACGAGTAGGTATGGACCTTTAATCTAGGATTGCAGGTTAAATATTTTTAAACGTGTTAACACGTTTTCGTTTGTTGTAAGTATCCGGATATTGTGATCCATTAAATACTTCCACTTTACGAGATTTCTTATTCTCGCCATACATATTATTTACTTGAAATAAAATAGGGGTGAAACAAAATATATGCGTACATGAAACCTACTTACAATATACTTAAAAACTGATAAAACAGGTAGTTAAGGTTTACCGATTTGGGTTTACCCAACAGCCTAAAATAATAATCAGACAGATCGCGAAAGCAACGTGTTTTATCTCGCTTTATCAGCCCAATATCATAAAAAGAGTAGTCATGAATCCATCAGCAATAGATTTTATTATTTTTTTAAGACACTTGACCATTGAGTTTTGTCTGCCATGCTGCTGCTGAAGCCATTCACGCTGCGACGTTCCGGGTTTGGGCCCAACGCAGTACTCGGCCTAAGCTTTCGCATACAATGCCCGCTCATCCTCGGGCCTTCAGCCCTCGGGATCGCTAAGACACTTGACAATGACTATTGCCCGGTCCCTATCAAGCTGCTGCTGAAGCAATTCTCGCTGCAACGTTCCGGGTCTGGGCTTCACGCGGTACTCGGCCTTTTACCTTCGCATATAACCTCAAGACTTTTGTCCGGTCCCTTTCATGTTGCTGCTGTTGAAGCAATTTTCGCTGCGACGCTCCGGGCTTACGCCCTACGTCGTACTCGGCCTTTGGCTTTCGCAGATTTGGCTCACCTTTGGGCTCTCAGCCCTCGAATTCACTTTTAAGATATACTTACTTACTTAGCCCTTGAGTTTTGTCCGGTCCCTGTCATGCTGCTACTGCTGAAGCAATTCTCGCTGCAACGTTCCGAGCCTGATGGGCCCTACATGGTACTCGGCCTTTGGCCTTCGTATACGTTGCCGCTCATCCTCGGGCCTTTAGCCCACGGGTTCGCTTTTAAGATAATTATCCCTTGAGTTTTAACCGGTCCATGTCATACTGCTGCTACTAAAGCAATTCTAGCTGCGACGCTCCGGGTCTGAGTCCTACGCGGTACTCGGCGGCCTCAGGTCTTCGCATACGTTACCGCTCACACTCGGGCCTTCGGCCATTGGGTTCGCTTTTTAGATAATTATCCCTTTAGGTTTGTCCGGTCCCTGTCATACTGCTGCTACTGAAGCAATTCTCGCTGCGACGCTCCGTGCCCGAGTCCTACGCGGTACTCGGCCTTTGGCCTTCGCATACATTGCCGCTCACTCTCGGGCCTTCGGCCATTGGGTTCGCTTTTCAGATAATTATCCCTTTAGGTTAGTCCGGTCCCTGTCACACTGCTGCTACTGAAGCAATTCTCGCTGCGACGCTCCGGGCCTGAGTCCAACGCGGTACTCAGCCACCCTCCTTGGCCCGTCAGCCCTTGAAGACCTGACTTTGGGTGAACCTGCTGGTGAAGCTATTATTGCTTCCGTCACCCGAAGCATATTCTACTGTAGGAACTCAGCCATTAGCATTCGCAAGTCTCGACGCTTGCCTTTAAAGTCAGTTATCTTAACACGGATGAACTAATCTATATTGAATCAGTAACCAGAGGATTGCCATAGACAGAGACACGTGGAAGAAAGAGGGAGGCCTTTGCCCAGCAGTGGGAAACTACAGGCTAATAAATAAAAAATAAATAACCAATATGATGGACATTGACATGTAGAAAGCGTAAGTTTAACATTAAAGGCATGGGCAAAGTAAATGAAAATATCAAAACCTCCCAAAGGCACGCGGGCGAAGCCGCGGGTATAGCTAGTGCTAAATAATAATGTAGAATGTGAGTAACTATCTCATGAATGGAAAAACAATAAAAATACGTTATTATGAAATAAAACAATTAAAAACGGATTTTATCGCGTGTACTGAGCTTAAATTACATCCCGACGTTTCGAACACTTTACAGCGTTCGTGGTCAACGGGTCAACGTTATTATCTGGCTTTTTATACCATGATTTTTTTTAATACCACGACGGTGGCAAACAAGCATACGGCCCGCCTGATGGTAAGCAGCTACCGTAACCTATGGACGCCTGCAACTCCAAAGGAGTCACATGCGCGTTGCCGACCCTTTACAAAAAGGAGGATTCACTGTGTTCATGGCTAAAGGAACAAGAAGGTCCCTCATCGTCAACACACTGGGTCCTCTTTGAGCTCTTTGGCAACCTTACTCACCAGCAGGAACACAACACTATGAGTAGGGTCTAGTGCTATTTGGCTGTGGTTTTCTGTAAGGTGGAGGTACTTCCCCAGTCGGGCTCTGCTCCAGATTTGAGACACTTAGCGAGATGCCATTCGCAGTGCCTATACCTCTCTTTTTGGCGTAGTTTAAGGACATACCCAAGTCCGGACGTAGTTTAAGGACGTACCCCGGGTCCAAAAGGACGATTTGTGTAAGATTTTCCAATAATATTTAGGTACTTCATTTATTCACGCCTGTAGTCTCCTACTTAGTCGTCAACACAATACAGATTATGTTTCAATAGTACTAGTGCTATTGTTTAATACAAACTTGTTTCCTTATTATTAACTTGATCTATCTGGCTGGATCTTGCTTTCATGCCAAAATCTCGAAGTAAGTCCAAGCGGCTTAGTTTAGCATACTATGTTTCGATATTTACGAGAAAACGCTGATAGTTAAAAAAAACCGGCCAAGAGCGTGTCGGGCCACGCTCAGTGTAGGGTTCCGTAGTTTTCCGTCCGTCACATTAAGTGTCCCCACTTAAGAGTTACAATAACACCGCCATGTAGGATATGATATGAGCGTTCCACGTACAGCGACATCTATCGGCAAATTAAGTAAACTATTGCGCGCGAGCTTAAAGTATGGAAGATGATTTTTATGGGATAATTCTTTATTGCGTGAACCTATTTTCACCGTTTTTACTTTATTTGAAAGCACGTCATTTCATTGTGATTTTGTAGAAATTACAGGTACAATAAACACCTGTTTATATGGTTAAATTACAAATTTAGTTCAGAAATTATTTTGTAATTTTTTTTCAAAAACTATTCAAACTATCAAGTTCAAAATATTTTTCCTAGAAAGTTTTTATAAAGTTCTTCTTTTGAGATTATTTTTATATTTTTAAAACTTATGGTTCAAAAGCTAGAGGGGGGGGGACACATTTTTTTTTACTTCTGGAGCGATTATTTCAGAAAATATTTACATCATCAAAAAATGATTTTTGTAAACCCCTATTCATTTTTAAATACCTATCCAACAATATATCACACGTTAGGGTTGAAATGAAAAAAAAAACACTCCCCTCTTTACGTATAGGGGAGGTACCATAATAAAACATTTTTTTCCACTTTTTATTTTACCACTTTGTCGGCGTGATTGATATACATATTAGTACCAAATTTCAGCTTTCTAGTGCTAACGGTCCCTGAGATTATCCGCGGACGGACGGACGGACGGACAGACATGGCGAAACTATAAGGGTTCCTAGTTGACTACGGACCCCTAAAAAAACAGTTAGGATTTTTAATAGTTACCACAGCAAAAATGAGTAGGTGCCTAGGTCAGGTGTACTGATGTTAAAAAAATCTACTCTTGTACTTTTATGTCTTTTATATTTTTGTGATTTCGTTACTTATACTTTATGGTCATCTATTATTGGCTTTTTCTGTGTTATTAAAGTTTTGTATTATTTGTTGTATTGCTGTTGATCCCCAAAAAAAAAAAGTTACCATAAAATAACTTGTTATTGCATACACGACGATACTACGGATATTCAAAGTGATCGAACCATATATTCCACATGTCCACATAAACTTACGGAGAAGATTTGTATTCTCAATTTCCGGCGTTCCGGCCATCTTAGTCCTGGTATAAATCAGAGAATGCTGTGCGAACATTTATTTTATAAATATGAAGGTCAGTAGGCTGGCCTACTCTCCTGTGGACTGTTTTCGTTACGGTATAAACGGTACGGTAGCGCTGTAGAATTTCGATACCTTTATGTTATAAAGGTAAAACTACACCGGTTGAAATACAACTATACGCTACCGGTATAAAATAACGATACCGCTATTTATCGATACGGTACTTATACCTTTATTATAACGATATCCAACCGGTATTATTTCGGTATCGTCATTTTAGATCGTAGCTTGTACAGCGTGCGCGGCGATAAAATTACTGTGCAGTGAAGCGGGGGAACAGGATATTTCGTAACGAAATTTTCGTTACAGAAAAATATCGGTTGCGCTGACGAAATCATGCCGAAACGTTTCGATATGCAGTCACTGCAGTAGGTCAAGAAAACCTTAATCTTATGGAGTAAGAGCTGGCCACGTCAGATATGAAACAATAATGAGAGCAACAAAACCCGTCTGGTTAGATTGCTTTACTATCTTTATTACTAGATCCGGGCATCTGGCAGCTTTTAATGGGTGGAGGTCAGAGTGACAGACTAGCAACATTTTTGAATTAGAAAATTGTAATACCAAAATAGGTAAAAACTGCCGAAGTTGTTTCAGTTATTAAGGACAGGGCCTATATTTCAACATTAGAACAAAAAATATTGCGTATTATTACGGAAACAAACAGTAGGCCACAAACTATGAATTACATTATACGTCGTTTGGCACCACTTTCCCCCAACAGAAACTTTTGGCAATGATATAATCTAATTACTTATAAAATTTCTCATAACATTGCATGAAACCCAGATCTCCGGTATGTACCTACTCTAGGATTTGTTTCTTGAAACGGTTTTCATTCAGATGTCCAGATCTAGCAATAAGGATAGTATAGCAATCTAACCAGACGGGTTTTGTTGCTTTCATTATTGTTTCATATCTGACGGGGCCAGCTCTTAGTCCATATGATTAAGGTTTTCTCGGCCTACTACAGTGACTGCATATCGGAAAATACGGGTACCGTTTCAAAACGATGTGACGTCCTACCAATTTTTTTCGGTACGATTTCATTAGCGCTGACTAGAGGGGTTTCCTTGCTCTCATTATTGTATCATTATATGACGTCGCTAGCTCTGTGTCTATTAGCCGAATACATTTTTAATGATTTGCCACAGAATAGGATACATTCTAGCCCATTAAATTTTTATATCTGCACTCCAGGCTTACCTACTTTATATCAAGTAATTGTTATACAGTATCACAGCATATACAGACATGAACCTATACATAATCACGCAATAATTATTGGTGTCTTCTTTGTATCCGATATTATGACTTATAGTCCTACAAATGTCATAGTGTGACGAAACAAAGTTCATATTTATTAAATTTGGTATGATGATACCCTATTAATAGTGTTTTATATTTTTGTTAGAAAGTTTGATCCTAAACCATTGGGTTATGGTTTTGTAGCCAGGATTTATCAGTACGGAAGCAAACGAAATGCAATCAAGCTTGGAAAGCTATCACCGCACGTGCGCTATGTTTCTGACTGAAATGACAGGTCCGCGTGTTAGTGACGGCTAATTAATGGTCATGACAAAAAACAGGTTTTTTCAAACAAAAACCATAACTTCCATAATATGTTAACGTGTCGCAACTGGGGAACTTTTAGCTGAGTGTTACTGCTGTTCTTCGATTAAGGATTAGGAATTACAAACCACGTAATTAATTGGTTTCGATGATTGATGCATTAACATAACTTAAAAGATTTTCTATAGAAACAAATTATAGGGAAAAGATAAATACGTCACTACAATAAATATACAACTACGTCATGTAATTGAATAGGATTCGACGAATAACGTATATATGGGATGCTAAAGTATAGTAATTGTGAAATAATACCCGTTTATACGGAGGTATTTTGGATAGCTACAGTATAAATTGGTGACAAATGAAGTCTTATAATGGACTCAATTATGTACATATATTTGCATTTTCATCTTATACATATAATTCACGCTTATAACGGCATACATTATGAAAACTTTTCAATTTATAAAATGCATTTTTTTTGCACTGAAAAGCTTTTAATTGGAATTGTGTTTTGTGAGTTCAAAACAACAGTTCAATCAACAGTAATTACGTCAAAACAATAGCAGCAAACTGAATACACACAGCATGAAGCCGTATTCCCGACGGATTCGGTAAGTGAAATCTCTGGCGTGACTTAATACTTGCGTCAACATTGATTTAGTAAGTTGATTACGTGCCGGTAGGGGGAAATTATTCAAGACTTCGATATTGTGTTTGAGTATCGTGTGCAATTTCAATCGCAAGGAATAACATGATCGACGTATAGTTTATGTCGTATTGTCACGGGTGAAATTTAATATAAATAATCGAGGAAAAACGTTAGTAAAATTAAGTATAAATTGTAAAGAATAAATATTAAAATCCCAATGGTTTAAGACTGTTTCCAATAACACTAAAGAGGCTGATTTTAAACATACTTTTTACGAAATGAAAATCGGATCTTTAAATTGGTACGTATGCAAAATATGAAATATTTGTATAACAATTTCATTTGTTTTATTTAACAAATGAAGTAAATGAACATTTTGCATGTTTCAGCCAGCGAAGCGTTGAGACGTAATGCTATTCCGTTGATAAAGGGATCGGCGCGGCCGCTCTGACCATAATGTCGTTTTAAGTAGAAATTTAAACTGACTTTTTCACGATTATAAAATAAACATAAAATAAAAATGCCAAAACTGCAGGAAATACTGGCTAGTATTTCCTGCAGTTTTGGCATTTTTCCTACATTTTACATAATATTACACGCTAAGAGTTCTGAATGTATGCCCTAAAAAAGGAAGAAAGAATGTATTTTATTTAAAATAATGTTAACGAAAAGCTTATGAACTAAATTGATTGAGTAAGTAAGATTAAAACAGGTTTTTGGGAATCTCAACCCACACTATTGTGTGAAATTATACCTTATTTGTGTAAGTCGAAATGGAGTAATTTTAAAGTTTTTGTGCGTAATTAAGCGTTGTTTAAATTTAATATACTTACCTAATATAAAAGACATTAAGAAAGGACTACTAAAGTAAAGCTTGCCCGTGTACTCCCAAACAATTCCGTCCATTGAATGAAATCTTAATCCCCTCTTTCTTATCAGGTCATTAAATTTTACTTGTTTACGAGTGACCTTTGCAAAAAATATCCCTTTCAGGCTATTATCGCAGAATCTCAAGTGCTGCAATATTTCACCTCCTGGTCATTACACAATTCGGTCACACAAAACAAACTGACAAAACAAACTAACATCCTACCAAATGACGTTTTCTCGAAAACAAGAACATTCTAGTAGGAAAAATAGCACTTTGTTTTGACAAGTTCTCTTGGTACACTTTGAGCCGTTGTTTGTTTTGGATTATGAAAAACATCGGCGATGCTCGTGCTATTGTTTGGATTGTCGTAAAAAAATAAGGTTTTTACTGATTCATGGTGTTGGTTTCTTATTCTTTTTTTGTAAATAGTTACCTAAAATGGAACTTTGAAAATTATTTAACGTATTTGCTTTATCTAACGAACCCCCCACCGTGGCCCGCTTGTCAAAGTTGTTTTATCAATCACAAGGCCAATTTTTGTATGTCATTTGGAACGATAAACGGATTTTATTTCTCTTTTGTAACTTTATTCAATAAATGTCACTGTCACGTCAATTTAACTTAAGTACCTATTCATCTGTGTTGAAATGATACAATAGTAACAAAGTGAACTTAACATTAATGCTCCATGTTAAATAAACAGACAAAAACTCAAATCCCCAAGCGTCCGAATAAAAAAAAAATAAGGTTACACACGGATACATTGTGAGCACCTAACTACTAACCACAGAATTAAACACGCGAAAGACCTCTGTACTGTAGTAATTTTATAAAAGCGATATATTATAAAGTAGAAAACTCGAAAGGAATGAATTAATTTGAAATTTCGATTCGTGTAATTCATGTAACGGGGAAAATATTTCAGAACGAGTAATCCACGAAATAACTTTTCCAAGACTATTAAAGCTCCATTTCAGATCCATCGCAATAAAAGTCGTTTTGCCGTTGCCTGATACAGAAATTGCATTTTAATGTATACCCTTTTGGCACTGACAATGTGAGTGCTCATATTTTGTTGGCAGTTACTTATATATTTACTTTAGAGCATTTCGAATGTGCTGTAGATTGTGATCATGGCTTTTAAAGTTTAGTTAGTCTACCGGGTAACTTTAAAATTTGACTAGTTTGTAATCCAACGAGCTGAGTTTTTCTCCAGCATAACAGATAAGTGTTTATGGGTCGATTGTTTTAACTCACATAAAAAGAAATGATCAAACCTGCTTGTAATAATTAAAAAAGTCTGAATGTAAAATAAATATAAAGTATAAAAGGAAAGCGAATATGATTCTCATATAAGATCGAACTAAGTAAATTTGACAAGTTTAGTAAAAATAAATACGTCAGTGTCATGGAACACTCGGTTGGAACGAAGTTATGTTATTAAATGTTTGCAATTTTTGTAACTTTTGGCCTTTTTGACTGTTTTGACTTTTTGACTTTTTAAGCAACGCTAGATAATTTTATTAAACCAAGGTAAAAATTGTCACACACTTCCAAATAACATTAGATCATTTTTACTTTGGTTTTTGACTTTTCACTTTGTCACTTTTCACTTCACTTTATTCTATTTTATTTTATTTCATATTTTACATGTTTCTCAATCATATGGCTTTGTGTCGCGTTTTCGTAACAGTCACGTGACTTTTTTTCGCTTAGCCCCCCATCCGCGAACCGTCCGATAAGGAACTTCTTTCCAAAAAACTGTATTATCCAGTCTACAACGACGTTTAAATTAAATAGTTAAATAACATGCAAATTTTATGGGATTCATAAATTGAATTTTGTTCTTATTGAATTTGTTTTAGGAATACAAAAAAACAGGCGTAGCAGCCAGATTGTGAAAATCTTAACAACATAATCTATCAGGTATCTACAGCAAACAAATTATTCATACCTACTTACAAGTATTTTTTTCCCCCAATCTCTGGTTATAAACAGCCCCAAAGGCCTAAGTATACACTATTTTCTGTCCAGCCAACCTTTATTACCTTTCTAGGTAAGTATACAATATTTTTAACATACCCGTCGAGTCCGGAATCTAGGCAATCAGCTCAATATTTTTCCTAAACCGTAAAATATTTTACCCAGACCCGACGATGAAAAGGCGAAACAGACAATTTAGCAGAAATATTTTAGCTCTGATTACGTGAGTTACATCGTTTGAGGAATTTTAATATTATAATTTTCATTTTTAAGTTTTCCTAACTTGTGATGAAACATATTACTCGAGGGTTGCCTCTTTTAGCCAAACATTGATGTATGCTAACTGCTCGACACTGCTGTATCGTGGCGTTCATCAAACTGCATTTGAACAGTCGCCATCAAATAAATCGAAGCGGCCAAGGTACTCAAAAATATCTGCACATGCACTTTATCACCTTGACAATAGGGGCGTTGTTCAGATATTTGTGACCACCTTGGCCGCTCCGATATATTTGATGGCGACTGTGCAACACACTGAAAAAAATAATTACCTAACTACTTCGGCTATTACATCTATAACCACAATTCTGTAAGGAGTTATTCAAGTTAATTCGATTAAACAGAAGTTTTATGTCTCGTACAGAATTTGGTAAGTTATTGCTTTAGGTTATATATAGTCACCATATACTAATTAACATAGCCGGGCGACCCCGCTGCCACGCTCGAAGTAATTTCACTCTATAGTAAGACACTAATTATTGGAAGTGACAGTAAACTTAGTAGGTCTCCATGGGAACCATTAATGTCTGACTCTCTCTTACGCCCCACGGGACAATCGCGCGTTCCCTGTCTAGCATTGCGTGTGCCCCTCTCGCGCCCCTTTTTTTTGGCAGCTTAGGTTTCAAAGAAATAACGTGCTAAGCGGAGTATAGAGATATCTTGTATATGGTAGTCACTTTTTAAAATACATGTCGACGAAAATTCGGTTTCATTAAAACAATTGTTTTTTTCCAGTGCAGCAAATTGCTTACTTATAATGTATTTAAAAGAGTTTTTTTTAAATCACAGATTAAAAGGAGAATTCAGATTATCTAAAACTGACGAAATTTCTATAAATTTAGATAATAGTATATAACTAACAATGATACATACCCACAAAAATCCTTAGTACCTTCACGTATAAATAAAGATGTAAGCATGCGCAGCCCGATTTGTATAGTTTGGCGACCTCAAGCTTACCTGAAAATGACAATTAAATAATTAAGTTACTGAGAGGCTTATAATAACGTAAACAAAGATATACGTTTCCATTTTGGTAGTAAAATATTTGTTGGTCGGTAGCTAAAATATTATTCAAATGCTGATTTAAGATATCTCTCTTTTCAATTTGCCATCGATTACAGCATGTTCATTAGTTAGACTGTGATTTTCATTTAAACTAAGGAAAAACGAATCGAAGGCGGGCGTAACCATTAACGACATAGGGCGGATATAGACAGAGGGTTTTGGCCACTTTAAGGAGAGTTTGTCTATTCAGACGTTCATAATTTTTTGCCAATAAGCAATTATGACACTCTTTATATACCTTCTGGGTCATTTAATAGTAGTTTATGTAACTATTACGTTTAAAGGCCTAATTACGTACAGTTGCATACACTGCTTTATCTACACTCATATTATATATTCTAAATGAAGTGTTCTGAAACCATAGAATGACCGCCAGTGCACCGCCATGGCCAACTCGATTGTACCGGCAGTCGCGCGGGCGCGTGCCGTTGGTCAGGAAGGAGGACAGGATTTACATTATGTTATCAAATTCGATGTTCGGAATTTTAAACTCATAACGTATCAATATATGAGTATGTAAAGTTAAAATTATGTTACTACCACATATAAAAAGCTTATCATAGTAAAATCGGTTGTGGTAATGCTAGCCATTGCCTACCGTTTTTGAACACGTTTTAGAGGACTTACAATGTGAGTGTAGATAAAATATATTATGATATTCATATTAATCTCTGATGTTAATTAAGATTATGGCATCAGATCCTATTTATTTTTTTGATGCAATGGCAGAATGTGGCCCAGGAGCCAGTTTTCGCCACTTTTTTCCATGGCTTCTGACAACTGAATGTCAACTGATGCATGACACATGACAAAGCCATCTGTGCTACCATAATTTACTCTTATATTTACATTAAACCATAGTCTTATAAAACCGGTACAGTGGTCAAAACCGGCCATCTGCCCTACCAATTGTTAGTATATCACGCCAAGTGCGAGTCTATTTTAACAATCATCGAAAATTGCTGTGCCTGTGTGCAATGCAACGAAAAGAAAAATTGGATTGAGTAAAAAAATTTTTACGCAAAGTTTTTTTGATGGAACAACAAATAAACGATGTTCTTCCTTGACTTTTTCCTTTACTTATGCTGTAAGACCTACTTTTGTACTAATTTTCATGATTCTAGGTCTATGGGAAGTACATTATAGGTTTTGGGTCCACTGCGAAGTGTTAGAAAATAAGGCTTAAATGGCCGTCCATACGAATCCATAAAATTTTTTAGAAAGAACTTAACATACATTAACTTACTAGTATGTTAACATATATTATCTAAATGTATATTTAATTAAATAAATAAACTTAACTAAACCCAAATTTAATAATCCTGGACCACGTAGGGCAGCCCCCAGTCAGTCGGCCAGTCAGTCGGTTAGCAAACACTCGTAGGATACTGTTAGGGCTATACGACGGAAATACACTTTTTAGTCTGTTTCATATCCATAGAAAATAGATAATACGGAAACAAATTTAATAAACACGTTAAATTATTTCGATGTAATAATGATTAATAATACCCCATTTCGATGTACTTACATACAAATACCGAGTACAAGACTGCGTTCATTTGAAAGTCCGTACACGAATTGGTTTCGCGAAGAAACGAAGGCATCCAATTTTGTTCCCGTACGCAGAACTACGGTCGAACGAAGTTGAATTTGTTTCTTTATAACGAACTGATTTACCACGAAGCTGGAAGTTGAAAGAGTTTATCAGAGTTCTACCTTATTGTTAGAGCAGAGGGATACGTCTGATTGGGTATTGATATAAAAAGTCTATCGAGGTATTGAATAAATATCACATTCTAGTTTAACCGACATAGCCATACCACTTTCTGGTCTTGCATTATCGCAGCGCAGGACATCTAAACTTCTTGAGGCTCAATCTATTTTGAGGACGAGTGAAATAAGGACCCAGCCCCCTAAAATAGGACATTATGTTGATTGTCAGCCTCTATAATAATAACAAAAACTTGACATTATCGGCCGTTATGACTGTTATGAGTTATGAGTACGTTTTGCCATCCTAAAAATTGGTCATTGGACCTTACGACCTCAATGTGACTTTGACATTTCTGTTCTGGCAATAAAAATTGAGAAGAATAAAAAGAGATCAAAATAGAGAATGAAATTCTAATCCTCATGAAAATATTATATTTAATTTATTTAATAAACATAATACTTAAAACTAGTATATTGTCCCACAAAACTGTGATAAAAGTTTCATATTGTGAACTGCAACCCAAGAGGTAATACGAGTATATTTAAATGATTGAGTAACATTGTCTTAGCTTGCATCGTGCAAATAGGTACATTCAGGTCAACCAATTATATTACTTGCATGCCAAAGTTTGTCAGCTGTACACACTGTATCGAGTAACAAAGGTTGTAACGTTCGACAAACCATACTGGCTGGTGCAAGTGCACAACAGAGTGAATTTGAATAATCTCTTTGGCCAATTATTTTACCGTTGAATGGAGAGCGCTTCAATTGCTTCCTAGGCTAGGTGATTTCATTAATTGTCACAGCCATATAACAATATTAACCTAACTAATAAAAAGTATTGTATGAAAATAATCAACTTACCTAGACATATGTCGGAACACAGACAAATGAGAAACCAACGGGACAAAACATAAGATTAACTAAAAGGGCTGAAAGGGACATTTTGACAGTTCCCAAGTTATTCCAAGAACTTTTTCGAATACCACAACGGCCTCCTTGCCCAGTCGGTAGTGACACTGCCTACGAAGCAGGAGGTCCCGGGTTCGAATCCTGGTCAGGGCATTTATTTGTGTGTTTATCACAGATATTTGTACCTGAGTTATGGATGTTTCCTATGTATTTAAGTATTTATCTATATCTATCTATTATATATATCATCGCCTAATGCCCACAATACAAGCCTTATTGAGCTTACTGTGGGACTAGGTCGGTTTGTGTAAGATTGTCCTATAATATTTATTTATTTTTTATTTATTTATAATTTATTGCACGCGCACATGAGAGAACCTACTAGTTAAAGCAATGACGCGTAGTTTAAATGATTTTCAAGCGGTTGCCTGACAATTTTTTTTTTAATTTTTTTCTTCGCTCGTACAGGGAACCAGTCCATCCAGGAGGGATGGCATTAAAATTTTGTGATACAATCAGGGTACATTCTTTCAGGCAACCACTGTTTCAATCGGTTGCCTCGCGATAAAAAAAAAGTTTTTGCACCCCCCCCTCTATCTCCGCTCCAGTCTAAGTTGGGTCAGTTCGGGTTACACAGGGCGGTTTCTCATCACTTCAGGAGCTTAAATACCGCGAGCCATCCGGTTGCCTCGCGGTCACTGAAACTACGCGTCATTGCTCTGAATATAAGTAATCCTTGATTTTACAAACCGGCCAAGAGCGTGTCGGGCCACGCTCACTGTAGGGTTCCGTAGTTTTCCGTCCGTCACAGTAAGTGTCCCCACTTAAGAGTTAATAACACCGCCATGTAGGATATGATATGAGAGTTCCACGTACAGCGACATCTATCGGCAAATTAAGTAAACTATTGCGCGCGAGCATAAAGTATGGAAGAAGATTTTTATGGGATAATTCTTTATTGCGTGAACCGATTTTCACCGTTTTTACTTTATTTGAAAGCACGTCATTTCATTGTTATTTTGTAGAAATTACAGGTACAATATACACCTGCTTATACGGTTAAATTACAAACTTAGTTCAGAAATTATTTTGTATTTTTTTTTCAAGAATTATTCATCCTATCAAGTTCAAAATAATTTTCCTAGAAAGTTTTTATAAAGTTCTACTTTTGAGATTTTTTTCATATTTTTAAAACTTATGGTTCAAAAGTTAGAGGGGGGGGGACGCATATTTTTTTACTTCTGGAGCGATTATTTCCGAAAATATTTACATTATCGAAAAATGATTTTGGGAAACCCCTATTCATTTTTAAATACCTATCCAATAATATATCACACGTTAGGGTTGAAATGAAAAAAAAAAATCACTCCCCACTTTACGTATAGGGGAGGTACCCTAATAAAAAAAAAATCCATTTTTTATTTTACCACTTTGTCGGCGTGATTGATATACATATTAGTACCAAATTTCAGCTTTCTAGTGCTAACGGTCACTGAGATTATCCGCGGACGGACGGACGGACGGACGGACGGACGGGCAGACATGGCGAAACTATAAGGGTTCCTAGTTGACTACGGAACCCCAAAAAATGAGCAAAAAATATAGTTGTTGAAAAGAGCAACTAAACCACCTCGATCTAAAAATTAATATAGCTATTTTGGGTGTCTGCCGCGAATGCAGAAGACGCTGGTTCGATCCCAGCCCTGGGCACCGGAGGCCTAGGTCACATTTTCCTTTACATATATTATGACATCTATACATATAAGTTTATTGCTATTTTGATTGTGCAATATTTTCTTTTATAGAACAACAAAATGTGTTTTAAGAACTTAAATTGCACCTTTGAATTCGTTTTGGAATAATAATAAAAAACTAAATTTTCAATAAGGTACCTATTGTATTTTTTAAATTTCAATATAAACGTAAGTTTAAATTTTGCGTCGACATATTCTTAATTGTATATGCATGTATTTATAATATACACGGTGCTCGCGAGGAAACCGCATAATTTTAACAGCGTTATCCCAACCTTATTAAGAGACTAAAATGTCAAATAAACTTTTCTGAAATTCATCTTGTTTCGGAGTTATAACCAATTAAAAAAATGAAATATTTTGATTATAACTCAGGACTGAACGCTTTCTTAACGGCAATTTTACCACTATGGAACTCATTATAGGCATCCCTGTTGCGATATAAATTATGCGATATAACTTTTTTTTTAATTCACTTCAGCACGCTGCTTACTTTATGCTTAAATTTACGTATCTCACTTTGCTACGCATCTAGACCGTAGATGTCTTATAGCCTTCGTAGCCTACAGGTTAAATATGTATAATATCGTCGCTCAGTCCCGATAGTACTTGCGATGCTTTGCTTAATATGGAGCTAGACATATTTGCATAAGATTGTCTCCAAAAGATATTTTATTATTATATCACTGATGTTTAATATGTATTATATTTCCTTAAATGATCATTAAACTTTTCAATGACCAAGGTATAATTTTACAAGCTTTTATTGTATTTGCAATTTTATAGAATTAAATCCGTTTACTGATTTAAACTTACACGATGTTCACTCATTATTATGATAAAAACGGGACTTAATCGCGTACACTTACTTTTTTTTGAGTCTGCCTGCGACCACGAGCGTTACGGCACGCTCGAAACGTCAGGAAAATAATAAAAGTAAGTGTACGCGATTAAATCCGTTTATTTTAGTTTAGTTTATTTATTTAAAAGTATTTATTAATAAGTTATCCTTCCATTTTCGTTTAATACTATAATCCAGCAGTTATGTCGAATGAAGTTAAGGATAGCTGAAAAGTAATCCAAACTCAATGGAACTTTAACGGGTGATTTGGAGGTACGCCTTCGTGGCATACCCCCAAATTATTATTATATTATATATTTGGCCTGAAAATCTGTTACGACAGCTAACTTTCAGGAAATTTATTACTCTTTAACCTTTCCATACAAGGTGTACACAAAAAGGGCTTACTTTAATAATAATAATAATAATAATCTGCAGAAGGATTCGGGGCTAGGTTGCCGGCTTCGGAGAGAGGGTGAAGTCATATCTCACCTTCTGTACATGGACGATCTCAAATTATTTGCACCAAATAACCAAGACTTGTTGGAACTACTGAAGACCACTGAAGTGTTCAGTAGTTCCATCAAGATGGAGTTTGGTGTTGATAAATGTGCGGTTATGCATGTACAGCGGGGGAAAGTAGTAAATTCAACAAATCTACAGCTTTCTGAGACAATGACGTTCAGATCTATCTCTGAATCAGAAACCTACAAATAACTTGGTATGTCACAGTCTTTGGGCATTGAGGATGTGGGGATTTAACGGCCTCCTAGCCTAGTCGGTGGTGGCACTGCCTACGAAGCAGGAGGTTCCGGGTTCGAATCCTGGTCAGGGCATTTATTTGTGTGTTTATCACAGATATTTGTTCCTGAGTTATGGATGTTTTCTATGTATTCAAGTATTTATCCATATTTATCTATTATATATATCGTCGTCTAGTACCCATAATACAAGCCTTAATGAGCTTACCGTGGGCCTAGGTCGATTTGTGTAAGATTGTCCTATAATATTTATTATTATTATTATTATTTATTTATTATTAAACAGTCGTTGAAGGAGCGCTTCTTCGGTCGGCTGACAAAAGTACTTAATAGTCTTCTGTCAGGTGGCAACAAGGTGCGCGCCTTCAATGCCTGGGTAATGCCCCTACTCACATACTCCTTTGGCATACTAAGGTGGACACAGACCGAGCTGGATGCCCTGGATCGGAGAGTCCGTCTATTGCTCACCACACACCGTATGCTTCACCCACGCTCGTCTGTTATGAGATTGTACATCCCACGGAAGTGTGGAGGTCGCGGCTTTTTAAACGCCAAAAATCTCCACAACCGTGAGGTGTACAATCTCAGGAACTATTTCCTTAACAACGAGTGTGGAATGCATCGTGATGTGGTGGCAGTAGATAAGGGTCTCACGCCGCTCTCCTTGGCAAACGAGAACTGGCGCAAACCTGTGGTGCTAAGCACCGAGGATCGCAAGGCGGTATGGGAGAGCAAGGAGCTACACGGGCGGTTCTACAGGGCCCTCACGGGACCCGACGTAGACCTGCTCGCGTCGGTGAACTGGTTACGATTCGGGGACCTCTTCGGAGAAAACGAAGGTTTTGCCTGTGCAATTGCGGACGAAGTTATCATGACGAATAACTACCGGAAATATATCGTGAAGGACGGTACGGTCGACATTTGTCGGGCATGCCGCCGTCCCGGAGAGTCACTCAGGCATATCATCTCCGGTTGTTCTCATCTTGCTAACGGCGAGTACTTGCACAGACATAACCTCGTAGCCAGGATTATACACCAGCAGTTTGCTCTCCTATACGGTCTTGTGGACTACGAAGTGCCGTACTACAAGTACACACCTGCGCCAGTTCTCGAAAATGGTCGTGCTACGCTCTATTGGGATCGATCTATTATCACGGGCAGGACTATTGTAGCCAATAAGCCTGATATCGTGGTAATAGATCGACCGCAACGCCGGGCCATGCTCGTCGACATCACCTTCCCATGTGACGAGAACCTCGTGAAGGCCGAGAAGGACAAGTCCAGCAAGTACCTAGACTTGGCTCACGAGGTAACCGCCATGTGGGAGGTTGATTCGGCGATCATTGTGCCGATAGTTGTTTCTGCGAACGGTCTCATAGCGAAGAATCTCGACCAACACCTAGAGAGACTTTCGCTACGGGGTTGTGGTTGGATCAAGGGTCAGATCCAGAAGGTGGTTATCCTGGACACGGCGCGCATAGTCCGAAGGTTCCTCTCTCTGCGGCCCTGACCACCGGCAGCCTGGGCCTTGCTCCGTTGCCGGCGGCACCCTAGGATAGGTTTTTTATAATGTTTTTATTATTTTTGCATGTTTTAGATGTATTTTTATATTTTACTTTTAGTTATATAAATATTGTAAAAAACCTAATCCTAAGAAGAAAAATGAATAAAGAGAATAATAATAACTTTGTGAGATATAAGCGGAAAACTGAAAAAAAAAATGGTTTTTGTCCCCCTTCCAAAATCCACAAGATCCTCAAGGTCGAAAACTTATGAGAGTCTTCGTGGCATACCCCCAAACTACCCTTTAAAGTTCCATTGAGTTTGGATTACTTTCCAGGTGAAATGTACATAACTCCAGGACTACTAGTCGATTTTTCAAAACCAGCTATTTTAGCGTCACTTAATCAAAACCATTGTAATATTTATGTCAAATTTACCTCCAACTCATAAAGAGTTTTAAAAGAAAGAATATTTACATACTTATTTAATGTACTCAGATCATAGGAAAAATATATAATTATAATATAAAACATCACATACCTAATTTTTAACTACCTTAAAATACGAAATACAACTATGTCAAAAATTAGAAGAGCAATTACTAACATAAACCTACTCGTCAAAAATACCCTACGTTAACATTACTACAGTTAAAACTATAAAATCACAGTAATTTCTCAGATTTGTTCTCCTAGGCCAAGAAAATTAGATTTTTTCGAAGAATTAATTCCCAGCAGGCTGCAAATTGCTTTAATACCTTCATGTGGTCCTAAATGCATGTAATCCGAGTTTGCCCAATCCCAAGAGGTGTGCATAACTTTTTAGCGAAATTTTTGCTCTTTGTCAGGTTTTTGCTTGTAGATTGAAAACAGTACGTTCGACGGAAAATGTCATGTATATCAATATTAAAGAGGGTTAAATTATGCGTCAAATGAGTATCTTAACTTCTAATTCGGTTCAGCGGTACAGCCGAAATCAAAAGTTATAAACCGGGAAAATATCTCATTTAATTGTAAAACTCGTATTTTGATTTCCATACCACATATCTTCGAAACAGATGACTCCTGTTGAAAAACTTGTAGAATAAAAGTTGTAGAGAATACAATTTCAAGTTATATAGACATCTCAATTTTCAAGTAGAGTCATTTTGAAAGACTTAATTTGGCATGAATTCAAAATCAGTTTTTTCTAAATCCTTCTGAGTTGCATACTTTCCATAAAATATGAGGTGTGAGGCGTACATTTAATGCATCATTACAACTAAAAACATTTAATTGCAAATTTCTAAAACGTACCCAATCAGAAAACTATTTATACACCGTGTTTTATTTTATTTCCGGTAATTTCAAGGGTATATTCCTGAGCTTAACTTAGGTTTATTTCTCAAAGACGTGTCCTACTTAGCTCCAGTTCTGAGGTAATCGATATTTTATTAATGCTTTCTAATTTTGTAAACCTACGTTTAATTATTTTTTTACTCTGAGAACCCAATACAAAATGATGCACCTGTGTTTTAAGTCAAATAGGTTCAGTATTTATTGATTGATTCCCCAATTTGTATATTAACTCAACCAAACAATTGAACATTATGACGTCAATGAAATTTCGAACATTAATTATCCGAAATACAAAGGAAACATATTGTATTGAAAATTTTATAATTGAAAGAAAAATGGAAAAATTCACCGCGACGAGCAAGATTCGAACTTGCCACCTTCCGGAACACCGGTCAGAATTTTTCCATTTTTATTTCAATTATAAAATTGAAATTTCGATTGCAGACGTTTCTGCTTAGTACAAAATTAATATTGTATTGACTTAACACAGTTACATGACTTTATAGCGGGTCCTCAGACTAAAAGAAAAATATACACAATCAGAAAGACGAAAAAGAACTATCGATTACCTCAGAACTGGAGCAAATTCTAGCGTCTTTAAGAAATATACTTAAGTTAAACTCAGTAATTTACCCTTGCAATTACCGGAAATGAAAATAAAACACGGTGTACAAATAGTTTTCTGATTAGATACGTTTTAGGAATATGCAATTAAATGTTTTTAGTTGTCACGATGCATTAGATGTACGCCTCACACCTTATATTTTATGGAAAATATGCAATTCAGAAGGATTTAGAAAAAACTGATTTTGAATTCATGCCAAATATAGTCTTTTAAAATTACTCTACTTGAAAATTGAGATGTCGATATAACTTGAAATTGTATTCTCTACAACTATTATTCTATAGGTTTTTCAACAAGAGACATCTGTTTCAAAGATATGTGGTATGGAAGTCAAAATGCGAGTTTTTCAATTAAATGAAACATTTTCCCGGTTTATAACTTTTGATTTCGGCTGTACCGCAGAACCGAATAAGAAGTTAAGTTACTGATTCGACGCAAAATTTAACCCTCTTTAATATTGATTTACATGATATTTTCCGTCGGACGTACTGTTTTCGAGCTACAAGCAAAAACCTGACAAAGAGTAAAAATTTCGCTAAAAAGTTATGCACACCTCTTTGGTTTGGGCAAACTCGGATTACATGCATTTAGGACCACATAAAGGTATTAAAGCGATTTCCAGCCTGCTGGGAATTAATTCTTCTAAACACTTTTTATAGATCTTATTTGCTTGGCCTATCCCTAGAACTAAACCTCTTAATTCATCTAATAATTAAATTCTTAGAATCTACTCATAATCATATCACCCCAGTCTTCAAACTTTGCTAAGTTTACCAACAGACAATGTGTTGACTGTATGCGTGTTCACATTCAGATACGGAGGCCTCGGGCCCCGAACTCGTGTAAGGATAGGCCACGATAAGCATTGTTGTTAATTCTTCCCAACCTAATTTCAACTTTGCTTTGCATATTTACATAATAAATATTACATGTATTAAAGGTATATACAATACTGTCGATTTGGCTAATTTTGAGTGCTAAACAGGAATACAAAATAGTATTCATATACATATTTGAGAAAATAGGAAGGATATTAGTTACGGGTAGGGTAGGTAAAATAAATAAACTTAGCATAAATAATTTATGACTTTATTTTTATAAAACAATCTGTAAGTACGTTGATTGTTTCGCAAGTATCAATTCAGAGTTAACTAAATGAGCTGTATCACGTGATTTTCAATACAAAAAAGTGGTTTAAGTGATGGTTTTAGTGGTACCTCTAAGAAAATTATGAGGAATTGTCGGTTATTCATGGTGGATAATTGCTCGAATGATTTCATTAGTTATTTCGTTCATAGAATCCAAAGACATTGTCTAATGGCTGTTGCGCGCGAGAAAATGGTCCTTACATATTTTAAAAATCGCAAAAAATTGTTAGGTACGTCTTAATATTTATCCGAGGCCATAATTATTTTACAGACAGTCTTTAATATTATATAGTCTACCTACTTAATTGTATTACTTTTTATTAGAATTCTAAATAATATATAATAAATTAAATATGCGTATATGTATATACCTATATATATATGTATATTATGTAATCTATCTGATAGGTTAGATTTATTTTATTTTTATTTTTATTACATATTTTTATTTGTATTCTCCTTCAACTGCTCAAAGGTTAACTGGAAAAGATCCCTAAAGGGATAAGTTCGCTTTTCATTTTAGACGGAGAGCTGGCCACGTCAGATATGACACAATAATGAGAGCGACGAAACCCCTTTAGTTAGTTTGCTATACTATGCTTATTTCTAGATCCGGACATCTGGCAGCTGTAAAGTGGTGGAGGTCAAAGAATGCAAATAACTTGAAGAAAACAAATCCTAGAGTTCTGGGTTTGATACAATATTATGAAAAATTATGTAATTAATTAAATTATATCATAGCCAGAAGTTTCTGTTGCGGAAAAGTAGTGCGAAATGATGTATAATGCAATTTATAGTTAGTCGCCTACTGTTTTTGTTTCCGCAATCATATACAATGTTTTTGTTCTAATATTAAAATATAGGCCCTGTCCTCAATAAATGACACAACTGCGGCACTTACCTATTTTGGAATTACTTTTTTCCAACTGCAAAATTTTGTTGGTCTGTCACTTTGACCTCCACCCATTAAAAGCTGCCAGATGCCCGGATCTAGCAATAAGGATGGTAAAGCAATCTAACTAGACAGGTTTCATTTCTATCATTATTGTGTCATATCTGACGTGGCCAGCTCTTAGTCCATTTGTAGTACAATATAGTAGTTTATGTAACTGTTACGTTTTAAGGCCTAATTACGTACAGTTGCATACACTGCTTTATCTACACTCATATTATTTATTCTAAATGCCTTATTTGGAAACCATAGAATGGCCGCCATTGCACCGCCACCATGGCCAACTCTTGTGTGCCGGCGGTCGCGCGGGCGCGTGTCGGGCTGTCGGCGTCGACGTCGGGAGGGTGCAGGTGTACATTATGTTATCAAAACTCATAGCACATCAATAATTGAGCATGAAAAGTTAAAATTACGTTACTGCTACGGATAAAAAGCTTATCATAGTAAAATCGGTCGTGGTAATGCTAGCCATTGCCTACCGTTTTCGAACACGTTTTAGAGAACTTACAATATGAGTGTAGATAAAAGTGTCTTACTACTTCTACTACTAAATTCATACTGATCCCGGTCAAATCACGTATTCTAAATGTTTTCGCTTTCCCATAAATGCGACCCTAAACATCCGATTGTTTAAACGGATTAATGGAATAGAGGTTAAATTGACATCAAACTTATATCGCTTTCATGTTCCAAGAATGTATAAACTTGGTTGGTGACTTTAGGTTAAACTATCATGACATATAAAACTAAACCTAAGTGTGATTGAAAATGGAACAATAACTTGTCTAAAAATCGTTTATTCACACAAATGGTGAACTCCCGACATACGCAGAAGTCATGTGTCTGATAAGACATTAGCGGTTAAACTTCAGGCAAATGGATCATGCGACGCTAAATAACAGGGATTAATGTTAACAAATACTGCGGCTTCGAGTGAGAAATTCGTGTAATTATTGTAATGAGAAGAACGTTTGTCTTTTAAGTCTGAGTTAATGCAGGTCGAAATTAATCAGAGGCAGAAAAGAAGTTTGTTTCATTTAAAAAATATTGCAGCTTATTTAGAAATCTTTACACTCTTGTCTAACTCCGCCAATCGACCTATTTCTAGAAAATGAATTTTCCAAATCATGAAATCTGGCTTAATCGGTTTTTGAAATATAACATTTTAGTAAACTTTATACGGTATACGCTATAATCTACAGGTAGTTAGATTACTTATTTCGAATCTAGTTTGAATACAAAAGACCACACAAGCCATGTTTGAGTTAGTGTTCAATATATTCAAACCTTGGGGCATAAAGTAAAGCGCGTTTATAAAACATTGGATCCGCATTGACATGCAAAGAGCATATTGCATGCATGAACTACCCTTATCAAAGTCATCCCTTATCGTAAGATGTATCGGATTTCCTGTCAAGAATTTCCTGTTCATTTAATCAAGCGAAAATTAATATTTACATCGCGATGAGGTCGCGATGCATTATACCTACAGATTTAGTTCATTCTTCTTGGTAATCTGCAGTCATGAGATTAAGACTGATGAGAAAGCCTAAGCTAAGGTAGAATTCTTAATTGATTGAAATAAATTGACAGCATCACTTTACATAACAGCTTCGTATGCCAGTGGCTGTCAGATCACGTCACTCAACTTAACATTTGGGTTTAGTTAGTTTAAAATACGTATACAAAACTTTATCATCTCTTGATTTACCATAAACTTAATAATCTTAGACCCTTCCAGTAAGCAAGGTGTTCAGTTTGAGACCCCTTTATTTGACTGGCACAGCTTTCAGAAGGGTCACTCTTGAATTATATAATTAAATTTACTTCGGACCCAGTTAACAACCCTATGGACAGCCCTAAACAAACTTACAGATGGCGTATGGTCCAAGGCTAAAAGGGAATTTTTAGAAAAATGATTGCAAATAATAGTTTGGTTGCATAACTCTGAGATTATTAGGCTACAATCTAATATACCTATGGCAATCTTCAAACGTAATAATTATCTTTACATAAGGATACATTGTATAATCGACCGCCGAAAAGGGTTGACGTCTTTGAATTAATGACACTTGGAATTTGGACGACTCAAGCTTGTGTTGGACATTAATTTAATTAGTCATTACGCATGCCGTATTAAAGGGTTTACTACGAACACGCATTCACCCGTACACTTCATCAGTTTTTTATCTACTGCGTCAAACCACTTCAAAATAACTTTATTTAAAGTACACCATCGGGAGAGTTTATTAAACTGCAGAATTTATTAGTAATGATTACTTGATTGTTTGGTATATAAGACAATACTTACCAATATTCAGAAATGGGTTAGTAAAGGAAGTAACTTCCCATTTAGTTGAGCCTGAGCCAGTGGTCAAGTACGGGTTTTTGTGTACTAAATTGGACTTTTAGGTTTTCGTAACTCTACCTTACGTATAATATGACAGTATAGATCAAAAGGTATCATTTGACGGCCGGCGCTTACGCTTTTTTATTACTGGAATAAAATATTGAATCCACCAAATAGTACCTTTTTCCAAAAAAATTACATATTTATATTAGGCATTGTAAAAATGGACAAATGTTTTTGAATGTTTTGGTTCAATAAGGTTAAGAGAGATCACCGATCAATAATTCCAGGGATACACAATCAGCCCAAGAAATGGCCCCTCAATACTGCTGCAAGAACGACTCAGGCAGCAGTTTCTCTGACAGTCTCATTACGGTATAATACCAGCCGGTTACAAATTTCGAGCCATATTTTCTGTTAATCTTGTCTGGAGTATGTACCTCCTTTATATTGTTGCTAGTTGAGAGAGACAGATGTATTATGTTGCAAATTGACTTATTTAGATTGATTTTTATGTAAATATTAATAAAACCTTCATTTGTTCCTTACTCTAGACTACATAGTCATCGTTAGATGCAGATCATCGAAAAATAAAATAATTCTAAAGTTATAAAATAATACTAATCCACAAGAAACCCACTCCGTACTGCTCCCAGTGCAAAGGTGCCCATCACGCTCGCTGCGTTTCCGCGTTGGATCACGATGGACAACCTTTGCAGCAGGAACATCGCTCAACGATACTTAGTTGATTACGCTAAGTGAGGTCGAAGCAAATGGAAATAGTTTTACAAGCCCACAGTACCGAGATAATGAAGTTTCGGCTGTACTGTTTGCGATTCTATTCCGTAGTTTACTGTGTTAGGTCATTCAACACAGATCGGCAGAGGTCTTCTCGTTAATGGAATTGATAAGCCCACGCCTTGCCCTCATGTGTTCCCCGTACGTTTCGAATCCAGGCGAGCTATCGCTTCTAAATAAGTCTTCGTAATCACCATTTTCTGGCTGACTAATTCTTTAATGTGAAAGTTGATGTTGAATAATATTAAACAGACATGACATGAAGGGCTTAAATAAGAAACAAAATAGATTAAGGTCTTAAGTATATTTAGTTTATTTCCAGCCTTTATACACATTCTCTTCGTTTTATCTCTATGTTGTTACTTATGGTTTGAGTTAAAGCTATTGAATATTTTAGGAGTCTCGGATCTGAAGCAATTAGCTCTTGCTTGACGCAACTGAGATAATCGCTAAGATGTGCGTGTAAAAGAAACAATAGTTCAGGATTTTTTATAATCCAAATTAAATCGCTTGGCATGTATCTTTTTAATGGCCACTGTTCAAAGCCAAGGCGATGTTTACCCAGATAGTAAATATAAAACTGAGGCGTGTATCTATGAGAGTTGCCAAGTGGGTCGAAGCCTCAGCCAACTTTGAGCGCAGCAGCTGACATTACGGAGTTTTTACACTATATTTTATGTCCTTGTATCCAACGCTTTAAGAATAAAGATCACACTAGCGGTTTTTATGGAGCTGGGTTTCACGCCAAAATTAAGACTGTCGCGCGAAATTGGGGATTAAGGCGTCTTGCTGAGTTTTGTTTTAAGCCTTACTGCTTAAATACTGAAGCTTGTGAACCGTAGGTAGGTATTATTGAGAGCAAGTTTAATTTTGTCATTTGATAAAATCGAGCCATAGAAAATAAGCGTTGTCCAAAACATTTAAGCGTAGGCACCGATATGTAATAAAGGACGGGAGACATAATCAGCCCAAATAAATTCCCCTATTCACCCACTGCTACCCACTCATATAGCAGTTTCTCGGTCAGTTTAATTAGACCTTAGTCAGTGAACATTCGCCGGTTACAAATTTCACGAGACATATTTTTGGTAAATCTTGTTTGAGACTATATCCTACCTCAATGAGCGTAGGTAATTGTTAGTCACTATAAGCTACTAGCTACAATATGTGTGGAGGTGCGATCGATGTAGTACTAGATAGAATTTTAAGAATTTACCTACGTCCATCTTCATAGCTAATAAATGTTATACTTATCATTTTAAATAGCTCAGAGGTTGCAATACGACACTTCAAAAACAATAAAGTAACGTAACCGCAGCGCAGGCGTTTGAAATGCAAGACGAGACAGATTTTCTTTTCAACATCTTCGGGATTTTCTGTTTGAAGCCATCACAAAAAAACGCGACTCGTCTCAAGAACCCATATATTTGGCAATCAAATTTACGCAACGCGAAAGTCACAGCCAGTCTTTCATGACCGTGGTCACGTTGCTCCAATTGACTTGTTACGCTTTGTATTTATTTAAACTTTATTGCACAATAAAAATAAGTACAAGTGGCGGACTTAATGCCTCGAGGCATTCTCTACTAGCCAACCATAGGGCCAAACAGAGATTTGGTCAAGTGGTTGTATGTAACTAAGCTAGGGAAAGCAACACCGGTATTTTTTGTATAGACAATACCGGTATAACAGCGGGCTACACTATGTGGTTCTTCAAAAAAGGAGTGACTAGGTTCCTAAGGGGTAGGCAACGCGCATGTGAATCCTCTGGGGTTGCAGGCGTCCATAGGCTACGGTAACTGCTTACCATCTGGCGTGCCGTATGCTTGTTTGCCGCCGTCGTGGTATATAAAAAAACGGTATTTAGCCATACAAAAAAAATTCGGTATTGCATTACCTAAACCAAGCCATATTCTCAAAGGAACATTCAAGAAAGCTCCAAAAAATTCTACTAAGAATCACCGGGCAACTTCTTAACCGACCGCTTGAAGTACTCCAAAGTAGTAGACTTTTATCTATTGAATATAGCCTAACCAAATTGAAACTGGCATATTAATCGTATAAAAATAGTAAGCCAAAACAGAACCGTGGCCAGTCGGGCTAATGTATAAAACTGCAAAGACTCAACTTCAAAGTATCGTGACGCAACTTCAGAATATCAAGGCTTATTAAAACGTGTTTCCTTCACCGTCATGATAAATCCTCGGCTTGTAAGAAACATAGCAGGCATTTGGCTTGTTGCCAAATCATTTCTGGTCTACCTACTGTTTATTTGTGTGGTACAAGCTAGAAAACTGGGCGTGTGTATAAGCATTAAGGATGCCTTGCAGCATATAATAAACAACAGTACTACGTACTGAAGTTCCACCGATTAACAAAACCCCGGTTTTAGTATGCTACACGTATTGAACCGTAACCTTCTCCCTGTAGCCTATATATTTCGGCCTGGATCTAAAACTTATGGACCCGTAATTTAATGGCCGCCGATATCGGCATGTAATTAACACGGCACGACTAACGGCCAGTTGAACCGACCATACTTGATGAAAACTGTCAAACTTTTCATGCAAGCAAATTTTAATAAATGGGAAACGAAATTCCCAGTTTGTAACCAGTCACATTACGGCCACGTGTTGTGCCATGTCGTAACCAGTTACGAAATGGGAAACAAGATTCCCGATTTGTAACCAGTTACGTATTGGGCCAGTTACCGACTGGGATTTTTTCCCCGTTTCGAAGCCGTTTCTCAATTTTAGTTACTAAACAGTACTACAAGAATTTTAAATCACTTCATTGTTTCAGTTTTATTCGGTTGAATAAATGATAACAAATTCATCCTATGGATTTTTTGTACAATTGGTAAGCATCCTACTCGCCAATACTTAATTGGCACTAACTAACAATAAAATTAGATGTAACGTATAGCCAATTTGCATATTATTTTATAGAAACCCTTATACTAATATAGTATATGTTATATAATATGTGTAATAATATGGTGCTTTAATCGTAATCATCATTAATGACATTTAATTTAAAGATGCGCTTTTGTCCGTGAAACAGTGTCCATGTACTTACTCCGATCTGTAGCCATCTTCGTAACAGTATTATTGGACACGACGTTCACGTTAAGTCGAATACATGACTGTCTCAAAAGTATTGCCTTCATGCCAGTAACGCTACAATAAATACTACTTATTGAATTCAGGGAAGTGACTATACCAGGCATTTTTCATTACCAGGCTAGGCATCAACATAAACGGCGAGTACATCACTCACCTTCGGTTTGCTGACGATATAGTAGTCTTGGCTGAGACCATGGAGGATTTGAGTACAATGCTCGATGACCTCAGTAAAGCCTCCGAGCGAGTTGGTCTAAAGATGAACATGGATAAGACGAAGATCATGTCAAATGCCCATGTAGCACCAACTCCCGTTGCAATCGGAGACTTTTACACTCGAATTTGTGGACGATTATTTATACCTAGGACAGACTGTCCAGTTAGGTAGATCCAACTTCGAAAAAGAGGTTAATCGACAAATCCGACTCGGTTGGGCAGCGTTTCGCAATATTCCGCAGTGTCTAAAGACGAAAGTCTTTGACCAGTGTCTGTTGCCAGTGATGACATATGGCACTGAAATGTGGTCGCTTACTATGGGCCTCATAAGAAGGCTCAAAGTCACCCAAAGGGCAATGGAGAGGGCTATGCTTGGAGTCTCTCTGCGTGATCGCATCAGAAATGAGGTCATCCGCAGCAGAACCAAAGTAACCGATGTAGCCCTCCGAATTGCTAAACTGAAGTGGCAGTGAGCGGGGCACATTGCACGTAGAACCGATGGCCGTTGGGGCGGAAAGGTTCTTGAGTGGCGACCACGAACCGGAAGGCGCAGCGTCGGTAGACCCCCCACAAGGTGGACTGATGACCTGGTAAAGGTCGCGGGAGTCCACTGGATGCGGATGGCGCAGGACCGGTCATTGTGGCACTCTTTGGGGGAGGCCTATGTTCAGCAGTGGACGTCTTTCGGCTGATATGATGATGATGATGATGATGATGACTATACGAGCCTAAGGATACATTGAGAACACGTTGTGAAACAATTAATCACGGCGGCCTATAGGGGGTTAAGACATATTACTGTATCACGATTACAACTTGATTGAGATAGTTATAAGTTTAAATTAATTTTGATGTTAGTATGTTGGAAATCTGTAAACAGTAATCCTATTCTGACTCCGGCATAATAATAAATAAGTATGGAGAAAGCGCTGTAGTTAAACTCTACAGTCGATTATTAAAGTTAATCGGTAGGCAAAAATAAAGTGACATAAATTTTATTAGCGATTTGTTACTAGCACTAGCTTAAAATTTTTCAAAACCCATAGCACCTAACTTTCCACCTGTGTCTACGTGTCTGGCTCCGTGCAGCTTTCCCTGAAACTATTGGACTATTTCAATTAAAACTTCGCTTCATAACATTAATCAGTCCAGGTCCACCTCTAACTTGAACCGCGAAGTATCAGGAAGTTAGGCGAAACCTTATAAAATACAAGACACACTTTTCAACGAAAAACTTTAATTAAGTTTGTGGACGGTTTGGATTTTTCGTTTTGTTTATTTCGATACAATCTGATATTGTAGGAAAATTTTAATCAAAACTAAGTAGCGGAATACAAAATACAACTGTACTATGTTTGATGATAAATGTGTAATTAACAAATTCTTTATAACAATTAAATTCCTATCATATAAAACTAAAACTACTATTAAAACAAATCAAGTAAAACTAAAACCTAACTTATAAATAAAACTAACTACAAATTAAATGTACGTAAAAGGAAACTTAAAATCTAATCCCCGGGCCGGCAGGCACCTCGTGGAAATGTGCCTAATATGCTCGCGGCATTGCCTCGCTGCACCGCCAGGGATATTTGTTGCACGAGGTAAGAGCCGGACCGGGGATCGCCACCTCTCTCCCTCAAGCGCTGTCCTAGTTTAAATGAATTCTTAATAATATGTTCCATTATGTATATAATAGTATAATGATATTAATTATAACAATTAAATTTTGGCATCATAAATATGCTGTACGACCATGTATAAACGAAACGTATATATAGGCTATTTAAATGAATTTAATAAAAAATACACTATTTGTACATTATTGTATTGGTTTCGTCTTATTATTTAAACATAATTATATCACTATAGTCCTAGTTTAAATTAATTCTTAATAACAAGTTCCATTATGTATATAATAGTATAATGATATTAATGATAACAATTATATTTTGGCATCATAAATATGCTGTACGACCATGTATAAACGAAACGTATATATAGGCTATTTAAATTAATTTAATAAAAAATACACAATTTGTACATTATTGTAATGGTTTCGTCTTATTATTTAAACATAATTATATCACTATAAGTAAAATGGCTATTTTATTTATTCTGTAAGATCTGTGTCGATATGTTGTATTAATATTAGTCTAAATATAATAATTAAACCAAGACTTTGATAATTTTAAGTATCCTCAGCATTTTCAAAAAAATTTTTTTGTAATATTTTTGAGACCAGCTTTTATTTCTAACTGTACTTTTATTTTGAAATGTAAAAATGGCCCTAACTGCTTACCAAAACGTGCAACGAGCCCAAAGAAGACGAGATACTGTTGGGTAGTTGAGTTGTTCCTATAATAATATTGCAATGTCATCTGATTTATACATGTATGCAAAATTTCAGCTTAATCGGGAAACTGGAAGTGGGGGAAATTTAAGTTACTAGATTTGATTACAGTCAACGGGACAGGTGTAACTAATAGACGGAGAGCTAGCCACGTCAGATATGACACAATAATGAGAGAGATGAAACCCCTCTCGTTAGTTTGCTATATTATACTAATTTCTAGATCTAAACATCTGGCAGCTGTAAAGTGGTGGAGGTCAAAGAATGCAAACCATTTTAAGAATACAAATCCTAGAGTTCTGGTGTTGATGCAGTAATATAAAAAAATATATAAATAATTAGATCATATCATTGCCAAAAGTTTCTGATGGGGGAAACTAGTTCAAAACGACGTATAATATAATTCACAGTTTGTCGCCTACTGTTTCTGTTTCCGAAATATTACGCAATGTTTTTTGATCTAATATTGAAATATAGGTCCCGTACTTTATAAATAAGATAACTTCGGCCGTTTTTACCTATGTTGGTATTACTTCTTTCCAATTCAAAAACTTTGCTAGTCTGTCACTCTGACATCCACCCATTAAAAACTGCCAGATGCCTGGGCCCTTATTCGAGATGCCAAACTGTAAGACGTTGCTCTCACAGTTGTCTCACTAGGTGATAGAGTGATACACCTAACTGTCAAGCTGTCAGTAGGTCTCGCTAGAGCGTTTTGTCTATGGCTATGGCCACCATTTTAGATATGTTGACAGGACGTAGGGAATCCCATGGCAGAGAGTTTGGTGGTTTTTTTTAGTAGGTATACGTAGGTATCGAACCATGGATGTATAAGAAGTGGATCTCATTCTTCGGTCACAAAGTGAGGCCGACAGAGAAGCTTATCTAAGGAAGTGTCTCGTTTTGACTAAGGAGGTAATGACGTCAGCAGACAATCAAAATGTGAATATGTGTCAAATGTGACAATTTTGTAACGAGTGCGAGTGAGGTACCGCCCCCCACTATTATGCTCTCTATCGGACCGTTTTTAGTACTTTTAAGGGTTCCGTAGCCAAAATGGCATAAACGGTACCCTTATAGTTTCGTCATGTCCGTCTGTCTGTCCGTCAGTCCGTCTGGTAATTAATGTCACAGCCATTTTACTCGGAAACTATAAGACGAATAAAATAAAATTTAGACATAAGTTGTATTTTTCATGCCGCTATTTAATTATAGTCTGGCAAACCATTTTTTCAGTAGAAAAGCGCGGCAAATTCAAAATACGTACATGTGCCGACCCTTTGTGATGAGACACCGTGTTCGTGACGAACATTTCAATTCACATATCTTTTACATTGAATTTGTTTCTAGTGCATTTCAATCTCTCGTCTTAAGCGCGAGTGAGATAGAACTCCTGCAACGTTCTACATTGAATTTAAATTCGTTTTTATGGCATATGTCAATTGCCTCAACCAGATTATTTGTTACAGTTGATGACAGATCAGACGAAATATATCCGCCTCCTTTTTACACACCGTGAATGTCACGTAATGAAAGGGGTGGAAATACCAACTAAAATTAAAAACATAGAATTTGATGATCATTGCTGCTTTTTTCACTGATTCTTAGTGTTGTCATACTTTTGGTCGCTGTACATTGCTACTGCGTTCGTTGGCTGGACAGACTATATGTAGTTAAATTGAAGGAGAAAATATTTTTATGGGGGGCGCTCCATGTAACTAAATTACAAAAAACAATTTTTCCCCTAATATCAACATGTTGCACATCAATCGATAGGTGTTTAAAAATAACATTGCGGTTTTTTTGAACATTTTGTGATTTAGTAAATATTTTCAGAAATAATCGCCTTGAAAGTAAGAAATATTTAGTGAACGCCCCCCCCCCCCCCCGTAACGAACCCTAAGTCCATATAATGAACTTAAAAAAATTTAAGAAGATTATCTTATTTTTCTATTACATACTTTTTACGAAAATTATTTTGAACATTATCAGTTCAGCCAGTTTTGAGTTATCTCCAAAAAACTTCTTCCATATGTACGACCGTCTGGTATTAGTTTGGTTCTTATTCCATGGAAGGTACGGAACCCTCTATTATGCGTGGTCCGACACGCACTTGGCCGGTTTTATGCTACTCGCCTATGAACGACTCTTTTACTCGGTAATAATTTTCGACTGTGGCTAGGGCACCGAGTAAACAATAGTACTATACAGAGGTCCCTCTTTGACGTTACGAATCATGTTGTCCCTTCTTCACGCATGGCAAGTTCTCTTTCTCACTTAGGCAAACGTATCGGATACTAGTTGTCAAATTCAATGACAGAAATGCACATCCTTGGTTAGGGACAAGGTTTAAGAAAAAGATCCACTTCATATAAATCCGTGATACGAACACAGATTACACCTTGTTAGCCCGCCCCACTGTAAATTTATCAAAAATCTTATCGGTTGGCTTCCATATAGCGATATAGAGCCCATCTTCGAGATCATGAAAAAATAAGTCTTACTAGGTCTTAAATGGGCGCTAGTATGTATAACACGATGTAAATTGTTCTTGAATAAATATCATATCATATCATATGGCGTCAAGTTGAAAATACAAGAAAATAACGTTAATTAATCAGTGGTTTTACCGCTCCAAATTTGTACTTACGGTAAAGTCTACTTCAAATAACCTACATACCAAATTCCGGTGGGAGCATACAATATAGGCATGCAAGCGCCTAGCGCGCGAATTTTTTTCATGTATGGTATCAATCGATTCGTTTTGTTGTAAGGATCAAATGTCTATATGGGGCCAATTGCGTTTAAGCAACAGAAAAGTCAGAAATGAGACTTAAAGTCCGAGATTTGCATTTGTTACTCAAAACGCTCCAAAATGACGTGCAAAAGTGACGTCACGATCACATAGTTGCCCTGTTTAAAGTATGGAAAAAATATGAAATTGCTATTTTTACAGTGAAATGTTGCGTTTATGTGTATGGTTGCCATACAATTTATTTTACAGTACAATGTTAAAAATCATTTCAATTCACACTTTAAAAAATCGTAAAATTTTGAAATTTTGCAGCTTGATATCTTTGAGCCACTTCAAAAGAATTTATAAATTTTCACTTTAGTTGGATATATTGATCATTTTGCATCCTATCAACTAAGTTTTATTGCATGAACCAAAATGTGTCATCATGCCTATTTTAAGATTGGAATCTAATCGCAATTTTTGCATTTGTATTATTTTTGAGCTAACACTCCAAATTTTTTGACCATTAACTAGGCACTTCACCGCCTTATTTTAAATTTTAAACCGTAAAAGTTAACCTTGCGGGACAGTTTTGAAAAAAAAATACTTTAAATAGTTTCAAATATTTACTTAATTGGCACACGGATAACTGGATATCCATGTTTAAGTGGCTTATAGTTTAACATGCCGTTATAAAGTGTATAACAGGTATATGTTTTTTTTTCCTGTTTTTTATTGTTTTTTTTTCTCTTGTTTTGATTAATGTATTCTTACTTTGGGGATGTGATCGTGGCGTCAATGCGCCGTGTCGTCAAATGGTTGCAACGGAAGACCAGCGCTGGCCCTGCCGGCATTTAACGCTGAGTTGCGACGATTTCGTGGCAATTAATGTTTCGGGTTGTATATGTTATTGTTTATTATGTTTTTTGTAATTGTCATGAATAAATCTTTCATTCATTCATTCATTCATTCATGTTTCTAAAAGAATGCTTTAAATGTTCATCCTTATATTTTTTTATTTTTGAAAAAAAAAATGGTATTCAATATTTATATGACGTTCTAAATAAATCATTTTTTTTTAACGTCGTAGAACGCAATTTTTTTATGGAAGTTACAAAAACTATTTAAAACGGGGTATTTACCGTGGGTATTTGTTTTGTCGAGGTTCCGATATATATTATATGTATCGACATGTTAGAAACTAGCAAACGAGGATGGTGGCAGCATTTCTCCGCTGTATCGCAAAACTTATGAGTTGAGCGAGGAAGCTGCCAGCTCTTTGGTCACCAATTGAGTCGACGAGCATCTTTTTGCTTTCTTTAAAAAGTTTCTGAGCACTGGGTCCCCACGCGCCAAGGGTCTCGACTACGAAAGGTAGAATTTTTTTTATGGGTCTTCAGTTTTTCAGCTTCTTTGGCCACCGCACCTGCTTGTTTATTGGTTCCGGTGAAGTGAGAAGCCGCCAGTGTGTCTACGCATATAGCATCCCACAGGCACGCATGTGGTATTTACTTAAGTACCGCAATAACACCTGTGTGGAGCACAAACACGGACTCAAAGCCGGAATCAGATTTCAATCAATCAGGTGCCGGTCCAGGTACTATACGGTTTAAGACATTTATTTCTCAAAAAGATTTACATAAATCACTTACTGAGAAAACAATATTTATCTTAAAGCTAAATGGGTGAGGGTAGAATGCAAAAACTGGTGGACGAGTTAAGAACAAAGGCGCTCGGTAACACCAAGCGCAATGCAACAATGTAATGTTGTGCATAGGGACCAGTTAAACCGAACTACCCGGTGCGTTCACTGGTTAACTTACATATGATTTGTGTGTATTCATTAAGTGCATATTTTGTGGAAAAGCCTTAGAAGACGTTTTTATTTTAGTTTTTAACTTTTTTATGTTATAGATTTTTGTACATTTATATATTTTTTCTTTTTCTTTTTTTTAAAGTATTTTAATTATTTAATGTTATTATTATTTGACTTATTTCTATCCATTAATAATGTCAATATTTCTGTACCCATCCTTTTCTATGTATATGAATGAAGGATGAGCAAGATGAGTAGAGAATTAATGTCATTATTACTGACAGTGTCTGGAAAAGCTGTCCACACTGTAAGCCGGTAGCCAGTGCTGCGGCTTAGGAGTGAGTGACTCATAAGAAATTTGGCACAATACGTCTTCCCAGCTCCATTGACAATTTGGATGGGTAAAAACATCCTAACCCGCCAACCACTTCACCAAGCTTTTTTTGGCCTCCTCTAAGCCCACAGTTCCATGGTTTGGGGGTGGGGGTCCTGTAAGATTTTAGTGACTTTAACTACGAGGCTGGCTGAGCTGTAGACGGAGGAGTGTCTTACAGTTGATGTTATGAAGTCGACTATTTCTTAAAATGGTCCTAAATCCTTATGCGCCCACCGGTATGGTCTTAAATTTGGTATTTTCTTACTAAACGGGTCTTATAGCTTCTGTAAAAATTTCGAGCAGTAAGCTCAAAAATAAATTAAGGCTCAACAAATTGCGATTTCAACTGGTCTTAAAACCTTATACGCCCACCGTAATGGCCTTAAATTTGGTAAGTATGTAGATTTTGTGGGTGGTTAAGTAAGTGGGCTTCGCCGTGTGTCAAAATTTAAGCGTAACGATAAATTAACGTATTAGGGTTCCGTAGTCAACTAGGACCCTTATAGTTTCGCCATGTCTGCCCGTCCTTCCGTCCGTCCGTCCGCGGATAATCTCAGTGACCGTTAGCACTAGAAAGCTGAAATTTGGTACTGATATGTATATCAATCACGCCGACAAAGTGATAAAATAAAAAGTGGATTTTTTTTTTATTAGGGTACCTCCCCTATACGTAAAGTGGGGAGTGATTTTTTTTTTCATTTCAACCCTAACGTGTGATATATTGTTGGATAGGTATTTAATGAATAGGGGTTTACTAAAATATTTTTTTGATAATGTAAATATTTTCGGAAATAATCGCTCCAGAAGTAAAAAAAAATGTGTCCCCCCCCCCCCTCTAACTTTTGAACCATAACTTTTAAAAATATAAAAAAAAAAGTAGAACTTTATAAAAACTTTCTAGGAAAATCATTTTGAACTTGATAGGTTGATTATTTTTTGAAAAAAAAATACAAAATAATTTCTGAAATAAGTTTGTAATTTAACCGTATAAGCTGGTATTTATTGTACCTGTAATTTCTACAAAATCACAATGAAATGAAGTGCTTTCAAATAAAGTAAAAACGGTGAAAATCGGTTCATGCAATAAAGAATTATCCCATAAAATCATCTTCCATACTTTAAGCTCGCGCGCAATAGTTTACTTAATTTGCCGATAGATGTCGCTGTACGTGGAACGCTCATATCATATCCTACATGGCGGTGTTATTTTAACTCTTAAGTGGGGACACTTACTGTGACGGACGGAAAACTACGGAACCCTACACTGAGCGTGGCCCGACACGCTCTTGGCCGGTTTTTTTTTGTATTTTTAACTTGACGCCACACATACTAGCGCCCATTTACGACCTTTAAGACTTATGTTTTCAATATCTCCGTGATGGGCTCTACAACGCTGTCAACGCTATATGGAAGCCGACCGGTAATTGTAGATTTTTGATAAATTTACAGTATAGCCGGCACCAGTATCTATAATGTTTAAGTAGTGAAGTATCAGATGTCAAACAATCCTTTAAGGCACTGACTACCAGGCTACCGATAGTAATGATGAAGGCGACCTCTAGTAATTGCCCCCACGAAACTTTTGCGCGAAGTTGATTTCTGACTATTCAAACTAGGTAAGATACCTCTAGAAGTATTATATTAAAATTGATATGATTTTAAGACATTTTCACTGAGAGCACATTAATATTTATAATTTTTATGATTATTAATTGTAGGTATTTATTATAAATATATAACTGTTAAAATATAATATGATTGGCATTGCCTATTTAACCTAAAGTTCAATTAATATGCCATTAAAGAAATGTCGATATCTGGCCGAGGAGCGAATGGATAAACATCAAAAATTGCGATGAGTTATAGGGTTCTTCCACCCTGCTGTTGAGAATATCTCTACAGTACCCTGCATTCACTGTGCTCTGCATTATTTTGTGTAATTTGGATGCTATGTTAGAGTAGATTTCCTCAGATTAAGCAAGCCACTAGCAATAAATCTCCTACAACGCCTTGACTGTATGCGGCTGTATAGCCATTCCCCATGTACATGTGCATACTACATGCGTAGACACACTGGCGGCTTCTCACCTCACCGGATCCAATAAACATACAGATGCGGTGGCGAAAGCAGCTGAAAAATTTAACACCCTTTAAAAAAATCGATGTTTAAAGAAACAAGTATGTATAGTTTAAAGTGCCATGTGTAACCATATCAATTCATTATATAAGAAATATAATATGATATAATATTGGAATATAACTTACACGTAAGTCAGTCAGATACACAATTACATTTACTTGCAGTAAACGTCAACTTCTTTTTTGAAATGAAGACCCATTGGTTTTCATATCCCGAGTCTCCTAAATAGTAATTCAAAACTTGGGTCTTGTTAGTGGCAATTAGTTATAATCATGAGGATTATGACTAGTACTACTGTGCACTGTATTTATTTACCTGATATGTTTATATTTCCATAACATCCTCAACTCTCAGGATTAGGAATACCTTTGTAATATAAGAGTCTTACATTAAATTAGAATCTATGAAGAATATGTGTAATATTGTTTGAAGTGTCTAAAACCTTAGTTAAGTTAGGAGGCAGTAGTAGGAGCCAAGTTTGAACCCGCGATCCTTAGAGCGTAAGTCGGGCGTCTGGCCGCCAGGCTACCAGAGTTTGTTTTGATAATTACTATACTGTTGCTCCATTTTTCTACTATGTTTATCTGCGTGAAGTATCAAATGTCAAACAATCCTTTAAGGGCTTTAAGGCACTGACTACCAGGCTACCGATAGAAATAACGGCCTCCTAGCGCAGTCGGTAGTGACCCTGCCTACGAAGCAGGAGGTCCCGGGTTCGAATCCTGGCCAGGGAATTTGTTTGTGTGTTTATCACAGATATTTGTTCCTGAGTTATGGATGTTTTCCATGTATTTAAGTATTTATCCATATTTATCAAATATATATATATATATCATCTAGTACCCATAACACAAGCCTTACTGAGCTTACTGTGGGCCTAGTTCGATTTGTGTAAGATTCATTTATTTCTCGAATTTAATTTCTTTTCTGATGTTTTTGAAATGCCTCAAACTTTCCATAGACGTTGACGTAACAAAGACTGCAGCACTATAAGTAGGTATTAAAACAGACAGAAACATTGCAAAATTAAATAATTATATTATTAGTAGTTAGGTTTTCTTATTAAAATTATTTTCTTGTGTGTGAATGCTTTTTCACCACATCAGCACCACCGCCTATCTTGATTTTTTTAAAGCGTCAGTAAAATTGTTTTTTTTTTCACAAGGGAGAACAGTTATTACTTTACGTTATAGAACGATGATTTTGAACCATAAATATTTGGCAGAATTAATTTGTTTTGTTTTATGTATTTACCTAAGCTTGTATTTTTTTGCCGTGGCGTGGTGAAAAATGTTGTAATACTCTCGGCAGCAGTTTGTTTGCTTCTAGTGCCCCCCGCAACGCTCAAGATACAACTTTATTAACCATACACTAGTTATAATTTTGTAATCATTCCCTTTTTCGGGTCTCGATATAAACACGTGAGATCTACGTGGTCGGTTTACAAGTCAATATATTGTTTTATTTCTTGTGAAAAAAACATTTATTGGTTACAAGAAATCTTAAAATCATTCATACCAGTCATTTTTATTCAATATGTAATATTTGTCACATATCTTTTACCCAAAGCACAGGTTTCGTCATCGTTGCTACACCCAAAAATGCATCGTCAAATCTAAAAAATTGCTTGTAAGCCGTCTATGTAGACTACCCTAATTCTAGCCTAGTATTGTAGCACGAAAATACACGTATCATTTACACACATACTCATACACGTATTTAGTTTCAGAAGACATTCAGAGATGTCGCTTTCAAATGAGTTTTCATAAAATGCTTCAAGGCTCTCTTTACCTACTAGAGGCAAACAAATGCCTTACGTGGGATTCCCATAATTTACTGACGTCAACGTCAAAACAATAAGATGGCGCCCATGCCAATAGAGAAATTCCTCTAGTGAGACCTGTTGATTTTGACGTAGGTGGTTAGGTGAATCAACTGTCACAAAAGTGTGATATCATAGTTGTCTCGCATGCGACTGTCAGTTATGCCATGTCGAATAGACTCCCTGGATCTAGCAATAAGGATTACTATCCTTGCAATTGCAATCTTACTAAATGGTTTCATTACTCTCATTATTGTGTCATATCTGACGTGGCCAGCTCTTAGACCATAATTAAAAGCTTGTAATGAAATGAGTGTAAGTACTTAAAATTTCTGTGGCAAATGCATCGACCTTACTCCAATTTCGTATTCCCTGGATCTGGGGATCATTGGCCTCACTCTCCTTTTCCAATTTCTTCGGGTACGGGCATGCAGAGTTTTAGAATGCTACACTCCCAATTTTAGTTTAGCGATAGTTTACACTTTTAAGGTACCGTTAAGTCGAGTTACTTTGACAGAGTGGAGAGTAACTTTCCCTGTAAAAGTATTTTTTTTAAATAAAAATACGTTTAAACGTAAACGGTTAGTTATAATCAACGTCATGGAAATATGCCATAAATATAATGCATTTATAAAACGTGGACCAAGTAAATCCCACGGGCCAAAGTTACCCTGTAGGGCCAAAATAATCTGAATTTATTTTAAATACCTTTTGCGACTTTTGTCTGCATCAGTCGTGAAGCTGAAGAAGTCGTGAAATTGGTACTTCTGTGTTTATACCTACCGTTCATTATTTTGACATAAAAATATCATATTTCCTTTTCTGTATTATATAGTACAGTGTGGGCATTTATTCGTTTGTTTATCACAGATTTGTTCCCGACTTATAGATGTATTCTGTATATTTATTCGAATAAAATTACAAGATATTTTCCAAACCATGTAATCCTCAAAGAACATACTAGGACTTAAACCACAAATATTATGATCTTATTTATTAATAAATTGAAATAAACATTTTAAAATGTTTGTGTCTACTTCATTCAAAGATTGTTAGGTATGCAGCAGGAATGTTTATCGATATCTTCCGAAGAAGCACATCACTAACCTAAGACGATTCAAATCCAATATCCAAAGAGTAAAGCTCACATACACATCAAGCAAATTTATTTCATGCCAAGAGACAGAAATGTGCCACGAATACCGAGATTTTCTTGACATGCCTTTAAGACGTGGACGACGTCGCATCTTGTCGATTTGCTAGATTACTGTTCTGAATTTAAAAGACACAACTTTTCTCGTTTTTCTTATGCGGACTAGTAACGATTTATTTTGCTACCATCTTTACATAAATATGTTTTTTTCGCTTTTTAATTATAAATGTTGATTAATAATGTGATAAGGGTAACGTATTTAATTAAGGTACACAGTGTTGAATTTTGATCTAAAACTACTTTTCCGTACCTACAAATGGGACAGTCTACGTGCTCTGACTAGTCCAAAACGTATGCATCAGGGCCTGTATTCTTTATAGTCTCGCTTCTTTTACCGTGTCAGAAAGAGATGGATGCTTTAGCAATGGATATAAACGCCACCGTCATAGGCCCGCAAATTGCGGTCAATCACAAGAGCAACCACAGGGTCATCGATCACTCCCACGCCACGTGTCCGTGATGCTAAGTAGTTCACAGAACGATATGTCTTGACTGACAGCCCTGACTTTTTATATTTAGAACTCTTCCTGGGGTGTCTCATTACTTGATTTTCTTGTGCCTCTGTAAGTAGGTAATGTCGGTGCCGGCGGCCCGTAATTAAAGGCTTTTATCTTATTAGATTCAGACTGAAATATATTGTTATAATTGGGCCATCTCCCACTATGGTCTAAATCGACCAAAAAGTGGATAAGTTCTGATGGTGCCTTTTTATTTTCTTAGTTCACTCCGTCGACTTCTCTACCGATACGGCCATGTTTAGTAACGTTTGGCATGCTCAAACATACAGTACCCGTGTCTTAATTATTACACAGTGCGTCATCTGTACGCTGTATTATTATTAATCTTATAAAGTTCAGATTTTACCTGGAAACTGTTATGATTATGAAACATTTTTACTACGCAAAAATAACCAGCGACACCAAATACCTAAGGCGATAGCTAGTGGAAGATGTCGGAACCCAACCAATATTTAGTTTATTTCAGTACAACGTCAAAGTGTAATCTGTATAACTATCAGGTTTTTCTTAAGTATATAGATTTATTGAAACATAATTATATACGCTTAGCTTCATTATCTCCTACTCTTTTAAACATATTTCAAGGAACCAAAAGGAATTTTATATTGAAGTATATAAAATTCCTTTTAGTTCCATGAAATATATATATGCTACGTTGCATAATTACGAACATTCGGACTCGCTGTTGTTGCAATTTAGAGGAAGATCAATTTAGCCTTTCCGGTTCCACCACACATTTTCCCAAATATTACGTTTTCATTTATACTGGATACCCCGAGACAATGCGCACGAAACTACTTAAGAATATCCTTGGTTCACTTACGTACGGTCAACAACATCGTATCTAATAGAATTAAGGGTGACGCCAGCTTGATAATCTATTTATCTCCTAACTGTCTAGATTTTGGACGCTCACTAAGTTTCGGGCGACACTTGATAACGTGTTCTAACACCCTTTGGATAATTTTGTATCTTAATTAATTCCAACTTTGGATCGGATTTACAGATAGTATTTTTTTTAAATTGAGTTAATGTTAATGGCCTTTTTGGTCTGTTACTAAAACCAAAATAACTGTCTACGACGTCATTATTAAATTTAATCATGCCATATTTATGGAATTGGTTTTCACAAAACAATCCAAATATTTAGATACCTTTCACTTTTAGGAATACAACTTTATTTTCAACCGACTTCAAGATTTCGAAGGAAGAGGTTCTCATCACGTCGGGATCTTTGTTTTTGCTAAAAAAAAATGTATGTTTTCTGATTATTCGAAGACGGCTGAAACGATTTGAAAAATTCTTTTTTGTTTGAAAGAGTATACTTCACGGTTAGTCCCATTGTAACCAGGTCAGGATCTGATGATGGAATCCTGGAGAAATCGAGGGAACTCTACAAATATTATAGGCACACCTATAGTGATTTGAGTATTTTTTTACAGCAGCTCGGGCATTTGCTTTTGGAAAGGTGGAAGCTAAATGAAGTTGGTTATTTTTTTGGTTGGTTGGGCACATATTAATTCTTACAGTGTATATTTCCACTAATTCCACTAATTATACTACTCTCGATAGCAAACTTGAAACAAAACATAATCCCGCGCCAAAACAACTTAATCTACTAAAATATCTTACAAATACTTCGCATAACTGTAATTCAAACTAAACTTGCCTATTCATTCACACGCTTATAAATATGTATATGATTGTTTCAGCTCATCGATACCCGAGGGCTTTTGTGGTCGTAGTCATTTAAATTCAAATATAGTGGCGGGCGAGACATACAAAGGCTTGCTGTGTGATTTTGGGAAATTCAAAGATAATAGTTAGTTGCTTGGGCCTATCCTAGCGATTTTAGGATGCTTTTGATTACTCCATATTGCTAAATATAATATACTGGTTGACCCAGCGAACTTCGTACCGACAATAACTTTTTTTTCTCAAATATTTTAATAGTTATTTTGCTATTCGGGGCGAATATAAATCCAAAAAATCAAACATCATTTAAATCGGTTCAGCCGTTCTTGAGTTATAAATGGTGTATCCGACACGACTGTTGTTTGTTTGTTTTATATAAATATACGATTAATTAGATGTTTTTGAAGCATGTAATGAAAAAAACGATCATACGGAGCACTACTCCACTTTTATCATACTCAAAACTGTCTAATATAAACGTCCTAGTACTCGACACGCTAGTGCCCAATAGTTGACACTCTGCTGTCCGCTTTAATGCGGATAACATACCTACTAAGTTTAAAGATGACAATTATGACAGGGATAGTGACGAACAGTTTACTTTATTCTCGAAATTGTAATTAGAGATCGTAATACTATCCGATTCGGTATTTCTCATGTTCTCGAGATATATCAACAGCTTGTGAGTTGTGGAAATATATATTTAATCTTTGTGGAATCATAAGTTTGGGTAAAGGAATAAAATATTAAATATCTCAAAACAGAAATCCCCGCGAGCCGTAATATCATTCACTATCTGCTACATAGCTAAACAATGTTTGTTTGGTGTTATTATTCAATTAAAAATACACAGCTGCCGTCTGTTCCAAATTAAAATTTGAATCAGAATGCATACCTATTTTACCCATTCAACGTCTAGTTTAACTTTATTTTACTTAACTAGTTTACTTGCCTAGATTACCACAAAATAAAAGTAGTAAGTGGAACCGGCAACCGACACGTTTTCTAAATGATAAATTAACTTACTTAATCTTCCATCTCAAACAAGGAAAGAAATCAAAGAAAATAATTATTACCAACATGCAAACAGGAAAACGAATTCTCGGGCGGCATTAACGTAACTTGGCAAGCAAGGAGGCTGGATATCGCTGATTTAAACATCCCTATATATCAAAGAACAAAGAGAGATGAATGATTGCCATAATGAAGAAAGTGGGTCGTGGCGAAAATAGGAAAGATTTATCTGGTCAGTGGAGTAAACAAGAAAACTGCCTAGAAGTTTGTACGAAAAAAGTAATTGGTCGTCATGAATTTATTATTTTGCTTGTTGCCTCTCTGAGTGTCTTCGATTAACGGTTAAACTCGTGACATGTCTAGTTGTTAAGTCAGCGATTTAGGGTTCAAATCATGGTGGATAAATTGTAATGAATAAGTATGTATAATCAAATATTTGTAAAGTTGTTACAATGCATTTCTCAAAAATCTATTTATACTTGTGCATACTGTACCAAATAAAAACGTTTATAAACTCGACAAATTTTGATACGTAGAACTTAAAAAAATAATTTTAAAAAGTTTTCATTACGCCTAGAACTTGGTAGGCTATGCCTGACAGACGAAAATACTGCCGCTTAGCTTATATTATATTATGAAGCACAAAATAAGATAGATGGGCAGGCTAGTATTCACAACGAAACGCAACGTGATGTTGCGTGAAATGAAAGTTACATCCAAGAGCTTTTACGTACCTATTGAAGCATCTACGACCCAAATAACATGAATCAACGGAATTCTGAATACATTTCTTTAACACACCTTAACAAATAAGGTAATTATTCAGTTTTGATTCAATATTCTGCTCTAATTGCATAAAGTCCCGTCTGGAAGCATAACATTTTACGATTTATCTACGACTCGACTAGAAAAACAAGATCAAGCGGTCTTCCGCGATTCGGATTTTTTTCAATAAATCCTCAATGAACTCCTTAGAGAACAAATTTAATACTTGATCTGAATCAACTTTCCATAAACTTTTACAATCTCCGGAGATTAAACTTCTCAAATCTATATCTAGTGTTTAAAACTTTCCCGGCTGGTCAGAGCGGATTCGAGATAATTACAGCTAAGAACATTTCGTCGTAGCCCCGCCTTGAACGCGAACTGCTAAACTTGGTTCGTTGAATTGATGGCCCGGTTAGTCTTTGACAGTTAAGTGGTCTACAACTAGAATAGTTACGTTGCAAATTCCTGTATATAGTGTGACGTAGACGTTTGTCTAAATAATTAACTTTTTTTCAATAAATTCTGTGGAAAAAAACAGTACTTGGGTCAATTGCATATTTTTAAAACCGTAAAGTATTACGCCATTATAATACGGGTACAAAAAATGTGTAATTGAACAACAACCTGGTATTGTTTCCCAATCATTTAAATATCCGTCTGTGATTCAGTCAAACTGTGTGCCAGTTTTAGTGCAATTTTTTTTGTACCTACCTGAAACTCCCGAAAGTGAACAACACAAGTCACTATTTTGATTCTCCTCCAAATTACGTCAAAAAAGGTGTCCTAAACATTCGAATGCCCCTGTTTGTGTTAATGAAATATTGATAGAAGCAACCACATTTCTTGAAAATTTACTAAAATTAATAATTTTGTTCTGTATTTGTAATTGTGTACCTGTGTTCAATATCAACGTCAAATTTAGATAGATTAGTTATTTACTAAGAGTCAATCCGAAGGTCGCGGGTTCAAACCCTGGCTCGTACCACTGAGTTTTTCGGAACTTACGTACGAAATATCATTTGATATTTACCAGTCGCTTTTCGGTGAAGAAAAACATCGTAAGGAAACCGAATTTAATCACAACAAGATCTAGTTTCCCCTCTGGGTTGAAAGGACAGATGGTAGTCGCGTTCGTAAAAACTAGTTCCTGGGATTAGGTTGCCGAGCGGACCCCAGGATCAATAGAGCAAAAAGCTGGGACAAACACTAAGAGGAAGAAGTTATTTATGAAGCTTAACTATACCGGCAAAAGAGGATGCGAGATATTTGTCATACCATTTTACCTCTTAAATAATTTATACAAAATCTTACCTATCCTAGTCACGCCTTGCCAAAGAAAAAGCACCTTTATAGCTATTAAGCGATCAAAGTTATCGATGAAACCCAACAGCCCAGCCAATTTGTCAAATCAATTTCTTTTTACGACATCTATCATGTTTTTATTTACTTGTCATAAAACGTCAAAGCGCCTTTAATTTATGAGTCTATAAACCTGTTTGTCACATAAACAATTTAATCAGGTATTTGATCAATATTAAATACGCGTTAATCGGTAAGTTTATAAACTTTCATCATTTGCAAGAGTTAATTGATAAAAATATTCTTGTTCTATTTACCTACATACCTCGCATATGCTTTGCTGCCATGAAAAACTACGGTTTTTTAGGGTTCCGTAGCCAAATGGCAAAAAACGGAACCCTTATTCGTCATGTCTGTCTGTCTGTCTGTCTGTCCGTCCGTATGTCACAACCATTTTACTCGGAAACTATACGACGTATCTGAATAAAATTTACAAATAAGCTGTCGAAACGCACTTGTTTTTTACTAGAATTTTTCAATTAAGAATATATAGGTATAAATCTACTACGCCTAATCTAATCTATATATATACGGCTAGTGGAGTCTCTTATTCTTTCTAAGTTAAATTATGTTGATACTATGTATGGCCCGCGTCTTTTTGCAAAAACTAAGAAGCTTATTCAACGTTTCCGATATGCAGCAACAAAATGCTGGAATAATATCCCACCGCCGTTTTAGGACACTGCTAAATGTTGACTCTTTTAGAAAAAAAACTCAAAAAGTTTATGTATGCACACCAGGAAACACAAGGACACAAGTTGTATATAAAATTGTATAAATGTGGAGCCCTGCTTACCTTCTAGTTTATATCTCATCAGTACTGCCATAATCACTTAAATCAATCATTTGCTTAGTTTGCGTTAGGATAAGATCATTAAATTTTTGTTGACGAAGCTGCAGACCCGAATAGCCAAGTCGCTTTATATACGGCATTATCCCGTAACAACATATTTAATTGTTCGCCTTTCTATGTATGTACGGTTTGATTCGCTTTCCATGAAGCGACCATGACTTATCGCAAAGGTTGGGGCTTCGCTTGCTGTTAGCACTTTTGTTTAGTTTCGTAAACTATCACTGTCACTGCGGCAAGTGAGGAAAGCGCTGACATTGACATTGATGTGGAATGGTTGCGTTCATGAATAACGTAAATTGTGTGTTTGTTTTTCATGTTATTGTTTTGTGTAGTTTTTGTGGTTTTAAGTAATAATGTGTGTTGTATTTCGTGGCATCACCGAATGGGCCCTACGGAAGACCACGCCGGTTTTTAAGCTGGCATTATGCTGAGTTGGGTCCATTTTGTGATGCACGTTTATTGTTTGTTTTCATTGTTATTGTCTCTCAATGTTCATGTATGTTCATGTAGCGTCACAAATAAATGTTTTTTTTCTTATTCTTATTCTTACTTGTAAGCTTTCAAAAATGCCTTACTAGTCCGATGGGTTGTAATGTTGTTACTGTAAAAAACGATTCTTTTGCGTTAGATCCTGAGGTTACTAATTTTCATTATGTGTAAAGGTGGTTCTTATTTGTTTTTTTTTGTTTTGCAGGGAACTTGTATTATTTGGCATTAAAGTTTTTAAGGTCAATACCGCTCGCGGAAAATATGTAATTCTCTTCTAAGAGTATACATTATATAATTCTTCGCAAATAGCGTCCGTCTTATATATGATGATAAAAAGCATCGGTAATTTTTTTTTAATGTTTTATCCACATTTTTTAAGGAACGTTGTTAAAGAAAAAAAAAGTCAGATATTTCTTACGAATGATACATTATGGGGTCTCGAAGATGACAAACCGTGCATGTTAAACATGAAGGATTAACTAGTTTACAATCTCAAAGCCCATCTTGCCTTTTGTAGTTATTAAGTCAAGCGCAGTTATGGGATTAAAGACGATTGAAAAAAAAAAGTATTAACTAATCGATTAATTGTTTTGCGGTGTAATTGTCGAACGCTTCATATTGTTTTGTTTTATTATACTCGTACATCAATTTAGTAGTAGTCTTTAAACGAACACATTGCATTAATTAAAATTCATTATTCGTATTTTATGCAGGCTTATATATAACGTACTAATCGTACCTGCGCGGTTGATCGTACCAAGACCACTTTATAATATAATAAATATTCATTACCTATCTTTGGATGTACACACATGTTTAAACATAGTTTTACATAAGGTCACCCTTAGATACCTTTTAAACTGAAAAGGTGACTCAAGTTCGTTCATGTAATTGTTCACGTGAATGGCTGGAACAGTGTGGCAATTTTGGTAATGAAAAATAGCTATTTTATTCTCATATTGATGAACATTCTAATTTCGTAAAATTTGTTATACGAATGGAGGAATTTTAGATAGTATTAATAGTTATCTAAAATAAATATACAAGTTAGAAAATCACATTACGATGTATATAAAAAGGTAGGTATCTATTATAATCGTCCAATTCCGTAGTCACCTTGAAGGAAAGGCCAAGCTGGCATCCAAAGAGCTCGGTGTGCTCAATAGAGCGAGGAGATACTTCACTCCGGGGCAGAGACTGCTTCTATACAAGTCGCAAGTCAGACCCCACATGGAGTACTGCTGTCACCTTTGGGCGGGAGCACCTGGATACCAGCTTGGGCCCTTTGACTCGGTGCAAAGGCGCGCTGTGCGGATCGTCGACGATCCCAAACTCACGAGCGATATTGAACCATTGAGTCTAAGGAGAGACTTTGCCTCCTTATGTGTGTTCTATCGCTTGTACAATGGGTTGTGCTCTGAAGAACTGTTTGATATGATGCCCACGGCAGCTTTTTATCACCGCACCGCTTGCCGCCGGCAGGTGTTCATCCTCACACCCTGGAGCCTAATAGGTCGCGCACTGTACGGTTGAAGAGGAATTTCCTCCCACGAACGCTGCGACTGTGGAATGAACTCCCTGCCGAGGTTTTCCCAGCGGGCTACAGTATGAGGTTCTTCAAAAAAGGAGCGTATAGGTTCTTAAAGGGTAGGCAACGCGCATGTGAATCCTCTGGGGTTGCAGGCGTCCATAGGCTACGGTAACTGCTTACCATCAGGCGGGCCGTATGCTTGTTTGCCACCGTCGTGGTATAAAAAAAAATAATAACATTAAAAATTAACTGCTAAATAGAAGCCAACAATAATAAAGGTACAATAAATTATGTATGTAACTACTTATCTTTAATACGATTAAAGTTATCGAATGATATGTTACAGTAATAAAAAACCCAAAGCAGTAGAATTAAAACTTTTGCGTACTTTGTTGCGTGGAAACAATAAGCGAAATCGGAGTTCACTCACGCCGTTAGTACTATTAGTTATTCTGTGCTCACGCTACGTAGTAATAATTTTTGCTAGCTTTGAAGTCTCACATGTTTCAAAATTTAACTCAAAATTAGGCTTGCAATAAAAACAAACTAATAACAACAATATTATTTTGAATAAATGAATATTATTTTTATTAACAGTGTTAAAACAAGATAAGCCTTTTGTTTTTATGTTACCATTACGCTGACTACACAATATATCTTTCACGCTATGTATTTGACTGTGAATTTCCTTTGTAACATACAATTTCAGTGTCGGTTACATCATGTTAGCAAAAGATAATTTCACGCCTACCCTGGATTACGTATGATGTCCGCATTAGTGGGAGGAATTATTCAAGAGATTAATCCTGGCACGGTAGTGTAAAACGGCTAAAGTGTAACGAAGATGTAGTGTGCATAAGGCAACCTGAATTAACTCTGCAAAACGTACGTTAATCGAATGACATGGGATCGGTAGTTTCAGTAAAGTGGTGTAGTGTGAATTCGTATAATTATACGAATAATGTACATATTTGTAACAAAAGGTACAAAATCACTGAGTGTATTTACCAATATAATTTTTTTTTAAAGTTTTTTTAAAGGATGTGTATAATTCTTTTTCGAAAGTAAAGTTGTCATTGCAAAAATTTAAACTAGTGGCAAGTATAACTTATGCTGGCGCCATCTAGCCAAACCGTTGACAGTTATCTTGTTATTATCTTATTGTAGTTTATACATTTATTATTATTAATTTGAAGGCCAAGCTGGCAGCCCAACAGCTCGGTGTGTTCAATAGAGCGGGCTACAGTATGAGGTTCATCAAAAAAGGTTCGTAAAGGGTAGGCAACGCGCATGTGAATCCTCTGGGGTTGCAGGCGTCCATAGGCTACGGTAACTGCTTACCATCAGGCGGGCCGTATGCTTGTTTGCCACCGTCGTGGTATTAAAACAAAATGTCTTCATTATAATTGAAAGAGAACAAAATTTACAAACAAAAACCTTACCTACTTGACTAGGTTTATTGACATTTTAGAGTAATTATTCTGCGGAAAAAGAAGTGTCGTAAGAATGATTTGTTCCCAATGTTCCAATATAATCTAAGACTTTTTTCTTTGCGTACAAAGTCTAAAATAACTTTTTCTACTCCGGTACTTTTATCAGTCAATTATATGGTCCCGCAAACGAATATAAAAGCATGTCTTATGTAATTTCAAAAAAGTCTATCTAGTCTATTCTTCATAAAGACCTAGGGTTATTATGTGATATAATGCAACTGCTAACAGAGGAGCCCTGTGAACCCAACAAATGAATATTTTTTTCTACTCCCGTTTATCTATCATTTATACATTCGTCATCATCTATATAAGGACATAGATAATATACTCGAAGAAAAGTCTATCTAGTCTATTCCCCAAAAAACAACTTTTCAATAAAAGCGCCAAAATAGAATCGCATGCAGTCACGACTTTAGAAGAAAATAAATTACTGCCAACATAAGAAACCTAAATAAACGTAGCGTTTTTAGAAAAAAAAACTTTAAAAAATAAAAAATTAAAAGAACCACAGACATACTTTGTAGTTTTTACGTTTGCCATTCATTTGTGGTTGCCACCAACTGCAAACACTGAAAATAATATATTTTTACAAATTTCTGTCGCTCTTTTATAATTGATTAAATAACTAAACAACGGTGTGTGTTTGTGTTAGTATTGAAGTACTTGAAATACAGTGTTTTAAAAGGTGAAACTTAAATTATTGTTGATTATGTTGACAAAATAACTGCACTATCCATGAAGTGTTCAATTTCGCATTTTTTTATTATTATGTGTAGTCGTAGAAAAAGTATTGTGTGCAACGTCGTATAAGTAGGTCAAAAAATGTTCATGGCGTTTTTCTTAACAATTTTCGCCTCCGGCTGCGCCTACGGCTCAAATTGTTACCCACGCCACTCACCTTTTTTGACCGCTCTTATACAACTGTTGCATAAAATACTATAAAAGTAAAGTAAAATATTTGTATATAAAAAACTGTCAAGCTCAACTTACATTTCAGAAATTGACTCACGTCACCAGTAATGATAAATAGTGTTTACCTGCAACCAAATAGGTACATTAGCAAAATTGTAAAAAAAAATCCAATTTATTTTCTAATTAACCTTAAAGCAGAAAACCCACAAAAAATCAATCATGTTTCTCGAAATGTTGTCAATAACCCTTTTTATAGAAGCACAGAAATAAAGGAATTAACTATTAAACAATACGTTTTTATTTGGTTATATGCCGTTTTTGAATTTAACTAATTTGCTAAAGAATATTGTATGTCGAGTAATATTTATTTATGAAAATATTAGTAAACTTTAATATATATAAAACAAACTTAAATAAACAACCTACTAAAATTTACTGAAATAACGAATCCCCCCACGGCATGATACCGTAGATGCTGTCAGCGTTCCTTCTCTGTATGGCAACACCAATACCAATACCAGTATGTTGAGTATTGCCGACTTGCCTGCTATGTTGTGTGCCTACTTATTAAACGCCAGAGACGTAGAGATTCCGGATCTATTCTGTGCAAGTCTCGAGAAAAGTTCATAAACTAGTTAGCTTCGCTTTCTAGTGCAGGATAACAGGAAACTCCGCGAAACCTGAAGCTCAGCCTGTCGTATACAGTTGATATCAAACGTTGAACCGAATACCATGAATTAATGCAGAGCCTTCGTCTTCCGTGCTATTAAAAAGTGGATTTCAAATATGTTCCATCAAAAACTACCGATCAAAGACTAAAAAAATATCATTAGGATTAACCTTATCAGGAAAAGCATTAGGTTTTATCTTTTCGCAGATGTTAAAATGATACATTGCAATAAATACATTTATATGATAAATACTTCGATAGTAATTGCAGTTATATAAGATTTTGTGAATTATAAACACAATTAAAGTTCAGTATACATAATTAAATCCCCTTGCTCCTTTTTTGCAGTACCATAAAATATATATATTAACGGTGTAGTAAATTCCAGCTACAACCAAACCGGAAGCAAATCCCAAATTCTGTCCCTCTATAAGTAATTGCTTTTTGTGTACAAATTCCAGTCCTCTGGTCGACGAGAGGGATAACCGCAAGTAAATCAATAATTACGGGATCCGCACCCTTCTAGTGACATATTTGCACAAGGTTTCATCCCTTAGGGTACAATAATACTACGACAACTATGTTGCGGCGTAGAAATTGTAATATTGACTCCTCGTCGAATATTTTAATAATGGTTTTTACGTATAATAACGTATATAAAAAATAGTTTTAGTTTTTACGTATAAAACAATTTACCTATGAAACACATTTCATATTCTTGATTTTGAGAATTCTTTTATTTTTCTTTCGAAATAAGGTACTCTATTACAAAAATGGATTAAATTTTTCACCGATATCAAAGAAAAAATGCTCATCGAGCCCAATAACGTGCGACAAAGAAGACGCTTTCAAAATATAACCTTAAGTAACTTAATAAACCCTGAGCCCCTTTACAATAGGCCCAGAAAATATAGAAATCGAAGGCAACCACGCGATACTGAGCATCTTACGAACGTATGTTACTGATACGAAAAGACCAATTATGGTGATCTCCCCCGCTTCATCCATAACTTTGAAATCAACACAAAAGCAGAGGAAAATTTCGACTTGTCACAGCTCAAGCTTTGCTGGCAGCTTTGTAAAGAGATTTATATCTCATTTCGTATGAGGTCCTGACAGAAGCGGTACAATGCGGCATGACACCGCAGCGAAAGTGAAAATAAGAAAAATATTGATAAATTATAGGGAGAAAAACAAAACAATAATACGGACAGATCGAGATTTATTTAATTACCGGTCTTTTGACGTTGATGTTTTGTTCATAATGAGCTCGGAAATATATATTTTGTTTGTTGTTACCAAGTATTTTTTTCCTTAATAACTGATTATCTACCTGCGATTTAATTAAAGGTATTTTAATTATTTGAAAATCTTTTTTTGTCTTTTGTTGAGGTTTGGAAAAAGTGAGAAATACGTATTCTAATAATAAGACAGGAATGGCGTCAATAATTTATTGCATTTGTTGTTACTTATTATAACGATTAAATTAAAATAATTATAGTGTAAACATTAATAAAATTTGTAGTGTAAGTAATTAACTTTTGTCCCTAATGTTATTTATTAGTTTTCCACGGTGATGCAAATACATTTATAGTACTAATTTTTGTGTGTTTTGAGTTTGAATAGCCTGTTTTGTATCGGGATTTTCTTTATTTCCTACTGTAATAATTCATCATGTGTGTACAGTGTATACTATGCAGTATATACTATCATATCCTGTTTTTTTATCTGTGAGTTCCTAGAATTGGCTCTGTATTTCTACATCAGATGTTTATTGTATATATGTTAGCTGTTGGAACTCCTTAAAAGAAAATGTATTTGAAGTTATTTATACGTGCTACTGCTAAGACTATTCTTCCTACACAAGAAGGAATAGAAGCTAATAAATAGTCCTCACGCAACCCTGGAGTTTTCAAGGATTTTATTTAACATACTCACTCATATATTTAGTACAACTATCATCTGTAAAGATGCTGTGGCCAATGATGATGATGATGATGATAACTCATATGGTATAAGTAGTAATCGTACAAGGCTTGTTAATCAAAGATAAGCTTAGTTTCAAATCGTCCCAGCAAAAAATATGAAACGCATTCCTATTTCCAAATAACCAAAGTCATAGTTAACATAAATCAAATCAGCCTTTTATCCAAGTTCAAAAATTAATTTGATCCTGGAGGGCTGATAAGTAATTCTATGTGAGGCATCCGGAGTTTCCGTTCATTGACATGGGTTGGCTTTGACATGATTCGCATGTATTTAAAACTCTGAAAATGAGGGGTTGTATTTATATGGGGTTTGTAATATTTTTAATATTATGAATAAATGACTATGACTAATATGACTATGTCGTCATTGGTCTTGAAAAAAGGAAACTCCAAATGTATAATGTTCTTAATTTAGTTTTGAATGTACGTAGCTGTTTTTTATTATTACAGTAATTAGGTCCAGTATACCATAAATATCATAATTAAGAAGTTTTCATTAGCCCCTAATCGTTTGTTTTTAGTATAATAAAGAGTAAAAAGTCATACTTTATTGTGATTTCCAAAGGATGTGCCTAGTTAAATTGGGTGACATAATAAGATTATTTTACAAGCTTTTATTTAGTTTAACCTGTCCCGTTGTCTGTAATCAAATCTTGCAAGTTAAATTTGCACGCATGTGTATATCGCGTGATAATACAATTTTATGATGACATGGAGCTCATCTGATGATGGAGGTGGAAGGTGGCCGTAGAAACTCCTCAACTACTCAACACTATCCCGTTGTGTTTGGGCTATTTGCTTTTTTTCGAAAATAAACTTATTAATAGAGGTAACAATTCGTAACAAATCGTGTTTTTAAAGTTTGAAGACCGCCCGTGCTTACTGGAGAGAACCATATGCATTTCAAATACTACATTTCAAGTAGTCTACAGCTCCAAGGACTTGAATTGCGGTCTATTGTAATTGATATTAAAGTTTGGTGCAGTAAACACATACATTGCAATATTGTGTTCCGCCCTAGGAAATTTGTGTGCACATAGAGATATATCTGTTTTAATATCTGGCTCCTGTTGCACCACAGTGACACTAATTAGAAATCCTGACATATTTAAATTACAGGCATTGTAGACGTCCACAGGCTACAGTAACCGCTTACTATCGGGCGGGCTACTTGATTTTTTTAAATAACATTAACACATTTTTTATAACATCCTCAACAAATAGGTACTACTATGTTATTCAATCAAATACAAACATTGAAAAAATAATCAACCCAGCAGGACTTGACCCTTGCATCGATACGCCTTACCGTTACGCGTTAATTGGTAAAGCGATCGAGCCCCGGTAAGGCGTATTGATACAAGGTTCAAGTCCTGTTGGGTTGATTATTTTTTCAATGTTTTCAATGTTTGTATTTGATTGAATAACATAGTATTGTATGAGTGGAATGCCCCACTTTAAAAACATGTAAAAATTATTATAAATAGGTACTAGTTAATGTTAGTGAAAGGCTAATTAAAGTTCTATCAAAACGTGAAAAACATAGCTATTTAGAACAACTTTAGAAGAGAGACGTTTATGAAGAAGAGGGTAGTTTTTTTTTTCTTAGGCCTTAGTTAAATTATGTTTTGTCCTTATCTGTCACCTTGACAGTTGTGTTTGTTAAAAACAGACAAAACATAATTTAATTAATTAAGGCCTGAGAGACGTTTATGAATAAGGAGGTAAGTCTATTTTTGTTAAATATACATAAAGCAATTGAAATTATACAAAAGAATGATTTGAATTCAAGTTACTCATAGAAAGAAATAATGCTCGAGTAAATTGCACACTTATAACATTAATCTAGACACACGGCAGTGTGTCCGCCAAGTTCGAGCAAAAAAAAGCGACACACCGGCCGTGGGTTATATTACACGAACCATTTCGGGCCAATTTCGACCACCCTATAACTCAAAACATATTTTATCTACGCATATGAAATTTCGAGTGTCTGTTGACATCCCCTTAATTATCTAGAATACAAAATTTCATTATTCTACCTATAGCAGTTCTTGAGATATTGACGTCAGAAAATCGCTATTTTTACTATACACTCACTGACTCACTGACTCATCAAAAACCTAGACCACTTCCAATGGTCGTACTGACTTGAAATTTGGCATGGAGATAGGTCTTAAGGTCAAAGTAAAGGGAAAAATCTGAAAACCGCCAAGTGTGAGTCAGTTTTAAAAATAGCGAAGGTGTAACTTTGTTCTACTATGAAGTCATAATGTCCTAAGTGGGTCTATCTTCCAATGGTCGTACCGACCTGAAATTTGGCTCGAACGTTTGTCTTTAGGTCGAAATAAAGTAAAAATCTGAAAACGGCCAAGTGTGAGTCAGTTTCGAAAACAACGAATGTGTAATTTTGTTCTACTATAAGTAGGTATGAAGTGGAAATGAGATAAGACTTATTTAAATTTAGATACATACCAATTTAAGACAATACATGTTTGTCTTAAAGACAAGAACAATAAAATTGTTCACCACTCTGTGTGTGTCTGTTGCGGGAACCGAACCCACGATTTACGAAGTACAAAGCAGGTCACTAGGTACACTAGGTGCGCTAAATCAGTCAAACAAAAATGAAAAGACTATTTTTTCTCACATAGTCTAAGTAATTTCTAATTTTACAACTAATAAAATCGCAGATTCAAGAACATGGAAATCATATATACTCTAAGATGGAATTATATATACGATACGGGATGAGATGGGATGGTGCACTTCTAGGGCTACATAATAGGCCACCAATTATAATACCTACTGGTAGGTAGGTATTACCAAGGTTATTAATTATCTACGTAGGTAGCGTACTTACAAACAGAATAAAGTACGTTATTGATGTATGTAATTATATGTAAGTAGGTACATTTTATAGGTGTAGGGAGCCAGTTTATTTGTAAAAATCACCTATAAATAAATAGTAAAATAGAATTAGACGCTTAGTATAAAGGTATAGTCTAAAGTACATACCTAAGTGGAATGAGACATTTCCTAAAGCAAAAGTGATAAAAAAATAATAAAGAACCTACACCTAACAAAAATAAATGAAATCCCATCAAAAACATAAATGTGAAAGGCTGCCAAGTTCGATACTATGGGAATGCTTCGCCTATAAAAGAAGTGAGATCTGAATAAGTACCAAGTTCCATAAAAATACCTCAAATCATAAATAGTTATAGGAATGCACACTTGATTTCCAGCAGTTTTTAAGGTACATTTTGAATAAGTATCACGTTACATAGAAATACCTAAAATTATAATAGTCAGAGAAACGCACACCGGTTTTTTTAGCAGTTTCCTGATAACATTTATTATTTTCAGTACTTTTTAATGATGTAACTTGGCAAGTTTTAATAGAAAATTATATACTTGACACATTGCAGTCCAAAGGTGTCGATTCATTGCATTGAAAAGGTGTGTGGTGTGTGAAAACTTGCCAAGTAACATCATTAAAAAGTACTGAAAATAATAAATGTTATCAGGAAACTGCTAAAAAAACCGGTGTGCGTTTCTCTGACTATTATAATTTTAGGTATTTCTATGTAACGTGATACTTATTCAAAATGTACCTTAAAAACTGCTGGAAATCAAGTGTGCATTCCTATAACTATTTATGATTTGAGGTATTTTTATGGAACTTGGTACTTATTCAGATCTCACTTCTTTTATAGGCGAAGCATTCCCATAGTATCGAACTTGGCAGCCTTTCACATTTATGTTTTTGATGGGATTTCATATATAACAATAATGATTTATTATATAAACCCAAAGTTCAAGTAGCAAGCCAATATAATTTCATCGGCTAGATTGTGACACGTTCTATCAGCCATATATCATCCCACGGAGTATTGATCGATGGAGTCCTCGGAAAATTGAATGGTCTGCGATTCCTTCGCGGCAAAGAGGATTTCTTCCTTAGAGACAAAAGATCTCATTTATTTTTTTACGACCAAATACGTAGAGTAATAAAAGAACTGTAATAACTAGAAGGGATATCATTTCATATTGGTTTGTGTTTTATAAGTTGATTTATTCCCTATAAAACGAGTATTGCCTTTGATTGATACTTTATTGACAAATCAAAGACGTTGCGACCTATTGTTGTTCGAACTTCAAACGTGTACAGTTCATTGAGTAACAAATGATGGGAAATGATACAAACAATTTAATATACGATTGATGTGAACGTTATTGTAAACTTTGTCCTTGAATAAGAATAAATCTTGTAAGTACATAGTAAAAAATAAGACTACAAATTTTTGTACGGCAGTCTTGGTAAAACAAGAAACGAACTAAGAAAACTGTTTGACACCTTTATGTACGCTTGTTCAATGCCAATAATCGATGAAGAGTTTTAATGTTACGATACTACGATACTAATAACATTACATTACAAGCTATCCTTATTCTTGCTTAGTTTACAATTAAATTCAGCAATTATTGAAAATACTAGCGATTGTCAAATTACAAACTGCTCTGAAAATATGTCAATCTTTGTTTTTAGGTAATTTACTATTGAGTGAACTTGCTAAGATAATCAATATTCCTCAGAGTCCTAAAAAAACGCCGGTTACTTGCCCCATTTTCACACAAGTGTTTGCCACTTGAGGTTCGACTGATTTTGTAAACTTCTGTCCATCTGTTTTTGTTTTTATACCGTAACTATTGTTTTAGGTTTAATATAAATGATTTTAAACGATAAGTGGAAGAAATCATACCTAAAAATGTTTTGTTAATTCTAAGCATCTTTTGAATATCCTGTTTTTATTTACCTAATTAATGAAAAATACACTTCTTAATTAAAAAGGTAACAAGAGAGATCAGACATATAATAATGACCCCAAATGTGCAAACGAGGTCAAACTATAGGCACAATGAGACGTAAACAACTTAATACGATTTATTTTTATGATCCACACTCTAATTCCCAAAGCAAAACGAGACACCATTCGAGATTAAGGAGGAAAACGCAAAGGAACTAAAAGATTCCCTTAAAACGGAGACTACCGCCTGTTCACTACTTATATTTTTATTTGCCTTGGGATTTCCTGAGGCTCTGATGCTTTTAAAGATCTTAAGTATGATTAGGTAGTACTTCAAAAGCTGAATTATCAGACCACAATCAGGATGGAAATAACGCTGGAAAAAATGTTATACAGCTAAATAGGTAATCATTTCGTCAAAGGAAAAAATGTGATCAGTTGTGATACATATGTTGTAGGTACGTATATTATTATTGAACAAGACAAATGGAAGAATGAAGACAGGATTGATGACCGTAAACGAAACTAACTTTAGTTATACCATGAAACCGTTACTTATATGGCGTCACAATGAAATCCCTCACTAATTGCATGGGACATATGCATTAGTTATAGATTAGAATCAAAGAAAAAAGGTGCCTACTAAGTACCATCGAAAATAAAAGAGGGAACATATTGGGACACCTGTTACGACACGATAATTGAAAAATGAATGAAAAATTTTAATTTGGGTAACAAAAAGTATCAGTTACACTTAAGTTTGGAATTTCCAAGTAAGTGAATATACACCTGTATCAGGAAATCCCGCTCTTCCGTTTTTAGTTCCGTAATTACACATTTATACAAAATAATATTTATAAAGAGAAGTTTTAGTGCAATTACATATGTACGTTGTTTATAACTAATTTTACATGCAATTAATACGTTCGTGCGTGTATGTATATTTGCATGTATGTGTATGTGTATGTATATGTATATGTGCTGTGTCTGTCTGTGTGTGTCTCTCTGTGTGTGTGTCGGTTAGTTGTTTGTTAAGATTAAATAAGTATCGTCTTGTAGTAACGCCTCTGTCTCGTCATAGTTTAAGTTCATTAACCATTGCATAAGGGTTTTTTTACATTCGTAAAGTGTCTTAGGGTATATGTTTATTTCCTTGTTGATTTTGTTATACAAATAAGCAGATTGGTATGTAAACTGTCTTCTTGCAAAAACGAACTTGCATATGGGCCTATACTCTGTATCTTTAGGTATTTAAATAAAAGTAAATAAGATCTACCCTCAAATGGCTCCTTAAGCCAGTTGAGGGTAGATGAAAACATTACACGATCGAATAATATTGGTTAAAGCCAGGTCGTTAAGTGACAGATCCAGGCAGTTTTGTATTTGATTGGTTAACCAATAAAAGTTATAACTACCCGAAAATGTAAAAATTGTTTGTTTACTTTTATTTTAATACCTAAAGACATAGAGTATAGGCGCAGCAACAGTATTTATTCTACGGTTTTGGGTTGTGGGTTTAAAGGTCAGCGTCTTATTCAGCTTCAGAACTATTTGCAGAATATAAAGTTTCCTCATAGTTAATAAGTCGCAAATATCATAAAGTTCTTTAGTAGGATACCTGAAATGTTTAAAGTACATCACCTTTAATGGCACAAAATTTTGTTTTAGTTGCACCAAAACTATGATTCGTTAAGAACATCATAGCAGGGAAAGTGGAAGGAAGAAGGAATAGAGGGAGCCAAGAAGGGTATACACGGATCAAGTGAAAGAGAAAGTGAACGTCGTGTCGTACCAGGCTGTCAAGGAGAAAGCTAGAGAAACGAGTACATGGAGATTACTTCACCGACAGGATCGCAGCTCTTAAGTTTATGATGTTGTTAATAGATATTGAGGGCAGGTACATATTTAATCAGTATTCTTCCACTTATCGTTTAAAATTATTTCTCTTGAACCTCAAGTAATAGTTATGGTATACAAGTAGATATAAAAACAAAAACAGATGGTCAGACCGCATTACATAAACATGGTAGTGATATGGAAATCAGTCGAACCCCAAGTGGCAAACACTTGTGTGAAAATGGGGCAAGTAACTGGCATTTACTATTAGAGCTCTGGAGAAAATCGATAATCTTAGCAAGTTTCGTGATGAAGTTTAAAATTTATAAGCTATGCAATGCCTAGGTACACTCAGCAGCAGAAGTATCTGACTAAACGGCTGAGATGTTAAAAATAAATAAACATAACTTTATCGTCATTGGCACTCGAGAGAAACCCAGTTTAGTCTACTAAATTCCCACAACGATTCTTAGTCAATGATATGCACATCATAAAATCTTAATTATTTTGAATTCTCTAGCGTCTCCTATATGTAACGCCGATCCCAAAATAATTGGGTAAAGGAAGGTAGCGATGAAAGGAATTCTAAGACATCTTACATGTATTCAGGGGCCAATTATCTACGACGTTGCTTGGGGACGTTTTACCTTATCTTAACCCAATGGACAACTGTAAATAAGCTTTAACTAAGCAAAGTAAGGAAAAAAAGGAAAATGTGAATAAAATAATAGTATTTTTACAGTAATCCATCAAATTGAAAAATAACTTAAGTAAATACAACTTCCCATCGTAATACTGTATTGACGGCGTATCATAAATTTGTTGCATAGACCTTACGATATGGCATCATATTCTGGGGCAACTCAGTCTACATGAGAATACTATTCCAAGCGCAATAAAGATGAATTAAAACCATATGTAAATTAAAACCGATGGAAAGTTACATACCTAGTTCATGCCGCATTAAAAATATTACCGTTAGTATCTCTCTACCGTTAGTACGTGTATATGTATGTATGTAGATATATAAGTACTGCATCTTAATCATCATCAAAAATAACTCTAATATTTTTCGAAGAAGAAAACAAGTACAAGGCTTTAATCATCGTCCTAGAAACCCTGGTGTGCATTTTGAAGACAGTGATACTGATCTGATGCTTAATAGCATTGCAATAATGGGCCCAAAGCTTTATAATAAACTGCCTGCTGACTTTAAAAACATAAGTCCACACCAATTCAAATCACCATTGAGCAATCTTCTTGTGAAAAAGTGTTACTTTAATGTCCAGGACTACCTTAGGCCATTGAAAATGTATATTTGTCAATGATATTTTAATATTTATTTTATAATATTAAAGCATTGACATAACATCGTTTTAAATTATGCATTTTTCTGTGTCAATCGCTATTGCATGTGTGTATATATAATTTAATAATTGTACTAGTTAATTGTGTTGTAAGATTAGTAAGCACTTAATGTATTTTATCCCTATGATGACGAAATCAAAATGATTGATTGATTTATTGATTGATTACATATTTCCAATTTCTACGCTTACGCCACGCTCTCTGACATGCAACTCTGATGCTAAATATTCACCTCGTGGTATCACCATACCGCGCTTAGAACAGGATAGAGATAGCTGTCAATGTATTTATATTAATTTTGACTAAGTACAATATGGCGAATCTGTTAACTCTAATCCTATTCTGATTGCGGCATAATGATCATGTTGTAACGTCGCTTTCGTTTGACATATTGAGGAAAGAGATCCAAATACAACAAAGCTATCTTCTAGCTATACTGTGTTGTAACAAATCTATAAATATTGTGACTAAAAAAATGTACCTAACTACTTAATTAAACTGACAGATAAAAAAACTAGGTACTTATTGGCGGCCCCACACTGATGTTATAATATATAAAGTTCAAAGTGTGACAAGAATCCCTGTTACACTTTGTTTTATAACGTTTTATGACATTAGAGTGAGACCAGCACAAGAATAGTAGTTTTCGATACAAGTGCGAGAAGTATGTCATTTTGCACGAGTACCGAGGCTACTCAAGACTCGGGACGAGTGAAAATGACACTTCCGCACGTGTGTCGAACAACGTTTTTAATACAATTGCGAAAAAACTACAATGAAATAAAATTACATTTATATTCTGTCAGTGCACGAAAGACAGCTTCATTCAATCGCGCGTTGTTCAAGTAATACTATTGGGTCTCGCATAATACTCCTTTATGCCCAATCGCGCGTAGTTCAGGTGGGTCATTTATAAGCGGGTCTTGCATAATACTCATTTATTTAAAATTCTGATCTGCAAATCGTGCGTAAAATCAAACTTTATGCACGATTTGCAGCTACATAAACTAAACTTTTTGAGCAATTGTATTAAAAATATTCTTTCCCTATAAACCCTAAAGCTTAAAAAAAATCTTTTTTGCATTATTATCCAATAATAAAGCATACCTATTCTAAACATACCTTTAACAATAACTTAACAGCAACTCAGACTAAATTGAAATACTGGTCATAAAGTTTTATTCAATTGAACAAGGTTCCAGCGTAGTTGTCTTCTGTTCTATATAAAATTTTTGATTAAATCACCTTCCTCAAGAAGACATTTCATTTCAAAAGGTATTTCCATTCTTATTGGCGCCCGTTTATATTTGCTCCCTCTCTTTGAAGGGTCATCAACGCAATTTACTCGAATATTTTTTTGGCTTATTGGTTTAACATGCTATTTTTTGACATTAGTAATCAAATGTTTTGAACAATATAAAACACTAGCTTTTGCCCGCGGCTTCGCTCGCGTTAAATTCGGGGTAACACGGTTCCCCTTTCCTGATTGCCCCCCGTAATGCTCCATACAAACTTCCACCCCCGATTTTAGGGAAGTGGGGGGTTAGAAAGAGACAAAAAGTAGCCTATGTCACTCTCCATCTCTTCAACTATCTCCACTTAAAAAATCCCGTCAATTCGTCGCCTCGTTTTGCCGTGAAAGACGGACAAACAATAACACACATACACTTTCCCATTTATAATATTAGTATGGATTAAGAATACATGTATCTTTAAAATGTATAAGTAGGTATAGGTATGCTTCTGTTGTTTATCGATATCTCATAATCGCTAGCAGCGCCAACTATATAGATATAGGAACTCCTTAGTTTATTTAAATCTCTTTGGAATGCATACCTAAGTTACTTGTTTTGCTTTGAATATAGAACTTGTCATTAAAATCATTGTTACTCTCACGACTTGGTGGTTTTCATTATAGCTTCATCAACTTTGAATGTGTACAAATGAAAACACATCATTGATTCATAATTTTTCATCGTTCAGAAGGTACTAATAATGGCCCTTGGAATGGATGTGTACCTCACACAGCTGCACAGTACACATCCCAATTTAGCAAAAGCCTTGTGATTTAACAACTCTCTTTACGATTAAGTTACTTTATTATACAAAACATTTTTAGAATTTTGTTTTTCTTCAAGCAAAATTCGGTTTTTACTTGTATATTTTATATTATTCATCCAACGCAAACGACAGCAACAACACATGTTAATTGCAAATGCGTTATACATCCAGCACTATACGAGTATTAAATTAGTTTGTGAAACCTATTCGCAGCCAATCATTTCCCATTTGAATCTTAATCAAAAACCTGCGTACATTTTAATTTCCCTCAGGAAACGTAGTTATGTATAACTATGACGCCTTCAATCTGTGTAATCAGTAAACACCCTCCTTAATTAACAGTGTCGTGAATGGGGTGCTAATGCTCGGTGATTATGCCTTTACGTGTGACGACGGTGGATGTAAAAGTAGTCCGGTGCGGCGCCTTTATTTGACCTATACCTAGCAATAAATATATGTATAAGACCGACTAAGAATTCAATGTTATCGATTAAAATCTGTCTTATGCATTGAAATATTCTCAAGGTATACTATAACTTTAACGGTGAAACTAATGGAACGTTGACTACGACTATTATTGTGACATATTTCGGATGCACCGGGCAGTCGCCTTCAGACTTAAGTGTGCTACCACGTAACGCATCGCAGCGAGGACACTCAAAACACGTCACATATGCACACGTTACAGCACAATCTGCAGACGAAAGACAGATGAATTCGAAAAATCTTTTACTAATAGTGAGTTTTTCTCAAAAGTGAGTATTTTAACCAATTTATTTTATATCAGTGACAGTATGACACACTGTAGTTGAAATTTAGCATCCGGTCTTATAGCATACGAGCCGAGCAGTTACGATTTAGGTACGATCACAGCTGAAAATATGGATAGATACTTTTAATGTGACAAAAACATGTATCTAAGACTTTACGCCTTGGTAATAGAGTCGTGACTACATAAATATTCTTGTCACATTTAATGTATCCATATCTTCAGACGTGACTGTACATGACCAGTGGATCGACAATAACTAACAATAGATAACATTATATATTTTTTCTTAGACACGTAATCCATGAATGGAATACGACTGACCGATGAGCATCATCCATTTCTGATAACAGACAACGAGTGCACGTTCCGCCGAACTCTATCTATATTATACCAGACCAGGGGCCGTATTCTAACTTGAAATCACATCAATTTCTAGAGACGATCTAACTTCAATACAACTCCAATGCATTAACTACGCAATACAGCTAGCGCCTTAACGTCTGAATCAGAAATATCAGAATTTACTTGAAAAATATTCCGATACAATTCCAATACAACTTCAATATTGGTTCATTATTTGTTGTGTGTTGGACTTATGTTGGAGATAGATTGTGTGTTTTAATGTATTGTTTATGTATTTTAAAGTTAGAATACGGCACCATTATGACAAGAATAAAGTTAAAATTGAAGTAGGATGCATCGTAATATGTCGCCTATACTTCTCCTCTACTACTGTAGTTCCAAATTGAATTTTTAATCTAACAATTCAGAAGTCCAGCATATAATTTTCTGAATTAATATTTATTTTTTAACATTGTATTTTGAAACAGACGTATATTAAATTATTCAAAGTTATTTAAATATTTATAACATTTATTTTACGAATATGGTCGCTACCGGGTCCGACAGGCCCATACGAACTTTTGGCAACCGTGGTTCGTAAACTCAATGCGCTGGGAACACTGTTTGGAAAAGCGACGAATCGACGCGAAATACATTAAATTGAAGGTACTGAAAAGGGCAAAATCACAATGTATCATTTTAAACAAAAAAGAACCGACTTCACTTAGCTTCCAACTTCCAAAAGCAAATGCTCGAGCTGCTGTAAAAAATATATGCAACTCACTATAGGTGTGCCTATAATTGTTGAAGAGTTCCCTCGATTTCTCCGGAATCCCATCATTAGATCCTGACCTGATGACAATGGGACCAATTGCATAGTATACTCTTTCAAACCATAAGGATTTTCCTAATCGGTCCAGCCGTCTTCGAATAATCAGTAAACATACATAAAAAATAAAAATAGCAAAAACAAAGATCCCGACGAATCGATAACCTGCTCCTTCGAAATCTTGAAGTCGGTTGAAAACGAATATATTAGCGTACATAATTTGATCAACTGGGTCTCGTCGACCCACCACTGAAGTAAGATCTATGTAGACTGTAGGCCACCAGAAAAAGTCTGTAATAATGACATTATTTCACTACTCGTTTTTCTCGTCCTTTATATAAATAGATAGAAAAGGACGGGTACAAAAATAATGTCATTATTACTGATAGTTTGTGGTGGCTTAATTTAAACCGTCAAAATATATGACATGTTTATGGTAATGTTGCAAACAATCCAAACGAAAACAAGTCTAATATCTGAAACAACCAATAACCACGATATTATTTATGACTTGTAAATTAATGCCATGTATTAAATTTGTTCGTACTTCAATATAAAAACAGAGCACAATTTTATTGTAATAGCTGACAATATGGCAAACACAGAACAATACAATGAAATTACGACGGTTCCATACCAAATGGGCTATCACGGCTTACATTGTTCATTTTTGTCTCAGTTTTCCTTTATATTTCCAAGTATTTGTACAGATTTGAACCAATTTAAGGGTTTGTTTTTTATATGGAATGTTTTTGTGTAAATATTCAACATAACTGAAACATAAAATATCTCATTCATATTTATAGCCGACGATGTTTTGGAAATCGTTCACATTTTATGTCATATAAAAACATGAAGCATTCAAACATGAATTAGCTAATGTGATGTATAATGATTAGGCATAGTAGGAGTTTCACTATAAAAGAGTACCTAATCAAGGGAAACCATGGTTTTTAAATTTTTTAAGCATGTTTAATTGTTTAAATAGTAAATATATAAAAAGTATATGTTTACAAAAACCACACCAAAAAATACCATTTCAATTTAATCCATGGCGGAACACTGTAGGCTAATTTGACACGCTAGCGCTTTGCAGGAATTGCAGGGTTATGCAAGTTTTCTCGTAACGTAAACCTTGAGAACATCCGCTTAACATTCCTGAGATAAGCACAAAGTTAGTGGTTGGCGAAAGAGCCCGAGTTTCGGGCCTCGTAAAGAAAAACGTGATTAGGTATACTTCTTGTACTCTTGCTATCTGTGTGCTAACGAATTAATGATATTTAAACTGTATTCACTAACTGCACAGGATACTTATTAATGTATTTTCTTTAGCACATGTCAGTCTTAATATCTATTTTAAGAGATGCGTATTACAGCGTTAGAACAGATAAGGTGATAAACAGACATAGAAGTTTTTGTAGCAAAAAATTCAAATAACTAGGGGATTTCATATATGATACTAAGTACGGGGTTAAGTATAAATTAAACTATATGCTAATAACTACCTATTATATATGTACAAATTCATATTATAATGTACATTATAACTGTCATAAGGTTTCATCGATAAATTAATGTCGTTGGGAAGTCCCTAGCACATTTTTATTTTTGCGAATAAAAGTTCTATGTCTGGTGATAAATTATTGATCAATATTGGTTTAAGTGTAGGTATATTTTTTCTGACATTCTGTTAAAATTGAAGGCAAATAACATACATACAGTCAATATCTACAGACAGATATGACAAGAATAAAAGTTTGATATCGCTTTAGACATCATACATCGCACATAGTTAAAACGATACATGTTAGCATTTGTTAAATCCAACGTCAGTAAACATTTACAACGTTGTCGTAGTAACTTTCCACGACATTAACTCTTGCAGCTCACACATTTTCCACACATTTCACACATTTTGTTTTTAGATGAGGTTCCTCCCATTTGCCTCAATGGTACCCCTATTGACAGAGTGAGCCATTTCAAGTACCTAGGCCATGTCATTGCGACCGACCTCAAAGACGACATGGACATAGAACGGGAACGAAGGGCCCTGTCTGTCCGAGCAAATATGATCGCCCGAAGATTTGCAAGGTGCTCCAAAGAGGTTAAGGTGACATTGTTTAGGGCGTTTTGCACATCCCTATACACCTGCAATCTGTGGGCGCAGTATACGCAGCGGGCCTATGGGGCCCTTAGGGTCCAGTATAACAATGCGTTCCGGGTGTTGATGGGACTGCCTCGTTTCTGTAGCGCATCAGGGATGTTCGCGGCGGCGCGCGTGGACTGCTTCTACGCGACCTTGCGCAAGCGCGCAGCATCCCTGGTGCGCCGGGTGCGCCGCAGTCCCAACAGCATCCTGAGCATGATTGCGGATAGGTTTGACTGTCTGTACATGTCACACTGCGAGGGATTGCATACCCCTGTCAGTGTTGTTTTATTTTAAGCCTACTAACCCAATAATATTGTGTCTTGGTTACATGGAATAAATAATTCAATTAATTTAATTCAAATTCAAATTTTCTCAAAGCGACAAAGTTCTCTACTGCATACATTATCATTACCTCGATAAATGGAAGTGAGTACTATATTTTCTTCTTTTTGTCATATGATATGTCCCTTCAGTAAATCTAAGATAAATAAGAAAATGGGTTTGTATCTCGTATAAAATCGAATATTATTATTATTATTATCTATCAATTAAGGTAACGAAAATAAAAAAGTAAATCTACTTTCTAAATAATTTATAAACTGTATAAAGGCTCGCTCTGAGTGACGGCAAATATTCGAAATAAGTTTCATGTACCTACTAATTTGCTTAAGTGCACATAAGTGCAAATATGTGAAATTAGCACTGAGGGGAAATGTGTGTGATTACAAGGAAAAATCCTAAATTATTTCAAAAAATTAGTGATCTCCGTTACCCGAATAACTTGCACTTGGGTAGAGTAGAAACCAAGCTATTCAAGAACAGTTGCTATCCTATGGCTATCAGATTATTTAATGCTCTTCCAAATGATTTCAAGAACCTGTCACTAAATGTAAACTTTTGGAATGACTGATGTCGGAATGTTTCTATTCTGTTAACGAATTTCTGAAGAGAAACGAAATTGGCCGTAGTTATTAAGTAACTATATAATGTATGCATGTAAATAAGTATTGTAAATAAAATACATAGACTTATTATTATAAGGTTTACTAGTATAGTATCTAAATTTGCATGTCTTCATTGGACAAAATATGTGAAACTAAACTTGACATACCACCTATATACTTAACATGTTTTTAGAAAATAAATTTCTGATTCTGATTCTGAACTTTTATTGGAAAAAAATTTGGTTATAATTCAATTAAATCTTTTCACACCAGGGCCAAGTACATGGGAGGTTTAACTTTTTAATTAAAAGGCCAAGGGGAAAGGGTGACCTTTTTCCGTGGATGACGATAGAACCAGCGATTCGGCAATTCATATGCAGATTTATTACGGAGATACGTGCTTTGTTAGAACTAATTGCCAGTGACACCTGCGGGTTCATTTGCAACACGCACTTTGGTTAACGTTTTATTCAAAAGTAATTGTTTTGTTCATTACTGTAAGATTCGGAGTAAAGTGTAGTGGCGGATGATTTTTAAATGGCCTCGTAGTTTGTTGGGATGTAAGTACTTTTTAGGGTTCCGTAGTCAACTAGGAAACCTTATAGTTTCGCCATGTCTGCCCGTCCGTCCGTCCGTCCGTCCGCGGATAATCTCAGTGACCGCGTTAGCACTAGAAAGCTGAAATTTGGTACTAATATGTATATCAATCACGCCGACAAAGTGGTAAAATAAAAAGTGGAAAAAAATTTTTTATAAGGAACCTCCCCTATACGTAAAGTGGGGAGTGATTTTTTTTTTTCATTTCAACCCTAACGTGTGATATATTGTTGGATAGGTATTTAAAAACCGGCGAAGTGCGAGTCGGACTCGCACACCGAGGGTTCCGTACAAACCTGTAGGTATATAGGGGTAGTAACGTTAAAATTATTAAAAATATTTTTAATACATGATTTAACTAAAAATTTACGGTTTTCGCAATTTTTCCTTTATCTGTGCTATAAGACGTTGCTTCGTACCAAATTTCAAAATTCTGAGTTTTGATCCTTGCGAGTTTCGAAAATTTGCGGAAAGGAGATCGTCAATTCTGGGCCACCTGATTATAAACCGTATACAGTTTGTACTGTAATGTAAAATAAATACTCATTTTATTACTAAAGTAGACAAAATATTGCAAAAAAATGAAACGGGAATTAGAAATACTAAATAAATAAACATTATGTTGATTTTTCCGCGATTAAAATACTGCAAGACAAGTCGTCAACGTCCTTATGGCATTGACATAAAGTTTATCTTCACCCTGGCCTGAAACGGGATTGTTTTTTTGGTTTGACACTGTCAATGTATACCGTTACATAATCTGCGTTTTGATACTGTTCGGTAAATTAGAACATTGTAATATTAACATAGTATCTAAGCCTACGAATACGAAAGTTTAAATTAGAAATGACTGTATTAAAACGCCTAAAGATTGAAAATGCGTATTTTTGCAGTTTTGATCGGAGTTTGAATATTAAAAGTGGGTTTCGTAATGGCATAATATCATGCTCCTTCTATAACGAAACGCAACTTTTTTTCAATATTGCAATGTCAGATACTAGTGCTATCGCACTTAACGGTGGTGAACCTTATCCCTTGGCAATAGGTGTTAGGAATGTTCAGTTAATAATATCAACGATGGTTTGACAGCAGTCTTTGTTTACCGAAATACAGGAACTATAAATACGATCAAAATATGACTTTTTATTATTTCATCATGATTCCCGTTTTGTTTTCAAGTCCGCTTTTGTACATTATCTTTAAAAAATCGATACTTTTTTACATTAATATATAAATCATAGGCAAGCACGCTTTCAAATATTGTCCTTGTCATATTCAAGTTTTAAATGCATGGTTTTTCAATTTTCCCATTAGATTTCGAAATATTTTTACCACCATCCTGATTTAGAAATTATGACGATTCTTCAAAGGTAAGAACCATCCTAAACGGTTCTAAATAATCTGGGCCAGATCACCTAACAAAAAATGACGATCTCCTTTGCGGCATAAACGGCTGTATCTTTTGATTGCGTTAGCTTAGAAGTCTGATTTTTTCACAGCTCCAAGGGAGAGTAGACTTAGGACAATCTTACACAAATCGACCTAGGCCCACGGTAAGCTCAATAAGGCTTGTGTTGTAGACTTGAGTATTTGATATATATTTCAGCTTGATACCTCCACGCGTTCCTTAGAAAAATGGTCTTGACAGACAGACAGACAGACAGACAGACGGACAACAAAGTGATCCTATAAGGGTTCCGTTTTTTCCTTTCGAGGTACGGAACCCTAAAAATGAATAGGGGTTTTCTAAAATCATTTTTTGATAATGTAAATATTTTCGGAAATAATCGCTCCAGAAGTAAAAAAAATGTGTCCCCCGCCCTCTAACTTTTGAAACATACGTTTTAAAAATATGAAAAAAATTTCAAAAGTAGTACTTTATAAAAACTTTCTAGGAAAATTATTTTGAACTTGATAGGTTGAATAGTTTTTGAAAAAAAAAATACAAAATATTTTCTGAACTAAGTTTGTAATTTAACGGTATAAGCAGGTGTTTATTGTACCTGTAATTTCTACAAAATCACAATGAAATGACGTGCTTTCAAATAAAGTAAAAACGGTGAAAATCGGTTCACCCAATAAAGAATTAACCCATAAAAATCATCTTCCATACTTTAAGCTCGCGCGCAATAGTTGACTTAATTTGCCGATAGATGTCGCTGTACGTGGAACGCTCATATCATATCCTACATGGCGGTGTTATTTTTAACTCTTAAGTGGGGACACTTACTGTGACGGACGGCAAACTACGGAACCCTACACAGAGCGTGGCCCGACACGCTCTTGGCCGGTTTTTTTATTAATAACTAAAATACTATTTTTTACATTGAAATGGTTGTCACTCAATATGTGTTGTAACGGGGTAGACCTTACCTTACCAAACCAAAACGCATTCACCGTACCTAAAACCATTTTCAACCGACTTCAAGATTTCGAAGGAGGTTATAAATTCGTCGGGATCTTTATTATCCCAAGTAACAAAAGCTTCTATAACTAAGGCCTTTTATCACCAATCAGTGATCTAGTAGGCCTATAATGGTAACCATTGTGACTGCTTGTACTATAAAGGTTTTTAATAGAGCGTTTTGGTTCTATAAATTAAAGAGCAATTTAGTTCTATAAGTTAGCTCTTAGAACGCTTAAAGGACCATAAAAAAGAATCTTTAAAGTGTTGCACTGTAATAGATTTGCAAAAAGCGATTATAGTACTATTTAATACTATAGACACTTTACTGACACTTTTATGTACCTATTATGCACTAATAATGCGTCGAATTAACTTTTATAGTACTAGTATTGTAGCAGTATCGCAAACACTATTACAGGATCAATCTGCACTATAAAAGGACTTTGCACGACCATTACATAACGTTTTAGCTTTTTAAATGCTCCCTCAACATCGCTATAGGGCTACCCAAATCCATTAAAATATGGCTGCCGTTTTCTGAAAGTGATAGCTCATTAGCAGCACGACTGGAGCCCATGTGTACTATAGCAGCCACAGTCGGGACAAGTCCTAATTTTATTAATTAAAATTTAATTAAAACAGTAAAATTATGAAGGCGCATTGTCAAATTTGAAATCAGCATAATGATTTTGTCAATACAATTATTTTCGCAAGTGCAAGTACCGGCAGAATTACGGTTCACGAATGTTTTTTAGTATGTACCTTTATATGTCACTTTAAGGAACTAAAGGGACATGGCGAATGACTTACAAATATATTTGTTTAATTTCTTGTGAAATAACCTCACGACAACGACAGCACACAACACGAGGCTTTTGGTGATAAAAAAGATCACTGGAATCGTTTACGGCGCAAATTAGCACTATAAACATGTTTTGGTTACTTTAATAGTTCCTAATTGTGACATAAACATTGCAGACATTTCAATTATAGAGCTGATTTATCACAGTGAGAGCCTTTATGTAATGTTTATAGAATAAATCAGTGATAAAACTAGGGCCTATTTGGGGTTAGGTAAAGGTTTACGACACCATTATAGTGCTAATCATGAACACTAATTAGCACGTTCTAAAATGTTCTCAGGACTTTTATAGTGCCAAATTTTGCTACTTGGGATTGCTTTTTTTTATTATGTTCACCGATTACTCGAAGACGGCTGGACCGATTTGGAAAATTCTTTATTTGTTTGAAAGAGTATACTTCACAGTTGGTCCCATTGTAACCAGGTCAGGTTCTGATGATGGGATCCTAGAGAAATTGAGGGAACTCTTCAACTATTATAGGCACACCTATAGTGATTTGAGTATTTTTTCGAGCATTTGCTTTTGGAAAGGCGAAGGCTAAGTGAAGTCGGTTCTTTTTTGTTTAAAATTATATTGAATAAATAAAAGTATGCGTAGGTAATCAGTAGAAAATGATAAATAATCGATAACTGTAAATGATACCTGAGGTAAAGTTTTGTATTGTTTTCTTTCAGATTCATAACTAAAGTTGGTTTGAATTACTTGACAGAGTTGGTACGCTCCAATCTTAAAGAATCCAAACAACCGGAGCGGCCATTGATAGGCGTTCCCCTCTGCCGAAAACCTATGACCTCTGGTCATATTTATTGTATGGACTGACGTTTATCTGACGTAGCTATTTGTACGTTACGTACGAATGAAAAGCAACTAAATATTTTTTATACCACAACGGTGGCAAACAAGCGTACGGCCTGATGGTAAGTAGCTACCGTAGCCTATAGACGCGTGCAACTTCAGAGGTGTCACATGCGCCTTGCCGACCCTTTAGAAAAGAAGGATTCGCTGTGTTGACGAGTAAAGGAACAAGAGGGTCCCTCATCGTCAATACAGTGGGTCCTATTTGAGCTCTTTGGCAACCTTACCCAACGGTAGGAACACAACACTATGAGTAGGGTCTAAAGTGGAGGTACTTCCCCAGTAGGGCTCTAAATTTAAAAATGTCTTGATTAAGATAGATATTTTGAGCAAAATACTTCTTGCACAAAATCATTTTATTTGAGTACTAACTTAAACTTTTTAATTAAAACTTAGATTTGATGTAGTACCTAATAAATGCCAAGTGTTTTAGCAGATAATATTTTTTAAGAGAAAAGCTTTACCTACATAATTGAGTTTTTATCTCGTCTCTCTCCTGGTTTGTGCCCTTTGTAAAGTTTTAATTGCTTATCACAGTTTTCGGAATATAATAATTTAAAATAGCGAAACAGAATATTTTAGCTAACATAGTTGTTTGCAGGTGTGCCAGATTAAAAGTGACGTGAGTGACTAAAGTGACGTGATTGTAACGATTATATTTTATAGTGTTTATAGATTAAAAGAAGTTTATATCCTTATGGTTCTTAACCATATTGTCCCGCATTGAAGACTTGTAAAAACCTACTTTTATTAATGGTAATCTCAACGATGATGGGACATAACGATGAGATAAGATAAAGTTATCCACCTAGCATAGTAATCAAAAATCATTACAGGTGGTGATGGTGCTAAAGAGCTGCTACGATACGTAACACAAAACTTATTCATAACTTTCTGGCTATGCCTACGCAGTAGTTTTGCCACTAAATTACTAAACGTTCAAAAACATCGCACCTATAAAAATAAAGTGACAAAAAAAAAATCAAAAAAGGAGTGTCTTAGTGCTTGAAGATGGAGACCTAAGCTCTCCGAAACATGTCGCGCGAAGTGACTAAAGTGACGTGAGTGTAACCGTTATATTTTATAGTGATAGTATGTTTCACGAAAGTTTGAATTTAATGAAGTTCTTAATTAAGAGTTACAAACGTCCATAGGCTTCTACAACTGCTTACATCAGGCGGGCCGTATTCTTGTTTCCACCGTCGTGGTGCCTAAGTGTAATTTTAAAGGCCCTACAAAAGGGAAACAGACTTTGAAATTCCAAAATTTCTATATGAATACTTAGAGTTTGCTAATTTGATACCTAATGATACCCCATCATGTCGATCGAAAGTTTTTTATTTGTCACACAATTGATTTGCCCCACTAACCGAATAAAAACGTGCCCTATCAATCATCAGATTCCGTCATATCAGGCTTTATAACCAGCCCTTTGTATTAATACCGCTTGCGCAAGGACTTCGGTAATGAATTTCCAAACTCCGCAATCCTCCGTCTATTGTACGTCAAAGACAAAAACAGACAACGAGAGCTTTAAAACGGTATCAGCTATTAGGAATATGAAAAAGTTAAGATCATAATAATAAAAAATGTAAGGTGAACTTAACCGGAATGTTTATATCAATTTAATAAAAAGCTTAAACTGTTATACTGCTGAGTTTTATCATGTACATTATATTTTTTTGTTTATTTTTGCACTAAACAAACATTGCTTATTTATATTATAAACATATTTTTAAATAAATGAAGTAATTTGACAACACAACAGAAGCTCAGATAACTTCGCTCAATTAAAATATTCTACTTTAATTATCACACGGCACAGTGGCCGCCGCCTAAGTAAGGCGGCCATAATTAATTTGATTCTTACTTATCTTGTTTTCTGGTAACAAATACTTTTAAAATACTATTTACCACTAGTAAAGTTCAATGAAACACGTATTTAGGTATATTGCATGCTAAATTTAATAAAAACTATGAAACAAAATAGGTACATGAAAAAAACATTGTGTTTATGTAAAAAAAACTTGAAAATACCTTAAAAGTATATGATTATTACTATTCCTTATACTAGACATTTACTATTTCTTAAACATAACATGCCTTACAATATAAATAATAAATATACATTTTAAAATAATTCATGTAAAACAAATATCAATAAAAACAATAAGTGCATATAAAAATTAAATAATACATAAATTCAAACATTAAATTCTACGTTATTCAGTAACATCTAATAAACTTAAAACTTCAATAGAGAGAGTAGATTTTTTTTTCGGGGCAACTTTTTACTGAAGGTGACAAATGGATCTGAATTCAGCAGAAGCCTGTGAATAAGATCTTTGTTAGTGAGATCCCGAGACATTTTCCGTGTGTGGTTGCGTCGAAAGATCTTTATATTTTTGTTCGTTGACTCTGCAGCCTCTTCGGACAATACACCTATAGGAACTAAAGCGTTTTCTATAACTATATCACCATGTACGAGCACTTTATGTACAGAAGATGGTAAAGGATACCAATCGTATATCTTCATCAGTTCTTTCGCCGTTTCTGTAGCATACTCGTCAAATTTATTTATTTACTTTTATTTTATATCCAGATCATATGCACTCCAAAATAGTTTCACACCTTTCTATTAGGTTCTGTTGTATACCGGTGCGGTGATTTCAGCGGATAGCGGATTGTTGATCGGATTCCACGTTCAAGGTATTTTTGGTTAACGTACATGTTTTAAGGAGATTAACACTTTGCAACACGTTGAACCATTCGGAATGTTTCATTAGAACTTTAGATTTGGTTCTCGAACACGATTTCGAAAAAAACACAATTCGTTCGCAAATGTACTTTATGACTTTTTCTAAGTTGCTAGTATTCACGTTATCTGCATATGGGACCATTTCAATCAAATGTTGTATCATTTGGCGACGCCTTTCTACATCTGAACCACTCTTAGACAGCCACAGTTTAAATACAAATCCCCTTATAAATGATCCGACGTACATATCATCTGAAAAAAATAAAAATAAATGGTTAATATTGTAACGTAATATTTTCTTAGTACCGCTACGCGTAGGCCCACTTAGGCGTAGCAGGATTCTAAATACTAAAGTGACAGAATGAGGCAAACAAAGTTGTATGTATATTAATCTACAAAGATCAAGCTTTCAAATGAATGTAATTTTATCCTTCAGCGAGTTTAATAACATAACTAAAACTTTCATTAAAAAATTATTCTTATAATGTTTCGCATGTAAGTTAGTCATGGCGTAGACCCGTTATTATTACTATATATTACATGTACAGAACAAAATCTATATGTAAAACAAAATAACGTACCTGATTCTTGAAGATCATAATACTAATAATCACTAAAATGCCAACTTTCACAGGAATTCACTACTAAAGACCGATCGCTTAATGAGTCGCAGAAAAAGGAGCGCGCAGAAACGGGTGATATGCTCACTTTCGAGGTTCGTAAGAGAATGAAAATAATCCAACATCTATTTATACCCGATTGGAGTACATGTATAGGTGAATAATAAACGATCATTAGATATTTAAAAATGACACATGCATTTTTTTAAATTATGACCTAAGGCCAGGCCACTGTGCACGGCGAGGAAGCGAGACAGCGATGTACATACGCATACCGCCGTCTAAGTTTCTACGCCGTCACCGCATCCGAAAACCGTATTGATGTGAGATCCGCCACAACCTTTGGGGCACAGGCGGAGCCGCCTTAGGAGCTTGTTCTCATTTGCGATGAAGCGGAACGTCTCAAAATAACCCAGGAATTCAATGGCCCTGAAACATTTATACCTATTATTAGAGTACAGTCAGCGTCAGAGAGACGTGACCCCCCCAATGACAGTATAGAAACTGTACAATAATTTCGTCATTGCGTAGCTGTGTGGTTTCATATGCGGACAAATGATCCTGAAATACCCGGTGCGAGACCGTTTAAAGCATTGGAATCTTTTTGATTTTATTTTTGCTAGCATACGTATATTAAGTTCAGAATTATTGATAAATGGATACGGGTAATATTCAATATTATAGTAGAAATAAATAGGGCAAATTAAAATAAAAGCAATCTTAAAAACACTTTTTTATTGGTATTTTATTAACGTTTAACACCTAAAATTAGGGCATTCGACTATTAAAGTCATTAAACCAGTTTCTTTTTTCGAACTGTCAAAACGATTTGCCACTATGGAATTTATATGAAACATTACAAAATGACATCACGGTCTAGTTACCTACTCTTTATACGTTTAATAATTATTGTCCTGGTGCTTTATTACATGCATGGTTGTGTAATAAATATATTTTAAATACAGTCAAAATCCCTACACCGATATGCGTTTAGTTCGGCAGATATTTATTTGATATTTCTATTTTACACACAGTGCATTGGTAACAGTTTCATTGTAATTTGATATTTATCTTATATGGGAAATAAATAACAATATTATAGTGTGAGTTAATTAAAATTGTGTTGTTTCCTGGGCTGCGATTATAGCTGTCTTAATAATAGGAAGGGAACCGGAACGGTAATCCCTAGCATATTGTGTATTGAATATAAGCTAGTATGTTGTCTTTGCCTTACAACATCAGAATGACTGAGTCATGAAAGTGCAGACAGGATATTCCTATACAACGCTGAATACATTTCATTTTAAACGTCGAATCGACCCGCGTGATTAATAACTGCATAACAGATATTATATGTAAATATTGGGTTGGATAAATAATGGTTGTGTATAAAACGAGAAGATATTCTAACCTTGCGAGCCACTACGTTTCAGAGAGAAACAGCATGTTATCGGCCAGCGATAACAATATTCATCTCCTGTCACGTTACGACAATTTTAGGAAACACAACACTCACTACCTATACCTCGTTATTTTAGCATTAGAAAAAAGGTTATATGGAATAACGCTTCTAACTAAAAGTATAACTATTACTTATGAAATCAAAATAATGTAAATATTCATATGTCCTTGTTACATATATTTGCTATGACTTATTTTTCAAAAGTGTTTTTCAATGAAAAGACACGTTATTAAACTTCCTTACCCTCTTTGTAATGCTAAAAAAACAAGGTATAATCTGAAACAATATCAGTTTTTGTATGCCCATCAAATAAGAATATAATATAATATTGCACTATATTTCACTAGCTGCATTATTTTCTAATACCGGAGAGAGTAACCCTCATTGTCCTCTATTTGTTTCAGCCTACTTTTCATGCTAGCTACCAAGTTTGAGCATATGTCAGTATAATTTGTGTTGTATAATTTCCCAGGTTCTATAGACTTCTTCGTCAAGGTTTTGTTTTGATTTGACCTGATCGGGGTCCCAGTTGAGCACTATTTGACCCATAAATTTTCAATTGGGTTCAGGTCAGGGCTCTTAGATGGCCAGTTGAAAACCGTAATGTCTGGTTGAGATTTTAACCACTGTTGAACTATCCGTGAACGATGCACTGCACTGTTGTCCTGCACAAAAAAGATTTGTCCTTCAGGGTATGCGACACGAACTGATGGTAGCATCACGTCCCGCAATATTTCCAGGTATCGTTTGCTGTTCATCCGGCCTCCAACTTCCACGAGCTCACCCGGACCCATAGACGACATCCACCCAAAATACGCTGAAAATAAGCAATATATTTTATACTTTTACAATATTATATATAAACATTGATAAAAATATATGACATTAATTAATAAGGACCATCTACAATGCTTCATCAATATTTGTGGCTTTCCATCACAAAAGGGTCCTTATGCTTCAAGTGCAATAAGGTCCTTTCCATCTGAAATTCCAACAAAATTCAGATAAAAACATAAGAACCCTTCTGTGCTGGAAAGCCACATTTTATTTATATTTTAAGTCAAAACAAGTTATTTGAGTAAATTGTTAGAATGAGTTATTTACCTAATATTATTCTTCCGCTTGTTCTCAAGTCTAGCACGTTCTTGGGGTTATATCGGTCCCCTCTCCTTCGCCACAAAATTCTTCGTCCATCTTTATCGGATTTGAAACATTTTTCATCCGAAATAAATACGATCTGATTCTCCCAGTCGAAATCCTCATATTTTTTGGCAAAACTAAGGCGATCGTCGCGATGCTTTTTTGATAAACTTATTTTTTTCGCTGGTTTATAATGATGTATCTGGGCAGCGTGCAAATGTCTTCTGACAGTGCTAAGAGATACCCCAAATGTCTGAGCTGTTGAGCGAGTTGTAGTAAATGGAGCGTCGGTATGTATTTGCACAATACTACGGTGCCGCTGAGATTCCTCTGTGTAGGCAGAAGGACGAGGGCCTTGCCGATCATCTTTAACGTCACCCGTTTTTTCATGCCGCCTGAGCCATTTGCGAACCGTGTTCCTCTGCAAATAAAAAACACAATTTGAACTTAGTAGGTCTAGTAGGGCAAAACATGGCTCAATAAAATGGAGTAAACTCTATGTAACTCACCGCTATATTCATTTCTCGTGCAATTTTTTTAATACTCTGGTTTTATTCTCGAAGCACTACAATTTTCGATCTCATAAAAGAGTTTAATCGAACCATTTTAAAACTCAGTTGTTACACAAGTTTTCGGACAAGTCGAGAATAAAATAAAATAACGTTACTACTTCGACACACCAAGAATAGACGTAATAATGACGAATGATTTGCGGCGGATGCGAATTTTTACAAAGTTACCCCAAAACTCAATTGTAATAACAAAAATGCGAAACGGGAAAGTCATACTAAATTCAACCCAAGCACGTTTAGTTAAAAACGTTGTTACTCACTTTTGGGATATATAATGAGGGTAGAGAAATAATAATAAACAAAGACAAGAATATATTATACAGGCCGGTTAGACACGGACGCATAGACATAAGTAACCTCCATCTGTACAATTTTACGATAATGATTCATATTTTCACAAGTAATAATATGTGATCGATGGCTCAATGGTATTAGTGACGGACTAATGTAAGAACATGAAGTCTTAATAACAGCCGCAAGGTCCGAGGTTCAATTCCCAATAACGGACCGAAGCAAATAGGTAAAATTGACTTTTTGAAATAATATGTATGTATATGTATGTATGTATCACTTTATTGCACATAAACAAGTAGGTATAACATAAAAACAACAGTAACATATATAAAAGATATGCACATATGAATATGATGCTCGATATAGCTGTGGCGATGTTGAACTAATGTTTCGGCGTTGCCTTGCGAGCTATAGTTTAAAAACCAGGGGGGTCACGTTTCTCTGACGCTGACTGTACATAAGACGCCGACGATAACGTTCGACAATTTATGCGTCTAACTAGTGTTTAGTAAATATTTAATTATTTTACGGTCGGCGTATTAGAATAGAATACAATAGAAGCATTTATTTCGAGTGACTATATAAAAAGACTCGTACATATATTACATATTGTTAGTAAGACTTATGTTACGTTAGTATTTATATCCAGTATAATCTATTCTTAATCTAATTATTACAGAACACATACACTGCTGGAAATGTACATTTCGCATCGAACTCAGGATGGGGTTGGGTTGGGGCTGGCGCGCCACGGATGTGCATCGCTTGCGCATGATAGCATAAAAACAGTATATCTGTGCATTTACAAACATCCCTGATGCGCTACAGAAGCGAGGCAGCCCCACCAACACCCGTATTGATTTTAAAATTTAAAATAAAAGCAAAAAACAGTCTATATACTGTTTACTTCAAAGAGATGAAGTTGGCATAATAAAACGGACAGCCTAGCCAAGAGTCAAAGCGAAAAATGCTACTTATTTTATTTCAATTTGATAATAACAGGATATCAAAAGGGATTTTTGCCTCATCCTTTTTATGGTACTGTCATCATACTCATGTCGTAAAGACTAAAGGTATAAAAAGATATTGCTTAAAGTTAATATGATACATCAATATGGCCGAAGAAAGAAGAAGTGTTTTTTATAATGATATTATTTGTCAGAGTTTCAATTTGTATAGTCATCATTTATGACAAAAAAATATACCATTGAAAGTAGATGCGTAACACATCAAGATTTTAAAGTTAGAATAATGTTTCTATTAAAACTGCGTATCCATTATTTAACACATTTAGTACCTACGCGCTACGCTCGTAGCCCGTAGCCACGTATTCGTCGTATCTAGGGCGTAGTAGCTACGAAGAGAGAACCGTAGGGTCGTAGCATAGTTCTTCTACAAAGCAAGGGTAACGACAACTTTACTAAAAGTATCAGAATAACGAATACTTGATCCTAAATTATGGATTTTATTGTTTATTTATCTAAATGGTTTAATTACGGTTAAAGGCAAAAACCATAAAATAAAATAATTATCTTCAAGACCTTGGGTAATTGTTCATTTTATTGATTTATAATTATAACACTTATGTGAGGTATCTATGAAGGCGCGCTCTGTTCCTTCTTTTTTATTCAATATATAAATAAAACATATTTGGGGGGACTATCTCACACAGAGCGACCTAGCTTCAAACTAAGCAAAGCTTGTGGTATGACTGCTAGGCGACGATATACTTACATAGACAGATAAATACATAGAAACGTCCATAACTCAGGTACAGTTATTGGTGATAAAAACATAAATAAATGCCTTTACCAGGAATCAAACAGGGACCTCCAGCTTCGTAGGCATGGTCACTACCGACCAGGCCGTTATAAAAAAAAGCGCTTTGTAAAATATAAAATATTCCGGTTCATGAGATACAGCCCGTTGACAGACGGGTAAACAGACGGACGAACAGCGAAGTCTAAGGAGTTCAACCAACTTCAACAAAGCTTCTTTTGTCACCTTTCAGTTAATATAATAGGCTTTAATTTGTTTTGAATTTTCTTTTTCTAGATCTCAATATCTTCCAAATTGGTCCAATAGCTACTTGATAAAAAAATATGTCGCAATAAATTATTATTTGCTTTGAACGTGCCTAACGACAACGAACATGATTTTACTCGTAAATTGCTTCGAGTACCGAGGAGCGGAAAATTGTCACGTTTACAATTAATTTCATTTTAATCGTGTTTTTAGGGTTCCGTACCTCGAAAGGAAAAAACGGAACCCTTATAGGATCACTTTGTTGTCCGTCTGTCTGTCTGTCTGTCAAGACCATTTTTCTCAGGAACGCGTGGAGGTATCAAGCTGAAATTTATATCAAATACTCAAGTCTATTGTCCCTTGGAGCTGTAAAAAAATCAAACGCAATCAAAAGATACAGTCGTTTATGCTGCAAATTTTAGAGTTTTTCTACACTCGCAAAACCTACGGGGTACTTCCCGTAAACTCAGAAACTTCAAACTTGGCACGAAGAAACTTCATATAGCACAGATAATGGAAAAATTACAAAAAGTAGACATTTTTAGTAAAATCATACAAATATTTTTTTTTTAATTTTAAACTTACTACCTTTTTCCTCGTAAACGCGTAGAGGTATTAAATTGAAATTAGTAATAAACATACTACAACTTTTGCTCCTTATAGGTTTGTACGGAACCCTCGGTGCGCGAGTCCGACTCGCACTTGGCCGGTTTTTTTTTTAAACATGACGTATTGTTTTAGGGTGAGAAAATATGATTTATTAAATAATATGCATTTATTAATATTGTTATATCATAATAGTTGTAAAAAAACACATTTTCTATTTAGTAAATCCACTGAGGGACCTAGACACAAAATATACTCGAAAGTTCAAACGCCAGTTTGTTTAAAGTGGGGACAAAAAATTGACCTTAAGAATTAGGTACGGTAACTAAAATATAATTATTTACATACAACTGCAAGATTGGAGTAGTTGTACTATTATTCAAATTTATTATATATGTAAGTAAAACTTTTCTTAGATTATTTTTTTTGCGCTATTGTGTTTAAAAATCAATTAAAAAATCCGGCTACTTGCATTCCTTTTCGGCCTTTTCTTACCTGCTAATCCAAATTTATCCAACAAATGTCAATTTCATTCCCTTCAAAATTTCACAACTGTGTATCAACACTCCACATTCACTGAAAAAGTTTAAAACGTCCACTATCCATACAAACTTGTGAAAGGCATAACACTTGAGTTAACTCTTGTGATACCGAGTTCACATCGTTACACTCCCGGACGTCACAAAATAAATGGCGGTCAAATACACGTCCTTGCGACACGGTTCCCTGAAGGAGACTAATGTACACAGCATCGCAGGGTTGAAACGGCGCGAGTGTGCGTAGAACCCCCGTACATACACAGTGTACAACAGAGATTCGCTAGAAGTGTGCGTGATTTTCTTTGCCTGTGTCCGTGATTTCAGAGTACTGATAGCCAGTGATTATGAATGTGTGTATCCGATCAACTACAAGTGAAACGTGTATTGGTACCCGGGCAACTCGCGCATGACCGAAAATCTTGAAAAATATATCCGTTTGGCGCTTTATTTGAATATTGCGCAGTGAAGTGAGTATGCGACGAATGAGTTTTAAGTGAGTAAAATGAAAAAAACTTAACACATTCACTGCCAAGAACCCGCCTCGTGGGCGCTCGTAAACTTTGCTCAGATGCCGGACAACTCGCTGGGCGGGTTGTTTTGTACGGTAGCTATGGACGCCCGGTTTCTAAAGTAGGACGTCATTTTTCGTCTGGCAGTTAATGTGTTAAATAATTATAGATAAACTAGCTTTTGCCCGCGGCTTCGCTCGCGTTAAATTCGGGGTAACAAACCATACAAACTTCCACCCCCCATTTTAGGGAAGTGGGGGGGTTAGAAAGAGACAAAAAGTAGCCTATGTCACTCTCCATCCCTTCAACTATCTCCACTTAAAAAATCACGTCAATTCGTCGCCCCGTTTTGCCGTGAAAGACGGACAAACAAACAAACACACACATAAACTTTCCCATATAAATATATAAAAGAAGAAACTGACTGACTGACTGACTGACTGATTGACTGACTGACTGACTGACTGACATATCAACGCACAGCCTAAACCGCTGGTTCTAGAGACTCCAAATTTGGCACGTAGGTTCCTTATAAGGTCTAGGGGTGCACTAAGAAAGGATTTTTCAAAATTCACCCCCTAAGGGGGTAAAATGGGGGTCCAAAGTTTGTATGGCGAATCAAGATTTGTTAGATTATTTTATTCGAAACTTCACAGGATTATTCCTAACGATAAATGAGTAAACACGTGTTTCAGATTTTTTGAAAATTCAACCCCTAAAAGGGGCAAATGTGGTCACAAAGTCTGAAAATCAACATGGGTATCGTATCCTTTTTGAGTACTTATAGTACGCGGGCGAAGCCGCGGGAAAAGGCTAGTATATAATATTAGTATGGATACTAGACTTACATACAAAGTATTGTTTATAAAAATTAAAATGATTCATCAGGAAAATGATTTACTTTTCAGCTCAACGAGGATGCAGTGTTTTGACGACGAGGGACCCCCTTGTCTCTATAATCGTTAACACAGTGTATTCTCCTTTATACCTACTCGTAATAAACGCAACGCGCATGTGATACCTCTTGAGTTTCAGGCGTCCGTAGGTTAAGGTAACTGCTAATCATTTGCAATTCAGCACGTATGCTTGTTTATCACCGTCGTGGTATAAAACAAAATTAATTTTAGGGGGTAGTTTTGTCAGATATTGTACCTCATACAAATATAAAGTTTTATAATATCATTGTAAAGTGTCAAGCGCTAATTAAAAACATAATATATGTAACACATTGAAATGTACCTAACAAATAGCTACATACAATATTTTAATGTTGTCCATTAGCTTACACTTGCCAACCGCCCACGTGCTTAATGTAAATGCATTTAAATTTATTTCTCGTTTTCAGTTCTACACCTAAAATTTCTATGTTGTCTTTAAAGTTGCATAGGTTCAAGCGAACATCCACTTAAGTTTGCTTATTCGTTGGTAACCAAATCATCATTTCATGATAAGTTAATACCACGGCTAGCAGTGAGGTTCATATTTTCGAAACATAATGAAAACATAAAAATGAAAATGAAAATATTTATTAACATAGTTGTATTTATAATACAACAATATTTATAATACAACTATGATGTAGTTATGACGAAATCGTTCTTTGGTATGCGCGAGGTGCCAAAGCCCGTTGTGGTGGTTGTGTCATATGTCAGGCTCATATTTAGTGCACTCGACATGTCGAGATACACCACAGCGTGCTGTTTCAAGGTCGTATTAATGATAAGGGGATCAGTTCAGATTTTAAACTTTGCCTTAAATGTCACGTAACGTATTATGTCCTTTTAAAAATCATTTAATTTATACATTTTTGCTCTAAAGTTCAATGCATGAAAGTTGTGAATTTCTACTCTAAATACCTAGGTACATATTGAATAAATATAGACAATTTGTTGAATATATATATTATATATTGTACTACTAGGTATTTAGAGTATATATGAGTATATCCTCCCACCTACAACCATATACAACCTCTACATATATATGTAGAGGTTGTCTGGTAGAGATCGCTTAATAGCGATAAGACTGCATGTTCTTACCATTATATACTTTGTTAAATCTGTTTCTGTACTTCTTTTCTTTATGTGGTACAATAAAGAATATTGTATTGTATTGTATACATATACCGAGCAAGCTTTCAGAAAAATAAAACGCAGTATATGTACGTAGAAGTTATTTTATTTACTGACATTATTATGTATGCATACGTAATCAATTGCCTTCATATCCTTGAGTTAAACAGGCTTGTAATAAAGGTTAAATACAACCTCACTGCGGCTCAAGCAAGAGCTATCCAGAGACAAAAAGCTCTTGAAAGTAGCGAGTATGAGCTTGAATTCGGGGCGGGGGAATAAATTACAGAGGACAGGATAAAGCGGCAAAAAATATCTTTTAATGGTTTTTTTATACTTCGACGGTGACAAACTAGCATACGGTCCACCTGATGGTAAGCAGTAACCTATGGACAGGTGCAACTCTAGAGTTGTCACATGCGCGTTGCTGACCCTTTAGAAAACCGGATTCACTGTTGACGGCTAAAGAGATAAGAGGGTCCCCCGTCGTCAGCACACTGCATCCTTTTAGAAATCTCTGGCGTCCTTACTCACCAGCAGGAACAACAACACTATGAGTAGGGTCTAGTGCTATTTGGCTATGGTTTTTCCGTAAGGTACTTCCCCTTTCCCAGTCGGGCTCTTCTTCTTCTTTCCCTAAGCCTTATCCTATTATCTGTCTTCCCAGTCGGGCTCTGCTCTAAATTTAAGTGAGATGACATTCGGAGTGTCCATACCCGAGGCCCCAGAGGCCTGGCTACTCATTCGCGCAGCGTATACTACCTACATACATATATAGCTGTCGCCATCCAGCGGAAAATACGACCATCCTTCTGGGCACCTTGCCCGTTGACAGTGATCTGTAATTTTAAATAAATTAAATTTATTAAAAATATCTAGAAAATAAATTAAAATGTAGTTGTTGTTAGGGCAGGTTATTTGTTTATAAAGTATATTTTTATTGTATTTTACCATTTTTGTCCATCTCAATATATAAATACACCTTTATGAAAAAAAAACAAAATAATAAAGCTACTTAAATCGTTACGATGCGTACAGAGGAAAATCAGAAAAAGAACAGCACAAGCTTATATAAATTTTATTTTTAGTAAAATGTACAACTAGTGAATAATAGGTACAGTCGACGTCAAAGATATCCCAAGTAACACAGGAAGCATTATAACATATGAATAGTTAACTTATTTCGAACTTAAGGACCGTATAAACTCTTATATACGTTCACCGAGCAACTTGTCGCATTATATGATGCTTTGAGCTGTATAACGGTTGTATAATGGCATATCTAAATGCTTTTGTAAAGCCTTTAGCTTTAGTGCAGCAAACCACAACGCAACTGTACAGCTTTCGACTGTTTAAAAGCACTTAAGTGCTTTAGGTTCTACAATAGCATTATATAATGCATTAAGCTGTATAACGGTTGTATAATGGCATGTATAAATGCTTTTTTAAAGCCTTTAGTTTTAGTGCAGCGAACCAAAATGCAACTGTACAGCTGAATGCTGTACAGTTGCGTTTTGGTTTGCTACACTAATGCTTCGGTGTGGTTTAGTGCCTTAGGTTCTACAATAGCATAAATAAATGCTTAATGCTGTTTATGAGCATGAATACTAGCCATTATAATGCCACGTAAATCCGGTATACAGCTTTCAGCTGTTTTTAGTGCTTTAGGTTCTACAATAGCATTTTATGATGTTTTACGCTGTATAACGGTTGTATAATGGCATATGTAAATGCTTTTGTTTAGCCATTAGTTTGCTACACTAATGCTTCGGTTTGGTTTAGTGCCTTAGGTTCTACAATAGCATAAATAAATGCTTGATGCTGTTTAAGAGCATGAATATTAGCCATTATAATGCCACGTAAATTCGCTATACAGCTTTCAGCTATTTTTAATGCCTTAGGGTGTACAATAGCATTTATAAGTAGGTAATACGTTCCTAATGCAGTATAGTAGCAATAATATAAACCATTATAAAGCCAAGTAATTCACTATAAGGGGCTGTTCATAAATTACGTCAATTCTAATGGGGGGGGGGGCCTGGACATCGGATGATGGTAGCATGACGTAGGAGGGGGGGCGGTCATTCCGAAGATCACATCATGAATGTGTAAAAAAAGGAATGAAAGTCGTGTTTCTATAAACTTTTAATGCTATAAAATATTATCTACTAAATAGTTTTTTATTTTACAATTCAGCTTAAAACGCATTTTTTTTAATGACGTCACTTTATTTGGCAGGGGAGGGTTGGATGATTTTAGGGGGAGGGGGGTAAAAATCATCAAAAATTGATGACGTAATTTATGAACAGCCCCTATACAGCTTTTAGCGGTTTTAGTGCCTTAGGTTCTACAATAGCATAAATAAATGCTTAATGTTGTTTAATAGCCTAATTATTCACGTGTAATGCTGTAGGCATAAATAAGGCATTATTCAAGGGTCACTGAGCTGCTATTGGACTAAGAGCTAGCCACTTCAGATATGACACAATAATGAGAGCAACAAAACCCGTCTGGTTAGATTGCTATACTATTCTTGTTGCTAGATCCTGGCATCTGGCAGCTTTTAATGGTTGGAGGTCACAGTGACAGACTAGCAAAATGTTTTAATTGGAAAACAGTAATACCAAACTAGGTAAAAATTGCCGAAGTTGTCTAAGTTATAAAGGACAGGGCCTATATTTTAAGGGGCTCCCTGGCGCCAACGACCTTAGATCTGATTCCCTTGGTTTTCTAATGATTTATATAGCTTATCATATTATTAGTAACGGCTTTAAACAATATAGTATCCTATATTTACTTCAATATTCATTGTCTTCGACATATTTGACATCAAAGTCGAACCGGTTTAGGCTAAAAAAGTGGTTTTATGGTCATAAATTTTGTTTTAATTAGTTAAAAATTAAACGTAAAAGAGTCAAAAACTTTTATAAATTTTGTTAGGATGCAAACAAATATGACGTGTCACGCATTCAGTTTTTTGTACCGTCTTCGTCCATTTTATATTGCGAGACAGAGTAGTTAAATCACAACGTTCATTGTATTATAACATTTGTTCCGTCGGTGTTAGAGACGTTTTTGCATTGACGTAAGGTTTATTTCACTACACTCTTATGCTAGTATAATGCTTTTGTATTGCGATTGGCAAGTTAATCGACAGTACTTATGCTTCTTTACTGCGATTAGCAAGTTTTTTGGCCGTATTAATGCTTCTTTAATGCAGTTGGCAACTTAATAGAGCGTACTAATGGTTCTTCAATGCGATTGGCACTTTCCATGACAACCATAATGCTAATAGCGCAGACATATTGCGCCTGTAATGCTATTAAATGACCTGTATAGGATCTCAAGCTGGGTAATTCGTGCCCATTTAAGACCTATATCAGCACTATAAACGTTTATAATGCTACTATAAAACGAACTGAAAATGCTAAAAGCATACAGATATGCTGTAAGACGGCCGTTATACTGCTTTGATGTGTTACTTGGGGAACCCCTCAAAACTTATTAAAGTGTCGAAATAAAAATGCCTCTGCGCCTTGACTTCGGCTCTGCATACGCCGCCTATACTTATAGCTTTATTACCTCAAAATTATAGTGCTTTATTTGCCGCCGGTATTTTTTTGATATCTATATGCGGTAGAAAAATATACACTTAATAGCTAGAACAATAATTACAGAGTTTTATAGCGGTTCATTAGAACACTTGACACTATCAGACGTCCATTTTGTTACACAGTATCATATAATTACTAACCAGTGAAATAGTTCACATTTGAAAAAGTATGTCACCGTTTTGATCGATTAATTAATTATGTTACTTGGTACCTACACCTAATATTTATGTATCCTAATACGAGAATCTCTTCATTTCGTTTACTAAGCCTATACAGTTAGGTAGAATCTAGGTTAGGTTCTCATTTCTTTTTAGTATAGTGAGGGGTAGATGTAGATATAGCGAGCGAAACGTTAAAATGTTCAGCAAACCTTATTTTTAATTTGTGGGCCTACTATAGAACTAGAGTCTACGACACTGAACCTAGTTCGATAAGTCTCCTAGATGAATATGTATAATTAGTCACGTCTTTAATGTGGGAACCCAAAATGCCGATGCTGCAATGCAAAAAAAAGTAGTGGCGTATTTTTTTAAAATAAAAAATCCGGTTTCCAGTATGATAAGTCTCCTAGATTTCCTTCTTTGCTCGAAGCAGGGGAGGGGTAGGGCTATACGATAATGCGGTGCTGCAAGCCCCCGTGCGTGGCCTTGTCAGTGGCAGCAGCATCAAAAGATAGTAGATGTATGCCAAAACAAAGCAATTCAAAAAAAATAAAATACGTCGCCACTTTTTTTGCATTGCAGCATCGACATTTCGTATTTCCCCATTAAAGAAGTGACTTATAAATCATCTAGGAGACTTATCGAACTAGGTTCAGTGTCGTGGGCTCTTATGCTATACACCAAACGTTGAAAATAGAAATTTCGTTATCTGCGGCCGTTTTTTATGCCAAATTATATTATTTTAAAAACCTAGTCCGTTCAATTCTCCTCCTCCTGCATGCTCTCCTAATCTGTTGCTGACTAATTCAAATATTAATATGGCATACTGTCACGACCTCTTGTTAATTCAATCAAAGGTAAATTGCAAAGCGACCTATCATCTATGGTAATTGTTTGTCAAACGCGGCCTACGGCGACAATCAAGATGCTTAATGAGGAAAATTAAGCGCAAACTGGAACTCTATTCCGGAATCGTACGCCATATCTGACGTGTTAAGATTAGACGGGGCCCATTTCTAGAACGGTATTAGACTAATATTATTATTGGTATGTTGCATAGACTAATTAACCCAAGACCCCGCATAGCCGGGCAACCCCCGGTGCCACGCTCGAAATAATTTCACTCTATAGTGAGGTACTAATATTGGAAGTGACAGCAAACAAAGTACGTCTCCATGGCAACCATTAATATCTGACTCTCTCTTACGCTCCACGGAAGAATCGCGCGTTCCCTGTTTGGCATTCCGAGTTCCCCTCCCGCACCCTTCTTTTTGGCAGCTTAGGTTTCAAAGAAATAACTCCCTAAGCGGAGTATAGATATATCTTGTATCATGGAGACACGTACGATATAACAGTTTGTGGACTAAAAATACCTATTGGTCTAATACTTTTCGAGAAATAGGCCCCAGGAATAATATTGGTTGAATAACCTTGTTTTCGCTTGCTTAAAGGTTTTCAGTTTATACTGAGCATTTGCGCAATGTGTTTCAAATTTACAGATAGAAAAATATCAGTAACATACTTAGCCGCGTTTTATTCCTACTATTATTTATCTAGACACACGGCAGTGTGTCCGCCAAGCTCGAGCAAAAAAAAGCGACACACCGGCCGTGGGTTTATTACACGAACCATTTCGGGCCAATTTCGACCACCCTATAACTCAAAACATATTTTATCTACGCATATGAAATTTCGAGTGTCTGTTGACATCCCCTTAATTGTCTAGAATACAAATATTCATTATTCTACCTATAGCAGTTCTTGAGATATTGACGTCAGAAAATCGCTATTTTTACTATACACTCACTGACTCACTGACTCACTGACTCACTGACTCATCAAAAACCTAGACCTTTTCCAATGGTCGTACTGACTTGAAATTTGGCATGGAGATAGGTCTTAAGGTCAAAGTAAAGGGAAAAATCTGAAAACGGCCAAGTGTGAGTCAGTTTTAAAAATAGCGAAGGTGTAACTTTGTTCTACTATGAAGTCATAATGAACTAAGTGGTCCGTCCGACCATCTTCCAATGGTCGTACCGACCTGAAATTTGGCTCAAAGGTTTGTCTTTAGGTCGAAATAAAGTAAAAATCTGAAAACGGCCAAGTGTGAGTCAGTTTCGAAAACAACGAATGTGTAATTTTGTTCTACTACTCGTATAAGTAGGTATGGAGTGGAAATGAGATAAGACTTATTTAAATTTAGATACATACCAATTTAAGACAATACATGTTTGTCTTAAAGACAAGAACAATAAAATTGTTCACCACTGTGTGTGTCTGTTGCGGGAACCGAACCCACGATTTACGAAGTACAAAGCAGGTCACTAGGTACACTAGGTGCGCTAAATCAGTCAAACAAAAATAAAAAGACTATTTTTTCTCCCATAGTCTAAATAATTTCTAATTTTACAACTAATAAAATCGCAGATTCAAGAACATGGAAATCGTATATACTCTAAGATGGAATTATATATACTACTGCCCATCTCACCCTCCGATACGCCACGGGATGAGATGGGATGGTGCACTTCTAGGGCTACATAATAGGCCACCAATTATAATACCTACTGGTAGGTAGGTATTACCAAGTTATTAATTATCTATGTAGGTAGCGTACTTACAAACAGAATAAAGTACGTTATTGATGTATGTAATTATATGTAAGTAGGTACATTTTATAGGTGTAGGGAGCCAGTTTATTTGTAAAAATCACCTATAAATAAAAAGTAAAATAGAATTAGACGCTTAGTATAAAGGGATAGTCTAAAGTACATAGCTAAGTGGAATGAGACATTTCCTAACGCAAAAGTGATAAAAAAATAATAAAGAACCTACACCTAACAAAAATAAATGAAATCCCATCAAAAACATAAATGTGAAAGGCTGCCAAGTTCGATACTATGGGAATGCTTCGCCTATAAAAGAAGTGAGATCTGAATAAGTACCAAGTTCCATAAAAATACCTCAAATCATAAATAGTTATAGGAATGCACACTTGATTTCCAGCAGTTTTTAAGGTACATTTTGAATAAGTATCACGTTACATAGAAATACCTAAAATTATAATAGTCAGAGAAACGCACACCGGTTTTTTTAGCAGTTTCCTGATAACATTTATTATTTTCAGTACTTTTTAATGATGTAACTTGGCAAGTTTTAATAGAAAATTATATACTTGACACATTGCAGTCCAAAGGTGTCGATTCATTGCATTGAAAAGGTGTGTGGTGTGTGAAAACTTGCCAAGTAACATCATTAAAAAGTACTGAAAGTAATAAATGTTATCAGGAAACTGCTAAAAAAACCGGTGTGCGTTTCTCTGACTATTATAATTTTAGGTATTCTATGTAACGTGATACTTATTCAAAATGTACCTTAAAAACTGCTGGAAATCAAGTGTGTATTCCTATAACTATTTATGATTTGAGGTATTTTTATGGAACTTGGTTGGTTTTATTCAGATCTCACTTCTTTTATAGGCGAAGCATTCCCATAGACACTTAGGACTTCCCATAGGACTTGGCAGCCTTTCACATTTATGTTTTTGATGGGATTTAACTTTACTGTTGACACTACAATAGTGGATAAAAATCGAAATGATATTTTAAGGCAGCTCTCATGAATCACTGTCAGAAATTATTCATTTTTCTTTTATCTTACCATTTTATTCAGAACTAGCCTTTTCCCGCGGCTTCGCCCGCATACTATAAGTACTCAAAAAGGATACGATACCCATGTTGATTTTCAGACTTTGTGACCACATTTGCCCCTTTTAGGGGTTGAATTTTCAAAAAACCTGAAACACGTATTTACTCATTTATCGTTAGGAATACTCCTGTGAAGTTTCGAATAAAATAGTCTAACAAATCTTGATTCGCCATACGAACTTTGGACCCCCATTTTACCCCCTTAGGAAGTGAATTTTGAAAAATCCTTTCTTAGTGCATCCCTAGACCTTATAAGGAACCTACATGCCAAATTTGGAATCTCTAGAACCAGCGGTTTGGGCTGTGCGTTGATATGTCAGTCAGTCAGTCAGTCAGTCAGTCAGTCAGTCAGTCAGTCAGTCAGTCAGTCAGTCAGTCAGTCAGTCAGTCAGTCAGTCAGTCAGTCAGTCAGTCAGTCAGTCAGTCAGTCAGTCAGTCAGTCAGTCAGTCAGTTTCTTCTTTTATATATTTAGAAGATAATTAATTAATTAAAAAAGCTGGTTGCAAAAAAAAAACGGCAATGAAATCGGAGATTATAGTCAATAACGGGTGATAACAAAAAAATGAGAATCATGTTTTTTGGACTTAAAAAATAAACTATTTACGTAAACAAAATAGTTTGTTCATGAAGTTGTGGCGATGTCTTAGAGGTTCTTAATTTTGTTTATTTTATTTTTTCAAGCACTTGTATTTGTAAAAATGGTCTCAAAACAAGTAGCTATGCGAAAATGTCATGTACTTTTTTATATTTCAAACTTAAACATGGACAAAAACTATACAGTGGGCCATTATAGTAATGAAAAATGTACCCGTATCTACTATTTGTAGAATTCTTACATCCCTGACTGTAGTTTACAGAAGTAGTAGCGGGAGATAAGCAAACATAATGACCAAGAGAAGACTGAACAAACAGAATTGCATCTTTAATGATGATGATTCCACCAGCCAACGATTTGCCACGAAAAATTTCAGGTTTTCCAACGGTACCTACATTTTTCGATGTTTAAAAATATAGGTTAACAATGCCGCTAGCAGATAAGTTTACCAGAATACATAGATCAGCAAAAATAAATTTTATATCAGTGTCGCTGGACGATTCGAAATAACAGACGAAAATCCTTAATTTTAGGCGACGAGTGAAAATCCGAAACCGCAAAATTTTTTCACAATGTGGCTGGATGCAAAATATTTTTTAATCATATAGTAATTTAGTGTTTAAACAATCGGAGAGCTGAAAATTTTACCCAGTTGATAAAAGGGATCAGGGTCATATGTGCACAAAAGGGAAAAACATGCCGTCCAACGATCTTGTTGGGACATAGTGTCTAAACCTTGACGAACACCTGACCGCGGGCCCTATTCTTATGTGCATTGATGGTTTTGTAAATAACTACTATGTGTAAATTGCCTAAGAACATCCAAAACTGAAAAAAGGGTCTAGGAGATATTTTTTTTTCGCCTCTGAAAGAATTCTCATTTTTTTGTTATCACCCGTTATTATATCAAGATCCCAACATGCACGATTTTGAAACAGTTCGATGAAATTGAATCAATTAATTACCTCTGTTACCAAAGCGCTAATATAAAATATTTTAAGCTAATATAAAAATACTAAAAATAATTTATACTAATAACAAAATACGCTTTCCTAGATACAGATTTAAAAAAACACCGAATCAAACAATAAGCAAAAAGCTTCCGTCCCACAGACGGATCTCACGGCTTTTAACAAATCACGAGCACTCTAATCACTCCATTTGTAAACCAAATCGAATTGAAACCTTGCACTAAATCCAATAAAAGTCTGAATCGCATCACAACAGACGATATCCGACTAGGAATCGTGGAATCACGCTATTTGTAAATAATCAACACATTTCTATTCGGTATGCGAGCTGCCCCAGAGAATTGTGGCTGGAGAAAAAAAATGTGGATACGGTACCTGTGTTTTGTTTTGTCTTTGGGTTCCGCGGTGGCTTGATTCAACGTCTGACGCTATAAAATGTAGTTTTACCATTTCAATATGAACAGGTACTTTTGAAATCACCAAATCGGTGAGTAAAACATTGATAACAGTAATAGCTAATAATACATAGTCTAATGATATCCTTTAAATACGCTTTAAATACACCAGCAACCCGCCCCGGCTTCGCACGGGATAAAAAATGGTTATTGTGGGTTATCCCTAAGAGATAGACATATACCATCGCGGACTTTTTTGTAGACTTTTTTAAGATGTACAATACTGTAGTATATTATTTTGATCTATCTCTTAGGACTCAGCCAGCGTTTGCGCAAAAAATGGGTTTATTTACGACATCACATTAGAAACCTCTAAAATCTTAAGTGTTTATCTTCTATATTATGCATGTATTCGATACCATTTCGATCCCGATCTTACTTAGAAAACTAGAGTCTCTAGGAGTACGCGGTTTAACCTACGACTGGTTTTCTAGCTATCTCTCAAATAGACGTCAAATGGTTAAAATTGGGGAGTCCAAAAGTAATAGCTCGCAAATACACTTTGTCCCACAGGGCAGTATCCTCGGTCCCACACTCTTCATTATATACATAAATGACCTCCTCCAAAAAACTATCCCAAATTCCGATATTATCTGGTATGCTGATGATACGGCAGTCCTGTTCAGCGGCAACACATAGGAGGAAACCTACCAGTTGGCTGAAACAGGGCTATCACGGGTATCGAAATGGCTCGACCTTAATCTACTTACTCTAAACACTAACAAAAGCTGCTACATCCCATTCGCCAAAACATCAGTTTCCTCTCCTCCGCCCTCTTTCCATCTTAAAATACACCCTTGTAACTCAATTAACACTTGCTGCTCTTGTGAGTTTATTAATAGATGTAATACAGTAAAGTATTTGGGCCTTATTGTAGATGAACACCTTTCTTTTAAACAACATTTGACTAGTCCCTCAAAAAAAGTAAGGAAAATTATTTACATAGTTAAACGGCTGAGAGACTGTTCACCTCTGAGTGTTCTTCGTATTGTATACCATGCCTTATGCCAATCGATTATACAATATTGTATTGCAGTCTGGGGTAGTGCAGGGAAAACGTCATTGCTGGAACTAGAGAGGTGCGGTCATTAAAGTTATGCTAAGGAAACCTTTCAGATTTCCTACCGACTTTTTGTACCATGAGACAAGGTTTCTGAGAGTTAGACAACTTATTATTTATAAAGCTGTTTCTAGGGTTCATCAGTATATTGCTAAATCGCCTCTTAAGGCACTTATTATGAGTAAACGTATATATAGAGTCCCAGTGTCTGCTGTTCAAACGACTCACGCTTAACGTTCTTCTTTCTATATTCACCCTTTCGTGTATAATGCGGTCTGCAAAATTTTAGACTTAAAAGCATGCTTCTTGCCAGTAGTACAATCTAAACTAAAGAAATGGTTTGCTACTCTATCGTACAATGACACGGAAGACATATTACGTTGTCACTTCTAGGCCTATGGTTGATTCAGCTATTACTTGCGCTCTTAAACATACACGCACACACTCATCACACACACTCGCTCACACACAACCGCACTTAGATTTAATATCTTTAAGTACTTATTTATATTTTATTAACTGTGAACCCCTGAACCCCAAGCCCCAAGATACAGGCGCAGCCTAGTTTGGGGCTCACAGGACATCTCGTGTTTTGTACAATCATTATTTAGTAAATAAATATTCTTATTCTTATTCTTATTTGTACAATAAACCTTCCTCTTGAATCACTCTAGCTATTAAAAAAACCGCATCAAAATCCGTTGCTTAGTTTTAAAGATCTTAGCATACATAGGGACAAACAGCGGAAAGCGACTTTGTTTTATACTTTGTAGTGATGATTTGGTCCATGGGTGCTTTCTGCTACCGTAACGCGGGTTGTCGGCAACGCGTTCATCCTTTATACTCTGAAACCTGAATGATTGCACTCACGGGTTGCACGCTGTGCGCTTTTAGAGGAATTTATTTCCGCAAAAGCTTCGAAGAATGAAATCCTGCCGAGGTATAAAAGGAATGTACCCTCAGTTCATCAAAAAATCAGCAAGGCACGGCAATCAGCCTTTTTTAATATCATAATAAGAATAATATTATTATACCAGGGTGTAGAACATTATAGGTACAGTAATGTCCGAATGTTACTAAAGAGTCCTACTAATCCTTTTAACGTTATCCTGCTAACGAATTCGATATGAACTAACGATGTCTCCAGAGGAGTGCGACAAGGCTGTGTCTTGGCTCCTACCCTGTTTAGTATATACTTTTCGCTTATACTACGTACCGCTTTCAGCGATAGCCAACAGGGTATCCATCTGCATACAAGGGCCGACGGAAAAATGTTTAACATCTCTCTTCTGAAGTCAAAAAGAAACCGCGAGGATCTTTTCGTCGACAGTCTTCTCTACGCCGATGACGCAGTCTTCGTTGCTAACTCCGAAAGTGAGCTCCAGTCCATGGTGAGTCAGTTCTCTCAGGCTTGTTCCCTGTTTGCCATGTCCATAAACACGAGAAAGACCGTTGTGCTAGCGCAAGGTACCTCCGTCGCTCCTTCCATTTTCCTCAATGGCACGCTGTTAGAAGCAGTTGACAGTTTTTGCTACCTAGGGTCGACCGTAACGAACAACCTTTCGCTCGATGCAGAGGTCAACATTCATATCGGTAAAGCGGCGACCACGTTCGGGAAGCTTAGTACTCGAGTATGGCAAAACAAACATCTTACAACAAAGACCAAGATGTTAGTCTTTCAGGCTTCCATTTTAAGCATACTCTTGTACGGAGCTGAAACCTGGACCACGTATGCAAAAGTCGAACGTCGTATAAACTCTTTTTACATGCGATGCCTACGCAAGATTTTGGGAATATCATGGCAAGATAGGGTGACAAACGAAAGGGTCCTGGAAATTGCACAGCTGCCTAGCTTAACCGCGTTTCTCAAGCAGAAACGTTTGCGGTGGCTAGGGCATGTGCACAGGATGGAATCCTCTCGACTTCCACGCCGTGTTCTTCTTGGTGTAGTAGCGAATGCAAAAAGAAGCGTTGGGCGGCCATTGCTTCGTTTTAAAGACTGTGCCAAGAGGGATATGATTGCCTTTCACATCGACCACCGAAACTGGGAGAAAACTGCAGAGAAACGGGCGGAGTGGCGGAAACGTGTTGTTGAGGGTCGTAAGTTTTGCGATGAGACTTGGTTCGTGACACTCGCTGGCAAAAGGAGAAAACGTCATGACACCAATTCAGCGCCAACAGCTGCAAATTTTTCTTGTCAGGCCTGCGGCAAGTCATGCCGCTCTCGCATCGGTTTATTCAGCCACCAAAAACGGTGTCTCCCTAAGTTACACCATAAATCGTCTGCTAGAGACGAAAGGGCCAATGATGATGATGATGATGACTAACGAATTATATTCATTGTAGAAAATAACAAATAAAGCCAAAACTCACACGGAACCATGTTCCTTTACTCTTATCGTTTCATTCGAGCAACTTTGCTCAGAACTATGAATTTGCAATTGTTTGAAATACGAACAATTCTTTCGTTTGGCAACTGCGCAATTAGTATGAGTATCGTAGATTCATGTTAGTGTTTCGTACAGTCAGCAGCAAATGTATGTATGCGGATGAAGTGCTCAAAGCGATCTTACCACGTCTAGGTTATTGTTAAGAGAATTAGAGCATGTTAATATCATATTGAACACCTCTCCCGCTAAGCTGTTAGTGTACGGTTGGCTTTAAATATAATAAACTTTTATTGTTTGCACTTAAGTAGGGATGGAATTAATAAGAAAAAAATTACCTACATTATTACACATTTGAATCAAGATACCTACTAGTTTTTACAATAAATATTATTGCATATTTTAATTCGCATTATAGCCAAACATATTATACATTTACATATAACTAAACATAAAGATATATCGGTTGCATTCGTGTACGTCTGCACACCATACAAGTACAGTTGTATAGTAATCTAAATACACGGTGCCCGTGAGCATTGCGAGAGACTTTAACAGTGTATTCATTATCATATTTAGAGAACAAAATGTCCTTTAAACTTTTTCGAAATTCGCCATAGTTTCAGAGTAAATACTACTTACAAAAAATTGCATTTTGAATTGTTTCTCAGTGTAAAATAATTTTTTGATGGCGATCTCACCGGTATGGGGCATAGTCTAGACATCTCTTATTGACTGATATCAAAGACCTAAGAAACACTTTGCATGGACTAGTTTTTACGAGAAAAAATGTAGCAATTTACTTTTTCCGTTACTTTTTTCTAATGACATTTACTTTTTATGTAGAACAGCATTCAAAAAAAGTGAAAAAAAAAGTAAAAAAAAAAATTTTTTTTTGGCGTTTTACAACAAAAGTCATATAATGTTTTTTCATTCTTTTGACCTCAGAAATGCGTGGTTAAAATCTCTCGCAATGCTCACGGGCACCGTGTATATAAAAGAAGAAACTGACTGACTGACTGACTGACTGACTGATTGACTGACTGACTGACTGACATATCAACGCACAGCCCAAACCACTGGTTCTAGAGATTCCAAATATGTCACGTAGCTTCCTTATAAGGTCTAGGGATGCACTAAGAAAGGATTTTTCAAAATTCACCCCCTAAAGGGATAAAATGGGGGTTCAAAGTTTGTATGGCGAATCAAGATTTGTTAGACTATTTTATTCGAAACTTTACAGGAGTATTCCTAACGATAACTGAGTAAACAAGTGTTTCAGGTTTTTTTTTAAATTCAACCCCTAAAAGGGGCAAATGTGGTCACAAAGTCTGAAAACATGGGTATCGTATCCTTTTTGAGTACTTATAGTACGCGGGCGAAGCCGCGGGAAAAGGCTACTTTATACAAAACATATGTACATATGTATATATTGTTAGCATCCTCTACCTCGTCGGCGCCTAAACCAGTATAATAAGATCTACGAGAGCGCCATCTGTTGCGGGGCATCGAAGTTACCGCCCCATGTCATCCATCATACGTCACGAAAACTCCGCCTATGGTGGCGCCACTGATCTTTCGACCTACGTCATTAATCGATTACATGATTAATTAATTTAATTCTTACTTTTAGTTAACATATTCTTATAAATTCAAATGTATTGATCATTATATTCATTATTAATTATTTTCGCGAATTCTGAGACTTGTGCGTGATAAATTTTTCTTTAAAACTTTTGTACTAATAACTTGGATAAACAATAAACCAGTATCACAGTATTAACGGTTTTATTCTGAAAGCAGCGTGTTCCTAATTCCCATCCTGAAATTTATAATAGAACCGTTTTTCCCCCGAAGGGTAAAAAACGGATATTTAGGTTTCTGCCGTAGCTTGAACCACATATGAGATTACACCCTTGTAAATCAGCCCTAATCGAGTGGATTCCTCGACTAGTAGCGCCATCTGTCGCGCCACTCAGGTACTAATGTCGCCCGGTGCCAGCGCCAGGCTGATTTCTCTTCAGTACGTTAAGTAAGCCGGCAAGGCCCTTAGGTGTGGTTCAAGCTACGGCAGAAACCTAAATATCCGTTTTTTACCCTTCGGGGGAAAAACGGTTCTATTTAGGTATTCGTTGCCTAGGCTTGAACCACATATGAGACGTGTTTAAACCTCTGCCGGTGCTGGCCCGGGCGTACTGTGATGATCTGATGATTAGACATTAACCAACAAAACTATCAGAACAAAATGTGTACACAGGAGATACTTGTTGCTAAACCGTATACGTTATTATTTTGCGCAATAACTTAACTAGCATTCTTATTTTTAAAATATCTATTGTGAAAATATCCTTATCTGCCGTAATTGGCAGTTTAGCTATTTATTTAATGATAGAGTTAGGTTAACCTTTCCTCCTCCTAGCGTTTGTCTAGCGGAGGGGTCCGCTTGATAACAAAATTAGGTAAACATTTGTGGAAAAAAAAAATTAGATTAGAAATATTATAGTATGATAAACTGTGATCGAAACTGTGACTATTTATGTGGCAAACCCCAAAACAATCGATCCTTTTTTCGTATTTTTGTGATTCTAGTTAAGCGAGCTTCGATATTCCTATCTGGAGATATTTCGTTGACAACCTCAGGTAAAATTTCCGTCAACCGGGTCATTCCACGCCTAATGATTTCCTTGTAACGCTTACTGTAAGTTATGAATGATGTAAAGAGTCTTTGCTATTTGGTCACTGATTTGTATGATGTACTGATATTATTATTTATCGTAACATGGCCAGATTTTAAGTTCTTCCAAAAATCTGTTTTAAAAGTCGTTCTTGATTGAGAACACCTGTTTCACATCTGAAATTTTTAGTATTATTCGGGCCTTAACGGTCGTTTTAAAGTCTTAATTATGTACTGTTACATACGCTGCTTTATCTACACATATATTATAAACTCTCTGTAAAGTCTTCAAAGGCATTGATCAGACCTATTAGGTAGCGATCATATGTTAGTGAAACCGAATGGAAAATTCAGGTAATTTTACGAGATCTTTAGGAAAGACCATGTCTTTAATTACATCCAGACCTTATAGATTTCATTTGGAGTTTAGAGTGAGTATTATAAGAATGCTAAATGTTGACGACAGCAAATATGAATTTTAGAACTAAAATGGTACTGCTAAATTGACAATACTCCACCGCAAACCGACCGGGTCTACTAGGTAAGCAAGCTCCGAGTTAGTTTATATGATTACCGATAAGAATATTAATTAAAAATGATGCTATCGTCTTCAAGGGCTGTAGGTATGTTACTATGACTATAATGTTGTTGGTATGTATTTCGCGTATAAATACCTATACCATTTACTCGTTGACCGTACGTTTACCAAGTAAATACATCTCAATCTCTCTTGATTATGTAGTTATTTTCTGTAGCTGGGATGAAGATCATTGGGTTCACAAGGATTGTCCGGGTCTGTAATTTGAGCTTGTACACTCTCTGTGGCGGTGATCTGATTTGCAAAACCAAAGGAAGAGCCGTGATATTTATTTCGGTGTTAACTTAAATAATTTGTTGCTTGACAAACAACAATCCTTCTTTGTGTCAAGCAGTTATTTGGTAACTAAGAATCAATGTTTGTGAGGTGTTTCAGTATGCCTGAGGACACAATCAGAATTTGACTCTTAAGTGCCTCCAATGAGCAGGCGTTTGCTGTTTAGATTGATATGAGGTAACGCCGTTTATTCAGCTCAGCTAACAATTCCACGACCTTAACACAAATTTATTATTTTTGATGTTATACGACAGAGCCAAAACGGTTATGCTATTCTTTTTCTAAATAATACCTAATGCGGTTAGCGGAGGAGAGAGTTCCAGACTTCCTACGTCTAAGGTTGTTTTTCATTGCCTCCCCCTTTCTTTTAAAGTAAAGGATCTGGTTGGGTGCTTACAAAACCTTGTCGGTTTTGACTTCTACACAGATCTTGATCTAAACAGCGTATTTTGCGTTTAGTCGCACTGATTTGTAGTGTAAACTGTATTTGGCAAGATTTTTAAATCATTATAGGCTTACGAGTACCTACTTCTTGGGATAAATCGAAATGCCGACCCACAAATTAATTATTGGTAACTGTGGACAACTTTTATACAAGCAAGTCTACAAGAGACCACGTGGTTCCATTCTTCCTAACAGATGCACCAAACAGTTATTTTACCCATAAACCATGCTTTAGCGATTGAAAGAATCTGCTTATTCTATTTTTCGTATTCAACGTACGAGGTACGTACGTTTAATTAATCGATATTATATCGTTTAATATCGTGACCATGACGATGTCAAAATAAGTTTGACTGTGCAGACGTTGGCGTCGTTTGTTAAAGCAGTAGATAAGCCAATAAGATGGCAGATTTTTAACTGTATCCACTATATGGACATAGCCTGTGGAGCGACAGTTACAAAACGATGCATGGACATTACATGACGTCTCAAGGGACGACGCCATATCATGATACAGGCCAATGCAAGCCATCTGAGACGATACAATGGCATCTCCCCGAATGATAGACATGAGTACTCCTATATGGCGACATTGTATCATGTCGAGGATGACACAATGTTGTCTTACAGGACGATGCATATCGCATCACTGGACGATGTAAGTCGTGTCCAAGGGTGAAGTAGTGTAGTCATACAGGCTGGCATAATGTCGTCACAAGGTACGACGCAATGCCGTCCCACAGGACAACGCAACGTCCTCAAATAAGACGGGATGACGCATGACGCATGTTTTCTCATAGGCCGACACAATGTTGTCTCACAGGACGACGCATGTCGCCTCACGGGACGACGCCTGTCGTCTCACGGGATGACGCCTGTCGTCTCACGGGACGACGCCTGTCGTCTCACGGGACGACGCCTGTCGTCTCACGGGACGACGCCTGTCGTCTCACGGGACGACGCCTGTCGTCTCACGGCGTCACTCGTGTGATCTTATTATGAAACTCGCCTGCGGCTCGTTTCATAAAACCACACTCATGTTTAAGGACCCTTATTACGTAACAGTTACATAAACTACTATTATTCTATAGTTAACGTCTTATTGAAAACCGACAATGATGTGTACCTTTGATTGAAAACGTCATATATTATAGCTTCAGCCAGTGTTTGTGACATGTCTCAAACCTGCACGAATATATGAAGCCCGGTGAAAACCTAACAGCTAACGTTTTCATCTCTGTAGCTAAATGTCAAATTCAAGAAGGAGAATCTTCTATACTTGTACATATTACTTATTAATCTTATAATGTGATATAATATAACCTAACATAGTACTTGTGACGAATACCGTCTATTTTAAATGAACTATAGCTATAGCTATACCTATTTTATGTGAGTGACTTTCACTTGCGAGCCCTTCGTCAGAAGTCAAACAAACCAGAGCAAACATAAACATGCTCTTAGATGCTTCAATCGTTATAGTTTCTCTTCCCTTAGACACAAGTAAAGCGCAAAGCGCGACGTGGTTGCGTTTAACATTAATTGCAATTCATTGGGAGGACCTAACAGCAAACCGCATTGAGTGGAAAAACAGCAGGCTGTTTTTTAAAAGGTCGCGAAATCCATGAAATTTTCTGGTTTCAAGACTTGGCCCTAAGACGGGCGTTAATACATGTGCATGGCGAGGGTCGGCTCGGTGCAGACCCTCAATTTACTTGTAGAAAATGTCGACGTTTATGCCGTTCAAGAATTAGTTCTACTTATACAAGCGCGGCGCTGTCACTTGTTCACAGATGCTGCTTAAATCATTTGAAAAGATTGTCAAGGCCTGATGATGATCATGATGAGGATACAAGTGCCCATACAATTAGCACATAATTTCCTTTGATAGATAGTTACGTTAATGATAGTTAGATAAGCTAAATAGGTATCGCCTGTTGGGTTATTAATAATAAAATAATAAATAAATAAAGTTTTATTTTGCAGGCAGGACACCCATAATTGAACAAAGAAGTATAGGCAAAAGTAAAGTAAAATAAAATAAAGTAAAAAGCTACACTAAAAATACTAACTTAAAATTAACTTTACAAATTACGACGTAAAATCGTAGTCATCAGTCCTTATATACCTAATACTAATTAGAACTATAAAGTAACAACTTACAAAAGTATGTTGACACTCATTTGCGATTCTCACTCTGGTGAGCAGATAGCCAGCTCCTAAAAATAGGGCTATTCATGTTACGGTATACAGCAGCCAGGATACTGTTACCCGAGCGACTCAATCTCTCCCAGAAGGAGGCAATGCACGCCCGCACAACAGCATAGAAGTCGGGAACTTCGGCTTCGGCAAACATCGTTGAGGCACTGCAGAACCGCGGCAGTCGCATTAAGGTTCGGGATATGTTATTATACGGAACCCTGATGTCACTGTACGCTCTTCTGCTGTACCTCACCCACAGTTGACAGGTGTAGAAAGAAAGACAGTAGGCGTTAAATAACGTCAACTTGACTCTCCCGCTACACCCAGCAAACCTTCGGGCTATCATATTGCCTCTCACCGCTAGAGCTCTTCGTTCTCGCTCCATATCTTTGTCGTCTGTCATGTCGTCGGTAAGTATGTGGCCAAGATATTTGAACTGCTGCACTATTAGAACCTTTTCACTATTCAATTTAACTTGCGGCACATTGTCCGGACCTCTTCCTGCCATGAAAACCATCATCTCTGTTTTAGCTACATTGTATATCAGTCCGTGAGAATTGACATATTTTTCACACATTGATAACAGCTTTCTTAGACCCTTGATGGAGAGGCTAAGGAGCACCATGTCGTCAGCATAGCTGAGACTGTAATGTTCACGCACACACCACCTAGGTGACAACCAATTTTAGTGTTCCTTATCCTCACCGTCAAGTCGTTGATGTACAGATTGAAGAGGTCCGGTGAAGTCAGTCCTCCTTGGCGCCGCACCCCGCAATCTAATCTATACGACTTAGAAGCCGTGTCGCCCCACCTCACACAGTTTATTTGATTTCCGTACCAGTGCTCGAACACTCGCACCAGCTCTCCCGGTACACCTGAGCCGCGCATTTTACCCCACAGTATTTAATTTATTATTAACAAGGTCAAATGCCCGGCTCAGATCCAGAAAACAAGCTTTTACTGTTGTATTATTTTTTAAATAATAATCAACAGTATTTTTCAGGCTAAGAATAGCCGAGTCAGTTGAGAGACTGGGTCGGAAACCAAATTGCGCGTCATCAATGTTAATTGAATTGATCAATACTGGTTGCAGCAACCGTTCAAATATCTTTCTCACCACCGTGCCCAGAGATATAGGCCGATAATTAGCCGAAGTCGAGACATAGCCGGTTCTATTTTTTACAATAGGTACGGATCATGTCAAGTGGTAAATAAAAATACCGCATACATAGGTTAAACAAGTTACAGAGCTGTACATAACAGCTATCTCCCGCATGTAATATGTGCTCGATGCTTAGGTTGTCGTGTCCAGGAGATTTACCCCTTTTTTATGTTTTTCCCTACTTTCGCTACTTCTTTATAAGAGAAACGATTATGCATTTGTGGTACGAGTATATAATATTAATAACGGTTTACTAACCTCCTTTAAGTCGATTTTTGCTCGACATATTCATTTTTACGATGATCACATTCATAAGCAGTATTCCGCGATGGCAGCGCGCCGGCTACTACGCGCCTGCGCCCGGTGTGCCCTGCTGCTGGCGGCGGGAGGCGGCGGCGGCGGTGTTGTGGCAGATCTACCCTCGTTCACTTTTTCAGTTATAAATATTTTTAATGTAAGACTTTCACGCGAGTTTTATAGGTAAAATCAAATGGCTGATGGATTAACTACGTAGAGGTAACTGGGGCTAAAATTATCTCGACGTTAACTCTACCTAATATAAGTGATAATATCACAAATTTCTTTATCTACACTCACATTGTAAGTCTTCTAAAACGTATTCAACAACGGTAGGCAATGGCTAGCATTACCACAACCGATTTTACTAAATATGATAAGCTTTTTATCTGTGGCAGTAACGTAATTTTAATTTTACATGCTCATATATTGATACGTTATGAGTTTCAAATTCCGAACATCGAATTTGATAACATAATGTAAATCCTGTCCTCCTTCCCGACCAACGGCACGCGCCCGCCCGACCGCCGGTACAATCGAGTTGAGCGGTCATTCTATGGTTTCCGAACACTTCATTTAGGATATATATTATGAGTGTAGATAAAGCAGTGTATGCAACTGTACGTAATTAGGCCTGAAAACATTCGTGTGATCTTATTATGAAACTCACCTGCGGCTCGTTTCATAAAACCACACTCTTATTTTAAGGACCCTTATTACGTAACAGTTACATAAACTACTATTTCCAATGTCATCTCATTATGATGAAACTGAATTATTTGCACATACAATAATACTTATTGCTTGGCTATTGCGCGTTACACTTATACTTATTTGCGTATTTTTTTTTCAATCAATAAATAGTTCTATTTTTAAGCATGAAAGTGTAGGTTCAAGTTGGGGCTAGACCTTGGTTGGAGCGAGTTGTTGAAGCGAGCGGCTACATGGCTGACAACCAACCAACCGCTTCTGCCAATGATTGGCAGAGCACACCTAGCCACCAAGGGCGTTTAAAGGTCATGTACATGCTACATGGTTTAAAGTCTCTGTTTTCTGCCAAGGTCTCGTGGCAGAGGGCTGTGGTTGTATGCCATCTGGCCCCAACTTTAGTTGTTAAAATATATTTTTGTTACTCAATACCAGCTAAATGCATTTGATTGCTTCTAATATCATGCTCACTGTTATTATTCTACGCGCACGTATTCATGTTGTGTTAACGCGTGGTCTCGATCATCAAATAAAATTTAAGTCTATGTGTGCATGTAAACTACTACGTCTAGTTTTAAAGTAAAACTAAAACAATTACCTAATTTATTTTTATTTTCATAAATTATGTATCGCAATACCTTATCCACGCATTCTATTCTCCCCCATTTCAATATCTGGGCGCGCAGGTAGCGTGATAACTACCCGTAACACGGATAATTATAACAAACCCAAGCTTTTATTGGCGCACCTTATAAACTAAACCTGTTAGATTTGACCCTAGGCAATTTCGTCGACTGACGAAAATGTCTCGTTCCGGCAGGCGCTGTATTACCTGCCTACTCATAATAGTGGGAGTTTGACACGAAAGTGAAACGTAGCAAGAACTGTCTCATTTTTTTTGTTTTTTTTTGTTTTTTATTTATTAACCATAGCGTAACATGATCATTACATGGTAAGTTAGAATTAACAATAGTATGTATATTTACTATACAAGATAATTACGTGCTAAATAAATTATTTATCGTTTTCGTCAATTATAATATAACATCTTTGAGTGATAGGAATTCAATAATAATAATAATATAAAATTAGATCTTATGTTTTTATATTATACATTTTAATGTTCAACTTTTATAATTAACTACGTATATAGGTGGTACAGTCAACCAATTTGATTCCTAGGACTCTAGAACCTTGTTACAATATTTATATTTATATTTATTTCCAAACACATTACAACAGCATTACAGTATACACCAATACGCCGAGTAAGATTTACAAAACATCAATACGGTACAGACAACAAAAGAAATACATAGTTATAAGTAGGTAGTGGACGGCCTGTCATCCATCTCCTCGCAAAACCTCAGACATTCATAGCACACAGCTGCCCATCGCCACGCAAACAGATCACACTCAGAAGCTGATGTCAGAAGCGCGTTCAGCAGTGACAACGCGCGAGGAACTGGTGAGTTCCGGTGCGAAACCGTACGCGTAATCGGCACAGCCAACAGTGGCCGTTGCCGCGGTCTTAAGTTTATTCTTGGGACATCTGGGACGTAAAGCTTTACCACACGAGCCACAAGCTCTGGGCAGTCTGACTCACCGCGCAATATGCGACAAGCAGTAGTAATAAGGTTATGGTTCCGCCTCACCTCTAAGGAGTTGTACCCAAGGCATCCGAGTAAGAATTTTGTGGGGTATAGGAATGGGTAATACCCAAATCTTTTTTTATACAAAAAACGCAGGAAGGTCTTTTGTATCCTCTCCAGAGATAGGGCGTATGAGGATTCGTACGGGTTCCATATTATAGACGAAGTTTCAAGCTTGCTCCTTACTAGCGCGTTAAAAACCAGCTTTATCGCATTTATGTCCTGGAAATCTTTAACATTGCGCAGCACGAAACCAAGTCTACGAAAACAACTGTCAGTGAGGATTCGCATGTGATCATGAAAGGTAAGGTGATTGTCAAAGACCACTCCAAGGTCTTTAACGGAGAAAAGCCTCTCAATGGTCTCAGTCCCCAATTTGTAGTGCGCGTGCTGGGGAACAGTCGAACGACTAAATGTACATACACAACATTTTGCTGTGTTAAAGTGAAGCTTATTTGCGATACTCCAGTCCACTACTGAGGTAATATCCCCTTGTAGAAGCTCACAATCTACTTCGTTCTTTACCCCATACACTAATTTTAGGTCGTCAGCATAAAGTAGACATTTTGCATGCTTCACAACAGTTTCTAAATCATTGATCATGATTCCGAATAATAGGGGGCCCAGTATTGAACCCTGACCAACGCCTGATCTGGTATGATAGGGAGCCGATACAAAACACCCATGACAAACGTACTGCTTTCGATCGCGTAGATAACTTGCAAACAATGCAAGCAGCTTTGGAGAAAAGCCTAAATCACTAAGCTTGCACAGCAATATATCGTTGTCTACGCGATCGAAAGCCTTTTTAAAATCGAAATACAGAACATCTACCCGAGTCCCTCTATCGAGATACTCAGAGATGATGTCTGTCAGGGTCATTAAGTTGGTGTCGACCGAGCGATTAACCCTGAAGCCATGCTGGGAGTCACTCAAAACTGGTTTTAACTGGATTGCCAATATTTTATGGACGATAGTTTCAAATAACTTTGCCAATGTTGAGAGTATGGCAATAGGCCTGTACTCTTCAACATTAGCAAGGTTACCCGTCTTCGGGATGGGCGTCACCCTAGTTGTCTTCCACAATTTAGGATATATTCCAGTAGAAAGTACCAAGTTAAACATATAGTGAATAGGAACCTTAAGCTGGTCCATACATCCTTTGACTATGTATGCAGGAATGTTATCGGGCCCAATAGAACTACTGGCTTTCAACCGCTTTATGCCCGCTTCAACTTCCTGCACTGATATGTCAGCGATATTAACAGCTGGAGTCAAACAGCTATGCTGGCGGCTTTTAACTGATTGCACGTCCAGTCGAGGGATACCCGGTTGGAAGACACTAGAGAAAAACCTTGAAAAGGCTTCTGCAGCCTCCACACCCATGAAACACTTGCCTTCGAACTCAACTTCACCAGCAAACCCGCCTTTCGACTTCAGACTGTTGATATGCTTCCAGAAAGAACGAGGATCACATTTGACTCTATCTTGAATTCGCTCAACGTAGTTATTATATGCCAACGTAATTCTAATTTTGATATCTTTCCTAAGCTGAGCGAACTCTTTATATGCTTCAAAGTTTTTAGTTGCTTTCCAAGTCCGGTGGTTTTTAGCTTTCCGCTTAATATCGGAAATAAGGTCAGCCGTGAACCAAACTGGGTAGCGCCTAGTAATTTTCTTTGAGCGGATCTTTCTCGGAAAACAGGTATCAAAAAAGTTATAAATGATCTTATAAAAAACATCAACTGCAGTATCGACATCGTTGATTTGAAGAACGTCTCGCCAGTTTTCCGAACAGATCAATTTGTAAAGAAGCTCGTAATCACCCCTACTGAAATCCCAGTCTTGAGCTGAGTCCACATTGCTAACATCTAGTCGCTCGGAGGTAGGTCGCAACATAGGTTCACCTACAGGACAAGATATTATTAACGGGGGGTGGTACGCATCCCGCTTAGGAACTAGCCCTCCACCCTCAACTTCTGTGACACTAACACCGCGGACGCGCTCCGACACCAGCACAACATCTAACTTACCGCCATAAGCATTCGTCACTTCATTCATCTCGTACAGACCACACATTGTTAAAAAATAAGAGTAGTAACACTTGATAGATTGAGAAGTATACAGAGGGTTCAAATTTAAATCCCCAAACAGAAGCACAACTCCCTTAAGCTTGAGCAACACTTGTTCTACATTTTGGAACCAACACATGTAAGCGTCTTCTTTAGCACCGGGAGGAATGTACACTACACACAAGTAACAGGTGACGCTTGCAAATGTAAACGAGATCCATAGGTCTTCATGTTGTAAATGTCATGTCTAAATGTAAACGAGATCCATAGGTGATTTAAATTTGTTTATTTGCAAATCCAAAGTACAGAACGTTCACCGTATCACAATATCCCTTTTCAGTTATGCCAAACGTGCCTAAAGGCGGCCGTCTGCCTAGTTATACCGCAATATACATATTTACACATTCCGGCCTGAGTCAATATATAGCTAATAAGCTCGTTATTACGGACCGACGGCATCGGCATATACAGTCGACGTCAAATGTATGTCTACACATTTTCACCTTATTCTATTGTAATAAGGTGCAAAAGTGTATACATCTCTTTGACTTCGACTGTACTTGCAGGGATGTGACGAAATCACGCAGTGCCCCCCACCTGACCTACTCAAATGTGCTTTAAGAGTCAGGTAACGATTTGAAAACGGAAATCGCTTATAATGAAATAACGCATATGAATTGGATTTGGTAAGATAGTTTGAAGTCTTGTTGTTGAAAAAAAATACATTTGGTCCATATATATTATTACTAGCTTTTGCCCGCGGCTTCGCTCGCGTTATATTCGGGGTAACACGGTTTCCCTTTCCTGATTGCCCCCCGTAATGCTCCATACAAACTTCCATTTTAGGGAAGTGGGGGGGTTAGAAAGAGACAAAAAGTAGCCTATGTCACTCTCCATCCCTGTGTAGCAGACCGACATCTGAAAACATCCAGCTACGCTGTAAGCATAAAATTATTTTGAACTATACCTTGTCTTTGACTTCGAAATAAAATCAATTTGCTACTATACGAAAATGAAGTGAGGGTAGCTTACAAAATTATGTTCCTTGATAGGTGACCTTTTAATTGAGTCGTTGCCAGAGTCGTTCAGTTTCTCTATGGACAGATCTAAGCCTATTTTATAAACAAAATAAATGATTATTTACTTTTTTAATTGAAACGTAAAATAATTAAATTAACATAATTTTAGATTTTTTCAAATGTTGGTTGTTTTAGATTTGTCTTTAATCTATGGTTCACGATAGATTACAGAATAGCTCGGTAAAACACGCGGGAAAAATGGGAACCAATCAGAATCAAGCTGAGTTAGTTGGACCAATCAAAATAAGAGTTGTTGAATGGATTGAGGAACGTTGGAATTCGAAAAAGTCTATATAAGGTTGTGGAAGGAAATATCTGGGCTTTTTCTTCAGCAGAGCGTTGCGTTTAACGGAGATCAGTGAGTTTAGGCTGTAAGGTGCAAATAGTGTTTGAGTTTGTTCACAGATCTGTTATCAAGAGATGGAAGCATTCGAAAGACAACAGAAATCCAGGGCCCGCGCGCTTCTATGGTAACTAAGATGAGGGACCTTGTTGGAGCGCTGGAGACCATTGCATGAAGAATCTCGTGTTCCACGTGGCTCGCAAACATCAGCCACTACTAACTGTCTCGGTAAGAAATTTACATTTATTCGGGTTTTAATAGCAAGTGCGTATGACGGACCGTCGCGTTAGTATTTACAGAATAGTGGGTAGTTTCGGGTTGATCCGTGTTGAGATTTTAAGTTTGTCATTCAGCAGATAATCTGATAGTCTTATCGAGGCGTGTTTATTTAACCAAAATAAAAGTAAAATCATTGGTTTATGTGTAGATTGCGGTTGGTGAGAATTTCAGTTCGTTATTAAGTACGTCTATCTATTTTGTTGTGTTTCGCCATTTAATTGAGTGAATTAGTGGCTAGCCAAATGTTTAACAAAAGAATGGTGATTAAGTGCATAGATTTGATAGAAACCTGGAAAAGACTTAATAACCTATAAAGGGCGTACGAAGTGGGTATAGTTGAAGTTTGGAATTAAAATGTAGGATCACAGTTTACTCGTATTGCATAGCATGGTGTCATTGAATTGATGGTTTTAAAATTTTAAAATTTGTAATCAGTTTTATTAGTATGATTGGTTGTCCTTGTCATTTAACCAATTAATAGGATATATATAATAGGAAGATTAATAATTCTAAGTGTATTGTGCGTCGGTGTGCAATTTTAAATTCATTGTAATGAGGGCATTAAAGTATTGCTTCACGGGTTTTATTTATTCGGTTAATGTTACTATTGAATTGTGTCCGTGCGTACTCATGTTAATATTTCATATATGGTAAATAAAGGGGAAGGTATACGGTATCTAAATTATTGTTAGTAGAAACAGTTAGATGAGTAAATACAATTGTAGGTCTTAATCATTAGCGGGTTCAGTTGAACTTGAAGGATTCACCGCGTCGAGCAGAATTCGAACTTGCGACCTTTCGGAACACCGGTCCGATCGTTCTGATCGGCTGTGTCATCGACGCTTGCTCAGCCTCGGTGAATCTTTCTATCAAGTTCTTTCATTGCTTACGTCAGAGGGTTACGTATTTATCTAGTGTTCTTTAGAGTACGTTTTCTGAGTAGATAATTTATCAGGTTGCTCTAATTTAATATGATTTCCTATCATATTTAATCCATTTGTTTATTCTATATAATTAACCGTCATTTATTCTCGAATTATATACTTCGAGTAAATAAGTAGTTACCTTTGCATTAGTTTATAACGTTAACAATATTTATTCGTCGTTGTAGTTAAAGTTGTAGTTTCATTCTTGATAAATAAGTAATTCTACATATTTCACAATAGGGCGTAAAATTAGTAAGCCAACTATGGGAAAATACGTTTTGTTAATCCTTGTTTATTTCACAAATTCCCGATTACATCGACTGTGAGAAGGCGCCTTCACCATAAGCTTCTGAAGGTTCGTTGCCGCAGCGTGAGCGCTTCGGTAGCGGGATGCAACTTCGGGCGTACAGATCTACAGCCTGTCCAGTAGGATCCATCTTGAAGCCTTGACGAACACTTCAGGGAGCTGTCGGCAGAGCTGTTCCGGACCAAGGCGAACTATTGCGAGACTTCGGCGCCATTGCGAAGAGTCAATCCATCCAGCAGAAGTCGGTCCTCCCGGTGTGTTGTTTTTGATTTATTGCTTTATTCTCATTTTCATTTGTGCCGTATTACTTTATTATCTTTCAGTGAAATTAGTATTCACCAGCACATTTGAATATTAGTGTGCGTTATGCCGCCGTAATAAAATTCTACTAAGGTTCGATAAATTGAATATGATAGTATATGCATTGATTTCGTTTAATCACTATAATAGGTAATTACATTTTCTAACTAGTCATGGTGGTGGCTTGCAGGTGCACATGGAAGCTAGTACCATGTTAGTTGTGTAACATATTGGTTACTCAATGTTTTCTATGTCTTGCATGCAAATACCATTGTACATTTCAAAGTAATGATTACGTTAAAGGTTTCTGCCGCTTATTCAAATAAATAAACATTATTGAGCAGGTTGTTGCTCAATATACGGCTAAATAATTTAAGTGGTTAAACCCACGTAATAATAAACAATACATTATAAAGATATTTACTTTACCTTTTCTTGACGGTGTTTGTTAAACACTGATTGAGAAATCTTTATTACTTATAGAGTCAAATAGTGAAAATTATGATTAGGTTGCCCAATAAATAAATGTAGATAATTTGAAAAGTTCAATATTTAGTACAATTGGCTACCTACCTAAAAATACATATATATATATATATATACCACAGTACGGAGAAACACCTTTACTATTACTGTTATAAACTTGTGCATGTATGTGTTTTCCGGTACACGAGCATCGGACGTACTACTGCTGCACGTGGCACGCTGCTCACTGACATACATCGTGAGTTCATCACTGCCAGAACAGCGGGCGGCTATCCTGAGCAAGCTCCAGAGGCCAGAAGTAGCAGACGTCTGCCATAGTGAGCTGATCACAGCCAGTACATCGGGCGGCTATCCTGAGCAAACTCCAGAGGCCAGAAGCAGCAGCCCGTGATGATGGTATGGTGATATACGAAAAGCGTTCTTGTGAGTTAGTTCCATACATTTCTTTATTACACCGACGGTTGACAAAATAGGTTTAACGTTAAGCGTCAGCGAGGTTCCATGCTAGTACGGTTTCTATGTACTTAGTACAGTTACAAAATATCCGACTTTAGCGTTTACTTAAATAAGAGATCGATCTTTATGAATTTATACGTGCTATACCAATAAATAAGGCTTTATTATGTCTGATTCAATCATATTTGAATAACGTGCAACATACCTAGTAATTTATATCTGATTATTGTGATTTCACAATGTGAGGATACACGAGTACGAAGGACTTATAATATATACATACTTCATGTTGGATCTTATCAATTAGATTTAACAATATATTTTATTTAAGTATTAACGCTACTGTTAACGAAGTTGACATCTTCAATAAACTATTAATAGTATATATAAGTCCTAAATTACTCGTACTTCCTTTCCACTGATTTAGTTCGGCTGTTGGTTATTTTGTAAATCACATGATCTTTCCACTGAAGGAATAGATACTACTTTATGTTGCACTAGTTAAATGATACTTGAAGTCAAAATGGTTTTGATAATCGTAGATGCCTTGATTTTGGTATGTAGCTCGGATTGCGTGAATTGCAAATGATTTGTGATAGCTGACATCTCATGGATATCATTTACAGAATGCTATTGTTGACGTACATATAGATTGGTCATACAAGTAATTTTAATATCTATATAATGATTCTATATCATTAAGTATATAGACTGATAGTAATCTCGTCAACAGCACCTGTCCATTTATATACTAAAATGTGTATATATATATATATAAATCGCACTATTTATTTATTTATAATATTGTAGTCGATGAGAACCAGTCCCAATGGATATTATTTAAATAGTGATTGTTCCAACGATGAGGTAGTTATAACTGGAAATGTCGACAAGTTGTAAAGACTCCTTCCAGTTATGACAAAAGGTACTTGGTATAGATAAATTAACGAGAGCATGGAATTGCATATGTAGTAGTATTGTATGTTTACAGGCATTCTATATTTGAATTTTCTATTTTCTCGTACTATCAGCATAAAAAGAGGTTTGTTATATATTGAAGAAGTAAATACCAAAATAATGTCAGTGTCAAATTGTGAATAATATTTACGTTGTGCATATATTTTTACGTCAGACTTTATTGTATTCTCACAATCATCAGAATAATTTTGTGTCAGCCCGTACGACTAAGTGTAAGTTACATAATTTTCAAAAAATATGGCAGTGAGTATTTTTGGTCCGATTGAGAGTCAAAGTAAGCAAATTATTTTTAACTGTTATAAATATTTTGAATTTGAACTGAAGAAAAATTTAAATTCCCCTTACACCGCTGCCCAGTTAGTTGAAAAAGCTACAGGTGTTTGTCTCTCTACTGTTTATAACATTGTGTCTGAGAGCAATAGTGAGATATTCGCAACAACAAAGAAATTCACCTCCCCGAGAAATAAAAAGTTACGTACTTGTCCGTCATCAGCAGTAGACGATTTTGATCAGAAAGTCATCCGGAGAACTATATACAATTTTCATCTGTCCCATAAGCAATTTCCAACCTTAAAGGCACTCCACTCTGTGTTAAAATCCGATATAGATTACAAATTTGGCATTTCCACCTTACGAAAACAAATACAAAAATTAGGATTTAAATGGAAAAAGACGGAGGACAACCGAAAAATATTAATGGAAAGACACAACATACGACTGCTAAGAATAAATTACCTTACCAAAATTGCGGAATATCGGTCTGAAGATAGACCACTACTTTATACTGATGAAACCTACATCCACACTACTTCACATGTGTCCGGAGAGGCTTGGACCGATGGAACAGAATTTGGTGTAAAAAAACAAATCAGTACAGGCCAGCGGTTAATAATAGTGCACGCAGGAGGAAAAGATGGTTTTATTCCCAACGCTTTGTTAATGTTAAAGGCAAACCAAAAAACGGGAGATTACCATGACCAGATGAACTTTGTCAACTACGAAAAATGGTTAAAAGAAAAATTAATACCGAACCTTAAACCGAATAGCGTACTTATCGTAGATAATGTGATCCATGTGAATTTATATATTCCAAAATAGACTGCTTGGATGAATTTTATATGATTCATACAAGACGTATATTTTCCTCAGAGGTTCCGACTGTGAATTCATTCTAGAGAAATATACTATTTCGATGAGTCTAAATTAGATTCATACAGGAAGTATATTTTAAGGTATGGATTGAATTGATTCTTGACGAGTTTACTCGCTAATCTCGCACCACGAGAGTCTGTATCATTTGTTTGCCGATAGTAAACCGTTAAAGACTCCAATATATATAAATATATCATATGCTTAACTATTTTTTCATATGGATGAGACGGTTTGCATTGGAGTCAATGATGATAAAGGTAATATGTACAGAACTCTACTGTGAGAGGATTATACATTATTGAGATTTGCGAACGTAAAGCTCAGTTATGCGGTCAAATTAGTCTATAAGTACAACTACATTTTATATGTATGATTCAACTTAGACATAAAACCTTATTGTAAACGCTAAGCATATTGAATACATTATTGGGTAAAAGGTAACAAACCCTTATCAAACTGGCTTATAAAATAAAATAATAGTTGTGTTCATACTTATTTCGAATAGCAAATACAATAGAATGGCTGGTTTCATAATATTAGAGGCTGCCCTCATATTATTGACGTGTTTATGGCCGTGCTGGGTGCTATTGTCTATTAACTAATTAGAATAAGCTCCGGTGTCTGAGCATACATGTCATTCTGATCCACACGTAAGATGTTCCAATATGCAAGTCGGGCTGGTTGGTTGTGCATGTATGCTTGGTAGGGCCGGGTTAACCTAAGATAATGTAGACGAATGCAAGTCCAATTTATAAAGGGCTAACCCATTAGGGTATGCATATCCAATGATAGGTCCTACCTGCGGGATTTGCTAATCAGCATTCCCATTAGGGTCTGCATGTTCGTCACCTGAGGGTTACGCATTCGTATACAAGTCTAAAAGACGTTTATCTTATGGTTCTGCATGGAATAACTCACGTTGGGACCTTTTGTGTAGACATAGCTTAGCCTAAAGTATCGGCGTAGGCTCGGTAATTCTATGAGGTATAAAAAGTAGCCTTATAGTTGACTGCAATCATCTATTCTATTTTAATGATAATCTGGATTAATATTAAGATTTTAATGAGCCAGAGTTCCCTTATCCTATTCCTATATATCTATATTATGACATATCATATTATGATCACATTATTAATATTAGAATCCTTTAATAAAATTACATCAATCATTATAACATAATATAATTACCTTCTATGTTTAACTTATTACAATTACATGTTTTACTGCATATAGGAAAATCCTTCGGTTTTATCGTATATACAGTGTATACAGTAATTTCAATATTTTGCTTTATTCAAATCTTATGTAAGATTTTTACATAGTCAACAATAGCATTATGTAGGGCGTAGGTATTGTGTATCTGGGTTCTACCATATGCAACAATGGATCATGCGAACAGGATGTACGGAAGCGAATCGGGATGGCGAAGAGTGCGATGACCCGTCTAAACAAGATCTGGTCAGACCGGGTAATATCTCTAAAAACTAAGATCCACCTGGTAAAGACTCTGGTGTTCTCGATCTTCACCTACGGTGCGGAAACCTGGACCCTAAAAAAAGCTGACAGAGCTCGGATTGACGCATTCGAGATGTGGTGCTGGAGGCGGCTGTTGAGAGTACCATGGACAGCCCACCGCACAAATGTGTCAATTCTGAAAGAAGTAGGAGTCACTGTTAGGCTGTCTACGATTTGTCTCCGTAGGATTTGTGAATTCTTCGGGCACATAGCCAGGAAGAAAAATGACAACCTGGAAATGCTCATGGTGACGGGTAAAGTCCAGGGAAGGCGACCGAGAGGAAAAAGCCCAATGCGTTGGACGGATCAGATACGTGACGGTACAAAAACAAAGGTTCACGATGCCCTACATGCGGCCGAAGACCGCAATAAGTGGAAAGCGGTTGTCCGCAAATTGATTCATGGAGGCCACGACCCTCAGCAATGAGGAACACGACACAAGGAGGAGGAGGAGGAGGTATGTTTCACAATAGTAGTTAGATATAATTGTGATGTTAAATATTGAGGAGGTTATAATACTTGTTTTAAATGTTTGTAGGATATTTTAAACCAAATTTTATTTGTTTTATGTAACATTGTATTTATTTCATATAATTTCTGGTTTTCTGTGTTTGTTTGAGTATTGTTCAGATTTAATTCTGTTGTTTAGCGTTTCTCACACCTCAGGAGACCTAGGTTATTACTTATCATAATGTAGTCCAATATGTACCACTAGACAATCATGCCATAATTTTATATTTTTTATAAATTGTGTGTCTTTAATCTTTACAAAATTGATTATGTATGTGTGCAGGTTAAACTTGGGCGTCAGAGTTTTTTTTCACCGCTATAGTTTTTCTCTGGCATATTTTGGCTCTTGAACTGTAGCGGTATATCTAATGTAACCATTAGGTCACATAGTTTATAGAGTCATTTAACTTTCCATTAACAGTAATTTCTTATTACTTGAATAAATTTTCTTATTAACTTATATGTTGTTTAAATCCTATTATTTCCTTTAGTGATAAGATCCTCGCTTTCAAAGAAAAGTTTCAGTTAACTTCAAGCTTTAGGTAGGTTCAGCTTTAAAATATTACTGGTTAGTTAGTATAGGTGAGTTTTTACAATATGGTTTAGGCCTTGACCAGAATGTGAATCAATATATATTTTGCCTTTTAAGGCACAATTTGATGTTCGTGCAATAGTCTGAGGTTTTAAAGTGAGAAGCGCTGAATATCTTTTTCTCTGTTCTTTGTTCCGGCAAGCATTGAGCCTTTTTTTAATAATAATCTTTATATGTATGCAATTTTATTATGTTTCAGAAGAATTACAGGTTTTGGTATGTATCTACACATATTTTGTTGATTTTATATTTATAATGATTTGAGCCATACATATTAACCTTTTGTTCAAAACATTAATACTTATACTTGCGGAGTTGTCTTCAAGAAATATATTTAGGGCGGTTTTTCACGCAATCGGTTGCTTGAATTGTTCATTATTAATGATTGTTTCTTTGTTTAGCGTTATATTCGAACTTTATAAATTACCTTTATTTTTCGTCTTATTTGGATGTTGTTGGAGGTCGTCACTTGCTGCAATCGTCACCTTACTTAAGTCATTGTTTTGGGTAATATAAAAACGTGTAGAAAATGTAGTTATTTATTTTTATTTATTTGCCAATATTACGTACCTAGAATTATGGTTTCGGTTGTACTGCGATAATCTTGTTTTTTCCTTTGATAATCATTCAGATTATTTAACGATCTCCCTATTCATATATTCTTAATAAATACAAAGTGCATCAAGTTGTCTAGAGTCTCAACGGTATAATCTGTTTTATTTGGTGTAAGTGTTTTAACTTTACGATCTCAGTAACGTGATAAATAAAGTTCTGATATAATACAAATGTGTTGATAATGTGATATTTTAACTGAATAGTGTTGTCTTAGTCGTTTCGGGATATTTCCTATTAAATATCAGAAATGCAATGGATAGTGGCCGGATATCCGATGCATCTCCAATTAAAATTTATTTGTTTAGTGACGTGAAACTGATGTTTTATTAAGTGAAAGTTCCGGTAAATTATATTTTATTCGTTTCGTGTTAAGGTTGAGTGATTAATTGCATATTAAGTGCGGGAGTTTTATTTACATTATAATTTAGTATACCAATGACGTGACTAAAATTATATTATTTTAGTTTTGATGTGATTAATTGGTTCTTAATTATAAAGTACATGTGTTTTTTTTACATTATAATTAGTAGTGATACGATAGGGTGATAATCTTATTTGGTTTTAGTGTTATCATTAAATGATATTTTATCAGTTTAAAGGTGCAATATAGTCGTTAGATTATAAGTATGGTAATTTAATCAATCTCAATATTTTAGTATAAATGCTTTTAAAATAATTTAAATCAGATATGATCAGATGTCAGTTGTTCTTTTGTTAGTTATATTACTCTGATAAACTTCGTAAATATACTAAGGGCGATTGTAGCAGACCGACATCTGAAAACATCCGGCTACGCTGTAAGCATTAAATAATTTTGAACTATACCTTGTCTTTGACTTCGAAATAAAATAAATTTGCTACAATACAAAAATGAAGTGAGGGTAGCTTACAAAATTATGTTCCTTGATAGGTGACCTTTTAATTGAGTCGTTGCCAGAGTCGTTCAGTTTCTCTATGGACAGATCTAAACCTATTTTATAAACAAAATAAATGATTATTTACTTTTTTATTGAAACGTTAAATAATTAAATCAACATAATTTCAGATTTTTTTAAATGTTGGTTGTTTTAGATTTGTCTTCAATCTATGGTTCACGATGGATTATAGAATAGCTCGGTAAAACACGCGGGAAAAATGGGAACCAATCAGAATCAAGCTGAGTTAGTTGGACCAATCAAAATAAGAGTTTTTGAATGGATTGAGGAACGTTTGAATTCGAAAAAGTCTATATAAGGTTGTGGAAGGAAATATCTGGGTTTTTTCTTCAGCAGAGCGTCGCATTTAACGGAGATCAGTGAGTTTAGGCTGTAAGGTGCAAATAGTGTTTGAGTTTGTTCACAGATCTGTTATCAAGAGATGGAAGCATTCGAAAGACAACAGAAATCCACGGCCCGCGCGCTTCTATGGTAACTAAGATGAGGGACCTTGTTGGAGCGCTGGAGACCATTGCATGAAGAATCTCGTGTTCCACGTGGCTCGCAAACATCAGCCACTACTAACTGTCTCGGTAAGAAATTTACATTTATTCGGGTTTTAATAGCAAGTGCGTATGACGGACCGTCGCGTTAGTACATACAGAATAGTGGGTAGTTTCGGGTTGATCCGTGTTGAGATTTTAAGTTTGTCATTCAGCAGATAATCTGATAGTCTTATCGAGGCGTGTTTATTTAACCAAAATAAAAGTAAAATCATTGGTTTATGTGTAGATTGCGGTTGGTGAGAATTTCAGTTCGTTATTAAGTACGTCTATCTATTTTGTTGTGTTTCGCCATTTAATTGAGTGAATTAGTGGCTAGCCAAATGTATAACAAAAGAATGGTGATTAAGTGCATAGAATTGATAGAAACCTGGAAAAGACTTAATAACCTATGGGTATCTATAAAGGGCGTGCGAAGTGGGTATAGTTGAAGTTTGGAATTAAAATGTAAGATCACAGTTTACTCGTATTGCATAGCATGGTGTCATTGAATTGATGGTTGAATTGCCTTTAAAATTTGTAATCAGTTTTATTAGTATGATTGGTTGTCCTTGCCATTTAACCAACTAAATAGGATATATATAATAGGAAGATTAATAATTCTAAGTTTATTGTGCGTCGGTGTGTATACGTAAATGTTTTATGTGCAATTTTAAATTCATAGTAATGAGGGCATTAAAGTATTACTTCACGGGTTTTATTTATTCGGTTAATGTTACTATTGAATTGCGTCCGTGCGTACTCATGTTAATATTTCGTATATGGTAAATAAAGGGGAAGGTATACGTTATCTAAATTATTGTTAGTAGAAACAGTTAGATGAGTAAATACAATTGTAGGTCTTAATCATTAGCGGGTTCAGTTGAACTTGTAGGATTCACCGCGTCGAGCAGAATTCGAACTTGCGACCTTTCGGAACACCGGTCTGGTCGCTCTGACCGGCTGTGTCATCGACGCTTGCTCAGCCTCGGTGAATGTTTCTATCATGTTCCTACATTGCTTACGTCAGAGGGTTACGTATTTATCTAGTGTTCTTTAGAGTACGTTTTCTGAGTAGATAATTTATCAGGTTGCTCTAATTTAATATGATTTCCAATCATATTTAATCCATTTGTTTATTCTATATAATTAACCGTCATTCATTCTCGAATTATATACTTCGAGTAAATTAGTAACTACCTTTGCATTAGTTTATTTTATAACGTTAACAATATTTATTCGTCGTTGTAGTTAAAGTTTTAGTTTCATTCTTGATAAATAAGTAATTCTACATATTTCACAATAGGGCGTAAAATTAGTAAGCCAACTATGGGAAAATACGTTTTGTTAATCCTTGTTTATTTCTCATATTCCCGGTTACATCGACTGTGAGAGGGCGCCTTCACCATAAGCTTCTGAAGGTTCGTTGCCGCAGCGTGAGCGCTTCGGTAGCGGGATGCAACTTCGGGCGTACAGATCTACAGCCTGTCCAGTTGGATCCATCTTGAAGCCTTGACGAACACTTCAGGGAGCTGTCGGCAGAGCTGTTCCGGACCTAGGCGATCTATTGCGAGACTTCGGCGCCATTGCGAAGAGTCAATCCATCCAGCAGAAGTCGGTCCTCTCGGTGTGTTGTTTTTGATTTATTGCTTTATTCTCATTTTCATTTGTGCCGTATTACTTTATTATTTTTCAGTGAAATTAGTATTCACCAGCATATTTGAACATTAGTGTGCGTTATGCCGCCGTAATAAAATTCTACTAAGGTTCGATAAATTGAATATGATAGTATATGCATTGATTTCGTTTAATCACTATAATAGGTAATTACATTTTCTAACTAGTCATGGTGGTAGCTTGCAGGTGCACATGGAAGCTAGTACCATGTTAGTTGTGTAACATATTGGTTAATCAATGTTTTCTATGTCTTGCATGCAAATACCATTGTACATTTCCAAGTAATGATTACGTTAAAGGTTTCTACCGCTTATTCAAATAAATAAACATTATTGAGCAGGTTGTTGCTCAATATACGGGTAAATAATTAAGTGGTTAAACCCACGTAATTATAAACAGTAAATTATAAAGATATTTACTTTTACTTTTCTTGACGGTGTTTGTTAAACACTGATTGAGAAATCTTTATTACTTATAGAGTCAAATAGTGAAAATTATGATAAGGTTGCCCAATAAATAAATGTAGATACTTTGAAAAGTTCAATATTTAGTACAATTGGCTACCTACCTAAAAATACATATATACATATATAACTATATATATATATATATATATATATATATACCATAGTACGGAGAAACACCTTTACTATTACTGTTATAAACTTGTGCATGTATGTGTTTTCCGGTACACGAGCAACGGACGTACTGCTGCTGCACGTGGCACGCTGCTCGCTGACATACATCGTGAGTTCTTCACTGCCAGAACAGCGGGCGGCTATCCTGAGCAAACTCCAGAGGCCAGAAGCAGCAGCCCGTGATGATGGTATGGTGATATACGAAAAGCCTTCTTGTGAGTTAGTTCCATACATCTCTTTATTACACCGACGGGTGACAAAATAGGTTTAACGTTAAGCGTCAGCGAGGTTCCATGCTAGTACGGTTTCTATGTACTTAGTACAGTTACAAAATATCCGACTTTGGAGTTTACTGAAATAAGAGATCGATCTTTATAAATTTATACGTATTATACCAATAAATATGGCTTTATTATGTTTGATTCAATCATATTGAATAACGTGCAACATACCTAGTAATTTATATCTGATTATTGTGATTTCATAATGTGAGGATACACGAGTACGAAGGACTTATAATATATACATACTTCATGTTGGCTCTTATCATTTAGATTTAACAATACATTTTATTTAAGTATTAACGCTACTGTTAACGAAGTTGACATCTTCAATAAACTATTAATAGTATATATAAGTCCTAAGTTACTCGTACTTCCTTTCCACTGATTTAGTTCGGCTGTTGGTTATTTTGTAAATCACACGATCTTTCCACTGAAGGAATAGATACTAATTTATGTTGCACTAGTTAAATGATACTTGAAGTCAAAATGGTTTTGATAATCGTAGATGCCTTGATTTTGGTATGTAGCTCGGATTGCGTGAATTGCAAATGATTTGTGATAGCTGACATCTCATGGATATCATTTACAGAATGCTATTGTTGACATACATATAGATTGGTCATACAAGTAATTTTATAATGATTCTGTATCATTAAGTATATAGACTGATAGTAATCTCGTCAACAGCACCTGTCCATTTATATACTAAAATGTGTATATATATATATATAAATCACACACTATATTTATTTATAATATTGTAGTCGTTGAGAATCAGTCACAATGGATATTATTTAAATAGTGATTGTTCCAGCGATGAGGTAGTCATAACTGGAAATGTCGACAAGTTGTAAAGACTCCTTCCAGTTATGACAAAAGGTACTTGGTAACAAAGGTAACGGTATTACCCAAAATTATTTATTAATATTTATGCTAAGCAATGGTTTTGATCCAGGTTGATGGAATACGCAACTGTGTTTTATTATAGGGTCAGACCGTTCCTCCAACAGTGGTATTCTGTCTTTATTGGATCTAGCTTGGAGATCTTTGAAAAGGGTGATGAAGTATATTTTAAGGTATGGATTGAATTGATTCTTGACGAGTTTACTCGCTAATCTCGCACCACGAGAGTCTGTATCATTTGTTTGCCGATAGTAAACCGTTAAAGACTCCAATATATATAAATATATCATATGCTTAACTATTTTATCATATGGATGAGACGGTTTGCATTGGAGTCAATGATGATATAGGTAATATGTACAGAACTCTACTGTGAGAGGATTATACATTATTGAGATTTGCGAACGTAAAGCTCAGTTATGCGGTCAAATTAGTCTATAAGTACAACTACATTTTAAAGTATGATTCAACTTGGACATAAAACCTTATTGTAAACGCTAAGCATATTGAATACATTATTGGGTAAAAGGTAACAAACCCTAATCCAACTGGCTTATAAAATAAAATAATAGTTGTGTTCATACTTATTTCGAATAGCAAATACAATAGAATGGCTGGTTTCATAATATTAGAGGCTGCCCTCATATTATTGACGTGTTTATGGCCGTGCTGGGTGCTATTGTCTATTAACTAATTAGAATAAGCTCCGGTGTCTGAGCATACATGTCATTCTGATCCACACGTAAGATGTTCCAATATGCAAGTCGGGCTGGTTGGTTGTGCATGTATGCTTGGTAGGGCCGGGTTAACCTCAGATAATGTAGACGAATGCAAGTCCAATTTATAAAGGGCTAACCCATTAGGGTATGCATGTCCAATGATAGGGCCGATCTGCGGGATTTGCTAATCAGCATTCCCATTAGGGTCTGCATGTTCGTCACCTGAGGGTTACGCATTCGTATACAAGTCTAAAAGACGTTTATCTTATGGTTCTGCATGGAATAACTCACGTTGGGACCTTTTGTGTAGACATAGCTTAGCCTAAAGTATCGGCGTAGGCTCGGTAATTCTATGAGGTATAAAAAGTAGCCTTATAGTTGACTGCAATCATCTATTCTATTTTAATGATAATCTGGATTAATACTAAGATTTTAATGAGCCAGAGTTCCCTTATCCTATTCCTATATATCTATATTATGACATATCATATTATGATCACATTATTAATATTACAATCCTTTAATAAAATTACATCAATCATTATAACATAATATAATTACCTTTTATGTTTAACTTATTACAATTACAGGTTTTACTGCATATAGGAAAATCCTTCGGTTTTATCGTATATACAGTGTATACAGTAATTTCAATATTTTGCTTTATTCAAATCTTATGTAAGATTTTTACCTAGTCAACAATAGCATTATGTAGGGAGTAGGTATGTTTCACAATAGTCGTTAGATATAATTGTGATGTTAAATATTGAGGAGGTTATAATACTTGTTTTAAATGTTTGTAGGTTAATGTAGGATATTTTAAACCAAATTTTATTTGTTTTATGTAACATTGTATTTATTTCGTTTAATTTCTGGTTTTCTGTGTTTGTTTGAGCGTTGTTCAGATTTAATTCTGTTGTTTAGCGTTTCTCACACATCAGGAGACCTTGGTTATTACTTATCATAATGTAGTCCAATATGTACCACTAGACAATCATGCCATTATTTTATAATTTTTATAAATTGTGTGTATTTAATCTTTACAAAATTGATTATGTATGTGTGCAGGTTAAACTTGGGCGTCAGAGTTTTTTTTCACCGCTATAGTTTTTCTCTGGCATATTTTGGCTCTTGAACTGTAGCGGTATATCTAATGTGACCTAAAGGTTACATTAGATATAATAGTTTATAGAGTCATTTAACTTTCCATTGACAGTAATTTCTTATTACTTGAATCAATTTTCTTATTAACTTATACGTTGTTTAAATCCTATTATTTCCTTTAGTGATAAGATCCTCGCTTTCAAAGAAAAGTTTCAGTTAACTTCAAGCTTTAGGTAGGTTCAGCTTTAAAATATTACTGGTTAGTATAGGTGAGTTTTTACACCTGCAACTATCTCCACTTAAAAAATCACGTCAATTCGTCGCCCCGTTTTGCCGTGAAAGATGGACAAACAAACACACACATACACTTTCCCATTTATAATATTGGTATGGATTTAGTACCCGAAACTCAATTCTTACAGAGCTTGTTTGTTGAAGACGTTGATTCTTGCAAATCTGTCGCTTAGATTCTTTATTATTATTTTTATGCCCCGTCATATATTTTATATCATCTGATTAAACCATAAGAGTCTAGTATATTTCTACATTTATTTTTATGAAATACTTGATTACATTCCAAAAAAAGTCACCCTAACTTCAGCAATTTTCCTTAAAATTTCTGTAGCTAAACATTCCGTTGCTTAAAAAATGTATATGAAAAAGAAAAAAAAAAAACGGTTACACTTATTCCTTATCCTGCTCATTTTTCCACGTAATTATAATTTTACGTACTAGTTGAACCTAATTTTAATCAAAAAAATTAAAGTCTTACTTTTGAAAACGTGTAAAGAAAGTGTTCCATTTATACGTTTAATAAAGAAACGATATATCAAAAGATGTATACAAACTAATGGAAGTTTTGTTAAAAACTGCAAAATAGTGTCAAAAATTGAGCGAAATCGCAATAAATCATTACCGGGCTCTACACATGTTTGTATTTCATACCGCAAAACTAAATATAATTAGAGACATCCAAATCCGTTTATTTTTAAAGATCTGAACTTACTACTTCGTTGTTAGAAATAAAAAGATACTTAGATAAAATTAAACTAGACAGCTTACTCGTGGAAGTGTTTGAAAAGGGCCTTAAACTACCGATTTACGAGCGTTTCTCTAAATATTAACTTTTAAGAAACTTTTTAGCAGTTTTGTACTTTTTGTACGCTTAACTAACTACAACTCGTTGTAAGGTAGCTCGAGCAGAGCTGATCATATTTATTATTATACATTTCAATCGAATACGTAAATAGCTCGTTTCAATAAATTTATGAACGATTTCCTTTTAGCGCCGCATATTTAACGAATCACGCCTCATGCAATTAAAAGCAAACCTTGAACTTGATAAAATAAAAGTTTTAATGGATTCAAAAGGCTGCAAAATTAATTTTATAATGCCCAGATACTAAAACCGGAACTCCATGCTTTTGTTATTATTCCAACTTTACTCCCAAATAGCCTTTTGGTAGATAGTGACCTGTGAAATTTTGTTGAGAAAACTTTGGACTTTCCCAATATTAGGTTAGGCAGGCTAAAGTAAATTATTACAGTTATTTCAGGACTAGTCAATCAAAACACCATGTTAAACTAAAATGGGCTCATAGATAGACATACTTTTCACTTTAGGTTTAGTACGTAGGCACAATATAGAGGTTGGATAGGCCTCCTCTACATTACTGGTTGTTTTATAACAAATATCCATCCATATCCATACTTCCATACTAATTGACCGAGCGTTAGCGAAGGTCGCCGTTTCAGCTTGGGCCGAAATGCTTTCGTATGTCCGGATGTTCTCCTCTACAGGTCGCATTTCTTAACGGATTCCCCTGAGATTTTGTGAGCGGATTCTTTAGTTAAGTAAAATTTTTCAGACGTGGCGTTTTTTGGAAATTTTTCAAAATGGTGGAAACGGCATAAAGGCATTAAGCGCCTTTAAGATCCATGACGCTTAAGACCATTTTCAATTCGCTAAGATTTAAAAAACTTAAGCGCCATGATGATCTATAGCGCTTAAGACCGTTGTGAGTTCGCTGAGATAATGACATGTGAGTTCGCAAAAATCGTATGTCGAATACGTAGCCCAATTTGACTGAACAATTTAAGCCTTACGTGGTGCAGTTGAATGACGGTTTGATTACCGGTATCTACTACATAAGACGTCTCAAGTTCGATTCCTCACACATGAAATCCTTTTTTTTTTTTTAGTTTAAATTTCGTAATTATTAATACGGCCATCTACATAGTTATAAAGTTAAAGACGTGATAAGGGTTTAACGCACAAAAGCACACTGAACGATTATTGTTCTTTCCAAAACTGGTAAGGTTGAATATTTAAGACGGAAGAAATAAAGTATTTATAAAGTTAACGACGTAATAAGGGTTAAAAGGCGCATCTTCTAATTTTTTTTTATTTTTGAACTTACTGTTCAAATGTTACTGGGGGAGGACACAAATTTTCTGACCTTCGAAGCGATTATTTCTAAAAATATTCACTTAATCACAAAATCTTCAAAGAAACCTCGATTTTTTTTTAAAGACCTATCGATTTATGTGCAATGTGTTCATATTTTGTTAATTTTTTATTTTATTTAGTTACAAGTATGGAGCGCCCCCCTAAATTTTTTTTTCTGCAATTTAACTATATAACTAAACAGCGGCATGCAAAATACACCTTATTTCTAAATTTTATTTAGATAAGTCTTACAGTTTCCGAGTAAAATGGCTGTGACATACAGATGTATCCATGTGTCCATCTGGACGGACGGGTGGACGGACAGACGGACATGACGAAACTATAAGGGTTCCGTTTTTGCCATTTTGGCTACGGAACCCTAAAAATCACACTGAACTATTTTTTTTTCATACCTAAAATGGTAAGGTTGAATGTGTAAGACCAAAGAAGAAGGAGTATTTATAAAGTTCACGACGTAATAAGGGTTAAAGGGGGGCTTGGGGGGCAGAGCCACGAGGGCACAAAGCAAAAGCACACTGAACGATTATTATTCATACCAAAAATACCAAAAAGAGTATTTATAAAGTTAACGACGTAGTAAGGGTTAAAGGCCCCTTTAACCCTTCTGCTCGGGAGGTGGAGCCCCCCGTACTAAGAAAAAATACACTAACCGTTTTATTTTCCATACCAAAATTTAATGACTAGTTTGAATATTTAACACGGGAGAAAAACGAGTATTTATAAAGTTAATCACGTGATATGTGTGGAACAGGGGCTCAGGGACGGAGCCCCCCGCCTAATGAAATAACACACTTAACGATATCTATTCATACAAAAAATGGTCAGGTTGAATGTTTAAGACGGGAGAAAAAATAGTATTTATAAAGTTCATTACGTGATATGCGTGGAAGGGGGGCTCGGGGGGCGCACAAAGAAAAAACACATCAAACGATTTAAATTCATACCAAAAATGATAAGGTAGAACATTTAAGACGGAAGAAAAAAGAGGAAAAAGAGGAGTAACTACGCGACAAGCGTGAGCCCCCCCGCACAAAGAAAGAACACACTGAACGTTTTCTATTCATACCAAAAATAGTTAGATTGAATGTTTAAGACGAGAGCAAAAAAGTCACAGTTTCTTAGTTTAAGCCGTTTGGTTGGTTTTCGCACGTTTCCTCTCATATCCGCCTCAATGAAAATGCTACCTTATCGGGCTTTCGATCCTGATACTGCTACTACCGCAGAGGCATTTTCTACTAATGCGCTTCGGACGTTCGGCTCTACAGTGAGCTTTGCCTTCAGCTCGGCAGATCTTATTAGTCGAAATTATTCGCTCTCAAAACTAAGGAGAATGATGATACAACCCACAGAACTAGGATTACGAGTTAGGAGTCTCTTGCTTAAAAAACGACTTTCTGGTCAGGCCGAGCCTCCATATATGTATGAAACGGTAATTTCTTTTCATTCAAAGCCGGCCAGCCTGCAATAGCTATTTTTAAGTGATTGTTATTCAGCCAGGCAGAGGGTAATTTACGATTTTACTGTTTCACAGTAATATTTTTATATATGATATGATTGGTTATCTGCTTTCCAAATTAACTTCATAATTACCTATTGTCTGCTTTTTGACGATCAGTTTTTGGAAATTTATCGAATTGGCAGAGCCATATATCTATATTCGTGGTTAATAGAAAAATAAAATAAGTAAAATAAATATGGCTGCATTTCTGTTTTTTAGGCAAAAACAGGATTTGACACGTGGCAAAATATTTTTGAAGAACCTCGTTTTGTCTGAAATATAAGTAATTAACGTCTATTTTATTAAAATTAATTGAAATAAGTTTATTATGTATAAATCTTAAGAATGAAACCAAAGTGCGTGAATGCGAAACGATGAACTTCAATGGGTTTGCTTATATTATTTGAAATTTCTATCGACCCCGAATTTACTCAGTTTTAGCTATGCTCGCGAGGTCTACAGCTCACAGAGCCACTAGTATTATAAATGGGAAAGTGTATGTGTGTGTTTGTTTGTTTGTCCGTCTTTCACGGCAAAACGGGGCGACGAAGTGACGTGATTTTTTAAGTGGAGATAGTTGAAGGGATGGAGAGTGACATAGGCTACTTTTTGTCTCTTTCTAACCCCCTACTTCCCTAAAATGGGGGGTGGAACTTTGTATGGAGCATTCCAGGGGGCAATCAGGAAAGGGGAACCGTGTTACCCCGAATTTAACGCGAGCGAAGCCGCGGGCAAAAGCTAGTACTTACTAATATTATAAATGGGAAAGTGTATGCGTGTGTTTGTTTGTTTGTTTGTCCGTCTTTCACGGCAAAACGGGGCGACGAATTGACGTGATTTTTTTAAGTGGAGATAGTTGAAGGGATGGAGAGTGACATAGGCTACTTTTTGTTTCTTTCTAACCCCCCTCTTCCCTAAAATGGGGGGTGGAAGTTTGTATGGTTTGTTACCCCGAATTTAACGCGAGTGAAGCCGCGGGCAAAAGCTAGTTATAAAAGTCAATAAAAAGCTAAAAGTAAAATAAAAGTAATTGTAAATAATTACCTATCATAGAATAGAATCAGTTGTCACCAAGGCTCGCGCCTAAATACCTATATCTAGAATATCAAGGTCTACCTCCGTGTTTTGCTCCACCTCTCCCTTACTCGTACAGTGGCAAGCATCGATATGTTTAAGCGAGCTTAATGTTCTAACATAATATGCACCAAATACAATGTTTCACAGGGAGAGTAGTTGATAAGAGTGCATAATGTGTTCATTTATAGATGACTGTTATTCTCATGTCTTCAATTATATATTATTTACTGTTCTCTGAACTGAATTAGTCCAAAAAAAATTTTTTTTGAGACATTTGCATAACGTAGCTTAATTTCACTCCAAGAACTCCTATCCTTTACAATCTCCGATGCTTAAAATTACGGAGGCTAAGACAAAAACCGTACCTGAGTTTTGGCTGAGAGCCACTTCGGCAACTTTGGGAACAATGTGTTCCTCTACTAAGCAAACTTCCTTTTAGTAAAGATGGCGGGCGGAAGTGAGCGGGAGTGGCAACCGCCGCGAGCAAACACGAGCGCTGCTATGGTTTCCGGTAGCTAAAAATGTTCAGTCGAATTAATTTTAAAGGTTTCAAATATTATAATCATTTAATTTAAGTACATTATTTAGTGGTACGCTGATTTGAATTGAGGTACCTACTATAACGTCAGGAGGTATGGTGCCCGATTCTAATTTAAAAATACATTAACAATACAATAAAAATACCACCTATCTCAAACATAACTCCAACACACAACAAACATTCAACCAATATTGAAGTTGTATTGGAGTTGCGTTGGAATATTTCTCAAGCAAATTCTGATATTTCTGATTCAAATGTTTACGCCGTAGCTGTATTGCGTTGGAGTTGTAATTGAAGTTGGATCGTGTCTATACGTGTTTTAAAGTTAGAATACGGCTCATGGTAGGTAAGGTATATGGTAGATACTTAAGTATATACATCTTGTGCGCCTTCCATTTGTATGCAATACTTTTTCTATATACAAATCATGATGTCAGATCGCGGTTGTGGTAAACTCTCTTGGAAATTAAAAATCACAACATTCTATTGTAATAAGACTAACTACTTATACGATGCTTAGTTATACGTTGAATAAAATTGTGTATGGTATAGCAAAAATATTTTAATACTGCACTAATCTAAATTACGTGATATAGAAAAATAATATACGTACGAGTATATGCATTGGTAATAGTTAAAAATTAAATAAAAATGGTGACATTTACAACGAAAAAAAAACTACCAAGTCCTCCAAAAAACTATAAAAAACATTTCATTTACATTTTCTGCCAAAAAAATTTGCAACCTAATTTGTATCACTTAATTATAATATCTGCCTCTAACAAATATATCTGTGACTATTTTAATCCAAACGGTCAAACTTTGAAACACCAAATTAATGGACATTGGTATCCAATATTAAACTTTTATCGCCAGATTTTTATTGCCAAAATAGGATATCTACCATCAAATAATTAAAATTTGTCCTATTAAAAAAAACACAAAACCTACAGAACAAAATGGCAACCACGAGTGAAGTGAGGAGGAGTGTTAGTTCAACTCGCCTAACAGCGCGCAAAGTCGAGCGAGCGTGTCGTGGCAGCGGTCGGCGAGCGCCAGAACCGACTTTTAAAGATGGAGGAATTTTTTATTTATATGGAAATGTTATTAGGTTACCGTTTTGACATTTATTGCAGATCAGATTTTAGTTTTGGGTGTATTATTTTGGTTACACATATAATTTGCCGGACATTTTAAGTATTTGATTTGGTAATGGGTTGATATTATTTGATGGCAGATCTATTATTCTAATGGCCAATCATATTTATTTGATTGGTTTTAAATCATACCCTTTAATTTGTTCCTTAGTTTTCCCTACTCCTTATCTAATTTGGCACAATTACCAAACAAATTACACCAAATTTGAATCCACATTCGTAATTTTTTACATGGTATTTATATATTTGTATAGTAAATACAAAATTTGAATCCACATTAGTAATTATAGATATATTATTAATGCTTATCTCAGTTGATTGGCGTACATACCTACAAGAATATAAGCCGTGCTTATTTTATATCGGATTTAGTTGAAGTGTCAATAATAAATGCATATGCAATAACATACAATTTACATTTTGTAATGTCAAGTGGGTACCATAGTTCGTTCAATGCCTAGTCTAAGATGAACTATTGTCCCGGGTATGTCCTTAAACTACGTCCGGATACGGGTATGTACTTATAAACTACGTCCAAAAGAGAGGTATGGGTACTGCGAATGTCATCTCGCTATGTGTGGTAGGGCACAGCACAGCGAATGTCATCTCGCTCAAATCTGGAGCAGAGCCCGACTGGGGAAGTACGAGTACCTCCACCTTACAGAAAACCACAGCCAAATAGCACTAGACCCTACTCATAATGTTGTGTTCCTGCTGGTGAATAAGGTTGCCAAAGAGCTCAAAGAGGATCCAATGTGTTGATGATGAGGGACCCTCTTGTTTCTTTAGCCGTCAACACAGTGAATCCTCCTTTTTGTAAAGGGTCGGCAACGCGTATGTGACACCTCTGGAGTTGCAGGCGTCCATAGGCTACGGTAGCTGCTGACCACCAGGCCGGCCGTAAGCTTGTTTACCACCGGTATAAAAAAACTATACCGGTCTCTTCTTACTTCGACCTTATAAATGAAATGTTTGCAAACAACATACTTATCTCGTTGAATAAATAGGCATAATCAGTTGGGAATTCGTTCCCGACGCTTCGAAGTTCGCGATGAGCACCAAGTTGAGGTGTTAAACGGATTACAGTTGGGCAAAATTCGGGTCCTTTCATTAATCGGTACCAGGAGGCACGGAGATATTTGATGGTAATTATATCTATTTAGATCAGTAGTTTGCCTTTATATAAGTGTATAAGTACCTTTTATTTTTTTAAGGTGTTTTTTTTTAAATAATACTTATACATCATATGTTTCAAGGTTTCCTGAATTTTTATGTATGGGTAAATACTTTAAACACATTTTATGCTATAGTAAATATACTTCGATAGTTAAACAGTTGTTCTAAAATTATTCACATTACTACTTGAAATTGGACCCGGGGTACGTCCTTAAACTACGTCCGGACTTGGGTATGTCCTTAAACTACGCCAAAAAGAGAGGTATGTGCACTGCGAATGGTATCTCGCTAAGTGTGGTAGGGCACGTTCAGCGAATGTCATCTCGCTCAAATCTGGAGCAGAGCCCGACTGGGGAAGTACCTCCTAAGTACCTTATAGAAAACCACAGCCAAATAGCACTAGACCCTACTCATAGTGTTGTGTTCCTGCTGGTGAGTAAGGTTGCCAAAGGGCTCAAAGAGGACCCAGTGTGTTGACGATGAGGGATCTTCTTGTTCCTTTAGCCGTCAACACAGTGAATCCTCCTTTTTGTAAAGAGTCGGCAACGCTCATGCGACTCCTTTGGAGTTGCAGACGTCCATAGGTTACGGTAGCTGCTTAACATCAGGCGGGCCGTATGCTTGTTTGCCACCGTCGTGGTATAAAAAAAATACAAGGCGTGGAGCGATATATAAGCTTTTTGATTCCTTGGCACGTGCGACTGAAATATTAAATACCGTAAAATAACGAACACAATAATTTTTGAGCATAATAATGATTCATGGTAATCTTGTAAACTGCCTTTATTTTTGTTGAATAAATAGTAAAAACAAATTCCTTTTCCGCTTTCAGTATTTTATTAAACCGCAGTTCAGAAAGACCATTACATTTCATTACAATGAGTCCTAAACAGCGGTGGAGCTTAATAACTTTAACAAATTAGCCAAGACTGGACCATTGGCAAGATTCGCTACAAATAATGAAAAATATATCCACTCCATTGTGCAAACTCCTAACTTAGTTTGTAACTCCTTGATCGATGACTGTTGCCTGACACTTAAGCTGGGCCCATTTTCGACTGAAAAGTCTTTTTTATATCTACTGCCTAAGGTGCGTTTCAGTAATTTTGGGTACCTAATCGTAAACACAATGGCACAACAACACTTTTTAATTCTTTTCCCTGAGTAATCTGGCATGTCGTCGTTAGCCGCAGGTGCCGTGCTAGTGCTATAGGTACATCAAGAAGTAAGGAGGTATTGGTGTTCTGAGAGTATTTTAAAAAATACAGGAGATTTGTTTCTCCTAGATCTAGACGGTTCTGGGCTCATTATATTCAGAATCGTCAGCATTTCTTATTCTACCAAAGAAAAGTAAACATTATTTTCCATAATTTAATATTAATAGTCATAAGTTTATATATTTGCCTAAGTTATAATAAATTTAGTCTTATCTTAACAATAATAAGCAATATTTTTCATATACATAGGTATTGAATTAAAAAAAACTAAAGAATAAAAAAATTTAATATCTATTTGTTGGGAATACGGTATAGGAATATGTAGAACATTGAATTGCCTGTAGAATTACTTAATATACTGAACACAAATACCTACTTGCTGCAAATCAATATTTAAAAAAAATAAGTCGGTACTGCCGCTCGCCGGCCAATGCTTAAAGTACATTAAAGTATGAAAAAATAATAAGTTTAAAATTGTCTAAATTCTATCTAAGACCTTTTCTCTTAAGAGTCTCTTCCTCTGTCTTTAATATTTGCAGAAGTGTAAGTCTTCTTGCTTCCAATTATTTGAAGTAAGTATTAAATGCTAACGAAAATATCGCAGCTTAACTTGTTCGTGGTATTCTCTCAATATTTTCTCGTTTAAGTAAACTTCATCATTAGTAATTTAAGTCAAATCATTACTTTCGGCTTTTTGTTACATAAAAACTAAATAATAGTCGATTTCTAAGTTAATTTTGATAATTAGTTAAATTTTATTTGCAATTATGTTATTTACTCGAATAACATAGATAAAAGAACAAGAAATACAAGTGCTTACAACGGTAAATACTAAGTTCATTTATTATTAACCGCTAAAAATCATCCAAAATACCTATATTATAAAAAAATCACAAAATAAAATACCGTTTTTTTCTATTCACAAAGATTAAATTATTTTAAAACAATACGATTCGACCGATCGAATTTTAAAATTTCAATGTGAAATCGATTGAATGGCAACACAGACATCCCTTTGAATATTTGACGATAAAAACGAAAATGGCGTCCGATTTCAATCGCGATTCCTCTCGCACTATTTAACGCACTGTCACAAAAGATTAAAATATTCACAGTACGTGTGAACGAGTTTTAACTATATGAGTAGGTAGGTTGTAGAAGTATTAAGCATGCTTTAGTACGAGTATATTAGTCTGTACACATCATAATTTTAACGAGGAAAAATTGAATAGCAAAACCAATTTTGCTTTCATTTCACAATAAAAAAGTAATAAAAGTTCAGTTCACTTTCAACAAATTAATTTTTACACCTAGCATTTTAGACTCGCTTCATAAAGAGCTCAGTATTCCACTTCATGGTAGTTCCACGATAAATTTTCAAGTGAGAATTCGCCACTAAAATATTACGCCGCCGCCGTACACTACACACAGTACGCCGCCGAGTTTAAGTACTCAGGCTATGGCCAGGTGTTCAGCTTTGGTATTTTGGGCAGCGATTCAAAAACTTTTTTATTTTACATGCATTTATATCCCGTTTTAACGCGTGGTTTCCACGAAACAGAATGTGTTCAAAACTCCCACAGCTGAAATTTATTAAAAACAGTATCCATACAAGCAAGCTTTACGTTTTGATTTTGTTAAAAGTACCATGAAGTAAATTCTAAAACAAATAAAAAAGGCCGGAATCGTGGCAGCAAAAAAGCTCTTACTATTTAAGTTAAATACGCAACACCAAAAGTCGTATATAGGTTTGAAAATAGCTATAAAAACAACAACTTGCGTTTTGGATTAACATTACATTGTTTGACAAGGGTCTAAAGCATTTAGGCCATATTACCACGAGGTGGTTATTTTCCCGAACGAAGTGAGCGAAAAGTGTTCGAGTAGTAATATGGCTTTTAGACCAGAGTAATGCATACTATTTTTCACTTCGATTGCGAGAAAATAAGATATTTTTTTTTATTATTTACGCACAATACATACCTAAACTAATGTGAAATTATGTTTTAACTTGACGATATACGTAGTATCTCTTATTAGTCTTTGTTGACGATCTTTTAATTTTTTAACTTTTTTGACAAAGCTACAAAATATAAACACCGTGAATAAATGCCACAGGCGATGGTAAAATTAGCTCTTTAAACAGTTTAAACACGCTTTAAAGCGCTTCCAAAAAATTTAAATCTTTTTTAATGATTGTGAAGTAGGAACTAAAAATCACCTCATGTTTTGAGAAATCAATTGCGTTTCCTGATTGGTCGATTTTAACATTGCTGTATTTCTGATTGATATTAAATACAATGTTTTTTTAAGGACTTAAGGACACAGAATACGCACCAAAAAAGTATCTAGCGTTCCGATGAACTTCGATATGTGTTGTGATTGGTGGATTTAATATGGTGAAGTGTTCTGATTGGTCAATTTAAAATAAACAAATTCATTCATAATGTTCAGAACAAAGTATTTGTTAAATATCTACGTTTCCGGGTAAGCTAAATTGTAAATGACGGGCCTGCCATAATGGAAGATTACAGCAGCTGGCAGTGCAGTTCTGAAGTAACAGTAAAATTTTGGATGGATAGTTTTGTTGCTCGTGTCAGCTCTCATCCACGAGTATGTTCGACCCGTCCTCATTCCTCGGCTAGGCGGCATGCGTAAATGCATTCCTCCATGTTTAAAAAAAAGTTATTTTATTTTAGTAGTTTCTAGGCCTAGGCACTCAGTGTCCTCAGTGAGCTATATCGGAAGTCTTTGATAGGAAGCAGACTAGATGTGCGTAAATATAGTTACGGTCATCATCATTATCATACATTTGAGAGCCAAGCTCTTGTCGGTGGAGCAATTTCCATGCCTGTCTCTCATTTGCATTCTCTTTTACAGCCTGATACGACACCACGTTTATTTTTTCCTTTACTTGATCCATGTATGTTCTCCTTGGCTTTCCTGCCTTCATTTCTGCTTTAACCCTTCTATACATCATCGCCTTTAGAGAAAAACAAAACTGTAGAGAGCGATGATTTACAATCAACATCACACGATGAAACCGACAACTCGCTGAACTTTGATTCTCACTCTACTACTAACTTGGATTCCCACTCTACTCCTAAAAGTGACCCCCTGGAACCCGGAAACTCTTCTACAGAATCTTTATCAATACCGGAAAAGTTATACAAGAGCGTTGATGGCCTGTCCCGGGAGTCATGCCAACAAAATGATGACCTATGTGAGAAAATATCTGCACTCGAAATTGCACTTGCGAGTACAGAAGGCGAGCTCGAAAATAAAATTATTGAAAATAATGAGCTACAAAGAAAAGTGGACCAGTTAAATAGGGAGATAAAAGTCCTGCAATTATTATGTTACTCTACAACGGCAGAAAAAAAATCAGGCACAAAAAAGAAGCAGAGGTACTCTCTTTTAAACAACGATACATTAACAGCTTCCTCGCCTAGCACTACTCATAACGCTGAAAACAGCATTGCTTGTAATAAACATATGAATAAACTGCAACAAAAAATCATGGCTATAGAAAAGCTAATGGAAAACATGGAAAATAAGCTAACAAGTATTGGAAATCAATTAAAAAGCTTGACACAAAAACTTAATCAATCTCAAGACATCGGGAATATAAGTAAGAGTATTTTCTGCACGCAATATGAGGAACAGTTTCCAGATACACCGGGACATTATGTAAACTCAAAATTATGTGTAATCAGCAATCACTCAAATTATATGTTAGAGCGGATACCACATACATTCCCTGTTGAAAATGTATGTCTCTACCTAAAACCTGGAGCGGGAACGCGTGAACTATTTAGTGGCCTTCCAAGTAAACTGCAAGACTTTACTTTATCCGACTTTTGTATTATTTATATTGGTGACAAAGACTTTAAAGTGGGTGAAGATTACTATAGATTAGTAAAGTTTATTCGAGAGCAGCTTTCCGTTGTCCAACATACAAACATTATCATATGTTTGCCTACTTATAAAATAACCGATTTCTCTAATATATTTATTAGTCGTGTAGAATTATTTAATAATTTATTGTACAAGGACAATTTAACATACAATTATAGCTACATTTTGGATTGCAATTTAAATTTAACATATGATAGTTCTAATTTTTCCCGTTTTGGAAATGTAAATCGGCAGGGATTTATAACAATATTCAATGACCTAATGCAACTTTTAAACTTCATTTGTATAAACAATAATGTAGAGAAATCAAGCTTGACTGATATTAATGGAAATGACTCTATTACAATGGATCAACCTTCCTTAACATTTTTTCGAGCCTCATGTGACCAAAACTAATAGAAAGATGGACAAAACTGATGCTAATACATTTAGGATCCTGCACCAAAATATTGCTAGCGTTCTTGCAAAAAGGGACCAAATAGAAATAATTCTGTCAGAATTGTCAGAATCAGGCACAGAGTTAGATATAATCTGTCTAACAGAAACATTTGTAAGAAGCGGGGATGAAAAAAATATAAAATTAAATGGGTTTGAATTAGCCAGTAGCTACAGTAGAAAAGCTAAACGAGGGGGAGTATGTATTCTCACAAAAAAAGGCAGTGATTACAAAAATGTAACATTAATTAACCAATTAAGTGAATCTAATATGTTTGAATGTTGTGCCATTAGAATATCCAAAATAAACTTGCTAGTCATTTGTATATATAGGCCTCCTTCGTCAGATATAAATGAATTCTTTAAGAAACTTGAATATTTATTGTATATTGTTTCAAAAAAATATTTTAAGGATAAAATTGTATTGGCGGGTGACTTCAACATAAATTTAGCTAAGCCAAATAAATGCACTGCGTATCTCCAAAATTTAGTAAATAACTTTGATCTGAAGTGCCATATCACTGTACCAACGAGGGAGAAAAGCTGCATAGATCACGTTTATAGCAATATAAAAAATACCACTGGTACAGTCTTACCTCTTGGTTTGTCTGATCATGACACCGCTCAAATGCTATCCTTTAAAATAACAAAAAAACCAACCCGTTTGGCTCGTAGGCCTTTAGTGATTGCTAGAAGAGACTATTCCATGGATAACATACTGAAATTTAAAGATTGTTTGAGAGCTCTATCATTTTCTGAAGTCTACGAAACATCAGACTTAAATCATGGCTTTAATCAATTTCATGATAACTTATGCTTGTTTTATAGGCTATGCTTTCCAGTCATAAATGTTAAAGTTAATACAGACCCAAAACCGAAATGGATTAGCAAAGGTTTAAAAATAAGCACTAAGAATAAAAGAAGGATTATGTTCAATTTCTATAAAAATAAGACGGAGCCAAATAAAATAAAATATAATAAATACTCGCAAATATTTAAAAAATGTATTATATTAGCTCATAAAATCACAAATAGTAATTTTATACGCAATAGCAAAAACATATGTAGAGCATCGTGGACCGTTGTTAAAACTGAAACTGTGACAGAACAACATAAAAGGTGCATAGACCAACTTATTATAAATGGTAAAAGTGTTACTCAGCCTTCTTGCCTGGCTGAGGAGCTTAATAATTACTTTATCCAATCTACAAACAAATTAACAGATAACTTCTCAAGGATGTTGGAAATTGACAATGCTAGTATTATTAACAGCTTATTCTTAGTGCCCTTTAATGAACAGGAGATCTGGAACATTATGACTACATTAAACAATACTAATGCGGAGGGCTATGATGAAATCGCAACTAATATAATAAAGCAGTGTAAATATGAACTAGTAACTATTTTGACATACTTAATTAATTTATCGTTTGAATCAGGGAACTTCCCAGATAAACTGAAATTTTCCATTGTAAAACCAATCTATAAAAAAGGAGAAACATATGACATTGCAAATTATCGACCAATAACGATAGTCCCGATACTCTCAAAAATCTTCGAGAAAGCCATGCACAAACGATTAACTGATTATTTCAATAAATTTAATATAATTGCAAAACAACAATTTGGATTTCAGCAAAATAAATCAACCACCTTGGCAGCATTTAATCTAATCCATGAGATTGCAACAAAGTATGATGAAAAAAACTTCACTACTGCTATTTTGTTTGATATGTCAAAGGCATTTGACTTCGTAGTTCACGATAAACTACTAAGAAAGCTCGAGTTTTATGGTATCAGAGGACCACCATTACAGTGGATTAAAACATACCTGGAAGACAGGTCACAATGTGTGGAAGTAAATAGTGTCAGTACTAAAAATACAAGCATGTGTCATAGATCAAGGTTCAGAATAAACAGATTTGGTGTTCCACAGGGAAGTATTCTGGGACCACTACTTTTCTTAATATATATTAATGATCTTGTAGACAAAATTGATTACAAAAGTGTCCTATTCGCAGATGACATTTCCATCGTAGTCACCAATGATCTGTCTATGGGTATAAACCATCATGAGTTGCAGGTCACTGAGACGGTAAAACGTGTAATAAATTGGCTTGAATGTAACAATTTAAAGACTAACTTAGAAAAAACTAATTTCATTAATTTTAACAATAATGATCAACAATTAGACATACACTATGACGGACATAAATTAAAAGAAAATGACACCTCTAGATTTTTAGGAATATTAGTTGATAGTAATCTAAATTGGAATGATCAAATAAATAATGTTTGTAACAACATTGCAAGGTTTGAAAATGCCCTCCGTAGGTTAAGAAAAACGACTGATCACAGAACAGTTATGGCAGCCTATTATGGTTATGTTGAATCTGTGTTAAGATACGGTTTAATCATTTGGGGGAATGGTGGTGATATACAAAGTGCTTTTGTTGCCCAAAAAAATTGCGTTCGTGCGATTTGCGGGGTTGGCCCTTATGAACCGTGCAAACCATTGTTCCTGAAATTGGGCGTACTACCTCTTCCATGCCTATATATTGACGAAGTGTTTAAATTTGTAAGAAAGCACAGTGACCTCTTTAAAACTGCGAAAGATATGTTTCCACGCAATACAAGGGACTGTGATCGGCTTGTTGTCGACAAACAACAAAGAACAGCTCGATTTAAAAAAAATTGTACCGTTATGTGTGTTAATATCTATAATAAAATACTTAAAATTTTTAAAGAAGTGCCACAAAACCATTTAAATAAAAAACTACGCGAGTGGCTCATAGAAAAACGATTTTATAAAGTAAATGACTTTCTAGAACTGTATTAGAAAATTAGTTGACTTGTTAACCATACATAATAAGATTTTTGAATTAAGTATCAATGCATGTATATATGTAAATAACTAGGTTTAAGTCTTTTATAAATATTTTGCATGCTATAAACTATAGCCGATTAAGGTGTGCACATATTATAATTTTTTTGTTAAAACATCTGTATATATACCCTTTTTCTTGCAAAATAAATGATTTGATTTGATTTGATTTGATTTGATTTATGATGTTTCTACTTTCTTCTTTAAACTCGTCGTGTTGTAGCAGGCGTCCAAGCATCTTCCCTCTCCTGTTATCTATGGTTCTCTAAAAACTTCTTTATTCTTTTACTATACTTAAAACTTGTTCATTGGTTTTCTTTTCTTTCCAACTGATCTTTTCAATGCGACGCCGACACCACATCTCAACCGCCTCTAGCCTCTCCCTATCACGTTGCTTCATAGTCCACATTTCGCTTCCGTATGGGGCTATTCTCCAGATGTACACTTTTATCAGCCTTTTACGAATGTGGCTAGATATTCTGGATTTCAATACGCATTTTTTCGCACGTCAAGATATTAATATAAATAACAGCACATGACCCCAGTTTTAATAAGGTAGACAAGACTACTATATAGATCTTTTTACTTTCTAACTTAATTAGTAAACAGCAAAGCTTGTATTAACGAAACAAGAAAAATGTTATCACAACAAAATAATAAAAAAAATTACAACATTCCGGAAGGTAACCTTCGCCCTATTTCCGTAGTAATGAAGTATTCATCAGGCTTTAGCATCTAGAGTCCAGTCTAAGTCACAGGGGCGTAAGCCTTATTTTGAATGTATATTTCACTTATAACGTACAGCGGGCCTAGTGACAATAACTACGAGCACATACTTTAGTTTTAGTTTCATGTTACAAAATTTGAAAAAGTATTTTTTTTTTTTGAATGATCAAATGTCAAATATAGTGTAATATAGTGCATATTACACAGGGTCTACGACTCAACGTCGGGCCTAGTAGATGCAACGGGCTACCCAGTATTTTGCTCAGCAAATAAGCATTTCCATACAACGCGGCAAAGCGGCCAGCCTTCTGAGTACATATCCCATTTCTAGCGACTTAAAGGATATTTATTATTTTTAGCCCTAGTTTTAGTATACATATATATATATATATATATATATATGTAGTATACTAAATATACAGGGTGGAATTTTGTAATGCCACCTGAAGGGGAAGTACTCTTAATATTGTAGATAGAAAAATTTACTCAAAGAAAACATTCCTTTATTTTTTTAAAGAAAGAAAACTGCATTCAAATATTTTTAAAAATTCGCTTGCCGCACCCGGTAATCGAACTGACTAAAATCTCTAAAAGTTGCACCCTGTACTTTTATTGCATCGATCGTTAGGGTCAATTATAAGGATGAAATCTATCTTACAAACTTTATAAATTAAATGAAAGGAAAACAATGAAATCTTAAATTATTAATTCAATGGATCAAGTTAAAGCACTTTTACTCAAAGATCCATCTGTTTACTTATGTTATTAATTAATAATTATCATTGACGTCATTTATCCATTAAAATGACGTATTACTTTTTAGATAAGACGATTGCAATTTGCACGTGTTTGTAATGCATACTCCTTTCTTAGATGCGACATAACTCCGTGTGTGACGTAGTTTAAATATGGAATGTTACATTTGAAAATAGATTTTTATCTGTTATTCACATTTGATTGTCACAAACAAATCATTTCATATTTGTTTCACGGTAAAAACGGCTTATTGAAATTAAAAGCGAATTTTTAAAAATCTTTGAATGCAGTTTTCTTTCTTTTAAAAAATAAAGGAATGTTTTCTGTGAGTAAAATTTTCTATCTACAGTATTAAGAGTACTTCCCCTTCAGGTGGCATTACAAAATTCCACCCTGTATATATATATATATATATATATATATATATATTTTAGGTTTTCCAGTTGTATCATTTGTACCTCAGTATCTTTAAATAAGATATACACACTATGCAAATGGTAAAAAATGTAACGGACACTGAAATATAAATTTGAAATGCTGTATTATTTATTAGTTAAATACATGAATAAAAAAATATTATACATAGTTCCTAATGCATAAGTATGTTCTGTAATGTTAAATATTCTGTAATGATAATTTGCTGTAGCTTATATATTTAATTATAATACTGTTACTAATAATTATGGACCTTTTAAGAAGTTGCAATTTACTACCAAATTGGTAGGTAAAGTCTGACCAGAAATATATGATTATTGTCAAGAGGGCGCTATTATTCTCATTTATATGGCAAAAGTCATAGAGCGTATTTATTCTCTATGGTATAGTGACATCGTGATTTGTTTACCTGTCAGCTCTGATGTTAATTTGAAAATGTTTTACAGCGAAATAGTTTTATTTCCCGAGCATACTATTTACAGCAGTTTATTATATACACTATTTACAATGTTTCGCTCTTGAATATGGATAATTTTGGGAATGTTGTGTCGTTTATTATTTCATATTCAACACTTTATTATTATTCAAGTAAACCGACTCATTGACACTTGACAACAGTGTCAGCCTAGCACATGCACTCAACAAGCATATCATTCTGTCATTAAAATTATTGCCAGTGTAAGAAATTAGTTCCAAAGTAATTCCGCAACATGGCGCATGATCATATATTTCTGGTCATGCTTTACATAAGTCATTCTGAATCAAATCACCGCAAATACTTGCTTACGAATATTACCGACGGGCGGGCGTTCCCATTTCGGTTTTTGTTTTTACATAAATCTGCGAATACTGCGGATGACAGGCGAATCCACGCAAGGTCGGGGAACCGTCACGTGGATATCTGCAGGGTACGAACTTACATAACGTTTGAACAGGGTGTTTGTCGGCTAATATGGCACTTAACTACTTGATTTTATGATAGACATAGGAACATACTAATATAAACGTTTACGATGAACTCAGGTTTACCTATCCGCTACCCGCGACTTAGTGAAGGAATTGGCAAATTCCGTTTGTACTACCAAAATATCACATCATTCGCCAAAAGTCCGCGCTCGCGATGTCCTCCAGAATGAGATGTGCTGCAGCTGAAGCACACGTACCACAAACGAGCTGAAGTGCACTTATTTATTTAACATACTAATTAGAAGAAAATATAACTTTTAGCCCAGCGAATTGCGTCTGAAGGTAAATGCGCGTTTTTTTTTTAGTACAAGAAGACGATCATGTTTGATGTAATTTTACCAACAGGGATTTAAAACCACCTTATACAAGATGTAACAAAAATAGTGGTAATCCATTTAAGAGCAGGATGCGTTTATGGAGAGTCGGCCGGTTGGGATGACTTGTTCCATTTTTTTTTTGCGTTCAAGAATCTTTTTCCGGCTTTTTATTAGTCGCAATACGATACCAATTATGCCCTATGGATCACCCCTGTTTTAGTTATATCTTGCATGACACTTCACCTTAGGTGGGTACATACTATCTTCTAATAGAGAACATGCATGAAAAATATTTAATTCAATTTCTTCCATAGACACGTTCAACAACCCCAAATTAATATAAATAAGTAATCCGTAATAATTTTTAACAGTTTTTTAAAGATATTGCGGTTTAAAAACTTAAAATTTTAGGTATTTTTTTTTATACCTCAAATGTATTTTCTAAACTTCAGTTCGATTACTTATGTTCTAACAAGAAAAAAAATTACGACAACTATATAGCTAAACGCATTTTTTCGTGCCTAAAATTACAAAAATCTCTTAAAAACTTGTTCCTTCCAAACAGTTTTCTGCAACTTTGTGGTCGGTGACGTCACAATCCTAACACTTTTTGTATGGGGCGTTTTGACGCGCGGCCCAGACGCCTAACGCATTTTCACATTTTTGACGTTTCAGGGCTATCATAGATGGTAGGTTTATTAGAGACATTTGAATCTACAGGAAAATAGAATCGAATGACGTCTTCCAAAAAAATCATGCATGTTCCTAATTCAGAAAATACGCATAAACCTCACTCGGTTGATAAAGATTAGACACAAAATATATTTTGGATATCCTGTAAATTATTGCATATTTTCAAGCCATTATCAATGATATATTATTATATATCCGATAATCAAACGTACTCGTATCGTATAGTAAAGTTGAGTTTCAAAAAACATTGCATGCATATTGTGATATTCAGTCCTCTGACAGAAATACAAAACAATTACTGCATGCGTTTGTTCTGCGATTATATCTTATCGTCTATTATCCAAAAAAAATCTAATCTAAATAATTTCTACTTATATCGTTCTATTTCTAGTTTGAGATTAAACTTCTTATTTGCTGTGTCTTCTGATAAAGTAAGTCAGTATAATTAGTTTGTATCAAACGCTGCGAATGGCGCTTCATTAACGGTTGAAAATATTTTTAGGAGCGTGGCACAAGTTAAAAGAACATTGCGGTGTGGAAGTAGGGACTTGTGCGGTGGGAATGTTTCGTGACAATTTATGTAATATAGTTGTATTTTTATAATAATAAATTTTATCTACACTCACATTGTAAGTCCTCTAAAACGTGTTTTTAGAAGATTTTTGTAATTTTAGGCACGAAAAAATGCGTTTAGCTATATAGTTGTCGTAATTTTTTTTCTTGTTAGAACATAAGTAATCGAACTGAAGTTTAGAAAATACATTTGAGGTATAAAAAAAAATACCTAAAATTTTAAGTTTTTAAACCGCAATATCTTTAAAAAACTGTTAAAAATTATTACGGATTACTTATTTATATTAATTTGGGGTTGTTGAACGTGTCTATGGAAGAAATTCAATGAAATATTTTTCATGCATGTTCTCTATTAGAAGATAGTATGTACCCACCTAAGTTGAAGTGTCATGCAAGATATAACTAAAACAGGGGTGATCCATAGGGCATAATTGGTATCGTATTGCGACTAATAAAAAGCCGGAAAAAGATTCTTGAACGCAAAAAAAAAATGGAACAAGTCATCCCAACCGGCCGACTCTCCATAAACGCATCCTGCTCTTAAACGGATTACCACTATTTTTGTTACATCTTGTATAAGGTGGTTTTAAATCCCTGTTGGTAAAATTACATCAAACATGATCGTCTTCTTGTACTAAAAAAAAAACGCGCATTTACCTTCAGACGCAATTCGCTGGGCTAAAAGTTATATTTTCTTCTAATTAGTATGTTAAATAAATAAATGCACTTCAGCTCGTTTGGGGTACGTGTGCTTCAGCTGCAGCACATCTCATTCTGGAGGACATCGCGAGCGCGGACTTTTGGCGAATGATGTGATATTTTGGTAGTACAAACGGAATTTGCCAATTCCTTCACTAAGTCGCGGGTAGCGGATAGGTAAACCTGAGTTCATCGTAAACGTTTATATTAGTATGTTCCTATGTCTATCATAAAATCAAGTAGTTAAGTGCCATATTAGCCGACAAACACCCTGTTCAAACGTTATGTAAGTTCGTACCCTGCAGATATCCACGTGACGGTTCCCCGACCTTGCGTGGATTCGCCTGTCATCCGCAGTATTCGCAGATTTATGTAAAAACAAAAACCGAAATGGGAACGCCCGCCCGTCGGTAATATTCGTAAGCAAGTATTTGCGGTGATTTGATTCAGAATGACTTATGTAAAGCATGACCAGAAATATATGATCATGCGCCATGTTGCGGAATTACTTTGGAACTAATTTCTTACACTGGCAATAATTTTAATGACAGAATGATATGCTTGTTGAGTGCATGTGCTAGGCTGACACTGTTGTCAAGTGTCAATGAGTCGGTTTACTTGAATAATAATAAAGTGTTGAATATGAAATAATAAACGACACAACATTCCCAAAATTATCCATATTCAAGAGCGAAACATTGTAAATAGTGTATATAATAAACTGCTGTAAATAGTATGCTCGGGAAATAAAACTATTTCGCTGTAAAACATTTTCAAATTAACATCAGAGCTGACAGGTAAACAAATCACGATGTCACTATACCATAGAGAATAAATACGCTCTATGACTGTTGCCATATAAATGAGAATAATAGCGCCCTCTTGACAATAATCATATATTTCTGGTCAGACTTTACCTACCAATTTGGTAGTAAATTGCAACTTCTTAAAAGGTCCATAATTATTAGTAACAGTATTATAATTAAATATATAAGCTACAGCAAATTATCATTACAGAATATTTAACATTACAGAACATACTTATGCATTAGGAACTATGTATAATATTTTTTTATTCATGTATTTAACTAATAAATAATACAGCATTTCAAATTTATATTTCAGTGTCCGTTACATTTTTTACCATTTGCATAGTGTGTATATCTTATTTAAAGATACTGAGGTACAAATGATACAACTGGAAAACCTAAAATATATATATATATATATATATATATATATATACAGGGTGGAATTTTGTAATGCCACCTGAAGGGGAAGTACTCTTAATACTGTAGATAGAAAATTTTACTCACAGAAAACATTCCTTTATTTTTTAAAAGAAAGAAAACTGCATTCAAAGATTTTTAAAAATTCGCTTTTAATTTCAATAAGCCGTTTTTACCGTGAAACAAATATGAAATGATTTGTTTGTGACAATCAAATGTGAATAACAGATAAAAATCTATTTTCAAATGTAACATTCCATATTTAAACTACGTCACACACGGAGTTATGTCGCATCTAAGAAAGGAGTATGCATTACAAACACGTGCAAATTGCAATCGTCTTATCTAAAAAGTAATACGTCATTTTAATGGATAAATGACGTCAATGATAATTATTAATTAATAACATAAGTAAACAGATGGATCTTTGAGTAAAAGTGCTTTAACTTGATCCATTGAATTAATAATTTAAGATTTCATTGTTTTCCTTTCATTTAATTTATAAAGTTTGTAAGATAGATTTCATCCTTATAATTGACCCTAACGATCGATGCAATAAAAGTACAGGGTGCAACTTTTAGAGATTTTAGTCAGTTCGATTACCGGGTGCGGCAAGCGAATTTTTAAAAATATTTGAATGCAGTTTTCTTTCTTTAAAAAAATAAAGGAATGTTTTCTTTGAGTAAATTTTTCTATCTACAATATTAAGAGTACTTCCCCTTCAGGTGGCATTACAAAATTCCACCCTGTATATTTAGTATACTACATATATATATATATATATGTATACTAAAACTAGGGCTAAAAATAATAAATATCCTTTAAGTCGCTAGAAATGGGATATGTACTCAGAAGGCTGGCCGCTTTGCCGCGTTGTATGGAAATGCTTATTTGCTGAGCAAAATACTGGGTAGCCCGTTGCATCTACTAGGCCCGACGTTGAGTCGTAGACCCTGTGTAATATGCACTATATTACACTATATTTGACATTTGATCATTCAAAAAAAAAAAATACTTTTTCAAATTTTGTAACATGAAACTAAAACTAAAGTATGTGCTCGTAGTTATTGTCACTAGGCCCGCTGTACGTTATAAGTGAAATATACATTCAAAATAAGGCTTACGCCCCTGTGACTTAGACTGGACTCTAGATGCTAAAGCCTGATGAATACTTCATTACTACGGAAATAGGGCGAAGGTTACCTTCCGGAATGTTGTAATTTTTTTTATTATTTTGTTGTGATAACATTTTTCTTGTTTCGTTAATACAAGCTTTGCTGTTTACTAATTAAGTTAGAAAGTAAAAAGATCTATATAGTAGTCTTGTCTACCTTATTAAAACTGGGGTCATGTGCTGTTATTTATATTAATATCTTGACGTGCGAAAAAATGCGTATTGAAATCCAGAATATCTAGCCACATTCGTAAAAGGCTGATAAAAGTGTACATCTGGAGAATAGCCCCATACGGAAGCGAAATGTGGACTATGAAGCAACGTGATAGGGAGAGGCTAGAGGCGGTTGAGATGTGGTGTCGGCGTCGCATTGAAAAGATCAGTTGGAAAGAAAAGAAAACCAATGAACAAGTTTTAAGTATAGTAAAAGAATAAAGAAGTTTTTAGAGAACCATAGATAACAGGAGAGGGAAGATGCTTGGACGCCTGCTACAACACGACGAGTTTAAAGAAGAAAGTAGAAACATCATAAATCAAATCAAATCAAATCAAATCAAATCATTAAAATCAACTTCTTAAAAGGTCCATAATTATTAGTAACAGTATTATAATTAAATATATAAGCTACAGCAAATTATCTAGTAGGTAAGTGTCTTCGTGTGGAATCCTTCGGGTGTTGCGTTACATCCTTCAACCTACTAGTAATTACAGGCACACCACACCTGAAACGTTTCGAACATAGCCCTATTGACGGCTTCAAGCTAGTTTGCCGATACGTACGATACCCCTGAGTAAGGCTTAGTGGCTTAATCAATTAAGTCGACTAGGTGTGCGGTGATAATCAATCTTACATTGCAAAGTTAACAGTAAGTTTAGGAGCACCTATTAGTTTGCAAGGTAATTGCGTATGATTTGAAAATTCATTACAACTTTTAGCTAAATCTGGGGTTTTTGCGTTATTTTCTCACGTTAGTTGTTTATTCCGGGTTTGAATCCTGGTCAGAGCATTTGTTTGTGTGTTAATCACGAATATTCGTTTCTGAGTTATAGACGTTTCTATGTATGTAAGTATATCGTCGCCTGCACCCTTAGTATATATAAGCTTTAGTTTGGGGTTAGTTCGATCTGTGTAAGATTGTTCCCCAATATTTATATAAAATTTTTTTTAGGTGCTTTGAAGATATTGAGTTTCTTTAGAGAAAAGCATTTTTTTTTTGTTTTTCTACTATTGCAACTAAATGTCCAAAACATGGTTTATAGATTTCCCCAAACCATCTGTTAACGTCAAAGCCATCGTTGATAATTTATTGTATGAAAAGTTTGACAGTTTTCTACGGGATCACAGCTACGCTGCCATATTTAACCTAGATCAAATCGTTAGTTGTGCGTGGAACAACCAGCCCTAAGGGTCGGTTGCACCAATTGATCTGTCACCGTTAAAACGTTCGGTAAATTTTATTGTACGGAAATTTTCATAGTACCCTGCCGGGTGACGCTGATGAGTCCGTCAAAAGCAGTTGGTGCAACTGGCTTTAAGTCTTGTGTTTACTAAATTAAAAATAAAAACGTTCGAAAAGCTCCTTTATTTGGCGATGGCCTACGTGTAGCCTTTGCTTTGCTTTGTGTGCGTTTGTGTTTGTTTGGTGTAGCCTTTACGGTCTATTTTACATAAATAATACCTTGGCATTAAACTTATATTTTGTTGGGTTTTTGGCTGTGAACTCAACAAAAAGGTCGATTTATAAAAAGCTTCGTATCTTATACTTATCATATTACTTTAGCTCCTCCATAAAATTAAGCACGCGTGTTAGTTAACAAATGGATCTACCGTTTGGTAACCTACACGCGTAATACTGAGTATATCAGATCTCCTTTTATACGATTTTAAGCTAACGCGGTCATTAACATTACAAAGTATATTAGTGACACGTCACGTCAGAGGCGTCAGAGCAAAGCAATACGTATGTATGCGTGTGTCGGTGTTGGCACCTGCCATCACACACATTTGTCACATAAGACATGTGTCAAGTCAAATTTGTAATAAGTGTCATGAATAAAAAAGATAATCAAATAGGATGAAGAAGGCTTCATACTGTTCAATGACGATGTATTTTCTCATGACCTTTTAATTACATAAAGACTGCTCCAAACCAAGACTTAATTTGTCAATTTGTTCGTAACCACTGCACCGATTGTTAAGATACTGGTTTCTAAATACCTTAATATGCCTGTGACACGAGCAAAAAATTAAAACGTTGATTCTAGTCCTCAAACAATAAAACTTTAGTTCAACAAGTTTAAAAAATATATGTAGTCTTTAGATTGTCTCTTTTTCATACAAACTAAACAGTATTTTCAATGTACGTTGAAATCCGTCTAATTGACATTCATTGTCAGTTTTGTTACCCTACAGATATAATCAATTTCGTAATATATTGCGTGTTCGAATAAACTTTAAAGTGTACTAAAAATTAGACCATTCGTTATTTTTAAAAGTCCCTGAACAAATGTTGTCTAGTTTAAGGAGTAGAATCTACGTTTTAATTTTTTCCTCGTGTTACAGGCCTCACCTGGTATATGTAACGTTTCGGCTTTGTCCAATGGCTAAGGACACCTAGTATTCCGATTGCCAGCTTAATTCCTTTGATTAAAATTTCTACTTTAGTTCATTGTTAATTGCAGTTATATAGTTTATTATGTTCTTCATGATATTTACAAAGACGGATGAATCCTATGTTCCAAGTTATCAAACTTGTATCCATTAAAGCGAAAAAGTAGCGCAAACTGTTAACACTGACTAACAGTTGAGTCGAGTTTATTTGACTCTTTAAAGCTTGATTCATAGCCTGCCCGTTTGCTTTGTAGTCGGCACTATCTTTATTACAGTTTCGAAAACTTCAGGTTTATTTCTTTATACTTACAGTTTAGGTGCAGATTTTTCAGATCAGGTAAAATAGAGCAGTATTGGTTTATTGTTTGTTGGTATAGTTACTTAGTACGATTAAAGTCCCCCCTCCCTCACCCCTTTCTCTAGTCCCTTTAGTCGTCAACACAGTGAATCTGAATATTAATTTATAGGTATATTAAAGAGTCGACAAGGCGCATGTGACACTTGTGGAATTGCAGGCGTCTATAGTCTACGGTATATAGCTGCTTACCATCAGGCAGGCCGTATGCTTTTTTGCCACCATTGTGATAAAAAAATATATATTACTAGCTTTTGCCCGCGGCTTCGCTCGCGTTAAATTCGGGGTAACAAACCATACAAACTTCCACCCCCCATTTTAGGGAAGTGGGGGGTTAGAAAGAGACAAAAAGTATATCACTCTCCATCCCTTCAACTATCTCCACTTAAAAAAATCACGTCAATTCGTCGCCCCGTTTTGCCGTGAAAGACGGACAAACAAACACACACATACACTTTCCCATTTATAATATTAGTATGGATTTAATAAAATAGACGTAGATATTTCACTACAACGAACGCCATATTGTTAGTGATTGACGTAATAAAAACATCAACAATTCTGTTATCGACAAGTAACACTTAACCATCGGACAGGAAAACCTATATTGGGGTAGATTTCGAAAACACAAAGCATGTACAAATGGACATAATCCATACATTTTTAGTCCAATACAATCCTATTTTTTCTAACTTTAATTAACTTGTTTTTATATGCTACTGGTGGGAACTTTTAATTGGCTCTCTGTTACTTACATATATAGCTACAATATTATTATTAACTGTTGGTTCCCCGAATAAATAAATAACTAAATAAATATGGAGTAAATAAATATATATTAAAACTTTCATTTAGACTACTCCATTTTTATTATGTATGTATATCGGGTGCTCAAAAACTCTAATATACATGGTAAATACACCCGTTACAAATGATAGCTATAATTTGAATGACCATGTGAGCTTGAAATCGTATGTCACTAGCATTGCCTCGTTCGTGCTAGAAAAATCTCTATAATAGGTCTAATAATGAACCTGAAGTTTTCTTAAACAGTTATAAAGATAGCTACAAAGCAAAGACCACTTTAGGACCATACGCTCATCTTTGTAAATTCAAACTATACCTATTTGTGTAAACGGATAACTTACTACATAAAAAGAGTAGACTCTTTCGACGCGTATCTAACTAGGACGAGTTAAAAGAAATGAATTCATTATAATAAGTGAGTTAATACGTCACATTGTCATGGACTAGCAGAGAAAGACTTTACTATTGCGTATTACAAGCACGTCGTGGTTAATACAAAAGTGTAATTTTATATCATAATAAAAGTAAAATTACTACAAAAACCGAATGACTATGACAGCACAATATCTACCTACTTTAAAGCGTTTTTACTTTGAATACTTGCGTTTTATGATGAACTTTAGTATTTACATAGAAGTTAATGGGATAATAATGTTATTTAGATTCAAGTTTATATTAAAGACTTAAAAGCTAAGTGTTGACTTTACTTTGCAAATGTGCTTAAATGTTTAAATTTAAATTCAAACCACAATGAGCTCATTAGGATTGTTTGCTCATGAATAGAATACTTAAAATTTAAAACATTGCGGTTGTTAAATGATTTATTGAACACAAACGTGGCCTCCTTAGTACGAGATCCGTAGCGCACACTCTTGTATATACTACCTTGCGTGTCACATCGAGTCAAGAAGACTGGGAAACTCACACATATCATGGGTCGTAGGGTCTACCATCAGGTCTTTACAGGTTCTTATGACCACCTTCGGTCTTAGCTGCATATCTCATAGTAGCGCATTGTCACAAAATGTCAGCTCAATCGGAAACCGGAAAGTAGGTCGGGACAAAAATTAACTGTCTATGGTTGTTCATGATATATCTTTTGTTTCCTCAATTGCAATTTCCCAATCATTTCTTACTCCGTAAAAAAGAAATTGGTCTATTTTTAAAAACAGCCACATACATCGAGTAGGAAGTAGAGCATCTGGGAAACAAAATGATTGTAGCGCCATCTCCGCTTAGCTCTGCTTGTTTATTTACGACGTCCGATTCGGAACCGCGTCTTACCAGCGCCCAAGCCCCAGGAAACTGTCACTTCCAAGTTCATAAAGCGCTGAGTGGCTTATTACGATGTACTTTCTTTATATATAGCGTCACGGGGAGCCAGAACAAAGGCATCCGTCGCTTGTGTCGCGGGCACATCCGGCCTGAGTAATTAAATTACAAGATATGCTTCGAGATTATGAGTCAATATGGTGAGCTCAGCTTTGGAAGAATTTGAGAGCTGCCCTGTAACCCTTATCTCGTAATTAACGTATTACTTACATGCTATGTAACAAGATAAGTAAGTTGCCGTAAACCAAATAAAGTAATGTTTTTCAATCCTACCTTTAGCGATAATGCTAATTAGCAGTAAGCCTCGTTCACGGTGTAAATTAAGCAATAATCTAAAGTCATATCAGCGAAAATCCTTAAAACAAAGGCAACCTTTAAATACCATTTTAAAAAAGTACTAATAAATAAGCAACTAACAGGTATTCCACACGGATACTTGGTTTCAGATTACCGAATATAGCCTGAATGGAGAATATATGTTTTCTGTTATCTTTTTACACTACCTACACTTACACTACATTACATATCGGTATCAGCATACACCGCATTTTCTTTTTCTTTTTACACAAGTAGATACATTAAGTTAATCATAGTGAAAATGAAGATATTTATACTTCTATCATACATGTGACGTGGCCTGGGTTCTGGCAGAATACCAGTGCTTCGCCCGTAAGAGTGAAGCGTATTGCTGAGTCAGAACCCGTTTGTATTGCTGCAACGCACACAGACATCGTTTTTATTTGCTTTTGGTTTCATATGTTTAACTATTTTTATAGCTTCTTTCTTTTAAGGATGTAATTTATGTACCTACCTAACTGTGTGTATATTGTGGCAAGCAAATAAATAATATATCTATCTATCTATCTATCTAAAATACTTCTAAGAGACGTGAAGATTATATATATACCTATTACAAATGCTAATATTTAATGGTAGGTAATCCATTTTTAACGAGAGTTTTATAACTCTATGATATTATTATCATAAGTCATACATTAATCTAAATGAGTAGATAATTTAAAGTCAGAACAAACTTCTATCTCGGGATGAAGATATGGTAATTCGTAGTTATAGAGTAAAGCGAGATAGCAGAAACTTTAAAATGATCCGTGCGTTTCGACTGCAAAGTGAGCCGGTAGATAAGATGCCAAATTAACTGCTAACTGTTACTTAAGTCAGTTATGTTTCCACCATTTACTTAAGTCAGTTATGTTTCCACCATCCGGTTGGGTTGCTGAAATTTGAGCTGCAGTTGTCAAAGATATACAGAAGCATACATCAATAATTAATAATATTATGGGACAATCTTACACAAATCAACTTAGGCCCACAGTAAGCTCAATAAGACTTGTGTTGTGGATACTAGACGATGATATATATAATAAATATATATATAACCTCCTGCTTCATAGGCAGGGTCACTAGCGACTAGACTAGGAGGCCGTACAAGTAAATATTAAATTAATAATCAATACAATCTTAATGTTTTATAATTCACAATTCAGCGTACCTACGGCCGATTATAGTTATTAGTTATACCTTCATATTTAGGGTTCCGTAGCCAAAATGGCAAAAACGGAAACCTTATAGTTTTGTTATATCCGTCTGCCCGTCCGTCCGTCCGTCCGTCCGTCCGTCCGTCCGTCCGTCCGTCCGTCCGTATGTCATAGCCGTTTTACTCGGAAACTATTGGACGTATCTTAATAAAATTTAGACATAAGGTGTATTTTGTATGCCGCTATTTAGTTATTTAGTTATTTTACGCGCATGTGACTCCTTTGGAGTTGCAGGTGTCCATAGGTTACGGTAGCTGCTTAGCATCAGACGGGCCGTATGCTTGTTTGCCACCGACGTGGTATAAAAAAAATGTAGTTTTTTTTACTAAATATCAACATGTTGCACATCAATCGATAGGTCATTAAAATAACATGGAGGTATCTTTGAACATTTTGTGATTGAGTAATTATTTTTAGAAATAATCGCTTCGAAAGTCAGAAAAATTGTGTTGTAACTTTTGAACCGTAACTCCAAAAAATCTGAAAAAAATTGAGAAGATGAATCTTATCACATACTTTCTACGAACATTAGTTTGAAGATTATCGGTCCGGCTATTTTTGAGTATTCTCCTAAAACTTATTCCATCAGATACGACATTATGGTATTACTTTGGTTCTTATCCCATTGAAGGTACGGAAACCTCCATTATGGTTTTTATAATTCTGCTAATGTTGTACAAATGGTAAACTAAATATTTTAAGTCCATTAGGGCTTGTTACTGGTCACCTTACAACGAAGTAACTTTATTAATAAGAATAATAAAGATATAATAACAAAGATCTATCGGCGCGCCTAATAGAGTCCTCTGGTGACCAGAGGGCTGGCTACTATTTTGCACAACGTATAGCGCCATTCAACGTGGCAATACGGCCAGCCTTCTGGGCACCCTGTCCGTTGACAGTGATCTGGACTAATTTTTTATCTCTAGTTTTAAGTAGTTTAGTCTTTATTATATTTTTATTGTTGTGTGTTGTTGTGTTGAAATAAAATTAAAAATATATAACCCGTTTTATTTAGTATTGAATTTTTAAAACAAAGTGACCCGTTTTCACTGACCTTGGTCTGTGTTATTTCACTCGTCGCCATCTGCAACTGAGTTTTGACATTGCCGTGATATATTTGTTGTTTCTTATATCAACAACATCAACGTTTGTTCATTCATCTTATTAACCGCAAGGACTTGATACTCATAGATATCAAATTTTATCAGTCGTCACGTCATGAGATAGCGGTGCTCCTGGCCTACTGTTGGTACCTGATTCTCTATTGAGTTTACGTTTCATTCAGCCGAGTTAAAGTTTAATTGGTCGTTCTTCACTAATGGCTGGGAAACAGAATTTTGTCCAACTTTCCGCATTGCTTTCAAAGGTTGAGTTCAGTAAGCACGATTGCTATAGTTTAAGTATCGATAGTTTTAACTAGAATATGAAAAAAAAATTTACCGTAATACGATACATTTTAATATTTCTTAAGAGAAAGAAGAATAAATAATATGCTTTGGAAATGAGTGTTAAATTATTTTTTTATTAATGTATAATTTCAGTCAAATTATACAGTAGTAAAAAAAATTAACACTAAAGAACATAATTTCAGTCAAATTCTCGTGAAGTTTCCCATTCCAAATAAATATGAAACGAAAAGACGCATCAATTTTCTTAATGCTCGAGAATGAATTGCTACCCAAAACAATAACACGACACAACACATTATAACATAATAAACATAAATAACCATAAAAAATAAAATTAAGAAACGAGATGCTTCTAAAAAAAATGTAAAGAATTGTAGATAAAAAAAGACATGTTGTTTTTTTTTCTCATGCCCCGTTGTAACGGAGATGATAGTAATATGCAATTTATAATTAGAGAAGCAGAATTTTCATCTGCGTCGATAGAGTGCTGAATCGTTACAAAGTTTGACTTGTTATTAACAGGCTACTTTGTCAACGTCGGCCGGTTTTAATATGAAATAAATAAATGCTTGGACAGAGATTACTTGAAAAGAAAGTGTTTCATAACTAAATGTTCTATTTAGTTGTCCATTCATTACCCCAATAAGGGCAGTTGAGGTAGGAAGGACATCAATTTGTAAGAAATACAACGCAAGGAATTATCTTACTGTTATTATTTCCCATTGCCTAATAAATAATCTATGTTTCTACATACAGCATTTTCTTCAAAACGATTATAGGCATGGTGAAATTTTTCATGTACCTATATGGTATCAATCGATTCGTTTTGTTGTGAGGATCAAATGTCTAGATGCGGCCAATTGCGTTAAAGTCAGAAATTAGACTTAAGGTGAGATTTGCATTTGTTTCTCGAAACGCTCCTAACAAAATGCAAAAGTGACGTCACGATCATATAGTCGCCCTGTTTAAAGTATTGAAAAAAAAAATTGCTATTTACAGTAAAATGTCAAAAAACGAATGGTATCATTGTTTTTCATTTATGTCGTACTTTTAAAAAAATTTGAAATTTAGAAGCATGATATCTTTGAACCATTTCAATAGATTTTTTAATTTTCACTTTATTTGGATATAATTTTCACTTTATTTCACTTTAATTCAACATGTGGCATCATCCCTATTATCAATTGGTGTTACCTAGGGGCTAACGCTCACAAGTAGGTAAACGTTTGAAAAGATGTAAATAAATAACTCCGGATTGGTTTTTATTGGACCTTATCATTACGCGTTTGTATTATGTTAGACCATTTAACATAACTTTTCCATATTTGAGCATGTAATGTTAAAATTACGTTACTGCTACAGATAAAAAACTTATAATTATAAAATAGTTTGTTGCAATGCTGGCTATTGCCTTCCGTTTTTGAACACATTTTAAAGGACTTACAATATGAGTGTAGATAAAATAAATAAACTACAGCAACTTACCAAATGTCAACATGTTGCACATCAATCGTAAGGTCTTTAAAATTTTTAAAACATTGAGGTTTCTTTGAACATTTTGTGATTAAGTGAATAGTCTCAGAAATAATCGCTTCGAAAGTCTGAAAAATAGCGTCCGTCCCCCCCTGTAACTTTTGAACCGTAAGTCCAAAAAATATGAAAAAAATTGAGAAGATGCGCGTTTATACGAAAATTGTTTTGAACATTATAGATTAAGCCATTTTTGAGTTTGTTCCAAAAAACTTCTTCCATAGGCACCAGATACGACCATTTGGCATTAGTCTGGTTCTTATTCAATTGAAGCTACGGAACCCTCCATTATGCGTGGTCCGACACGCACTTGGCCGGTTTTTATTGCATTCAGCTGTTAAAGCGAGATAGCACGTATTGATCTCACAAACGGTACAATTTTTGCTGTGGGGTAAATCGAAATGGATAAATCTTAACTAACTGTTTTATTTGTTTTGACGTATATTGTAAGTAGGTTTCAGTACCTTCTGTAGCTTCAGTAACTTTAAAGTACCTCCAGATATTAATGGATCACAATATATGTCCGGATAGGTACTTACAATTTCCAAAACGAAGTAACATGTTTTAAAAATATTTAACCCGCAATCCTTAAATTAGAAAAGCATTTTAAAATCCACGGTTTAAACCTCGGCGGAACGCAACAGACCGAATCGCTTAATTTAATCTAAAGACGTCCTTAAATAATGTTTGTATACAGTAAACAGGGTACCTATACAGCGCCATCTGTGACCACTTTTGAGAAATATTTTTTTTTTTTAATTATGTTTTTAATAAGCAGAATAAAAACTACCCTATATGTTGCTCCGGGGTATAAATTGTTACTATACAAAATTTCGTAAAATTTTGTGCAGTAGCTTTTACGTAGTGCGCGGACAAATTCACAGACAGACAGACAAGAATTCCAAAAATCACTGAAATGTATTCAGTCAACGTTTCTTAGACCCCCCGAATAAGTTTTTTTGGAATATCTTCAATGTACATTTTTTTTCTCCTTACGCGTTTATTATATGTATAGATTAATAACCAAATATTACTTTTCAGACAGAAGCCCCGCAAAAACTGTTTGATACGTCTGCAGGAAGAAATAAACACTTAATAAACTAAATTATAAAAAAACTTCAACATACATGGGTAATTAATACATCAAATTTAAACTATGGCAGTGAATCTAACAAATATTTTTTAAATTTTCTCTGAAATATGCGCTTATTTTGTTCAAGTCGGATGTCTTCAGGTAAACTATTCCGTGTGAATTGTAGTTCAAGTCCTGTCGCCATAATAATGTTGAACCCTAGGCATTTCAAGTCTATCTAAGGACACCGATCTTGTACCATACTTGTGTGTAGCTCCAAACAGGTCATGCTCCCGACTGCTAATCACCCGATTGTGAGTTGCAATAAATTCAATATAACTCCGCTAGTCGCCTGTCTTTCATGGTTTTCGGTGTTTGAATAGCTTTGGACTTCTCTTTTTTTATACCACGACGGTGGCAAACAAGCATACGGCCCGCCTGATGGTAAGCAGCTAAAGAGGACTCACTGTGTTGACGGCTAAAGGAACAAGAGGGTCCCTCATCGTCAACACGCTGGGTCCTCTTTGAGCTCTTCGGCTCTTTGCTTTTTTTTTCTTGGTTTAGAATAGTAAATCTGTATTTTGAATTCTATCCACTCTTACAAAACTATATATTTATGCTTTATTTACGTCAAAAATTACTTACCACATCTACTTACTTAGAAAACATTTTGAACACATTTGTTTTGCATACAACAGAACAAATATGTTACTATGACCATTAATGAGTAAACTCGCAACATTTTAAAAGATTTTTAAGGAACTTGTGTAGTACGTGCCGTAAAATTGTAAATTTTTAAACTAAGTGCAGTGCTTTTTCTCTTTTATAAAAGCAAATGGATTTCAATTTCCTATTTGAAAGCATATAAAAAATATCACCTATTGGTATTCAAATTTTGTTGAAATAACAGTACAAACCTACACACAGAAATCTCTACACTCAAACAAAAAGGGTGCAAGAGCACTTTTAAAATAGAAGCAACGGAACTTTCCAATACTCTTAAAATATAAAAACATTCGAAAATAAAACAGATACGAACTATCGAAAACCATTTGCACGTCTCGCGAGCAAGTTCTATTCGAATTATTCGATTGGCGTTCGATGCATAATAATAATCGGTATGCGATTATATGAATTCCTCGCGATGGGCGATTCGATTCGATTCTTCATCTTGGACCTTTTTTTGTACGTGTCCGGAATGTGAATAAATGGACGCATCAAAGATGAGGAGAAGTTATTCTCGTGTAATAGTTATGTAATGGTGCAAATATAGCCTACTTAACACTCGCAAACTATGGTTACTTTACGAAGTACCTACAGTATTTTTACATTTCGTGATTGAGGAAGTCGAGTTTATACCTTTTTTTCAATAAATAGTAGTAGTAGTAGTAGTTGTATTATAATACTTTATTGTACAACAAAGAAACATACAACAGAAAGAATATATAATATTTGTACAAAGGCGGACTTATCCCTTAAGGGAACTCTTCCAGTCAACCTTTGAGCAGAGCATAAATTCCTCGATAACCTCGATATTTGTTTTATATCACGACGGTGGCAAACAAGCATACGGCCCGCCTGATGGTAAGCAGCTACCGTAGCCTATGGACGCCTGCAACTCCAGATAAGTCACATGCGCGTTGCCGACCCTTTACAAAAAGGAGGATTCACTGTGTTGACGGCTAAAGGAAGAAGAGGGTCCCTCATCATCAACACACTGGGTCCTCTTTGGGTCTTTTGAATAGAGTTAAATTCAAATATTACAACACCATACCACAATGCTGCTGTCGCTTGTTTAACGCCAACTATTGTGGAATGCCAGAAATACACAATACGAGCGTATTTGTCCAAAAGTTCTTATTGCATCTTATTTTATTTAGTATGGCGAGGAAAGAATTGCATATAACACGCCACGAATTACAGTCAGACTTACTACCGACAGTTTCATAAACTCACAAAAAGAAATTATTGTCAAACTCACACCATTCATTAAAATATATAAAATAAGGAAGTAGTATTTTGAACCTAATCCCATGAATTGGCACTAGTTTTTGCGAAAGCGAATGCCATCTGACCTTCCAACACAGAGGGGAAAAGGTCTTATCGGAATTAGGTCCGGTTTCCTTACGTTTTCCTTCACCAAAAAGCGACTAGTAAATATCAAATGATGTCCCGTACATGAATTCCTAAAATATTAGTGGTACGAGGCGGGGTGTAAACCCGAGACCTCCGGACTGAAAGTCGGACGTCTTACTGCCAGGTCTACCAGCGCTCCCTTACTTGGCAGGACCAAGGTTTAAAAAATAACTGTAACTTTATCTCATCACAAAAACTGACTTTACTCTTTGTGAGTATAGGAACTGAATGATAATCCAGTTTTTACGTTTAAGACGTTCGCTAGAAAACAAGATAATGGACGCTATCGAATTTTCAATTCATATTGGTATTACTTGAGATAAATGAGAGATAAATTTACCTTAATTATTTTAATTATTTAGCAATGCTTGTCAGATGTCCCTCTACCTTGGAGTCAGGTACCTTTTACCTTGGAGATTAGAAACTTATACAAAACCACTTAGGATATGTTGCTGAAGGCCAAACATTATATAAATAATGTAATAAACATTACATAATTGGGTTGGGAGTATATAAAACCGTTGGCCTCCTTTCGGGTACTAAATAGGTACCTAAATTAAATTGTGAGTAGGTATATACTTTTGTTGAATAAAAGTAAAATTCCAGTCAATCATGGTTAACAAGCAAATGTAAGCAATATCAGATACTGTATAGGGTTATATACTTATATAGTAGACTTATTAGGATACCACGAATTTATTCAGTCTGATGAATATTGTAAACTAAACCTTATTTTTATCGATTAAAGTTTCAAAATGTTATTTAGGTGGAACTGTCTAATGCGAGTTTGCGATGTTTGACCCTTGAAATGTACGTTAATTAATTCCGTTAGGGCGTTATATTGGGCAAAACAAGGCAGTTTGGTAAAAGGACTGAAAAGGCCTACAGTTGTAAATGTTTCGTTACAATGGTACAACCTTTCCTTTTAATTTTAGTTTTAGTTCTAATTTCAAATTAACATAATGGTGTTCTTGGAAACCTTTATAAGTATGATTAAACTTAAATAAATTAAAATTAAGCAATTATTAAAGAAATAATACTTAATTAAATTTCTATTGTTATTCATCTTATAGGTTTTATGTTAGAGAGACATAAATAAGAATATACAAAACAGGAATAAATAAGATGAGTTGGTTATAATATTTAACAACAGCATCAAATAATGCAAGATAATTAAAAAAAAAATAGTAGTTATAACACGGTCACTTAACACTATGAGTTAAACATATAAATAATTTACCTACACAGATATATTTGCAGTAGGTAAACGTTTAGAACACCATAATAAAACCAAGATCTATTTAGTAACTCTTAGCATGTACATATACAACATTAAACAAGTATATAATATATCATCATAACAAACATTACTATAACAGGAATGCCAATTGAAACATGTCATGTAATTTTCCCATTAACACAAAATTATGTACGTCAGTGCTCCCTCCATACGTCACTTTGATAACTACAAGATTGTGCACATCCTTTTGTTGCTGTTCTGCTAGTAACGTGTCAACAGTGTTATCTTGCCTTTACATGTTTTGAGTCTGTGTCAATTTCACATAAAATATTATTTCGAAATAGTTTTCTAAATAGTTTATTAAGAAGTAACGTTCCTTTTGAAATTTCTAACAATAACTACGTCATATTTAGAAAAACTAAACAATTTCACATTTGTAAGTCTGCAAGCATTCAAGGTACGTGACGTTTATTTAACATGACGATAAGTGTCATAGAAAGCATAGATAGATAGATAGATAGCTTTATTTATTTCTTGTAGAAAACCACACAGTATTTTACATTATAAAATAAAATGGATTCACTAAAAGATCGTCCCATACAATAAAAAAAAATAATCAATCAGAAAAATGTACAGAAAAAACAATGTCGGTGGATAAATATAAAGAATGTCAACAGGGAGTTTGTGCATGTATACATGTCTAGATACATGATACATGTCGTGATATTAAGTACTGAAAAACAAAATCTTTCTTAACATAAACTAAACTATTATTAAAATTGGCATTTGTAACATTATTAAAATTGGCATTTGTATTATGATGTCACTCGTGTCGTTTATGTCACGTTTAATGTTCACAAAACAAGGCACTTATTCTAATAAATTTTACGTCAGGAGTGATAAAACACCTGAGAATAAAATATTGCGAAAGGCTTAGGAGCTTATTCCTTAGAGTAAGAGTAAACGTGACTTCTTATCAAGTAAGATAATGTACGTTTACAGACAGAATGTTATATTAACGTATCTTATGATGCATCAAAAATATATCTGCTTATATTTTATATCACAGAGAGGACGAACTATTTTAAAGTTTCCAAGAACTTGAGATCGTTAATTATTTTGCATTTATCTGTGTTTCTTTAGCTCCAATATCGCGTGATACATAAAAAGACGTCTACTGTTGTCATATTATCGGAACTTTTAAAGATAAAATCAAATTTGAAATAATATTCGTTTCTAATAAAAAATGAAAGGACATGCAAACTAATATTTACATTTTAGCGGGTAACAGTTATTTATAAATTTTTAGGATACATCAATTCCTGGCCAGCTATACCAATTTAAATTTAGTTGCAAAACATATAAGTTTTATTTTCACACAGTTTTGATACTTACTGGTTTTAATCCATCCCTTAATAACAGTAATTACCAAGATAAGATAGACGGCCCGTCGTTTCTTGCTATTCATATTATAAACACGACATCGTCGATACAGTTCTCCGCTGCAGATATTTGTGTGACTTTATTCACTTTTTATAATTCTTGTTCAGATTTTTTCCAATTCTCTTTTTTTACTTAACTGTTAGTGTCCAACAAAAATCTTATGGAGTCTTCTTCGGCATATCGGCCTAGTAGAAAATCTCATAACGCTCTAAGACCTAACAAAAACAAAAGAGCCAATGGAAGACGCAAATCAACAATTAAACCCTAGGAAAGAGAAATCGAAAGTGGTTGAACGCGATCCAAAAGTATCGAGTGATAGTAATCAATTTGACAACGGTTCTGTCCAAATTACCAATATTGAACCATTGATTATCAGGGATGAACAAATTGTGTCACTTAAACTTTACCCGCAACGATGGTACATTCTGGCTTTGTACGTAGTGTACATGATATGCAATTCCGCACAATGGCTTCAGTACTCTATTATACCAAACGCTGTGAGAAAATTTTATGGAGTCACTAACTGGCACGTCAATTTGACATCGCTAGTGATGATGGGGTGCTATTTACCTTTGGCGTTGCCTGCTGCATGTTTTATGGACAGGATTGTAAGTATTCTCATTGTTTTTAAGTTTTAGTAAGTAAGTTGTGCCGCCGCGCCTCGTGCACGAATAAAAGCGGTGCCGTGAAGATAAAAAAAATCTGGTTTGAAATATATTTTCAATCGCATGTTTTAACTTAAATAATCTTAAAATCAGAAGTTTTTTTAGACTTGTTTGTATTTATAGACCTGTGTAACTATGTCTTAGGGTGGTCCTTAAATGTATGGAGAAAAAAAGTATAATAAATCTTATATCAACAAGGCTCCTTTTGTTCTATTATGAAAATGAAATTTTTATCATAAATTTGAACTCATTTTATGACAATTTACTGGTCGCTATGATATCGATATTTGTAATAATCTCATACAAATATAAAAAAACTAACTTTAGGGTCATACCCTAAAATTACGTAATTATAAATAATGTATAAAAACAATCCGAAATATTACCAACTAGGAATTATTGATAAGAAATATTTTTCATTCATAGTTAGGTGTAAATATATTTTATGAATATTGAAACTAAAAGAACCTTGCTAAGATAAAAAGATCATAACTTTATATTTTTGGACCTTTATTATGCATGTTTGTAAAACTCTATAAGTCTAGTATACATATTGTGATTGGGTACCTAAAGCCTGAGAAAACTCTATTAATTTGATACTATTTACCACGCTGTTTTATTGGGATCTGGCATTCTAATATAATTATGTGTCTTCTCCATTTCAACTAAATGGGCATACTTATGTCAATTTGTGGTTTTAAGATTTTGTATTGAACTATAAATATTGTTATAATTTGTCATTTACTTCTCGTCTAGCGACATAATATAATTACAATATTTACAACCAATTACAATATTGCCTTCAACTTTTTCTAGAGTCTGAGATGGACAGCAATTCTTGGCTCATCGGGGACTGCTTTTGGTTCCTGTATCAAGGTGTTCTCAGCTACTCCTGGCGGTTTTTATATAACTCTGACTGGTCAGACTGTGGTCGCCATAGCTCAAGTCTTGATGCTTAGTGTGCCACAGAAATTATCGAGCATTTGGTTTGGGGAACGTGAGGTAAGTAAACATTACAACGGCGCTTACCAAATTGATGGTGTAATAATTTCTAGAAAATCATTTAAAACAATTAAAAAGTGGAACAATATAGGCATATATATACATAGGCATTGGATTTCGAAAAAAAAATTGAATACGAAGGACACACGATGGCATGAAATTCCATACACGTCAGCATGGAAAACTGAAGTCTACCCCTCTTATTTAGAAACGTCTTACAAGCCTCTTTCAACTGAAATTGTGTGTCCTTATCTCTCACTTTGATAGGTGTGTTTGTTAGAAACAGATATAACATAAATTAACTAAATGAGGCCAGTAAAACGTTAATAGATAAGGGATATATGTTTTTAGGGAACGTTTATAGTTTTGTCATGTCCGTTTGTCCATCCGTTCGTATGTCACAGCCATTTTATTCGTAAACTGTCATACTGACAACCGTTTAAGCGTCAAGGTTAAAAAACGGAAATTTGGCACCATTAAACCAAGGTGGCGGTCAACGCTCAAGGTCTAAAATCTCGATATTAATAACCAGCCTGTAGCATACTTATACCTCATACCCATGAAAACATTTTTAACTCCACCTTTTGTTTTTGTAAAGCAAAATGCTCCAATGACTGATCTACTTAATTCACAGGCGGAGGCTGGCTGTCTGTAATAAGTCTTATTCCTGTCTTCTCATAATGAATTACTAAGAAGCCAAATAATGTATGATACATTTAGGGAGTACTTAGTTACTTTGTCTTTTCGTAACGAGAAGCCACGTGTAATGTATTTGTAATGGGTACCCTTGTTAGATTACGGTGTAGAGAATTCATTTCCTGCAAAAAATAGGTTGGTTTTTATTATCCACGGGTGATATTTTTGCGAATGAAAAATTGAGTTTCATTTTTTGCAACCATGCTCACGTGACATGGATCAATCTCAATCACGGAAACGCATCGTGTGTTTTGTTTGCCACAAATAGAACTGATTCGGCTCTAGTCGATTCTCGAATGAAACTGATTTTGCTCGTTTTTTGTTTGAGAAAACGCAGGTATAGCAATCGCCAACAGAATTGAGGCCCTATCTACTATAAATGAGACAACTTCAGTAGTTTTTACCTATTTTGGTATCGCTTTTCGCCAACTGAAAAATTCGCTCTGACCTCCACCCATTAATAGCTGCCAGTTGTCTGGATTTATCAATAAGGATAGTATAGCAATCTAACTAGACGGGTTTTGTTGCTCTAATTATTGTATCATGTCTGACGTAGCCAGCTCAGTCTAATAGGTTTATTATTTCAGTGGACGGAATTCATACTGCTAAACAAAAGCCTACCATTAATATTCTTAATAAAGTACTGCACTTGGTCTAGTGTTTCCTGTAATCAATATGTTAGTGGAATAGGTACTCGTACTAAATGGTTGTAGAATATGCAGAATTATAAGATTATGTTGACTCAATTAAGATGATTTGCTAATAGTATACCGTTAATTACCTTAAACGTAAGATGTACTTAAACCAATTTGATATTTGATCAACACAAATTACGTGAATCTGCAACAATTAAGCGGAATTACATTGTATAAATTGCTATTGCTATTTCTGTAATCATGGCTTGATTTAATATTAGGCTACATGTAATTCATATATGCCATACTTATCTATTTTATAATTGAAAGAAAAATTCACTGCGTCGAGCAAGATTCGAAATTGCGACCTTTCGTAGTACCGGTCCGATGGTCGCTCATTTTTTTTTTTCTAGACAAAAAGCTAGCTCTCTGCACATCTGACGGAAATACATAATTAGTTAAAATGCTCCTTGTTACGTCAAAAAACCATTATTACATTATTTCCCTCTATCGCTTTTGCTAGTATGAGCAAAAGAGATGCAGATAACGAAATTCCGATTATCCAAGTTAGTGGTAAGCCCTCCGAGCAGGAGTTAGGTCCAAGATTAATATAAAATGTACACTAAAAATAGAAAAAATATCCATTCTTCCAGTTGATTGCAAGTAAAGCAAAGCGTCTACTTGTATTTGTATGTACGTTGAATTCTTGATCGCATTAATGTTACAAAGCGAGCCGTAAATTGAACTATTCGCTTGCATCTTCGACTATGTAAAGTCGATAATCGAGTCTGTAAAGTTACGCACATATTCCTATCGATAAAATGTGCATATCGATATGTTACAAAATCTTTCCAACTTCATACTTTGTACATTTAAATGGTGGACGACTCAATGAGTGTAAGAAATTAAATCCGTTGATATAAATACTTACAAAATTAAGCTGAAATTTGAATTTTTTGGCGAGGCCCAAATAATCCCACATTAATTTCTATACAAGGTGACCTGTTTTGAATGTCCTTGAGTGTAACTTATCTAATCTAGTCAGGTTTATTATTCAGGCTGAAATTTTAATCACCATATTAAGCGAAGTGATTAGGTAGGTTATACTGAACAACTCTTAACTATGGGACCAACCCCGAAATCGCGATTTTTTTTTGTTGTTTTATTACATTTCCGCCGATCAGATGTCGTTTTCTGTGGGGTAGCCAAAATGTCAAAGTAAATCCCATAGTAAAAGTTGTTCAGTATGGCCTACCTAAGGTCACCTCATTCAATATGAATATGACTGATGGTTAAAATTTCACTCTGTAAGTCCAAGTCCCTAAAAACTCCAATCATCCTCATAACGTCTCTCTCGGCTTATTCCATGGCTCAGTTGAGCACTGGGTCCACTTGGCATTCTGATCCCACGAATTGGCGTAGGGAAAGCGACTTCAATCTAACCCAGAAGGGACACTAGGCCTTACTGGGGTCTGGTTTTCTCACGATGTCGATGATTTCCTTCCCAGAAAAGCGACTAGTACATATCACATATGTTTTTATAAGTTCCAAAAAAATCTGGACTGAAAGTCTGACGTCTTACCGCCAGAATACCGGAGTTTCTCCTAGTACCCTAAGCAGTTCAATAATAAACTCCATTATTGTACAAATACTATCGATAAATACTGCCCAACGCTACGCTAGTACTTAAGACGTCTCGAGTCGATCAGTTCAGCTGTCCCGGAGCGATAATTGTGCAGCTAATGGCGGTGAAAATTACTTTCCCAATTGATTACAGGAACTAACTGGTGCATAATTCCCGATATGAACGGAATTGCTCTTGAAGGAACAGACTTTGTCATTCAGCTGTTGTATGTTATGTTACAATCAAGTCAAGATTTTACTTATTGGCTGAATGTATTTAAAAAAAAAGAATAATAATAATAAATACTCTTTATTGCACACCTCATACAGTTACAAGCACAAATTTTACAATTAGATAAATTTAGGTAGAGGTAACAACAGGCGGTCTTATCGCTAATGAGTGATTTCTTCCAGACAACCTTTGGGTAGTGGAGACTAGAGAAAAACAATAAGCAGTAGGTGGTGCATAGAAACAAAAGAGACGAAATAGATAACACAGCACATTCATATGAATATACATACTTAAATAAATACGAAATAAACATACATATACGTACATATATACATATATAATACACACAGTAAGAAACAACAGTGTCAACTTAAAAACCTAAGGAAGAGATAAATAGTATTCCTTAAGTTGCGATTTAAAGCTACCAATAGATTGCGCGCGTTTTATGTTGAGAGGGAGAGAATTCCACAAACGAACGGCCTGGAACGTAAATGAGCAATAATAAAATTTGGAAGATGAAGATGGCACTTTTAGGAGCAATTTTTGAGAGGATCTAAAAAATACGTTTATCACAAGAAATCGAGAAATTACAAACAAACTATTGTGAATGGACTAAGAGCTGGCCACGTCAGATATGACACAATAATGGGAGCAACGAAAGCCATCTAGTAATATTGATTTGCTATTCTTGTTGCTAGATCCTGGCATCTAGCAGCTTTTAATGCGTGGAAGTCAGAGTGACAGACTAGCAAAATTTTTCAATTGAAAATAGTAATACCAAAATAAGTAAAGACTGCCGAAGTTGTCTTATTTATAGAGGACGGGGCTTATATTTTAACATTAGAACAAAAATAATTGCGAATTATTTCGGAAAGAGAAACAGTAGGCGACAATGCTTAGAAAAAATGGTATCATTGTAGTATCGTTAGCAGACGTTCTGCTTAATACAAAATTAACAGTAGGCGACAAATTATGAATTACATTATACGTCATTTTGGACTAAGTCCCCCAACTGAAAGTTTTAGCAATGATATAATCTAATTATTTATATAATTTTTCATAATACTGCATCAAACGCAGAATTCTAGGATTTATATTCTTAAAGTGGTTTGCATTCTTTGACCTCCACCACTTTACAGCTGCCAGATGTCCAGATCTAGAAATAAGCATAGTAACTAACAAGAGCTAGGCGTGGCTAGATCTCCGTCTAGAACGTGTAGTGTCGTATACTAAGTACCAGCGGCGGCCTGTCTTAAATTCTTATAGGCAAACCGGAGCCAATGTGGCAATAATATCAGTCTTTCTTCGGGAGCACGGGGACAACGCCGTCCTCGAAACGTCGAAGGTAATTTTATAATGATAAACGCGGTTAAATCTCACTTGCACAATAGTAGTTTATGTAACTGCTACGTAATAAGGGTCCTTAAAACATGAGTGTGGTTTTATGAAATGAGCCGCAGGCGAATATTATAGTTATTTTAAATGAAATAAATAAGGTTTTATTCATTTCATTTAAAATAACTAGGGATGCGAAATTTGTAAATTCAGCGGGAATTGTAACATGACAGGTGACGTCAATTGCATTACTAGATAAAAATACGACGTAACCTATTACAAAGTATACCATTTAATTTAAAATAAATGTTTCGTGTATGAAATTATTATATATATATTTAATAGTTGAAGGTAGCCCAAAAGTCGTCTATATTTATGAAGTAGGTAAGTTTAAATCAAGGACAGGTGCGCTGTGTAGAGTGACTGGTATTATGTAGTTATTGACCACTGATCGGCCACTCTTGTTAAGACTGTGATCAGAAGGCGTATCATGGTTTTATCGCCTATCACGTCATGCATCGCTTACGCACTTACATACTTGTTAGAACGTGACAGTGATGGTGACAGGTGATAAAAATCCGACCATATTAGGCTAGCAGTACGCTTAGCATATCTTGAAATGTGACGCGCGAGTGCATACTTCAAGCGCGACTCGAAGTATGAAATGACAGGCAACAACGTAAGATATGCTTAGGCCTACAGAACTTAAATACCTGTATTTCTCCTAGTTTGATTTTAAGTAGTTAGTATAGTTCAATGGCCAATAAATATAGCAGCAGCCAATAACTGTAGCAGTCACTTTAATAAGATAAAATTGAATAGTTCTATGCCTCAAGTGACCTAAGCACTTACTGTAAAAAATAATTCAAATCAGGACGTCGCTCTGGTCACATTAACGAAATGCGGTTAAGCATTTTCATTGTTCCATTGTTTTGACCACGAAATCGAGGTTCCGTCTAAAACAGTTAGGTACAGTTTTACACAATGGTTGCAATTTCATTGGACTCTTCGAACCAATCCTCTTTGGAACCAACTATGACTATGCCTGTATTCAGAATTGTCAAACATGATAATAAAGTAGGTAGGTACCTACTATTAATATCAGAGCGCTACGCTTGCAATTCTGTAATTATTTAAAAAACCTAAAAATAGTGTGCCGCCCCCTAAAAATATTTCTTTCTGCAATTGAACTACATAACTAAATAGCGGCATACAAAATACACCTAATGTCTTCATTTTATTAAGCTACGTCTTATAGTTTCCGAGTAAAACGGCTGTGACAGACGGACATGACCAAACTATAAGGCTTCAGTTTTTGCCATTGTGACTACTGAACCTTAAACATATGTGACTTATAAATTTACCCCACTGTATCAAATGTGCATTTTATGATTAGATATATTTTAGTAACATAATATATCAATTTTCTTTTTAGGTATCATCAGCCTGCAGTATTGGAGTCTTTGGTTTTCAATTCGGTTTGGTTGTGGGATTTTTCTTGCCACCAATGTTAGTATCAAACCACGACGACCCAAACGAGATTGGAAACGATTTATACAAAATGTTTGCTTATTTGGCAGTTGCGTCTAGTTTTGTGGCAGCTTTAGTTGTTTTCAGTGAGTAATCTATTTGTTGTGCCAATTCATATTTACATATTGTTTCCCCTAATTTTTATCCCAAGCGTCTGAGTAGAATAAAGTAACTTAACTCTGAAAGTGATTTTTGATAACGAAAACGTCCTTTAATTTTGTTATACATACGTAACTATTTTATCTTTTATGTTATTACTATTATTCAAAGAAAGAGTTAGGTAAAAACATTAACACATACGCATTTAGCCTAACAATGAGGAAAATCAATGTTTGTTAGGAAACAGATCTTTTACACTTTCCACTTCAACATTCATAATTTTTAGGACAAGGCATCAATGGTGCATCGTTAAATGATCTTGGTTGACTTGGTTGCATTTTACTACTTTTTTTAGCGTTTAAAGCCGAACCACCTCTACCGCCGACACTAAGCCAAGCAAGGGCAAGATTAGTAACCAAAACTAACTTGAGCGTGTATATGAAAACTCTTAAAAGGATCTTCTCTCAGCGTAGTTTAGTAGCACTTTTTATTACTACGGGCATCAATAATGGATGTTTTAATGGTCTCTCCACTTTACTCAGTCAGATATTTTTGAATTATTTTCCGGTAAGCTTATTTGGCTTTTATCTGATTGGATTATTTATAAAAATCAGAAAGTTTTGAAGAGATATAACTCTCGTAAAAAGTTTTAGTTAGGTCCAATTATTATTTTATCACTTTCTTTTTACAATAATTTCTACAATCTGAAGTTGGTCTACTATACTAAACATCTTTGAGTCAACCATTCACACAGCTTATTTCTAGCTTAAATTTAATTCTAGGGTCAAGAAGAAACCGCTGGTAACATAGGCGTGACTATGATAGTCTTCGGCATGACGGCATCCGTCACATATGGCTTCATTCTTGACAAGACGAAGAAATTCAAGTTCCTGCTTACGTTAATCTACTATATATCTGCCGTTGCCATGGCCACATTCACCGTTCTATTGGTTTACAGTAGGGCGGAGTGGGTAATGTTTGCTGGCGCAGCTTTTGTTGGGTAAGTGCTTGAAACATGATATCCGATCTTGAAATGATTCAAATAGTATGAAAGTTTTGTCCTGTGGTTTTTTTACCACCAAGTACGTAGCCAAAAAAGGAAGATGAGAAACTACTTTTAAGTACTCTCACTTTCAAATCGCTTCTGCTAACTTTAAAATAAAACTATTAGGTATTTGTGCAAGAAGAGAATAAAGTACTTTTTTACCTCAAATGCAATTTTAGGGTCTTAGTCTTTCAAATCGCACGCAAATTAGAGGATTTAAAAATCACCTTAATTTTTCAGAATATTTCTTTGTGGATTCACCGCCGTAAGCTTTGACGTAGCAACAGAGCTAACATACCCTGAGTCGGAACTAATCGTCGGAACCATTATGAACATGATGTCTTTGCTTTTCACCTTTGCTGCAACCTTGATATTTGGATACATTAATGAGACAATTGGTTACTTTTGGGGTAACGTCGGGTTTGTAGCAACTCTAGCATTTGGAGCAACTTGTACTTTGCCGATAAAATTTGAGCTTAAAAGAACGTTAGCGCAGAGACCAAAATTTATTGAAGATTAAAGTGACATATATAGTTCGTGAAGTGAGAAATTCACTTTTCTAAGTTCGTTGACATTATAATTCCACCCTCATCATGATATATGAGAAATTACTTTCAAACAGTGTAATAACAAAGCTTTTTTCTAACTTAAACACCCTTGGATGGAATATCACAAAGAGAGTGTATTACTTTGATCAACAGAATACGAGTAGATACATTATTATCCTCAAACACAAAAGACACTTGATATCGTTTGTCGAAAATGGTATTTGGTTGGTTTTTGATATCACGACAATACAAATTTAAAATATTCAATCTAAAAATCAATTTATATGTTGTATTCATTCTTCTGTAAGTATCTAATGATAATAAATACCTGTGATATACATTACTCTCACTCCAACTTGGTGGCTTTTGCATTGGACCTAGAGCTAACAATTAGTTACTGCTAATAAAATACCAGTATTTTTATGAGATCAATATACTACGGAATTGCGAAATTACCCGTATACAAAATGTCGGTATTACGAGCTTAATGGTGGTGTTTACTGAAGTAAAAAAGGCAAAATGTAATTAACAATGTAAACGTGATAAGCTTTTTACTAATTATTGGTTTTATGACTCTAGAACTAGTTAATTTTAAACAAAAAAGAACCGACTTTACTTAGCCACCACCTTTCCAAAAGCAAATGTTCGAGCTGCTGTAAAAAATACTCAAATCACTGTAGGTGTGTCTATAATAGTTAAAGATTGACTTTTCTCCAGGATCCCATCATAAGATCCTGACCTGGTTATAATGGGAGCAACTGTGAGCTCTATCAAACAAAAAAATAATTTTTAAAATCGGTCCAGCCGTCTTCGAATAATCGGTGAACACACATTAAAAAAAAATAGTAAAAACAAATATCCCGATGAATTGAGAACCTCCTTCTTCGAAATCTTGACGTCGGTTGATAAAAGGTATTCCTTTATATATTTTTTTGGAATTTTAGCTTACCCTGTGTTCATTAAGATAATAATATACGTTACTTCGTCGTTACTTCTCCACATTCTTGATTATGCAGATATCTCCTATTTAGACCTAACCGAGGAGCAACTTAATAAGCTTGAGCGTATTCTAAATGCCTGCATTCGGTTCATTTTCGGATTACGCAAATTCGACCATGTTTCTAGTTTTCGTTCTCAACTCAAATGGCTCCCTATCCGTCACCGCCGTAACTCTCACATACTTTCTTTACTCTTTTCTATACTTTTTAACCCTGCAACTCCCCGCTACCTCAAAGAGCGTTTCTCTTATCTTAATTCTATTAGATCCTCTCAAAAATTGCTCCTAAAAGTGCCATCTTCATCTTCCAAATTTTATAATTGCTCATTTACGTTCCAGGCCGTTCGTTTGTCCCTTTGTGCCCTCTCAACATAAAACGCGCGCAATCTATCGGTAGCTTTAAATCGCAACTTAAGGAATACTATTTATCTCTTCCTTAGGTTTTTAAGTTGACACTGTTGTTTCTTACTGTGTGTATTATATATGTATATATGTACGTATATGTATGTTTATTTTGTATTTATTAAGTATGTATATTCATATGAATGTGCTGTGTTATCTATTTCGTCTCTTTTGTGTCTATGCACCACCTACTGCTTATTGTTTTTCTCTAGTCTCCACTACCCAAAGGTTGTCTGGAAGAAATCGCTCATTAGCGACAAGACCGCCTGTTGTTACCTCTACCTAAATTTATCTAATTGTAAAATTTGTGCTTGTAACTGTATGAGGTGTGCAATAAAGAGTATTTATTATTATTATTATAATATACCCTAAACCCCTGACAGAGAGGCCGGTGTTTTATTCGGTATGCAACTTGTGTCAGCACATTTGCTGCATCCCACTTAAGACACACACTGAAGACAGCAGGGTCAGCGACAGAAGCTGCCTCCAAAAATAAGCACACGAAATAAGCAACTCTGGGGCCAACATAGGACTTTATTCCCTTGGCTGTGGAAACCGGACCCTGGGGCCACGAGGCGCGTGACTTATTGCAGGAACTTGGAAGGCGGCTGAGGGAGAGAGGCAGCGACTCCTGTTCTCGAACGTGTCAGATTTAATTAATAAGAGACAAAATATAATTTATTTCATTTATTCAACATTGAATAGATTAAAGGAGAGAGTCCATTTTATAAATATAAAATGCTAAGAACAACCATAGTAAATGCAATGATGTTTATTAAAGAATATTACTTATAATAATTCTGAATAATTTAATCAATGTTGCAATACTGCCATCACAACTAAGTAAGTCAAGATATAAAACAAAGTATATTAAATCCATTCTAATTCCTCAACCATTACTACAAGTATCCCGTAAGGCCATTAATCATAATATTCTGCACATAATATATCTAACACTTGTAGCAAAAACAGAGTAATATATAATCTCATGTAATCAGAAAGGCTAAATTATTTCCAATATAAGGTTGGTGTGTACGTTGTACCATGCACCAACTTGAAATACAGTATTACACGTTTATATATTTAAATACATTATTAGGTACACGGTAACAAGGTACACACTGATACATTTTATTTAATTAACCCTCAATATTATTTAGAGGTGAGTAATCAATATTACACTTAACTTGGTTCTTGCTGGTTAGCTCTCCAATCACCAATGTGTCCCACAACTGCCAGTCACTTGTTTATAAGGGCTTACCCATTACCCCTTCTACTACCTGACAGGACAAGCATTCTATATTTCCGGCACATCCGGTTATCGAAATAATTGGAAATAGTATAATAGTAAATATATTTGCTTAGTTCAAAATAGATGAAAATATAATTTAAAAATGACAATAAGTTATTATTCACTAAACCATCAATATTTAGTATCGTTTACTTAATCATAATGTGACGGCAATACACGATATCCGCTTCGCAAAATACGTGAAGGTTTAAGTAGTAGTTAGTAAATATATATTTACTCCTTGTAAATAACTTCAAGTGAATAATAATTAGCAATGCTAAATTATTACACTTGACGAGATTATTTACTTGTACAATTATTCGATTATTGTCAACTCGACTATAATAATTGAATACAGGATATCCCGATACGTAATATTTAAGTTAGCAAGCATATTTACCAATTCCAATCCAAATAATCTAATAAGGATTAACGGAAACGAATAGAAATCAAACTGCAATTATCTCTGATATAATTAGGTAGTTGCATTATTTGCATTCTGGCAGTCACGGTCACATAACAATACATTTAGGGTAGTTGTGGTATTTGAAAACTTACGTCTACCTTACAACTTCAACTTCTTGGATTTCAACTTATGGATTACTTTAGATGTATATTCGATACTGGAAGTGATGAAACTGTACGTTTTGGCCATTATTTATCTCACCGACTGTATATCTCACAAACGCAATACAACTTTTGGACCGGGCATGACGCAGAATGGGTTTTAGTTAATTAATTTGTAATTAGTTTAGTATTTTGATTAATGGACATTAATGTATATTACGTTCTGAGCATGCAATAAGTATGATAGTTATTTTATATTTTAGAAATTAAGAAGTCGATGCATCGTTTTTGCTACATTACAATTTGCTTACGCGCCATATATTTGATTTTTTAAATCAGTTCTTTAAAAATTTTGGCGATGAATTGGGGATTAAATCAATAATTATAAATATTGTAGGTCCCATTCTTCGTGTAATTTATTTCTTTGACAATATTAATTATTTAAACGACGGAGTATGTATATTCTGATAGGTACTCATACACGGACTTTTTACTCAATTATAATTAAACGCTTGTGAAATCTCGACTTGCAGGCGTACATGAGCTACGCCAGCTGCTTATCATCAAACAGGCCGTATGCTTGTTTGTACTGACGTCGTCGATAAAAAAATTAGTAAGTTGGATTATACCACTGTTTGTAGCGGTATTTCGCAGTAGGTACTAACTTTTTCTGTTGTATAGATTCAATATTATGTGTTCGAGCAATAAAAGCATAAACGCCAGTTGCCGAATGGAACCTTTTGATCTAGACTATCACATTATTTATTTATTACATACTCATCATTCATTTGCTTGCAGTTGATCTTTATTCTACACACGGTTGCATCGAACTCCTTTTATTATATGTATAACCGTTGTTTGTTTGCCGAGTTTGCAGAGTCAAGATGCAAGAAGTGGTAAGGTGTGTAAGATCACAAAGACAAGTGAAAAATTAAATGTCACAAACACAAATTGGAACACGTCACTTCCCATTTGATGTGATTTCGTGCGTAAAATATTAAGCGACACCAAACGCATTCCTTTAATTTTATTTTAGACCTCTTGTTCATGAAATCGTATATTTTAACATATTGAGAATCTAGTAGTAGAGCCCACGACACTAAACCTAGTTCGATAAGACTCCCAGATGATATATAGTATGTTATGAAGCAAGTGAAAAATACATAATGCCCGGACATAATGAATAATGACCAATATGAGTAGGAAAGTCACGTATTTAATAGGGGAACACGAAATGGCGATGCTTTTTTTTTAAAATACCACGACGGTGGCAAACAAGCATACGGCCCGCCTGATGGTAAGCAGCTACCATAGCCTATGCACGACTGCAGATGTACAGTTTAGCCATTTGGTACACGCATCGCATAGTAGAGGTGAAAAAAAATTTTTTGACCCGCAGTTATTTAAAAAAATCCCTAAGGCAGCACTTCCCTCATAATTTTTTTTATTGGGAAAAATACGATTACTGCATATACGATTAGGTTTAATATTTTTAGGGTTCCGTACCTCGAAAGGAAAAAACGTAACCCTTATAGGATCACTTTGTTGTCCGTCCGTCCGTCCGTCTGTCTGTCTGTCTGTCTGTCTGTCTGTCTGTCTGTCTGTCTGTCTGTCTGTCTGTCTGTCTGTCTGTCTGTCTGTCTGTCTGTCTGTCTGTCAGTCTGTCTGTCTGTCTGTCTGTCTGTCTGTCTGTCTGTCTGTCTGTCTGTCTGTCTGTCTGTCTGTCTGTCTGTCTGTCTGTCTGTCAAGACCATTTTTCTCAGGAACGCGTAGAGGTATCAAGCTGAAATTAATACTAAATACTCAGGTTTATTGTCCCTTGGAGCTGTGAAAAAATCAAACTTTAAAGCCAGCGCAATCAAAAGATACAGTCGTTTATGCTGCAAATTTTAGAGTTTTTCGGCACTCGCAAAACCTACGGGGTACTTCCCGTGAACTCACAAACTTGTAATTTGGCACGAAGCAACGCCATATAGCATAGATAATGGAAAAATTACAAAAAGTAGACATTTTTAGTAAAAACATACAAAAAAATATTTTTTAGGGTTCCGTACCTCGAAAGGAAAAACGGAACCCTTATAGGATCACTTTGTCGTCCGTCTATCTGTCTGTCTGTCAAGACCATTTTTCTCAGGAACGCGTGGAGGTATCAAGCTGAAATTTATATCAAATACTCAAGTCTATTGTCCCTTGGAGCTGTAAAAAAATCTAACTTAAAAGCCAACGCAATCAAAAGATACAGTCGTTTATGCTGCAAATTTTAGAGTTTTTCGGCACTCGCAAAATCTACGGGGTACTTCCCGTGAACTCAGAAACTTGAAATTTGGCACGAAGCAACGTCATATAGCGTAGACAATGGAAAAATTACGAAAAGTAAACATTTTTAGTAAAATCATACAATAATTTTTTTTTTTAATTTTACACTTACTACCTTTTCCTCGTAAACGCTTGGAGGTATTCAATTGAAATTCATGTCAAATACTCAGGGCTATAGGACCTTTTAGATGTAGCAAAACTAAACTTTTATGTCAACTCAATCAAAAAAAATAGCAATTTAAGTCGCATATTTTGAAACTGAGTACTCGCAAGAAACTCAAAACCTAAAGGGTACCTCCCGTAAACTCAGAAACTTGAAACTTGGCACGATGAAACTTCATATAGCGCAGACAAAGGAAAAATTACGAAAAGTAGAGATTTCTAGTTAAATTATAAAAAAAATAGTTTTTTTTTAATTTTAAACTTACTACCTTTTTCCTCGTAAACGCGTAGAGGTATTCAATTGAAATTAGTAATAAACATACTGCAACTTTTGCTTATGGTATAGGTTTTTACGGAACCCTCGGTGCGCGAGTCCGACTCGCAATTGGCCGGTTTTTTTTAATTTTAAACATACTACCTTTTTCCTCGTAAACGCGTGGAGGTATTAAATTGAAATTCATGTCAAATACTAAGGGCTATAGGACCTTTCAGATGTAGCAAAATCAAACTTTTATGTCAACGCAATCAAAAGAAATAGCAATTTAAGTCGCATATTTTGATACTGAGTACTCGCAAGAAACTCAAAACCTAAAGGGTACTTCCCGTAAACTCAGAAACTTGAAACTTGGCACGAAGAAACTTCATATAGCACAGACATAGGAAAAATTACGAAAAGTAGACAAATCTTGGTAAAATCATACAAAAAATATTTTTTTTAATTTTAAATTTACTACCTTTTTCCTCGTAAACGAGTAGAGGTATTAAATTGAAATTCATATCAAATACTCAGGTCTATAATACCTTTAAGTTGTAAAGGTTTGTACGGAACCCTCGGTGCGCGAGTCCAACTCGCACTTGGCCGGTTTTTTTTTACAATATGCCACAAATATCACGTTATATCCTCGTTACATTCCAAACTTGGTTATGTTTTGAAATATTTTTTTGTTTTAATTTTAAAAAAATGGCTAAAATGTAATGATGTGGTATATTTTAGAATCTTCTTGAAAATTTCTTTGATCTGATACCGCGATACACGCGAAAGGTTTCTGAAAAAATATTTTATTTTCCATACAAAAAAAATTACTCAGCACTTCCTAAGGGATATTTTTAAGAACTGCGGATCAAAAAATTTGTTTTGACATCTAGTATACGTGTGCCAAACGGCTAAACTGTACATCGATTTGCGTTTTTTTTGCGTACACCTTCCACTAAAAGGAACAAGAGGGTCTCTCGTCGCTAACACACTGGGTCCTCTTTGAGCTCTTACCTTAACTTAGTTTAACAGGGAACAATTGAAACAAAGTGATAGGTCCACATATAAATCGTATGATAAGGGAGTATGATAGGTGAATCGTATGATAAACTAGATAGAGTTCAAATATTTTTACAATAGGTAGGCTAGTAGTTTAAAAATTGGTAGTAGTTAGTTTCCACTAAACATCAACATTTATTTCGAAACAAGGACTCCATAGCAACTGGCCGGAACAATAGAAGCACAAAATTGGGAGTCATGGAGGTCGAGCGGAAAGGCTTTTGTCCAGCAATTGGGACAAATAATTATATTTGGCTAAGACAAAGACTAAATAAGACGTAAAAATTACACTGATGACGATGTACGAGTATATTAGAGGACTGAGAAATTGAAAGAAAATGTAAAACGAATTAAATTTCCCTCCCATACCTACTTGAGAGAAGGCGAATAAAAATTTTTACAGCCACTAAAACACGTCTCCCTATCTTGCCCTTAAAAAGCATTTAAAATGTATCAAGACGTCATCGAGCCGGTTTTTTTTCTAATGGCGAACATTAAGTGCCCGTTCACATCGTATTCATAACAGTGTGCTCATTTTTTATTTATTTACATACCAGGTAGATATTTTTTATCAAAGACTGACTAGTTATAGCCTTGCTGTCCACATTTTCTACCAAGCTCAATTGAAGTCTTGGTGTTGCTGTAAAAATTTTACTGCTGAAAATCATTTTCCAATGACGATGTTTTGTTAGTTTCAAATGTCTCCTAAGCCTCGAATAATCTTATAAGACTTGTCTAGGGGCCATTATAAATAAAGCATTTTTTAAGAAAAAAATGTGCTGCTAGTATGATTTGATGATTTAAGACGCAGTCTTCCCGCTTTGCTATATGAAGAAAGAAGTAACCTCGTTTTAACAGATGTTATGGAAAGAAACAGGCTGAGTGTGAAAATTGGATTATTAGAGAAAGGGCGTAAGTTAAGTTAACGCGGGCTGTTTTCCGCTACTCGACATCTAGAATTGCGCCTATTTTACGTGCTGGGTGGCGTCATTCGTGCCAACCTAGTTCCTTCAGGAAGCCTAGCGGTCCCTTTATGTTGCCGACGACTTCTGGGAGTGCCCTTGGCGAACCGATATATCTCGCCCGGTTCTGCCACCCCAGGACATGTGATGATGACATGGGCGGCTGTCTCGTTCTCCTCGATACAGACCCTGCAGACTGTCCGTGACACCTAAAGTAAAAATATGTTTGTTTAAAAGGGCCAGTTAAGCTCCAGTTAGTAATCTGAGCTGCGGCCTCTTGAGCTGTTTCAGCTTCCGGGACAAACTGGGGTTGATCGTCAGGAGGGCCTTCCTTGGCCTGCCTGCATGTGCCTAGGTTAGTCCAAAGTTTATGATGCTCTACCATGGTGTTACATATGTAATAGTGTTCTCCGCAGTCATGTAACAGGTAGGGGTATTATGGGCTCGGGGTCTACCACTTTCGCCTCTGAGCCACCTCTCGCTAGTGCATCAGCTGCATCGTTGCCACGTGAGTTACTGTGCCCTTTGATCCACTGCAGGGTTATGCTTTTAGTGGTACATACCTCTGCTAGGAGTTTGTTGCATCCGCATATTAGACCTGAACCTGTTTAGAACCGATTGACTGTCGGAGAGTATTCGGATGGGGTATTCTGTTACCTTCCTAGAAGCGATTGCGTGAGCAGCCATTATGATTCCCATGCACTCTGCCTGGAAAACCGTGTTGTGGGCTCCTAATGGCGTTGAGATATGTATGCTTAGGTCCTCTGAGAAAACTCCCGAGACAGTGTCAGACCTTGTTTTGGATCCGTCTGTCAAGATCTTCAGCTCCCGAGGGTTGAGACCTTTATATAGGTCTTCGTACAGTTGGATTTTGTACTTCTTGTCAAAAATGAACTGCCTAGGTATCGCATCAGTTGCCGCCTCTATGAGCGGTTCCTTACTTAAGGCCTCGTAAAGGATTTCAGTGTGTGGTATCCTAAGCGCCTTCCAGAGGTGCTTCTTTAGCCGCACCGCCGCAGCCATAGCCTCTTACTTAACAAGGATATGCAGTGGTGGTACACCTAAAATAGCTTCCAGGGCCGCAGTATGGTGTGGTCCTCATGCAGCCCGTGGTTGCCATGCAGGCCAATCTCTGTAGCCGTTGTAGTTTAGCTTCGACCGTGGTTAGTTTAGTGCGTGGCCATCATACTATTGCGCCGTAGCATACGATGGGTCGGATTACTGCCTGGTTAAGCCATAGTGATCTTGGGATTGAAGTACATCTTTTGTAACAAAGTACCTACTGAAATTCTTACGGTATCTATCTAAATAAACGAGATTTTATTAAAATTGAATTAGAAATATACGAAAACCCTTACCACCAATTGGAATAAAAATTACTGGTTTTAATCTAAACTGAATATTTCCAATATCAATTATTGTAACAGAATTAATTATTTTACAACATGGCCTTATGGCCGCTCCCTTACTCGTACTACAAAAACAAATGTAAATCATCCATTAACACTATTTATTATTAATTCAATACGTAAGTAAAGTCTGTAAAATATTTCCAATATCAATTATTGTAACAGAATTAATTATTTTACAACATGGCCTTATGGCCGCTCCCTTACTCGTACTACAAAAACAAATGTAAATCATCCATTAACACTATTTATTATTAATTCAATACGTAAGTAAAGTCTGTAATTCTTAGTCTGCGTTAAAAGTCTGAATTTCGGAACAACTTAATGAGTGTCAAAGAGATTTATTGGAAGAGAAACTCATTAGAGTACTCGATTTACATTCAAATTCTCCTTAGTATTACTTATTTAGTGCGAATCATTTAGATTTTGTTGAACAAATTTTGAAGGAAAATAGAAATTCAGATTACAGGCATATTTCCTTTCGACGCAAATTAAACTGAAAAGCATTAAAATCAATATAAATACTTATCTAATTTAGTTATTCCGGGAATGTGATACTTTCAAATACTTGGAACTTACTCGGAATTTTAACGATGTCTCCCAAATCTTGCATCTTAGTATCTCTTTAAGCCTTTTTATTGTTCCAGGGATCAACTTAATGCGTCGAAGGCATTGAGGTAGAATATAAAAGAGGCCCAGACTCAAACAAGATTCACCGAAAATATGGCTCATGAATATTTGTTTTGTAAGTGCAAATTATTTTACAGATTAAAAGAAAGATATCATAAAATTAGAACTGTCATACATCTGACATTGAAAATTCATATGGCACATGAAAGCAATGGGGTTTTGGATCGATTACTTTTTTATTAATAATAAAAATTTGTATGAAATGTATTTAATTAATAAGAATTGATAACTTGTGATTATTATTAAAATTACTTTCCTTGAAAATTTTATACAAATGTATGGTAATGTATATATGTAACAACATCATTGTTTAATTGATTACATGTTTACTTATTAAAAGGCCAATAAAGTAATTATCAACCATATCGTTCCGTGCACTACAGAAGTTGAAAGCTAGATACTTAATTACTGAAAAAGACGCTTGACATTTACTTAGCCAATAGAACTTATAAAAAAAGCATCCAACGGAATTCTTACACTACCTTCTATCAATTAAAGTCAAGTTTATTAAAGTAGTTGTTAAGGGCCAATGTCTAGACGATTCCGATGTGCTTGGATTTTCAAACGTTTTTCCTTGTTGGTGATTCTAAGCACAAATGTGTTTTTTGCAGACTGGGCTTGAAAGTTTTAAGTACTCGTAATTAACTGGCTTGATTGGGTTCTTGAGGTATATATTGGCAATGTAGCCATACTTCTAATATGATATAAATTATATGTACTTACTTAACTACTTTTTCGATTTGTAGTCATATTCTTTACTAGCTGTACCCGCGGCTTCACCCGCGTGAAGTTATGTCATTTTCATTTACTATCCAGGCCATTAGTGTAGAATTTACGCGTTCTACATATAAATATATCTAAACTTATTAGTTCATCCGTGATAAAGATAACTGACTAAAAGGCGTGCGTCGAGACCTGCGAATGCTAATGGCCGAGTTCCTGCAGGAGAACATGCTACGAACAGAGGGTCAAACGCTGAAGGTATGAGCGCGAGGTAGCGTGTGAGTGCAACGTCCCAGCGAAAACTGCTTTTGCAGCAGCAGGCTAAAATCTAATAAGGCCAAAGGCAACGAGAATTGTTTCAGCTGGAGCACGAAAGGGTCCCCACAAAACTCAATGGTCAAGTTTTTTGGTGAACCCGAACGTCGAAGCCATGACGCGGTGAGCGGCAATATCGCGAAAGCCATAGTGCGAGTACCGCGCAGGACCCAGGATCGCAGCAAGACTTGCTCCAGCAGAAGCAGCATGTCAGTACTCAATGGCGAACATAACTCAATGGCGAAGTGTCTTAGCGAACTCGAGGGCTGCGGACACGAGGGTGAGCGGACATGTAAGTGTAAGTCAAAGGCCGAGTACCTGTAAGGTCCAAGCTTGGAACATCGCAGCGAGAACTTCTTCAACATCACCATGATAGGGACCGGACATAACTTAGAGGCGAGCGGCAACGTCTGAGAAAGCCAAAGGTCGAGTACCGTATAGGACCCAGGTCAGCAGCAGTACCATGACAGGGACCGGACATATCTCAATAGTAAAGTTTCTTAAGGCCCGAGGATGAGAGGCGATATCTGCGAAAGCCATAGGCCGAGTACCGCGTAGGCCCAAGCCAGGAGCGTCGCAGTGAAAATTTCTCCAGGGGAAGCAACATGATATAATCCGGATAAAACTCAATGGCGAAGAATCTTAGCTAATCTGAGGGCCGGAGACCCGAAGGTGAGCGGCAATGTCTGCGAAAGCCATAGGCCGAGTACCGCTTAGGCCCAGGCCCGGAGCATCGCAGCGAGAATTGCTTCAGCAGCAGCAGCAGCAGCATGACAGGGACCGGACATATCTCAATGGTGAAGTGTCATAAGTCCCGATGGTGAGCGGCAATGTCTGCGAAAGCCATAGGCCGAGTACTGAGTAGGCCCAAGGCCGGAGCGTCGTGGCGAGAATTTATTCAGCAGCAGCAGGCAGTATGACAGAACCCGGACAAAACTCAATGACGAAGAGTCTTAGCAAATCTGAGGGCCGGAGGCCGGATGGTGAGCGGCAATATCAGCGAAAGCCATAGGCCGAGTACCGCGTAGGCCCAGGCCCGGATCGTCGCAACGAGAATTTCTTCAGCAGCAGCAACATGATATAATCCAGACAAAACTCAATGGCGAAGAATCTTAGCTAATCTGAGGGCCGGAGGCCCGAAGGTGAGCGGCAATGTCTGCGAAAGCCATAGGCCGAGTACCACTATAGCCCAGGCCTGGAGCGTCGTAGCGATAATTTCTCTAGCAGCAGCAACATGATATAATCCGGACAAAACTCAATGGCGAAGAATCTTAGCTAATCTGAGGGCCCGAGGCCCGAAGGTGAGCGGCAATGTCTGCGAAAGCCATAGGCCGAGTACCGCTTAGGCCCAGGCCCGGAGCGTCGCAGCGAGAATTTATTCAGCAGCAGCAGGCAGCAGGACAGAATCCGGACAATACTCAATGGCGAAGAGTCTTAGCAAATCTGAGGGACGGGACCCGATGGTGAGCCGCAATCGCAATGTTTGCGAAAGCCATGGGCCGAGTACCGCGTAGGCCCAGGCCCTGAGCGTCCCAGCGAGAATTTCTTTAGCAGCAGCGTGACAGCTAACAGCTAGTAATTGCTAGATTCATGACTACCCGTTTTATTGCAATCAGCTGTTAAAGCGAGATACAACATGTTGCTCTCACAAACTTGCTTTTTGCTGTCGGGTGAATCGAAGTAGAGAAAACTTAACTACCTGTTTTATTTGTTTTTACGTATATTGTAAGTAAGTTTCATGTATTGATAAATAGATTATTTTATCGTTGAGAATAAAGTACCTCCAGGTATTAATGGACCACAATATATGTCCGGATACTTACAATTTCCATAACGAAGTAACACGTTTTAAAAATATGTAACCCGCATACCTTAAATTGGGAAAGCATTTAAAAATCCATGGTTTAAACCACGGCGGAACGCAACAGACCGAATCGCTTAATTTAATCTAAAAACGTCCTAAATATCCTTTATTATATCACAGTAAAAATTATCATACACCTCATACGAGTATCATATCCACAGCGCAGGTATCGTCATAGTTTCTACAGTAAAAATTTTGTATCCACAACATGCTTCGTCAACAAATACAAAAACCAAATCCACAACAAGCCTCGTCAAAAATGACCTAGTCTAAGCTACCACATTAAAACTAAGCCCCGAACTGATCTCTACCTGGTCCAAACGTTCCAAATACACCAGCTGCATTGCCACGCTGAATGGCTAAAGATATCTGTTGGACCAGATAAGATCCAGCCCGGGGGTCGCAGCCCCTTTCCCTTAATCGGCGCCCGATATCCTTAACCAGCCTCTTGGCCTCGGCACACCATGGCCCAGCGGTTTCGACAGCAATCGGAACATAGTCATACGCTGGTCCAAGGCGTATTTGCCGTCCTTAAATAATGTTTGTATACAGTATACAGGGTACCTATACAGCGCCATCTGTGACAACTTTTGAGAACTATTTTTTTATGAAAATTACGTTTTTAGTAAGCAGAATAAAAACTACCCTATATGTTGCTCCGGGGTATAAACTGTTACTATACAAAATTTCGTGAAATTCTGTGCAGTAGTTTTTTCGTAGTGCGCGGACAAATTCACAGACAGACAGACAAGAATTCCAAAAATCACTGAAATGTATTCAGTCAACGTTTCTAAGATACCCCGAATAAGTTTTTCTAAAATATCTTCAATGTACATTTTTTTTTCTCCTTACGCGTTTATTATATGTATAGATTGTAAGATTTGGGAGACATCGTTAAAATTCCGAGTAAGTTCCAAGTATTTGAAAGTATCACATTCCCGGAATAACTAAATTAGATAAGTATTTATATTGAATTTAATGCTTTTCAGTTTAATTTGCGTCGAAAGGAAATATGCCTGTAATCTGAATTTCTATTTTCCTTCAAAATTTGTTCAACAAAATCTAAATGATTCGCACTAAATAAGTAATACTAAGGAGAATTTGAATGTAAATCGAGTACTCTAATGAGTTTCTCTTCCAATAAATCTCTTTGACACTCATTAAGTTGTTCCGAAATTCAGACTTTTAACGCAGACTAAGAATTACAGACTTTACTTACGTATTGAATTAATAATAAATAGTGTATAGAGCAACCTCCGGGGTATAAACTGTTACTATACAAAATTTCATAAAATTCTGTGCAGTAGGTTTTACGTAGTGCGCGGACAAATTCACAGACAGACAGACAAGAATTCCAAAAATCACTGAAATGTATTCAGTCAACGTTTCTAAGACCCCCCGAATTAGTTTTTCTAAAATATCTACTACTATTTAAAATCATAACAATAACATTATTCAGCCGAAAATTTCAATATCAAAACAGCCCCAAAATTTCAGGTGCATAACTCACAAATCACGCAATTTCACACGCGTCACGGTAAAAAATGCAATATCGCACATATTGCAATAAAAGGTTGCGGTTGCCATAAATCTTGGAAGGGCAAGGGAAATCTTTATACTTGTTTGGAATAGATTGAAGTCACCTGGCAAGGGCCGTGTCCTTGGTTGTTTGCGGACTTCATACATTTTACAGCAACACGCAACACCGGTACTTTGAAATTTTATGACTTTTTCTGTGGTATGGAGATGAACTAAGTAAAGAACTAAATGAGCATACGAAGAAAATCTAACAATTACATTTTATTATAATTTATTCCCGAAATAAAAACAATTTGGTTATTCAATACAATAAATAAAGTTTTTGTATCGTAATAAGGTATGTTTTAGTAGACCTCAAATAACATTAGAAACGTTGTTTTATGTCGAACAGTACCCATTATTCTCGTAATTCTAAGAAGTCTCATGTGAAGATATGAACTAAATATTAGTTATCTGGTATCAATTTGTAAAAAAAATACATATTTTTTGGGTACATACCCATACAAAACGAATAACCCAGTAAAAACAAAAATAACATTCGTCTGTTGGTAACAAATATTTGCTGCAATTAATGAAGATATAAACATAATTTTAACTACAGGACAAAATCAAATATTTTCAATAAATATTTAATACTTACACATTTTAATGTAATTTTTCACTTCTCATGCTCAAAAAGTGTGTCATATTATGCTTACCAAGGCGGACTAAAGTAGTACATTTAGCCTCTACGGCTAGTGTGTATACATATTTATGATTTACAAAACATTTTAAATTGACCAATCGGAACACTTCACCATATATTATTAAATACACCAATCACAACAGTTATCCAAATTAATCGGAACGCTAGACGCTAGATACTTTATTGGTGCGTATACTGTGTAAATAATTAAAGTCCTTAAAAAAAAACATTGTATTTAATATCAACCAATCAGAATACAGCAATGTTAAAATCGACCAATCAGGAAACGCAATTTATTCCTTTGAGGTGTTTTTTAGTTCCTACTTCACAATCATTAAAAAAAGATTTTAATTTTTTGGCAGCGCTTGAAAGCGTGTTTAAACTGTTTAAAAAGCTAATTATACCGTCGTCTGTGGCATTTATTCGCGGTGTTTATATTTTGTATCTATGTCAAAGAAGTTAAAAAAATTAAAAGACCGCCAAGTTAAACCATCATTTCACCTTAGTTTAGTTATTTGCGTAAATAATAAGTATTTTTATCTTATTTTCTCGCAATCGAAGTGAAAAATAGTATGCATTACTCTGGTCTAAAAGCCATATTACCACTCGAACAATTTTCCCTCACTTCGTTCGGGAAAATAACCACCTCGTGGTAATATGGACTACTTTAGACCCTTGTCAAACAATCTACTATTATTTTTGTAAACAGATTACAGATGTCAAAATATTAATATTATAAAAATTGTACAAAAACCAGACTCAAAACTGTGATGTCATATAGTACGAGAGAAATAGTGACAATGCTCGCTGTGCCCAGGCCAGGAATTGGACCAGCATCTTCTGCATTCACAGCAGCCTGACAGGCCTGAAAGGCCTGGGCACAGTGGGCAGCAGAGGCCATGTCGCTATTTCTTTTGCATATTGCATTTATTTAATTTTTAAACATGTCAACGTTTCGATTCACGGGAAATCTTCTTAAAGTTTCATAGTAACCCGTCTTACAGAAATAGCAATTGAGTGGCATATAGATAAGCTTTAATACACATTAGTTATTCCGCTATATACCGTATAGGTACGTCGGCGGTGGCATACACTATACAGGGTAAGTTGGCTACTAATAGCAAGATTAATGGGCTAATAAATAATATCGGCGATTTTTAACGAATAAAGCGTAATTTCGTATTTTATATTTCTCTATCTTTATCTCCCCAGATGCTTTATAAAATAATTCATTGATATTGATCATCATCATCATAATTTTAAGAGCCTGGCTCTTGTCGGTGGAGTAATCGCCATTCCTTTCTGTTCTCGCTAATTCTTTTAGCTCTTGATACGTCATGACGTTGGCTTTTTCTTTGGCCTGATCTAGAAACGCACGTCTTGGTCTTCCTCGGTTTCTTCGTTTCGGTATTCTCCCTTCAATAATAGTTTTTCTGTAATCGTCATGACGTATCAGGTGCCCCAACATATTTCCTCTTCTGTTTTCAATCGTTTTAAGCAGGCATCTGTTCTCTCCTACCAAGTTCAGTACTTCTTCGTTCGTTCTTCTCTCTCTCCAGCTTATTCCTTCCATTCTTCTCCATATCCACATTTCAAATGCGCCTAATCTTTCCCTATCACGCTGGGTTAATATCCATGTCTCGCAGCCGTATAACGCTTTATAAGTCGTTTTCTGATGTTACGTGATATCTTTGCTTTAAATATGTGTTTTTTGGAGTTAAAAGCTTTTTTGGCCATAGCTATACGTGTGATGAGTCGCTATTTATGATGCTACCTAAGTATTTAAATTTATTTACTTGTTCTATGGCAGTATTTCTAATTTGTATGGGAGCTATTTTGGGTATGCGGTTGGATGCAACCAAAGTTTTTGTTTTGTTTGTATTAATTTTAAGTCCAAATTCTGTGAATACATTATCCATTTCCATTAAAAGCTGTTCTAGTTGTGTGGAATTTTCTGTTATTGCTGCTATGTCATCTGCAAATCTGACGAAATAAAATAACTTCCCGTTAATTGTAACGCCTCCCTTTCCAGAACCTACAATTTTTGCGATGGCAGTTTCAATGAAAATATTAAAAATGATTGGCGAGAGTGGGCAACCCTGCCTTACACCATGTCTTATTTTTGCCTTTCCTTTTTCCTGTCCTATTTCCACTATAGTTTCCTGTTCCTTATATAATGCATGTATAATTTGTCTGTCTCTATAATATATACCTATTGTTTTCATGATGTTTGCCATTTTTAACCAGTCTATTTTGTCGAAAGCTTTCTCTAAATCGATGAACGCTATGTGGGTGTCGAGGTCAACGTCCATTCTTCTGTCTATAATAAGCCGTAGAGCAAGAACAGCCTCCCTGGTACCTTTATTCTGCCTGAACCCATATTGATCTGGCCCTAGATAACTTTCGGCTATCGGTCTTATTCTATTTTGTACTATTTTCAATAGTATTTTAGAGGCTTGAGATATTAGGCTTAAGGTCCTATGCTCTTCGCATTTCAGTGTATTTAGTTTCTTAGGTAATGTAATTGTTCTACTTATTTTAAAATCTTTCGGAACATCTCCAGTGCTGTACATATCCTTAACTATTGTAAATATTTCGTCTTTCATGGAATCACATTCTAATTTGTTTATAAGTTCAATGTATATTTGATCATCTCCTGCTGCTTTACCATTCTGAATACTATTTACTGCTCTATCAAATTCTTCTCTAATAATTACTGGACCTAATCTATCTGCATATACTTTTGTTACCGGTTCTAAATCATTCTCTGTTAAGCCATTACCCTCGTATTGTTTTTCTATATATTGCGACCAACGCTTCAAAATATCCACATTGTTTATTAAAATTTTACCGTCTTCATCCATTATCGTAGCACTTTTTGTCTTATGATGCATTCCTAGGTCTCTATCCTGTAGGCTTTGTCTATTTTACCTCTCTTTATACAATTTTATATACTTTCACATGCCTCTTCGACGTCTGTAGCTCTTGCCTTTCTGCACTTTAACGTAATTTTATTCGTAAGATATTTATATTGTTTTATATTTTCGTCTTCTCTTCTATTTCTGAGTTTCCTTCTTTCAATCATCAAATCCATTATTTCTGTAGTCAACCATTTCTTCCTCGGTTTAATTTTTTCTTTACCCAATGTTTCCTCAGCATTAGTCTTAATTATATCCCTTAAGTTATTCCATCTCTTTTCTATACTTATACTATCTATATCATCTTTTACATCTTTCCTATATTGTTCTAATTTAAATCCTACCTTATTGCTATATTGCACTCTATAATTGCTATCTGTTTTCTTAAGCTTACTGAGATCAATTTTCTTTGGTCTACTATTTCTTTTTGTGGTTTTACTTGTGAAGTTGAACATGCTAATTAGAAGATTGTGATCTGTGTTGACGTCTGCGCCGGGCAGTGTTTTACATGAACTGATTTGTTGGTAATGTTTCTGTTTATTCATAATGAAATCTAATTGATATCTGCCAAGGTCCCCTGGCATTTTCCAAGTATAAAGCCGTCGTTTAGGTTGTGTAAAAGTTGTGTTTGCTATAAACAAATTGTTTTCTTGGCAGAGCTGCACTAGTCTATTTCCTCTGTTATTTCTTTTTCCTAGACCAAATTTACCAACTATATTGTCCTCCGATCCTTCTCCTACGACCGCATTAAAATCTCCCATCACAATTAATCTTTTTCTTTAACTGCATCTAGTATTGTGTCAATATGGTTATACATCTCTTCTATGTCATCATCAGAATAACTACTGGTTGGCATATATACTTGGACGATTATTATACTATCCGGGCTATCGGTTAGTTTTATTGCTGTTATTCTATCGCTATAATGTACTGTATTTTCTACTTTCATACCCCATTTTTTGTTTAAGACTATAGCTGTACCGTTGACTCCTTGCTGATCTCCTGTATATATTACCCTAAAATCTTCACTCCAATAATCTCCGCTTCCTTCCCATCTTACCTCACTTAGTCCTAGTATATCTATATTCAGTCTACTCATCTCTGATTTTAATTATTCTAGCTTGCCTGGCGGGAGCATAGTTCTCACATTCCAGGTTCCAATTTTGCAAGGATTTCGCATGCTGACGACCGAGCCAGCCTTACTCCTGGCCCTGCCGGACTCAGACCGCCACGGAATGTTACGTCGTGGAAGCCCGTTGTCAAGAACGTTATTTATTACTTGTGACATACCCATTACTCCATATCGGGAAATCATTTATGTGGTGGTTTCCCCACTTGCCTTCCACATCGCAGTGTAATGGCCGGTTTGAGCCGCCCACTACTATTTGATCAAAAGCCCTATCGGAACCCGCTTCCTCGGCCTCTTGTCAATACTGATATAGCTGCTGCTCTACATCAGGGGAATGCCTATTTGATGGCGGCATTTTTTTTTTTTTTTTTTTTTTTTTTTTTTTTTTTTTTTTTTTTTTTTTTTTTTTTTTTTTTTTTTTATACCACGACGGTGGCAAACAAGCATACGGCCTACCTGATGGTAAGCAGCTACCGTAACCTATGGACGCCTGTAACTCCACAGGAGTCACATGCGCGTTGCCGACCCTTTACAAAAAGGAGGATTCACTGTGTTGACGGCTAAAGGAACAAGAGGGTCCATCATCGTCAACACACTGGGTCCTCTTTGAGCTCTTTGGCAACCTTACTCACCAACAGGAACACAACACTATGAGTAGGGTCTAGTGCTATTTGGCTGTTGTTTTCTGTAAGGTGGAGGTACTTCCCCAGTCGGGCTCTGCTCCAGATTTGAGCGAGATGACATTCACTGAACGTGCCCTACCACACTAAGCGAGATGCCATTCGCAGTGCCCATACCTCTCTTTTTGGCATAGTTTAAGGACATACCCAAGTCCGGACGTAGTTTAAGGACATACCCCGGGTCCAATTAACTCGCCATGTCGCAAGGTCGTTATAAGGTTCATGTAGCTTTTATTAGGAAGTCCGTCCCACCGTCCAGTCTACTACACCCTGATAACCTTGCCGCTTCTTGATCGGGGACTGTTTATTCGTTATATTCACAGCTAACCATCATATCTAATGGCCGTTCACTATCCGTCACCTGTGACCCCGTTGGTAGCCTGTAGCTCAGCCCCAACAATCATATTGATAATTGATTTGAAATTATCTTTAAATAGAATTCACCCTCCTTAGATTCAAGAAGACAAAAGCGTCTCTGGAAAACAATATCATCATAAGAACCTACTTCTAAAGAAGAGTCTTCACACAAATAGAAAGCTTATAATCCTTTTCATTGTGGTTCTAACCTAGATTCTTCAAGCAAAATCCCTTCAAGCAATTTTGTTACAAGTAAATTCGTCTTGCTTGCAACAATAGTCGGGAACCTAATCATTGTGTCATTTATGAACAATTCTCTCTGGGAATAATAATACCAGTCTCTCAAATATGTGCTACACAAAGATCTAGCGCCTGTCATACTTTCCCGCTCCACATGAATGTTGCTACATGGGAAGTAATTCCAAATCCTAATCAATCAGTAAATTGTTTGCAACTGACTTATGTGAAACTTGTGTGAACAATGGGATATCCTTAATGATTGAGTAAAGAATAATAGCATGCATTACTTTGTCATCTTCAGCGTGATCGTAACAATTATGTTGTTACCGGAACGCTTACCGTCATTGTTATAACTTAGTTGTAATATGGCAGCGTATGTGTTTTTAAATGTTTATCTGATTATTGTCTTTACAGTTCTAACAATTTATGTCGTCGTATTTTTTATACAGCATTTGTAGCCACATTTTTTTATTATACAATACTTGATTTTATTATTTATATATTATATTTTGGATTTTGTAACTAGCTGTGGAAAATTGTGTGTATCTTGGTTCCTCGATTATATTTTCTTAATTTATCAATATTTATTTTTATTTATATATGTATGGTTTATGTAAGTTTTTTTTATATGCGTACTTAAGTTTATTATTATTTAGCTAGTTGATTTGCATTTGCAGCACCTACGTATTTCTGATTATTTTCAATGGTTTCTGCTTCCCAAAGGTTGTCTGTAAGTGATCGCTTTTTAGCGATAAGACCGCCAATTGTTTTACCTCTGCTTTGACTGTTTGTAACTTATATTTTATGTGTTTCTCTATTTTGAGGTGTGCAATAAAGAGTATTTATGTTATGTTATTAGAGAACTAATATTTCTTTAACTCTACTTATATTAACAACGTGATTAGCTGTACCTACTTCCTTATCCTCCTTTCCCCAAAGCCCTGAGTCTCGGTTTATAAGACATCTTCCGCAATTTCTGTTATAACCTGAATGGGCCACTCCTTATTAATCTGAGATGGCTCAAGGCGAAAAATCTTTTTCCGGATATTGGGAGCCACGATTGCGGAAGAGAGCCATTTAATTTTGGTAAGGAAATATTTTTGTGTACGATTATGTTGAACTGTATATTTTTACTTTTTATTGGCATTGAAGGAGTATATCGTTTTTTGCCAGTAAGCAATTAGGTTTTATTGCAAGCGATTGGTATTGGAAGCAAACGATTAAGATTGAATGTAATGTTGGTCGCATATTTGTAGTATAACTATATATACGAGTACATAAATAAATAATTTTTAAGGTTCCGTACCTCAAAAGAAAAAACGGAACACTTATAGGATGACTCGAGTGTATGTCTGTCCGTCTGTCACAACCAATTTACTTTGAAACTACTGGACCGATTGAAATGAAATTTAGTACACATATGTATGTAACTTAGTATCTCAAAGACGGACGTAGGTATAACGTAAATAAATGAATTTTAAACATGGGGGCCACTTTGGGGGTACCTACATTACAAAATAATAAATAAGTTTTACAAATTGTATCGTGTTACATATCAAATGAGAGGGCTTGTAAGCATTACATATTTATAAATAATTTTATGATAACAATAGTTTTGAAGTCATTCTAAGTTATTAACTCCGAAACTACAGGGCCGAAAGTTTTGAAAAAAATACAAGAAATAGCTCTTTGCCTATAGATTAAAGGAAAACCTATAATAAATCTATGGTATTAAACGTAACGTAGGTAATTTTTCAATATTTGTGCGTTAGACATTCGCAATTGTACTGTAACACATAATTTGCTTCGAATATACTAGACGGTTTATGTTCAAATTTATTACACACTCTATTACAATTATGATAAGTAAGTAATTTTTTATTACAAACTTGATATAAGACGAAATACAAGTAATCTTTCATACCTGTCTCACTAAACTTGCTTTAACTATAATAAATAGTTAAAGCAATGGCGCGTAGTTACAACAGGGTCCGAGAGGCAACCGGATGGCTCTCGGTATTTGAGCTCCCGACGTGTTGTGGTATCGCTCTGAGCAACCTGAACTGACCCAACTTGGACTTTGTTTTTCACCCCCCTCCATTTTTTGTCGGCTTACAACTCTGACCGGCCGATAACCGACCGGTCGGGATAAATGGCAATTTGCATGCTCGTTCTTCATCACAAGCAGACACTAGAATTTGAGGGGGGAGGGGTGAAAAACAAAGTACAAGTTGGATCAGTTCGGCTTGCAAAGGGCGGTTCCGCAACACACCGGGAGATCAAATACCGCGAGCCATCCGGTTCCCGCACGGACACTGCAACTCGCGTCATTGGCAGTCATATAAAGTATATGCAAAGTGTAATTAACATTTTTTTTAAATACCATATAGTAACCTTTAGTATCTAGTAGATACTAAAATTCAAACTACTCAAACACCAATGTTCATACGGGAACATCCTTTCCCTAATCCTTTTACAAACGTCTCGATACAATCGTCCACATAATTTAGCTAAAAGTCAAGATTATGTAAGTACAACCGTTGGTTATGAGTAAATGTATCTAGGTACCTGTTTTTTTTTGGTATATCTGTATGACATTCGAAAAACACATAACCACGTACGCATTCATAAATTGGACCAGAAACTCGTCTGTTTCTTCCATTCAGGATTAATTTGGAGTTTTCTAGCCAGGCTTAATTTAAAAAGTTGGTATTGCTGCCTCCGGCCGAAGCGAATCATTCCAGTTTTTATGTCACAATGTTTACGAAGTGTAAAGATGGTCGTGACTGGTATTATTTGAAGCCTACGAAATAATACTTTAAATTGAGTGCATGAAATATAACTTTACTTTTTATTAGTAAATGGCTAGTTTGTGTACTTTATTTATCCTTGGTCTTAGACTCAATTCCCGGTTCTCGACATACAAAATCAAAATGCTTTCGATTCCCTACTTACGCCATCTATGTAGTTAAACTTATGATCTGTGGATATTATTATAGTAGGTATATGTACATCTATCATTTATATTTGTATTTTTAGGAGTTTTGTAAATATGTAGTTTATGTGTTAATGGTATTGTACCTAAATTGTTTTATTCTTAAGTTGTGATTTCATAAGATTGACGCAAAAACAATTGGCTTAATAATAAATGTAAATCCCTGGGAATAAGGTGATTTACTTTTTATATTATAAAATTAACGCTGTCTTGTCTTAACTCATTAACTCATTACCAACGTCTCGGTTTCACATTAAATGCAAAATTCTAGTCCAACAAAGACCTATAGTAATTGTGAATCTCGTTTGAGTTAAAATTTCAAGACGTACTCAAGAATAGCCTCGTGACAGCTGAAAAGGGTTGGACTGTCGTTAATGCAGGGAAAAGGTGCCCTAAATAGGTGCTGTACCTATAAATCTTGAGAATGGGTATGGTAATTTTTGACTCTTCTAAGACATCGCCTTGAGCTGAGGATAAAGTGGGCCGGTTGAGTGTTGAGGTAATACCTACAATCTAATACGTGTAAGGTTAACCATTACATAAAAGCAGAACACTATGGAAACAGGATTATAACATACCTGTGATAACCCAGGGAAAGTTCTAGGGATTAGATATCGATATATAGTAATGGTCATTGGTATATAAGTTTGGTATATAAGTAAGTAATAAAGGTCATTGAAAATCCTTGATTACTAACTATAAAAAGGTTCGATAATATCGATATCGAGCCTCTTAAGATAAAATTGTGCGGATGTAATTTCAATCAAAACAAGAAAATTTTCTGTTATTGCCATTCATATGCTGGAGTAAGAATAATATACACGGTGCTCGTGAGCATTACGAGAGATTTTAACCACGAATTCCTGAGGTCATAAGGAGTAATAAATGTTATATAAATTTAGGTCAATTTCGCCAAAATACAATATATATTTTTTGATTTTTTTTTTCATTTTTTAATGCTTTTGAACATAAAAACATAAATGTTATTGGTGAAACTGTCGATAAAATAAAATAGTACATTTTTACGTAAAAAAATAGTTTACGTTAAGTATTCCTTGGCACTTTGATATCTGTTAATAAGAATGTCTAGACTAGACCCCATAAAGGGTGAAATCGCCATCAAAAAAGCGTTTTGCACTGAGTCACAAAAAAAAATGTTTTTTTTATTTAATTGGTAGTAATTCTGAAACTAGGCGAATTCCAGAAAAGTTCATAAGACATTTTAGTCTCCAATTATGATCAGGAATACGCCGTTAAAATTATTCGGTTTCCTCATGTTACACCGTGTATAAGGCAATATTGCGCTACGATTGTTAACTAAGAAAATAATAATATTTATGTATGTTGACTAACATCTAGATGTTGACAGTAACATCGATATATTTTTTGTCAGTAAAATATTTTGCTAAATCACTTTAGTATTGGTGCCTCGAGTTAGCACACGTATGATTAATTAATAATAAATATTTTTAAGCTATCGTTTCTTTTACAAATACAAATTCGTTTATTTCATTACTTTTTTTACAGTTGTTTTTAAGGTATAGAGGTTAGGGACGTAAGTAGTCTATGTTAGGTATAAAAAGTTAGGTAACAATTTAGGGATATGAAACAATTTAGAATCGTGTAACGAAAAAGGTGCGGGTACAGCTCGCTGGATTTAAACCTTGGTCAGCTAATTGGAGAGGTATTAAGAGGCTGACACCCGTTGACCTTCAAATTGACTTTACTCAAACAGGCAGTATACTTGGCCCAACCTTGTTTATTCTATATATGAACGACCTCCACAGCCTACCTCTGAAGGATGCAGAAATCATCTGTTACGCAGATGATACTGCGATAATTTTTCGTGGAAAGAACTGGAGCGAGGCATTTACCAACGCAGAGCAAGGCATGTCTCTGGTCGCTAAGTGGCTACAAACTAACCTGCTAACCCTAAACAGCAAAAAGACAAACTTCCTATGTTTCCACAAAACTTCAGCTTCATCACCTCCCATTGTCATGCAAGGCCTAAAAATTCACTATTGCAGAGAGAATAGGGAGTTATGTTCCTGTAGTTCGATTTGTAAAGCTGAAATGATAAAGTACCTGGGAGTTGTAGTGGATCATAACCTGAATTTTAAATCGCATATAACCGCACTTTCAAATCGCGTGAGACGTATAGTTTATGTCATGAGGCAGTTAAGCTACGTGACAGACGTTAAAACGCTCAAATTAGTTTACTACGCATTGTGTGAATCGCTTTTAACATACTGTATACGCTGTTGGGGCAGCTCATGCAAAACAGTTATCATCGAGGCTGAAAGAGCACAGCGTGCTGTCTTTAAAACAATGTTAAAGAAACCCTACAGGTATTCAACAGTTTTACTATATAAAAAGTCCGAAGTATTAACGGTTCGTCAATTGTATCTACTCAAAATCCTTGTTGATAAGCACAAGCAAATTTTTGGTACAAACGAGCACAGAGAGATGTTGAAACGAAGAGTGTATCGAACACAGGTTCCGACAGTGCATACTGCCTTTGCAAAACGATTTGAAATGTATATATCTAGTTTTGTTTATAATACCGTGACTAAACACTTAGATATTAAAGATCAATCCGTTTTTAGAGCTAAAAAAGTCATTAGGCAATGGCTAGCCAGCTTAACCTATGACTATACTGAAAACATTATCCAAATTAGAAATAGTTAGATCGTCATGATAGGCAAATAAGCTTAGAGTTAATTTCATGCATTCTTACTTTAGTATAATATAAGTAGTTATAATATTTTAGCTTAAGTAATATGTATGTACTTGTGGATTGTTCCTGGTTGTAGACAACCATTACAAAAACTTTAATTTGTCAACCGGTTATAGCATACATTGTCATAACATGTGATATTGGGAATATCTAAAATGAGGGTAGGTGTTACAAATAGTGACAAGTTGACTTAAAGTGTAAATATATATTTAATTATAATATTCATATAATAAATCAAAATTTTTGCTATAAAAAGTTCGGTAATTACAGTGATAAATACATACATTGTGGACAAGTTCCTTTGATGTACACATAGTAAGCACTATAACACCTGCCGGCAACCTCACTGTACACTTCACTTGGACTTTGGACCCCAATATTAAAAATCTGTTTATTATCAAAATGAGTTCACTTGAGGCCATCAACAAAGCTCAAAGCTCACTGGAAGAGATGATGACGCGTAAGTTTGCAGAATTAGAGAAAGCACTGCAGACTGCTTCTCCTGGCAGTGATAGTGTCACCTCGCTGAAAACTGAGTTGCATGAATTTAAAGCACTCACTCATTCCATCTTGGACATGATCCGGCAACAGATAACAGCTATCAGCAACACAGTGGACAATATAGAAATGCGGCACCGGCGTAAATACTTGTTGCTGGCAGGCGTGCCGGAGAGCAACAATGAGGACTTGGCCGAGGTAGTTGTAGGTATCTGCAAGGACCAGTTACAGCTAGCTGAAGCATCCCCATCTTCCTTCAGGGCCTGTCATAGGATTGGTGCTGCTGTAGCAGGCCGCTCACGTTCTATTCTGGTGCGTTGTGACAAGTCAGAGTTTAAAAACACCCTCTGGAAAAAGAAGACCTTATTAAAGGGCTCCAGGATAGTTATGTCTGAATTTTTGACTCGGCAGCGGCAAGCAGTCTTTCTTGAGGCCCGCAAGCACTTTGGCATTCGCAGCGTGTGGACTATGGATGGAACTATTCTCATCAAGGTGTCGAGCGGGAAAACACATCGTGTGGTTTCGGCGGATCAGCTAGAAAAATTGGTTAGATCTTATCCTTCTTCGGCTCCTACTGCGACTGTTCCAGAGGCAGTTACAGTGCCCGAGACCGGCTCCGAGGTGACCAATTCCGAGCAGGCGAAGGCACCCAGAAGCAAGGAAAACCCATCGCGCTACCCGAAAAGAGCAAAGTGAAGATTATCCGCAGACATTAATCTCTGTTTCTGTTTAACATTTCTGGTCCTTAGTTTGTCTAAACTAGTGGCGTATCGTATATTACTTTTTCAACATTTTTATCGATGTACCTCACACTGCTTGTTGATTTTGTTCTCAGACTACCGGCACAATTGCTAATTAGTTATTGTTTACATTTTAAACTTGTTAATCACAGGTAGAAGCTGTGATTTGTGTCGATGGACGATGATGACGTTTGACGTATTGTCATATTGACGTTTCATTTCACGTTCAGAAACCTAGTGTTTTTTTGTTTGTATTTCAATCATGTTGTGCTCTCTGCTTAAACTTTCTGACATTACTTTTTTTTTTTTTTCTCTATGTTTTGCTAGCCTTTCTCAATATTTTAGACTCGTGGTACGCTACTAGGTAGGTAATTATTATTTTTGATACTTGTTGTATTCTAATGTAAATTGTGTACTGTTTGGTTGACCGGCGGGCTAAACAGGCCCGCAATCGTAGTTTCTTAGTGCTAATAGCTTATACTTACATTAATATATTTATATTATTATATTTTATACATTTATTAATATTATATATGTCTATCGATGGTTCTAACGATTCTTTCTATTCCGCTTGTGATTTGTCTTCGTCCTTTCATTCCACAGACGGTACGACCGAGCCTGATACTCTTGGCTCATTGCTGAGATGTAACTTTCAGAAATATCCGAATTTTTTTAACGTTTGCCATATTAATGCACAGAGCATTTGTAGTCACTATTCCGATTTACTTGACACCTTTTCTTCTTGCAATGCTCATGCCGTCCTTATTAGTGAAAGCTGGCTTAAACCTAATATTTCGTCGTTTTCTTGTAGTCTACCCGGGTTTGTTCTGCTGCGTAATGATCGCACTGGTAAGCGTGGTGGCGGGGTGGCCATTTATCTTCGCTCTGATATCTCATACAAAATTATTAGGTCTTCTCCCTCTCTCTACTCCAGTTCAATGGAAAACCTGGTACTCGAGATAAAATTGTGTGGTGTTAGCATAATTTTGGGCGTGATATACTGTCCACCGGCAATCGATTATTTTACGGCATTTGAGGACCTTCTCTCGGATATTGGTACAGAGTGCACACATCACATAATTATGGGGGACCTTAACACTGATTTATTGAGGCAAACATCCCGATCTCGACAACTAACGTCCATCGTAGAAGCGGCAGATTTTGCTCTAGTGCCGTTGCAGGCTACTCACCGTAATATTGACTCTCCTGACACGTGGCTGGATGTGATGCTGACGTCGTCGCCAGATAATGTTATCAACTCGGGTCAACTTCTTGCTCCGGGCTTTTCTCAGCACGATCTTATCTTTCTGACGTACAGGATCAAACCACCAAAACAAAAGCCAGTGGTCGCATATTTACGCAGCTTTGCCCGACTCGACGTAGATCTTTTGAAGCAGGATGCCGCTTCTGCCGATTGGTCTGCCACGTTTAGTGCATCAAATGTAGATGACAAAGTAGCTAATTTCAACTCTACTCTGTTGAAGTTATTTGATGTCCACGCGCCCGTCCGTGCAGTGAGACTCAAGCGGCCCCCTGCCCCGTGGATCACAAGGGGTGTTCGGATGGCGATGTCAAGACGCGACAAAGCGTTCCGCAAGTACAAACGCGATCGTTGTGACGAAAACTGGCGTCTTTTCAAAGCTGCCAGAAACCGCTGCAACCAAATGGTTAGATCTGCGAAGCGGCGGTACATTCACGAGAACGTTCTGAATGCTTCTCTTGCTGACACGTGGAAGTTTCTAAATTCATTGGGCATCGGCAAAAGCAAATCTAACGTTAATTCCTCGGTCTTTACACTAAACCAGCTTAATTCGCATTTTGCCCACACTTCTTCTTTAAATCCTTTAATCAAATTTAAAACCTTATGCCTGATTGCTTCCTTCTCCACACCTCAGGTAGCCTCTTTCTCTTTCTCCCCAGTCAGCACTGATGAAATCCACAAAACAATATTGTCGATTAAATCTAAGGCAGTTGGTCACGATAACGTAAGCCGTTTCATGGTGGTTAGTATCCTTGACTGCATTCTGCCAGTAATAACTCACATTGTTAACGCTTCATTACTTTCAGGGGTCTTTCCATCGTGCTGGCGTAAAGCTTTCGTTATCCCGCTTCCTAAAGTCAATAACCCTGTTTCTCTTAATAATTTCCGTCCCATTTCTATACTGCCATTTTTGTCCAAAGTTCTAGAGGCCGTGGCTCATAAACAGGTTTCACATTTTGTTCAGACAAATGGTCTTCTATCTCCACTTCAGTCTGGTTTCCGTTCAGGACACAGCACCACTACTGCGCTTGTGAAAATCATAGATGATATAAGATCTGGCATGGAATCCTCTAAAGTTACAGTTTTGGTGCTGATAGACTTTTCCAATGCCTTCAACGTCGTTGACCATGACTTACTTCTGGCTACTCTTGGTAACTTGCGGGTTTCATCTGATGCGACGAACTGGTTCTCTTCCTACCTTTCAAATAGATTCCAGGCAGTCCGTGCTGGCGGGGCATTGTCTGACTGGTGTGAACTCAGTACTGGAGTACCGCAAGGTGGCATTCTTTCCCCGTTTCTGTTTTCAATCTTTATAAACTTTATCGCCGCTAACATTCGTAGTTCTTACCATTTGTACGCGGACGATCTGCAGTTGTACGCTCAAGCTGACAGCGAAAATATTAATACAGCCATTTCCTCAATTAATGCGGACTTAGATCACATTTCTGAATGGTCTGCTAGCTTTGGCATGTGTGTCAACCCGGCAAAATGCCAAGCCATAGTCATGGGCAGCCAGTGGCAACTTTCGAAGCTGAATGCAGTCAACATTGATCCGATTATATTTGAGGATGCTGTTATTCCCTTAAGCAATAAAGTTAAGAATCTCGGACTAATCTTTGATTCCAACGTCTCCTGGAATGCTCAACTATCGGAAATTAGTCGTAAAGTCACCGGAACGCTTAGAGCTCTCTATAAATTAAAAAACTTTTTACCAGTTGCCACCAAGAAGATGCTTATTCAGGCCTTGGTGTTGCCAGTATTAGATTACGGTGATGTGTGCACCACCAATATTACACAGGAATCGCTAAATAAACTTGAACGTCTCCTCAACAATGGTATAAGGTTTATTTTCGGCCTTCGTAAGTACGATCGTGTTTCCTTTTACCGCCGTAAACTCAATTGGCTCTCAATTCGTCGTCGTCGATCCTTCAGGCTGCTGTGCACACTCTTCGGAACCCTGTTTGAGCCTTCTTCTCCTGGATATCTTAAAAGTAAATTTGTCTTCGATTCCCCCCGCACAGGTTGTGAACTTCGTACTTCCCGTATTCTTAAACTATTGGTACCCTCCCATAGCACTGGATTCATGACTAATTCCTTCGCCGTTCAGGCTGCTCGAATCTGGAATTCACTTCCTCTCAACATGCGACAAGCCCCAAGCAAATACACTTTTAAGCGGATGTTACGTAAGCATCTGCTGCAACAAGAATCAGATCAGTAACCATCAATATAACTATTGTATGTAGTATATATTATATTATATATTTATATATGTATATTATTTATTTATATGTGTATGTAAATCTATGTATAGTTAATATAAATATGTGTAGCTCATAAGTCTTCTTTTTTTTTTTAAATAATCAATCAGTTTAATGTTCTCCTCGCACCTTTTTTGCGTGTCTCTGTTTGGCCCAATGGTTGACTGGTAGAGAATGCCATTTAGCATTAAGTCCGCCATTTGTACATACACTTGTGTATTTTGTGCAATAAAGTTTAAATAAATAAATATTGGTCCCCGCGATACAGGCATGCCTAGTGCAGGTACCAAGGTTAAACAACATGAATTGTAAAATGCTTATTAGTTAATAAATATTTTTCATTTTTTTTTTCATTTCAGTTTTTTAGCTATAACTACTTGTTTTAAGAAAATAAAAATAAAATGTTATTATTCGTTATATTTGGAAGAACTTCGTTAATTCCGATCCACGATTGGACGAAATCGGCTCGATAGAAAATAATTCCAAAGTTTCATCTTAAAATTTGCTGTAAACGTCTGTAACTAAGGACAAAATTCCACCACACTAGTACTAAAAACTTCGTTATTTTAAATTCATCATTTTGTAAAATTTGCAATGAGCTCCCATACTAATCGTTACACAGTGTTTCTCTTTCACTCGCGCTGAAAAAGATAGGGAGGGAACTTAGCTGTTGTCAGCCCCTTAAGGTACATTACAAATTGTATTGTTGAAATGAAATAAAAACTATAAAGAAGAACCATAATTAATAGTTTCCTTACCGGGTAGTTATTAAGTCGACACAAGAACAGAATAATAACTAACTTACGTCTATTGACACGACCTAAAAGTTAACTTTATGAACGCATCCCTTACCACTTTTTTAGCCTAAATTTGAACCGCTGGATATTCTTTGCTTCATGCACCCATGGGGGTATGTCATTCCAACACTTGGTGTATAATACTATACATGTGTTTTAGTGCTAATATTTACTCAGTCGAAGTACACAAAATAAGTACTAAAAACAAACTATTTACGGAGTTGAATCTGATGGACTAAATACATCTTTAAATATGTCTACAAAGGTAATCTCAGGATGAAAAATATTAAAACTGCAACGACTTTCTCGAATAAGTCTAAAAAAAAATCATAGGTAGAATATGTTAATATTATTTGATAATTATAAAAATTTGCATATTAGAACACGGCAGCTATAAGGTTAATAATCACCGGTCATTTACATTGGGACTTATGTCCGAATGACATCCTTTAGATACGAGTATGCTATTCACCTCTAGCTCGACGTATATTTTATTAATAGGCTAAAATAATGAGGCCAAACTGCCCGACTGTGAAAGCCTGTCAGTTAAGTTTCATGAGTAGATACCAACATGTCACACATTGAGCTCATTGTACTTATCGTTCGATAACCTTTAGTGCGTCAATCCATCCAGCGAAAATCGTTAGGTAGTAGTTCACGTGAATGTAAATAACCTGTGGGTCGTTAGACAACTAGAAATTCACGACTACAAAGACAATAAAATTTTGTAAAAAGTGAACACTATGTATAATAAACTTGTGTTTGTGATATTATGGACTAAGAGTTAGCCACGTCCGATATGACACTATACTTGTAATGAGAGCATCAAATCCCGTCGGGTTAGATTCCTTTTTGCTAGATCCGGGCATCAGGCAGCTTTTAATGGGTGGAGGTCAGAGTGACAGACTAGCAAAATTTTGAATTGAAAAATAGTAATACCAAAATAGGTAAAAACTGCCGAAATTGCCTGAGTTATAAAGGACAAGGCCTATATTTTAACATTAGAACAAAAAACATTGAGTATTAGGTATTACGGAAACAAAACCAGTAGGCAAAAACTATGAATTACATTATACGTCGTTTGTCACTACTTTCCCCTACATAAACTTTTGGCAACGAAATAACCTACTTATTTATATAAATTCTCATAATATTGAATCAAATCCAGAACTCTAGGATAATATAATATATGTTTTCTTGAATTGGTCCGTTTTCTTTGATCTTCACAACTTTACAGCTGCCAGTATGTGTGGGTATATCTTATATTTTCTAGTCACAGTGTCTTGAGGTACCCAGATGATATTTAAGAGAATAAATATTTAAATAGTTATTCTGCTATTCGGAGCGGAGGTAAATCCAAACAATCAAACATCATTAAAATCGTTATAGCCATTCTTGAGTTATAAATGGTGTGACGGACACGACTTTGTTATACGGCACCGTAAAATTGTAAATACCGCTAGATTACAATCTAACTAGCGAGATTGTAAACTGTCGAAAGAGTGTACTGAATGTACTGAATACCTCGGACTCGGGGTATGTCCTTAAACTACGTCCGGACTTGGGTATGTCCTTAAACTTTGCCAAAAAGAGAGGTATTGGCACTGCGGATGGCATCTCGCTAAGTGTGGTAGGGAACGTTCAGCGAATGTCATCTCGCTCAAATCTGGAGCAGAGCCCGACTGGGGATGTACCTCCACCTTACAGAAAACCACAGCCAAATAGCACTAGACCCTACTCATACTGTTGTGTTCCTGCTGGTGAGTAAGGTTGCCAAAGAGCTCAAAGAGGACCCAGTGTTTTGACGATGAGGGACCTTCTTGTTCCTTTAGCCATCAACACAGTGAATCCTCCTTTTTGTAAAGGGTCGGCAACACGCATGTGACTGCTTTGGAGTTGCAGGCGTCCATAGGTTACGGTAGCTGCTTACCATCAGGCGGGCCGTATGCTTGTTTGCCACCGTCGTGGTATAAAAAAAATGTACTGAATACAATTACCGAGGAGAAAGAAGGGCACAGAAACCATCTGATCAAGATATCAACGAGACCTTGGCACATCCAGCAGCAGCGGCACACGGTCAGTCCTCACGGGTGTCGATGACAACAAGGGCGCGCAAGGCGCTTCGCAAAGGCCAGTGGGGCACTGCGGAGCCAAATGGTACCTCGGGTTCATGGGCAGCTAGTGTCACGCCTGCATGTTTCCACCACGGCAGCAGATGTAGTGGAATATGTTCACAAGAAAACTAGCTACGAGATGCGGGTGTTCCAGCTGCTATCGTGTCAAGTACGTGGTGGTAGTAGTTTGTGGTGCGCGTGCTGCGGCCACTATTGGAGACCATCGCGAGCGTGGACTTCTGGCCGAAGGGTGTTGTGTTTCAGTGGTTCCTAGGAATCTGCCGAATCTTACCGGAGCAGGTGACGCTACGCACTACAGATAAACGTAGCATCGCCGAAATGACAGTTTTTGTTTATTTTAAGTATGTAATGTGTATGCTGCTAGTTTAATGTATCTACCTACTCGTATCTATAGGCCACTACATATTTCATTCGTCGTAGAGATCCTATGTAGGCCTTTATGAGGATGCTGAATGTGTGTCGACTAATATGATGATGATTATATATTTAAAATTTAAATTTAAAGAAATTGTCGACTAATATGATGATGATTGTATATTTAAAATTTAAATTTAAAGAAATTGAAATAGCTATAAACAAACTTTTAATCATATTACATTAGAGCTGTTTTCGTGCCGCGTTAATTAAAATAAATCTGATTTTACGCCGACACGTTTGAGGCGAAGTCTTGTTAGAGTTCCGTACCCCAAAAGAAAAAAACGGAACCTTTATAGGACTTTGTCGTCCGTCTGTATGTCGGTCTGTCGATCTGTCAAGACCCTTCTCAGTATGTCTATGTACGTATGTACCATATGTGTACGTATGTGCCGAAAAAAATCAAGCTTCTAAGTAAATTCAACCCAAAGATTTTTTAGGCCATTTAAGCCTTATTTTTTAACACTTCACAGGGGACCCAAAACCTATAGACCTAGAATCATGAAATTTTGAAAGAAGGAAGTTCTGACAGCATAAGTAAAGGAAAAAGTCCGAAAATGTTCAATTTATTGTCCCATAACAAGAAAAAAAAATTGCGATTGCAAACTTACAAAACCTATAGGGTACTTCTCATAGACTTAAAATACACAGTATGAGCACCTAATACATATGTATTAGGGTGAGTATCGTACGTTATTGACTTATTTTGATTATTTTTTTAATAACTCATGACTATAAGGAGAAGATAAACACGAAAATCTGGTCCACCAAATTCATACTTCGCTTTGAAGAAAGATGTTAAGAAAAGGGTTTAGCAGGCTAAGGAAGGACGTGTGGCCCCTGTGAGGAATAGTTGAATTGGTAAATGTCTTGTTTATCGCCTCATAACTGATAATCACTCCAACTTTCAGCCCTCTATCTTGAACTGTCACAGAGATAATGTCAAAAATGTATTTTCTTAACATTTTTTTATTCAAACTCTTATATCTCCTAATCCATAGCAGCTAAAGCATCGAAACAAAATCACAGAAACGTAGTTTTAGTGGGAGTATACCCTGTAATTTTATTAATATTTTATACGTGAAAAATAAAAGAAATAAATGTCAATTTATTTTTTGACAACTCTTTCCAACACGTTTTTTTGAAAGTACAATTATGAAAAAAATTATGTAAATTGTTTATAGTATTAGCTACTAGCATACAAAAAATCAATTGATTATATTTGGTGAAACATACTGTAAAAAAAAACTAACGAAAGTATTCAAGTATCAAGAGCAGGCTTCTGAACTGAAAGTTCGTTTTTAAGTTTTATGTTTGTTGCAACAAAGGGTGTATTGTTTTTAATTAGACGTATGACTGTCAAAAAAGGTCACTGAACTACTGCTGTGTTAGCATTTGTAACTTATTTTACTAACTACTAAATCAACGAAACGACGGATGTGCTATATGTTTATTATTTTATAAACAAAATTAATTGGTTTCATTATAGTACACGTATTAACATAACGAATTAAATAACTTATTAGAGCAGATATCACAATATAAGTCACTTAGATAATGACTATCGTAATATTCGTCGTCCCAGGTATAGGACAATGTTATCCTGCAGTCATCGCAATATCCTTTTAACATAATATTTTCGTCAGAGAGCGATATCTCAATATCTGGTAAAGACTGTAAAAACAGTTGCTTCGCTATTAAGCTATCTTTAAATTATACAATACTATTATACAATTTATACGCTAGCACATTTAACATAATAGTGAATTGTTTAAGGGAATATCCAACACGTTATGTAGAAGAGGAGTCAGATTTTTCCATAATGGCGAAAGTAAGCTTTAAATGTAAATAAAATAAAAAATAAAACAGAAACTTCATGTATATACATTCTTTCAGAAGCTCGTCAGTGCCAACGTCCCCGCTGCTCTGGAGCCCCAGATTGTGCGGGGCGATGGCAAGCGCCCTGACGGGATGTCATTGATTCCGTGGAAGATGGGCCGCGCGCTGGTGTGGGACGCCACTTGCACTGATACGCTGGCGGCGTCCTACCTCCCAGCAACCTGTAAGCGAGCGGGAGCGGCGGCGGACGCCCGGGAGCGCCTCAAGGTCACTAAGTATAGTTGTCTCGGCGCCCAGTACGACTTCACACCATTTGGCGTCGAAACACTCGGACCTTGGGGCAAGGGTGCACTCGGGCTCCACAAGGAGCTCAGTAAACGCCTAAGGGAGGCAACAGGCGACCCTCGCGCGGGCAGCTTTCTCGCACAAAGGATTTCTATTGCAATACAGCGCGGGAATGCTGCCTGCGTGATGGGAACCCTGCCAAAGGGTCCCGGTTTAAGTTTTTAGTGTTTTATTTTTAAGTTAGGTTTTTTTTTAGTATTAGTTAGTTTATTTTAATAGTAGTTTTAGTTTGATATAGTACTTAATCATCATTATGTTATTTAAGTTTTTTTTTATGAATAAATGTATTTCTTTCAGATGGAAATCATAAAACCAAAAATATTTGGGCTCAACTTGCCACGGTTAATAGCGAAGCAACTGTTTTTACAGTCTTTACCAGATGTTGAGATATCGCTCTCTGACGAAAATATTATGTTAAAAGGATATTGCGATGACTGCAGGATAACATTGTCCTATACCTGGGACGACGAATATTACGATAGTCATTATCTAAGTGACTTATATTGTGATATCTGCTCTAATGAGTTATTTAATTCGTTATGTTAATACGTGTACTATAATGAAACCAATGAATTTTGTTTATAAAATAATAAACATATAGCACATCCGTCGTTTCGTTGATTTAGCAGTTAGTAAAATTAGTTACAAATACTAACACAGCAGTAGTTCAGTGACCTTTTTTGACAGTCATACGTCAAATTAAAAACAATACACCCTTTGTTGCTAGGCAACAATATAAAACTTAAAAACGAACTTTCAGTTCAGAAGCCTACTCTTGATACTTGAATACTTTCGTTAGTTTTTTTTTTACAGTATGTTGCACCAAATATAATCAATTGATTTTTTGTATGCTAGTAGCTAATACTATAAACAATTTACATGATTTTTTTCATAATTGTACTTTCAAAAAAACGTGTTGGAAAGAGCTGTCAAAAAATATATTGACATTTATTTCTTTTATTTTTCACGTATAAAATATTAATAAAATTATAGGGTATACTCCCACTAAAACTACGTTTCTGTGATTTTGTTTCGATGCTTTAGCTGCTATGGATTAGGAGATATAAGAGTTTGAAAAAAAATGTTAAGAAAATACATTTTTGACATTATCTCTGTGACAGTTCAAGATAGAGGGCTGAAAGTTGGAGTGGTTACTAGTTATGAGGCGACAAACAATTGACATTTACCAATTCAACTATTCCTCACAGGGGCCACACGTCCTTCCTTAGCCTGCTAAACCCTTTACTCAAATAAATAAATAATATTATGGGACAATCTTGCACAAACCTATACAAAGAGAAACACTAAATTTCATAACGAGATCGAATCCTCAAAAACAAAAAATACTACGAGAATTCTAGTAGGACGGATTCTCACGATTTCACGCAAACGATGTCGCGAGCAGACGCTAGTATTACGAGTATTATACTGACACCCGTTTGACAGAATAATTATTCCATTAAGAATCCGTTTCGTAACAAATTGTGTCCCCACGACACAGCGACCATAACTTCAAATGAAGAGAAAAGTAAAAGCATTATCCTTAAGAAGCCAAGTTTGTTTCTAAAATAATTAATTATGAATTAATTAATTGAATTGCAATATAGCTTAGGGATCTCGCGAAAGAGATTATTACGTTAGCTACAAAGTTAGGTCTCATTTACAAGGTGAAGCGAGCTGTAATGCTGTAAAATTATGTCTAAATACTTAAATCTCAATCCCGATACCTTTGATAGATAAAATGAATCGCTTTATAATACAATCAAAATAGGACAAAACTCGAAATCCGTCGGACGGTTTTGAAATTTGGTGTGTATATAGATTAGCGGTTCCGTTTTACTGTCTACACCATTTGACATTTGAGGACCTCGAGGAACCTGTACCTTGAAAAATGTCCTCCATCCTGAATAAATTCGCTTTTCCCTCCAAATCTATGTTATCAAGTGCTATCTCTAAGGAGGTGCATTTTTCAGCAAAAGTGTACGCATGTTTCTATGTAGAATTTAATGAGCTTTAATATTGTCCTAGATCATTTTTTTTATAGAGTGCGTAGATTCGGAGGGAAAAGCGAATTTCTTCAGAATGGAGGACTTTTTCCAAGGGCTGGCGGTTCCTCGAGATCCTGAAATGTCGAATGGCGTGGACAATAAAACTAGACCTCTAGTCAACATACACACCAAATTTCAAAAGTGTCCGACGGATTTCTTACCCTTTTTACCATAAACAAATTATGTCTTATGTTAAAAAAATATAAGAATAAAATTTGAATGTGATAAAGCCGATAAAGGACTTGTTTTAGTTTTTTACAAGAACAAATGATAGATTCTCATATTTTTTCGCAATAGATTGTCCTAAATGTGCAGTTAGCATGGAAGCCATAAGCACGTCTCTAACGAGTGAACGTTGTTTGCTAAAATTAAGTGTGGCCTTAAAGCACGAATCTCTATGCTCAGGATTAAATGTATGACACTGACCGTGCCTTTAATGCCTAACTCATTTTGCTATATTGTCATACAATCCACTATTTACTACTCCCGAAATGTAAATTCACCAATAGTTCTTGATGCACGTCGTAGGTCGTAGGTACTCCAATAAACGTTCACTCGGTTAACTTGTCATTTATACTGCCACTTGCACTAAGCTGTCAGTGCCTTAGCTACTAACGTCTAGGCAAATCACTGGAGGTGGAAACTCCAATCGGCCGAAAGTTTACCGACGTTACCCTGGGACCTGTCTGGAGGGTACATTTTGCAGTTAGCCGCATTATTTACTGATTTACATCGAAAATACCTACGCTGTAGAAGGTAACTGATAGGAATTAACTAGGAATAGTTTTGGTAAAGAACCTTCATGTTAATTTATGCGCCGATAAAGCAACCTTGTTGTATAATCACTCCTACCCGTTCAATTTTTAAATGGATTCAACGAGACAAACGATATCTAGATTTACAGAAACAAAAATGGTATTAAACGAAAAATATTAGCAGTGATCGGAATAGGCAGAGTATAAATACCTAAACTTAGTAGAACAGAGACAAGAATTGGGGACTTCCTTACAGCTTTTTTTTTTCTTGGGAAAATTCCCGTGAAAAGTATAATAAGTAATTTTTTTTTAATATTTTTTACCCGAAGGTACAAAAAATTTATAATAGAACAATTACATATTTTTACTTGTAAACTAGTAATACTTATGGCCTGTTTCACAATCCCCAGTTAAAGCATATCTGTCAGATAAATGTTAGCTGTCCTTTTCTTTTATATGACTGGAGAAAAGGATAGCAATCATTTTAACTGGCAGATAAGTTTATCTGGAGATTGTGAAACAGGCCCTTATACTTTTGTACTGCTGAATTTTTAAAAGCCCGCAAGAAAAAAAAGGTAAAAAAAAAAGTCGCAAGGAAGTCCCCAACCCTTTTCTCTGAATATTTGTATAAAAAGTCCCACCCTACGTTCTAAAATACATCATGGTTATTTAATTAAGTACACTACGTATTGAAAAGTGATATCTTATCCATATTTCCAGTTTGTGTGCCGCACGAAGTCATACTGTCTTCATTCATGTAATAACTTAGATATAGCGAGCATTGTGACAATGTAAATGTATCTAATAATTTTTTATAAGGATAAGTACTTATAAATATGCTTAAATGTATGGGCCAATAAATAATATTTTCCTGTCTATTCATTTCACCCTAAAACAAATCTAATAACAGAAACATTATCTGATATCGGATCAGATCCCTACGGGACGCCTTGGCGTTATTTTAAATAGTAAATGGAGGTAATCTTCAAAATTGAACCATCTCCTAAAAAAAGGTCTCGTCGCTAGTTTTCGCAGTGATCGGGTTGGGGCTAATAGCAGCTACCAGTACAACAAGTGTTTTTCTTCGAAGGTCTCCTCTCAAGGTCCTCACCTAGTACAGCCGCTATATACGTCGTTAAGGTCAGGATCATGGCCAGAGAGGGTCAGACGTCCGAGACCGCGTCAAGGTCTCTTAGGCGTCCCTCACAGTTTGAGTCTCTGAGGAGGACAAAGGACAGTTTTTATCCCAAAAATCATTCCTTAAGAGGTTAAAACGAGGGATTGATTACCAATTCCTTACCTAGTTGGTTACTAAGTTCTGTTACCAGATTTCTGACTAATAAAATATAAAATAAAGTTAGAAAATCAAAAATTAAAGTAATTATTTAATAGCCTAATTTCTAATGCACATAATATGGTATAATAATACACAAATCAGATGAGAAATGTATTGAAAATCCTTTTAAAGCACAAGATTGACTGAAGACGCAAACACGCGGTAAATTTAAGAAAATTACACTTTACAAAAGTGCATCAAAAAAATATTGCACTTTTGTTTACAAGGTTCCATTGCTTGTTTGTAAGAAACCTGTTTATTAGAGGTAATTGCGTGACCACCATTTAATTTTCTTGCGATTCTATTCCACAGATATTCCTATTTGATATATTGCCTATTTCTAAGTTTTTCACAAAAGACATAGATTTAGACTGCTATGGAATAAGCAGACTTACAACGCATAGTCTAGTATTTTATGGGATAGCCCCACGTGAACTATACATATACCAAATTGAAGCTAAATAATATAGCTACCGAATTGTGTAAGACTGATGCGTCTTAAAGGTAATTAAAAATAAATAGGATTTAAATCAACACGACCAAGGAGCGTAATTTTGACGTATATATTTCACGCCCTTTTCCGAGTGTTATAAAGAATTATGAAAAACAGCGACAATAAATTTCAATTCAATATATTGTAATCTATTGACTATTAAATAAGCTTTTAAATTATGTACGTTAATAATTAAAATGTTGCTACCTACTCCTATTTATTTAGTGAAAACTCTAGTAACAGAACTTAGTAACCGACTAGGTACAGAGTAGTCGCGGGGAAAAGCAAGTAAAGTAGTAATCAACTAATTCTATTTACCGTCTTTTTTGTCTTTCTGTGGTCATAGATAAATATTTGTACCAATTAATTATTTATTAATTATACAGGTCTGAAGTTAATTAGAATTGTCTAGATTGGTAACTCTAAATATTGTTGCTCAGACAAGACTTGAAGATCATTATATCTGTCTGAATAGTATTCTTTTCTGCGCGAGTAAACTCACATACACTTACCTTCCACACACACACACACACACACACACACACACACACACACACACACACACACACACACACACACACACACACACACACACACACACACACACACACACACACATTAATATACTTACATCTACCACTTAACACAATTTTCTTACCTTCTAGTTATTAACGTAATGCTTAATCTAACTTAGGTTTAAAATAAGTTAAGTTGTAATAATAAATAAATAAATAAATATTATGGGACAATTTTACACAAATCTACCTAGTCCCACAGTAAGCTCAATAAGGCTTGTGTTGTGGGTACTAGACGACGATATATATAATAGATAGATATAGATAAATACTTAAATAAATAGGAAACATCCATAACTCAAGAACAAATATCTGTGATAAACACACAAATAAATGCCCTGACCAGGATTCGAACCCGGCACCTCCTGCTTCATAGGCAGGGTCACTACCAACTAGGCTAGGAGGCCGTTAACGTGTTAGTGGTAGTTGTAAGCCCATGCATGAGGGCATCTTCTTTATTAGTATCATACAGCTATGTATACCTACATTAAATACATCAAGATAAATTTAAGAAGAAGAGCACAGCTTATCCAAAAGCACAGGTCTCACCTATTTAGGAAGCAGTCTCTGTAATCGATGTGGAAATAAATAAACAACATATTACAAACTTTGCCTTTTTTAGTAAAAAACATGTGTTGTGACGTGTTTTTTGTCGCTAACGATAAGGTCAATGGGGAATTCTGTCATACAGGCAAGTCCATAATTCTCGTGTTTGTAAGTATACGAATGCCACTAATAGACAAGACAATAATGTAGGTAATGCTTTTTCAGAGGCGTACGTAATATAAAAACATATATATCGGTACTTTAAGCCTGAGTAGACAATCATCCCTATGTGAATATGACAGTCTTAACCACATTTTTTGAACTCCATCCAAGATTTGTCTGTTTCATTTCAAACGCGGTAAGTATGCTATCAAATTCAACAGCTGACGAACTAAAGAAAAAACCGGCCAAGAGCGTGTCGGGCCACGCTCAGTGTAGGGTTCCGTAGTTTTCTGTCCGTCACAGTAAGTGCCCCACTTAAGAGTTTTTTGAAAGCACGTCATTTCATTGTGATTTTGTAGAAATTACAGGTACGATAAACACCTGCTTATACGGTTAAAACAATCTTAGTTAGTAGTAACAGAAATTATTTTGTAATTTTTTTTCAAAAACTATTTAACCTATCAAGTTCAAAATAATTTTCCTAGAAAGTTTTTATAAAGTTCTACTTTTGAGATTTTTTTCATATTTTTAAAACTTTTGGTTCAAAAGTTAGAGGGTGGACTAACATTTTTTTTAACTTCTGGAGCGATTATTTCCGAAAATATTTACATTATCAAAAAATGATTTTAGGAAACCCCTATTCATTTTTAAATACCTATCCAACAATATCACACGTTAGGGTTGAAATGAAAAAAAAAATCACTCCCCACTTTACGTATAGGGAAGGTACCCTAATAAAACATTTTTTTCCACTTTTTATTTTACCACTTTGTCGGCGTGATTGATATACATATTAGTACCAAATTTCAGCTTTCTAGTGCGAACGGTCACTGAGATTATCCGCGGACGGACGGACGGACGGACGGGCAGACATGGCGAAACTATAAGGGTTCCTAGTTGACTACGGAACCCTAAATAACGAAATTGCCTCTCTTAAAACTCTACCACATCTACTACACTACTATTCTGGAATCGAAACCGTCGCGTCAGCAGACGTCGGTCACTTGATTACTTCCCGTGTTGACGCCCTGTAATCCAACCTATTCAGGACCAATCGAATCGAACGTCCCAATCAATACCTACTGCTGACTCACTCGCTCGAATACGGAGCCAGCAATTATTGGCGATGGCGACGAGCTTGAATAGGGGTGCGAAATGTGCTAATTTTAGAACGTTGTGTTTCTGTTTTGGAATGTTTAGGTTTGAATGCTCTGTGGAAATCGTAAGGGTAACGAAACACGCGTAATTTTGAGGGAATATTGGATGTTTTCATTGCTTTGAGAGTATTGAGTCTCCATATATGTGTCTACATATTGCATATAGTTAGAAACCTTCACTACAATGTTCGGGAAAATGAAAGAACAAGATTGACAGAATTGTTAAAAGGTACCTACTGCTTTAAAAACATGTAAATTGTTGTAAAGGTAATGTCAAAAGGTCAAAAAGTTAAAAAAAAAACAACAGCGTTGTGTCACTAAAGTTGACAGTTTACTATACGATAGATTTAAGATGTGCTACAAAGGAGATCGTCAATTCTGGGCCACCTGATATAAACCGTATACAGTTTGTACTTCAATGTAAAAGAAATACTCATTTTATTACTAAAGTAGACAAAATATTGCAAAAAAATGAAACGGGAATTAGAAATACTAAATAAATAAACATTATGTTGATTTTTCCGCGATTAAAATACATCAAGACAAGTCGTTAACGTCCTTATGGCATTGACATACAGTTTAACTTCACCCTGGCCTGAAACGGGATTGTTTTTTAGTTTGACACTGTCAATACCGTTACATGATCTGCGTTTTGATACTGTTCGGTAAGTTATAACATTGTAATATTAATATTGTCTTCGGTTGCCGCGATAGTTATTCATGAAATAAAACAATTAAAAACGGATTTTATCGCGTGTATTGAGCTTATATTACATCCCGACGTTTCGAACACTTTACAGCGTTCGTGGTCAACGGGTCGACTGAGGAAAAATGTACAATTACCTCCGTTCAAAAAATATCACAATATGCAAACCTACCCACATATTAAATATTAAACAAATTTTGTGTTTGCACATGCCAGAGCGGCCTTTATAAAAACAAATTATTTATTATTACATAACAAATTATTAAACAATTTATTTTATTATTATTAATTATTATTTTTGTTTTTATTTTTTAAATTTTTAAAATTAGTATTAAATTATTATTAGTGTCCACACTGTCCACCATTATGGTCTCACAGTCCTATGTCTAGCTTGCTCCTTAACCAAATGAATAACTGGATCCCAAGCTGGTGGTACCGAAAAACCATCCTCTCTGTTGAAATTTGGATATTTTTTAATCTCGATTGCCTCTCGCAACATCCGGGGAATGTATCGTTTCTCCTTGACGAGGACTTGCGGTTTGTCAAATTTAACTGAGTGGTTGGGCCTATCCATGACATGCTCACAGACTGCTGACCTTGGTCGACGGTGCTTCACATCGGCTATATGTTCCTTTACCCGAGTAGAAATGCTCCGCTTAGTCTGGCCTACATATGATAGACCACATTCACATTCCAGCCTGTAGACCCCTGCACTCTGTAGAGGAGTAGCCGACTTCACTGACCTCAGTAACTGTGACATCTTCTTCATTGGCTTAAAGTACGGAACTCCGGCATGCCAAGGATGCACTTCAAGCGAACGGGCTCAAGATTCCACGGCTCAATCAGAAGGCTCGGATGAAAATTCCTACGGTTGAGCGCCGGCCTGCCATCTTGCCTTTTGTCCGAGGAGTCACTGACAGGATTGGCAACATCTTGAAACGTGCTTCTATCAAAACTTACTTTAAGCCAATGAAGAAGATGTCACAGTTCCTGAGGTCAGTGAAGTCGGCTACTCCTCTACAGAGTGCAGGGGTCTACAGGCTGGAATGTGAATGTGGTCTATCATATGTAGGCCAGACTAAGCGGAGCATTTCTACTCGGGTAAAGGAACATATAGCCGATGTGAAGCACCGTCGACCAAGGTCAGCAGTCTGTGAGCATGTCATGGATAGGCCCAACCACTCAGTTAAATTTGACAAACCGCAAGTCCTCGTCAAGAAGAAACGATACATTCCCCGGATGTTGCGAGAGGCAATCGAGATTAAAAAAATATCCAAATTTCAACAGAGAGGATGGTTTTTCGGTACCACCAGCTTGGGATCCAGTTATTCATTTGGTTAAGGAGCAAGCTAGACATAGGACTGTGAGACCATAATGGTGGACAGTGTAGACACTAATAATAATTTAATACTAATTTTAAAAATTTAAAAAATAAAAACAAAAATAATAATTAATAATAATAAAATAAATTGTTTAATAATTTGTTTTGTAATAATAAATAATTTGTTTTTATAAAGGCCCTTCTGGCATGTGCAAACACTAAATTTGTTTAATACTTAATATGTGGGTAGGTTTGCATATTGTGATATTTTTTGAACGGAGCTAATTGTACATTTTTCCTCAGTCGACCCGTTGACCACGAACGCTGTAAAGTGTTCGAAACGTCGGGATGTAATTTAAGCTCAATACACGCGATAAAATCCGTTTTTAATTGTTTTATTTCATTGTAATATTAAAATAGTATCTAAGCCTACGAATACGGAAGTTTAAATTAGAAATCGACTGTATTAAAACGCCTAAAGATTGAAAATGCGTATTTTTGCATTTTTGATCGGAGTTTGAATATTAAAAGTAGGTTTAATAATGGCATAATATCCTCTCCTCCTCTCCTTCGACAGCGAAACGCATCTTTTTTTCAATTTTGTAATGTCAGATATTAGTGGTATCGGCACTTAACGGTGGTAAACCTTATCCCTTCGCAATAGGTGTTAGGAATGTTCAGTTAATAGTATCAGCGATGGTTTGACAGCCGTCTTTGTTTACCGAAATACAGGAACTATAAACACGATCAAAATATGACTTTTTATTATTTCATCATGATTCCCGTTTTGTTTTCAATTCCGCTTTTGTACATTATCTTTAAAAAATCGGTACTTTAATTTACATTAATATATAAATCATAGACAAGCACGCTTTCAAATATTGTCCTTGTCAGATTCAAGTTTTAAATGCATGATTTTTCAATTTTCCCATAAGATTTCGCAATATTTTTACCACCGTCCTGATCTAGAAATTATGACGATTTTTTAAACTTAAGAACCATTCCTAAACAGTCCTAAATAATCTGGGCCAGATCACTTAACAAAAATTGACGATCTCCTTTAAGCCATTGCCCACACGATGCACTTTAATTTTTAATAAATAAAATAGTATAGTAGTAATATAAATGTTAAAAATTAAGAAAACGTGAGCAATGCAGAACAATGCGAATACACTCTAGTCCGTCTACAAAGCCCAAGATCGGTCTAAAAACTGAGCCACCGAGACTTACCCGTCTGCAGCTAATATTTCCATTGTACCCTTCATTGTTATACGAGAGTTACGAGACCAAGGGGTTGGTTTATGGTAGGCGCTAAGATTTTTGGACTGTTTAATTCTACGATATTACTAGAGCGGCGGCTAAGAAAGATACCCTACTTCTTCTTCCTCCTAGGGTTTGTCACAGATTTTGCTCTATTGAGTCTGGGGTCTGCTCGGCAACCTAATCCCAGGAAATGGCATAGGCACTTATTTTTACGAAAGAAACTGACATCTGACTTTTCAACCCAGAGGGGAAACTAGGCCTTGTTGGGATTAGCTCCAGTTTCCTCACGATGTTTTCCTTCACCGAAAAGCGACTGGTAAATATCAAATGATATTTGGCATAAGTTCCGAAAAACTCAGTTGTACGAGCCGGGGTTTGAACCCGCGACCTTCGGATTGAAAGTCTGACGTCTTACTACCAGGCCACCAGCGCTTAATTCCACGATATTACCGGAGTTCGGCTGGAAGTTACGATTTCAAAAGCACTGTAGAGCTTCAGCTACGAAAAATACCCTCCAACATTTTCAAAATTGGTGCAATCTAGGCATAGAGTGCGCATCGCGCTAATTTAGGGAACGGTGTAGTCGGAATCCGATCTGATGTGAATTTATGGGAGTTGAATGCAAAATGAGGTCGAATATACTCGTAGCTCTAAAGTCTGACTAAAATTGTTATTAACTAGCTCTTGGGTAATTCAGAAATGAATAAGGTTAACATAATATACTTACTTAAGTGTTTACTAATTTTGGTGCATGAAAAATAATAATTTTCAACAATAACATTAATATGTAACTATTAAAAACGAGGTATTTGTCATACTCTTATATATTTTTATTTTAGAGTTCTTAATGTTTGGACACTATAGCAAGTCATGCCATGCCGTACCAACTACCAAGTAAACAATGCTTGATAAAGTCATAAAAATACTCGACAAAATGTTCAAGTTATTCAGTGTTGTTCTTAAAAAAGCTAGACTTAAGGTAAACCTACTCATACGATTATTTTCGACTAGATTTCCGCTATCCCAAGGTTGTCTGGAAGAGGTCGCTCTCTAGCGATAAGACCGCCTGTTGACTGCCTCTACTTTTAATCTGTGTACTGTACTGTTTTATTTTATTGAGATGTGCAATCTATACATATAATAAACGCGTAAGGAGAAAAAAAATGTACATAGAAGATATTCTAGAAAAACTTATTCGGGGGGGTCTTAGAAACGTTGACTGAATACATTTCAGTGATTTTTGGAATTCTTGTCTGTCTGTCTGTGAATTTGTCCGCGCACTACGTAAAAACTACTGCACAGAAATTTACGAAATTTTGTATAGTGACAGTTTATAACCCGAAGCAACATATAGGGTGGTTTTTATTCCGCTTATTAAAAACATAATTTTCATAAAAAAATAGTTCTCAAAAGTGGTCACAGATGGCGCTGTGTAGGTACCCTGTATACTGTATACAAACATTATTTAAGGACATCTTTAGATTAAATTAAGCGATTCGGTCTGTTGCGTTCCGCCAAGGTTTAAACCATGGATTTTTAAATGCTTTTTAAAAAATTGGGTTCAATATTTTTAAAACTGTTACTTCGTTTTGGAAATTGTAAGTATCCGGACATATATTGTGATCCAGTAATACCTGGAGGTACTTTAAAGTTACTGAAGCTACAGAAGGTACTGAAACCTACTTACAATATACGTCAAAACAAATAAATAGGTAGTTAAGATTTATACATTTCGATTTACCCGACAGCAAAAATTTTACCGTTTGTGAGATCAATATGTTTTATCTCACTTTAACAGCTGATTGCAATAAAAACCGGCCAAGTGCGTGTCAAACCACGCATAATGGAGGGTTCCGTAGCTTCAATGGAATAAGAACCGGACTAATGCCAAAAGGTCGTATCTGATACCTATGGAAGAAGTTTTTTGGACATAACTCAAAAATGGCAAAACCGATAATGTTTATAACAATTTTCGTACAAACTACATGATTGTTAATTTTCGTAGAATTATAAGTAGGTATTCGGATATTAAAATACTTTGTAAAGTAAAAGGTAATTAGTTTTTAACATTTGTAGCCATACCTTCATTAATTGTGAGATTATTTAGTTATATTTGATTGATGTAAATTATTGTGGGTATATCAGATTCGGACTTTACTAATATACCCACCATAAGAAAAGGGAGTTGATGCGCTTACTTGCGAATAATATAAAACCCCAATAACAAGTGGCTCAGGGGCAGTACAGTGGAATTGTTCGTTCGTTAACGTGAAATGTTATTTTGTGAATAAACACAGTGAAGTATTACTTGATTTTATTTGGATTTCATCATCGGCCGTTATCCTTTTCGTCAAGAGTTAACAGCTTCAGAAGGTGGGATAAGAGACTGGCTCACGAGAAATGCCATGAACGAGTTACCACCTGAGCGACGACTAGCGACGCCAGAGGAGGGCAGAGACGTCCAGCAGAGGCAAAGTCGGCGGCGCTTCCGTCCACAAGAAGACCAACGCGGCAGCAGGTCCAGAAGGTCACGCAGCCAGCAACGGTACGACTCCTATCGACCCTACCGCCACCGGAGCGACCATCACTCCAGGTCGCGTAGTCGACGCACACGGGAGCGACCATCTCGGAGCCGTTCCAGAGGTACGAGTAGGCGACGTTCATGTAATCGACGTAGAAGCAGTCATAGGACGATTAGTGATCACAGATATTATGCCAGGGTTCGGGGTAGTCGAAGCGGAGGTCGAAGATCTCGTAGTACCAACAAAAGGACAGTAGATTCTGTACATGATGCCAGATCTCGTAGCCCTATTGTATATCGTCACCATCGTGAATCGAGGTTTAGCGAGGGCAATAAATCACATTTTACTCGTGGTTCAAAAGCTACTCCCTCATCAAGGGGTTCACATGATAACAATCAAGCTTCAAGGAACACGGGTGTGGATTTATTGCTACCTCAAGTACAAGAGGTTCAGAATAATGAAATTATAAATAGCAGCAACAATCAAATAGATAATTCCATTGCCAATGATTCTGGGCAACGTGAAGGGCCTCAGGATGTAGCGGATGTGTTTAAAGAGTTTATCAGAATTATGAAGGCAGAGAATGCTAGCTCGAAGCCATTTGTAAGATATCCTGTTGCTACCAGCGCAGTTCCAGAGTTTGATCCTAGCAAAAGTAGTCAAACCATTGACATGTGGCTTACCAAAGTTAACGAGTGTGCCGCTATTTATAATTGGTCTGAACCTGAAATATTACACTATGCATTACCTAAATTAAGCGGTGTAGCACAACGTTGGTATCAGTCTCTTCCCAGTATGAAATACACGTGGGAAGAATGGCAGGTTAAATTAAAATCTGCTTTCCCAAGCGTTGAGAATTACGGGATCTTATTAACTGAAATGCTTAACTTAAGAGCGAAATTTGGAGATTCTCTGGAGTATTATTTTTATGATAAAATGATGTTGTTACATAGATGTAGATTGTCTGGGAAAGATGCAGTCGATTGTATCTTACTGGGTATTGACGATAGGTCAGTGCGAACAGGAGCAGAAGCCGCACAATTTTCTGATCCAGATAAACTATTAGTTTATTTGCGGAGTGTAAAATCAATTAAAAGATCAGATATAACTTTTCACAAGCCATCTTCTGCTTCTGATCCAGCTCCCAAATCAAAGCCATACATTAAAACTAGTAAGGATAATAGGGTTTTAAAATGTTACAACTGTGGGGAGGAGGGTCACCCAAGTTTTAAATGCAAGAAACCGCAAAATAAATGTGACACTTGTTTAAAACTAGGACACTCGTCCGAACATTGCTATTCTAAAAATTCGAATAATAAACCACCAATGCCAGAAGAGAAATCAGTTAAATTAATAAACGGGCCTAACCAAGATGACAGTAAATACTATAAAACTGCCATTATTAATAATAAAGGGTTCTCCTGTTTTATTGATTTTGGCAGTGCAGTTACCGTGAAGCGATTCTCAGACGCAAATAAGTTTCTGAATATAAGCCTTGGTGACCTTCCTATCCTCAATGGTTTTGGTGAAGGAAAGGTGAAGCCTGTGGGTAAATGTATAACCGACATATCTATTGAGGGAATTAGCGCTACAGTTCCTATTTTAATAGTGCCAGATGAATATCTATCAGTGTCTTTAATCGTCGGGCATACTTACACAGAACAGAGTCATATTACTTTCGTGAAGACACATGAGGCTTTGTTCCTTATTAAAAGTGGTATAAAAGCAGATAAAATATTGCTGTATGCTAAAGAAGATACTAAAATTGAGGGCGTTAGTACAATAAAGGTTTATTCTAAGCCAATATATTCCGGTGAACTATTAATTGAGCGCCAATTGAGACAGGAACCACGTAAGGAGTATGAACTATTTCGGGACCAGTGCTATATTGAAAATGGTGAAGGCCAGATAACCATTAGGGGGTTTCCTTCTAGACAGTTTATAGTGCCGAAAGACATGTTGTTGGTTCGTGCTTATCCTGCGACCGTATTTCAAGTTAACTCGATAGCAACATGCAGTGATGATTCAGGTAAATTAGAAATTCAACCTAAAGACTTGTTAGTTGATACTGATTTTGATTCGAATAATTTAATGAAATTAACATCATTACTAACTGAGTTTAGAGAGTGTTTCGCTTTTAACACTAGTGAAATTGGATGTACGAAAGTTTCTGAAATGGAGATTCGCTTAAAGGATCCAACTCCAGTAGTCTATCGGCCCTACAGGCTATCCTTTACAGAAAGGGAAACTGTTAGGCAAATTGTTGGTGATTTGGAAAAGTGTGGCATAGTCAGAGAGTCATGTTCGGAATTCGCATCACCGATAGTTTTAGTTAAAAAGAAAACTGGCGAGATACGAATGTGTGTAGATTTTATAAAACTTAATAAAAACACAGTTAAGGAACATTATCCAATGCCACGAATCGAAGACCAAATAGATAATTTAGCTGGATTTAATTATTTCCCAACTTTGGACATGGCATCTGGCTATTACCAAATCCCAATGTCTGAGAAATCCAAACCACTTACTGATTTTGTGACCCCAGATGGTCACTATGAGTTTAATCGCATGCCGTTTGGGCTTGCAAATGCGCCGTCAACCTTCCAACGTACCATTAATAAAATACTAGGCCGCTCTCGGTTTAAAAATGCATTTGCCTATATAGACGATATTGTGATCCCATCCACAGATATTGACTCAGGGTTAGAGGATTTGCGTCATGTTCTGTCTTTGTTTAAAGAAGCAGGTTTGACCTTGAAATTATCGAAATGTCACTTCTTTCGGAAAAATATTGAGTATCTAGGCTTTGACATTAGTTCTGATGGGGTCAAACCTGGCAGTAGGAAGATCGACGCAGTTAAGAACTTTCCAAAACCACAGGATCAACACAACGTTAGACAATTTGTAGGTCTTGCAAGTTTTTTTAGGCGATTTGTCCAAGGTTTTTCTGTTATTGCTAGACCACTCACACAATTACTAAAGAAGGATTCCAAATGGCAATGGGGGGAAAACGAAGAGAATGCGTTTAACACGTTGCGTAAAGTGCTAGTCGAGCGGCCCGTCTTAGCCTTTTATAATCCAACTTTTGAAACGCAAGTACATACGGATGCGAGTAAAAGCGGCTTAGGCGGTATATTACTGCAAAGAGAAAACTCCAACACCCCTTTCAAGGCAGTTGCATATTATAGTCGCCAAACCTCTCCTGAGGAGCAACACTTTACATCTTATGATCTGGAAACGTTGGCTGTTGTCTCTTCTTTGCAACGTTTTCGTGTCTACTTACTTGGATTACATTTTAAAATTATAACAGACTGCAACTCGCTAAGAGCAACTCTGGAAAAAAGGGATATGATACCCAGAGTGGCTTGTTGGTGGAATATCATGCAAGAATATGATTTTGACATGGAATATAGGCCAGGCACTAGTATGCAGCATGTGGACGCGCTTAGTCGTAACCCCGTTGACCCCGCTACAGAGGTAGTAGAATATGATGTTAGGGTATGCGAAGTCAGAGAAATAGCTGTCGATTGGATCACTACAGTCCAGCAAAACGATTCTGAAATTAAACGTACTATAGAAATTTTAAATGATTCGACGTTGGATAATGTCCCCGACATCAAGTCTAATTATGTTGTGAAACGCGGTTTTCTCTATCGGAAAACCGAAAGCGGTGAACGTTGGGTCGTCCCTAAAGGGGTCAGGTGGCAGATTATGAAATTCAACCACGATGATATAGGCCACTTTGGGTATGATAAGACGTTGCACAAGATTAAAAGTCACTATTGGTGGCCTAAGATGAATCAGTTTGTAAAGAAATATGTACAGAGTTGCTTGGAATGTGCATATTCCAAGGGTCAAGGGGGTAAGAAAGTAGGAAAACTGCATCCTATTCCCAAGGTGGAATCTCCGTTCCACACTCTACATTTTGACCACCTAGGACCATTCATAAAGAGTAAGAAAAAAAATGTGTACTTGTTTGTCATCATAGATGCTTTCACTAAATATATCGTACTGGTGCCGGTTAAAAATACAAAGTCATCTACCTCTATCAAAGCTCTCGAACATTATTTTGATCTTTTAAAACCCCCAACAAGAATAATCTCTGATAGGGGTAGTGGTTTCACCTCTAAACGTTTTAAGTCTTTTAGAACTTCACTGGGAATAAAGCACGTGCTTAATGCCGTTGCCACGCCGCGAGCGAACGGGCAGGTAGAACGCTATAATAGGACTATACTAGAAGCACTGACTGCTGCGAACTACGGCAAACCTGAAAATGTTTGGGATGAGACAGTTTCTAAGGTACAGTGGGGAATTATAACACAATCAATCAAGGGACCGGTAAAACCCCATCAGAGGTATTATTCGGTCTCCAATTAACTGGTAGAGGAGATGCTCTCCTAAGATCAAGTTTAGGCGATGAAGACACAAATTCATCAAACCTCCAGTCGGTACGAGAAGAGGTGTAAGAGCAAATCCAAAAAAATCGGGAGAAACAGAAAGAGAGATTCGATAGGCATAGAAAGATAGTAAGTTTAATTTAGGAGATTTAGTAAGAGTTGAAAGAGAAACACCTGCAAGTGGCCAAAGTCGAAAGTTAGTGCCCCGGTTTCAGGGACCATATCGCATTACACAGGTGCTTGATCACGATCGGTATGAAATTTGTGATACTCTTTTGTCTAGGAAAAATAACCGCCCCTTCAAAAGTATCGTATCTGTTGATAAAATTTTACTTTGGCTTGTGTTTAACAGAGGTGCAGAAAGTAGCGATAGTGATGTGACTCTGTCCGAGTAATTAATATCAAAAGGAAGCTTGCTCATAATGGCTACAATCAGTGAGCATGAATTATGTAAGTAAGAACGTGTAGAACATAAACATTCGATAGAATGATAATATATTTAGCAGTATAAGTAAACCATGAGGATTTGCCATTACTAATGATTTTAAACAATTAGTACTGGTTCGATAGAATCATTTTTTTGACAGTATAAGGAAACAGGAAGGATTTCCCAGTACTGATCATGTCAAATTATTATTATTGATTCGATAGAATCATATGTAACAGTATAAGGAAACAGGAAGGATTTCCCAATACTTGTTTATTTAAAGGATTCGAATCACATCAATGATTATAAAAGTTTTCCTTCTAGTCTTAAACAAATTCTAAGTAACTGATGATGTAAACACACGGATGTACCTCAAAGTGTAAAGTAAAAACAAATCAAGTTTTCGCAATTGGTTCTGTTTTGTTTATTCTTTACGTATGTTGTTAATACTTAAGGTAAATTATGACTATGTATTGATATAATTGGTAGTTTCGTGATTAAGTAATTACAATCAACTTTAGTGTTACAAGTGAACCTTATGTTATTAACTGGATTATAATTATGGTTAAAGTTTAATAGCAGTTATAGATCCACGGGGACGTAGCAGATCAGGAAGGCCGACTGTTAACTTTCGTAGAATTCTAAGTAGATATTCGGCTATTAAAATACTTTGTAAAGTAAAAGGTAATTAGTTTTTAACATTTGTAGCCATACCTTCATTAATTGTGAGATTATTTAGTTATATTTGATTGTTGTAAATTATTGTGGGTATATCAGATTCGGACTTTACTAATATACCCACAATAAGAAAAGGGAGTTGATGCGCTTACTTCCGAATAATATAAAACCCCAATAACAAGTGGCTCAGGGGGCAGTACAGTGGAATTGTTCGTTCGTTAACGTGAAATGTTATTTTGTGAATAAACACAGTGAAGTATTACTTGATTTTATTTGGATTTCATCATCGGCCGTTATCCTTTTTGTCAAGAGTTAACATGATAACGCGCATCTTCTCAAATTTTTTCATATTTTTTGGACTAACGGTTCAAAAATTACAGGGGGTGACGCTATTTTTACGAATTTCGAAGCGATTATTTCTAAATCTATTCACTAAATCACAAAATGTTCAAAGAAACCTCAATGATATTTTTAAAGACCTATCGATTGATGTGCAACATGTTGGTATTTGGTAAACAATTTATTTTGTACCTTTTAGTTGCATGTATGGAGCGCCCCCCTGAAAATATTTTTTTCTGCAATTTCACTACATAACTAAATAGCGGCATACAAACTACACCTTATGTCTAAATTTGATAAGGACACGTTTTATTGTTTCCGAGTAAAATGGCTGTGACATACGGACGGCCGGAGAGACGGACATGACCAAAACTATAAGGGTTCCGTTTTTGCCATTCTGGCTACGGAACCCTAAAAAGGGTAGTAATGAATCTAGCAATTACTAGCTGTTACTTAGCTGTCACGCTGCTGCTGAAGAAATTCTCGCTGCGACGCTCCGGGCCCGGGCCTACGCGGTACTCGGCCTATGGCTTTCGCAGATATTGCCGCTCACCATCGGGCCTCTGGCCCTCAGACTTGCCAAGTCTCTCCGCCATTGAGTTTTGTCCGGATTCTGACATGCTGCCTGCTGCTTGGAACAGACCGACATCTGAAAACAACAAGCTATATTGTAAGAAGTAAAGGTCTATTTAACTATACCTTGTCTTTGACTTTGAATGACAATCAATTTGCTACAATACGAAAATGAAGTGAGGGTAGCTTACAAAATTATGTTCCTTGATAGGTGACCTTTTAAATTTAGTCGTTGCCAGAGTCGTTCAGTTTCTCTATGGATATATCTGAGCCTATTTTATAAACAAAATGAATGATTATTTATTTACTTTTTAATTGAAACGTAAAATTATAAAATTAACATAATTTTAGTTTTTTTTAATGTTGTTTGTTTTAAGTTTGTTTTAGATTTTTCTTTAATCTATGGTTCACGATACATTATAGAATAGCTCGGTAAAATACGCGGGAAAAATGAGAACCAATCAGAATCAAGCTGAGTTAGTTGGACCAATCAAAATAAGAGTTATTGAATGGATTGAGGAACGGTTGAATTAGCGGGGGTCGGTTTTCGGGTTCTCATTTCAAGACATGAAAGTCTATATAAGGTTGTGGAAGGAAATATCTGGGCTTTTTGTTCAGCAGAGCGTCGTGTCTAAAGGAGATCAGTGAGTTTAGGCTGTATGGTGCAAATAGTGTTTGAGTTTGTTCACAGATCCGTTATCAAGAGATAGAAGGATTCTATAGGCAACAGAAATCCACGGCCCGCGCGCTTCTATGGTAACGAAGATGAGGAACCTTGATGGAGCGCTCGAGACCATTGCATGAAGAATCTCGTGTTCCACGTGGCTCGCAAACATCAGCCACTACTAACTGTCTCGGTAAGAAATTTCGATTTATTCGGGTTTTAATAGCAAGTGCGTATGACGGACCGTCGCGTTAATATTTACAGAATAGTGGATAGTTGCGGGTTGATACGTGTTGAGATTTTAAGTTCGTTATTCAGCAGATAATCTGATAGTCTTATCGAGGCGTGTTTATTTAACCAAAATTATTCGGGTAGGTGCAGAAAACATTAACATCACCTCTGTGTATTTAATAATATATATATTAAATTAAGCCAGTATTCAATACAAATCTGATTAATTCTTAATGAATTAGTGATATATTTCACCTACCAGCAGTTCTTCATTGTTTCCTAAATTAAACTAAAAAAATAAAATCATTAAATTCACTTCCAAAAGATAACCTCAAATAATCACAATGGAGTCCATCAAACGATCCATGACTGAGTTGGCAGAAGATTTCAAGAAGCAGATGACAGCCTTCCAGAGCGAAATTGATAAAGCCGCTCCCTCCAGTCCCACCATCGCTACAGTATCAGCAGAGTTCAGTGCTTTCAAAAAGTTCATTTTGGGCTCTCTGGAGGTATTGCAGAAGCAAGTAAATTTCCTTGCACAGCAGTTAGATCTGCAGGAGATGCGTTCAAGACGGAAAATGCTGCTGCTGCATGGTGTGCCGGAATCCAAAGAAGAAAGTCCAGCAAGCGTTGCGGACCTTCTTTGCAATCATCGTGAATGTGAGCTGAGTGTGAACGATATACGGTGTTGTCATCGTGTTGGCCGTCCGCATAATAATAAAACCAGATGCATCCTTGTTAAATTTGCTGATGTCTCAGTGCGGAACTCTGTCTGGTTTGGTAAGAAAAGCTTTAAGGGATCCGGTGTCACAGTGTCGGAATTCCTTACGAAGCCGCGTCATGATGTCTTCATGGCTGCCCGTGACCGCCTGGGAATACGGAGATGCTGGACCCGCGACGGAAATGTATACGTCCTAGATGCGGCGGATAAGCGATGCTGCGTCACCACCATCGCTGATGTGGAGCGGTTTCCAGCGGCGCTGCCAGAGTGTGCTCAAGAGCTCGGCGCTGCTGGCGCAAACGAAGACCAACGGGCTGCCAGAAAGGCCAAGAGGAGTCAGAGGTCGCGTGTGTAATCTGATCTTTGCACGCTTATTTTCTGTTTGTGTTTCACTGATTAACCACTTTTTTCAGTAGGATTATATCTCGCCTTCAATTGTTTCCTAGCCGCCCACTTGGTATTTCTTGCTTTGTTTACTTTTTATGTATTCTTAGTGTGGGTTGTTGGTGAATGAAAAATTGTAAATATCGATTGCGATGAGTAAACGAACCGACGAAACGAAGTGATTTGACGTTTATTGTGTGACGTAACACTAACTCAGCTGTCAATTTTGCGTTCCGTTTCACTTTTACTTTGGTAATTTCTTAATGAGTTACGTTATTAATAATTTATTTTTTCCATTCTTTCCAACTGATTACTGTCAAGTTTTTTATTTTTTATTTTTAATGTTATATAAAGTTTTTTATTGTCAAGAACTGCTGATGGATAGCGGATTTGGCGTAACTTTATTGTGCCAATTTTATGTAGGTTTATTTTTATTTACTATATAATATATTATTTTATATATATATATTAACTATATTTTATTATTATTATTTATGACATCGGTATGCAATAGCGAAAGCGATATATCTTCTGAGCACTTTACATCTTTTTCGTCAGATAACGACGATGGTAGTTTTTACAGTCTCCCTCCTCCTCTTCGTGATGTACTTAATAGCCAGTTAGATGATGTTCTTAAAAAATTTAATATTGTACACATTAATGCGCAAAGCATTCCCGCCCATTATGACGACTTTTTAGCTACTTTTGATCTTGCTGGAATTCATGCAATTCTCATCTCGGAATCCTGGTTTAAACCGTGTCTGCCTTCAACCTCCTATTCTTTACCCGGATTCCAACTAATTCGTAATGACCGCATTGGTCGCGGTGGTGGTGGTGTGGCCATCTATCTTCGGTCGCATATTCCGTTTTCAGTAATTTCTTCCTCGATTTCGTCTTTAAACACAGCAGAATATCTTTTTGTCGAATTAAACTTATCTCAAACCAAAATCCTTCTTGGAGTGTTTTACTCACCCTCCCTTCTTGTCAACTATTTTTCTTGCTTTGAAAAATTACTTGAAGATCTCATGCCTTCATATAACCACCATATCATCATGGGTGATTTTAATACATGTCTTCTGAAAAATGATTTCCGTACCAGGTCCTTAACATCCCTAGTGGATGCTAGCAGCCTCTCAATTTTACCTTCTAATGCAACTCACCACTTTCCAAACTGTACCCCTTCACTTCTTGACCTCACTCTAGTGTCTTCTCCTTCTCTAGTTGCCAAATACAGCCAACACTCCGCTGAATCGTTTTCTTACCATGATCTTCTTTTCCTTTCTTAGAAAATTCGTCCCCCTAAGGCTAAACCTAAAATTATTCTGCAGCGCAATTTTAGTCGGTTGGATGTTGAAAAGCTTAGAGAGGACGCCTGCAAGCTTAATTGGGGCATAATCGCTGATGCTGGAACCGTGGACGAAAAGGTAGCTATATTAACCTCCTATCTCATTAAACTTTATGATGTCCACGCTCCGATCCGACCAATCAAAATCAAACATCTTCCAGCTCCCTGGCTTTCCGATGAGATTCGGGCTTTGATAGCGAAAAAGAATGTGGCAAAGAGTAAATTTAATCTGAAACCCACGGATAAGAACAAAGCCAAATATCACGCTTTACGAAATCGCTGCAGTAGGATGTGCCGCGATGCCCAGCGGCGCCATATTCATGAGTCGGTGGCAGATGGTGAGCCAGCTAAAATCTGGAAATTTTTGAAGTCCTATGGAGTTGGTAAATCTGACAATACTTCTATATCCAAGGACTTAGACACCAATCTCCTTAATCAGCATTTTTCTTCTTCCGCTGTTTTCAATGGTCCAGTTAAGGCTGACACCCTCAATCGCCTTATTTCTTCTTCAACTTCTGGCTCTTCTTCTTTTTCCTTTACTCCATTCACTGACAGTGAGGTTGAGAGGAACATAAAATCTATCACCTCAAATGCCATTGGCGTCGACTGTGTGGGTCGCAGCATGATCATTCCCCTCCTTGACTTTCTTGTCCCTATAATTACTAGCATCTTTAACGTTTCGGTTTCCTCCTCTTCTTTTCCAAATTCGTGGAAGGATGCTGATATTATTCCTCTTCCCAAAAAATCAACTCCGTCTTCTTTCTCTGACTTTAGGCCTATCTCCATCCTGCCTTTCCTTTCAAAAGTTTTTAAGCGTCTAGTGCATCACGAGCTGACTTCTTATTTAAATAGCAATTCCCTCCTAAATCCTTTTCAATCTGGTTTCCGATCTGGTCACAGTACAGTCACCGCTCTAGTCAAGATCACAGATGACATCCGTTCAGGAATGGATAAAGGAAAGCTTACAGTCCTGACGTTGTTAGATTTTACCAATGCGTTTAATACCGTCGACTTTGATGTTTTGTTGGGCGTGCTCAATTCCCTTAACTTATCTCCCGCTGTGATTAAGTGGTTTCGAAGTTATTTGGAGGGTCGTCGGCAGCGTATTAAAATAGATGACACTCACTCTTCGTGGTGCAACACGCTGGCTGGCGTCCCGCAAGGTGGTGTGTTGTCCCCGCTTCTTTTTTCTATTTTTATAAATTCTATCTCTAGTGGTCTTCTTTCTTCATTTCATTTATATGCCGATGATCTTCAAATATACTCTCAGTGTCTTGCTGCTGACTTACCCTCTCAGATTCTAGCCACCAATTCTGACTTGCAACGCATTCTGGTCTGGAGTTCTTGCTATGGAATTACAGTGAATCCTACGAAAACCCAAGTAATTATCATAGGTAGCCCTAGGAACATAGCAAAAGTAAATTTCGAAAGTCTGCCGCCTGTTATGTTCGACGGAGTTCAGATCCCATTCTTGAGCAAAGTTAAGAATCTTGGCGTGATTATGGATCGTACGCTTTCTTGGATCCCGCAGCTCAATGAGGTTAGCCGTAGGATTTTCGCATCCGTGCGTTCTCTAAGACGCCTTCGCAACTTTTTACCACTTGCCACTGAAACTGCGCTGGCACAATCTCTTCTGCTTCCCATCTTAGATTATGCCGACATTTCTTACCTGGATCTTACTGAAGAGCAATTAAACAAGCTGGAACGGCTTCAAAATGTATGTATTCGGTTCATTTACGGGCTGCGAAAATTTGATCATGTCTCCAACTTCCGTTCGCAACTCAAGTGGTTACCGATCCGATTTCGTCGTAATGTCCATATCCTTTCTCTTCTCTACAGAACTTTGTTTATCCCTAATACTCCTGGTTATCTTAAAGAGCGCTTTAGTTTTTTGTCTTCCCTCAGGTGTTCACAAAATCTCCTTCTTATGCCCCCATCGTCTTCTACTAACTTCTATAATAAATCTTTTAGTTTCCAGTCTGTCAGGATGTGGAATGCTTTGCCCATTGATATAAGGCGTGCTCAATCACTAGCAATTTTTAAAAAGCGTCTAAAAGAGCATTATTTATCTCTTACTTAACCTTAAGTTCCTACTCACGTCATGCATGCAAATTACTCTGTTTCCTTTGCGTTACCTTGTCGTTGTCTTCTCCTGTGCATACTTGTACTTATATATGTATTTTATGTAGTGTATATTATATTACCTATTATATGTAGTATATGTAGTATATGTTACACGGTATGTAACTTATTTATTGCTATTTTGCACTGCCCAATAAATTGTTTCTGTTCGCTGTTTCGCTATCTGAAGGTTGTCTGGTAGAGATCGCTTTTTAGCGATAAGACCGCCTATTGTTACCTAATTACTTAAATCCTGTTTCTTTTTTATATTGTATGTGTGTTTACTTTTGGTGCACAATAAAGCATTTTATTATTATTATTATTATTATTATAAAAAGTAAAATCATTTATGTTTATGTGTAGATTGTGGTTGGTGAGAATTTCAGTTCGTTATTAAGTACGTCTATCTATTTTGTTGTGTTTCGCCATTTAATTGAGTTAGTGGTTAGTCAAATGTATAACAAAAGAATGGTGATTACGAGCATAGATTTGATAGAAACCGGGAAAAGACTTAATAACCTACAGGTATCTATAAAGGGCGTGTGAAGTGGGTATAGTTGAAGATTAGAATTAAAATGTAGGATCACAGTTTACTCGTATTGCATAGTATGGTGTCATTGAATTGGTGGTTGAATTGCCTTTAAAATTTGTAATCAGTTTTATTAGTATAAGTGGTTGTCCTTGTCATTTAACCAACTAAATAGGATGCATAATAGGAATGTTAATAATTCTAAGTTTATTGTGCGTCGGTGGGTATACGTAAATATTTTATTTGCAATTTTAAATTCATAGTAATTAAAGTATTGATTCACGGGTTTTATTTATTCGGTTAATGTTACTATTGAATTGCGTCGATGCGTATTTATGTTAATATTTCGTATATGGTAAATAAAGGGGAAGGTACACGTTATCTAAATTATTGTTAGTAGAAACAGTTAGATGAGGAAACACAATTGTAGGTCTTAATCATTAGCGGGTTCAGTGGAACGTGAAGGATTCACCGCGTCGAGGAGAATTCGAACTTGCGACCTTTCGGAGCACCGATCCGATCACTCTGGCCGGCTGAGCCATCGATGCTTGCTCAGCCTCGGTGAATCTTTCTATCAAGTTCCTTGATTGCTTACGTCAGAGGGTTACGTATTTATCTAGTGTTCCGTAATGAATATTTTATTTTTAGAGTACGTTTTCTGAGCAGATAATCTATCGGGTTTCTCTAATTGAATATGATTTCCTAATATATTTTATCCATTTGTTTATGCATTAGCTTATTTTATAACGTTAACAATATTTATTCGTCGTTGTAGTTAAAATTTTAGTTTCATTCTTGATAAATAAGTAATTCTACATATTCCACAATAGGGCGTAAAATTAGTAAGCCAACTATGGGAAAATACGTTTTGTTAATCCTTGTTTATTTCTCAAATTCCCGGTTACATCGACTGTGAGAGGCCGCCTTCTTCGTTAGCTTCTAAAGGTCCGTTGCCGCAGCGTGAGCACTTCGGTAGCGGGATGCAACTTCGGGCGTACAGTTCTTCAGCCTGTTCAGTTGGATCCATCTTGAAGCCTTAACGAGCCCTTTAGGGAGCTGTCGACAGAGCTGTTCCGGACCAGGGCGATCTATTGCGAGACTCCGGCGCCATTGCCAAGAGTCAAGCCATCCAGCAGAAGTCAGTCCTCTCGGTGGGTTGTTTTTGATTTATTGCTTTATGCTCATTTTCATTTGTGCTGTATTACCTTATTACCTTTCAGTGAAATTAGTATTCACCAGCATATTTGAACATAAGTGTGCGTTATGCCGCCGTAATAAAATCCTACTAAGGTTCGATAAATTGAATATGATGGTATATGCATTGATTTCGTTTAATCACTATAATAGGTAATTACATTTTCTATCTAGTCATGGTGATGGCTTGCAGGTGCACATGGAAACTAGTACCATGGAAGTTAGTTTTGTAAAATATTGGTTAATCAACGTTTTTCTATGTCTTGTATGCAAATACCATTGTACATTTTCAAGTAATAATTACGTTGAAGGTTTCTACTGTTTATTCAAATAAATAAACATTATTGAGCAGTTTTGTTGCTTAGTATACGGTTAAGTAACGTAAGTGGTTAAATTCACGTAATTATAAACATATTTACTTTACTTTTTTTGACGGTGTTTGTTAAACACTGATTGAGAATCTTTATTAGTTATCTCGAGTCAAACAGTGAAAATTATTATTAGGTTGCCCAGTAAATAAATGTAGGAACTTTGAAAGGTTCAATATTTAGTACAATTGGCTACCTACCTAAAAATACATATATATACCATAGTACGGAGAAACACCTTTACTATTACTGTTATAAACTTGTGCATGTATGTGTTTTCCGGTACACGAGCATCGGACGTACGACTGCTGCACGTGGCACGCTGCTCGCTGACATCGTGAGTTGATCACTGCCAGAACAGCGGGCGGCTATCCTGAGCAAACTCCAGAGGCCAGAAGTAGCAGCCGTCTGCCATCGTAAGCTGATCACAGCCAGAACAGCGGGCGGCTATCCTGAGCAAACTCCAGAGGCCAGAAGCAGCAGCCCGAGATGACGCTTCTCCACGTTAACACGTATGGTGATATACGAAAAGCGTTCTTGTGAGTTATTTCCTTACTTCTCTTTATTCACCGACGGGTATCAAAATAGTTTCCATGCTTGTACGGTTTCTATGTACTCAGTACAGTTACAAATTATCCGACTTTGGAGTTTACTTAAATAAGAGATTGATATTCATAAATATATACGTTTTATCTATACCAATAAATAAGGCTTTATTATGTTTGATTCAACCATATTTGAATAACGTGCAACATACCTAGTAATTTATATCTGATTATTGTGATTTCATAATGTGGGGATACACGAGTACGAAGGACTTATAAAATATACATACTTCATGTTGACGTTTACTCTTCTCATTTAGATTTAACAATACATTTTATTTAAGTATTAACGCTACTGTTGACGAAGTTGACATCTTCAATAAACTATTAATAGTATGTATAAGTCCTAAGTTACTCGTACTTCCTTTCCACTGACTTAGTGCAGCTGTTGGTTATTTGTAAATCACACGTTCTTTCCACTGAAGGAATAGATAATACTTTATGTTGCACTTGTTAAATGATACTTGAAGTCAAAATGGTTTTTATCCTCGTAGATGCCTTGATTTTGGTATGTAGCTCGGATTGCGTGAATCGCAAATGATTTGTGATAACTCATGGATATCATTTACAAAATGCTATTGTTGACATACATACAGATTGGTCATACAAGTAAATTTGATACTTATATAATGATTCTATATCATTAAGTATTTAGACCGATAGTAATCTAGTCAACAGCACCTTTCCATTCATATACTAAAATGTGTATATATATATAAATCACACACTATATTTATTTATAATATTGTAGTCGTTGAGAATCAGTCACAATGGTTATTATTTAAATAGTGACTGTTCCAACGATGAGGTAGTTATAACTGGAAATGTCGACAAGTTGTAAAGACTCCTTCCAGTTATGACAAAAGGTACTTGGTAACAAAGGTAACGGTATTACCCAAAATTATTTATTAATAATTATGCTAACCAATGGTTTTGATCCAGGTTGATGGAATACGCAACTGTGTTTTATTATAGGGCCAGACCGTTCTTCCAACAGTGGTATTCTGTCTTTAGTGGATTTCACTTGGAGATCTTTGAAAAGGGTGATCCATGTGAACATATATATTCCAAAATGCTGGATGAATTTTATATGCTTCATACAAGACGTATATTTTCCTCAGAGGTTCTGACTGTGAATTCATTCTAGAGAAATATACTATTTCGATGAGTCTAAATTAGATTCATACAGGAAGTATATTTTAAGGTATGGATTGAATTGATTCTTGACGAGTTTACTCGCTTACCTCGCACCACGAGAGTCTGTATCATTTGTTTGCCGATAGTAAACCGTTAAAGACTCCAATATATATAAATATATCATATGTTTAACTATTTTATCATATGGATGAGACGGTTTGCATTGGAGTCAATGATGATATAGGTAATATGTACAGAACTCTACTGTGACAGGATTATACATTACTGAGATTTACGAACGTAAAGCTCAGTTATGCGGTCAATTTAGTCTATAAGTGCAACTACATTTTAAATATGATTCAACTTGGAAATAAAGCCTTATTGTAAACGCTAAGCATATTGAATACATTATTGGGTAAAAGGTAACGAACCCTAATCCAACTGGCTTATAAAATGAAATAATAGTTGTGTTCATACTTATTTCGAATAACAAATACAATAGAATGGCTGGTTTTAATATTAGAGGCTGCCCTCATATTATTGACGTGTTTATGGGCGTGCTGGTTGCTATTGTCTATTAACTAACTAGAATAAGCTTCGGTGTCTGAACATACTCTTAATTCTTATCCACACGTGAGATGTTCCAATATGCAAGTCGGGCTGGTTGGTTGCGCATGTTTGCTTGATAGGGCCGGGTTAACCTAAGATAATGTAGACGAATGCAAGTCCAAATTATAAAGGGCTAACCCATTAGGGTATGCATGTCCAATGATAGGGCCTACCTGAGAGATTTGCTAATCAGCATTCCCATTAGGGTCTCCATGTTCGTCACCTGAGGGTTAAGCATTCGTATACAAGTCTAAAAGACGTTTATCTTATGGTTCTGCATGGAATAACTCACGTTGGGACCTTTTGCGTAGACATAGCTTAGCTATAGCTATAGTATCGGCGTATGCTCGGTACTTTTATGAGGTATTAAAAGTAGCCTTATAGTTGACTGCAATCATCTATTCTATTTTAATGATAATCTTGATTAATATTAAGATTTTAATGAGCCAGAGTTCCAGTATCCTATTCCCATATATCTATATTATGACATATAATATTATGATCACATTATTAATATTATAATCTTTTAATAAAATTACATCAATCATTATAACATAATATAATTACCTTTTATGTTTAACTTAATACAATTACAGGTTTACTGCATAAAGGAAAATCCTTCTGTTTTATCGTGTATAGAGTAGTATACAGTGTATACAGTAATTTCAATATTTTGCTTGATTCAAATCTTATGTAAGATTTTTACATAGACAACAATAGCATTATGTAGGGAGTAGGTATGTTTCACAATAGTAGTTAGATATAATTGTGATGTTAAATATTGAGGAGTTTTTAATACTTGCTTTAAAAGTTTGTAGGTTAATGTAGGTTTGTAGGTTTAAACCAAATTTTATTTGTTTTGTTTGAGCATTGTTCAGATTTAATTATGTTGTTTAGCGTTTCTCACACCTCAGGAGACCTTGGTTATTACTTATCATAACGTAGTCCAATATGTACCACTAGACAATCATGCCATTATTTTATAATTTTTATAAATTGTGTGTCTTTAATCTTGACAACATTTATTATGTATGTGTGCAGGTTAAACTTGGGCGTCAGTTTTTTTTCACCGCTATAGTTTTTCTCTGGCATATTTTGGCCCTTGAACTGTAGTGGTATATCTAATGTGACCTAACGGTTACATTAGATATAATAGTTTATAGAGTCATTTAACTTTCCATTAACAGTAATTCCTTATTACTTGAATAAATTTTCTTATTACCTTGTATGTTGTTTAAATCATATTATTTCACTTAGTGATAAGATCCTCGCTTTCAAAGAAAAGTTTCAGTTAATTTCAAGCTTTAGGTAGGTTCAGCTTTAAAATACTACTGGTTAATATAGGTGAGTTTTTACATGCTGCTGAATAAATTCCCGCTACGACGCTACGGGCTTTGGGCTTACTCGGTACTCGGCCTATGGCTTTCGCAGACATTGCCACTCACCCTCGGGCCTTATGTATGACACTTCACCATTGAGATATGTGCGGTCCCCTTCATGCTGCTGCTGCTACTGCTGAAGCGATTCTCGCTGCGACTCTCCGGGCCTGGGCCTAAGCGGTACTCGGCCTATTGCTTTCTCAGACATTGCCGCTCACTCTCGGGCCTTATGTATGACACTTCACCATTGAGATATGTTCGGTCCCTGTCATGCTGCTGCTGCTACTGCTGAAGCAATTCTCGCTGCGACTCTCCGGGCCCGGGCCTAAGCGGTACTCGGCCTATGGCTTTTGCAGACATTGCCGCTCACTTTCGGGCCTCCGGCCCTCAGATTTGCTAAGACTCTTCGCCATTGAGTTTTGTCCGGATTTTGTCATGCTGCCTGAGGCTTGGGCCTACTCGGTACTCAGCCTATGGCTTCCGCAGACATTGCCGCTCACCCTCGGGCCTTATGTATGACCCTTCACCATTGAGATATGTCCGGTCCCTGTCATGGTACCTACTGCTGCTGATCTGGGCCCTACACGGTACTCGGCCTTTGGCTTCCTCAGACGTTGCCGCTCACGTGACAGCCCTCGGGTTCGCTCAGACACTTCGCCTTTAAGTTATGTCCGGTCCCTGTCATGATGATGTTGAAGAAGTTCTCGCTGCGCGGTACTCAGCATTTGACTTTCACATACATTTCCGCTCACCCACGTGTCCGCAGCCCTCGAGTCGCTAAGACACTTCGCCATTGAAGTATGTCCGGTCCCTGACATGCTGCTTCTGCTGAAGCAATTCTCGCTGCGATCCTCCGGGCCTGGGTGCTGCGCGGTACTCGCCCTATGGCTTTCGCGATATTGCCGCTCACCGTGTCACGGCTTCGGCGTTCGGGTTCACCAAAAAACTTGACCATTGAGTTTTGTGGGGACCCTTTCATGCTCCTGCTGAAACAGTTTTTGCTGCCTTTGGCCTTATTAGATTTTGGCCTGCTGCTGCAAAAGCAGTTTTCGTTGGGACTTTGCGCTCACGCGCTACCGCGCACCAGTACCTTTAGCGTTTGACCCTCTGTTCGAAGCATATTCTCCTGTAGGAACTCGGCAATTAGCATTCGCAGGTCTCGAGGCCTTTTAGTCAGTTATCTTAATCACGGAGGAACTACTAAATTTAGATATATATTTATACGTAGAACGCGTAAATTCTATACGAATGGCCTGCATAGTAAATGAAAATGACAAAACCTCCCACACACGCGGGCCAAGCCGCGGGTACAGCTAGTAAAGAATATTTGTATTTGTAAACTTAGAAAAAGATACTATATTGTAGGCCTAATTAAGAAATAATTCCATTCTGATATTTCTGATTCAGACGTTTAGGTGCTAGCTGTACCAGTAACGTAATAGATATAGTTATATGGCGTTGTTAATCCATTGGAGTTGATGTATAAGTTCTATTGAAGTTGGATCGTATCTAATCGTGTTTTAAAGTTTAGAATACGGCTCCTGCAACTGTAGCCAACGTACCCATCAGGGGCCTATTTCTCGAAAGGTATATTATTAGTCAAGCAATAGTGGAGCAATATTATTAGTCAACGAACTGTCAAATCATATGGGTTTCCACACACACTAATAATGTTAGTCTAATACCATTTGAGAAATGGGCCCTAGGAGTTGGAAATAATTGGAATAAAACAGTTACCCTAGAATGTCACAGAAATTTCAGAAAATAGCACTGCAGTGACATTTTAGCCAGAACTGGATATTGGATTGTGATTTGGCTTTTCGAGTCTGGGGAGCTGTTGGATAGAACTAGTAGAAAGCGAGACTACTGCCAATTTCAGCCAATAGGAGAAGTGTATATTTTAGGAGACACGATGCAATTAGGATGTTGCGATGCCTCTAATTATCCGACTACTACGTCGAAGTTACATGAGGAAGCCTGTATTTTTTTATTGTATACATGTAGTGATGTGCCGTTCTCGGGAATATTGAGAGAATAAGTACTTACACAAGCGATAAGTATTTACCTTTTATTAAAAAGCACAATGGCCTAGTAAAATTTTGGCCGGATTTGGGTAGCTGCTACTCGAAAAGGGTTTAGGGAGTAGTATGCTTCAAATAACATCGATTTTATACCCCGTGATATGAATCCTCCAAACTGTCCTCCGTTTCGTCCAATTTGAAAACTACTGGGTAATAATGAAGCTATATGAAGCAAAATTGGCAAAACGGTATAGGACATCTGCGTTCCACGTGGAAACAACAGGGTAAAAAAGTTGAAAGAAGTCTTGTTCAGCAGATGATGACATCCATCAAGAAAAAAGTCCGTAAATTCGCTTGTAACAATAATAAATGTGTATAATTTAATTAAATACTATTAAATAAACAAATATTATTTAATTTTATCACTTAAAATCGACGTGCCTTAATTTAGTTGAAACTGCTACGTATTTGATTGCGTACCATTTCTATGGTGAACTATACTTTAGTCCGTAGGTTCCTCTCTCTCTGCGGCCCTGACCACCGGCAGCCTGGACCTTGCTCCGCTAGCTCCAAGTTAGGTTAGGTATTTTTATAATTTTTTTATTGTTTTTGTATGTTTTAGATGTATTTGTATATTCTACTTGTGTAAAATTTTTATAAAATCCTAATCTAAGAAATTAGTGAAATAAAATTGATAATAATAAATAATAATATTGCGGATGGTGAGTCACCGTCTGCCAGAAATGAAATTGGATACCGTTTTATTAGGCATACGTCTGGTTTTACATCCAATAAATCAGTAGTTAGTCCATACTCTTCACCCAATAGCCTAGTACATTTTAAACTACATTAACTCTCAATAGTACTTACAACATGGCGGGTGCTGTCTCTGCGTGCGTACCATGACACGGTGAGGAGCAGCATCCGATTAGTGTACCCCTCATTTTTCATTAAATGGTCGAAAGGGCTCCTGCGCGTTGGCTTCGGCTCCGCATATACCTCCCAAAGGTCCGGAACACCATTGTTCCGTGGTCGGGAAAGACATACAAAAAATAATAATAAACCGTATTTAAATGAAATTCTAGTTGGAGGTGTGTTTTGTGTGTACTATGTTCAGAAAATTTTCCGAATATTTTTTTTTCTGCATACATATGTAAATATATATATTTAAAAATTGTATGCTAGTATCAACATGTAGCACATCAATCGATAGCTCTTTAAAAATAACTTAATACACTTAACATTAACGTCCCGAAAGTCTAAATAATTGTCTAATTCTTCTATATTTTTTGATTCAGGAGTCCAAAACATGAAAACGAATCAGAAAGATTACATCTTAATAGGTACACACTTTCAATATTTTATACACAGGATGATTCATGAGACGTGAGCAGGAACAACCCTACACACTTAGTTAACGATAATGAATCGACCGCCATCATGTTTAAGTGAAACAATAACGCCTTTCAATTTTTTTAACCTTTTTGTTTCGTATAAATTTTATTCTCTGTAATCATGGTCAACCCACATAAACAAATCAATAAAGATAAAACCTCTTTAACAATCATGACAGAACTTTGATTATGAAAAATAAAATAAAAAATTAAGTGAGATACGATGTTTCCAAAGTAACCAGACATCAATTTGACACATATCACAGAAAAACAAGAGAATATCAGTACTCGACGGAGTATTCTAATTGTAGAGTGACCATGCGTGTCGAAAATAATTTAAAACGTTTTATTTTTACTTAAAGATTTTTTTTGCGCTTATCACACTAATACTGATATCAAACAATAGCTTATTTTTAACTGAATCCGTAGTGTTAAGCCTGCTCACGTCTCATGAATCACCCTGTATATAATTAAATAACATATTTTTTTTTATTTTTTTTTTATTTTATTCTATTCAATACTATTTTAAAAACATTTATTACTAGCTTTGATTACTATTTAATTTAACCTGTATTTCAATATTCCCTTATTTGTCGAATACCCCTTCCCGGGAATATTCCAACGACACATCACTATATACATACCTATTATCTTTGTTTTTGCTTGTACTGTTGTACAAGTATCACTTAGCGTGTATTAATAAAATAAACAAAATGGCGATTCTGTACGCTTTATAAACGACGTCTAAGTTGGCTCGTTGGGTGGACGATATTTGGAGGATCGCGGGTCAGCTTCTGTATGAGATTAGCTCAGGACTGGGACAAGTGGCGTACTCGAAGTGAAGACCATTCTTAGCAGTGGGCAGAGATGGCTAAATAATGATAAAAACCTGTATTAAACTAAAAAAATATCAAAACATACATAAAGGCACAAACGGCCTCTCACCCTAAACACATACTTTTACCGTCTATCTTTTGTCTTAGATAAACACCTATACTCTTATTGGCCAAATTATTTAAGCAGTACTTAGTTCTGTCATAAAATATTATCCTTTTTATAATACTTCAAATTCGAATTTTAGTTGGAAACTTGAATTTGGGATGCAATCGCACCGGACGTTGTCGGCGTATCCGGTGTCGGCAATATCGTACGAATATCGAGCCCGTGCTGCAGCAGCAGTCTTGATTGGCCTGCTTGTCACGGGCCGCGATTCGAAAAATAAACACACACACTGGACAGACACAGCTCCAACCCAACTCAATTCAACGCTATAACGACATTGACATTTGCTATTCGAACAGATTTTCATTCAACATTGGTCTCACATTGGTCACACATTGGTCTCACATTGTACCAATGTTGTACCAATGTGAGACCAATGTGAGACCAATGTGTGACCAATGTGTGACCAATGTGAGACCAATGTGAGACCAATGTTGAATGTAAATCTGTTCGAATAGCAAATGTCAATGTCATTATAGCGTTGAGTTGAGTTGGGTTGGAGCTGTGTCTTTCCAGTGTGTGTGTTTATTTTTCGAATCGCGGCCACGATAAACTCGTTTTCCGAGATATTTACCATGTTTTAACATACCTACTTTTCTTTAGTGATTTTGTTTTACACCTGATTGTACGTATCGTTGATATGGTTTACCGTATCAGAACAGGGTGTCTAGCCAACGTGGCAATCGTTAACGCTTCGTGGCGTAGCGTAGTCATTTCTCTCTATTATTCTTCCATATTAGTGAAACAGTGACAGTTGCATTTCGTTCGCTATGGAGCGTAAACGATTGGCACGTTGGCTACGCACCCAGGCGTCGGAAATTGCGCATCTTTGTTGTACAGATGGGGATGGTGCGAGTCTGCAAAATGCCAGTGTGGCTATCCAGATCAGACGGTACACCACATTGTATTTGAATGTGCCATCACCAGGTTTAGCGGGAAACCGACGGATCTCAAATCACTTACGACGGATGCAATCGCATATCTAGAAACTAATATTTTCAAATTTTAAGTAGAGAACACTATTATGCCAAACGATAAATAAATCTTGTAAGTACCCCGAAAGTTCTTCTAAAGAAATTTAATAATTTACCCCATAATTTTACTGCGCTGGTTTAAATAATATATCCTCGTTTTTTCTGCTAGGCAAAGAATTATTAACAAGGAATTTTCTTAATGAACTTAAAAAAGTTTTTAATGAATTTATAAAATTGTTTGATTATAAATAGAATACCTTCCGTAATTTTTGACGGTGGGGGAACATCACGAGTATAATTAGGTGTAACTTTCAAACTAAGTTTTCTTTAGTAAATTACATTTATCCGCTCTTTTTTGTAAATCTTGGTTAGACTTATAAACGAAACTTATTTAATTTACGTACTTGGCGATAATTATGAGCTTTGTTTTTTAACCCTTTTTTATTTAGCTTTGCAAGCATTCAATCGTTTGAAAAAATTCAAAATATTTTAATGTTTCATTTAAGTTTTTAAATCATTATTTCTTATAGGTTTAACAATTCCTTCTTTTATTTTACACGCCTTTATCATAATAAGTAGAAACTAATTAATTGAAAGTTTTTTTTTTTTAAATTATGATATTTAATAATTCATCGCCACCCAGTGCTACGCGCTACGCTCGTAGCCTGTAGCCACGTATTCGTCGTAATATGTAGCTCGCAGTAGCCACGAAGAGAGTATCCGACAGTTGGGTTCTCGGTGCTGAATGTGTTAAGGATTAAACACATGTTAGTAAAAAAAAATTGTTTTCAGTCTAACAAATGATTATAAACTACACAAAAATTACAGATATACCTACAGCCTTGGCCGGAAGTGTTGAGCACCCTTGCGATTTTCATACAAAACTCGAAACGTTAGTCCAGCGTTTCTATCTGTTTTGAAGTTATTTTATCAATTAATTCAAACTGAACAGGCATGTTTTGTTGAAGTTAGTAGTAGCCGCATAGAATATTTTCAATTTGTCGCACCGACCTAAATTCGCATTTTTTTACCTTAAGTTTTCATATTTTATAGGTACCTTGAAATTGTTATTGAGTGAAGTTTTCTATGTATCATCATTTCAGCCGAAAGACGTCCACTGCTGGACAAAAGCCTCCCCAAGGATCTGCACTCGCCGCCCTTAACCAGTTTTTTCCCGCGACTTTAACCAGATCGTCGGTCCACCTAGTCTGGGGCCTTCCCACACTGCGTCTTCCGGTACGTGGTCGCCACTCAAGAACCTTTCTGCCCCATCGGCCATCGGTTCTGCGAGCAATGTGGCTCGCCCACTGCCACTTAAACCTGGCAACTCTCTGAGCTATGTCGACAACCTTGGTTCTCCTGCGGATCTCTTCGTTTCTGATGCGATCACGCAGGGAAACACCGAGCATAGCTCGCTCCATTGCTCTTTGAGTGACCTTAAGCCTTCTTATAAGGCCCATTGTGAGCGACCACCTTTCGTTTCCGTATGTCATCACTGGCAACATATACTGGTTGAAAACCTTCGTCTTAAGACACTGCGGTATTTTGGACGAGAAGATGCTACGTAGCTTCCCAAACGCTGCCTATCCAAGTTGGATTCGACGGGAGACCTCTTTCTTAAAGTTGGACCTACCTAACTGGAATGTTTGTCCCAGGTATACATAGTCGTCAACAACTTCAAGCGTAGAGTCTCCAACTTTCAAGGGAGTGGGTACAACAAGGGAGTTCGACATAATTTTCGTCTTCTCCATGTTCATCCTTAGACCCACTTGTTGAGAGACTCTACTGAGGTCGTTCAGCATTTTGCCGGGGTCTTCCAGGGTCTCAGCCATAACTACGATATCGTCAGCGAAGCGGAGGTTGGTGATGTATTCACCGTTAATATTGATGCCCAGTCCGTCCCATTCCAGGAGCTTGAAAGCATCTTCCAAAGCAGCGGTAAACAACTCACACCTCGCTGCAATTGGATAGGCTTTGAATTCCGATCCTGGAGACGAACTGTCATTGTGGCGTTCTCATACAAACACCGCAATACCTCAATATACCGATAGTCTATGTATATAAATAAAATATAAAATTGTACGTCATCGTACATTGTTATGATAGGGAAATTATACTTAACATCAAAATTGTAAACAAAAAACTGCTATGGTCAACACTTTTGGCCAAGGCTGTATGTTATCTTCTGATATTCTCACCTACACAACACCGTCAATCACTGCAACTTTTATTTTCAATATTTGTTTTTTCTCACATAAACGCTTATAATTCAAAAGATCCACGTCAATGTCAACCGCGCACTTATTGTGCTTGCAACGCACGTCGCGCGTCACCGTGATTTACTGCAGTTAGAACTTCGGGTAAAGTCGCGATCTTTGAATAACGACCGAGTCTAGCTGTCTCATTATGGAAGTGTTAAATGGTCATTTGCGCGTCGTTAGCGAGTGTTGGCAAAGTACGTGAAACTCAAAAAAGACCACGGAGATGCGTTTGTTTAAGTTTTGCGAGTTTTATGAGTATTCATGAGAATAGATACTTCGTAGAAATAATGCATAGTTAATAGGTACTTTGTTCTCGTATACGCGTTTACGCAGTTTTTATGACTCAATAACCTACCTACTACCTGCTACTACACTACCTACTACACATGAATAAGAATAAGAATAAGAATAAGAAATCGTTTATTGTTTACCGTGTCAAGCATAGATGTTACAAAATAAAAAGTAGCAACGGTTAACCCTTTCGGGTATACAATATTACATTTAAATATATCTAACAAGTTACAACTAAGTATTTATTAAACTAGACTTATTTATTTACTAATACTAATTATTACACAATATGTTTATGAGATCAGTTAAGTAAAGCTAAATTAGCACAAACGATAAATACAAGTTAAATATATTATACTTTAAATGGTTTTAAATAAAAAGTATTCATTTAAATCATAAAAACCATGCTCGATTAGCCACTGTTTTAATTGGCGTTTAAATGAGAGTCCAGTCAACATTTTTATATTAGCGGGTAGATGGTTAAAGACTTTGATAGCCATGACGAATGTGCTTCTGGCATACATTTCATTGTTAATAATCGGGAGCAGTATATTGTACCTATATTGATGACGCAAATTATCACGTTGTGCAGACCAGAAATTGAAGTTATATTTATTGACTGACACAAATGAACACAGCTCCAGGATATAAAGCCCAGTTAAGGTAAGGAATTTCTTCTCCTTAAAAATATGTCTGACGGATGCGTTATAATAGAGGCGGTAAATACTACGAATACAATCTTTTTGTTGTATAAAAACTCTTTTCACATCGACAGAATTACCCCAGTAAATTACACCATAATTGAGCAAAGGGTAAACATTTCCATAATAGGCACTTTTTACTATGTCCTCTGAGCAAGTACTAGCTAAAACGGAGAGGGCAAAACACTGGCTGGATATTCTTTTACATAAGTTGTCAATATGAGATTTCCAATTAAGATGTGAGTCTACAGATACCCCTAAGAAACTAGCACTATTTATGTTTTGTATTACAGTACCCTCATGTTCTACATTGAAGGCCATTGGGTCTGTTTTATAATTCCTAAAATGCATGGTTTTAGTTTTGTCTATATTAACTTTTAAGTTTATGGAATTAAGCCAGTCTATAACTGTTTTTAAGGTATTTTCCATTTTCGTTTCAAAGTTAGGATCTAAATGTTTATCTGAGAATAATATAGTTGCGTCATCAGCAAACATGACACATACTTCATTGATGATTTTTGGTAGCTCATTTACATACAGTAGGAATAATAGAGGCCCAAGAATACTCCCCTGAGGAACTCCAACCTTAATGGGTTTAAATTCGGACTTTGTTGTTTCGATTGTCTTAGTTTTCTTATTATAGTTTTGAATTACCGTAGCTTGCTGTCTATTTTTTAAATAACTTTCAAATAATCTTAGTACATTACCTCTAATACCAACACGATCGAGTTGAGATAATAGTATATCTGGAACTACACAATCGAACGCCTGGGACATGTCTAAGAATAAAGCAACACACGGGTTTTTATTATTTACTTTATCCCAAATGTGGTTAAAGAGTTTGAATATGGCAAGAGACGTTGATTTACCCTTTTGAAAACCAAATTGGTTGGGGTCAATGATGTGAATTGTGTTGAAAAATCTAACGATTCGGTTATATATACACCTCTCAATTATTTTGGAGAAACTCGGCAGTAATGCAATGGGTCGGTAATTGGATATGTCATCTCTTGCACCTTTTTTTTGTATAGGGGAATAATGAGAGCTTTCTTTAAATCATTTGGGAATATTCCTGTTTGAAAAATAAGATTAGTTACGTGAGCAAGTGGGCATGCTATGTATTCTATGGACGCTTTAATTATCTTTATTGGTATATTATCATGTCCAGAGCTTTTTGTGTTCTTCAGGGCTCTCGTTACAGCCTTTATTTCAAATGCATCAACAGGTTCTAGAAACATACTTTTGTAAATAAATGGTGAAATTGGTTTGAAGTTATGAGTTGTTGTATTATTATTATTACGTGATATGTAATAGTTGTTAAATGTTTCAGCTATTTTTGGAGGTTCTGTAATAACATCATCGTGCAGTTTAATATTTTCGACTGTAGTTGATATAGAATTGGTTGAGGAGGTGTGCTTGTTAATGACACTCCAAGTAACTTTTGATTTATTAAACACACGTACTTAATTACAGTACCTACTGCTGACACAAATTGCTGACTTTTATGGTTCCGTAGCCAAAATAGCAAAAACAGAACCTGAGAAGATGCGCCTTATCACATACTTTCTACGAAAATTGTCTCACATAAATCCCGAAAAATACATACTTTAAAAATTTGTAAAAAAAACATAAGTCAAAAACTGTCCCAGTTAGGATGTTGATATTCAGCATAAATATGCTTCATTATAAGAGGTATTCACAAAAAAAATCCAGTCCATTTAATGAAAGGGCTGATTAAGTATGGAAAGCCGGCTATAGCCTTTGCACTTTTTTTTTGTGAATTGAATTATTCAAGCAATGATAAGAAGTAATATTCACACCTCATCCTCATACCTGAAATTACGAGACCTCATTGTCATAAAGAGGTCTCGTAATTTCAATTCTAATAGTATTTTGGTACCATGGGACCGGGACCGAACCTTTTGTTGCCACTATTGAGGTTTCCCATGTATCCAGGTCCCAATTAACCAAGTTTCCCCGTATTTTTAACTAAATACTCAGATTTATTAATTATGTAATTATGTACTTATTTACAGTATTATAGCTACATTTAGGTAGGTAGCTGAAGTTAGGTTTTCTTTGCTTTTATATCCCTATTTTTTCGCATGAAAAGGGTTATTGTCTTCAGTCAAATATAATTTCTATGTAAATATTTATCTAAGAGCCAAGTTCTCAATGTATTGTTCGATTCATAAAGCGCGGTAAGACGGAACTCTTCATTCCAAAAGTAAAGTTGTTCTATAAATCGAATAAGTGAGTTGAGGTGTTAAATAGAAGAGTTTGTGCCCTGGCGCTTTTCATTAATCGGGTGCCTTTTACATTTGGGACACACGGAACGTATAAAAGTCGAATACAATATAATATAAGTTAGGTACATATTAATATTTATAGGATTTCGAGAGAAATACTAGTAGGTAGTACGTTTCTTAAAAAATATCTAACCAAACTAAGTTGAGCGAAGTTTGTTTTTATGTTTGAGTACCTAATAACACACATAAGTACTAAACGCATAAGCATTGTAGATATGGGTAAACTTATAATATTTAGGTAGGAAGCTATACTTAAAGTTTATAAAAAAGTTATTCTTTTCTGTTCTGATGTGTTAAGGATTAAGATCAAAAAGTCCGGCAAAGTGTCAAAAGCTATGGCATGTATTCTGTATTGAATTTGCAATGACCTACTTACTCCAATTGAATTTGGCTTTACAGACGTCGTTATTGGTAATTAAGTTGTGCCAAAGCACCAAATCGAATCACTTTGCTCGGTAGGAGGACTAACGTGTTTACCTGTTTGCAAGCTGTTTGTGCAATACAGGCGTCTTGATGTGCTATTGAGAATTGAATCGACATAATTTTGAGACATACCTGATTGTATTTCATCCTAAGTGGTGCCACTGTTACTTAGCTCCCTAAGTGGTTTCAACCATGGCATTATCAATCCGCTTTAAATTCTCTGGTACAGCGAAGAGTGCGTTTTACTGTTTCGTATACTTATTAGAAGTAAAAGCTGCCTATCAAAAGGTGGTTCACCTTATAGTATAATGATGAGCTAGACTGACCTTTCTGATGAAGAATGCATATTTAGGATCTCCTTAATCTTGATGAATGCCTCCATATACCCTAGATATTGATAACTCCACATTCTATGCGTTGATAGGGCAGCGTTAGAAATGAATCGGCTATAAGGTGAGCAGTCTTATTTTTTTTCTACAAACATACCCAAAATTTTAGTCACAAAATTTTTAACCATTATTTCGAGTCTGTCTGTGACCACAAGTCCCGTTTTTTGTCAAAATAATATAGTATTTTTGTTTCTTCAAAAATGACCAAAATTATAATGTTTCACAAAATGTTAAGCATTGTGTCACATAATCGGGTCGCGCATTTCGGATAATGACCAGTTTTCGCTTTCGGGTCGAACAATAATCGAATTCGTATTAAATAAAGCCATTAAAGTTGGCCCCTTCGTTTAGGTTTGCTTTGTGTGCTAGTGAAGGATTTACATCAAGTTGGGACACATTGTTAAAAGTTAGAAACATCATTAAATATATTATAAGCTACACTACGTTGGTACAAAAATAACTTGGTTCGTAATTAGAAGGCGGTTAAATACGTTGTGTATGTGCTTATGTATTTTAAATTCTTTGCGTCTTTTTAGGGTTCCGTACCTCGAAAGGAAAAAACGGGACCCTTATCCGTCCGTCCGTCTGTCAAGAGCCTTTTTCTCAGGAACGCGTGGAGGTATCAAGCTGAAATTTATATCAAATACTCAGGTCTACTGTCCCTTGGAGCTGTGAAAAAAATCAAACTTCTAAGCCAACGCAATCAAAAGATACAGCCGTTTTGCCGCAACTTTTCTAAACACACAACCGCAAGGGAATCAAAACCTACAGGCTGCTTCCCGTGAACTCAGAATCTTGAAATTTGATACGAAGCAACGTCTTATAGCACAGATAAAGGAAAAATTGCAATAACCTTACATTTTTAGTTATATCATATAACAAAAATATTTTTAATAATTTTAAAGTTACTACCCCTATATACCTACAGGTTTGTACGGAACCCTCGGTGCGCGAGTCCGACTTGGCCAGTTTGGTTTTATTATTTCAGACAATACCAATTGCCAATTTTATCTTAACATTATCGAAAACTGATTCCAGTAGAATCTAATTATTAAGTAGTCAGTTGGCGCTTACAAATTGTTGAACCCGTGTTTAACTAATACAATTCCATTTTCCAACTAGTAGGTATTATCCATTTATGTTACTGTTAATGTTTGATATTTTCTGTCTTTATTTATGGTAATAACACTGATAACTAAGGTAGAATTCATTATTCAGCGGAGTTATTAAATTTGACAGCACTTAATATACATTTGACAACATGCCAGGAGCTATTAAATCACTCTACTGAATTATGAATTCAACCTTATGTACAAGTTTCCTCCTCAATTTTTCGACCAAAATCTGGCCGACATTCATAGACATGGCCATGGCCACAGATGTTGTAAGATCGATACGTCTATAAATCGTCTGTAGGACAGACAAAATGGCTAGTTCATAGTAGTTGTGCTGAAAAATGGTTCATGCGTACTTTTTCAAACTCGCTTGATAGAAAATCGATTCGAAAATAGCACTAGTTGCTGAATACCCAAAGTACATTAAGCATTTATATCTGGTCTTGTATAAATATTTTATCATCCGAAAAGTAAATTGGGTTCGAATTCAATTGGTACCAATATTATTGTTTGGTAATTATTCTTTGGACATTATTATTTCTAATAATTACTAAATGAGAATGTTCTAAAAGGCTTCATATTGGGTGCGTATGCGTGAAATAATGGACATTTCCGTGCATTTTTGTACGTGCAGAAAAAAACTTCACTTAAAACAGAACGATCCATTAATAGATATATTTATTTTCATTTCTGCTTAAAGCATATGATACAATAATACGGCATTAATCATCCAAGTGCTTGTGATCAAAACTAGTTACAAAATCTGCGATTTGGTGCTGAACATTTGAATACGATTCCTTTGTAGTGAACCCTAGGGGTGCAATTATTCCGAGCCCCTGTTGACTGACGCCTCCGGCAGGCTCTTTTGTAAGTGCTCATTACATCGTGTTTGTTAAACGATACTACAGCTACGAGTCAACCTATAGTTTACTACCGTTGGGCTTCAAAATTAAGGTTTCTATCTGGCTGACGCAGTGAGTACTATTAAATAATAATATCTTAGTCAATAGTGTAACGAAAATAGTAAGCACTTCATTGAGGAATACATTTTGAGCATAATAGCCATATATCTAATCTATCTCAATAGTAGTAGATGAAAAAACAACGCTCATCCCTTCTTAGTGTATACTAGCGGTAAAAAAAACAGTATAATTTTTAACCGACTTCAATTTCATAAAAGGAGGAGGTTCTGTATTCTGTTTGGGCTTTTTTTAAATGTATGTTCACCGATTACTCCGAGACACGTGGTCCGATTTAAATAATTCTTTTTTTGTTTGAAAGGATTTACTTTCAAGGTGGTCCCATATTAATTTGGTGCTGTTCTGATGATACAGATCATAAGTAGGCATAGATATGTTTTGTGAATTTCAGACTCGAAGCTGATTTGATCGGTATTGTAACTTTTTGGCTTGGTACCGACTTCAAACATATCAGTTTGTAACGCATATGAATAATATAATAATTTATTTTATCTTTTTTGAAGTCGGTTTATCTTTTTTTTGTAAAAAGTTTTTTTATGTATGTGTTCTAAGTGAGGAAATGCCTGACCTAACTACATTACGAATTTCCATTACGTACAATACATATCATTCATGGGTTTCGAACATGCGTTAATTTAGCCAACAATATTATAAAATCATTTACCTAAGCAAAAATATCATATCAATTTGGTTAGTACATCAATAGAAGCGTCGATCGTGTAAATTCAGAAGTGATCATGTAACGCGTTCCCGCCTATTAGACGGAGAGCTAGCCACGTCAGGATATGATAATGACAGCAACGAAACCCTTTAGTCAGTTTGCTATACTATGCTTATTTCTAGATCCGGACATCTGGCAGCTGTAAAGTGGTTGAGGTCAAATAATGCAAACCACTTGAACAAAACCAATCGTAAAATTCTGGGTTTGAACCAATATTATGAGAAATCATATAAATTATTAGAGTATATCATTGCCAAAAGTTTCCGTTGGGGGGAAAGTAGTGCCAAACGACGTATACTTATATTGTAATTCATAGTTGTTTGCTTACTGTTTTTATTTATGTAATAATACGCAATATTATTTGTTCTAATGTTAAATTATAGGCCCCGCCCTTTATAACTGAAACTACTTTGGCAGTTCTTACGTTACTTATTTTGGTACTACCATTTTCAGTTTCTAAAATATTGCTAATCTGTCACTCTGACTTCCCATTAAAATGAGATGCCGGGATCTAGCAATAAGGATATTTAGTATAGGTATAGCCATCTAACCAGACGGGTTTTGTTGCTCTCATTATTGTGTTACATCTGACGTAGCCAGCTATTTACTTATATTACTTGGTGCATAGTTTGCATCTGTACCTAGTTTAGCAACGTTTGGTTGCTATCAGCGCAAAATTCCAAGCATTTACACGAAGAGAATTCTCTAGAAAACAATTCAGAACATTCGCAAGGCGTTTGCGGTCGTCGCCTTAAGAAGGTGGTTTAAGTTTAGAGCCTAGCCACACAAAGACGTGTTGAAAATGCGTTTGTTTTGTACTATATTTTTCAATTTAAATTTAAAGTTTTTGGATAACTTTATTGGCAGGCTTAGGCCTTAATAATTACTTAAAAAATCTTTACGTATTTTGATTTGCGTTTTATATCGGAATGACATTAATATGAAATTGTAATGGACATTAAACACAAATATTAATTTGATTTGGTTGTCGCTTGCATGAATGTATTGTACAGTCGACGTCAAAGATATGTTTACACTTTTGCACCTTACTGCTTTGTGATAAGGACTTATCAATTAGTACAAGGATTCGAATGCCGTACTAACTTTTTTTTTATACCACGACGGTGGCCAACATGCATACGGGCCGCCTGATGGTAAGCAGTTACCGTAGCCAATGGACGCCTGCAACCCCAGAAGATTCACATGCGCGTTGCCTACCCTTTAAGAACCTATACACTCCTTATTGGAAGAACCTCATACTGTAGCCAGCTGGGAAAACCTCGGCAGTGAGTTAATTCCACAGCCGCAGCGTTCGTACTGAAGATACCTAACAAAAATATAAAACTATGCAAAGTAAATTAGCCTCAACATCATATCAGGAACACAAAACCTTTTTTAAATTATCCTATTCAGGACATAAAACAGCAGCGAGTTGCACTAGCGCGTCTGAATGCACCATATGCGAGATATTGCATACCCAGAAACACAAAACAATTTGTTTTGCACACTGCAAAAGACAGAAAGCCAAGTATGCAGAAATGGGTTTAGAGGTGGGAAACATTTTTCAGATAATATTATTATCATAACGAAATACAATGCAAAGTGTATGCGTTGTTGGTTTTATCGTGGTAGTAAAAACAAAACGATATTTCAAAACGAAAGAAATATATATTATAGTTATAGCTTAATATAAATAAGAGTAGGTGCACTGAAAAAAATTAAGTCCAACTACAAAGATGCATTTTATTTAAGTTGCTAATAAAATGTTATAATAAAAAAAATATGTTTATTTAATATCTAACTTTATGATAGCATTTACTAAGTGCTCTTAGGTTCAACAGACAAGATCTTATTAGGCTCTTTTAGATCTTTATTGAAGCAAACATGCATTTTTTCAGTGTGCCCTCATATCTTAAGTACTATTATGATATCATATTGTCATGAAATTATTATTATAATACAAATAATTGGCTTTTTTGGATAGTTAGAAATAAGATTAAGGGGCTGACAACAGCTAAATTCCCTCCCCATCTTTTTCAGCAAGAGTGAAAGAGAAACACTGTGTTACGATTAGTATGGGAGCTCATTGCAAATTTAGCAAAATGATGAATTAAAAAAAACGACGCATTAATTAAGAAATATAAAATAACGAAGATTTCAGTATTAGTGCGGTGGAATTTTGTCCTTAGTTACATACGTATAAGTCAAGAAACTAAAGACATACGACTGTTTAAAGCAAATTTTAAGATGTAACTTTGGAATTATTTTCTATCGAGCCGATTTCGTCCAATCGTGTATCTGAATCAACGAAGTTCTTCCAAATATAACGAATAATAACATTTTTTTTTTACTTTCTCAAAACAAGGAGTTATACCTAAAACACTGTTTGAGTAAAGTCAATTTGAAGGTCATCGGGTGTTGTCAGCCTCTTAACAAAAGCTCTTAACGTTAAATTATAGCAATCCTGAAGGCATGTTATACGATTAAATGCTAGCAATGGCAGCCTGCCTTTTAGGCTGCCATTCCATTGAGGCGGGGAATATATGAGCTGGGACAAGAGGCGCCGTACGGGAATCAACAAATAGCATTATTGCCGCACATGGGCCTAAATGGAAAATCAGCCTAATGCTTGATTTTCACACGTATTTTCTCATAGCAGCTCATCTTCGATTTCTCGTTCAGTAGAAAGCAGAGACTACATATACATATACAACCCCAGTCTAAGAACTTTTTGAGGCTCCAAGTCTGAAGCCCCATCTGAACGAGACCAACCCAAATTTTCCGTAGTAATACCGTAATAATAGTAACGCTATCAATAACTAGATGGCGCTAAGAGGCAGAGAGAGCAACTCTCTGGTTGGTCTCGTTCAGATGGCGCTTCAAACTTTGAGCCTCAAAAAGTTCTTAGACTGTGGCTGTCTATGTAAATGTATAGTTTCAGGTGGAAAGGCAGCCTTAAACCTGTTACATCTCACCCAATAAACGCAGCACGCTCATTAACAGTATGGTGGTCTTCCGGCAACTACAGATCACCATAATTGGTAGAGCATTCTCGCTCGGAGCGTGCGATCCGTTGGTTCCTTGGACCTTGTGTTTCTTACCTGACATGTGGTAGCATAAAATAACCTGCCACTCGTAACAACCAATCAAAAGTTATGAACCAGTCTCAAAACTAGGTAATAATTATCTTAGATGATCTAACTCAAGGTTCATCTTCGGCGTGAAATCAAGGAAATCGAGTTATCGAACGAACGATCCCAAAAAATATCAATTTTGATAAAAATCTAGTGTCTACGCCAATTATTGGTATTAGGTTGTCAAGCGGATCCCAGGTTTTACTGCGCCGTGGAAAAAAGCTGGAACATACACCAGAAAAATTATGATATCTTAACTTGGACGTGTTTCATTACAGGTTACTATAATTACTGAATCAGAGTGTGGATTAATTTTATCGATTTAAAATTAAATGTAAGTCTTCAATAGAGACATTTGACGTACACAGACATCCACACGCCAACCAGGCACCTATAAAATGTAACACAATTTATCTATCAGAACATGACACACGCAGGATATTACATTTACGCGCCATTTCAAAAGATATCTTATTTAACGTAAAGGTCAGAAGGAGCAAGCGATAAACGTACTTATGCGACTTACGAGTTTGTAAGGAAACGTACGGATTGGTTTATACCTCCGGGGGTCAAAATTGTCTGTACTGTTTTTTCAATTGATGAGTTGAAGGCCACGGTGTTAGCCCTGTAGGCAATAATATAAGCTATTGTATTGTAAATGTAAGATCCTTTCGGAAGAAATGGAAATAGAAGTATAATGTATACTTAAAACTCTTAAAATATGAACCGCAAAAGTCTAAATTACTTCATTTAACGTCTCTTTTACGTGATTCGTATTGTTATGACGTAAAAATAAAAGAAATAAGTAAATGACTCGAATGAATTGATTATAGAGTGAATGTTACGTTATGCTCAACCAGTAAAAATTTCAAGTAAAATTTTTACAATCATTATTATATTGTCTTCTGTTGCCGCGATGATAATTTATTATAGTATGTTATAATTATAAGGATTAATCGCGTGTTTGTACTACTTTTTAAAATTTCCCCATGTTTCGAGCTCTTTACAGCGCCCGTGGTCACGGGATAGACATTTTACATCCATACTTTGCCAGTTACATATTTGGAAAGTAATCAGTTACTATGTCAGGGCTTTCTTTGTGCATTTTTTAGCAGATCCTGCAAGCATAAACGAAATGAGACAAAATTACCTAAATGAACCGTTAAATCTTTCCCCTTTACATTTATGTAAAAATACTAAGTAAGGCAGATAACCTATAATTAGATTTTTGAAGAATTAGGTTTGATTCGAAAATGTACAACAGGAGCTTCATCAGTTCTCGATGACATCTCGCAAGTAATCTGAGAAAGACCCAATAGCTTTTTTTTTAACAGAAGCCCTCCTACAGTTGTTGGACCAATTTAACAGTCATAGCGGATTTGACCTTGTTATTTACAAATGTTAACAATTAACTTGACCTTGTTATTTACAAATGTTAACAATTAATGTTAATCTATACATATAATAAAGCTGAAGACGGTCGAAAGTCTGTACATGGAAGATAATCGAAAAAAAGTTGGCTGGGGATACTTAGAATCGATAACAGAACACGTTCCAAGAATTTTTAATTAGTTAACGGCTGAACGGATAATGATGAAATTTTGTGTAGAGATAGTTTGAGTCCCGGGAAAGGACAAAGAATAGTTTTCATCCCGAAAATCAACCCTGGAAGGGGTGAAAAGGGGGTTGAAAGTTTGTATGTTGAATGTTGGTATTGAAATAATTTGTAATTTTTTGGTCAAGGTGTTCATATTTATAACATGTTACCCGTCGATGCTTTAAATTTACCTTTACCCGCTCTTAAGAAATATTTGAAAATGTTATAATGTCAAAGGGTTATTGCAGGTTCGAGGACTATATACGACGGACAAAGATGCATGGCCCAAACCAAAAAACTACTACAAAATCATCTAACATTTATAGGACACAGGTTATAGGACACATTTATAGGTTTAGGTAGGAAAACATATCAAACGTTTTGTGAAGCAGTCAGATTAGGATTTATTTTTCTTTATAATTAAACAATAGGTACATTATCTGTCTCTCAAGCTGTTTTGATATGTCTTCTTGAAGAACTACGCATTATTTTGTATCTTTAAGATCTAATAATGTATTGAAACTGTTTTGAAAAAAATAAGTCCCGTCGAATTTCTTTTCGGTCATAATACTTCTTGGGCCAGAGGTGTAGGGTTAGAACCGGTGGTAGTTTTGGAACGAAGTTCCTTATCGGACGGTTCGCGGATGGGGGCCTCGGCGAAAAAAAGTCACGTGACCGTCACGAAAAAGCGTGACGTCACTAAAATGCGACACCCATACGATTGAGAAACATGTAAAATGGAATTAAATTTGCATGGGTCATGGACCCCCCCCCCCACCCTTCAAGTGCACCTCAAATAGAAAAAAATCATTTCTGCATTTGTGACCCCCCGCCTGTTCTTACCTTTCATGCTTTGACTGATTTGACGGGAGGATCGATTTGGATGATATTTGCCGTGGACATGAACGTAAAAATACAAAACTGGTCCTGTGTCGTCCGATATACACCTACTACTCTCTACTACACTACTTTTTTTTTATTCTATTTTTTTTTGGCATGATTTAAACGACATAAATCATGCCAAAAAAAATAGAATAAAAAAAAAGTATTAATTTATGAGTGTAGTTTCATTTAGTGGTAATCTATACATATAATAAAGCTGAAGAGGGTCGAAAGTCTGTACATGGAAGATAATCGAAAAAAAGTTGGCTGGGGATACTTAGAATCGATAACAGAACACCTTCCAACAATTTTTAGAATTTTTGTCTGTTTATCTGTTTATCTGTTTATCTGTTTGTCTGTTTATTTGACCGCGCATCACGTGAAAACGGCTGAACGGATTTTAATGAAATTTTGTATAGAGATAGTTTGAGTCCCGGGAAAGGATAATATATAGTTTTAATCCCGAGAATCAACCCTGGGGGGGGGTGAAAATGGGGTTGAAAGTTTGTATGGAGAATTTTTAACCGCTAAAACGATTAAGATGGAAATGAGTATGGAGATAATTTGAGTCTCGAGAAACGTTATAGGATAGTTTTCAAACCCTTGTGGGGGTTGGTAAAAAGGGGGTTGGAAATTGGTATGAGAGACCGCTGAACTGATTTAAATGAAAATTGGTATAGAGATAGTATGAGTCTCGAGAAAGGACAAAGGATAGTTTCATCTTTAAAAAAGCCCCCCCTCCCCCCCCAATCTTACTTTATAACCGTATGTCCAAAAAAATTTAAAAAATTATGGAAGTGAAGCCTGAAAGGTACTTTTAATAAAAACTATCTATACATATAATAAAGCTGAAGAGGGTCGAAAGTCTGTTCATGAGATATATTCGAAAAAAAGTTGGCTGAGGATACTTAGAATCGATAACAGAACACGTTCCAACAATTTTTAGAAATTTTGTCTGTTTATCTGTTTGTTTGTTTATTTATTTGACCGCGCTTCACGTTGAAACGGCTAAACGGATTTTGATGAATTTTTGTGGAAAAGGAAATAAAATAGTTTTACATGGCGGGTGGAAGTTTACATGAGGAAGAAACAACCAATAATCGCTTTACGTATTTAGATGAAATTTGGTATTGAAATCATTTGTAATTTTTTGGTCAAGGTATTCATATTTATAACATGTTACCCGCCGATGCTTTAAATTTATCTTTACTCGCTCTTAAGAAATATTTGAAAATGTCATGAATATCAAAGGATTATTGCAGGCCTGGCCCAAACCCAAAAAACTACTACAGTATCGTGTAACATTTATAGGACCCGTTTAGGTAGGAAAACATATCAAACGTTTTGTGAAGCAGTCAGATAAGGGATTTATTATTCTTTATAATTAAACAATAGGCACATTATCTGTCCCTCAAGCTGTTTTGATATGTCTTCTATGCGTAGTTCGCATTATTTTGTGTCTTTAAGATGTAATAATGTATTGAAAAAAATAAGTACCGTCGAGTTAGAACCGGTGGTAGTTTTGGAACGAAGTTCCTTATCGAACGGTTCGCGGATGGGGGGGCTAGGCGAACAAAAATTACGTGACCGTCACGAAAAAGCGTCACGTCACGAAAACGTGACACCCATACGATTGAGAAACATGTAAAATGGAATGAAATAAAAAATATATAAAATAGAATAAAGTGAAGTGAAGTGTAGTGAAAAGTGAAAGTGAGAAGTGACAAAGTGAAAAGTCGAGAACCTAAAAGTAAAAAAATGTCAAAAATGGCAAAAAAGGCAAAAAATTTCTAAATTTCAAAAATTTCAAATATATCCAAAATTTCAAAAACTTCAAAAATTTCAAAAAATACCAAAATTTCAAAAATTACAAAAATTAAAAACCGCAAAAATTAAAAAAAAAACAAAACTTACGAAAAAGTCGAAAATGAAATAAAATTAAATAACATAACTTCGTTCCAACCGAGTGTTAGTGGGGGAGGTAGCCACTACACTCGATTGAATTTAATTTGCATGGGTCATGGACCCCCCCCCCCCCCCAAGTGCACCTCAAATTGAAAAAAATCATTTCTGCATTTGTGACCCCCCCCCCAATTTCAACCGCGCCTGTTCTTACCTTTCATGCTTAGACTGATTTGACGGGAGGATCGATTTGGATGATATTTGCCGTGGACATGAACGTATAAATACAAAAGTGGTCCTGTATCGTCCGATATACACCTACTACTCTATGTCGTTTAAATCATGCCAAAAAAAAATTATAGGATAAAAAAAGTATTCATTTTTGAGTGTAGTTTCATTTAGTGGTAATTGTAATAGTAGTTTATGTAACTGTTACGTAATAAGGGTCCTAAAAATACGAGTGTGGTTTTATGAAACGAGCCGCAGGCGAGTTTCATAATAAGATCACACGAGTGTTTTCAGGCCTAATTACGTACAGTTGCATACACTGCTTTATCTACACTAATATTATTTATCCTAAATGCCGTGTTCGGAAACCATAGAATGGCCGCCATGGCCAACTCGATTGTGCCGGCGGTCGGGCGGGCGCGTGCCGGTGTACATTATGTTATCAAAACTCATAACCTACGAGTATCAATATTTGAGCATGTAAAGTTAAAATTACGTTACTGCCACAGATAAAAAGCTTATCATAGTAAAATCGGTTGTGGTAATGCTAGCCATTGCCTACCGTTTTTTAACACGTTTTAGAGGACTTACAATGTGAGTGTAGATAAAATATTTTATTAGGACTACTGTCCTCTAGCGTATCCATCTGTCAACTTTACTTCAATTTCCGCCTCCAGGGTAGCGGGAGAGAAATTAGGTGTGAATTAGCCGCTTACTGACACAGACCGAATTCCACGCGGGCGGAGCCGCGGGCACAGCTAGTACATATAATAAACGCGTAAGGAGAAGAAAAATGTACATTGAAAATATTTGAAAATACTAATGGGAAGGGGGGGGGGGGGTCTTAGCAACATGGACTGAATACATTTCAGTGATTTTTGGAATTCTTGTCTGTCTGTCTGTGAATTTGTCCGCGCACTACACAAAAACTACTGAACAGAATTTCATGAAAATTTGTATAGTAACAGTTTATAGTGGAGCAACATTTAGGGTAGTATTTAGTCCGCTAATTTATAAAAAAAAATATTCATATCTATAGTTCTAAAAGTAATCACAGATGGCGCTGTATAAGTATACATACAATAAACGCGTAAGGAGAAAAAATATCACTTCGTATTGAAAATTTTAAGTATATAAACAAATAAAATAGTTAGTTAGATTTTTTTTTTTTTTTTTTTTATACTACGACGGTGGCAAACAAGCATACGGCCCGCCTGATGGTAAGCAACTACCGTAACCTATGGACGCCTGCATCTCCAAAGGAGTCACATGCGCGTTGCCGACCCTTTACAAAAAGGAGGATTCACTGTGTTGACGGCTAAAGGAACAAGAAGGTCCCTCATCGTCAACACACTGGGTCCTCTTTGAGCTCTTTGGCAACCTTACTCACTAGCAGGAACACAACACTATGAGATTGATCGATTCCGATTTATCCGAGTGCAAAAATTTTACGGATGCAACATGTTTTATCTCGCTTTAACATCCGAAGACACATAAAAGGTAGTCATAAATCTAACAAAGTAATTTTACCCTTTTTGTAAGAAGTTTGCATGGCGTTTGAGATTTGTCTGATCCCTGTCATGTTGCTGATGAAGCAATTTTCGCTGCGACGCTCCGGGCCTGGGTCCTACGCGATACGCATGTACGCATTTGGCTTACACATAAATTGCCACTCACTCTCGGCCTTTCGGCCCTCGGGTTTGCTAAGAAACTTGATCACTGAGTTTTGTCCAGTCCCTGTCATGCTGCTTCTGAAGCAATTCTCGCAGCTACGTTCCGAGCCTAGGCCGTACGCGGTACTCGACTTTTGGCCTTTGCAGACAATTTCGCACACCCTCGGGCTTTCGGCCCTCGGAGTCGCTAAGACACTTGATCACTGAGTTTTGTCCAGTCCCTGTCATGCTGCTGCTGAAGCAATTCTCGCAGCTACGTTCCGAGCCAGGGCTCTACGCGGTACTCGGCCTTTGATCTTTACAGAAATTGCCGCTCACCCTCGGGCCTTTGACTCTCAGTTTCTTTTTTAAGACACTTGACGGTTGAGTTTATTCCAGTCCCTGTGACAGGTCATGCTGCTCCTGAAGCAAGTCTCGCAGCTACGTTACGAGGCTGGGACCTAACGCGGTACTCGGCCTTCGGCCCTCGGATTCGCTTTTAAGACACTTGACTGTTGATTTTATTCCGGTCCCTGTCATGCTGCTGGTGAACCAATCCCTGCTGCGACGTTCCGGGCCTGGGCCCTAAGCGGTACTCGGCCTTTGGCTTACGCATAAATTGCCACTCACTCTCGGCCTTTCGGCCCTCGGGTTTGCTAAGAAACTTGATCACTGGGTTTCGTCCGGTCGCTATCATGCTGCTGTTGAAACAGTTCTCGCTGCGACCTTCCGAGCCTAGGCCCTACGCAGTACTCGGCCTTTGGCCTTTGTAGACAATGCCGCTCACTCTCGGGATTTCGGCCCTCGGATTCGCTAAGACACTTAATCGCTGAGTTTTGTCCAGTCCCTGTCATGCTGCTGCTGAAGAAATTCTCGCAACTACGTTCCGAGCCTGGGCTGTACGCGGTACTCAGCCTTTGGCCTTTGCCGACAATTTCGCTCACCCTCGGGCTTTCGGCCCTCGGACTCGCTAAGACACTTGATCACTGAGTTTTGTCCAGTACCTGTCATACGGCTGCTGAAGCAATTCTCGCAGCTACGTTCCGAGCCTGGGCCCTACGCGGTACTCGGCCTTTGGCCTCTGCAGACAAGGCCGCTCACCCTCGGGCTTTTGGCCCTCGGTTTCGTTTTTAAGACACTTGACCGTTGAATTTATTCCGGTCCCTGTCATGCTGCTCCTGAAACAATTTTCGCAACTACGTTCCGAGGCTGGGCCCTACGCGGTACTCGGCCTTTGGCCTTCGCAGACATAGACGCTAATCCTCGGGCCTTCGGCCCTCGGTTTCGCTTTTAAGACACTTGACCGTTGAGTTTATTCTGGTCCCTTTCATGCTGCTGCTGAACCAATCCCTGCTGCTACGTTCTGGGCCTGGGCCCTACGTGGTAATCGACCTTTGGCTTACGAATAAATTGCCACTCACTCTCGCTGTTTCGGCCCTCAGGTTGGCTAAGAAACCTGATCCCTGAGTTTTTTCCGGTCCCTGTCATGCTGCTGCTGCTGAAGCAATTTTCGCTACGATGCTCCGGGCCTGGGTCCTACGAAGTACTCGGCCTTTAGCTTTCCCAAACATAGTGGATCAAGGAACTTGACCATTGAGTTTTGTCCGGACCCTGTTATGCTGCTGCTGAAACAATTCTCGCTTTCGTCGGCCTTAGTGGAATTGTCCTGCTGCAGGAGTAGTACTTTCCGCTTGGACGTGGCGTTCGGCCCTCTTTTCGAAGTATATTCTGCTGCAAGAACTCGGCTATTAGCATTCGCGGTATTGACGCACGCCTTTTAGTTGTTTATCTTAACATGGCTGAATGAATCAATTTTGACTCAGTTACCAGTTTGATGGATATTGACATCGTAAAAAGAGTAAGTTTTACAAAAACGGCCTGATAGTAAATTAAAATGACAAACCTCCCAAACGCACGCGAGTGAAGCCGCGGGTACAGCTAGTTCATAAATATAATATAAATATGATTCGAGACTACAAATGAAATAGAAATAATCATTTGTAGAATGGTCTGCCTTTAATATTTTTGAATTAATTTGACAAATTATATCTTATATTGTAAGAGCAAAAGATGCAAAGACGTGAACGTATTACGTGAAGAAATTGTAAAATTTGACAAGAGCCCCAATTCAGTGGAGCTTAGAGGGAATACGAGTACCTATTCGTTTTTTTTAGTAGTAATATAGTGCCCCACTGCTGGGCAAAGACCTCTCCCGCTGATTTCCAAAACTCTCAGTCCCGCGCCTTTTCCGGACAGATTTGTTTAGTTTGTAAAAATACTTGTGCTGAAGAGGGTCGAAAGTCTGTACATGGAATATATTCGAAAAAAAGTTGGCTGGGGATACTTAGAATCGATAACATAACACGTTCCAACAATTTTTAGAATTTTTGTCTGTTTGTCTGTTTATCTGTTTGTCTGTTTATTTGACCGCGCATCACGTGAAAACGGCTGAACGGATTTTGATGAAATTTTGTATAGATATAGTTTGAGTCCCGGGAAAGGATGATACATAGTTTTCATCCCGAAAATCAACTCTGGAGGGGGTGAAAAAGGGGTTGAAAGTTTGTATGGAGAATTTTTAATAGAAATTAGTATGGAGATAATTTGAGTACCGAGAAACGACAGAATAGTTTTCATCCCGATAATAAACCCTTGTGGGGGTGAAAAGGGGGTTGAAAGTTGGTATGGGGATTTTTTACCGTTGAACTGATAAAGATGAAATTTGGTATAGAGATAGTATGGGTCTCAAGAAAGGACAAAGGATAGTTTTCACCCCAAAAATCAACCCTAAAGGGGTGAAAAGGGAGTTAGAAATTTGTATAGGGAATTATTAACCGCAGAATTGATTTAGATAAAATTTGGTATAGAGATAATTTGAGCTCTGGAAAAGGAAATAAAATAGTTATATCTCAGAAATTATACCTTAAGCGGATGCAAAAGGGGTGGAAGTTTACATGGGGAAGAAACAACCAATATCCGCTGTATGTATTTAGATGAAATTTGGTATTGAAATACAAGTGGAATACGAGTAGTGACCCAGTGTCCTAAAAATAGTAAGTACATCATATTTTAAAATTACATCTTCTGGAACAAGATCTAATTTTGAATAATAAAAGTTGACCGCGTGGGTCATTATGACAAAATTGTATCGTCCTAATAATTAAGCGGATGCAAAAGGGGTGGAAGTTTACATGGGGAAGAAGCAACCAATAACCGCTGTACGTATTTAGATGAAATTTGGTATTGAAATAGTTTGTAATTTTTTGGTCAAGGTGTTCATATTTATAACAAGTTACCCGTCGATGCATTAAATTTAACTTTACCCGCTCTTAAGAAATATTTGAAAATGTCATTACTGTCAAAGGGTAATTGTAGGTTCGAGGACTATATATATGACGGACAAAGATGCAAGGCCCAAACCAGAAACTACTACAAAATCATCTAACATTTAAAGGACACCGTGTAGGTAAGAAAACATATCAAACGTTTTGTGAAGCAGTCAGATTAGGATTTATTTTTCTTTATAATTAAACAATAGGTACATTATCTGTCTCTGCTGTTTTGATATGTCTTCTTGAAGAACTATGCATTGTTTTTTAGATCTAATAATGTATTACTATTTTGAAAAAAATTAGTCCCGTCGAGTTTCTTTTCGGTCATAATACTTCTCGGGCCAGGTGTAGGGTTAGAACCGGCGGTAGTTTTGGAACGAAGTTCCTTATCGGACGGTTCGCGGTTGGGGGGGGGGGGGGTCACGAAACTGCGACACCCATACGATTGAGAAATATGTAAAATGGAATGAAATAAAAAAAATATAAAAAAGAATAAAGTGAAGTGAAAAATTTCGAATATTTCGAAAAGTTAAAAATTTCAAACAAAAATTTCAAAAATTACGAAAAAGTAAAAATGAAATAATATAAATTCATTCGTATTTTTTTTTCTCTGATGTTCATTAGTGCATTGTAATGTGCTTACATTGAAGAATAAATATCTTGATCTACACCAATATCATAAATCCTCTATTCCGCGTTCGGAAACCGTATGTAATTACTAGACCCCGTTATCGGAGGTGCAATTTGGTAGCTTGTCATTCTTAGGGATGAGTAAAAATTATTTTGGAATACCAGCTGTATGTCGATATTTTTCCTTTACCATAATGAGAGTATTAAACGTCTTTATTTTGTAAAATAATTATGAGTTGATAGCAGCGCCATCTATTATTTCCGTTGTGACACTTGTAAAAGGGTCGGCGGGAAGGGTGTCTAACTCTAGTAGTTAGCACCTAGATGTCGCTTACGGCTGCTATAAAGTCGAAGTAAAAATAAATCCAAAATGATGATTGAAGGCATTGAGAATTTCGACAACTCAGTAACTGAACCCATAGCTTAATTGGTAAAGCGACTACATTGAACTACATTGAATAAAATCGGTTCAGCCGTTTTTGAATTATCAGTCAAAAACGCATAGTGAAAGGAAGTGCCGGATAGTAAAATGACGTAAGTGCCGCCAAATATCCCATAATAAACGACCTTTTGAACGGATGTTTTGTAACAGGGCGGCAACTACGAAACTCTACACTGAGCATCGCCCGACATGCTCTTGGCCGGTTTTTTTGCATTGTTATCCCAGAAATCACCCCTTAAGGATTACTAATTCCAATTCAAGAAAATGCCCAGCCAGATTATACGTAGCCTATAAAAATTCAACGTCTAATAGGGGGGGTAGCCAATACACTCGCTTAGTACACCTCAAATACAAAAATCATTACTGACCCCCACAAAAAGTCATTTCTGCATTTGTGACCCCCCCCCCCCCCCCCCAATTTCAACCGCGCTGCAACCGCGCCTGTTCTTACCTTTCATGGTTAGACTGATTTGACGGGAGGATCGATTTGGATGATATTTGCCGTGGACATGAACGTATAAATACAAAAGTGGTCCTGTATCGTCCGATATACACCTACTACTCTATGTCGTTTAAATCATGCCAAAAAAAAGTATTCATGTTTGAGTGTAGTTTCATTTAGTGGTAATTGTAATAGTAGTTTATGTAACTGTTACGTAAAAAGGGTCCTAAAAATACGAGTGTGTTTTTATGAAACGAGCCGCAGGCGAGTTTCATAATAAGATCACACGAGTGTTTTAAGGCCTAATTACGTACAGTTGCATACACTGCTTTATCTACACTAATATTATTTATCCTAAATGCCGTGTTCGGAAACCATAGAATGGCCGCCATGGCCAACTCGATTGTGCTGGCGGTCGGGAGGGCGCGTGCCGGTGTACATTATGTTATCAAAACTCATAACCTACGAGTATCAATATTTGAGCATGTAAAGTTAAAATTACGTTACTGCCACAGATAAAAAGCTTATCATAGTAAAATCGGTTGTGGTAATGCTAGCCATTGCCTACCGTTTTTTAACACGTTTTAGTGGACTTACAATGTGAGTGTAGATAAAATATTTTATTAGGACTACTGTCCTCTAGCGTATCCATCTGTCAACTTTACTTCAATTTCCGCCTCCAGGGTAGCGGGAGAGAAATTAGGTGTGAATTAGCCGCTTACTGACACAGACCGAATTCCACGCGGGCGGAGCCGCGGGCACAGCTAGTACATATAATAAACGCGTAAGGAGAAGAAAAATGTACATTGAAAATATTTGAAAAAAACTAATGGGGGGGGGGGGTCTTAGCAACATGGACTGAATACATTTCAGTGATTTTTGGAATTCTTGTCTGTCTGTCTGTGAATTTGTCCGCGCACTACACAAAAACTACTGAACAGAATTTCATGAAATTTTGTATAGTAACAGTTTATAGTGGAGCAACATTTAGGGTAGTATTTAGTCCGCTAATTTATAAAAAAAAATATTCATATGTATAGTTCTAAAAGTAATCACAGATGGCGCTGTATAAGTATACATACAATAAACGCGTAAGGAGAAAAAAAATCACTTCGTATTGAAAATTTTAAGTATATAAACAAATAAAATAGGTAGTTAGATTGATCGATTCCGATTTATCCGAGTGCAAAAATTTTACGGATGCAACATGTTTTATCTCGCTTTAACATCCGAAGACACATAAAAGGTAGTCATAAATCTAACAAAGTAATTTTACCCTTTTTGTAAGAAGTTTGCATGGCGTCTGAGATTTGTCTGATCCCCGTCTTGTTGCTGATGAAGCAATTTTCGCTGCGACGCTCCGGGCCTGGGTCCTACGCGATACGCATATACGCATTTGGCTTACACATAAATTGCCACTCACTCTCGGCCTTTCGGCCCTCGGGTTTGCTAAGAAACTTGATCACTGAGTTTTGTCCAGTCCCTGTCATGCTGCTTCTGAAGCTATTCTCGCAGCTACGTTCCGAGCCTAGGCCGTACGCGGTACTCGGCTTTTGGCCTTTGCAGAAAATTTCGCATACCCTCGGGCTTTCGGCCCTCGGATTCGCTAAGACACTTGATCACTGAGTTTTGTCCAGTCCCTGTCATGCTGCTGCTGAAGCAATTCTCGCAGCTACGTTCCGAGCCAGGGCTCTACGCGGTACTCGGCCTTTGACCTTTACAGAAATTGCCGCTCACCCTCGGGCCTTTGACTCTCAGTTTCTTTTTTAAGACACTTGACGGTTGAGTTTATTCCAGTCCCTGTGACAGGTCATGCTGCTCCTGAAGCAAGTCTCGCAGCTACGTTCCGAGGCTGGGCCCTAACGCGGTACTCGGCCTTCGGCCCTCGGATTCGCTTTTAAGACACTTGACTGTTGATTTTATTCCGGTCCCTGTCATGCTGCTGGTGAACTAATCCCTGCTGCGACGTTCCGGGCCTGGGCCCTAAGCGGTACTCGGCCTTTGGCTTACGCATAAATTGCCACTCACTCTCGGCCTTTCGGCCCTCGGATTTGCTAAGAAACTTGATCACTGGGTTTCGTCCGGTCGCTATCATGCTGCTGTTGAAACAGTTCTCGCTGCGACGTTCCGAGCCTAGGCCCTACGCAGTACTCGGCCTTTGGCTTTTGTAGACAATGCCGCTCACTCTCGGGATTTCGGCCCTCGGATTCGCTAAGACACTTAATCGCTGAGTTTTGTCCAGTCCCTGTCATGCTGCTGCTGAAGAAATTCTCGCAGCTACGTTCCGAGCCTGGGCTGTACGCGGTACTCAGCCTTTGGCCTTTGCCGACAATTTCGCTCACCCTCGGGCTTTCGGCCCTCGGACTCGCTAAGACACTTGATCACTGAGTTTTGTCCAGTACCTGTCATACGGCTGCTGAAGCAATTCTCGCAGCTACGTTCCGAGCCTGGGCCCTACGCGGTACTCGGCCTTTGGCCTCTGCAGACAAGGCCGCTCACCCTCGGGCTTTTGGCCCTCGGTTTCGTTTTTAAGACACTTGACCGTTGAATTTATTCCGGTCCCTGTCATGCTGCTCCTGAAACAATTTTCGCAACTACGTTCCGAGGCTGGGCCCTACGCGGTACTCGGCCTTTGGCCTTCGCAGACATAGACGCTAATCCTCGGGCCTTCGGCCCTCGGTTTCGCTTTTAAGACACTTGACCGTTGAGTTTATTCTGGTCCCTTTCATGCTGCTGCTGAACCAATCCCTGCTGCGACGTTCCGGGCCTGGGCCCTACGTGGTACTCGACCTTTGGCTTACGAATAAATTGCCACTCACTCTCGCTGTTTCGGCCCTCAGGTTGGCTAAGAAACCTGATCCCTGAGTTTTTTCCGGTCCCTGTCATGCTGCTGCTGCTGAAGCAATTTTCGCTACGATGCTCCGGGCCTGGGTCCTACGAAGTACTCGGCCTTTAGCTTTCCCAAACATAGTGGATCAAGGAACTTGACCATTGAGTTTTGTCCGGACCCTGTTATGCTGCTGCTGAAACAATTCTCGCTTTCGTCGGCCTTAGTGGAATTGTCCTGCTGCAGGAGAAGTACTTTCCGCTTGGACGTGGCGTTCGGCCCTCTTTTCGAAGTATATTCTGCTGCAAGAACTCGGCTATTAGCATTCGCGGTATTGACGCACGCCTTTTAGTTGTTTATCTTAACATGGCTGAATGAATCAATTTTGACTCAGTTACCAGTTTGATGGATATTGACATCGTAAAAAGAGTAAGTTTTACAAAAACGGCCTGATAGTAAATTAAAATGACAAACCTCCCAAACGCACGCGAGTGAAGCCGCGGGTACAGCTAGTTCATAAATATAATATAAATATGATTCGAGACTACAAATGAAATAGAAATAATCATTTGTAGAATGGTCTGCCTTTAATATTTTTGAATTAATTTGACAAATTATATCTTATATTGTAAGAGCAAAAGATGCAAAGACGTGAACGTATTACGTGAAGAAATTGTAAAATTTGACAAGAGCCCCAATTCAGTGGAGCTTAGAGGGAATACGAGTACCTATTCGTTTTTTTTAGTAGTAATATAGTGCCCCACTGCTGGGCAAAGACCTCTCCCGCTGATTTCCAAAACTCTCAGTCCCGCGCCTTTTCCGGACAGATTTGTTTAGTTTGTAAAAATACTTGTGCTGAAGAGGGTCGAAAGTCTGTACATGGAATATATTCGAAAAAAAGTTGGCTGGGGATACTTAGAATCGATAACATAACACGTTCCAACAATTTTTAGAATTTTTGTCTGTTTGTCTGTTTATCTGTTTGTCTGTTTATTTGACCGCGCATCACGTGAAAACGGCTGAACGGATTTTGATGAAATTTTGTATAGATATAGTTTGAGTCCCGGGAAAGGATGATACATAGTTTTCATCCCGAAAATCAACTCTGGAGGGGGTGAAAAAGGGGTTGAAAGTTTGTATGGAGAATTTTTAATAGAAATTAGTATGGAGATAATTTGAGTACCGAGAAACGACAGAATAGTTTTCATCCCGATAATAAACCCTTGTGGGGGTGAAAAGGGGGTTGAAAGTTGGTATGGGGATTTTTTACCGTTGAACTGATAAAGATGAAATTTGGTATAGAGATAGTATGGGTCTCAAGAAAGGACAAAGGATAGTTTTCACCCCAAAAATCAACCCTAAAGGGGTGAAAAGGGAGTTAGAAATTTGTATAGGGAATTATTAACCGCAGAATTGATTTAGATAAAATTTGGTATAGAGATAATTTGAGCTCTGGAAAAGGAAATAAAATAGTTATATCTCAGAAATTATACCTTAAGCGGATGCAAAAGGGGTGGAAGTTTACATGGGGAAGAAACAACCAATATCCGCTGTATGTATTTAGATGAAATTTGGTATTGAAATACAAGTGGAATACGAGTAGTGACCCAGTGTCCTAAAAATAGTAAGTACATCATATTTTAAAATTACATCTTCTGGAACAAGATCTAATTTTGAATAATAAAAGTTGACCGCGTGGGTCATTATGACAAAATTGTATCGTCCTAATAATTAAGCGGATGCAAAAGGGGTGGAAGTTTACATGGGGAAGAAGCAACCAATAACCGCTGTACGTATTTAGATGAAATTTGGTATTGAAATAGTTTGTAATTTTTTGGTCAAGGTGTTCATATTTATAACAAGTTACCCGTCGATGCATTAAATTTAACTTTACCCGCTCTTAAGAAATATTTGAAAATGTCATTACTGTCAGAGGGTAATTGTAGGTTCGAGGACTATATATATGACGGACAAAGATGCAAGGCCCAAACCAGAAACTACTACAAAATCATCTAACATTTAAAGGACACCGTGTAGGTAAGAAAACATATCAAACGTTTTGTGAAGCAGTCAGATTAGGATTTATTTTTCTTTATAATTAAACAATAGGTACATTATCTGTCTCTGCTGTTTTGATATGTCTTCTTGAAGAACTATGCATTGTTTTTTAGATCTAATAATGTATTACTATTTTGAAAAAAATTAGTCCCGTCGAGTTTCTTTTCGGTCATAATACTTCTCGGGCCAGGTGTAGGGTTAGAACCGGCGGTAGTTTTGGAACGAAGTTCCTTATCGGACGGTTCGCGGTTGGGGGGGGGGGGGGGTCACGAAACTGCGACACCCATACGATTGAGAAACATGTAAAATGGAATGAAATAAAAAAAATATAAAAAAGAATAAAGTGAAGTGAAAAATTTCGAATATTTCGAAAAGTTAAAAATTTCAAACAAAAATTTCAAAAATTACGAAAAAGTAAAAATGAAATAATATAAATTCGTTCGTATTTTTTTTTCTCTGATGTTCATTAGTGCATTGTAATGTGCTTACATTGAAGAATAAATATCTTGATCTACACCAATATCATAAATCCTCTATTCCGCGTTCGGAAACCGTATGTAATTACTAGACCCCGTTATCGGAGGTGCAATTTGGTAGCTTGTCATTCTTAGGGATGAGTAAAAATTATTTTGGAATACCAGCTGCATGTCAATATTTTTCCTTTACCATAATGAGAGTATTAAACGTCTTTATTTTGTAAAACATGACTAAATAAAACTGAATATTTATTTATCTACACTCATATTGTAAGTCCTCTAAAATGCGTTCAAAAACCGTAGGCAATGACCAGCATTACAACAAACGATTTCACTATGATAAGTTTCTTATCTGTGGCAGTAATGTAATTTTAACTTTACATGCTCAAATATTGTTAAGTTATGAGTTTCAAATTTGGAACAGCTGTCAAAACCAACACAATTTCAATGTGTTCTATTCTAGTTTTAAAACGTTATTTTAAAACGTTGTCGATACGAAACGTCAGTACGATATATTTTTTGACATAAACCGCACGACATTTTGATCTCGGATGACATGAGAATAAGGACTTCGTTCGTTGGCTAATATAAAAAAAAACTCGCGACAGAAGTTTGTACATATATATATTTCTCTATGGTTTGTACGGCCGCCATTTCTGTTATCAACTTGTCAGTTATTGTTTGTCGAAACATTTTTAATTGCGAAAATGTAAATGTTTACTATTAACTATATTATAATAAATAAATATACTTTCCTTATCAGTTCTAATTTATTTACTTTTATTAAGCTTACACCTGTGGGTGTGTTTCAGTACTTGTATCTATCTACCTAGTAATGCAGGTCAATTGCCTTCGGCTTCTGAACCCATCTTTGAGTACTTGCAATATGTGTGTAGATAAAGTAATGTATGCAACTGTACATAATTAGGCCTTAAAACACTCGTGTGATGTGAAGGCCCCTCATTATGTATCAGTTGCATAAACTACTATTACAATTAGAATTTTTATAAATAACTATTAATTTTCTAGCTTTATTTTTTGGAGTTCAGGGTATGCTGCGAGAAGTGACTTAATTTTTAATATTATGAAATATTACATACGAATAAAATATGCTCGTAAATACAGCTAAATAATCGGAAATATTGTTGTGAGATGACATTGACTGTCTATTGACGTAAATAATTTATTTTCAGTATAGGTGGCCAGTATTATTACCTCTATGAGTAAGGTTCATCTCAAGAGCGTTCAGGCACGGCCCTGCAACTCGAAACATTAGAAAAGTAAAATAGCATCCATATCGATAGTGTTCTACTGATAATGGCTTCTAGTTCTGATGACAATGATTGTAATGGGTAACAAAAATAAATATGTGAAATATTAGTCTAAAAACGGTATATAAAACTAATTGCCAAGAAAAGGAAGAGTATTGATATCGACATCATAAATATTTTTACCCGTCCCTAAGAATGTCAAGCTACCAGATTGCACCTCCGATAATTGGGTCTAGTAATTACCACCATTATTGCAACCAGTAACGTAGTGACAGTGTGGTAAAAACGTATGAAAATTAATTACCTACGGTAAGTAAAATCTACCCTCCTCCCCGACCGCCGGCACGCCGGTAACAGTTACATAAACTACTATTTATCTCCTTTAGGGTTCCGTAGTCAACTAGGAACACTTATAGTTTTGCCATGTGCGTCCGTCTGTCCGCGGTCTAGCTTAGTGACCGTTCGCACTAGAAAGCCGAAATTTGGTATCAGTATGTGCATTTATCACGCCGCCAAAGTAATAGAATAATAACTAAAAAAAATTCTTTATTAGGGTACACATAAAATGGGGGGGGTGAATTTTTTTCGCTCCAACCCTATCGTGTTGGGTATTATTGAATAGGTCTTTCAAAAAGAATAGAGGTCTTCTAAGACATTTATTTGGATGAAACTGATAGTTTCGTAAATATTAGATCTGAAAGTTCAAAAAAGGGCGTCTCCTCCATCTAACTTTTGAACCGTGGGTTCAAAAAAATAGAAAACAATAATGGTAGTGAGGCCTGATAAGAACTTTCAACAAAAACTATATTGAATAAAATCGGTTCAGCCGTTTTTGAATTATCAGTCAAAAACGCATAGTGAAAGGAAGTGCCGGATAGTAAAATGACGTAAGTGCCGCCAAATATCCCATAATAAACGACCTTTTGAACGGATGTTTTGTAACAGGGCGGCAACTACGAAACTCTACACTGAGCATCGCCCGACATGCTCTTGGCCGGTTTTTTTGCATTGTTATTCCAGAAATCACCCCTTAAGGATTACTAATTCCAATTCAAGAAAATGCCCAGCCAGATTATACGTAGCCTATAAAAATTCAACGTCTAAAAGGGGGGGTAGCCAATACACTCGCTTAGTACACCTCAAATAGAAAAATCATTACTGACCCCCTCAAAAAGTCATTTCTGCATTTGTGACCCCCCCCCCCCCCCCCCCAAATTTCAACCGCGCTGCAACCGCGCTGCAACCGCGCCTGTTCTTACCTTTCATGGTTAGACTGATTTGACGGGAGGATCGATTTGGATGATATTTGCCGTGGACATGAACGTATAAATACGAAAGTGGTACTGTATCGTCCGATATACACCTTCTACTCTATGTCGTTTAATTTTCAATTCAATTCAATTATTTATTTCAGACAAATTACAGCCCATATTTGTTAGTAATATGTACAGTACAATTAATCTTATGCTATTGTTAGTAAGGACACAATAAATTAGAAATTAAAATTACATATAAACTAATAATACTTGGCACAAGGAAGACTGCACATTCCAAACACTACCGTTGCACGTGCAACAGCATCCAGTGGTGCTGGAACGGGCAGTCTAGCCTCTCGGCCAGCACACGTAGCAGACCGTTGGAGCTACCGCGCAACCGCCGCATCAGTGATGCAGTACGCTTACGCAAAATGGCATGAAAGCCATCGGCACGAGCCTCCGCGAACATACCTGATGCACTGCAGTAGCGCGGCAGACCCAACAGTATCCTAAATGCGTTATTGTATTGTACTCTCAACGTACTGAGAGTACTCTGCGTGTATCTTACCCACAGGCTGCACGTGTAGAAGCTCTGGCAGTAGGCCTTAAACAAAGTTACCTTGACCTCTTTTGTACACCGTGCAAACCTGCGGGCAAGCATATTACAACGCACAGCCATGGAGCGTCTCTCCCGTTCCATGTCCATGCCATCAGAGAGGTCCGCAGTCACCCAATGGCCCAAGTATTTGAACTCTGACACTTGTTTAAGTTCACTGCCGTACAAGTAGACGGGCGGTACTGTCCCAACAGTACCACCACGCGGCTTAAAAACAAGGAGCTCGCTCTTGGTTATGTTATACCTGAGCCCATGTTCAACTGCGTACCTCTCACATATCCCGAGCAGCTTTCTAAGTGCGCTAATCGATGGACTCAGCAACACCATGTCATCAGCATAACTGATGTTATTGATGCTTACACCATCGATTGAACATCCGACCTTGTTTAAATCATGGCAAAAAAAATTATAACGACAAAAAAATGTATCGATTTTTGAGTTTAGTTTCATTTAGTGTTCATTGCAAAAAAAATATCAGGACTACTGTCCTCTAGCGTATCCATCTGTCAACTTTACTTCACGTTCCGCCTCCAAGGTAGCGGGAGAGAAATTAGGGGTGAATTAGCCGCTTACTGACACAGACCGAATTCCACGCGGGCGGGGCCGCGGGCACAGCTAGTCAAACAATATAGGAGTTGTATTGTGATTGAAATAGTTTCATCGGAATAATTTTCAAGCAAATTCTGCTTCAGAAGTTAATTAGGCGTTAGTTGAAATGCGTATTTGATTCATTGGAGTTATATTGGAGTTGGATCGTGTCTTACCGTTTTTTAAAGTTAGTTAGTTGAAGGTTTTAAATATGACATTAACAAATTAACTAACAAATTAAATTGATTAACATTTTGACAAAACATTATGAATACCGCTGTCATCTTAAAACTTGTAAGTGAAAGTTAACATTTCTTTTCCTTTTACAGAATTTTATCTCAAGGATTCCGTGGATTACTTTTTAGAAGTTCTCGATTTGGAATGTAATTACGTTGGAATATTTGAAGTTAATTACAATATCTACCTTATTACTAGGGTTCTTTTGGCAAACAATATTAAAACCTGACCGTTAAAATTAATTGAGTTTGTAGTATTTGTAAATGTTTGAAAATTTGATCGGTTTCTGTATTTCTGCGAAAAGATAAGTAGGTATTTCTAATTTTTAGATTTCTTTTCCATTTAATCGCATCAATAAGTAGGTAGGTAGTTTGATTTTCCAATATGTTGAGTTTTTTTTATTCGGAAGTATAGTAACTTCTAGTAATCTTAGCACTTTCCTCGCTCCTAAAGAATTTTGGGGTCTGTTATGATGAAAATAAGTATTTTAGGCAACATTAGAAAATCAAGATCTGAATTCCCTCTCTTTACAAGATAATTGGTCGTTGGAAGGAGAGACGAACAGCGAAATTGAAAATTCGCCTTTTTAAAATGAACCCCAGTTCTTCGTGAATAGAATAACCTACCTATTATTCATCGTATAGGTTAATTTCACAAAAGCTGGCGCCGAACTTCTTTGAAATTGTTGACAGCTCGATACAAATTTCGCGCCAACTTTCATGAATTAACCTAATTACCTACTCTATGTATTACAATTTGCAATAGTTAAGGGGTAGAATTGAATAAGTTTCCATACTATCACAAAGAGTTTTATGAATTAATTAATAATGCGTTTCGTTGTGTCTTCTTGATTTTTCATCAGAAAATGAAATCATATCTACTACTAACATTACATTGTTTATATTAACCATGTATTCGAAACACCCTTTCCCCACAAACAAAATACTTTTCCTGTAAGAATAGTTCATTACAGCAGAAGCCGGAAAAACAGGGATTACCTACCGACCAAGTAGGGATAGGAATACGAGGCTAGGAATCCGTTTTCACTTCGTACTTATCTCAATTTTGCACTGAAATATAGAATTAAATTTACGTTTTGATCTAGATTATCCCATTTCATTGCATGTTTGAGAAAATACCTCTTGCCGATACATAACGGAAAATTCCTCTAAAGATTGGATTGTCGAAAATGCAAGCAACACAAAAGCTTTCGATGCAACCGTGCAGTGTGACCATTTTTGAATGCCAGTCGATATTGCATTCCATACCACACCCTAGCGGTGAAATGATTTATATTGCGACACAGTATTGTACAAACTACAAACTTCTACGTAGATTGTAAGGATTAATCATTTTTAGTAGTTTAAAGTGATGACAAATGAAATGTAGGTACGTCTAGGAGGGTAAAGCACACAGTATATCTATATAAGAAATCACGGTGCGGCCTAGCATCAAATAGGATATAAATAGAAAAACAAACTTTTTTTTGAGAAATATTACTTGACACTACGTTCGAGTGTACAAGATGTAAGCACTTAAGTAACTTCTTAATTCTATCTGGAATGACCAAACGAGTTTTGCAACTCGGGTATGTCCTTAAACTGCGTCCAAAGAACTTGGGCACTGCGAATGTCTTCCCGCCAAGTTTGGTTAGGCACAGCTCAGCGAATGTCATCAGGTCCAAATCTGAGCAGAGCCCGACTAAGAAAATCCTTCCACCTTACAAAAAACCGAAACCAAATAGCACTAGACCCTACTCATAGTAGTGAGTTCCAGTCGGTGAATTAGGTTGCCAGAAAGCTCAAAGAGGATGCAGTGTTGACGACGGGGGACCCTCTTGTCCCTTTAGATGTCCACACAATGAATCTTTCTTAAAAGGTCGGCAACGAGTATGTGACACCTCTGCTTTTGGAGTTACAAACGCCCATAGGCTACGATAGCTGCTTAACATCAGGTGGCTGTGTGCTCCTTTGCCACCGTAAAAAAATGTAAGTAATTCGGCATGTATTAAGAGTTATGAGTTTATAGGGATAAACATGAACAAACCTACTTTTAGGTTATGAAACGGACTAAGAGCTGGCTACGTCAGATATGACACAATAATGAGAGCAACTAAACCCGTCTGGTTAGATTGCCATACTTCCCTGTTGCTAGATCCGGGCATCTGGCAGCTTTTAACAAACAATTTAAATTAGAAAATCGTAGTACCAAAATCGATAAAAACTGCTGAAATTGTCTGAGTAACAAAATACAGGTCCTATATTTGATCATTAGAACTAAAAACATTGCGTATTATTACGGGAACAAAAACAGTAGGCGACAAACTATAAATTACATTATACGTCGTTGGCGGTCCTTTCCCCCAACATAAACTTTTGGCAATGATATAATCTAATTATTTATATAATATCTCATAATATTGCATCAAACCCAGAAGTCTAGGATTTGTTTTTATAAAGTGGTTTGCATTCTTTGACCTCCACTACTTTACAGCTGCCAGATGTCAGAGATCTAGAAATAAGCATAGTATAACAAACTGACTAGAGGGGTTTCGCTGCTCTCATTATTGTGACATATCTGACGTGGCTAGTTCTCCGTCGTTTATGTAATCCTGTCGATAAAGCTTTTTGCATCTTAATTTCATTTTATAAAGTTGGATCTGCACTGGGTTCTGCAACACAAAAAATCCTAGCTAAGGGCCCTGCTCTGTATTTTCTAAGGTACTCGATTTTGCAAAAAAAACATTACAAAATAAAATTTTAAAATAAATTTAAAAAACTACTGCGAGTAACTAAAGCTACATAACAGGTACTAATACTTAAATATAAGTTATCTGTACACATTATTAATGCATGAATAACATTGGATACGTTAGTACGTACGTATCATTAGATTAGAGTAGTATAGTCAACAGTGCCTGGCCGTCCAGAGATTACATAAACTTCAGAAATGTCTAAAGTTTTATGGTGTTAGCTGCGAAAGTCCACCTTCGGGCACTTTTTAAGTTCATGAATATTCCTATTTCAAACAAAAATTTCAAAAATTACGAAAAAGTAAAAATGAAATAATATAAATTCGTTCGTATTTTTTTTTCTCTGATGTTCATTAGTGCATTGTAATGTGCTTACATTGAAGAATAAATATCTTGATCTACACCAATATCATAAATCCTCTATTCCGCGTTCGGAAACCGTATGTAATTACTAGACCCCGTTATCGGAGGTGCAATTTGGTAGCTTGTCATTCTTAGGGATGGGTAAAAATTATTTTGGAATACCAGCTGTATGTCGATATTTTTCCTTTACCATAATGAGAGTATTAAATAAACGTCTTTATTTTGTAAAACATGACTAAATAAAACTGAATATTTATTTATCTACACTCATATTGTAAGTCCTCTAAAATGCGTTCAAAAACCGTAGGCAATGACCAGCATTACAACAAACGATTTCACTATGATAAGTTTCTTATCTGTGGCAGTAATGTAATTTTAACTTTACATGCTCAAATATTGTTAAGTTATGAGTTTCAAATTTGGAACAGCTGTCAAAACCAACACAATTTCAATGTGTTCTATTCTAGTTTTAAAACGTTATTTTAAAACGTTGTCGATACGAAACGTCAGTACGATATATTTTTTGACATAAACCGCAGGACATTTTGATCTCGGATGACATGAGAATAAGGACTTCGTTCGTTGGCTAATATAAAAAAAACTCGCGACAGAAGTTTGTACATATATATATTTCTCTATGGTTTGTACGGCCGCCATTTCTGTTATCAACTTGTCAGTTATTGTTTGTCGAAACATTTTTAATTGCGAAAATGTAAATGTTTACTATTAACTATATTATAATAAATAAATATACTTTCCTTATCAGTTCTAATTTATTTACTTTTATTAAGCTTACACCTGTGGGTGTGTTTCAGTACTTGTATCTATCTACCTAGTAATGCAGGTCAATTGCCTTCGGCTTCTGAACCCATCTTTGAGTACTTGCAATATGTGTGTAGATAAAGTAATGTATGCAACTGTACATAATTAGGCCTTAAAACACTCGTGTGATGTGAAGGCCCCTCATTATGTATCAGTTGCATAAACTACTATCACAATTAGAATTTTTATAAATAACTATTAATTTTCTAGCTTTATTTTTTGGAGTTCAGGGTATGCTGCGAGAAGTGACTTAATTTTTAATATTATGAAATATTACATACGAATAAAATATGCTCGTAAATACAGCTAAATAATCGGAAATATTGTTGTGAGATGACATTGACTGTCTATTGACGTAAATAATTTATTTTCAGTATAGGTGGCCAGTATTATTACCTCTATGAGTAAGGTTCATCTCAAGAGCGTTCAGGCACGGCCCTGCAACTCGAAACATTAGAAAAGTAAAATAGCATCCATATCGATAGTGTTCTACTGATAATGGCTTCTAGTTCTGATGACAATGATTGTAATGGGTAACAAAAATAAATATGTGAAATATTAGTCTAAAAACGGTATATAAAACTAATTGCCAAGAAAAGGAAGAGTATTGATATCGACATCATAAATATTTTTACCCATCCCTAAGAATGTCAAGCTGCCAGATTGCACCTCCGATAATTGGGTCTAGTAATTACCACCATTATTGTAACCAGTAACGTAGTGACAGTGTGGTAAAAACGTATAAAAATTAATTACCTACAGTAAGTAAAATCTACCCTCCTCCCCGACCGCGGGCACGCCGGTAACAGTTACATAAACTACTATTTATCTCTTTTAGGGTTCCGTAGTCAACTAGGAACACTTATAGTTTTGCCATGTGCGTCCGTCTGTCCGCGGTCTAGCTTAGTGACCGTTCGCACTAGAAAGCCGAAATTTGGTATCAGTATGTGCATTTATCACGCCGCCAAAGTAATAGAATAATAACTAAAAAAAATTCTTTATTAGGGTACACATAAAATGGGGGGGGTGAATTTTTTTCGCTCCAACCCTATCGTGTTGGGTATTATTGAATAGGTCTTTCAAAAAGAATAGAGGTCTTCTAAGACATTTATTTGGATGAAACTGATAGTTTCGTAAATATTAGATCTGAAAGTTCAAAAAAGGGCGTCTCCTCCATCTAACTTTTGAACCGTGGGTTCAAAAAAATAGAAAACAATAATGGTAGTGAGGCCTGATAAGAACTTTCAACAAAAACTATATTGAATAAAATCGGTTCAGCCGTTTTTGAATTATCAGTCAAAAACGCATAGTGAAAGGAAGTGCCGGATAGTAAAATGACGTAAGTGCCGCCAAATATCCCATAATAAACGACCTTTTGAACGGATGTTTTGTAACAGGGCGGCAACTACGAAACTCTACACTGAGCATCGCCCGACATGCTCTTGGCCGGTTTTTTTGCATTGTTATTCCAGAAATCACCCCTTAAGGATTACTAATTCCAATTCAAGAAAATGCCCAGCCAGATTATACGTAGCCTATAAAAATTCAACGTCTAAAAGGGGGGGTAGCCAATACACTCGCTTAGTACACCTCAAATAGAAAAATCATCTGCATTTGTGACCCCCCCCCCCCCCCCCAAATTTCAACCGCGCTGCAACCGCGCTGCAACCGCGCCTGTTCTTACCTTTCATGGTTAGACTGATTTGACGGGAGGATCGATTTGGATGATATTTGCCGTGGACATGAACGTATAAATACGAAAGTGGTACTGTATCGTCCGATATACACCTTCTACTCTATGTCGTTTAATTTTCAATTCAATTCAATTATTTATTTCAGACAAATTACAGCCCATATTTGTTAGTAATATGTACAGTACAATTAATCTTATGCTATTGTTAGTAAGGACACAATAAATTAGAAATTAAAATTACATATAAACTAATAATACTTGGCACAAGGAAGACTGCACATTCCAAACACTACCGTTGCACGTGCAACAGCATCCAGTGGTGCTGGAACGGGCAGTCTAGCCTCTCGGCCAGCACACGTAGCAGACCGTTGGAGCTACCGCGCAACCGCCGCATCAGTGATGCAGTACGCTTACGCAAAATGGCATGAAAGCCATCGGCACGAGCCTCCGCGAACATACCTGATGCACTGCAGTAGCGCGGCAGACCCAACAGTATCCTAAATGCGTTATTGTATTGTACTCTCAACGTACTGAGAGTACTCTGCGTGTATCTTACCCACAGGCTGCACGTGTAGAAGCTCTGGCAGTAGGCCTTAAACAAAGTTACCTTGACCTCTTTTGTACACCGTGCAAACCTGCGGGCAAGCATATTACAACGCACAGCCATGGAGCGTCTCTCCCGTTCCATGTCCATGCCATCAGAGAGGTCCGCAGTCACCCAATGGCCCAAGTATTTGAACTCTGACACTTGTTTAAGTTCACTGCCGTACAAGTAGACGGGCGGTACTGTCCCAACAGTACCACCACGCGGCTTAAAAACAAGGAGCTCGCTCTTGGTTATGTTATACCTGAGCCCATGTTCAACTGCGTACCTCTCACATATCCCGAGCAGCTTTCTAAGTGCGCTAATCGATGGACTCAGCAACACCATGTCATCAGCATAACTGATGTTATTGATGCTTACACCATCGATTGAACATCCGACCTTGTTTAAATCATGGCAAAAAAAATTATAACGACAAAAAAATGTATCGATTTTTGAGTTTAGTTTCATTTAGTGGTCATTGCAAAAAAAATATCAGGACTACTGTCCTCTAGCGTATCCATCTGTCAACTTTACTTCACGTTCCGCCTCCAAGGTAGCGGGAGAGAAATTAGGGGTGAATTAGCCGCTTACTGACACAGACCGAATTCCACGCGGGCGGGGCCGCGGGCACAGCTAGTCAAACAATATAGGAGTTGTATTGTGATTGAAATAGTTTCATCGGAATAATTTTCAAGCAAATTCTGCTTCAGAAGTTAATTAGGCGTTAGTTGAAATGCGTATTTGATTCATTGGAGTTATATTGGAGTTGGATCGTGTCTTACCGTTTTTTAAAGTTAGTTAGTTGAAGGTTTTAAATATGACATTAACAAATTAACTAACAAATTAAATTGATTAACATTTTGACAAAACATTATGAATACCGCTGTCATCTTAAAACTTGTAAGTGAAAGTTAACATTTCTTTTCCTTTTACAGAATTTTATCTCAAGGATTCCGTGGATTACTTTTTAGAAGTTCTCGATTTGGAATGTAATTACGTTGGAATATTTGAAGTTAATTACAATATCTACCTTATTACTAGGGTTCTTTTGGCAAACAATATTAAAACCTGACCGTTAAAATTAATTGAGTTTGTAGTATTTGTAAATGTTTGAAAATTTGATCGGTTTCTGTATTTCTGCGAAAAGATAAGTAGGTATTTCTAATTTTTAGATTTCTTTTCCATTTAATCGCATCAATAAGTAGGTAGGTAGTTTGATTTTCCAATATGTTGAGTTTTTTTTATTCGGAAGTATAGTAACTTCTAGTAATCTTAGCACTTTCCTCGCTCCTAAAGAATTTTGGGGTCTGTTATGATGAAAATAAGTATTTTAGGCAACATTAGAAAATCAAGATCTGAATTCCCTCTCTTTACAAGATAATTGGTCGTTGGAAGGAGAGACGAACAGCGAAATTGAAAATTCGCCTTTTTAAAATGAACCCCAGTTCTTCGTGAATAGAATAACCTACCTATTATTCATCGTATAGGTTAATTTCACAAAAGCTGGCGCCGAACTTCTTTGAAATTGTTGACAGCTCGATACAAATTTCGCGCCAACTTTCATGAATTAACCTAATTACCTACTCTATGTATTACAATTTGCAATAGTTAAGGGGTAGAATTGAATAAGTTTCCATACTATCACAAAGAGTTTTATGAATTAATTAATAATGCGTTTCGTTGTGTCTTCTTGATTTTTCATCAGAAAATGAAATCATATCTACTACTAACATTACATTGTTTATATTAACCATGTATTCGAAACACCCTTTCCCCACAAACAAAATACTTTTCCTGTAAGAATAGTTCATTACAGCAGAAGCCGGAAAAACAGGGATTACCTACCGACCAAGTAGGGATAGGAATACGAGGCTAGGAATCCGTTTTCACTTCGTACTTATCTCAATTTTGCAATGAAATATAGAATTAAATTTACGTTTTGATCTAGATTATCCCATTTCATTGCATGTTTGAGAAAATACCTCTTGCCGATACATAACGGAAAATTCCTCTAAAGATTGGATTGTCGAAAATGCAAGCAACACAAAAGCTTTCGATGCAACCGTGCAGTGTGACCATTTTTGAATGCCAGTCGATATTGCATTCCATACCACACCCTAGCGGTGAAATGATTTATATTGCGACACGGTATTGTACAAACTACAAACTTCTACGTAGATTGTAAGGATTAATCATTTTTAGTAGTTTAAAGTGATGACAAATGAAATGTAGGTACGTCTAGGAGGGTAAAGCACACAGTATATCTATATAAGAAATCACGGTGCGGCCTAGCATCAAATAGGATATAAATAGAAAAACAAACTTTTTTTTGAGAAATATTACTTGACACTACGTTCGAGTGTACAAGATGTAAGCACTTAAGTAACTTCTTAATTCTATCTGGAATGACCAAACGAGTTTTGCAACTCGGGTATGTCCTTAAACTGCGTCCAAAGAACTTGGGCACTGCGAATGTCTTCCCGCCAAGTTTGGTTAGGCACAGCTCAGCGAATGTCATCAGGTCCAAATCTGAGCAGAGCCCGACTAAGAAAATCCTTCCACCTTACAAAAAACCGAAACCAAATAGCACTAGACCCTACTCATAGTAGTGAGTTCCAGTCGGTGAATTAGGTTGCCAGAAAGCTCAAAGAGGATGCAGTGTTGACGACGGGGGACCCTCTTGTCCCTTTAGATGTCCACACAATGAATCTTTCTTAAAAGGTCGGCAACGAGTATGTGACACCTCTGCTTTTGGAGTTACAAACGCCCATAGGCTACGATAGCTGCTTAACATCAGGTGGCTGTGTGCTCCTTTGCCACCGTAAAAAAATGTAAGTAATTCGGCATGTATTAAGAGTTATGAGTTTATAGGGATAAACATGAACAAACCTACTTTTAGGTTATGAAACGGACTAAGAGCTGGCTACGTCAGATATGACACAATAATGAGAGCAACTAAACCCGTCTGGTTAGATTGCCATACTTCCCTGTTGCTAGATCCGGGCATCTGGCAGCTTTTAACAAACAATTTAAATTAGAAAATCGTAGTACCAAAATCGATAAAAACTGCTGAAATTGTCTGAGTAACAAAATACAGGTCCTATATTTGATCATTAGAACTAAAAACATTGCGTATTATTACGGGAACAAAAACAGTAGGCGACAAACTATAAATTACATTATACGTCGTTGGCGGTCCTTTCCCCCAACATAAACTTTTGGCAATGATATAATCTAATTATTTATATAATATCTCATAATATTGCATCAAACCCAGAAGTCTAGGATTTGTTTTTATAAAGTGGTTTGCATTCTTTGACCTCCACTACTTTACAGCTGCCAGATGTCAGAGATCTAGAAATAAGCATAGTATAACAAACTGACTAGAGGGGTTTCGCTGCTCTCATTATTGTGACATATCTGACGTGGCTAGTTCTCCGTCGTTTATGTAATCCTGTCGATAAAGCTTTTTGCATCTTAATTTCATTTTATAAAGTTGGATCTGCACTGGGTTCTGCAACACAAAAAATCCTAGCTAAGGGCCCTGCTCTGTATTTTCTAAGGTACTCGATTTTGCAAAAAAAACATTACAAAATAAAATTTTAAAATAAATTTAAAAAACTACTGCGAGTAACTAAAGCTACATAACAGGTACTAATACTTAAATATAAGTTATCTGTACACATTATTAATGCATGAATAACATTGGATACGTTAGTACGTACGTATCATTAGATTAGAGTAGTATAGTCAACAGTGCCTGGCCGTCCAGAGATTACATAAACTTCAGAAATGTCTAAAGTTTTATGGTGTTAGCTGCGAAAGTCCACCTTCGGGCACTTTTTAAGTTCATGAATATTCCTATATTATTTTTTAAAAATTCATAAGTTCTGTTGTACATTTCATACTGTCTTAAATTTATATTGCGTTTTATTTTATCAGAATCTTCAAATTCACTATGAAATTTCGATTAGTCAACAGCTACAACTTTTGCTTATTCACTGTCTAGACGTAATTCGGTACGTCGAAAATTCTGGAACATACTCGTACTTCAATAGAATTGTTGATGTGAAGCCAAAGGCAAAAAAGTTTCGACACCAACTATTTACTAAAGACTCATAAATATGAAGACTACTCATTATACAATATTTTACGTGGACTGAATGTATTGGATGATAGTGCTGGAAATTGTATGTCTACGACGCTTTAGGGTATACATTGTGTAGCCTCGTCTTAACCCTTTGACCGCCAAGCATCGGGCAAAAAAAATCGTGTCGTCAGCGCCAGCGCGCGCAAGCGCGCAAGGTAAACCGAAACCGGTCATATTTTGGACGTGATATGACGTTCTAGCGCTGAGGCTACGACATTCCGTGCGCGTGATTTGACGTCTTTGGCGGTCAAGTGCTACTAAAAGTATACAATATATGTCCTGAGTAAATCATGCTGCCATGGCCAGCTCTTAGTCCAGTAGCTTTATTTACGAGTACTCCACACGTTGGCAGACCCTCTAAGGCACAAGGCGCGCGTTGCGCGGTGCGTTTTCATATTGTACAGTCGCCATCAAATATATCGGAGCGGTCAGGGTACTCAAAAATATCTGAACAAGCACTTTATCACCTTGACAATAGAGTCCTTGTTCAGATATTTGTGACCACCTTGGCCGCTCCGATATATCTGATGGCGACTGTACCTACAAACCGTTCTCTCTAAAAAATAAATTAAGTTTCAGAAGTCTGTTTACATAATGAACCCCTAGAAAAATGTGCTTCACGTAGCGACTCACAACCCGTGAATGAAATGTGGCCGCCACTTAGGCGCTTGTTCCACGCTATTAGAGCTCTGGGGGTCAGGGTTTACTTCGAATTAGTTTGCTTAATCTATTATGCTTGGTTATTTTAGTATATGACTTGGTTTTCACCTGTATCAGCCGTTTGCAGCCTCTGGGCGCAAAGAAAAAGTATAGTAAAGTATTATTTATCTTTGTCAGTTTTCAAACAGAGTACTTCTGGCCCAGAACAGACGCCACGTATTAAGGCGTATTCACAATTTTAAATTTCGATAATGGCAAGTATATGCCCATGGTACACAATGGTGCACAGACCCACTGGTCTACATCACTTTGGTTATTGCAACATTAAACGTCACATTATAAATGCTAGTGTTATTCCATTTTAAGCAAAGATCAGTAAAATTGGACCTATATATTGTAAACCGACAAAAGCAATGTAGGTATAAATGAAATGAAAAATTAAAGAAATATAGGAAATCCGAGTGGAGCCCAGTTGCTCTTGCAGCACACGCTAAATCCGTGTTTTTTTATTAAAGTACACCCACATCATAAATATTGCAACTTATACTAAACTTATTTTAAAGGTCATAATGGCTGATATAAGTCTTCTTCTCCCTGCCCTTATCCCACGTTATGTGGAGTCGGCACAACATGTCTTCTTTTTCCATTTTCCTCTATCTCCCGTCATCTCCTCACTCACTCCCTTCTTCCTCATGTCCTCTTTTACACAATCCATCCATCGTTTCCTTGGCCTACCCAGAGCTCTTCGCCCATCTTTCATATTAACATTCTTTTGCCTATATTACATTCATCCCTCCTCATGACATGCCCAAACCATGCTAACCTACCACCCTTCACTTTCTCTGTTATTGGTGCTACTTTCAAGCTTCCCCTTATATACTCATTCTTAATCCGATCCTTCCTAGTCACTCCACACATCCATCTCAGCATTGTCATTTCCGCAGCATGCATTCTTCTTTCGTCTGTCACTTTCGTCGCCTAGCATTCTGATCCATACATTACGACCGGCCTCACAATCGTTTTGTAGATTTTCCCCTTAAGTTTAAGGGGCATGCGCGGATCGCACGTTGCTCCAGAGACCTGCCGCCATTTCATCCATCCCGCATAACGGCTGATATAAGTATACGACAATAACGGAGTACATATCATTGACTACATTAAATTGCAGTGAGATGAATTATATTTATACCTATATATATCTAAACATTAACCGGCAATAATACATCTAGAAATGTTATACCAAAATTATAATGATAATATTATATTAGGAACTAACAACAATCGATTAATTAAAAATAAAAATTAAACCAAAATTAAACCTAAAATTTACTTATAAAACATTTAAATCATGAAGTAGTCCGTTATACTCGTAGTCGTTATTCATAAATTTCAGTAGGTAATTTTTTTCTTATATTTTCTAAATATAATTACTTATATACGATTTGAGTGGCAGTAAATACTCTTAGTTTTCATCATAAGGGAGACTTGTTTGATCGGTATAAATTAACACCATATTAATTGTTTTCTGTGTTAATTGCGAGGAAACCATTATCTCTATTCAATAAATTATATAGAAAACCCGAAACTCTCTCTGAAGTAATTAAGGCGGTCCTGATCTGATTTCGAGTCTTACGCTGTTTACATGTTTTTTTTTTCAAAGTATGTGTTTACAGCATAATTACATTAGAAATTTTACATCAATTTGAGTTTTTTTTCCTATTTGGAACCATTTTATTTTAACGGCCTCGTAGCCTAGTTGGTAGTGACCCTGCCTATGAAGCCGGAGGTCCCGGGTTCGAATCCTGGTCAGGGCATTTATTTGTGTGTTCATCACGGATATTTGTTCCTGAGTTATGGATGTTTTCTATGTATTTAAGTACTTATCTATATCTATCTATTATAGATATAGATATTATTTATTTGTTTATTTATTTATGTATTTATTTATTTATTTGTTCGTTCGTTCGTTCGTTCGTTCGTTCGTTCATTTATTCATTTATTCATTTATTTATTTGGAATACACACGTGTCAAATGAGAGGGTATGATGATAGTGCCTCGTTCTTTAGATTCGAGACTGGAAGAAAACGACTGTATTTTTTTTTATGAAGTAGAGGATTGACATCTTCATAGCTTAAAGTGTCAGCAGAACTGAGAGTTTTGTATTAACCTCACTTTGAGACATCCACGCCTTTTTAAAGAAAAATTGACAAAATCGGCAAAAAATGGCACTTGTGTTCTAAGATAACTTACGCGTAGCGGCACAGGATCTGGTAAATGCCCGTAGCCCCGTACTGATAAGTAAGACAGCCGCATTCTAAAGCAGGTTTCTAATCCATTCTGTACATCCGTGGTCACTACCGACGACGCGGGACATTAAGTTTCCCAGCGCACAGCTTATCTCTGAAAGTATTAAGCGTCGTATGCACGCTAACTCACTAACTATACTTAGGGGTTAAAGTTCCACGGCGGACACAGCACTTACAGAACTCCCTACAAAGAACGTTGCCCGGTATACTTAATGTGACGTAACTTCCTCGAAAAATACTTGCCAAAGCGGCTTACAAAATGTATTTACGATACGAGCGATGCCCGTTTTGTGAGTTTAAAATCAAATAAGTAACAGGATGAAATGCAATGTCGTAAATGTTTAATTAAACCTTCTCAAATACTCCCCATTTGCTGCTTTGTAAATGTATTTACTTGATGTATAAATTTTTATTCTGCATTACCTATGTTCTATATATGTGTACGAGTTTAGTGCAGGGTACCACTTTGTCGATTCTAGTTACCGAGTTACGGGCAGTTTAGTGAAAAATGACAAAACATATCGAAAATCGGTTTTTAACAGAAACGGATAAACTATACTCTAATGAATCTGTGATTTTGAGCCCAACGCTGAAATTACCATTTTAAGCACCTTTTGAGAGCCTCAAAGTTTAGTGTAGGCACTTTGTCGACACCTGAAAAATTACGATATCATACTCTTAGCCAAGATATTATTAATACAGAGCCACGTAGAGCGATCATAATATCGCTTTTCTTTTTCTTTTGATTATCATACTCTCAATGCACACCAAAATAGCTAGGAAACCTAATCACAATATTTGGCACCGGCACTAGTTTTTAGTAAATGTGCTAATTGTAATAAGTGGCGAATTTGGAGCGGAAGTCAGTAAAATAGGCGGAATTGTATCGAAATCAGTGAAAGTAGAGCGGAAGTTGAGCGGAACTGGTTGAAAGTGAAGCGGAACTCGCGGAAAAGGAGCGGAGCTGGTGTAATTGGAGCGGAACAGATGAGATTGGAGCAGAAGTCAGAAAATGTGGGGTAGAAGTGGCGGGAATGGAGTGGAAGTAGAAAACGGAACTGGCGAAATTGGAGCGGAACTGGTGGAATTGGAGCGGAAGTCAGTGAAAGTAGGGTGGAAGTGGCGGGAATTGAGTGCGAGTAGAGCGGAACTGGAGGAATGGGGGCGGAACTAGAGCGGAACTTTTTAAAAGTGGCGAAAATTTAGAGGAAGTCAGTGGAAGTAGAGCGGAACTAAGTGGAGGTGGAACGGAACTGGCAGAATTGGAGCGGAACTTAGGACAAGTGGTGGGAATGAAGTGGAAGTCAATGGAAATAGAGCTAATGTGGAGCGGAACTGGCAGAATTGGAGCGGAATTGGAGTGGAAGTCAGTAAAAGTGGAGGGAATTAGGTGGAAGTGGTATTGGGTGGAAATGAATTATATGGTGTTTTTTTTATTGTCCCGTACCTTTCTTGTAGTTTATTCCACGATGACTGAAGTCGGCTATATCGATCGCGATAGTAACCCAACATTACTGTTTTCGTTTCATTTTGGTTAAATCATAGTAATAAACTACTCCAGCATAATAGTAACATTTTAAATTCGATTCGATTTTTAACACATTAATTTTTTAGGGGACTCCGGATCATGTAAGCGACAAAGTGGTACCTATATTTTAAGAAAAAAAAAACACTCAAAAACGTAAAAATCGCACAAAAGAACTAATCGACAAAAAAGTAATAATCGGCAATTAATTATTCATAACAATGTTTTGTAACATGCCTGAAATGACAATAATGCATTAAAAAACAATATTTCACTAACGAGTTACTAAACTTTAGTACATCGAAAATCACTAAACTTTAACATTCCAAAAATTGGGTTTAGATTAAGTTTTTGTGTGTTTTAAATACATGATAATATTGATAATAGTGTTTGTTCCATTATATTATGATATTTATTCGAGCACATATGAAATTTGTAAGTTTTTGTTATACATTTTGTCGCGTCGACTTTTTTTAAATTTGGAAAATTATGACTAATAAGAAGGATTTCATTAAAGGTTCTTATCGTTCGTAAAAATTGAGTCTCGTGTTACATGCACAGAAAAAACTTCGAAATTCACATTGTAAAGTCAAGTGCAAAAATACGTATCGAAATAATCGTCTCATAAATATGGTACTACGCACTTATTACAACGGAATAAGATACTATGGGACATATTTTTGAGTAAGATGAGTACACCCATATTTTTACACTTGACTGTAATTTTATCCTTCCATTTACATTGTAATTTTTTCTTTCCTTTTTTTGGGTTGGATTAAACGACACAATAAAACTGACGCCTAAACGTCTGAATCAGAGTAGCTTGAAAATTATCTCGATGCAATTCCAATATTGGTTGATGATTTGTTGTGTGTTAGAGTTGTGTTTTTAATGTATTCTTTATGTTTTTTTTAATTTAGAGTACGACACTAGGTAGCAATCGCAAAACTTTAAATTATATTTTGCGTAGTAAAATCCTTTTTCAAACGCTCTCGATAATATTAACTAACTGACACAAATAAAGTTTCCGATAATTTCGTCTCAAAACGCCCCTTACCTCTGTAATAACTAGTAATAATTGCCTTATTCCTCACTCCATAATCTCGCAATCTCCACGTTACTGGTCTTATATTCCCATTCCTTTCAATCGTTCATTATAACACTAGTAATATGGTCTTTGATAACTCATAGTTTTTACGGATTTAAAGGTTACATTTATACTGGTTTTCTTTTGTAGAAAGCTCGTATGTGATACATACGTGGTAGGAATGCGAGCATGGGCCGCCATTTTTCATCCCCCGCTGGCCGCTGGGACCGCTTTACTTTCAATAAGGAGCCAGATAAGCTGGTGGTTGGAGAAAAATTGTAAGGTTGTGTCGAGTCAAGATTTAGATGCTACACGTCTTACAACCGTATACGTATATGTATAAAGCAATGCAAGTCGTTAAAGGTCAAAAAGAACAAACAAAAATAGAGAACCTTCCTTGATTCTTTCGAGTATGGATAGTTAATTGTATTTATAATAACAATAATATTTCGGTTAAATATGAGTAAATTATTCCTGGAAACCTATACCTTTTTTCGTTTATATAGGTATGTTTAGTTTGCAAATTGTGATTGAATTGGAAAATTAAAAAGGAAAAAGTGAATTGTCAATATTTATAACAAAAATCTGAACGTTGCTTGCGCAACCATGCTGAAACGTTTAAAATAAATGTGATTTACAAATAAAGTAATTTTTTCTAGTAATCTACAGCTCTTGATATACCACGCGGTTTCCCTACCAGTGGGGCGCGCCTCTCTTGTGGGAAGTAGAGTGATCAAAGGGGGGCGCAGCGAGCGGTTCCAGATTTCCAACTCTATAAGCGGTTTCCAACTCTATAAGTCTGTACCGCGGCGCGGACGGTGCCCAGTTTTGACTCCCTATTTCAGACCCTAGGGGGGCCTAGCGCATACGGTAAAAGGTTGGATTTTACTACTTGTATATAGTATTGATACAATTTTATTTTATTAATTACACATTAAATTTATATCCACTAATTTAAGACCAACTAACATGAAACAATTTGGCAGTACAAAAAAATAAGGAAAAAAAGCGATCAATGGAGATGGAAATTATAATATCTATTACGTATTAATTTAAGTACCTGTTTAAAAAGCTCTCCAAATTTTCATTTCAATTATTGCTTATAAGTATAAAATTCTCAGTTAGGTCAACTTTGACACATACGTATTTCTATTTCATTATAGAACACTTCCTTAAGCTTTGTAAGAATAATTGTACATTTTTCTTAGTAACATGGACCACCTTGATATGCATGTACAGTCAGCTGCAGAGAAAAATATCCCCCGTGCATACGAACAGCGTGGACCTTTTTCTCTGCAGCTGACCGTACATGTACTGCGTAACTGGATGTATGATTTAAATATGTCAGAGATTGTCACATAAGCAAATACCTCAGTTTATTCAATTTCACCCATTACATGAACATGGCAAAAGTAAAACTTAATGTACCACATCGTGCCTTGTATCCTCCCGGGACCATGTTTACTTACCGAACCCAAAGCAAGCGGCCATATCACTTAAAACTAATTGAAAACAGAAGCCATAACGGCCAAGTATAACATAAATCGATCCTCGCTTGAAATTCCAGGCGCGTCCCAAACTCAACTGAAACACATAAATGCAATAACTTGGATTAGATTTGCACCCACATATAACTTAGGGTGGGTTCAATAAATTTATACTCCATGTTCTGGATCGGTGCCGCCATAACGCTTGATTTATAACGCTCTTGTGTTAATATTAAAGAGATCTAGATCTAATAGTCATTGACCTATTTTAGTTAAGGGTGAAATGTTCCGAAATAGATCGATGTTTCTTAGTGATTTGTAAGGTACTAGCGACTGTGACAGTTCACATTATTTTGTGCATAGTTCATGTTTCAAAATCGTAAATATATACCTGAGTAAAATGATTATAATAATTATATCAGTTGGTGCACATGGCGATTATTCCACTGACAAGAGCCAGGCTCTTAAAATTATGATGATATTAAAAGACGGTAACTTGAGAGTTAATTAACTTGATTGAGATTAACCCCCTTATTCATAAATATCTTACAAGCCTCATTTCTAAGAATCGTTTTATCTGTCACTTTTACAGTGGTTGTGTTTGTTATATAGATAAAACATCATTTTATAAATTTCAATTTCCTTTATTTTTTGCAGAAAGACCTTAAAATATCCAAGACTGTTGACATTTCTTAGTTGTTTTTGATTCTTTTATAACCTCTAACAATTTGTGTTTCTGTGGTCACCATAAGTATATGTACCCAGTCAGCTCGTTTACCTTTTTAGCGTTGAAATCAAATCAATGTCATCATTTATAGCAAAAAAAAACAAAATCGTACTTCTTATTTATCGTGCCAGAAGCCTAAATACTTGCCGTGTTCTCAACCAACGTCGTAAAAATTTATACCCTGTCTGTAGCATAAAAAAGGACTTAAAAGAGAAAAGGCTGTTTTTCGTCAACAAAAACTGGATAACGTAGGCTTTACGAGGTGTACCACAAAAGGTCATTTTTAGAAAAGGCTAGACTAAGTTCGTCATAATGTGGTTCAGTATAATGTTTTTACATTCAAAGATTGAAATTTTAGTTACTTACAAACATTTTGATATTTACGTACAGCAATTTCACTAGCGTATAACATTTGTAGAACATTTGCAGTTTGTTTTCATACGCATTGCAAATTAGAAAAACATCTTAAGAAGACGATGTTACATATATGCCAAACATTCATCAAGGGCCTTTCAGTCTGTAACAGACTATAATATAAGCATCGTCAGGAAGGGTGATACTGATAACGTTAGGTAACATTAGGTATTCATCTTAACAAAATGTAGTTATTGTGACACAATTATATCCAAGCTTGAACGGTACCAGGTGCTGGATTCCAATTTGAAAATACATTAACAATACAATAAAAATACAACCTATCTCAAACATAACTCCAACAAACAACAAACATTGAATCAATATCGAAGTTGTATTGGAGTTGCGTTGGAATATCTCTCAAGCGAATTATGATATTTCTGATTCAGGTGTTTATGCCGTAGCTGTATTGCGTTGTTAATGCATTGGAGTTGTATTGAAGTTGGATCGTGTCTATACGTGTTTTAAAGTTAGAATACGGCCCAGGCTGTCAAACACGAAAGGTTTATTCAGATGTCTTCGGAACCCTATAAAATAACCACCCCAGGGTACGTCAGCTATAATTGCGCCTCGGGTTAAAAGGAGTGAGTTGAAAGGACACTCTTATAAAGGCACTGAGTCTGAATGCACGCTGACTATCCTCGACGGGCCACTTTAACGCCTCTATTTGTTATCCTGCACGGTCTAATGTTGCTTGACAAGGATATGTTTAAAGAGTTTTAAATTACAATGACTAGTTTTCCGCTTGAATTGCAGTAACAGGTAAGACTTTACGGTTATTGATAAATAATGCGGGAAATTACTGCGACTAAAAAAATATTTGACTTGCAATTTTATAGCCATAATTATTTGGTGCACACCGTATCCATCGAAATATAAATAAAATCGCTCCAGTGTTCTTACTGCTCGTTAAAAAAGAGAAACCCCAAAGCAAATAATAATTTTGGAATGAACTACATACATTAATAAATAATAAATATTATGGGACAATCTTACACAGATCAATCTAGGCCCACAGTAAGGCTTGTGTTGTGGGTACAAGGCGACGATATATATAATAGATAGATATAGATAAATACGTAAATACATAGAAAACATCCATAACTCAGGAACAAATATCCGTGATGAACACACAAATGAATGCCCTGACCAGGATTCAAACCCGGGACCTCCTGCTTCATAGACTTCGTAGGTGTGTATTGTACAATATGATAATATGTTTTAAATTTTTATGATTTCTACAATGATCATGTTTGAGGTTTGTAAATATTATATTCTGTACTACAAGCTCCATATTAGTTGCTTCAGAAAATCAATATCAGTCCAAAAAGTACATTCTGGAATTGTTACTTTATAATGCATATCACAGCGTACTTGTGTACGATATCTGATACTTTTCTTAAGTTCGATAATTTTGTGTCAAAATCACTTTCAGCTCGTCTTATTTTTCTTTATACTTATAAATCAATATTGCGTTTTTTTTTCATTGTTTATTATTAAATAAACAATGAAAAAAAAAACGCAATATTTTCCCAAACGTCGCAACAAAATAACAAACCATTGATACACTTGACATTCTAAAATAGTTGCAATTTAACAAGTTTAAAAAAAATCTCAGGGCCACGATAGCGTAGCCAGAATCGAACAGCTTAAATTTATTGTTATATTTTATTTTAACTAACAAAAGTGGCCAAAGTTAGGTTTCCCTCAAGGAAAGTAGATCCATTTTAACTTTCAAGATTTGAAACCAATATACGGAGTGAATCCTAACAAAAGCTTGTAAAATATTATTACAGTGCACCCAGCACAAAAGCACCAAACGTGCAGAAGTGAAACGTGAGGAGCACGCCGGACTTGAGTGTAAACTCGTGAACTCACTCACAAAAGTCACAAGACTATTGTTTCCGATTAGATTTATTTTCCTAACCTCCAAAATCTTTGAAAGGGTGTCAATGTATTGAAGTTTTAAAATCTGAATACCTATTGTGAATATCGAATGTACAAATTAAAAGGAAAACGAAGTTAAAAGAAAATGTTGGTTGTTTTCAGAAAGTTACAATGCAGTATGGTTGACATCTTGTTAACCCTTTAACTGACATAAGGGTGACAGAAATTATGCAAAATAAAGTTAAAAGGAGTTATACTGGTGAGAAATATAGTCTAGTAGCCTTATAATGGCTTAAAATTAAGTACCACATATGGATCGCCTAGCTTTTTATATATAGTCATGATATGATAGACTTTACACTTTCTTTACAGATATCTATATTTCTAGCGGTTGAAGGCGATATGAGGGCAGTCTGCCAAAGATGATAGGGTCACTGATTTCAATATAGGTTAGATATTTTATCCTTCTATCTTTGCTCTACTTAGTAGATTGTTGTCCATGTTAATGAATATCCTAAATATTTATCACGTTTTATCACTTTGATCAGAAGCAAGTATCTTAAAAGATAATATTATACAGATACTATAAGATATATCTGCGCCTCTTATATTAAACACCTATTTACATATGATTTAGTAATAGTTTAAAACGTGACGTGCAATGCAATTCTATTGCAATACACTTATTATTGAAATGAAATTGGGTAATATGGATTCATAGCTCGCTAACATTCACATTGCTAGTATTAGTTGTATCAAAATTATATGAATTGTAAAGGTTCGAATGACGCTAGAGCACAGAGTCGCAATATCCGGTGACTCCGTGATATAAAATGTTTTTGTTTCTGTTTCTACATTGATTGGTTTTTTACTATTTAAATCCTATAAAACCTTTATTCGAGAGCAGCTATATTGGAACGCGCAGTAACTATTTAACTATATTATATATAAAATTGTCTTTAAGTACGACTTAGCAGTAAATAATACGGATAAAGGACAGAGGTTTACATATAATTTTTATAGTCGTTTAGTCATTTTATTTAAAAACAATCTTCAGTTACATGTACCTACGCAGTAACATGTAAATTAATTAAAAATCTTTATAATTTTAGTACATAATGATAACAAATAGGTTTACAATCAATAAACATCAACCGTACAAAAAAGACATAAGTCCTTTCCTGAGAATACAACCGTCTTAAAGTTAAAAACAAAATTCCTGGAAATATTTAAAAACACTAAAAAGTGTGTGTAAAATTTTTATTACGTTAAATAATACAATATAATATAAAAAATAACAACATAAGAAGAAGAGGAATCTAGCGTTCTATGATGGGTATTCCACAGCCGTCTTCGCATCCAAATCTTTCTATTCTTCTTCTCGTTCCTCTAATTCTCATGGAGACCGCTCTGATGATTGATATTTGTATTTTGATTTGGATCCAGCTTATTATTTGTGAGTATGGTTTCGACCATCGCAGGAGACCACAAGGGGAGTAAATGAGGCTCTAAGATCTTCCGCAGCCAGATCGTATTTGCGATGTTTTTCACGAGCGTGTATTTGGGCGATTGTGGGCCATGTGAGTAGGCCATACGAAGCGACGTCGGCATTTACGATGCGAATGTCAAAGAACGCCTTCCTCGCTGGCTCTCACACACTTTCCATTAGTAGGTCGCTTATTAGCCCTGGTTGATCTAGGGTTGCGGCTCGCATTATTGGCTCAGTGGTAGCCGAATCCCATGCTAGTTCCGCCCAGTTTTTGATGTCGTCTCTGTGTTGGTCGTGGCCTCTTTTTATAAGCCCTCCTCTCTTGCAATTAAGTGCGTGGTTGAGGTTGAAACTATTTTCTCCACAACCATCGCAAGTTGGTGGCAGGTTAGAGGGTTCATGCCCGTATCTGATCGCAAGGCCATCACGAAACTGCGTTGCTGTTAGGTCGGTATCATCTGCTTTGGTCGGTATTACTGTTAGCCACTGTGATGATTTTTTTTCAATCGCCCTTTGAATGCTTTTTTGTTTCTTTGTTGTCAGCTTAATTAGGATTGATTCTAATTCATGTTGTTCATTTTTTTGTCGCTTTTTTCTTTCTTCGTTTAGAACTTTATAGACATGTTTTTGGTGGTCGACTATGTTAATTTCTTCGCCGGTTAGAATTGCTTTTATTAATATTTTGTTTGCATTTGATGATATTTCATGTGCGGTTTTTGCTTGTTTTGTGGGATCATTAATTGCAAGGCCTCCCAGCCTTGCTGGAAGTGCAAAGAGTTCGTGTTCTATGGATGTTATTTCTCTGCCCAGTATTGAGGGTGTTAAATGAGTCTTGATTGCATTCTTTAGGTCATTGTAGTCTTCGTCTGTTCCATCGGTAACTCTTTGTAGGTATTCCCATTCATATTGCAGTGATTTAGTAAATGCAGTATGGACAGCTTGAGGATATTTTTCACTGGCTTTTGTGATTTTAGGGATGCAGTCTGTCCAATTTTTTACTTTTTGTAGTATGTAGTCGGTTTTATCGTTTATGGGTCCAATAAAGCTTCCCATAAACCGTTGTGATTTTACAATTTTGATTCCTAATTTATCGAATTTTTGTTTGGCGATTTCTGTGAGGCCTTCTTTTACTATTAGATAACTTTGTTGGTTCAGGGAAATAGCCGTATCTGGGTCCTTCTTTCATTAGTAGCGTGAACCATTCTAGTATTTCATCAAATTTTCCTAAGCATGCTGAGTCGTCTGCATACCAGTTCTGAATGTATTTATTCTTGTTTTTGCATGATTTTATTAGTGGTGGTGGTATTCCTATCGCATACATTTGCATTGCTAATGGGTCGCCTTGGGTTGTTCCTTCTTTACTTAATATGTATTTATTAGTATTTCTAAATGATATGACTGCGTGTCCTCTGTAGGTATTAAAGAGGAATCTCGAGCATCGGGGCCACAGAAGTCTGGCATTCCATAATGCTAATGAACGATTGAGAGCATTGAAGGCATTGGTAGCGTCGACGAGGAGTATACCTTCGGTGCCGTCTCCATGGAAGCTTTGTGACATTTCGTGTGCTGCGCCTTCTATACCAGCTTTTATTCCATTGCATAGTTGATCTGCTCCGCATGCTTCTTGTACGTCTGTGCCTGTCGCTAAAGCCATAGATTTTGCTGTGATGCGTTGAAGTATTTCCCCAATACCAATTGAGCGGACACTACTATTTCGTTTGCTAGTTTTCTTGTTAAGGCTGCTATTGATTCTCTTAGTTTGAGGCTGTGTGGGCCAAATCGTAAAAGCATCGTTTTCAATGGAAAACAATCACTGCACTGATGCTGATCAATGGATCAGCATCAGTGCCGCTTGGGCCTGCACCACCTGAGATGCTTCTTGCTACTTTTTCAATATGATTGGACGTTATATCAACATCGACGAGGTTTGAAAGTTGTGTTGTTTGGTCAAAATCCGATATATTTGGTGTTGCTTGGTTCGGGTGTTTTTCTTTTAGGATCTGAAATATGGTTTTGTCACCAATTTTGTCATCAGGGTTTAATATTCCACCTCCATTCCGTTCTGTGATAAATCTATTGGCTTGTCTTATGTTTCCTTGTAGCATCAGTCTATTAAACACACGCGACAAATGATCACAGTCTTGTTGTTTTTTATAACGATTAACCGTTTTGTTGCATCTCTCGGCTTCCTGTATTAAATCATCAAATTGACTTTCTCGCCACATTTCCAGTCTCCTGTTTATTAGACGTCTGATATCCGGGCTTTTAGTTACTAGACTATCCCTTTGGAGAATTGTGCTGCAGTAGCAGAATATTCGTTCAGAGAAGCCATTTGTGGGTAATGCATTTACTAGTTTATTGATTTCGTTTGCTAGGAGGTCAATGAAATGACGGCCAACATTTCCTTGTGGAAGATTGTATTGTTTTCCCGACAATTTTATGATTTTGTTCCAGCGGAGTCTCCATGGAGAGTCTTGGCCGCCTTCGTTGTTTATAATTTTTGCTCCAAAGCCTTCTTTGAATATGTTGTCTAGTGGGTTGTTGTCGTTTTGGTTTGATGAAGTATTAGTAGGTTGTTCGTTGTCTTGGCGGCTCGCATAGATCTGAGGATGTGACTTACTTACATGTATGTTTAAACCGCGTCTCTTGAATAACTTCGAGCATATTTGACAGGGAAGCAGTGTATTATCTTGGCTATTTTCGGCGGTGCCTGAGGAGGTATCGTTCATTGTTTCTTGTAATTTTGTTAATATGACGATTTACTGGTATTTTAGTAACTATAAATTTGTTTCAATTTATATATTTGTAATATTTAACGTAAAAACTATAGAAAGTTGAGCTAAAACGTCTCGAAAACAATAATTTCAAAAATATTTTTCTCAGTGACACTTGACTTGACACATCCATTGACAACACCAGTAATTTATTTAAAAACACTTGTTTTGAACGTTTTATGTTTGCCGTCGTCATTATCATTTCTTAGAAGCATAAAAAACGAAAGACCTTTTTTATTTAACTGCGTAAACATTTCTTCGTAACATCATTTAGCCAACTTTATCTGGAATAATGTTCCCGAAACTGGAGCAAACATCATTACGCACCGGTTTGTTCGCTAACGAGAGGAAAATACGCAACTATTTTGTTCCAACTTCTCAGGTCAGCATAAATGCATACCAATATTTCAAACTACGCAACGCATGGTGATCAATCACTCAATACCCGAATACCAACTTCTATTTACACCTCGAAACCTCAGTTAAACACCTAAATCCAAGACCATTAGTCCTAATATCGATTGGCATTTAATTCCCGATCGGCAAATAGAGTTGTGGAACTTTACAGAACGGGCAATCCGTTTCAATCTTGTGTGAATTGTTTGCGGGTATTCGAATTTCGAACCATAGAAGTTGTTTGCTGAAAATGTTTTTAGTAACTTTCAATTAAGAAACATTAATCTTTGGTCACTGTAGTTTTCATTATCGTAACAGTCATCTATCGGCATTGTAGTCAAGTATTTTGAAATACATTGTATATTGTTTGAGGTAAATAATGTTTAGTGTGAAAGCAACTCCATCATTCTTCATACAGATAGTTATGAAAACAGTTGATGAAATTCTTGTAGCATACGAGTATGACTACTTGGAAAGATGAAAACACTTTGTCTCCAGTAGACTGCGCACAAGATAATTCCAAGTGGGACACTGCTGCACCAACTAAGAAATTCTAATTAAGCTATCTGGGTAATCATGTAATATTTTTGTACAGTACAGAACAAAAATACCCTAAAAGAAAAATTAATCACGCCGGTTTAATTTTTTATCATTCATAAACTCGCTGGAATCCAACACAGTCACCAAGCAGCACTCAAACACATATGTGCCTCACGCCTATATCAAAATAGTACCCGATTTATCCATATGACAAACGTGAACCGGATTTTTGGGCATGAATTTATCGCTATTTATCGTTTTGCGTGTCCGCTATGGGCAAGTGAACGTGAAACTGCGTGAATTATTGTCCTAATGTTATTGTGTGCCCAAATGGGGTTGCATCTGTTTGAAATAATGGACTATATAGATGAAAATGGGTATAATTTTGGTTTGGGAATTCAGTTTACGGATATATTCGTGAAGTTTACAAATGACTGAATGATGAACATTTTTAATCTGGGAATGCCTATCCTACTATAGGTGTAATACAAATAAATAATATTATTAATTCAATAATAAAATAGCTTTTTATTTCCACAATTTTTAAAGTTACATAGTATTGTTAAGTAGAGTTAAATTATTCCTTTAGTTTTAAGTTTTCTCATGTGGATTCCTTTTTGGTAAAAGCCTACGCACATATTTTCCATTTATAAAAGATATTTATTCTTCAATGTAGGCACATTACAATGCACTAGTGAACGTCAGAGAGAGAAAAAAACTACCACCGGTTCTAACCCTACACCCCTGAACCGAGAAGTATTATGACCGGCAAGAAACTCGGCGGGACTTATTTTTTCAAAACAGTAATACAGTAATATTATATCTTAAAGATACACAATAGTTCTATAAGAAGACATATCAAAACAGCTTGAGAGACATACAATGTACGTATTGTTTTATTAAAATAAAACAATAATAATAAAATCCAAATCTTATTGCTTCACAAAACGTTTGATATGCTTTGTTATCTGAACTGTGTCCTCTAAATGTTAGATGATTTTGTAGTAGTTTCTGGTTTGGGCCATGCATCTTTGTCCGTCATATAGTCCTCGACCCTGTAATAACCCTTGGACATTAAACTTTTTTTCAAATATTTCTTAAGAGCGGGAAATGATAAATTTAAAGCATCGACGGGTAACTTGTTATAAATGTGTATACCTTGACCAAAACATGACTTATATGCTTTGCGGATACGACTACTTCTGATAGCAAGCTTGTTTTTATTTCTAGTGTTATAGCTGTGGATGTCAGAAATTTTTTTGAATATATGTATATTCTTTACAACAAAAATAATATTGTCCTATGAATAATATTTTAACTGTTGCTTCCCAATATATCTATATATATTGGGAAGCAACAGTTAAAATATTAATTTCTTTGAATAGTTCTCTAACTGATGCACCTGCCTTTAAGTTATACAGAAAGCGAATGGCTCTTTTTTGTAAAACAAATATAGTCTGTATGTCAGCTGCTTTGCTCCAAACCAGAATACCATATTACATTACACTATGAAAATAACTGTGATAAACTAAGCGAGCTGTGTCAATATTCGTTAATTGTCTAATTGTCCTAACGGCATGAGCGGCCGAGCTTAATCGAAGAGCGAGTTTTCTTATATAAGGACTCCATTGTAGATTTTTGTCCATGTCGAACCAAGGAACACTGCTTTATCTACTATCTCTAAACATTCACCATTCAGGAGAATCTTAGTGTCCACCGGTGCAACGTTTGGCAAAACAAATCTAATACATTTGGTTTTCTTAGAATTAAGTAGCAAATTGTTAATAGTAAACCAGTTCAGTTCAGCAGCTAGTGTACTATTGATTATAATAAAATCGGTAGATTGCCGATCAACTTTGAAAATTAAAGATGTATCATCGGCAAACAGAACGATATCACAAAGGTTTTGTACTACACAAGGTAAATCCTTTATATAAACCAAAAACAGGAATGGGCCCAAAATAGAACCCTGTGGCACAACTTTACTAAAGTCCCTTTAGACTGGGGTTTTATTTACAACAACTGTTTGTGTTCTGTTGCTAAGATATGAGACATTTTCTGACAAACCATAATGTTCTAATTTAAGAATGAGGGTTGTATGATCTACATAATCAAACGCTTTAGAAAGATCACAGAATATACCAATTGCATCGTAATGTTATTCCCAGGCAATGAAAATATGTTTGATGAGTACCGCAGCAGCGTCGGTTGTGGAACGTCCCTTTGTGAAACCAAACTGATTGCTTGTAAGCAATCCATGTCTGTTGAAGTGGCCCAGTAGATCATTTAACATTAGCTTTTCAAAGACTTTACTTAGTACAGGAAGTATTGATATCGGCCGGAAGTTATTCAGATCACTAGAATCACCCGATTTAAAAAGAGTTATGACTTTACTACATTTCATAAGATCTGGAAAAACGCCTTGTGAAACTGAATTATTATAAATTAAGGCTAAGTAAGGCGCTATGACGTCTATGATATGACTGATGACTACAACTGATGTACACCATAAGTCTTCTGTTTTCTTTAAATTCAGAGATTTGAATATTTTTACATTTTTTTCCGAATCTACAAGGTCAAATTCAAATATCATCTGACATTTCTTAATATTAGCGCAAAGTAAGGAATGAGCTTGAGACGAAGATGATTTTAGACATTTTGTGGTATTTAATGCTATGTTAGAAAAATAATCTTCGAATGCCGAGGCAATATCGTCATTTGACAAGACCTGCTATTCCTCTGAAACAATGTTGACTTGACAATCGCGTGATTTACATTTACCAGCTTCCTTATTTTTAATATTCCATACTGTTTTCACCTTGTTGTCCAAAATTTTGATTTTTGCGCTAGTATAGTTCGCCTTCGCAGTCAGACACACTTTCTTGAAAATTTTTGAATAGTTCTTAACATAGTCCAGAAAATCTGAATTTTTGTTCAGTTCTCTCACTCCATAAAGTTCATAGAGCCTCTTTCTATTTTTATGAATGCCTACGGTAGCCCATTCGCTATACTTTGATTTAGCATTAGTCTTTTGACCCACTAATAGTTTCTCAATTTGAAATGTTTGTTAAATTGACAAAGAATCATACCAAAAAAATCTTCATACAAATTATTTGAGTCATAAAAATGTGAATAAGGCAGTGTTGACAGATGATTTTGATTTTCTTTTTCGAATAATTCCAAACGATAACCATTAATGGGTCTATCTGTTACAGTTTGTGGAGTTTCCTGAATTGGCTTTGCTTATCCAGACATTCACAGTTACAAAAAATATTATCTAGGCATGTTGCACTAGTGACGCCCACCCGAGTAGGTTCAAAGAACAAATTAAACATATTAAACGATTTAAACAAACATATCAATTTAACAGTATTATTAGAAGATTCATGCAAGTTAACATTAAAATCTCCACATACTATAACATGCTTTCTGCAGTTTCGGCTATTAGTCACTAATTTCAGCACATTTACCATGGTATTTTCAAATTTGTTGAAATCAGCTGCTGCCGCTGTTGGTGGTCTATATACACAAATAACAATATAACTTTCTAATTCTACACAAGAAATTTCTACAATCCTCTCTATGGAACATTTTACAACATCCTTCCGTTATTAAATTTAAACTTTCGTGAGACATACTATCACTATAAAATATAACGGTTACACTCACGTCACTTTAACTAACTGAATAAGTGACTAAAGTGACGTGAGTGTAACCGTTATATTTTATAGTGACATCCTTCCCTTCTTTAGATCTTAGACCATTTTTAACAAAAATAAGGGAACCACCATGAATGGCAGATTTTCTAGCATAGTAACTGACTAATTTAGAGCTAACAAAGTCAAATATTAAATGTTCTTCTTTAAGCCAATGTTCTGTAATACACATAACTTGTAAAGCCTGACCAGAAATATATGATCATGCGCCATGTTACGGAATTTAATTAGAACTAATTTCTTACACTGGCAATAATTTTAATGACAGGATGATTATACATGTGTGAGTGCATGACAGGCTGTCACTGTCATTGGGGCAGTTTACTTGAATAATAATAAAGTGTTGAAAATTAAATAATAAACGACAAAAAATCTCAAAATTGTACATAGTCAAGAGCGATACATTGTAGATACTATATAATAAACTGCTGTAAATAATACGCTCGGGAAATGAAACTATTTCGCTGTTAAACCTTTTCAAATTAACATCAGAGCTGACAGGTAAACAAATCAAGATGTCACCATACCATAGAGCTAGAGCTAGTCATAGATGACTACTGAACTGTTACCATATAGATGAGAGTAATAGCGCCCTCTTGACAATAATCATATATTTCTGGTCAGGCTTTACATCATTATTATCTAAGAATAAACCTATCTCTAACTCCTTGCTGGAAAAACCCTGAATATTCTGGTGAACAACATTCATATTAAGATGTTTTTCCGCTGTCTGACAATCTAGTTTAAATGTTTCAAGGTGGTGCTGTTGGTCTGCCGAGATCCTCTTATAACACTATTTTTTCTATTTGGCTCAATATTATAGGCCAATAAATCAGAAAGACTCATAGTACATTTATTTGGCAAAAAAATCTTCCCTAGGGTTAGCCAAAAGCGCTCAATGAATTTATTTAAGTCAAAGAAATGATACTTATTATTGAGAGATATGGCGTTGCACATTAAAGAGTTGTAGCGTGATATTTTACTATTGTAGTCATAAGGCATATTCTCTGAATATGGCAATGCACCTAAAATAATTTTGCCCACGCCAGCACGCCTATGATGGCAGATTATATCAGCGGATAAGTTGATATAAATCTGATGAAATGACAGTTGCCGTCATTAATATGATAACTCTATCCGTTTTTCATTTGACATCTGATAGCGGGATAACTTGACATATTGTCCACTGTAAGCACGCATGTTTTTTTGAATGTGTGTGTCTAAAAAAATATCGTTTACACTATGGTTATATCAGTTTTTTCACTTTTGACAGCGCCAGCTGATAACTTGATAATCTATCCTTTTTTGACAGCAAAACTTGTTAACTTTATATAGGTGCTCATCGGACCCCGATAAGAGTTGTCGGGAACTATAACGTATGAAAATTCTTCTTTTTGTCATTGATTTCTAGTAAGTAGTTGTTTTTTCAGATGTAACAAAAGTTACTTTTTAGAATGATTCTATAATAATAATAATAATAATAATAATAATAACCACATAGCAAATTTCTCCAAGGGGCCTCTGCGTGTTGGATCTGTATCCCCACGCAAGCCTATCAAAAGACCGGGATATAAAGGCCCGTGATTCTCAAAGGAGATACAAATAATAATAATAATAATAATAATAATTTGACGGCTGTCAGCGTCAGACGTGTTTTATACAAATTTTGCTTCTATTTTTTTGTAATTATGTATTTTAGACCATAGACATAAACAAAAAGGAAGATGAGTGACGTTCATAGTAAACAAACCCGAAATGTGGTCCTGCACCTACACACTTGTAAAATGCTACACACCGCTATAATGTATGTGCATCATGGGTTAAAAGAGATAAACATATATAATGAACACGGGTATGCAAGGGAGACCTCCATATTTTGCACATTGCACCAAGTGTAACTGAGAGACTGCCACACGATTAATTCAATATAGGTGCCGGAACCTATATTTGATGGCACAGAATCGAGCGCCTGGTACCATATCTCCCTTTTTGTATAAATCAATGTTTTAGACGTATTCTTTCTCGTAAGTGTGATATTTTCTACCTTTTCGTCACTAAAAATGACCCCAACGGATACGATACGGGCTGTCACAACATGTGACACGAAAAAGATACGCGGATATAAAAATACACTACACGGATGATTACAAGAAGCAAAGCACGTCAAAAAGAAGCCGAGACTACAAGCGCACGCCCACCATCTACGCCCGCCTCGTCCGTCTCCTCGCCATCCTCATCGGGCGACAAATTTGCTACAGCGCCCGAGACCAGCGAGTCGAGCGACGAGTGCGGGCCGCCGCCGCCGCCGCGACGACCACCAGCGCGACGAGGACGGCCACCGCTGTCGGCACGCTTGGGGCTTGCGGGACATCCTGTCCCGCCCAGGGCCCCCGCTGCCGGTAGTATAGTGCGTCGCATGAAATGGACTACATTGTACATCCCACGGAAGTGTGGAGGTCGCGGCTTTTTAAACGCCAAAAATCTCCACAACCGTGAGGTGTACGATCTCAGGAATTATTTCCTTAACAACGAGTGTGGGATGCATCGTGATGTGGTGGCAGTAGATAAGGGTCTCACGCCGCTCTCCTTGGCAAACAAGAACTGGCGCAAACCTGTGGTGCTAAGCACCGAGGATCGCAGGGCGGTATGGAAGAGCAAGGAGCTACACGGGCGGTTCTACAGGGCCCTCACGGGACCCGACGTAGACCTACTCGCGTCGGTGAACTGGTTACGATTCGGGGACCTCTTCGGAGAAACCGAAGGTTTTGCCTGTGCAATTGCGGACGAAGTTATCATGACGAATAACTACCGGAGGTATATCCTGAAGGACGGTACGGTCGACATTTGTCGGGCATGCCGCCGTCCCGGAGAGTCACTCAGGCATATCATCTCCGGTTGCTCTCATCTTGCTAACGGCGAGTACTTGCACAGACATAACCTCGTAGCCAGGATTATACACCAGCAGCTTGCTCTCCTATACGGTCTTGTGGACCACGAAGTGCCGTACTACAAGTACACACCTGCGCCAGTTCTCGAAAATGGTCGTGCCACGCTCTATTGGGATCGATCTATTATCACGGACAGGACTATAGTAGCCAATAAGCCTGATATCGTGGTAATAGATCGATCGCAACGCCGGGCCATGCTCGTCGACATCACCGTCCCATGTGACGACAACCTCGTGAAGGCCGAGAAGGACAAGTCCAGCAAGTACCTAGACTTGGCTCACGAGGTAACCGCCATGTGGGAGGTTGATTCGGCGATCATTGTGCCGATAGTTGTCTCTGCGAACGGTCTCGTAGCGAAGAGTCTCGACCAACATCTTGAGAGACTTTCGCTACGAAGTTGTGGTTGGATCAAGGGTCAGATTCAGAAGGCGGTAATCTTGGACACGGCGCGCATAGTCCGAAGGTTCCTCACTCTGCGGCCCTAACCACCGGCAGCCTGGGCCCTGCTCCGTTGCCGGCGGCACCCTAGTTTAGGTTTTTTATAATGCTTTTATTGTTTTCATATGTTTTAGATGTATTTTTATATTTTACTTTTATAAAAATATTGTAAAAACCCTAAACTAAGTAAAAAGATAAATAAAGGAAATAATAATAATAATAAATACTCTTTATTGCACACCTCATACAGTTACAAGCACAAATTTTACAATTAGATAAATTTAGGTAGAGGTAACAACAGGCGGTTTTATCGCTAATGAGCGATTTCTTCCAGACAACCTTTGGGTAGTGGAGACTAGAGAAAAACAATAAGCAGTAGGTGGTGCATAGAAACAAAAGAGACGAAATAGATAACACAGCACATTCATATGAATATACATACTTAAATAAATACAAAATAAACATACATATACGTACATATATACATATATAATACACACAATAAGAAACAACAGTGTCAACTTAAAAACCTAAGGAAGAGATAAATAGTATTCCTTAAGTTGCGATTTAAAGCTACCAATAGATTGCGCGCGTTTAATGTTGAGAGGGAGAGAATTCCACAAACGAACGGCCTGGAACGTAAATGAGCAATTACTCTATACTTACTATGTTATTGTTTTGCAGGAATGGTGGCATTTAATTTTTTTTGGCAGCTGCTGCTGCCGAAGAAAAACAGCAGAGAAAACTCCATTGTAGAGCTTATAGGGATGTCTGTAATCCATTCGATATGCCTGACGAATAGTTTAGCACATATCATCATCCTCCTAGCGTTAAACCCGGCTTTAGCCACGGCTCATTTGAGCCTTGGGTGCGCTTGGCAACATAATCCCATGAATTGGCGTAGTCATTAATTCTTACGAAAGCGACTCAGAGGAGAAACTAGGCCTTATTAGGATTACGTCCGGTTTCCTCACGATGTTTTGCTTCACCGAAAAGCGACTGGTAAATATGAAATGATATATAGTACGTAAGTTCCGAAGAACACAGTGGTTTGAACCCGAGACCTCCGGATTGAAAGTCGGACGTCTTACCGCCCGGCTTCAGTTTGGCACGTAATTATACAATGAGAGTGACTGAAAACTTCAGATACCCCAAATAATTAATCAGTAGTGATTCTTTAAACAGTTAATAATTGCGAAATATATTCGTATGGTTAGTTCTCCTTGCAGTTTTATTCGATTGTTAACTGTATACATTCGCGAGTACAATACAGCCAAGTACAACCGTATCTAGATAGATACGGTTGTACTTATCAAAAATCGACATGACACAAAATGTGCGAATGTATACAGTTAACAATCGAATAAAACTGCAAGGAGAACTAACCATACGAATATATTTCGCAATTATTAACTGTTTAAAGAATAACTACTGATTTATTATTTGGGGTATCTGAAGTTTTCAGTAGGTATCTACCTACTGTGCGCACTGTGGAACTCTTTACAGTTTGGACTAGAGCCTGTCTGGAAAAAGAAGTGCCGTAGAATGTATGAGTTCCCATATAAACAACGTACCTGTACCACAAACTCTAACAAGGAAGTATTTTTAGTTTATAAGCAGGCAACTCTTAATTAAAAAGGTTAGGATCGGAATTAGATATGATGACCATTTTCACAGGCAATTTTACGTGTTTAGCTTAATAAGCGAAAGAATCACCATGAACGATTATTAACTTCTAAGTTTATGAATTTAATATTTAGGTATATTAAATAGGCAGAAAATAACATAAACATCTAATTATTTTTTCATTTTTATTGCCAAGTTTTACTTACATTTAAGCTCAAAACACAGTCAGCGTTTCAGTTTCTGCCATCGTACTCGTATACTATTAATAGAGACACTCTAACATACTACAAGTTGAGCGGTGGTAGTTTGGGGATTGGTGCACAATATGGCAGCACCAACATATCTCATCGAGACAGACTGGATAACAAAAACTATACCACATGGAAAACGAATTTCATCTACAATTCTACATGATTGAAGAATATTGTTATCCGCCCATGCTTCATCCCTTAATCAGGAAAATGGTGTCATGGATCCTGGCCCGACTAAATACGACAAGATATTAGAATTAAATGATTGCTCAAATTCATCATTTTAGGTGCTATTTAGTGCTCCTAGTCATGGGACTATGGTATGGGAATTTGTGCAGCATAGTTTTCAAGTTATCGTGGTACCGTTGTGGTCGGGCTGGGGTAGGTACAGGATCCTAGCCCGACCACCCCATTCAAAGAAGATTTGGTGAATGCACAAATTAACTAATATTTAGATGTCATCTAGTGTCTTAAATTCCATGAATATGTTCCACATAGTAATCACGGTACCTGTACCCCCACCCGACCACAACGTTACCGCGACATGACATTGGCGGCACTAAAAAGCACCTAAAAATGATGAAATTTTGCATTCACCTTATCTCGTTTGAATGGTGTGATCGGGCAAGGATCCTGTACCCCCGCCCGACCACAACGGTACTGCTATAACTTGAAAACTATGTGGCACAAATTCATCTGACTATAAGCACTAAATAGCACCTAAATATGATGAATTTGTACAATCATTATATTCCAATATCTTGTTGTGGTCGGGCCAGGATCCATGACACGGAAAATGGGACTCAATAACGAGAGCTAAGAAAATGCTAGTCATTCGCGGTAACCGAGCGCAGTGGGTAAGTGGGCGCAATGCGAATATCTTACAAGTCGAATGGGGGGAGGTGGCCGCATATGATCCGATTGGAGGCGCAAGAAGGGCGAAGCAAATCGGTTTCGATGACTCACTGCGCTGCACAACGTTTCATTAAGAATATTTTTGCAAAAATACAATATTAGTTGCCTCATTTCAAATTTGTTTAGCATTTTGGAAAGCCTTGTTATGTGAAAAGTTGCTAGCTCAAAACAGTGAGTCTATTAAATATCAATTGAGTGTATATTTAAGTGTTTGAAAATTTAAGTTAAAATCGTTGCGCAAATGTAGTGGCGGTAATAAAAAAATTGGCTTTCTTGGGAAAGCGTGCGCGGGTAAGTGTGCACATTTTCTGTATGACAATGACTCAATTACATGACAATTTCAACAGATTTTTAGACTTATTAGTTAATTTTAATTACTTAACTGATAATATTTATAAAATGATTATTTATGGTAACGAAACAAATGCAAACACTTATCCTGAATACACCTAGGTACTTACCCCGTATGGGTATGCGCATTCCGGTTTTTCCTCATTATTTTTATTCTGCTTCAAAAAGAAGCTACTGTTTTGATGATTATTTTCATATATACTCCAATTGTTCTTCTAATACTATTTTTTTTGTGAGGTATGAAGTCAAAGACAAGAGTGCGTATAGTTACCCTGAATGGCTCTATCCTTATTTTTAGATCCTGGCTTCTGTCAGTTATTCATCGGTGTAGGCTTAGATAAATAAGTAACTAAGCGTATTAATCTCTCTCTTTCGCATTATTTTTTGTACTTAGGTATGTTAAAATAAATATATAGGCACTGTCCGCTATGAAAGAGACACCTTTTTAACTACTTTGATGTTCCTTTTTCCCCAACAGATTTACTGTCGTGTAACTCTAACGTCCACCGATGATTAGCTACCAGTTGCCTGGATCTAGTCATAAGGATAGTATAGCTAACTAATAAGAGGAGTTTCACCGTTCTCGTTATTTTGTCACAATTTTCACACTCTTAGTCTATTATTTTAATAAAGACGATGTGACGTGGAAGTTTTGTGCAAATTGTGCTAAGTGTTCCCAAATTGTACGTTTTAACAGTGGATTTATATAAAAATAAAAGACAAGAGAAAATAATGCGCATATTTGGCACAGCTCGCCCAAAACTTGAGGTAGGTACATATTCAATTATTCACATCATCTTTCAGAAATAAAATTTATTGATTAGAACCTAATGATCCTCCTAATACGTGGGTGCTGCAGATATCCTCAAGTATTTTTTTAACAGCAGATACCACGTTTTAGGGACAAAGTAAAATGATTTAATAATATTAAATGCTGTGTTTAGTGTCTATGAAGGGTCTCGGCTTGGCGTATTTTCTTGACACGGAACTGTGGTTTTTGGCGTTTTACACACGAAGACACGAAGTTGCGTGATGAATCTTTAACTCTTACATATAGATAGAGTTGCTTTTTAATTTTCAGGTACTTAGGTAATTCTGAAAAAATAATAATACTTGTGGCAATTATCAAAATATTTACCAGTCAATCTAAGCATGTGTCGATACGGTTTTTTTTTTCAGGAAAAAGCAGTGCAATATTCGCACAAATATGGAATAGTAGGTAACAAATAAATAAAAGAAACAACGCTAGCAGCACCGCTTTCTCATGACTTGTAAAGAACCGACTGATAGAATAAAAATATTACTAAAATATTTTAGTAATCCAATCGTTATGTCGTAGGATATGAACTAAATAAATCAAAGAATGATCACCACAATCCGTCTAGAAAATTTGCCGTATTAGTTAGTTACTATGCGACAATACAAACATACTTACATAAATACTCACGAAAATCATAACCTTCCTTCGGCGGTCGGACAAAAAGGTGGGACGGACAGACGAATAGACAGACAGACAGACTTACACGACATTACTTTTTTTTCTTTTTGAGATATGGATTTGGAACCTTAAAAACAACGGACACCGGACGAACGGACGGACAGTTAGACATCTACTATATGATTCTATAAAAAAAGAACGGACAGACGGACAGACGGGCAGACGGACGGGACGGACGGACAGACCTGCAGATGGACGGAAGGACGGACGGGCAGACAGACATCCACTACATGATCCTATAAAAAAAGAACGGGCAGACGGACGGACGGACGGACAGGTGTGCAGATGGACAGACGCACGGACGGATGGACGGACAGGTAGACAGACAGACAACCCTCCACGCCATGATTCTATAAGGGTTCCGTTTTTTCGTTTTGAAATACGAAACCATAAAAAGAACGATTATACTGACGCAGGCACGGACATATAGAGAGACAGACAGATATCCAAGAGATGATCTTATAAGGGTTTTTTTGCTTTTCAGATACGGGACCCTAAAACAACATACAGCCAATCTCCTTCTTTTATAATTTTGAAGTCTGAAAACTACCTATATGGAAAATCTTGCCTTCATTCGGTATATAAACGTGCATACCTACATATCTTATATATAGTTCTACTGTTGATATTTGATATTTCCTTATAGACGCTACATAGAGTCGCACAGACAACCACACAGTCTAAACCGTTCATTATTGAAAACATCACCGACAAAAATTCATCCTTTATTTTTCACTTCTATTCCCATAGAATTCGGTTAGTCGCTACATGTGAAAAAAAAATTACAATATATTACATAGGTAGCAATACTTTTATTTACATCAAAATAAATAAAAAGGACAAACAACTGAACAGAAAACTATGCTAATCCTACGGTTCTTGAGATGGGAAAGAAAACCCCGCTATAAGTCGAACGCAAGGACAGACGGACGGACAGACAGACATCAAGAGCTTAAAAATATTGTAAATAGAAGTGACTTTTCATTTATTGCTCTTTGATTATGGAACTCTAAATAAGGAACAAACATTATTTATTTCTATTCTGTTTACATGAAACGGTCATCATTTTCCGGAAAGTTCGGCTGACATCACGGATTGCATTTCCTACGATGCAGAGTAGCATAAACTAAAATGCACTAGACGTTTTGATTGCTCGCATGATGTGTATAGTAATTTTCAAGAGAATTTAAAATTAGTTAGGTCTGCATTTCACTACTTACTACCAGCTTGTTTACTCACTTTAATAAACATATTGCTTACTTTTCCTTTTTTTTTACGACACTTTAGTTGCATTCTAGTAGCCATAGCCTGAAGAAGTTCACAGTTTTTCGTGCGATAGTCTGAAAATGAAAAGAAGTTGATGATGAGAGAAAAAGATATCAAGTATCGGTATCAAGCAAAACCGTAATAAGAAAGATACTTAACCAAAAAACTAATATAAAAAACGCATAAGAAGCCTATTCTAGCCTGTTGATGGCTGTCGATATCAGAGAGCTCAGAGAGGTGCTTGCTATGGGAAAAACACATTGCTCGAGGAACCGATGACTTTGGAGGCGTCTTCTTATAATATTATCTACATTTACTTACCCTCATATCCGGATTGTTTTATTTTATTTCTTGCTATTTTACTTATTTTGGGTACAAGTATTACTGGTATTTTGCATGGTGCCGAATTACGAATACAAATCTCTAAAGAATAAAAAGCACTTCAGATAAAAATATGACATTAATTATTATCTTTTTACTTTTGTCATTATTGACAAGTACGAAAGCAATCGTGCTAAACCTTAGAGAATTCAACCCGGATGGAGTAGCCATGTCTGTCATTTCCGATACAAAAAGTTTGCCGATTTTTGCGGGGGAGGGGAACGTCAAATGTATGGCTATTCGTACGTAACGTACAAATACTACGTCAGATAAACGCCAGTCCATACATGTGTATGACCACTGGTTATATGTGTTCGGCAGAGGGGAACGCCTATCAATAGGAGTCGCTATTGTTGGTTGGTTGGTTGAATTCTCAAAGTGCTAAACCCACGGACCAAGAGAGAAACCGGAGATTACTCTATTTCCCTAACAGTTGAACCTTTTTACCGAGCACTACTACTATGACTAGTAATAAGTAGTAAAAACGGTCTGATAGAGAGCATAATGTAGGGGGCGGTGTCTCACTCACACTTGTTACAAAATTGTCACATTTGACACATATTGACATTTTGATTGTCTGATGACGTCATTACCTCCTTAGTCAAAACGAGACACAGTCCCCATCATAACTCTCTCTTTCGGCCTCGCTTTGTGTCGCTTTTTTTTGATACTCCAGTTTAAAATGATAACTTCATGGCTAAACCATGCATTGATCGTATTATCTCGGCCGCACGTTTTTCTCGGAGCTCGGGGTCTGCTACAGAACCTAATCCTAAGATTTGGCATACACACCAGTTTTTACGAAAGATACAGACCTTTCAACCCTGACGGGAAACTAGGGTTTGTTGGGTTTAGGTTCGACATTCCTAGAATGTATTTCTTATAAACTTATTTAGATATGATATTATACAAAGGAAATGTATTTCTTCACTGACTTGTAAATATCAAATGACTTGTGGTCACAGCATATTATTTTGAACATTATCGGTTTAGCCATTTTTGAGTTATCTGCAAAAAACATCTTCCCCTCCATTATGTGTGGTCCGACACGCACTTGGCCAGTTTTTTATACATATTAAAGATTAAAGCATTACTTTTTAGAGTATGACTACACATGGACTAGACTATCTAAAAGAAGTTAGTACTCTTTAAAGTCTTAACCTATATTATGGGTTTTAAAAAGCTAGTCGTAGACAATCGTATACACTGTGGTACACACACATGTCGGCAACTAGCCGACAACTTGACATATTGTCATGTTATCTGGCTATCAGCTGATAACTTGATAACTTGTCAGTTTATCATTTTATCAAGTTATCCGCTGTCAGTGACCATCATAAGCCTGCTGATCTTTCAATATCATTTAAAGTTGACATCAGCTTATCTATACTTGGCTTATCAACATTAAGACTATTTCCCATTAAAATTACCTATGTAGTGCTATTATCATAAGATCCCTATGAAATAAGGTCACATAAATGAGACAAAGTTATGTTGCGGTAACAGTAATTTGACACTTTTTGTCTCAGTCCAAGGTTCAATAAGGGGCCCATTCCTAACCCAATCTCATCAGAGTAAATAACTCTTCTAAGTCTTGTCTTGACATGTTTATTAACTGCTGGCACAGCCAGCTTAGGTGCCTTGAGGGCCAGACTGGGTTGATCAGACACTGTTGGTGGTGTTTGTTCACAACTACAAACGTTACTATTTTTTTATTTATATTTTAAATATCCGAGTTTGGCTACCATATTTTAGGCTTGGTAAGATGTTAGTGTCTATTACAATTTTCTTTAATGGTAGAGAGTAGTCACCTTTTAAGATTTCTTTGTGTCCATTATTGAATCGTCTGGTTACTTCATCTTCGTTGCTAGAATAGATGGGCCACATATTATTTATTCCGAGGTATATGTATTCTTGTACATATTCAATCTCTATTCCTGATACATATATTATTCTTCTTCGGCTGTTTGTCATTATCTTCGTTTTGATTGTGTGGTATATGTGCAGTCAACTTTATTACTTTCCTTGTTCATCATGTTTTCTAGTTCAACAGCTGATTCTGCAAAAATTACGATGTTATCATCTGCGAAGCGTAGATAGCTTAGGTAACGATTCGTTATTTAAATTCCTTTGCCCTATTTTTCCATTTTCTTAAAAACTTCATCTAATACCGCTATAAATAGCTTTGGTGACAGAGGATCCCCTTGTCTGACACCTTTTCCTATTTTAATCTCTTCGCCTCTATTTTCTATCTTCACTCTGCTTACATTGTATTTATATATGTTTTTTAGAATATTTACGTTTGTTTTGTTTATCTCGCATGGCGTGAGAGCTCGCCAGATGGAGCTGTGAGTTATGCAATCAAAAGCTTTCGAATAGTCAATGAAAGCTATATATATATATATTATAAGGTAGTTTTATTCCTTACACTCGACCATGACTTGGTCTTAAGTATGGATATGGTCTATAGTAGAGTATCCTGACCGGAAGCCGGCTTGTTCAATGGGCTGGTTATTATCTATCTTCGGTGTTAGACGTGTCTGAAGTATGGATGTGAAGAGCTTGTAGACGCTGCAAAGCAAACTGGACGATAGTTGCCTATTTCTAATGGGTTGCTGTTTTAGTATAGCAGTACAATATCAGAGCTTTACCATTGTTTTAATATTTCTAGACCGGTGTCACCCTCTTTCATAGACAGAAATTTCATAGAATTTCGTTTCTCAGAAATTATTTCATACATTATTTGGTTCATGTACTTTCTGTTCCAATATTATTGTTTCATACACTATTCAATTGGTTAAAACATATTTCACAGACAATCAGTTCCATGTATATTGCTATCAAACTTTTTTAATTTACAAAGTTATCAAACACTAGAATCATATTTCATGTATTTTTGGTTCGTAGACACAGATTTCATAGATTGTTGTTTCATAGTTACTGTTTTATATAATATTTAGTTGCACTATTTTCGTTTCCAATATTATTATTTTAGTATTTATGCACTTCATTTACATTAATTGCAAAGAAACTTATTGCAAAGAATATAAATAATGATATTAGATCTGTTACACACACAACAAAATTCCAGGAACAAACAGTTGCCAGAAAAGTTGGTTAGGTTAGGTTAGAACTGCGACCCCCCAGAAATAAATTGTTGCCAGAAAAGTTGGTTAGGTTGGGTTAAACTGCGACCCCAAAGAAACAAACTGTTGCCAGAAAAGTTGGTTGGGTTAGGTTAGAACTGCGACCCCTACAGAAACAAACTGTTGCCAGAAAAGTTGGTTAGGTTAGGTTCGAACTGCGACCCTCACAGAAACAAACGGTTGCCAGAAAAGCTGGTTACGTTAGGTTAGAACTGCGACCCCTACAGAAACAAACGGTTGCAAGAAAAGTTGGTTAGGTTAGATTAGAACTGCGACCCCCACAGAAACAAACTGTTGTTAGAATAGTACAATTAGAATAGTAAAATTAAACATATTGCTAAATTAAATAGATTAAATAAAATACATTAATAAAAGGCACATTTTTTTATTTAAGTTTAATAATCAGCATAATTGATATAAAAATTCTACAATTGTATATTACAATGTATTGAGAAATTGAGACTTCTATGAAACGAAAATATTAAGTTTGATAAAATCAGAAACAACATTCTATGAATATGCAGACTTTGAAACAAATGTTATACAAACTAAATACTATACGGATTAATAATATTTGATTTAAAACGTAATGAACTGAAAAACTACTTATCTGAACAATAAAAAATATACAAAACCAGATTCTACAATGTAAGAGCTCTGACAAATGATCACTCTATGAAATGAAAATATGAGAAACATTTTCTATGAACTAGTATTCTGCGAAAATGTAGTCTATAAAACAACGTACAACCTTCTAGACCGCTTATGGGTTCTGTGTGATCTTCGTTTTTAGCTTCTGATTCCATATAGACTGTGGAGTTTGAGTCTTGTGGTGGTTTTTGGTAAAGCTCTCTGCAGAATTGTGTGGCGTATTCTATGATGTAATTTCTAGTGTTGGTTTCACGTTGTTGTCCTTCATGTAGTTTTTGTATTCAGTCTTTATGGCTCTGTAGTTGCTTGTACGCTCGTTTAGAGCTGAAACTACGTAAGTTATCCTCTATATTTTTTCTGACTCTAATCTTTATAATCCTTTTTCACAGACTTATTTGTCAATTTAAATATTTTTGTTAGTTCTACAACTAAGTAATACAAGTAAGGATTAGTAAAGTGAACGATGATTTTAAGTACAATGTAAATTCGTTTTCAGACGAAAACTAGTACAAGCAGGTATTACATGTTTACTTAATTAATAAAATACAATTAGTTTCATACAAGCCTTCGACCAGTCCGCAATTGATAATCTTACCAATGAGCTCATTTAAATGTTACACGTATAATGAGAGTTAGGTACAAAATTACCCGTCCTGATTTTCTGATTAATAATATGCAGGACCTATAGATAAACCTCCTTCCCACTTTAGCCGACGTGACGTGTCATTAAGTATCCACAGGTGGAGCAAAGTTTTGCTTACTTTGTCATTCTTACAAAGTAATTTGACCTAAAACAGTCAATCCGAATTCTAACTCTACACTCAGGTCACTTGCAACTTAAGAAATAGTTAGCCCTGTCACTTACGAATTCAGACCATCGACCACCTTATCTAAAGAGCAGATTATTATAGTGGCAGCACTGCCTATAACACGTACATTTATAAAAAATCCTTATATTTGTATAAAATTCCTTAAAACGAACCAAATTTGTGGATTACGAATATTATATTTGTCAAGCGATTTAGGCTGAAGAGCGAAAAATAGGTGTGGTAAAAATATTTAATATTCCAAAATATACTCAACCTTATGGCAGTCAGATAAATATTATTGAAAACACAAACAAATCCAGCAAACTAATATTTATCCAATCTCTTAGCTTCTATACTGCCTTCCGAGTTGCGACCACTTAACCTTGATTAATTTAAAACAAAAATAACTTGCTTGATAGCATTTTGCTCATACAGAATACATGATAACATTGTCCACTTTGCAAATACAAAAATCCCTTAATGTTTGCGAAGGGTTACATACGCTTTGTGAAAAAGGAAAGCAAAATGATGAATGAGGAATGGCAGACGGTTTATCTCGGCGACGAGGAACTAGAGCTACAAAGCTTCTAGATAGGGCATTATTAACCGTTTTATGTTCTTCACCTATCTGTTCGAAGTCTTGCTTAGTGATAAAATTTTAATATGAATTCCAAATATTGGATCCATTATTGCAGATATTTAACTAGGTAACATTTATTAAGGTGACAGGTATCACGGTTGACGACTGCATTTTGCGTTTTTATAATCGCAGCTTCCGCTTCTGCCATCTAGTATACTTGAGATGAACTATGACAATTCAATGTTGACATGTTTAAATAGTCAAACAATCGCGGTCTTTTACAGTAAGATGGCGCTTTGATAATAATTTCATTTTATGTGTACTTACTTAATTAAAGTTACTATTGTATGTAGGTAATCAATGACGAAATAATTTAAGTTACCTATAATATAAAACGACTTGGCCAACGCACGCCGTTACCTACAGTATCATAATCGCACAATTATAATGTTTTATTCTAAATATCCAAAATAAGCATTCATCATGGCGGTTATATTTCTATGTGTCAAGTACGTGTCAAGTCTTTCAAAATAAAAGTTCAAATAAAATGTACTTAACTGAAGATAATATTATTTGTAACTAATTTGTTTTATGTCCTCTTCTGCTCTGAAAAATCCAGGTTTTTAGTATCTATAACGAAATTAGAGATGGTCAAAAACGCTTTCAATGAGGACGGTAAAGTGCGTTGGGATAAGACCGCATCGGGAGAACATCGGATAATTCAATTACCTATCTGGAAAATTAGCCTTTAGTTTCAAATACAAACCACACATCCTCCAACACTATTGTGTACCTCTACCTAGTTGCATTTTGATATAATGGCGATGGCGCTTTTTTCAGGTACCTACACATTTTACTTAAATGTTTCTTCCGGTATGCTTAATAACAACGACTGTTGGTTAACTGAAAGGTTAAAAAAACCGGCCAAGTGCGTGTCGGACCACGCATAGGAGGGTTCCGTACCTTCAATGGAATAAGAACCAAACTAATACCAAAAGGTCGTATCTGATGCCTATGGAAGAAGTTTTTTGGAAATAACTCAAAAATGGCCAAACAATTTTCGTAGAAAGTATATGCTAAGGCGCATCTCCAAATTTTTTCATATTTTTTGGACTTACGGTTCAAAAGTTACAGGGGGGGCTACACAATTTTTCTGACTTTCGAAGCGATTATTTCAAAGAATATTCACTTAATCACAAAAAGATCAAACAAACTTCAATATTGATATTTGGTAAAAAGATTTTTTGAAATTTAGTTACATGTATCGAGCGCCCCCCCTTAAAATATTTTTTTTTTCAAATTTCAAGTAGCGGCATACAGAAATACACCTTATGTGTAAATTTTATTCAGATACGTCGTATAGTTTCCGAGTAAAATGGCTGTAACATACGGACGGACAGACAGACAGACAGACATGACGAATCCATAAGGGTTCCGTTTTTTGCCATTTGGCTACGGAACCCTAAAAATCACTTATTCTTTATTTGACGATCTCCTAGCCCAGTCGGTGGTGACCCTGCCTACGAAGCAGGAGGTCCCGAGTTCGAATCCTGGTCAGGGCATTTATTTGTGTGTTGATCGCAGATATTTGTTCCTGAGCTGAGAATGGAATCGATTGGCATAAAAAAGCAGCATGTGAAAAATAAAAATAAATAATTTTCATAAGTATGGGAAATGTTTTTCTCAATTTGTGGCTTTTCTAGCCGCAAATTATTTTTGATCCCATACAAGAATGGAATCGATTGGCATCAAAAAGAAGTTTACCAAATGTGACCTCTTTCTCGCATCCTGTATGTTTTTTCCAAAATCCGTAACGTTATTAATTTGAAATTGAGGGAAGGTCTTCTAAGACCATTTTCGCGTTGCAGCGAGGGATCTGGTAGCTGCCCCCACTGACCCAAAAATAAATTGAACTTGTATATTATTTCAAATTATCGAAGTTACAAGTAAAAGTAGTTAAGATAAAAGTAATTGCAATTACAAATTATATGTAATCGGGAATACTACTAACATGTAATCTTAATTACAAGCAATTTCAATTACTTAATATAATTGATTTTCTTATAATTTAATTAGCAATTTAATACATTACAAAAGTAGGTACCATCTAATAAATTACGCCCAACACTGAATAAACATCAGGTTCAAGAGGGTCGTATGGAGAATGTATGCTATCTGCTGCCGAAGTCACGCATACATGTGATCTTTATAGACAAAAAAGTTTCGTTCTATAAATTCAATTGTTTGTCACAAAAAATGGTTTGATTTGTTTTTGCGTGGCATTTAAGACTGGATCTTATTAATTGTTGCTGTGAACATTTTTTAAATGTGTACCTAGTTGGTTACTAGGAACAGGTTTAGACACGGGTATGTTACGTCCAAAAGGGAGGTATGGGCACTCCGAATGTTATCTCGCTAACTGTGGTAAGGCACAGTTCAGCGAATGTTATCACGCTCAAATCTGGACCTGGCTCAGAGCTCGACTGGGGAAGTACCTCACAGAAAACCATAGCCAAAAAGCAAATAACTTAATTCAACCTAAAGTTTAAGATTAATTTTTTAACATGTTTTAATCATTTTCATTTATACATATACCATAAGTGTTCTTTACTAAAAAAAATTACAAATATAAAAGCGTTTGTCGTCTCACATAAGAATTATAAATTGAAATTACACAAAATAATTAAAAACATGAAAAGTCAGCACGAGTAAGTTAATAACATATAATACCTGCTTTTGCCCGCGGCTTCGCTCGCGTTAAATTCGGGGTAACAAACCATACAAACTTCCACCCCCCATTTTAGGGAAGTGGGGGGTTAGAATGAGACAAAAAGTAGCCTATGTCACTCTCCATCCCTTCAACTATCTCCATTTAAAAAATCACTTCAATTCGTCGCCCCGTTTTGCCGTGAAAGACGGACAAACAAACAAACACACACGTACACTTTCCCATTTATAATATTAGTATGGATTAGTTGTATCGTGTCGTGTATAGGGTCGTCACGGTTTTTTGGGTACATTTTTGGGTTAGTTTTGGTTAATTGCCATCTATTTCAAAAGTTTTACCATATCAAAATCCATTACAATATTAAAATACTAGCTTTTACCCGCGACTTCGTCTTCGCGAAATTAACATGAGCGATATGGAATTACATAATAAAACGCAAAATAAAAGTTACTAGTTAGTAAAATCTAAGACCAAATATAAAACTAGTAGGTACGTATGCAATTTCAAGTCAACAGGGAGCAACAATTCCATATAAACTTCCATTCCGTTTTCACCCCCTTATACATACCAAATTTCCTCTAAATTAGTTGAGCGGTTTAAGCGTGAAGAGTTAACAGACAGACACACTATAATATTAGTATGGATACGTCCATATAATATATCTCTTCAAGTAGGCTGGGGAAAAAAAAAGAATTATAGCCAAAAGAGTTTTTTAATTTTTTTTAAATTTTGAAACATCTTGCTTCAAAGGTTTGAAACATCTTGTCTTTCCACTCTCAATATTTTTAACTCTCTCGTTTTTGAAAAGTTTGAGAAAATGCTGAAAGGTTGACATGAACATAATACAGGCGGTTTATAATTATATCTATTATTTGAAACCGTGCATAGGGTGGTTATGCTAGTTTCCCGTCCGGGTTGCCGTCCACCTGATTAAACTGCTACAAATTTATTGGACTAAGAGCTGGCCACGTCAGATATGACACAATAATGAGAGCAATGAAACCTGACTATTGTGTCATATCTGACGTGGCCAGCTCTCCGTCTACATGGAAAAAACTTTTTGAGGTCAAATTGGCCATTGATAATAATTATTTATTCTTTAATTGATATATTAATTATAAGCTTTAATTTGATAAACTTGAATATCAATATATCAATAAGTATGGACGGAAAACTGACACATACTCCACATTTACAAAAAATGTTTTAGTATAAAAAACCTTTCGAGTATGATTTATTTTCGTATAATATTAATCTAAACAAGATCATATAAGCTCTAGAACGGGCACTTCAAAATTTATTATTGCATTACAAAGCTGGCAAAATCGATAAGTGGAAGAAAACTAGCACCTAAAAACTTACTAAGAGTACATTTTATTAAATAGTCCAATTAAGTAGAAGGAGTAGATTTTGAAATTTTATACACGACAAACAGCTTAGGTACACTTCATACTGATTTGAAACAAGGATTAATATTTCGAGAAATTTTTACAAAGGTAAAGCATAAAAGTCAGCCCTGAAAGCTGACCAACTAGTTCAAAAATGGTCCGATCTTACCCCATCGTACCTTACGAGTACTTATTGGTTTTTTCATTTTAGGGATTGTGAGAAATTATATTGGTATATATACTTATACGATTAAATTAATTCCATATCTTCTTACCTACCTAATAATAACATTAATAATTCACTATATCTTTTAAATCGTACGAAAACGAACATACAATAAGCCATATAAACCTAATGGCGCGACCAGACATCGCAGAGTACCGGGACAGCCGAGCCGATTGTTTCTTTCTTATTCCATAGTAAAGAGAGAGATATATAACCTATCACGATGATGTGGACAAATCATTGACAAATGCACGAATGTGTTTCAACTTCAAGCGCATTTGATTCTATTCAATGAATCCGTCATTCATATCATAATATAGATCTAGCTTGCAACAGCGCAAAGCAAGAAGCGAAATGAGCAAATGAAAGTAAGCTGGCAACGTCGCCTCGGATGGAAACTGCTCGAACAAACGCGCTCTTGTAATACAAATTATGGTAAAAACATGGACGAAGCCGTCTATGGTAAAAAGTACCCATACCCACTGTAAAAATTGAATAATGAATTAGTCTCTTTTATAAGTTGGTAGTTTAAATATATTGGGTAAAAAAGTCAAAATAAAAAGATTAAACTAACTAGTAACTTGACTATAGTATGATTTGACTTTTTTTGTCCAAAAATACCTATAAATCGCTTAGGATCAGTATTGAAAATATAAATGAGAAATGAGATAAAAAAATAAACAAAAAAGTTAACATCAGCCTAGATTTGAACTCGGACATATCTACTTAGTAAGCAAGCGTACTATAACCTAAGCTATGTGGAACGAATTTCCGCACTCAAAATTACTAATCATATTACTCAAATTTGACACATGAAACCTGTCTCTGGCTGCAATAGAATAAACGCCTATAAGTTTTATTAGCAATTGCATAGTTCTGATTATTACAGGCTCTTACAAGGTTTTGCGTCTTAAACCTTTATTAAGCGCTTAATACGACTATAGTATCTGCCGAACATTAGTAATGTGCTAAGACGTAGTTATGTTTAATTTCGCAACATAGAATTATTTCTGACCGACATAAAACTTGCGACAAGTTTTCTCCAAAACAGTTTCTTAACGATGATATATATACCTAATTATGTTATACAAGACCAAGCACGTATCGGTACAGCGAACACAACTATATGCCCCTACAGAAAATGTAATATTCATGCTCCAACGTGGTTTGTTTTCTTCAAAAACCTTGCACAAAAACACCTCGATTTGACGTGTTTGCATATATCGTCGCCTTAAGTAAGAAGGTAATTATTAGTATCGAATTCAGATTAAGAAAAATTAGAACATTTTTTATGGAACGTTGGTCTACTAAGTATAGACCCTACTTGGACGACCGTTCGACATACAAAATATTCACATTAAAACTTTGTTCTATCCGAAATTGTGTACCGTAATTCAAATTATGCACTTAACGGACTACCAATATTTTTGTCACATTTTGTTATACAGTTAAAAATAAGGTCTGTTTGGTCTCGTTGATATTTGCCCATTTTCTATGTGAGTTCTTCAAAACAATAAGATGAAAGACGGACAAAGGAGCTAGGTTATACAAAAATTAACACCATCTAACCTTCCAAAAACGCAAAAATTGTTTTGGGTGTGATTCGTTTTCCCCATTGTTAGGGTTTTGTGCCACCAAAAAGCAACCGGTAAATATAAAATAAATACGAGTATTACTACCAGGGCGTGTTATTGAAATGGGCTGGTATTGGCGGATGGAAACACCTTTTTGTGCATTTTTATTAAGTCAGACAACGAAGACGTTTTATTTTCGTGACTACGTAAGCACCAAATATAATAAGGGAAAAATGCTCTTCCATGAGTTGGAACTCAATGTCAAAACAGCATGTTATGTTATTCCCTTTTCCGTACAAATCCAGTGGACATATTCAATTTCACGGTTTGCCAGAAACTCGGTACAAACAGCGATTTGCTTCCACTTGAGATATCGATTTAGTCAGTTTATGATTATCTGAGTGAAATGTTTCGGTTATGAGTTATGACTTGTTATAGCAGGAATATTCTTATGATAATATATATGCAGCAAAAACAGCGTTTAATACTTAGATAAAAGCTGATGGTATATTTAGATTTGATTTTTAAACTATTATTTAAAACGGGATATTTACCATGTATATTTGTGTTTACGAGCACCCGAAATCATATATTGATTTTTAAAATTGAAAAGTAGCTACGAAATAATAATTGGCAACGCTTTATTTAAAAATATATACATAAATAATTACGGGTCAATTTAACACAAATTGACCCAATCGCACAGTAAATAAGTTCGATAAGGCTTGGTGTTACCTAGTAGGCGACGATATTTAATTGTATAATAAATAAATAAAAATAAAAAATAAAATAAAAAGCCTTTATTAGTTCTCTGCGGTACAGTAAGGTAATAAAATAGTAATAATAATAAAATTTATGTTATTATGATCGCAGGGACCCCTCGTCGGGTGAAGGCCTCCTCCAGTTTTTGCCAGTATTTCCTGTCTTGAGCTTTCTGTAACCAGTCTTTGCCAGCTGTGGACACGATTTCATCGAGCCATCTTTCCTTGGGCTTTCCTCTTTTTCTTTTTCCCGAAGGACCGCGCCATAGAGTACTTATTTTTGCCCACCTTTCTTTGTGCATTCGCGCTGTATGGCCGCACCACTTCCATTTTAATTTTTGTGCGAAAGTTAGGGCGTCTATTATTCCAGTTTTCTTCCTTATGTCTGTATTCCTTTTTTTGTAAATAAGCTTAAAGTTTAAAACACTTCGTTCCATGGCACGTTGACAGCGTTGTATTTTATTTCTCGCGTCGTTGTTGAATATCCACGACTGGCATGCATAAGTCAGACTAGGCAAAAGGCAGGTGTCGAGAACTTTTTTCTTTAGCTTCATGGACATGTTTGATTTTAAAATTTCTTTATATTTCCAAAATTTGTTCCATGTAATGGCAATTCTTCTCGAAATTTCTTCGGTTTTCCTATTTTTGTTAAAAGAAATTAATTTGCCCAAGTAGACATACTCTTGAACATATTCTAAGGCTCTTGAGTTCACTTTTATTTCTCTACAAATAGAGTTTGTTATAATCTTTGTTTTTTGTATGTTTAACTCTAAGCCTATGTTTTTGCTGACGTGGTTTAAGTCATTTATCATTGTCTCTAAGTCGCGTGCCGTTTCCGCGAAAATCACGATGTCGTCTGCGAACCGTAAGTTGCTTAAATATTTTCCATTTATTAATAAGCCTTTGTGGGTCCACTCTAGGTCCTTCATAATATTTTGCAGAACTGCAATAAATAGTTTTGGCGACAATGGGTCGCCCTGTTTTACACCACGCTTTATGTCTATGGGCTCACCGGTTCGATCCAGTTTGATTTTGCTTGTACTTTTACTGTAAATATCTTTTAATATTTGTATGTACGTCTCATGTACGTTTTGAGCTCTTAGTGCGTTCCAAATGCCGTAATGTGATATAGAGTCGAACGCTTTTGCGTAGTCTATGAACGCCAGGTATAACGGTCGTTTGAATTCCGTATATTTTTCAATAACTTGGTCAACTGTGTGGATATGGTCCATAGTACTAAAACTTTTACGGAACCCCGCTTGCTCTACTGGTTGATTTTGCTCTATGTTGTGGCTTATTCGTTCCTCTAAGCACATAGCGAAAAGTTTGTATATGCTTGGTAGCAGGCTGATTGGGCGATAGTTAGCTATATCTGCGTGACTGCCTTTTTTGTGTAGAAGTATTATGTTCGATTCGGTCCATTTAGTTGGTACTTTTTTTTCTTGTAAGATTTTATTAAATAGGTGCGTAAGAGGCGTCGCTATAATATGTCTAGCTAACTTAAGCGTGTCTAGCTAATTTAATTGTATAATAGACATAGATAAATACTTAAATATATAGAAAACATCCATGATCCATCTATCCATGAACAAATATCTGAGATGAACACACAAATAAATGCCATTATCTGTTAAGGTAAAATGAATGTTGGCTTTTACGCATACCTACATCTTGCGGTTTTGAAACATCATCAACATCGCGAATAGGGAAAATTATCATTATTGGCCTTTAAGGTGTTAAAAAAACATATAAGATTATTGTTGGAACAGGCACAATACCAAGTTTCGCGCAAACGCATCGCGTCCATAAAAAAAAATCCAGTCCAATTAAAAAAAACAACGGGTTGCACACTTGTGCATTTTTGATATTTTGGAATGGTTAGGGAATAATTTTGCACGAATTGCTTTAATTATCAGTATAAAAGTAAAGCCTGACCAGAAATATATGATTATTGTCAAGAGGGCGCTATTATTCTCATTTATATGGCAACAGTTCAGTTCTCTATGGTATGGTGACATCTTGATTTGTTTACCTGTCAGCTTTGATGTTAATATGAAAATGTTTCACAGCGAAAAAGTTTCATTTCCCGAACGTATTACTTACAGCAGTTTATTATACAGGGTGTTTCCTGTAATAAGAGCAATAAATAAAAACGTAGATTCTACTCCTCAAACAATGAAACGTTTGTTCTACAAATAAAAAAAAATGAAGTTTTTATATTGTCTCTTTTTCATACATACTAAATAGTATTTTCAATGTACGTTAAAATCCGTCTAATTGACATTGCTTGTCACTCTTGTCACCCAACAGAAATAATCAATTTCGCAATACATTGCGTGTTCGAATAAAGTTGAAGTGAAATAAAAATCAAATAATAAGTTATTTTTAAAAGTCGCTGAACTAATATTGTCCAGTTTGAGGAGTAGAATCTACGGTTTAATTTATTGCCCCTATTACAGGAAACACCCGGTATACACTATCTACAATGTTCCGCTCTTGACGCGTTAGTGTTGGTATTGAAGTAGGTGAAGCGATTTAAAAAGACAAATAACTTCGACTTACCTGGACACAGGAAAATAAAGGATGAATGTGTCATAAAAGGGATGTTTAATTTGAGTATTTCGTATGAAAATTAATTTTTGGTAAACTACCTAGTGCTCGACACGCTAGTGCCCAATAGTAGACACTGCTAGGTTAGCTGAGCGGTGCGAGGATGCGTAGCGAGGATATAGAACGTTGTCAGTGTTTCCACCAGAGACGTGCGAGGTATCTGAGCAGTGCGAAGATGCGTTGCGAGGTTTGCTGAGCGGTGTGAGGATGCGTGTTTTGTATGTTCCTTGTTTTGTATTTTATTTTGTATTAAGCAGAACGTCTGCTAACGATACCACAGTGTCTCCCTAAGATGCATAAAGGATATAGTGGAGAAATTCGCAGCCATCAGGTAAGTCTCAGCAGCTCAATTGGTCAGAGTCAGAGCGATGGACATGTATCCTAGAGTTGCGAGTTCAAATCGCGCTTGAGGCAGTTAATTTTTCTACTTTTCCTTTATGCAGTGAAAGAAATTAGAAAAAGTAAAATAATTATAGTGAGACAAATATTAAAAAATGATGGTCTTTTTTCAAAGAAAATAAATTGTAAGTAATTAAAAAAGAAGGCAAGAAATATTTACAATATTTTTCAAGTTATAAAAAAATCGCATTATATTTTATCTTACACCTTCCTATTTAACGATAACTTCTTCATATTTAACTATAACTAATTTTATAGATAGGGCAGGAAAGTTTTATCAAGAGTCTAAAACCGTCACTTTTAAGGAGCCTTCTTTTACGTAGGTTGTTAAGAGGCTGACAACACCCGATGACCTTTAAATTGACTTTACTTAAACAGTTTTTTAGCTATAACGACTTGTTTTGGGAAAGTAAAAAAAAATATATGTTAATATTCATTATATTCAAAATGGAAACTGTCAGTTTTTTGATGCTTCTCTGGTCTCCCGTGGCGTGCCGCAAGGTTCAATTTTAGGCCCAATTCTGTTCATTATCTATACTGCAGATATATTGCATGCTATTCAGAAATGTTCTTATCACATTTATGCCGACGATATCCAAATTTACTTATCTTGTAAGCGAAATGAAATTTCATGTACAATAGAAAAAATCAACGATGATCTAACACGAATAGTCCAGTGGTCAAATAAAAACACCCAGATAAGTCAAAATTCATTATTTTTGGTACTGAAAAACAAAGGTGTACGATTTCCAACCACAACCCGTTGATTAAAATCGGAGATGATTGTGTTGAACAGGTGACGGAAGTTAGGAACCTGGGTGTGCTTATGGGCGGTAAACTTAAATTCCATAACCATGTGATTGAAACTTCTAGAGTATGTTTTTATAGACTCAAGATATTATATAGAATTCGTAGATATTTAAGTACTGACGTTAGAATATCTCTATGTGAATCGTTAATATTGTCAAAACTGAACTATGCAGATACTGTTATGGGTGGTTGATGTCTATTGTCACGAACCAAAAAGCTGATACAGCGAGTTCAGAACGCATGTGCTCGTTTTTGTTTCCATATTCCACCTCGAGCCTATGTTACACCTTACCTCAACAATAGCGGCTTAATGAATATGGAGTCAAGACGCGCACCACACTTTGCCTGTATGCTTTTTGGTATTGTGAAAACGATGACGCCTCAGTACCTATATAAAAAGTTACGTTTTTCACGTCATATTAGGGGAGCAACTCGTCTACTATGTCCTCGGCACAACAGTCACGGCACCGCGGCATTTCGTGGCAGTTTTAAATACTCTGCTACGAAATGTTGGAAAAATATACCACCACCTATAAGGAACTCTGTTTCAGTTAATTCTTTTAAAGTTAAGTTCAAAAAACACATTTTAAATATACAGAAAACTTTAAATATATTTTATGTATAGTGCCAATATCCTCCAGAATCATATTTGTACTCCTCTCATTTTTGTCACAATTTTGTCTTATTTAGTCTTTATTGTTGGGTATGAGTTGTTGGGTTCAGTAATTGCTCATTAAAATCAATAGTTAGGTGCGATTTAAAAATGTTTATAATTTTAGATGTATATTTATGTAAATTATTAGATTATTTCTGTTTAAATTAATTTTTATTTGCATGTAGTTGCGCTCTCTCGGAAGGGTTTCCACGGAAGACCAGCGTCGTGGACCTGAAAAGGTACCTTGACATTTAAGCTGAGTGGAAACCATTTCAGTGACGCTTAACAATAATAAACTGACAGTGTTTTTCTTAAAATAATAATATGCTTAAAACTATGTTTAAATAGTAGTTAAGTGTTTCTGAATAAAGTTTCTTCTATTCTATTCTATTCTATACTTAGAAGAACTTGGTTAATTCCGATACACGATTGGACGAAACTGGCTTGATAGAAAATAATTCCAAAGTTACATCTCAAAATTAGCTTTAAACAGTTGTATGTCTTTAGTTTCTTGACTTATACGACTGTAAATTAAGGACAAAATTCCACCACATTAATACTAAAAACTTTGTTATTTTATATTTCTCAATTTATGCGTTGTTAGGGTTCCGTACCTCGAAAGGAAAACACGGAACCCTTATAGGATCACTTTGTTGTCCGTCCGTCGTCAAGATCCTTTTTTCTCAGGAACGCGTGGAGGTATCAAGCTGAAATTTATATCAAATACTCAAGTCTACTTTCCCTTGGTGCTACGAAAAAATCAAACTTCTATGCCAACGCAATCAAAAGATAAAGCCGTTTATGCCGCAAAATTCCGCAAATTTTCAAAACTTGCATGGGAATCAAAACCTACAGGGTACTTCCCGTGAACTCAGGATCTTGAAATTTGGTACGAAGAAAATTTGATACAGGAAAAATTGCGAAATCCATAAATTTTTAGTTACATCATATAATAAAAATATTTGTAACTAGCTGTAACCGCGGCTTCGCTCGCGTGTCTGGGAGGTTTTGTCATTTTCATTTACTATCCAGGCCATTAGTGTAGAATTTACGCGTTCTACATATAAATATCTATCAAAATTTATTAGTTCATCCGTGATAATGATAACTGACTAAAAGGCGTGCGTCGAGACCTGCGAATGCTAATGGCCGAGTTCCTGCAGGAGAATATGCTTTGAACAGAGAGTCAAACGCTGAAGGTACTGGCGCGAGGTAGCGTGTGAGCGCAACGTCCCAGTGAAAACTGCTTTTGCAGCAGCAGGCCAAAATCAAATAAGGCCAAAGGCAGCAAAAATTGTTTCAGCATAAGTATAAATGGGTCCCCACAAAGTTCAATGGTCAAGTTTTTGGTGAACCCGAACGCCGAACCCGTGATACGGTGAGCGGCAATATCACAAAAGCCATAGGCCGAGTACCGCGTAGGCCCAAGCCCGGAGCGTCGCAGCAAACATTTCTCCAGCAGCAACAACATGATATAATCCGGACAAAGCTCAATTGCGAAGAATCTTAGCTAATCTGAGTGCCGGAGGCCCGAAGGTGAGCGGCAATGTCTGCGACAGCCATAGGCCAAGTACCGCTTAGGCCCAGGCCCGGAGAGTCGCAGCGAGAATTAGCGTGACAGCTAGCAGCTATTAGTAATTGCTAGATTCATGACTACCCATTTTAAAGTTTCGTAGCCAGAATGGCAAAAACGTAACCCTTATAGATTTGGTCATGTCCGTCTGTCCGTCCGTCCGTATGACACAGCCATTTTACTCGGAAACTATAAGACATATCTTAATTAAATTAAAACAGAAGGTGTAGTTTGTATGCCGCTATTTAGTTATGTAGTGAAATTGCAGAAAAAAATATTTTCAGGGGGGCGCTCCATACATGTAACTAAATTAAAAAAAAAAATTACCAAATATCAACATATTTCACATCAATCGATAGGTCTTTAAAAAAAAACTGAGGTTTCTTTGAACATATTGTGATTAAGTGAATATGCGGCATGCCAAGGATGCACTTCAAGCGAACGGGCTCAAGATTCCACGGCTCAATCAGAAGACTCTAATGAAGTTTCCTACAGTTGAGCGCCGGCCTGCCATCTTGCCTTTTGTCCGAGGAGTCACTGACAGGATTGGCAACATCTTGAAACGTGCTTCTATCAAAACTTACTTTAAGCCAATGAAGAAGATGTCACAGTTCCTGAGGTCAGTGAAGTCGGCTACTCCTCTACAGAGTGCAGGGGTCTACAGGCTGGAATGTGAATGTGGTCTATCATATGTAGGCCAGACTAAGCGGAGCATCTCTACTCGAGTAAAGGAACATATAGCCGATGTAAAGCACCGTCGACCAAGGTCAGCAATCTGTGAGCATGTCATGGATAGGCCCAATCACTCAGTTAAATTTGACAAACCGCAAATCCTCGTCAAGGAGAAACGATACATTCCTCGGATGTTGCGAGAGGCGATCGAGATTAAAAAATATCCAAATTTCAACAGAGAGGACGGTTTTTCGGTACCATCAGCTTGGGATCCAGTTATTCATTTGGTTAAGTAGCAAGCTAGACATAGGACTGTGAGACCATAATGGTGGACAGTGTGGATACTAATAATAATCTAATACTAATTTAATTTGTAAATTATTTGAAATTATTTATTTGACCGTTTTAACATTCTTGTATTTGACATTATTAACATTTATGAAATAAAACAATTAAAAACGGATTTTATCGCGTGTATTGAGTTTAAATTACATCCCGACGTTTCAAACACTTTACAGCGTTCGTGGTCAACGGGTCGACTGAGGAAAAATGTACAATTACCTCCGTTCAAAAACTATCTCAATATGCAAACCTACCCACATATTAAATATTAAACAAATTTAGTGTTTGCACATGCCGGAGGGGCCTTTATAAAAACAAATTATTTTTTATTACAAAACAAATTATTAAACAAATTATTTTATTATTATTAATTATTATTTTCATTTTTATTTTTTATTTTTTAAATTAGTATTACATTATTATTAGTGTCCACACTGTCCACCATTATGGTCTCACAGTCCTATGTCTAGCTTGCTCCTTAACCAAATGAATAACTGGATCCCAAGCTGGTGGTACCGACGTGGTCAGCCATCAGCTTGGGATCCAGTTATTCATTTGGTTAAGGAGCAAGCTAGACATAGGACTGTGAGTCCATAATGGTGGACAGTGTGGACACTAATAATAATTTAATACTAATTTAAAAAATAAAAAATAAAAATGAAAATAATAATTAATAATAATAAAATAATTTGTTTAATAATTTGTTTTGTAATAAAAAATAATTTGTTTTTATAAAGGCCCCTCCGGCATGTGCAAACACTAAATTTGTTTAATATTTAATATGTGGGTAGGTTTGCATATTGAGATAGTTTTTGAACGGAGGTAATTGTACATTTTTCCTCAGTCGACCCGTTGACCACGAACGCTGTAAAGTGTTTGAAACGTCGGGATGTAATTTAAACTCAATACACGCGATAAAATCCGTTTTTAATGGTTTTATTTCATGAATAACTATCGCGGCAACCGAAGACAATATTATTATTAACATTTGTTTTATAAAAAAAACACTAAATTTGTTTAATATTTAATATGAGGGTAGGGGGCATTTGTGATAGTTTTTGAACGGAGGTAATTGTATATTTTACCTCAGTCGGCCCGTTGACCACGTACGCTGTAAAGTGTTCGAAACGTCAGGATGTAATTTAAGCTCAGTATAAGCGATAAAATCCGTTTTTAATTATTTTATTTCATGAATAACTATCGCGGCAACCGAAGACAATATTATTAAGTGAATAGTTTCAGAAATAATCGCTTCGAAAGTCGGAAAAATAGCGTCCCCCTGTAACTTTTGAACCATAAGTCTAAAAAATAAGAAAAATTTTGAGAAGATGTACGTTATCATATACTTTCTACAAAAATTGTTCCGAACATTATCAGTTAAGCCATTTTTGAGTTATTGCCAAAAAACTTTTTCCTTAGGCATCAGATACGACCTTTTGGCATTAGTCTGATTCTTATTCCATTGAAGCTACGGAACCCTCCATTATGCGTGGTCCGACACACACTTGGCCGGTTTTTATTGCAATCAGCTGTTAAAGCGAGATAAAATATATTGATCTCAAAAACGGTACAATTTTTGCTGTCGGGTAAATCGAAATGGATAAATCTTAACTACCTATTTTATTTGTTTTGACGTATATTGTAAGTAGGTTTTAGTACCTTCCGTAGCTTCAGTAACTTTGAAGTACCTCCAGGTATTAATGGATCACAATATATGTCCGGATACTTACAATTTCCAAGACGAAGTAACATGTTTTAAAAATATTTAACCCGCAATCCTTAAATTGGGAAAGCATTTAAAAATCCATGGTTTAAACCTCGGCGGAACGCAACGGACTGAATCGCTTAATTTAATCTAAAGACGTCCTTAAATAATGTTCGTATACAGTATACAGGATACCTATACAGCGCCATCTGTGACCACTTTTGAGAACTATTTTTTATGAAAATTATGTTTTTATTAAGTAGAATAAAAACTACCCTATATGTTGCTCCGGGGTATAAACTGTTACTATACAACATTTCATAAAATTCTGTGCAGTAGTTTTTACGTAGTGCGCGGACAAATTCACAGACAGACAGACAAGAATTCCAAAAATCAATGAAATGTATTCAGTCAACGTTTCTAAGACCCCCCGAATAAGTTTTTCTAGAATATCTTCATAATGTAATTTTTTTTTTCCTTACGCGTTTATTATATGTATAGATAATTTTAAAGTTACTACCCCTATATACCTATAGATTTGTACGGGACCCTCGGTGCGCGAGTTCGACTCGCAATTGGCCGTTTTTTTTTAATTCATATTTTTTCAAAATTTGCAATGAGTTGCCATCCTAATCGTAACACAGTGTTTCTCTTTTACTCGCGCTGAAAAAGATAGGGATGAAATTTAGCTATTGTGATCCCCTTAAAAGCGTGTCGCTTGAAGCCTATTTCTTTTAGTACCCTATGGACAAATTCTCGCAAACCATTGGGTCGTACTTAGCAAAAACGCTCGATCATCTCACCCTCGTGCCAACCTTTTATCTGCGTTTTAATTCCCGAGAACTTTTACTGCCTGTAATGAACTTACAAATCCCACGGGATTATGACTCAACTGAACTTTTTCGTATTACACAGATTGGTAAAACTGCGCCAAGTTCTGTATTTTGATTTATTACAGTTTCGTAAAAATTAAAATACATCCCACTGAGTTTCTTCCTGGTATCAATTCTCCTCGGATCAGAGGTGTAGGATTAGAACAGGTGGTAGTTTTCTTTCCATTCAAGTTTAAAATAAAGGATAAAGTTTTTTTTAGTGTTTAATGTAATGACCCGGAAATGTGGACCCGGGGAATGTCCTTAGACTACGTCCGGACTTGGGTATGCCCTTAAACTATGCCAAAAAGATGGGCACTGCGAATGGCATCTCGCTTAGTGTGGTAGGGTACGTTCAGTGAATGTCATCTCGCTCAAATCTGGAGCAGAGCCCGACTGGGGAAGTACCTCCACCTTACAGAAAACCACAGCCAAATAGCACTAGACCCTACTCATAGTGTTGTGTTCCTGCTGGTGAGTAAGGTTGTCAAAGAGCTCAGAGGACCCAGTGTGTTGACGATGAGGGACCCTCTTGTTCCTTTAGCCGTCAACACAGTGAATCCTCCTTTTGTAAAGGGTCAGCAACGCGCATATGACTCCTGTGGAGTTACAGGCGTCCATAGGTTACGGTAGCTGCTTACCATCAGGCAGGCCGTATGCTTGTTTGCCACCGTCGTAGTATTAAAAAAAAACTGACTACTGACCATCGAATTTCGTTTAAAATTACTTGTTTTAGTATTCCTTTTACCTTGTTTTTTTTATACAAAAATAAATGCTAACAAATTAAAAACTGTTCGAATTTTTCATTTATGAGAGATTATTATTTGTTTCCATTATAATAAATAATACAGGCTATTAACATCATTTCTTGGAAAAGGTATTGTTATGATATTAATGTCTGAAAGATTGAGGTAACGTTTACATAATAATAAAAATTTTAGTTGCCGACAAATTATGAATACTTCTAACAATGGTTTTACAATAATTATTGTGATCCATATCCATACTAATATTATAAATGGGAAAGTGTGTGTGTGTGTTTGTTTGTTTGTTTGTCCGTCTTTCACGGCAAAACGGGGCGACGAATCGACGTGATTTTTTAATTGGAGATAGTTGAAGGGATGGAGAGTGACATAGGCTACTTTTATCTCTTTCTAACCCCCCACTTCCGTAAAATGGGGGGTGGAAGTTTGTATGGAGAATTTAATGCGAGCGAAGCCGCGGGTAAAAGTTTTTTATGAATATTCTCATACTTTCAAGCGTGAAGAACACAACAATAAGTCAATTTATTTATATTTTTATGAAAGAAGTGCCTCAATTTATATATAGTATTTTGTACATTATAAAGTATTTTAAAAACCAACTGAAATGGTATAATACATAGTGCAGTAAAACACTTCTATAATTGCATTAACACGTTTAATTTTGAAGATAAAGTAAATTATTTAAAATTAGCAACAATAATCAGATTTTTTCAAATTAGCACTTCACGTAAAAATGACGATAACGGTATCTATATAAAGATATTTCACATTCAATAACTTCCTTAGTGGTTAGAATGTAATTAAATTACAATAATCAGAATATTTAAAATTAGCACTTCACATAAAAATGAAGATAACGGTATCTATATAAAGATATTTCACATTCAATAACTTCCTTAGTGGTTAGAATGTAATTAAATTACAATAATCAGAATATTTAATATTAGCACTTCACATAAAAATTAAGATAACTGTATCTATATCAAGATATTTCACATTCAATAACTTCCTTAGTGGTTAGAATGTAATTAAATTACAATAATCAGAATATTTAATATTAGCACTTCACATAAAAATTACGATAACGGTATCTATATAAAGATATTTCACATTCAATAGTTACCTTAGTATCGTAAATGTCTACTTTCCGCACAAAAGGAAAATAAAAAAAGAGGGAGTACTAGCAAAACTAGTAAGTACAAATAAAGGCTCGGCTGGTAATTTGGCTGCGGGAAAATAATGGATTAATGAGGCGGGTGATATGGATGGTGACAGATGATTCGCTGGCTGAACGTAGCCTAAATTCAAGAGCCAGGTCTTTGTACGCCCGTCAAATGAGGCAATTAGAATTTTGGGAAGATTTTGGCAAAACAACAAAAAAAACTATTATGGCACAAAAACACTGGATACAAAAAAAGGAATCGGATTTATAACGTTTAAAAAAAATGTAAATAAAATGATATTCTCGAAAGTCAGGAAATGGTCAACACTGTAACTGAATTTAAAATAAGTTCGTGGGCAGGCGCCCCCTTTGGTTTAGGCGGACCCAACAGCTCGCTGAACCCTCTGTCTCAGTTGGAGAGCCACGCTGGATGCGGGCTCTAATTCTCCGACGACGGTGAAGAACCACGCGGAACACGCGGCGGTTGCAGATCGTCTCGCAAGTCCGGCACCCACAAGCGCCTTCCGGAGTCCTCCCGGCTCAGACGGTCCCACTGGCGGCCTCGGCGGGCGGTAACCGCACTCTCAGACACGGCCGAAGGGGAGCACTGGGTATTGGAAAACCTACACCGACGGCCACCCTCTTCTAGAGAATTAAGCAACTGTGGTAAACACTTTCCGGGAACAAAAAAGGATTTGCACAGGACAATTTGCAGATAATTCCTGTGTTTTTCTTTAAAAATCTCTCCGTCGATCTGATACTTCCAATCAAAATTAACTTTCTCCTTTTCGACAATCTGGAATACCTCAAAAATTCCTATTCAAAATTAGCGCGAATATTATCTCAATTTTATAACTGCCAGTTGTGTATCACAAAATGCGGACTGATATAAGCGCCATCTACCCGTAATGCCGTGAATCACAATGTACGCTTTTTTATATATCAACCGCGACCTAGCCTTAGACCTTCCTTAGACACGGAAGTTCTAAAGAAAGTCGACAGATGTCGTACGATAAACGTAGCGTCATGCTACAATAGTTATACCATTTCAGTTGGTTATCAAAATACTTTTACCCTTATCTTGCACTACAAGCAAATCATTTACAAAATCCGACGGTAACATATTTCCTTTAAAAATCATAAAAGTTTATTTTGTTGTAGGCACCACTTTTTATTGAAGCCGTCATAAAGCTCCGGTAAATAACGCACAAAGTCGATTTAAAAACGTCAACGTTTAAATTCTACATAAAACCGATCATTCAATGGGAAACAGCTTTGAATAGTCGTAAAAACTTTCAGGTACAGGGCTGCAACCGGCATTTATATTTTCTGCCATTTTAAGTTATTAAAGTAATGATTTTTTGACGTGATAACCTCTTATAAATCGATGAACACCGGTAGCATACACGAAAAAGTGTCACGTCGTGAACAGATCTCCATGGCAACGTTACTGCCACGTTGTCAATTCAATTAAATAAAAGTATGCAATTTTTCATCAATGTTTTCCTAAACGATATGACGCAAAATTATCGTCCGTAAACCGACTTTACAGACAACCAATTTTTTTTAAGTGTAAAGATCGAGACTTATATTTGGTATATATTATTATTTATATTTGGTATGTGTGGAATTTTGTATAATTTGTTAAAAAAAGTCCGAAGGTTCCTCACTCTGCGGCCCTAACCACCGGCAGCCTGGGCCTTTCTCCGTTGCCGGCGGCACCCTAGGTTAGGTTTTCAACCGACTTCAAGATTTCAAAGGAGGAGGTTATCAACTCATCGGAATCTTTTTTTTTGCTATTTTCTTTTACATATGTTCACCGATTATTCAAAGACGGCTGGGTCGATTTAGTCAAACAATAACACCTTTCTAATTTTTTGTAACGTTTTTTTTCTCTGTAATCATGGTCACCAAATGGTTAACATGGTTAACAAATTAATAAAGTTTAAACGTCTTAATCATGACAGTACTTATCCAGAAAAAAAATTGTATAAGTGAGATACGATGTTTCTAAAGTAACCAACCATCAATTTGACACATATCACAGAAAACCGAGAGAATCGCTACTCGCCGGAATATTCTAATTGTAGAGTGACCATGGTTGTCGTAAGTAATTTAAAACGTTTTACTTCTTAATTTCAACATTTTTTTTCACACTAATACTGGTATCAAATAATAGCTTGTTATTAACTGAATCCGTAGTGTTAATCCTGCTCACGTCTACTGAATCAGTCTGTATAAACCCAGTATTTAATGACATAACTTAATAATTAAATCATATCAACTATATACGAGTATATCATTAACTACTAAGACTGTTACTATTTCACGTGTTGCGATAAAGGTAAAGTTAGGTTGATAAAACACCGTTTTTTTTAGAAATTACGGGCACGGGCTTTGAAATTCCATTTTAAGCTGTTGCTCCGAATTAATTACAACAGAAACTTTTCCATCTCAAATTACTTGAACAAGTTATGCAGATCTTTGACATCGAACCGTCAATATTTCTATTAACTGATAGCCCTACGGCCGGGAAACACATAAAACGATAGACAGCTGTAAAGTAGGATCTTTATAAACAAAGTTGTATCGGTGGTCCCTGCGATTCGGTCTAGATAAACTTGCCGATCTTTTGCTTCGGTCCGAGTTAATAAGCGTTAGCGGCATAGTTTTTTTTCTGGAATTGATGTCCATTAAAATAGGAGCATAAATAAAAAAAAGAAGGTTGAGGTTTTAATGTTTGCTTTTGTAGAATGATAAACGAGTTAGTTTTGTTTTTTTTTTAGTATTTTTATTTATATGTTTTTATTTATCAAACAGTAATTACACAATATATTTAAAACATAAATTTTCGGTAACCTGCATAACAGTTTGTCGGCGAAAAGCAACACTCAGCACACTTCCTTTTCTACTGTGTAACAATTACAAAAGAATCTTATCTAACTAAATATTATAACCTCAAATTATCTCAAGCTTTTCTGGAACGTCTTGTAATTGTTTTCATTCTTAAAATCGATCGGTTCTGCTCGAGATCCATGTCAAACCTTTTAACCTTTCACCTCTTTCGTTGAATGCCTCTCCTTTGATTCAAGATTTAAGATATTTATTCGTGACGTACACAATATTAAATACAAATATACAGACGTATTGGACCCTGCTCATGAAAATGCTAACTAGTATTTAAGCTAGCGCTGGTCTTCCGCAGGGCCCACTTGGTGATGCCACGACAGATAACACAAACTCAAGACAAAAAATAGAAAATAAAGTTATATTTAATAGAAACAATTAAAAGAGGAACGTAAATGACTAATGATAAAATTACACATGTACAGAAAATTACAAAATACAAAATAATTTAACATCAAAGCATGTACAAATAAATTTAAGGGCTCAATCAACACTGCAACCACATCCATGCCTGCTATGTTACAAATACAAGCGCCTATAGAAACTTCGCCATATAGCGTTGTGTCTTTAAAATTACCTGCTTTACATATAAATGTTGCGTATGAGTATTGAGGAGGGGCGAGCGCTTTAAAAATGGTTTATCTCCACCAAGCTAACATTTTACGCATATAAGCAAATTTCGTTGGTAGCAAAGTTTATACCTTGAAACATAGAACCATAAGTAGCAACTTCGTGTTCTGGGAGCAACGGAAATTGAAAACTGGGCACCGCTCAAACTTGACCCAATCTCGCCCTATCTTTGATGTCTCTACAATGGATCTATTGAAATAGTTCCCAGTCGATTGAAGGATTTACTGTCGCCAAATCTTCGGGTTGCGAATTGCGGTCTCGGGGAAATAATGTGAGTTAAATTTCGACTAATTCTGAAACTTAATCATTACAAGTTTATTTTTTAGCTTGTTTTTGTAACAAAGATCCAATAGAATAAATAAATACGTACACCCAAAGCAACTTTTTGTGAAGATAACTTTATTGGTTACTGATATTGGAAAAGTTTTCTTATTTGGCGCTTTATTAGCTTTTAAACATTTTTTGTCTGTAGTGGTTTCTGTAACTATGTATTTGTAAAAAAAACTACATACCTAACAAAATACTGTATGTACACTTAGCAATGGTTTACAAAAGTTAAATCGATTTTACAGTAAGTACCCATCATAATGTTTTAGCAAAAGCTAACTATTTCTTCAGAAACAATTAAAGTGACCGACCAAGGATCCGTAGATAGGGGAAGATTGGCACCGTTCGTACGCGGAAATACGTTGGTTATATCGCGATTTTAAAAACACGCTAACAAATTATTTATATATGGAAGACTCCCTCTCATGCGCATTAGGATACTCACGAAGAATGGTAACAATAACACCGTTGGTTATCCTTGAAAAGAGAGTTTTTGTGTTTTTGATAACTCTAAGTATGTTTAAATGCACTTTTTTGTTGTAATATTTGTTACAGTTGCAGAGTTATTTTGCATTGTTTATAACCAAATACCAAAAAATATGAAATGTTCATTAATTTTGGGATATCACTAATGATTATTTTTAGTTTTATTTTTTTGTTTTGGGTACCTTCATACATTCATATAAATGTATGAAAAGTCTTGCTGTATGAATGTGCCACACTTAAGTTTAAATAACTCGTTTACAACATAAATTTTACTTCAAACTTCATTGTATTTTAAATACAAACTGATATTTGTAATAGAGGCAGTGTATTGAGCTACCAGCATGTAAGGTACATTCGTGCAATTTCCATATTTTACGAAAACCGACAAAGCTTGGCTGTGTCACTTAGTATAAATACTAAATTACGACATAATTAAAGCCTATTTAGTAGTATTTAATTTACTATGATTCAACTTATAGTTATTTTTTACAAGGGTTAGAGTAAAAAGTGTACGAATGGTGCAAATCTTCCCCTATCTGGTGCCTAAGTTTTAATAGTGAATATACAATGGCGGATAAGTTTAAGGAAAGTCCAACTAGCGCTCCAGGCACTGAGTTATTGTTTGACCTCACTGATGGCATTTTAAATTAGACTTTACGCTCCTGTCAAATATACCTACTTAGTATCCGGGTAAACTTATTACCCTAAAAATATATAGTTAAAATAGTTTACTAGTATTATATATTTTTATATATGTAGCTTTTTTATTTTATATACAGGTATTAAGATTTTGGAACACAAAACTTAGCACTCAAATATATCTCAATTGTTTCTTCAGCGAAATCGACCACGAAGCATATTATTCTAATATTGAATCTACTTAGGTTCTCATTTGTCATTCATGTTTTCGGTGGGATTTTCTTATTCCAGATCCACGTTACATTACTTAAATTACTTTGAGTCTTTAAATCTAATCAAAACGTTCTTATTTCACTCGGACTATGAACGATGCTCACTCCTTTCAAGTGTAAAAATATCTAGTCAGAAATGGGTACCCTTCACCCCTTGGTTAACAAGCTACTACTTTATTAATTTTTAAAGTAGTGCATTCTTTGAGGACATTCTGTAATGCACACACTCTCATTATAAAGCACTTTTAACGTCAAAGAAGCGGGAAAGGCTGCCGTTTTTATATAAAACATACAATAAAGTAGAAAATTCTCATATATAAGCTTACTTAAAAAAATTGGAAACCTGTAAGCGCTATAAAACTTCATATGCAGGAACGAAAAAAATTGAGATGAGCGAAAGTAACATGCGGTATTATTGGCATACCTAATCATTAGAACTATTAAATAACACGTAAAACTAAGTAGCGGTGCCACCTTTCCACGCATTGAGAAGAAAACTCTTTCTAGCTACCTATCATACATACATATAGATGGGTAGGGGTGAGTAAATACTGAGTATTTATTCAGTATTTATCCAAAGCACCCAGTAAATATCCGTATTTACTCATTTCGGTGGGTAAAATGATTACTAATAAAATATTTTAAAAAGTATGATTTAAGAACTAAATTGTTTTTTTATTGAATAGTCCTAACAATATTTACATTAAAGCACGCATAGAGGACGCTTAGTTATAAAAAAAAGGCATTATCAGTGAGTGGCAATGAGGACCAGGTTAAAATCCACAGGTCCGCCATTGGGTTACTGGAATAACCAGGTAAACGGTAAATCGAACTTTCGGCCATAAGCAAACCTGACCCCTTACAAACAAAAGTGAGTGTTTACGCGGCACTTACGTCTTTTTATGTTTTTTAAGGAAAAGTCAAAAATGACTTAAACGATTTTGTTCAAAGTCATTATTTTATAAGTGTTTTCTAGGCCCTATTCTCCAGGCATTTTTTCATATTTTTTTGAACTTTGGTTCAAAAGTTATAGAGAACATTATTTTGGCCGTTACAGACGATTTTTTTCCATAAGTATTCAATTTACCAATGTGTATAGAAATATTCAATTTATTTTTGAAGACCCATTGAATGATGTTTCACACATTGACAGTTTCTGAATTTTTTTTAGTTACAATTAACGGTATTAATGGCTTCCTAGCCCATTCGGTAGTGAGTGACGCTGCCTATGAAGCAAGAGGTCCCGGGTTCGAATACTGGTCATCATGGACATTTATTTGTGTGTTCATCACGGATAACTGTTCCTGAGTTATGGATGTATTCTACTCGTATGTATTTAAGTATTTATCTATTATATATATCGTCGCCTAGTACCCACAACACAAGCCTTATTGAGCTTACTGTGGGACTAGGTTTATTTGTGTAATATTGTCCCATAATATTTATTTATTTATTTAATTAGTTCCATGTATGGGAGTGCCCCTCCTAAAAATTTTTTTTACTACTTTGACTACATAATCCAGTAGCGGCTTACAAAATAGAACCGTTTTTCCCCCGAAGGGTAAAAAACGTATATTTAGGTTTCAGCCAAAGGCTTGACCCACTGTGAGATAACCCTTCAGAACATCAGCGCCATCTAGTCCTAGTTAACGGGATCAATTCAATGACATGTATTGTATTGACTCTATGGTTAGCAGAGGGGAGTCAGCGCGTAGGCAGGCGGCCATTTTGTGATCAGTACCGCTTCAGGAATCGAGGCGAGGCGAAAGCCGGCAAGGTATTTATTGGTGGGTCAAGCCTTTGGCTGAAACCTATATATACGTTTTTTACCCTTCGGGGGAAAAACGGTTCTATTTAGGTGTTCGAGCCTTCAGGCTTGCTTGACCCACTGTGAGATGTTTATTATCTGCCGGCGCTGACTGTGCGTACTGTAACTGTTTGTGGAATAAGATCCATATTACTTATTATACTTCATAATGGTATATTAGTTGCCAAAAGAAAGAATAAAAAGAAAGTTTATTCTTTATAATCATCAAATTTAAATAATACTGTTACAATTACAATTCGGAAAGACTTTGATTTGTCCTAAGAACAGGTAAACGATGATAATTATATTAAATCGTTTGAAAATCGTCAGAGATTGATCGAGTTGAGACAACATTGTTACGCTCTACTTCTTTAAAGTAGTGCTTCAAGAATATGGTAATTACCTTTGCGTAATACTTCGTCAATATCTAGGTTTCTGTTGCTCCAGTTATCTGTAGCGACAGCTGATCTAAAGCTACCGGGAGAGGCTTAAATTTTTGCATCTTTAAGTACTAGTTTTAGCCGGTTGGCTATTACAGATGCTGTTTTCACCCTGTTTCGAGTTGTAATGAATAAATTGGTTAAGGAAAAATCTGCTTTTCTACGTTCTTCTGATTTGCGTATCAGGGCTGGTATCCAGTGGCAGAGATTAAAATTAATATCATATTTTTTCTGTCAAACACCAACCCGATTGAAGATAGGTCGCGTTATCCGTTTTTGAGCCGAAGGCCAGCCAGAAGATTATTTGATCTTCTGTAATGTGACATTGATCTGCATTCATATGTAACAATGTTAGGTCATGAACGCGACGACCCGAAGCTAGAAGTAATAAAAATTGCCACGTGTTGTGAAATTTAAAACAGGCTAGAACGATCGATGTTTCGTTTGGCAATCCAGGTTACAAGGTCTGCTACATTCCATATAGTGGCACTACATTTTGGAGGGGTTTTATATAGGATTGCCTTGACGGTTTTCTTAACCAATGGATGATCGCTAAGAGAAGATGTGCTACACGGCTTCGTAAATGTAGCGACAGCTGACTTATGGACGAGAATAGTTTTAGGAGCCAGTTTCCTGACGTTGTGAAGGTGTATTAAATACTAGCTAAATCGCCGGGGTTAGAAGTTTTCGCCGGGACATTATTGCCCCACGTCCATTTGAGCCAGGCGTTCCAAGCAGATCTGTATGTTTTTAGCGTAGCGTGTCTCCACGACGACTGCAAAAGAGTACCTTCAGATTCATTCCAACTAGCTACCTCATCGGTCCAGTCCGTACTTTCCATACCTCCAAAGATAAATTCTGGATGTTGCGAGGCGGGAGATTGGTTCGTAAGTCGCGAAGGTAATCTTTTAAATGTCGAATCTTGAACGTGGGAGAGATTGCTTGCTTCTTGATTTCGGCTCTACAAAAAGCTTTCTCCCACTTTGGTACTATTAGAAGGTAAAGTCCCTTGGAAAACATTCAGATGTCTGAGAACTCTTGGAATCACCGCTGGTGGTGGAAACATCAAGCTACTTTGTAGTTCCATGGTCTGCTGAAAGCATCCGTGTACGAGTACAGTGATTGCCGTATCCCTGTGGTATTCGTTCACGTATTTCGGGACTATCGCAGAAGATTTGCTTGCAAACAGGTCGATTTCTGGTGTGCCTAAGCTTTGGAAAATTACCTTCTGTATCAGTATGTCGAGGTGCCATACCTGGAAGGTTTTTTGTCGCGACAGACTGTCGGCTATCCCGTTGTATCTGCCCGGAAAATATTCGGGAATTATGGTTACCTTGTATTGTAGAGCTAAATTCAATATTTTTGACGCTATGCGTAGAAGTTTCTGTGACTTCGTGCCGCCTTGCTTTCGTATGTATGAAGCTACTGTCCTGTTGTCGGTTTGAAATAGGACAGTTTTGCCCGAAACAAGTTCTAATTTCCTTTGAATTACTTCGATAAGGTCCATAATTCCTTTTGATTGCAATGCCAGTAACTTTGCGAGATACTCCAGTGACCCGACAGTTTCTCGTCGTTTATCACAGCACACCATCCTACGTCTGAAGCATCGGTTGTTATGAAAATGGCTATCGGGGCAATTTGGATATCGGATGTATGTGAAAGATTTTTATGCCACCAATTTAATTGTTTTTTGACTTCGGATGGTAGCTGCAATATTTTGTATCGTTGTGTTTCCGGGAGTGATTTTGATGCAATTTGATTGAGCCTGCAATTAAGGAAGCCTAGGGAAAATACTTTGGCTGCAAAATTTTATTTTCCTAGTAATTGCTTTGCATCCATCCAGCTCCATTTGCCATTAGATAGTATATTAAGGACTGAGTTTTTAATATTGGTGACTTTTGAAACAGGTAAGCTTTACCTGTTTGTTTTTGTATCAAATATTAAACCCAGATATTCGATCCGTGATTTTGGTGTGAGGTCGGTTTTATCTGAGTTTATATGCCAACCTAGTTTTTGAAGTAATTCGATAGTCCATATTGCCTTATGAGCCAGTATATCAGGCTCCTGATTCATGAGTAAAAAGTCATCCAAGTAATAAACAACTCTGATTCCTTGGTCGCGTATGAGCGATGCCACCCAGTTAGTTAGTTAGTTAGTTATCCTGGGCGTTTTTCCGCAAGTCGACATCCATTGTGCCTATTTTGCGTGAAACGGGGGTAGCACTATTATTCCAACCACCCCAGCTCCTCAACGAAGCCCAGCAGAGCTTTCAGGTTGCCTGCCGCTTCGCGCAAGGTGCCTGGGGTCCCTAGGTGTTTATTTCTGTATACTTCTACCTGTTTGCAATCTAGCAGAATGTGTTTTGTTGTTTCATCCGCCTCCATGCACGCTCTGCACATGGGGCTGTCTGTCCTACCTATTGTGAAGAGGTGTTTGTTTAGTGTGTTGTGTCCTGTTATCAGTCCCACTAATTTGCGTAGCTGGGGTCTTCTTGTCCTCAAAAGTGTTTTGGTAAGTTTGTGATTGTATTCAGTTACTATTTCTTTGGTTTGTCTACAAGTGTTCATTTCTTTCCAGTATGTTTGATGTAGTTGTTTGTAGTGGTGGTCAAGTTGGTTGTTTATGTACGAATATGGTAAGGGTACGATGGGTTCGGGTCCATACGCCGGTGTATCTGAGCCCTTACGGGCTAGCTCATCCGCAGCATCGTTCCCTCTCGAGTTACTGTGTCCCTTGATCCATTGCAGTGTCACCTTGTTGCCATCTTCGCATACCTCTGAGAGGCTTTGATGGCATTCGTGTATGAGTCCAGATGTAATTCTGTCGCAACCTAGCGCTTGTAGTACTGACTTGCTGTCTGATAGTATACATATGTTTTCGTGTTTTAGCTGTCGTCGTTTCACTGCATTGCAAGCTTCAATTATTCCCACACATTCTGCTTGGAATACTGTGTTATGTGCTCCGAGTGGTTTAGAGATGTGAATGTTCAGGTCCTCCGAGAAGACACCACAACCTGTTCCTTCGTTGGTTTTTGATCCATCTGTGAAGATTCTTAGTTCTGTTTGATTTAGTGCTTCTTTTGAGTCTTCTGTTAGTGATATGGCATACTCTTTCCAGAAGATCGTCTTTTTGGGTATTCTGTCGATTACCGCATCCAGCATTGGAAATTTCGACAGTATGTTATCGTATATCCTCGTGTGCGGTGTTTTATGTTTGGTCCACAAGTTTAGATTTTTTAGGCGAGTAGCCGTTGCGGCTGCTTCTTTTTGTATATATAGGTGTAGTGGTAGAAGCCCTAGCATGATTTCCAGCGCCGCTGTCGGAGTTGTTCTCATGCAGCCGGTGGCTGCTATGCATGCTAGCCTTTGCGTTTTCTGTAATTTGTTGATTGAGGTAGTAAGTTGAGTGCGGGGCCACCATACTACAGCTCCGTAGCTTATCATTGGCATTATTATCATTTTGTACAGCCATAGTATAATGTGGGGGGCTAGACCCCATTTCTTGCCCACCATTCTCCGGCATTGCCAGAAGGCGACTGTCGCTTTGTTTAGTTTGTTGTCCAGGTGTTTATTCCAGTTCAGTTTTTCGTCCAAAGTAATTCCTAGGTACTTTACTTCTTTAGAAAGTGTTAGTCTAGATCCAAACAAGGTTGGCATTTCGTATGTACCCAATTTCCGTTTATGAGTAAAGAGAATTGTGTCAGTCTTTTTTGGGTTTACCGATAGGTCATTCTCCTTGCACCATTTCTCTACTATTTTCAGTGCTGTCTGTGTAAGGTCGCACAGTGTGCTTGTCACTGGTCCATTGATCATTATTACTAGATCATCTGCGTACCCTATTGTCAGGAAAAGATTGTTGTTTAGCTTTGTTATCAGGTCATTTACTACCAGGTTCCATAAAAGTGGCGAGAGTACACCTCCTTGAGGGCATCCTCTCATGACGAGCGCCTGGTGATTTTGGTTCTCCGAGAGTCTGATGATTCTCTTTCTTAGCATGTTCATTATCCATTCTGTAATCAATGGTTCGGTTTTATGTCTGTTTAGAGCTTGTTGAATGCTACTGAATTTTGTCTTGTCGAAGGCTCCTTCTATATCAATGAAGGTGCCTAGACAGGAGTTTTTCCTTGCTAGCGCAGTTTCTATATTATTTACAACGGCATGCAGTGCTGAGTCTGTCGATTTGCCTTGTGTGTATGCATGTTGGTTTGGGTGAATACCTATGTTTTTGAGTGCCGTGTCCTTCAGTTCTCTGTCACATAGTCTTTCTAGTATTTTTAGCATGAAGGAGGTAAGGCTGATGGGTCTGAAAGATTTCGGATCTGTGTAATCAGTTTTTCCTGGCTTTGGTAGAAAGATCACCTTTACTTCTCTCCATTTCTGTGGGATGTATCTGAAGGCGATGCAGCTACACAGTATGCCAGATAGTTGTTCGATAAGTTTGTCTCCTCCCCATTTTAGGAAGGCTGGGTATATCCCATCTATGCCTGGTGATTTAAAGTTGCTGAAACTGTTGGTTGCCCAGGCTGTTTTGGTCTGTTCAGTTATACGCTCCGCTATCTTCCACTCGTCTTGGGTCGGATGATAGCTTTCTGTTTGTGCATCCCAGTCTTGTATGTCAACTACTTTGCAGCCTGGGAAGTGGGTTTCTACCAATAGGCTTTCGGTCTCGGCTGGGTTACTGGTAGTGCTATTGTCCACCCTTCTCAGCGTGCCTAGTAATTGTTTCGGTTGATCAGCCATGATCTTCCTTGTTCTATTTGCTTGGGTGTTCGTAGATATATTGTCGCAGAAGTTCCTCCATGAGGCTGATCTTCTGCATCTTATTCGCTTTTTGTATTCTGATTTGGTTGTTTTATATTTGTCCCAGTCTTCTTCAGATTTTGTATTCATGGCTCTGTTTAGTTGTTTCCTCATTTTTGTTCTTATTCGTTCCAACTCTGGACCCCACCAGCTACTGTTATTACATTTTCCACTAGTTGGATGCCACCCAGTTAGTGATTTGACTAAAAATTGACGGAGCGCTTGATAAACCAAACAGCGGGCAGTTGTATATTTTCCCATTAAACGCAATAGAAATATGGATGGGAATATGATAATATGCGTTCGAAATGTCAATTTTGACAAAATAATCACCCTTTTGTAAAGTTTGAGCAACTTTCGATAGACTTATGAGTCTAAATTTTGAGGGGTAGACATGGTGATTCAGCGAGTGTAGGTTAAATATCAGTCTATGGGAAACGTTAGGTTTTAGTCTTAAGAAAATCGGTGATAGAAACCCGCAGGTGAAAGTATTAATCGAGATCGTATTGATTTCCAGAAGATTCTCGATATGCTCAGACATGATTTCTGAATTTCGAGGGTCATATAATTTGGCGTAACTATGAGAGAAATAGTGTTAGGAGGTCTATTAATGAAAGATATCCGGTAACCTCTCAAGATATTCAATATGGTTTTCGGAACTCCTAGCGATTCTCATAAATGTAGCTTTAATTTAAGCTGACCAGCTTGAAATACCTGCGAGTTAGGATTTCTTTGCGGCGGCTTGAGTTGCCTTATTCTTGCTGAACTCTGTTGTTCCGTTATTTTGTTTTGAGCGAAAGTCACGAAAATTTCGTGTTGGTTACTTCTTGTTTGTATTACCGTATTGTTATTGACCTTTGGTACCTTTTTGTACTAGGTTTTTCTTTCCAGGCTTATTATTAAGGCTTATTATTAAGGTCTTTCTCAGTAACACCCTTATGTGCCCCCCCCCCCCCCCCCGATCCTTAATCGCTGCTGACAATTTGTCTTCGGAGAAGAGGTGAGTGTCGGAGGGTGGTATCATGTAAAATTCCGCTCAAAACTTTTTTCCATGGTTTATAGGTTTCTTTTCGAGCTTGAGTGATCTCAGCCCTTCTGCCACATGTATATTGCAAGAGTCCATCTGATGGTGCTCCCACACCAGCTGTCATAAATGTTATATAACATAGTGTAACAAGGATAAGGCTAAGTAGCACTATGTTGTTAAAGAAAGATAGTTGCTGTTATATAACATTCATAACAGCCAGCGCGGGAGCACCATGAGATTTTCTTAAAGGAGCAATCGGGGCCAACTAGATGTTTATCAATTGCTGCGCGAATTTTGAGATCCATGTCGTGGCAAGCTTCCCAGGCTTTTGTAATGTCGAACTCCAGTTAGGCGTTATTATTGCCAGATGATTGTTAACGTTAAATGCCGCGAATACTGGAGTCACATGGAAGGTTTTTGGAATTCAGCATAGCGGATGTTCTTCCAGCCATCTTCATTAAGGCGTTGGCACTTTCGGCCTTGATCGGCCAGGTTCGGATCAGCCTTTACTAGTTTCGCTTCGGCTTCCATGGTATGTGGTAAGAAGTCACAATCTGGGGTATCTAAGGAGTTTGGCGTTTTAAGAGTGGCCAGTTTATTTTGGGCCTCAGCAATTTGTGCAATAAGTGCCGCCTCCTTGGATTCAGCGGTGGGTAAATCACTTAATGTTGTAGTGATTTCATAAAGCCCTGAGTCGAAAGAAGGGACACCAAACTCATTATCAGATACAGTACTGTCTGGCACAGATTCAAATGATTCGTTCCAAAACTTGACACTTGAGTCGCAATATTTTCAATCGCCTGAGTTTGTTTAGACAAAAGTGTCATAATTTTTTCTAAAAGATCTTTTGATACGGGTGCTTCATTTTGCCAGCTTCATTTGGGCCAGAGCTTGATGCGGATGACTCACGTCGCGGTATCTTACAGCTGCGCTAGCTTACCGGTGACACCGAATTTCTTTTATTCGCTATGCTGTTAGCGGTCACATCTCTGGAGGTTAGCCAAGGCTTTAGTAGTTTCACCGTATCTATGAGCCTTTCGTAAGATTTTGGATGTATTTTTTCCATGATGCTATGTGGCGCATATAGAAGTGCCCTTACTAAAGGCCATTCCAGCAGTTTTCGCTTGATTAGACGATACTTTTTCTCAGATAGCGAGGAAACCTGGAGAGTATGCTATCGCCAGTTCATACGATGACAGCACGAATCTTAACTTAGCTTCCGTCTTGGCTGATATTTTCTCTCCAAATAGGTCGAGTATCCAGCCTGTGGGGTAACTGTCCTCCACTATTTGTACCACGCGGCGAAAGAAATCTTGTTGATCTTGTGGTACACTGCGACACAACTCCTGCATGGTTGTTGTGGACGCCATAGTCTGAGAAATCAGCAAAGCAATCATGTCAGATGTGGTTTGCCATTGCCACTATAATTGGGCGCATCCATTGACACGACAAGCCGCATCAACCGACACGACGAGTCGCATCAACCGACACGACGAGTCGCATCAACCGACACGACGAGTCGCATCAACTGACACGACGAGCCGCATCAACCGACACGATGAGTCGTGTCAATTGACACGACGAGTCGCATTTCTAATACGACCCGGAGGCGTCGTGCGATTCGACCTGACGTCTCATCGATACTACCGGACGTCTCAATCGATATGACTGGACGTGTCGGTTTGTATGACTGACAAGGAAAGTCATTTGTTCGATTTTTTGGTGCAATTTTGTCGAGATTTGACAGATCGTCCTTCATTGCGAGAAGACGATAGCTTCAAAGTATGAAGCTCCTTGTAGAGTATCCACGAAGAGAGACAACGTGTGCCTAAGCAACGTGTTTTGCACCAACTTACATGAGTTTTTCCGTATCTAACTAGGGACACTCATGTAAGCGTATTAGATTTAAAGTGTAGTTAAAATGTACTTACATATATTTGAGTAACTTCGTTCCTATGAAGTTGAATTTGACTGACGACGCTGAGATTCAAAAGCGTACTGATCACAAAATGGCCGCCTGCCTACGCGCTGACTCCCCTCTGCTAACCATAGAGTCAATACAATACATGTCATTGAATTGATCCCGTTAACTTGGACTAGATGGCGCTGATGTTCTGAAGGGTTATCTCACAGTGGGTCAAGCCTGAAGGCTCGAACACCTAAATACAGATATATTTCAAATTTCTATACCCCTGCCAGCACTCTACATATATACCCACCAATTTGAGTATAAACGAGTAAATACGGATATATTGAGTAAATACTGAGTATTTACTCACTACCCATCTCTAACCAACCATACATAATAAAATTCTACTGTACCCATAATATTTTTATAATGTTAGAAATGAAAATAAAATATTTCTGACGATATACATAGAAGAGACATAGGACATAAAAACAAATAGAAAACTCTTAACTCGATTGGAGGTCTGGTGTAAAGCTAAACATTTCAGGTTAACTCATAAGCTCATCGAGATAAAAGCTACAAATAAAATGCCTTTGCATTTTCTGTATGAGCAACGAAACATACCCGCACGTGAGGGCTAGTGTTATAAATTTTAAAGGAAATCTCTAAGGAGTTTACGGAAAATATTAAAGCCGGGAAAAGCTAGGTTCGCAGGTAACGTATTGTTCTCTGCGGGGATAGGGAACGATTTTCGTTCAGTTTTAAACTTAATTCCCGCGCCACAAGTTATATGTTGCGTTGCAATAATTAGAGGCGATAATAGAGTAGGCATTATATTTTTCTGTTTGCTAAACGTGCTATAGCTTCAGTTGAGTTTCAATGGACGTTAAGGAAGAGTCCATGCAATTTATAATAAAGCTGTAACCTTAATTCTTGTAGAAATTGGAAAATCATGTATTTCGGAGACGGTGGGCGGTGCAAATACTGAAGTGTATACAGGATGTGCCCTCGTTCACAATCTTTAACTAAATTGCTCGCGAAACCCAGCGAATAACATGTGAAAGCACGATTGCATGCATTTCAGTGCAGTTGCCTTGCAAGTAATTACAGCAGTGGGTAAGTGTTCCGTGAATGAAGCTGATACTAGTACGTAAACCGGTTGGGAAAAATATCAACTCGTTTAAATTTTATAACATACTAGCTTTTGCCCACAACTTCTTCTGCGTCCATTCAGGATAAAAAAATATTCTATATCCAACCCTAGAACTCAAACTACCCCATGCACAAATTTCATCTATTTGTATCAAAATCACTTTCTGCTCGTCTGATCTTTCTTCATACTTATAAATCACTAGCGACCCGCCACCCCGGCATAAAATGGTTATTGTGGGTTATCCCTAAGAGATAGACATATACCATCGCGGACTTTTTTGTAGACATTTTTAAGATGTACAATACTGTACATTATTTTTATCTATCTCTTAGGGCTCAGCCAGCGTTTGCAATGTAAGCCCAAAAAATGGGTTTTGATTCATTAACGAATGTCACATTAACTGTAATTTAATTTTCTGGTAGATTAAAAAAAATAGGTACCTAATTATTTTTACATGTTTTTAAAGTGGGGCATTCCACTCATACAATAGTATGTTATTCAATCTATTACAAACATTGAAAACATCGAAAAAATAATCAACCCAGCAGGGGGTATATTTCCGTTGTGACACTTGCGATAGTCAGAGATGGGCAAAATGTAATCGACTAACGATTAACGATTGAGATTAACAAAATTAATTGCGACTGACGGTTGAAAACGACGACTGATCAATCTTAGTTGTATAGAGTGCAACTAGTTTAGTTGCAATTAAATTAGTATTAGTAGTACGACTAAATTTGGTAATCGACTAATTAGTTAGACTACTTTTACGCGACTAATGGTAGAAGCAAATTGAACGGAAAACCTCGGCATTACTATGTTGACAGATTGAACAGGACATCTTAACGGATGTATAAAAATAAAATGGTCATGTACTTATTCCCTACGATATTTTGATTATTTATGGAGTGAGATCTCTTTGCTAACTATTATTCTCTTTGATAATACCAACCAAATGAGCTAAAATTGTGTATCAAACGTTTAGTTTGGATGGCAATGCTACAACTCGTCATGTTAGGGCTCGTCAGAGCTCTTTAACCCGCAAATTTCGATAGTCATAAAGCTTGTAACAAAAATGAAACTTTAGTCAAAAACTGTTTGTTATCCATCATGTAATTAAGTAATTAAGTAGTGCATCTCTCTGAAATTGGATTGAATTTCTCTTTATCATCATCATTTTTTTTTTTTTTTTATACCACGACGGTGGCAAACAAGCATACGGCCCGCCTGATGGTAAGCAGCTACCGTAACCTATGGACGCCTGCAACTCCAAAGGAGTCACATGCGCGTTGCCGACCCTTTACAAAAAGGAGGATTCACTGTGTTGACGACTAAAGGAACAAGAAGGTCCCTCATCGTCAACACACTGGGTCCTCTTTGAGCTCTTTGGCAACCTTACTCACCAGCAGGAACACAACACTATGAGTAGGGTCTAGTGCTATTTGGCTGTGGTTTTCTGTAAGGTGGAGGTACTTCCCCAGTCGGGCTCTGCTCCAGATTTGAGCGATGACATTCGCTGAACGTGCCCTACCACACTTAGCGAGATGCCATTCGCAGTGCCCATACCTCTCTTTTTGGCGTAGTTTAAGGACATACCCAGGTCCGGACGTAGTTTAAGGACATACCCCGGGTCCAAAAATCCGGGTCATAATCATATCAGCCGAAAAACGTCCACTGCTGGACATAGGCCTCCCCCAAAGAGTGCCACAATGACCGGTCCTGCGCCACCCGTATCCAGCGGACTCCCGCGACCTTCACCAGGTCATTATTCCACTTTGCGCGGGGTCTACCTATGCTGCGCCTTCCAGTTCGTGGTCGCCACTCGAGAACCTTTACGCCCCAACGGCCATCGGTTCTACGAGCAATGTGCCCCGCCCACTGCCACTTGCAGTGTGTGTTGCCAGTGATGACATATATTATGGTACTGAAACGTGGTCGCTTACAATGGGCCTCATAAGAAAGCTCACAGTCACCCAAAGGGCAATGGAGAGGGCTATGGTTGGAGTCTCTCTACGTGATCGCATTCTGGGCCATCCGCAGCAGAACCAAAGTAACCGATATAGCCCTCCGAATCGCTAAACTAAAGTATTTCTCTTATCTAAGGGTAAATAAGAACTGTGTACAGTCACCATCAGATATATCGGAGCTGTGGGGAAATATCGGAACAACGCCTCTATTGTCACAGCGATAAAGTGCATGTAACGATTTCCTTTCTTCATACATCGTTCTCTTTCTTACTTTATACCTGGGGTCCGTGTCCTTAAACCTTTACCTATATTTGCAGTACTAATCGTCTGAGCATCGTAATAAGCAATAATTTAAGCACCTAAAATCTACAATTATTCATGACATCATGTTCAATATTTTAGACATAAACCCTAATCAGTAACTTATTAAATATTTTTATAGCAATCTTTTATAACCAACCGAATCCCTTTGACAATCGTCATTTACGCGTTCAGAGGACATCAACGAGTCCGAACTCTAGTGTATGTATTATTATAGTCACCTGCCGGGGCTAGCACCAGATCAGCTTGATGGTGCCATAACATTAAACTGTCATTCAACCATTTCAAATTGAACGTGTATAAATAATTTTAGCTCAATCGGTTGAAGATATCTGCTTCAAAATAAGTTGCAAGATTGCACCCAAACTAACATAGTTACAACCTTACAACATAAGAGTACCTATTGTAGCATGACGCTACGTTTATCGTACGACATCTGTCGACTTTCTTTGGAACTTCTGAACTTGTGTCTAAGGGAGGTCTAAGGCTAGGTCACGGTTGATATATAAAAAAGCGTACATTGTGATTCACGGCATTACGGGTAGATGGCGCTTATATCAGTCCGCATTTTGTGATACACGACTGGCAGTTATAAAATTGAGATAATATTCGCGCTAATTTTGAATATGAATTTTTGAGGTATTCCAGATTGTCAAAAAAGAAAAAGTTGATTTTTGATTGAGTGTGTCAGATGGACGAAGAGATTTTTAAAGAAAAAAAACATATTCTGGTTTAGTCTGAGGGTTTTGCTATAATTTGCTTAGTTGCATCGTGTTGAAGTGCGATCTATTTCTCTAGATCTTTGCGTTCAAACATTATATAGCAAGTGCTAATACATTATTGAATTAAATACAAATTCTTCTTAAACCAAATACGTTGCCGGACAAAAAGGCCACCAGTGGGACCGCCTGAGCCGGAAGGACTCCGGAAGGCGCTTGTGGGTGCCGGACCGGCGAGACGGTCTGCAACCGCCGCGTGTTCCGCGTGATTCTTCGGTCCGCCTAAACCAAAGGGGACGCTTGCCCACGAACTCTATTCAAATTCAACTACAGCTTTAGCCATCCTGTCTTTCGAGAATATCATATTATTTACATTTTTTTAAAGACGTTATAAATCCGATTCCTTTTTTTTGTATCCAGTGTTTTTGTGCCATAATAGCTTTTTTTTGTTGTTTTGCTAAAATATTCCCAAAATTCTAATTGCCTCGTTTGACGGGCGTACAAAGACCTGGCTCTTTAATTTAGGCGACGTTCAGCCAGCGAATCATCTGTCACCATCCATATCACCCGCCTCATTAATCCATTATTTTCCTGCAGCCAAATTACCAGCCGAGTCTTTATTTGTACTTACCAGTTTTGCTAGTACTCCATCCTTTTTATTTTCCTTTTGTGCGGAAAGTAGACGTTTACGATACTAAGGTAACTATTGAATATGAAATATCCTTATATAGATACAGTTATCGTCATTTTTATGTGAAGTGCTAATATTAAATATTCTGATTATTGTAATTTAATTACATTCTAACCACTAAGGAAGTTATTGAATGTGTATCTTTATATAGATACCGTTATCGTCATTTTTATGTGAAGTGCTAATTTTAAATATTCTGATTATTGTAATTTAATTACATTCTAACCACTAAGGAAGTTATTGAATGCGAAATATCTTTATATAGATACCTTTATCGTCATTTTTATGTGAAGTGCTAATTTTAAATATTCTGATTATTGTTGCTAATTTTAAATAATTTACTTTATCTTCAAAATTGAACGTGTTAATGCAATTATAGAAGTGTTTTACTGCACTATACAATGTACATACCTACTCCTAGTTACATATTGCAAGTTATGTAGGAGTATATTGCAACTTAAATAAAAAATGCAAAACGAGTGACTACCGAGTTTTAATATAGATTTAACCGTGAAATTTAGTCGATTGAAACTAAAACTAATTTAATTGTTAGTGCAACTAAATTAGTCGCAACTAAACAAGTAAGATTGATATTTTTAATCGATTGATTAGTTAACTAAAAAATTAATCGATTAATGTCGGCGGGAAGGGTATCTTACTCTAGTAGTTAGCACCTAGATATCGCTTACGCCTGCTGTAAAGTCGATGTAGATCAAAAATAAATGCAAAAAGATGATTGAAGGTATTGAGAATTTCGTCAACTTAGTAACTTGACCCATAGCTTAATTGGTAAAGCGATCGAGCCCCGGTATGGCGTATCGATGCAAGGTTCAAGTCCTGCTGGGCTGATAATTTTTTCAATGTTTTCAATGTTTATATTTTATTGAATAACATCCTAAAATAATAGGTACTTACCTATATTATTATTTTTATTTGATAGCCGGTACAACACAATAAAAAAAAAGGCGGTAATTCGCGTATCTTTTGTTACCACATGTAACGTACTAGTTTTCGAAGGTTTTACTAACTGTAAGTGGCTCAACACCGATATAAATAGAAAAACAAAGTGGCCATTGACTATAGCAATACCTAAGGCACAGGCGGTTTAGTTAAAAAAAAACTGGCCAAATGCGAGTTGGACTCGCGCACCGAGGGTTCCGTACAAACCTATAACAAGCAACAGTTGTAGTATGTTTATTACTAATTTCAATTTAATACCTCTACGCGTTTACGAGGAAAAAGGTAGTAAGTTTAAAATTTAAAAAAATATTTTTTGTATGATTTTACTAAAAATGTCTACTTTTATTAATTTTTCCTTTGTCTGTGCTATATGAAATTTCTTCATGCCAAGTTTCAAGTTTCTGAGTTTACGGGAAGTACCCTTTAGGTTTTGAGTTTCTTGCGAGTACTCAGTTTCAAAATATGCGACTTAAATTGCTATTTCTTTTGATTGCGTTGACATAAAAGTTTAGTTTTACTACATTTGAAAGGTCCTATAGCCCTGAGTATTTGACATGAATTTCAATGTAATACCTCCACGCGTTTACGAGAAAAAAGGTAGTAAGTTTAAAATTTAAAAAAATATTTTTTTGTATGATTTTACTACAAAATGTCTACTTTTTGTAATTTTTCCATTGTCTATGCTATATGATGTTGCTTCGTGCCAAATTTGAAGTTTCTGAGTTCACGGGAAGTACCCCGTAGGTTTTGCGAGTGCCGAAAAACTCTTACGTTTGATTTTTTTACAGCTCCAAGGGACAATAGACTTGAGTATTTGATATAAATTTCAGCTTGATACCTCCACGCGTTCCTGAGAAAAATGGTCTTGACAGACAGACAGACAGACTGACAGACAGACGGACAAGAAGGTGATCCTATAAGAGTTCCGTTTTTTCCTTTCGAGGTACGGGACCCTAAAAATCAGTTCTATTCGACGCCGTATATGAAACATCTGCCGTCTCCTGGCCTAGCAAATGCGTAGTTGTGCTACACCAAAGTTGCACTCTGCATTCTCGTGGCGATTGAGTGCTTCCTTTATGCGCCATGCTCTTAAATGCGAGGCGTGGCGTGTTGATGTCGATTTTCTTGAGTCGGCTTTTTAACTAAGTAAGTACTTGCAAGTTTAAGATTTGAGTGATGTTTCACTATCATAATTATGATAAGAACTTCAAGAAGATACTTGACTTTGGTTATATAGCCAAGTTTGATGAGTTTGCAATTTTGATATCTGAATCGCATGATGATGTTTTTTCATGTATCGTACCAATCGATTTGTTTTGTTGTGAGGATCAAATGTCTACTCGTATATGGGGCCAATTACGTTAAAGCAACACAAAAGTCAGATATGAGACTTAAAGTATAAAATTTGCATTTGATACTCAAAACGCTCGTAACAAAATGATGTGTAAATGTGATGTCACAATTACATGGTCACCCTGTTTAAAGTATATAACTTTTTACTGCTTTTATGTATATGGGTGCCATACTTTTACAATAAGCTGTTAAAAATTGAATGGTATCATTGTTTTTTTTTTCAATATCGTACTTTACAAAATCGTAAAATTTTGAAGCCTGATTTTTGAACCATTTCAATAAAGACTGTGTACGATAAAATCTGGACATGTATGATCTGGTATATCTTTTTTTCGGTACCACATATTTAAGCAAGACTTCTTTTAAATAATTTGTGGTCATCAAGCCACATAATAAAATTACAAACATAATATAACGTTACATTATTTGTGACTTTGATCACTATATATTCCACAGTGCCTATAGTTTTTTGTCAACGGTGTTCTGACAGTTTTTACCAAGTTTTCCTATGAAAAATATTTTTTTTATTTTTTACTAGATAAACCAAATTATACCTTATTATATTCTCTTTTCATAATAGCTTACATTTTTCTAATTGTACTTAGATGTAAATAGTTCTGAGGTGTTCTAGCTTTGGTGAGTTTGAGTTTTTTACAAAAATATGCCTCCCATATAAAAACTACTTTTAGTGCTTGTAGTAGAAAGTCTTCCTGACTGCCTCAAGTAGAAAAAGAGTTTCAAATCGTATTTTTTTGTAAGATATCATTCTAGTGAGCATAAAACTGCGTGTGAAAATATAAATACAATTGTGGCATTGTAGCAGGAAGTGAGTGAAGATTATCAAAAAATGCTGGACAAATAATTCAAGATATGATGGAATATATTTGGCAAAAACTCACACAAGCCCATACAATTGTAATATGATTCTATTTTTAGTATATATTACTACAATTCCAGATTATTAAAATAAAATAAATGCTTGAATATGTGGTACCGAAAAAAAGATATACCAGATCATACATGTCCAGATTTTATCGTACAGTCAAGTGCAAAAATACGTACCGAAAAATTGTCTCATAAATATGGTACTACGCACTTATTACAACGGAATAAAGATACTGGGACATATTTTTGAGTAAGATGAGTACACCCATATTTTTACACTTGACTGTACACAGTCTTTAGGTTTTTAAATTTTTACTTTATTCAGATATATAGATCATTTTGCATCCTGTCAACCAAATTTTATTTCATATTTCAACATGTATCATCATCCCTGTTATAAATTATGTGATTTGTGGAATGTTGCCAAAATGAGAGAATTGAACTACGAGTATTTCTCATTGAAATGTGTCATTGAAAATTAATCTCAACCGTGCACGGCCTTCAAATGCAATCAATAACTGTATCACAGTTATGTGTTAACAGTAACACTAATTTTAATCGAGTATTAAAAGCTTATATTAATTCCCCCGACGATTCATAATTCATAACGTAGTAAGTTAAATTTAATTTTGTGATTTTATTTTGTTTGTAATTATTTATTAATCTAATCAACATTAGTCGATCACCAGGATCGTAAAAATTAAGTAAATAATTCAATTACACACAAAATGAAGCTAAATTAGTTCAACTTTGACTTTTCTCATTTCGCGTAACGACAGTTTGATGAACTTCTGACTCGGCCGAAATTTGGTTTAAACCAGTACAAAATTACGCTGTGGCAATCATTATTATGCATTCACAATTACCTTGCATACTGTGCGCTGTAATGTTAAAACACAAACAAATAAAATATGACTTTTAAATGAACGGGCGCAGTGCTAATTATGAGTGGTTGGAACTGACCAAAATAATTACGAATCTGTTGCAACATTATAGGACCAGGATTGGATGTAGTTTTTGGAAAGATACAAACTGCAGTATTGGTCAACGCAAATTTCATACCCTTTGCTTTTAATTTAGTTAGTTTGCACTAGTAATAAAGATTATTTTTGGCATAAAAGTATGTCTTATACTAATACAATTTAACTATAAAACTTTAGTGAGACTCTAACATACTAAAAATATATATAAAGGGTTACTCACGTAATTTAAGTCGCTTTTCGCTAGACATGTTTCGATCAATTTACGATGATCATTCTCACGACGCATGCATCGACTTAAATTACGTGAGTAACCCGTTATAAATATTTTTAATATAATTTATATACTTTAGGTACCAACGTGGCTCAAACTGTGTTCAGATCTTTTCAGCGTCACGTAGCAAATCATGACAGATTGCCGATGATATTTTCTTTTAACCAAGTAAAAATAATGTGTTTACAGCCGTATTTAATTAGATTCCAGCAACCATGTAGTCATCACTATTAATTATCTCACTGCAGACTATGCAATGCAGCCAAAATAAAAATACGAGTTTGAACGGGTACCTATTCTCTTGTTTTTGTGGGTCACTAATACTGCTAGTACTCCCGAATATATCCAAGGTACAGTGGGATAACAAAATTACATGGATATTTTTTGAATTAATTCATTCATAATGTGTCCATACAATTTTGAATCTGGGTGTACATTGGTTGTGACCTTCATTGTGCCCGGACCTTACATCTCAGTAAATCTATACCCCAATAAACGGACGCTGCAGGACACGTACTGAGGGTACTTCTGAAATTACACACGTCAATAAAATAAGATTATTGCTAACTTGTAAGCAGGGCTTGTAGCCGGTATTTTGCTCCATACTAAAATACCGGTTTTTTTTCGTTCTTTCGTTTGCTATTTCATATTTAAAATAATCTTACAATATAAAGTCATAACCTAAAAACAATACGAGTTCTACGTAAAAACCATAAAATATGTAAACATATTGGGTTATGTTGGGGTTTTTTGCGAAAACCGGTTACAAGCCCTGCTTGTAAGCGAGCCACGCTTTTTTGCGGCCGTTATGGTATAAAAAATGTGCCAAATGAGCACCACCATATTAGTAGATAAGAAAACGCGTTCGAAGTTTCACGCATAGTGAGTGCCTTCTGAAGGCAAATGTTCGGTCCCAGGGCGACGATCCATCTCAATAATTGGCCGCTGTCACTCGTCCCGATTTATTCCGGCCCAGTTTACTGGATTCGCAGCTTTATCCTTTTAATGGTATATGTTCCATTGTCTATTTAAAAGAGTTATAAATTTAATAGGTATGTGGGCGAGATAACTGTCAAACTTTAGATACGATTTTTATCTTATCCTGTACCATAATCACATTGACCTGTATCCAGAGGGTAATGTTACTCGTAGTAATAACTGTAAAACATTAACTTGTGGCCTTTCTTAGCTAAATTTCAAGTAAAAAAAAACATACTAAGCGCAAAGTCAACTGCTTAGTTTATTTTATATTTTTTCACCTCAGCAGCACGAATAAGCCTCCGAAGCCTGCGAAAAAACAGTGACGAAAGTGCGACTTTCGTCACTCCAGGGAGTGAGACAAAGTAGCTTTTTAATTTAGTGAAAGCCATGAACTGCCACTTCATACTTCAGGGTCTATTACAAATTCAAACTACTTATTTTTTAAACTTATATGTATAGATGTCATATTTATTAAAAATAATTTGATTTGTTCTTCAGTTGTACTTATTTTTTACCTTTAATATGTTCTCACTACTGCGGTGAAAAGTTGTATGTGTCACACGAGAGCAAAGTTATTTTACATCTCGTGTTTTTGAGTCCCTCGCTACGCTCCAGATTCTAACTTTTTATTAATTATTACTTAATTCCTATTTATACAACAAACGGTAAGATAACCCTTGTTTTGAATCAATAATTCAATATGCTCGCAAGTTGTGAATGTTTCTAAAATATTGGACAAAGTATTAATTTGTTTTCTAAACTTGATGAGTACGTACATAGTCAGTATTTATTCATATACAATACGAGATTGTGTTTACATACCTGCGTTTTGCGTCCCGTAGGAGCTCAGAGGAAAAATCCCATTTTTATGCATCGGAGGTATCCCGCGGCATATCACTGTGGTGTTTTATTGCTGGCTTTAGTTCCTAGTATACTCCCTCTTTGGACCTGGAGAGATGATATTGTGACACTGTGACACTTTTTAAGGGTAATTTTAAGACATAAACTCGTTTTGTTGCAAGATACTTGAGTACTTACTTTACTGTAGTTGTAGTTAAGCAAGATCCTGTTTAGTTTTATTGGTTCCACTGTCGTAAATTCGTAATATGTCTTCCTTTGTTTGTTATAATTATTCTTATTTTGGGGATGTGACCGTGGCGTCAATGCGCCGTGTCATCAAATGGTTGCAACGGAAGACCAGCGCTGGCCCTGCCGGCATTTAACGCTGAGTTGCGACCATTTCGTGGCAATTAATATTTCGTGTTGTATATGTTATTGTTTATTATGTTTTTTGTAATTGTCATGAATAAATCTTTCTTTCTTCTTCTTTCTTTCTAACTTAGAATCACTCGCTTCGGTCGTGATTCAATTATAGAATCTTTCGCTTACTCGGGACTCAAAATCAACACTCGCAAGAAAAACCAACTTTCCTCTCTTGTTGCACAAATAACTAATTTACATCTTCCACTCCAGGTACGTTCCAAAGTTCCAAAACTTACTACAATAACAGCCATCACAAGAATTATGGTAGAAATATATGTATCAACCATAAATACATTTTTATGTAACTTAAATTAAGCATTAATTCACGTGGGAACGTAATATTTTTGAGTAATACTACGAATAATCCGTATTGTATATATTCATACAAACGAGGTGGCTGTGCCACAGCATAAAAATTGATAGGTATCGTGGAAAAATAAACTTCAAAATATCTCGAATAAACGGGATTTATGCCCATTGTACCGTTTGTCATTCTAAAGAACTGGGTGCACTAAGAAGATTGTAGGTCCTAAGTCTTGCAAACATTGTGTCGGAATTCACACTATTTTAAAAATAGAGCTATTTTTAAGATATTTTAGAACGAAGCAGCGGTCTATGCAACATTTTATTTTAAGTTAAATTTGTTGGTTACTTCATGTCACGACACTCCTTTTCTTGTTTTCGTTCGCATATGCATAAATATACGTTTATAATATTGAGAAGCGCTGGTAGTCTGGCGGTACGAAGTCCGACTTTCAATCCGGAGGTCTCTGGTTCAAAGGAATAGCGAACGTTAGAAAACATTTAGAAAACGACCTTCTCATTTCCCACACTGGGTTGGAAGGTCAGATGACAACCACTATCGTAAAAACAAGTGCATACGCCAACTCATTTGATTAGGTTGCCTAGTGGACCTCAGGTTCAATTGAATCGGGGCAATAGGCCGGGACAACTGCTAAAAGCAATATGATGCATTAATGGTTATTGCAAGATTGAGTCAAAGAGAGCCGGGGTGGGTCTTTCTAAATAAATTAAACAAACAAAATGATCAATCTTCTTGGACAACAGTTGCTTCAAACGCTTGAGGTAGTAAAATATGCCTGTTAAAGTCTCATGAGTCATGAGATAGATAGATAGTAATCTAGACAAGTCGAAAGAAACCGTAAAACATCTTAGAATACTTAATTTGCTAATATAAAATACCATTGTGGAAGCTCAGGGAAACTAATTGGTCTCTGTTTCGTATTTTGGTATCCCTAGACGTTAAGTATAGTCCTTTATTTTATATTATTTTTTCTACTCCTGTACTTTTATCTGTCATTTATACATTCGTTAACACCTTTATAAGAACATAGATAATACACTCGATGAAAAGTCTATCTAGTCTACACCCCAAAATAACACTTGTTCTATAAAAGCGCCAAAATAGTATCGCGGAATCGCGTGCAAACACGGCTATTAATATAAAATAAATTACTGCCAACCTAAGAAACCTAAATAAACGCAGCGTTTTTAGAAAAAAAACCTTAAAAAAGAAAAAATTATAAGAACCACAGACCTACTTCGTAGTTTTTTACGTTTCCCGTTCGTTTGTTGGGGCGAATTGCAAACTTTGAAAGTAATTTAGGTATTTTTACTAATCTCTGTAGCTCTTTAATAATTGATCAAATAACGACGGTATTTGTGTTAGTAATGTTAGTATTATTGAAAAATAGTGTTTTGAAAGGTAAAACTTAAATGATTGTTGATTATGTTGACAAAATAACTGCGATATCCATGAAGATTTCAATTTCGCATTTTATGTAAAAGTAAGTGTATTCGTAGAAAAAGTATTGTATGCAACGTCGTATAAGTAGGTAAAAAAATGTTCGTGGCGTTTTTCTTAACAATTTTCGCCTACGGCTCAAATTGTTACCCACGCCACTCACCTTTTTTGACCCCTCTTATACAACTGTTGCATAAACTACTATTATTTGGGGCATCAACAGCTATACAACAAATAATACAAAACTTAAATAACAGAGAAAAAGCCAATAAGAGATGACCACAAAAATATAACTAACATGCAATAACAAGTGGAAATAATAAGTTAATACCATGAGCAAAGGATAAATTGAACTCTTTAAACCAAAATAGAAAAATTAGCTTATTTGTACGGGAGTGCACTTTGACGTGTGTTAGTGTATGTGTGTGTATGTGATGTATATGAGCGTGTATATGACTTTACACAACTTCTCTGTTTAAATTCATGGAGCTTTGTCCTATAAAAATGTCACTCGCCTCTAAAGATCGAACACAAGCGTCTAGAATTTTTACTTACGTCATTTTTATCTGCAATAGCCGGAGGCTAGTAGACTCAATTCTAGCACGGACGTTGTTGCCCGGAATCCCTAATCTCGAAACGTCTACGTGAATATAAATACCTACCAGGACAGTATTGGAAACATGTTCCAGTTATCGTTTTAAAAGTGCATATGATTATTTGAAAATGGCATGTACACATATGAACATATTACTTTTAAGGAGAAGGTAACAATAGTATAGACAATAGCAGTAAAGAATTATTTGTTGTTCTTTGCAAGTAATATAAAGATACCCACGTCCAGCCCAAGTTGTTTAGATGGATAACATATTTAATGGCCATCTGCCTTCACACCTGAAATACTTGTTTACATCACAGAATAGTTATGTAATTGGTCTACAAATATCCTTACTGGAACAATCACTCCAGAGGAAGCTGAATTATATATTTCTGTTTGAATGGCTGAATTATATATGTAACGTTGAAATTATACCGTGTGGAGTAGCATGATTTGTTAATTCTCTTTATCTACACCAATATCATAAATCCTCTATTCCGCGTTCGGAAACCGTACGTAATTACCAATATTATTGCAACCAGTAACGTAACATCAGTGTATTATATGTGACAGTGTGGTAAAAATGTATGAAAATTCATTACCTACGGTAACGTAATGAATATCTGCCCTTCTCTCTGACCGCCGGCACGCGCCCGCCCGACCACCGGCACAATCGAGTTGGTCATGGCGGTGCAATGGCCGATCATTCTAATGGTGTCCGAACACTTCATTTAGGATTCATAATATGTGTGTAGATAAAGCAGTGTATGCAACTGTACGTAATTAGGCATTATTACGTAACAGTTACATAAACTACTATTGCTAAACAGCTTAATACCCTATAATATTAGTCTTATTATTACTTCAATAATAAGTTCGTACTGTTATAATTATTGACTCTTACTTATAAATTGATTACCTTTACCTAACCTTCCTATTCCTCTCTTAAGCGAATTCACCAATTTCCTTATTAACTTCACGAGCAATCCCACTGAATTGCCCGTCTTCCTGTTCACGAGCGCGACCGTACAATATTTCTTTTCGATCATATCGCATCAGGAATTCTTTAGTGGTGCGTAATTTGTAATGCTCGCCCTAAGGTTACGACCGACCGGAGCTTGACGAAAATATTTCATCCGACGGTAGGTTTGAGTGTGCAACTCAATTTTCTGTATCGAACATGTATGTGACTGGAATCCGCCGTAGCTTGTGGTGCAAGCAACGAGCACATAGATGTTATTACTTATTAGCCAAATTATATCGCCTTTTTTTAAGCAGATAAGAGATTCTTTAGGTAGGTAGGTAGGAATTTCTAAATTTATAAGTAGCGAGAAATTATCACCCATATTAAGTACATCTTCTTTTGGACTATAAAGAGCTGGCTAAGCCAGATATGATATGACACAATAATGAGAGCAACAAAACCCGTCTGATTAGATTGCTATACTATCTTTATTGCTAGATCCGGGTATCTGGCAGCTTTTAATGGGTGGAGGTCAGAGTGACAGACAGACAGCAAAATTTATGAATTGGAAAATAGTAATACTAAAATAAGTGAAAACTGCCGAAGTTGTAAAGAGCAGGGCCTATATTATAACATTATAACAAAAAACATTGCGTATTATTACGAAAACAAAAACAGTAGGGTAAGTAATCAGTAAACTATGAATCTAGACACGCGGTTCAAGTTTAACAGAGCTGGCGAGCATCACCGTGTGTAATATTACATCAACCATTAGGAGCCACTTTTTACCTCCTCATAACTCAAAAACTATTTCACATAAACATGTCAAATTTGGCTCATATATTAAGACTTGTGTAATATAATATAATATGTTCTCCATATTTTATAACCACACCTCAATCGGTTATTTAGATATTAACGTCCAAAAATCGTCATTTTTATCACGTATTGACCTATAGACCAAAACTCTACCCTATTCCAGATGACCTAGACAGTTCAAATTTGGCCTCTAGACAGGTAGTTGGGTGAATACAAATAAATAAATCAGAAACTAGTAATTTTTTATCATTTTATTATAATTTTTCAATTAATGACCCAGTGTGTTGACGATGAGGGTCCTTCTTGTTCCTTTAGCCGTCAACACAGTGGATCCTCGGCAACGCGCATGTGACTCCTTTGGAGTTGCAGGCGTCCATAGGTTACGGTAGCTGCTTACCATCAGGCGGGCCGTATACTTGTTTGCCACCGTCGTGGTATCCAAAAAATAAATAAATTGATTCTATTAGGAACACTTACTTGAAGTGCCTGTAATGTAAGAATTAATAACAAAATTGATGACAGCTTGTCTTTATGTGGATTTTAAGGTCTTCACGTGAATATATAACGAGTAGATTTGGTATTCTACCCTTGCTTTAGTTTAAATGCAAACATATATCCGTTTTAGTACTTATTATATAACTCTTTATAACTAAGATAAGTCAAACACTAGACAAGTCAAAACTTAGGCTTCAATATATTATCCTAAGTTTTAAGAAGGAATCATATTTTAAGTTGTTATAATTTCCTTATGTTTTTATAAATAAATTACAACACTGACCATTGAACTTGGCATCCATTTAGATCTCACTTCTTTTGTCGTTGAACTCAACAACCGAGGAATATATAATATGTATATTGAACTTGGCTCTCATTTCACATTTATGTGTTTGATGGGATTACATTATACGTCGTTTGGCACTGCGTTTTGGGCAATGATATAATCTAATTATTGATATCATTTCCCACAATATTGCATCAAGCCCAGAACTCTAGGATTTGTTTTCTTGAAGTGATTTGCATTTTTTGACCTCCACAACTTTACAGCTGCTGCCAGATGTCCAGATCTAGAAATAAGCATAGTATAGCAAACTGAATATAGGGGTTTCGTTGCTGTCATTAATGTGTCATATCTAACGTGGCTAGCTCTCCGTCTCTAATAAGACAAGGTTGCCGAGCGGACTCCACACTTTATAAAGCTCTGGCAAAGGCCGGGAAAAACGCTAGCAAGATATGCGCTTACGTATGCTGAATACACTAGATACTTATATCCAGTAGCTGGGAGAAAACATGTGAATGTCTAAATTGCACATTAGGCTAATATTATTGGAATTTTCTCCCTTTAGCGGTTTTCAAAGGTGTTTTCAAAGTTGAAGATAAAAATGTCACAACCGTATAATAATACCATATTATGAAGTATTTTCGAAACGGGGTCATTAATACTAATCCCACAAACATCCTAACAATTTACTAATAATTATAAATTTATTAGGCCAATCCCCTGACCCCCTAATGCAACAATTGACCTGGCACGTGCTACGTGCCACATTTGATTAGACACGCCTAAAGAAAAGTCATATCTTGGAGGGGCTGCATTGAGTGAAAAAATGCGTCTTGGATAAAATTTGCAGAGGGTTCCGTGCAAGAATGGACGAGGGGAGATGTTATTTATTAGCTTGAGGCCCCTTAAGGTCGATGGGTGCTTGAATCACTCATCTGGTTAATTGAATTATATAAATACGTTTGCTCTTTTTGCTCTTACGCTAATTACATGTTTAAACGTGTACTTATTAAGGGAAAGGCTATACTTAGAGCACCTATTTGTATTATAAAACCTGACTAGTTTGTTAAAATATTATTTTCATTAGATTAACGATCATATAGGTATGTCACTATCAAATTCGCGCATGTTAAGTGCTAGTTTTTTTTGCATACGGGAACGACTTTTTGGAAACATTTGTGTCGGTAATACGAGTAAATAAAAGATGTATTTGTCGTCTGCTATGAGTACACAAGACCAATGATAATCGTATGTTCATTGTCCCATATGTAGCACCCATATTACAAGATTGTTTAATTTGGTTTTAGGTTAATCTGTGTAGGATTCTTTCCAAATTTTTGGAACGAAGTTCCTTATTGGACGGTTCGCGGATGGGGGGCTAGTGAAAAAAGTCACGAAAACGCGACACAAACCCATACGATTGCGAAACATGTGAAACGAAACGAAATAAAATAAAATATAATATACTAAAGCGAAGTGAAGTAAAGTGAAAAGTGACCAGTGAGAAGTGACAAAGTGAAAAGTTAAAAAAGTCAAAAAAGGCAAAGTCAAAAAGTTTTAAATTACAAAAATGTCAAAATGTCAAAAATGACCCAAATTACAAAAAACAAAAATGAAATAAAATTAAATGACATAACTTCGTTCCAACCGAGTGTTCCACGATACTCGCGTATTTTATTTTATTGGATAAATCAAAAGCGTTTTGATTATGTCACTCGCTCCATATGAAACTCGCAGCCATCTCGCTATCAATGCAGCTAGTGTGGCTCACGTAGCCTCGCAGACATATTTCACGAACATAGCTGTTTCTAATACCGCGCTATTGAGGTAGAGGTGGAGGGTATTAGCGCTTGTAACTTCTGATTACAGTGTTTGTTGTAGTTTACATTTAATATATTCCCGGATTTACGTAGTCTACGAGAAAGGATACGACAATATCTAAGTTTATACTGAAGGTAAAAAAAAAAATTATGTAATATGGGAAATATAAAAAAATAAGTGAGACTCTAAAAAGTACGTTTTAAGACTACTGATTAAAATATAAAAGGAAATAAAGGGCTAAAACTTTATACAAATGTTAGGCCCAATCAACTGACTACTAGTATTTCAGTAAAATTGGCAAATCAGGTTAAATTTACAATGTGTATACATTTAGTAGGACCCGGGGTATGTCCTTAAACTACGTCCGGACCTGGGTATGTCCTTAAACTACGCCAAAAAGAGAGGTATGGGCACTGCGAATGGCATCTCGCTAAGTGTGGTAGGGCACGTTCAGCGAATGTCATCGCTCAAATCTGGAGCAGAGCCCGACTGGGGAAGTACCTCCACCTTACAGAAAACCACAGCCAAATAGCGCTAGACCCTACTCATAGTGTTGTGTTCCTGCTGGTGAGTAAGGTTGCCAAAGAGCTCAAAGAGGACCCAGTGTGTTGACGATGAGGGACCTTCTTGTTCCTTTAGTCGTCAACACAGTGAATCCTCCTTTTTGTAAAGGGTCGGCAACGCGCATGTGACGCCTTTGGAGTTGCAGGCGTCCATAGGTTACGGTAGCTGCTTACCATCAGGCGGGCCGTATGCTTGTTTGCCACCGTCGTGGTATAAAAAAAAAAAAAAATTTAGTAGGACTAAATTTTGGAAAATCAACTCCCAAGAAGTTAAAAGGGAATAAAAGTCTGTAAAATTGCAAAAAATCTTTAATACAAATTCACGCGAACGAAGTCGTGGGCAACAGCTAGTAACTTATAAGTTTGTCGTTTCCCGATCGCGATGAAAGAACAAGAACTATTAAAGAGTGCTGTAGCATTTAACAGTAAAATACTTCGCTGCAAAGCAAAACCATTTCACTTTGTTTTTGTTTCACTGTGGAAGGAGATTGCAGCTGCTGGAGAAAATCTGAATCAAATACAGTTCTACAGAGCGTATGATTGTTCGTGATTGTACAATTACGGTTTATGTACGATTCATATTATAAGGCTGGCGTCGGTGCGCAGCGGCAAATTTCCTATACAGAAGTTAAGCGATGCGCAATCATGCTTGAAGGGTACACAGGTTTGGAAACTACGATCCTTAGCCAGAGTGGTTATCAAGTCCAGTTCCAGTTACGTGATTATCACAATTATTGATAAATGGCTTAGGTACCTACGAACGGCTAGAAATGTATAAGGTATTGATTTTAAGCTTATTGCTGATAATGATTTAAAGGCTATTGTGGCCACTTGGGCAGGTAGCTCGTTAGCCAACTGTAAATAAATATCTGTTTAGCAGTTTAGGCTGCAAAATAAGATTATGAGAGATATTATACCAGTTGATTCCTTTTAAGTATTTCATGGTTATTGTGAAATAAGGCGAGTTTAAAATAAATTTCAAGCTCACATGGTCATTCACGTTATAAATATTACTTGAAACGGGATATTTACCATGTATGTTACTCCGTGATGATGGTGCATGCAACTGCGCCGAAATATCGGGTGCTCGTAAAAACAAATGGTAAATATCCCGTTTCAAGTAATATTTATAATTAAAATAAATTTGCTTAACCTGCTTTTTCAACTCCAATGCAATTTATAAAATAGGGTCAAAGGACACATAAAAATTATATTATGTATACTTTGACTCTGTTTTATAAATTGTGTAATAGGAAATAGGTTTGCGCAGTTCTTTGGTAAGAAACATTCCGTAACACCGGAGTTGCATTGCTCCGGAATTGTCCGAGTAATTGAAACGTTCCCGTAATTCTATTAGTCTGCGATAAGGGCAGGTTTTACATACCGCTTTTGTTCAAAGTCAAAGTTTTCTTCAAACCAAGCGTTGTGACATCCGCTTAGGAATCACACATGTATTTTTTGCTTACTTTGCCATTTGTAGGTACGAAGGTTGGAATGAGATAGAATTTATTTGATTTATTTGTGACGTTCACTACAAATACATACAGAAAATAATAACAAAAAGAAGAACGTGCAATTGTGCATCACAAAATGGACCCAACTTAGTATAGGGATATTCATTTCTGTTCTAAATTATTATGCTCATATTATTCCTAGAAGATAATTCAGGGGAAGATACAGGGACGCCGGCGAAGACGCAAACACAGAACAGCTTGGCTCTAAAACCTTCGGGAGTGGTTCGGGATGAGCAGCCCATTTTTGTTTAAAGCTTCCGTAGATAAAGTACGCATTGTAATGATGATCGCTAACTTCCGGTAGGAGATGGCACCGTAAGAAGAAGATTCCTAGAAAGAACAGCGGGTCAAAGTTTTCCCAACAAAATATTGCTTAGGTATTTTATAGATTTAATCTGAAGTGATTAGACTGAAATTTGCCGTAATAAACTAACATGTTACAGACAGCAATAAAAGTGTTTACCAAAAAAATTGTTTTAGGAGTAACTTGTTTTAACTGAAATAATTTCTAGGTGTCTTTACAGAATGGTTTTGATTTATGTATGTTTTAATCATATGAGGCATATTAGTTTATTGAATGGACAGAGGTATAGACCTGAAGCTATTTCAACAAGTAACTCCAACATTACATATTGACAAATAAAATTACGCTCTATCCAAGACATGGCCTTAGAAAGAGTATTGTGTACATAGTTAATTGAAGGACTACGTCATTCTAACGCTGCTCTGGTATTCTTATGGAAATTAAATTATTTCGCTTTCAATACGGCCTGATTGAGGCTATAACTTAATTGTAAGTTTAATTTTAAAATTATATAGAAATTGTTAAAGATTTTCCCCTTAATATTAATAATTGTAGAAACTGATTTAAACTATTTAAAGAGGTTGTAGAGCGTGAAGGTAGAGGCGAGGAAATGCTTTAATCAAATCCATCGAAGACCGAAAATAACCCGAAAAAAACTATTCCAACGATGGATAATACTATAGATCCTAAGTAGGCAGCGCGCACTTGAATCCTCTGGGGTTGCAGGCCTCCATAGGCTACGGTAAGTGCTTACCATCAGGCAGGCCGCATGGCTTGCTTGTTTGCCACCGTCATGGCAGTTTACACCATCAATTTAAACGTATCTTTTTGATTGTATTTTGTGCATATTACTGATAATGGTGTGGGTTTACATTTTATTCTTTTCTCAGAACGTTACAACATAATCTGATTCTGTTTTTAATCCTCAAGCTTTGAAAAAAAAAAAACCTTAGATCATGCACCTCATTGTTTGGTCAAAGGACCTTGGTTACAATTGCTACACGTCATTCATGAACTAGGTACCTAGTTATAAAAGCGGTTGAACTGTAAGGTGTAGGTTAGCACTCCGTTGTCTTTTGGTTTACTCTGGATCACTACCGAATGTTTGGTTAAAATGGACTGCGATTTAATTCTGACATAGCTACCCTTTTCGTTTGACTGTTTAGTAGGTAATTCTGAAAATGGTCTTCGGTTGATTTTGAGTAAGCTACCCTTTTCGCTTGTAGCATGGAGTATCTAATCGGTTTGACTTTTGTTTGAACCTTGCAGTTACCTACACACTAAATGAAGTCTAAAGTTATCCAAATATAAATATAAAGGTTATCGGCTACCGCTGGTAAGAACGGCCATTAGTGAGATAAATGCGAGGCAATCGTTACTTTGGAGTTAAGCGCAGCGCCGATTGCGCCCGACCGATGGCGATAAGCGACCACCTTTGTAAACTTCGGTTCTGTAAGACCTAAACTTGCGGTTTCTTTTTCCTTAAATATACCTCTAAAGAATGCTTCAATCTTATTTAACAGCTAGCTAAACTGGGAATTCATTAAGCGGAAAGCGGCGGTTTAAATGTTAAAAGATAGGCCAAGTTCGTGTTGAACCAAGCATAATGCAAAGCAAAAGCAGGAGGTCCCGGGGTAGAATCCCGATCAGGGCATTTATTTGTGTATTTATCACGGATATTTGTTCCTGAATTATGGATGTTTTCTATGTATTTAAGTATTTATATGTATATATCTATTAAATATATCATCGCCCTTCAATATTGGTAGATTATTTGTTGCGTTTTGGAGTTATGTTTGAGATAGATTGTGTGTTTAATGTATTGTTTGTGTATTTTAAAATTCGTATAGGGCAATGAGTCGTTGTTTGACGGTAAGTACATAGGAATATATACATACTTTAAATGTGTGTGTATTGGTTTGAACGTGATTCTGTGGCGAAAACAAGCGAGGATTCCTTAAATTGGTCAAATACGATCAATCACGTCGCTACTCCTTACACCCGCACTTCAGTAATAGATAGGTTATCTAATCAATTAAGTAAAGGACTTACTAAGTCACCTGTAAGTATTGAGATTTTGGTTTATATCCTGATTATGGATAACTTGAGCGATTTGTACATGGGTTAAATATTTTTTTCTCAAACATGCAATGAAATATTGAGTTATGTTCGTTATAATAGGCTGCGAAGTATCACGTTTCAGGTGCGGCTACACGAGAGGTCGATACTGGAATTTCATACAAATTTGGAGGCCTAGTCCGGCAAGTGCCTCTTTTTTAATTTCCATTGCACATATATTTGTGGCACAGGATCATGGCGTTCAGCCATTTAAGGCTATAAACAATGTTTACTTTTTGGTTCGTTTGACATTCTGCCACTACTAAAAAAAAACAATAAACAATATGATATATTTTGCAATTTCGCTTATATATAAAATCGACATGAAAATAATAAATAACACATTATTAACAAATTCCTATAATTAATAAATTGCAAAATGGTGGCAGATTAAAAACGGGTATTAGACGTTGCAATTTGTAGGGCTCAATCTGTTGTGTACCCAGCCTCTCCCTAAACCTCCTTCAGCTCCCTAAGGGTCCTACCTCTTATTACACCTCCCAACCTGACAGAATGGGCCCTACAAATTGTTACGTCTAATACCGGTTATAGGAACAGCTAATTTTGTTTTTTTTTTTCGTGAAAGGTTGGTTATCAAGCTAAAACATTAGGAGCAAGGGCTATTACACACGAGCTGAAATTAAGAATTGGAATCTATAGTTACGAAATAAATTCGGAGGGTTCTGATTCTTCTGAATATAATCTATAATAAATAATGCATAAACAGAGACCATAGACAATATTTGTAACGTTCTGAATTTATTCAGTCACCATGTACATTTTTCTTCTTAATTTTAACTCGGGTAGAATGGCCTTAAGTGCTACCTCTCGAACAGCACAGATACTGTGAAAAAAAAAAGTATTTTAGTGGGAAAATTTTAAAAACATTCTCAATTTTTTTTATATCTTGCGTATATTATTGTGAATTATAATGTCGATTTGTTTTATTCTATAACAATTTGGCTATATGTACAATTAGGTCTAGATGTTGTTCAAATGCAAGTGAAAATTATACTTAAATGGCCGACGTACGTAATAGTTATACATTTCAAAAGCCGTTCAGTGACAATGAAATACAGTCAGAATTTAGCAATCCAGACTTCATAACGTAATGTTTTTACGCATAGTTTTGATTATGTGGTAAGTCTAATTAATGTTTTTGTTGTAGTTTGTTGATAGGATAATTCATTAATAACAAGATGAACATATGCTTAGGCGTAGTAGTGGGAACGTTGGTTGTTTTCTAGAAATTAATACAAATTTTGGTTGTACGTTTGTGGCTTATTGAACTTATTGTATCATTTTAGATAAAAACCTAAGCACGAAGGTGTTTGAAGTACATACAACATACATTATATTATTAATACAAGTTTACGTGTACATTGGTGTATGGGGTATTGGTGAGGGTATACTGTAGGTACCTACAGTATTGCCTCACCTATATCCGAAAAAAAAATTGATAAGTTTCTTATTTATTTCATTGCATGTTTGAGAAAAGCACTATACATACCTCGGCGTGAAAAGGGGTTGCCAGCCTCGTGACTATCTGGCCTCGCTACGCTCGGCCGTCTATATGTACTCGGCCGGCAACCCCCTACTTCCCGGCCTCTGTAGTAATGTACTATTAGTTACATATAACTAAGCTATATTTTTGAATAGGTTCATAAGGTACTACCATCACAGGACTCGACGAAGCATACCAGGATTTTAGTATGTGGATTCACGGCGGTATGCTTTAGAAACGCCCAACTATTAATTCATTTTGGATTTTTATTTTATTTACTTACGTAGGTTAATTCCATTCTCAATCACGAATTTAGTGTTTATAAATGTAAGTAATATTTTAATGTGTATTCTTGTGTTTTGATTCTGAAGGCGTCAATAAAGAGTATTTTACTTTTACTTTATATTGTATGTCTGCGCCATACTTAACGTAACACTTGTCGGGAGCTGTAGCTTGGTCGAACTTTATGCAATTTCCTTCATGAAAAAGGATCCATTTAGACTATAGTTTAAGCACAAATATAACAAAACTATAATCCGACTAGGTATAGTTTCTATTGTAAAATTCACCGTCTTTAAAATGGTCGTTAAAAATACGGTTTTTACTAACGTAGTTTTGGTAGGTACACATCTAACTAATTTTGAAGTTACAATACACACGACACAAATATAAAGGATGTTGTCGATTGGCAATAAAGTGCTACTGCGAAAACAGTTACCAACTAGGAAAACATATACACCATGCGACGTTTTAAGAATACATATTATTCCGTAATATCGTTTTCCTAGTTGATAACTGTTTTCGCAGTAGCAGTTTTTTTATTTGCTTTAATTGCAAGGGTTTCTGCTCTTAAAGTATATTTCTCAACGACACCAATGTCCTAATTAGCTCCAGTACTGAGATAATCTATATGTAGTTAAGTTTTATCTTTGTGAACCTAAATTAAATTATTATTACACTCTGACACACCGCTACAAAATGATGCACCTGTGTTAAGGCAATAAAATTAAATTTGCTTCCTTTGTATATCGGACTATTGATTACATTACATTGACATGTCGTTATTTAATTTTTTTTTGAGTGTGTGGATCATAATACCCTAGTTACATTAGTACTCGATATAACAATTCTTTTACTAAAGAAAAATGTTTTTTTTTAAACTAACTGTGCAATTTGTTTCCTTAATAGTACACCTAACCATTATGCTAAAATTCAAGCAAATAAAAATACACGGTGTATATTATTAATATAACTTTATAACTAACATTAAAAGAAATATCAATATGAAGGAATTAAACAAATGAGTACCAACACCGCTTCAAATAGATTATTTTACAGGCGTTCAAAACACAACCCTTGCCGTATTCAGATTATAAAAAGAATAGGTAAGTCACTAAGGCCGTCTGTTGCTTTATCGGAACATGTCTTATTAAATGCTATAATATAGTTAATGTTAATGTGTTCTAGCAAATTAATCCCTTCGTCAGAAACTGTCACCAACAACCGTTGCAAGTGCTGTCATCTGTATACCTAATTAATATCTTAGTTGGGGGCGTGATATCAACTGACACTTTTAAAATAATTAAGAAAATAATTCTGCTATTGACGAATTATCTATTGTTTATGCTATCAGAATTTTAATTCTTGTAGGTAATTTTGATTTATTAGTCTCATTCTGATTGTTATAGATATGGTTGCTCGTTACATATTATTTATAGATATTTGTTGATTCTGCATAAATATATTATGTACGTCGTTCTTGACGTATACTAAAGCAACGTATAATAGTTTATTGCTTAGTGACAAATACTAAAATCACCCAAACGTGAGTTATAACGAAAAAACGAACGTTATTAAAATGATCTGTGATTGTATTCATAATTCACCTTTTTATAATACACATCACCGAGTTCAATCATAATACCCAAGTAAATGTAACAGGAAAATATTTGACGATATAATATATCTAGTAGAGAATCATCATCATCATCACCATATCAGCCGAAAGACGTCCTCTGCTGAACATAAGCCTCCCCCAAAGAGTGTACTAGTTATTTTTAATATGAAAATAATCGATATGCGTTATCGTTGTTTTATCTTTTTCATTAAAATCAATCTTCGACAGACATGTCTTATCTTTTTACTTACATTTATTCATGAACTAGCCTTTTCCCGCGGCTTCGCCCGCGTACTATAAGTACTCAATAAGGATACGATACCCATGTTGATTTTCTGACTTTGTGACCACATTTGCCCCTTTTAGGGGTTGAATTTTCGAAAAACCTGAAACACGTGTTTACTCATTTATCGTTAGGAATATTCCTGTGAAGTTTCGAATAAAATAGTCTAACAAATCTTGATTCGCCATACAAACTTTGGACCCCCATTTTACCCCCTTAGGGGGTGAATTTTGAAAAAACCTTTCTTAGTCCACCCCTAGATCTTATAAGAAACCTACGTGCCAAATGTGGAATCTCTAGAACCAGCGGTTTGGGCTGTGCGTTAATATGTCAGTTAGTCAGTCAGTCAGTCAGTCAGTCAGTTTCTTCTTTTATATATTTAGATTCATGAATTTCTGATAATTCTTTATGTTATAAAAAGACTAAAATCCAATTATTGAGAGCAGACACGTCTGATTTAACGCTTCGATTAGTCTGATATCAGAATACATACATGTGTATCTAACGAAACATCGTTCATCTGTTACTTATTCAGTTTGCGAATTAATAAACGAAGAGCTGGCCACGTGAGGTACAATAATGAGAGCAACGAAAGCGCTCTAGTTAGTTTGCTATACTCGTACTATGCTTATTTCTAGATCCGGACATCTGGTAGCTGTAAAGTGGTGGAGGTCAAAGAATGCAAATAACTATAAGAAAACAAATCCTAGAGTACTGGGTTTGATGCAATATTATGGAAAATTATGTAATTAATTAGATTATATCATGTCCAAAAGTTTCTGTTGTGGGAAAGTAGTGCCAAATGATGTATAATGCAATTTTTAGTTAGTCGGCTACTGTTTTTAATCTAATGTTAAAATATAGGCCCTGTCCTCTATAAATAACACAACTTTGGCAGTTTTTACCTATTTTGGTATTACTTTTTTCCAACTTAAAAACTTTGTTGGTCACTCTGACCTCCACCCATTAAAAGCTGCCAGATGCCTGGATCTAGCAATAAGGATAGTAAAGCAGTCTAACTAGACAGGTTTCATTGCTCTCATTATTGTGTCATATGAAAGTAATGTAATTTAATGCCGGAAATACTGACATACAGAATACTATTTAGGAAAACTATTTTGAGTAGGAATGATTTAAAACTTCTCGAAATTCTAGTAAGTTGCAACTATAAGACAACAAGAGTCGATTTGCACCTGTTTTGTGCTACTGGAACTTACTCAATCTTTTCTCTTACGTTTAAAACGCACCTGCACAATTTAACACAAATGGTAAACTTTGGTCATGTTAACTGATAAATGACGCAAATACGTATCGAAATGGAAAAACCAAGTGAAATAAATTATTTGCTCTGTTCTTTTAGTATACATAATATGCTCGGTCTCGAGCAATAAAATAGCTATAACGTTTCTAAATAAATCCGCTGCCTACGAGAGTCGTAAAACGACAAGCACATTTTAGCTCGCAGACGCCTTAATGAAGTGCTTATACTGTATGTGACATTGAAAAATCGCGGGAGAAGAAAACAAAAATATAACATGAAAGACAAAGGACTTTACCACACTTAATTATTTCAATCTGCCCTGTGGTAACACATACATGACTGCGCTGCGATAAGGTTCTAACAAAAAGTAATATTGTGAGAGCGTGCGGCATTATTATCTTAACGAACTGCTTGGATTTTATGTCAAGTTTCATCCTAAAGTATTTATTTACTGAGACAAGAGATTCATTGTGATTAATTTCATTACTTAGGACTTAATTACAAAATTTTCTCCATTTATTTTATATCATATTTTGGTAAAAGATAAAACATTCCGTTGTGAGATATAATACGAGGCATTAATCACATGACACATTCAGCAGTAGGTAAATCCAGACTAAGCGGACTAGATTCGGTTAAGTTATCGTTAGGTACGAGTATCAGTGGTATAAATAATTTGGTAAGTTTTTACCTAGTAAAGGATTTCGCAAGAAATTCTGTTAAACATTGGATAAGAATTGGTATAATATTAGTATCAGTTTATTCGTTTTCCAGCATTTAACTGTAGAGTTTGAAACATTCTCTTTAATAAACCTCTTACTTATTTTCACCTCCACTTCACCCCCTTGAAGTAGTTGAGTCCTTTCGGCGTGGCGCCGACGAGAATGCTGGCAGCATTTTCCGCTGTATCGCAACTAGTACGCTGCGCGAGGGAGCTGCAAGGTGCCAGCTTTTAAGTCACCTATGGAGTCGAAAAGCCTTTTGGCCAGATCTTTGTACAGGTTATGGCCACTGGTTATGCACAAATATTAAAAAGATTCATGTAAGTCATTTATATAATACATTACAAAGCTGTTTTAAGAGTAATTCATATTAATCATAATATATTTTGAATTTTAAGACTAATGGAAACCGGTTCTTTTAGTAAAAATGTTCCGATCGCTCAATGACAAAAGCGAAGTTTCTTCTGTCTTAACATTGTAATTTATCTCCAATTACCTACATATGTCAGGTTAAAGAGATTCAGAAGTAAGACATGTTTAATAAGCCCCTTCAATTTCTAGGCGTACTCAGTTTCTCATCCGAAATCTGCCAATCTTTTCAACATCGGTCAGATATTAAAAATACACCAAACAGTTACCTAAGATTTAATAACAAATATTAATATAGATTTCCCTTCGAACCGCCGAACTTATTCAAAAGGTCGGTTCCTCTGTGCATCCAGCACAATACACCCTTTCATCGGCCACAATAGGTGACAGGGAATTATCGCGACCCAAAAATACTACAATAGATTCAGCGAGGGCCCTTTCTGCGCGACTACGTAAATAATGTTAGTATTTTATGTTGGCGAAATAAAGAATATATTAATGTACCTGTAAATTACAAAACAAATAACTAACAAGGCCTTTTGGACTAAATATTTTTTTATGATATGATAATTCACATTGTTTTAAACCAACATATTGTGTTCTCGTCTTAGTGATACAGAATACCTAGTAATACGCTTTACTGGAATTAAATAACTAAGATAAACGTCATAGTGCTCGTCACTGTCTCAGGTCAGGAGACGTAAGTATTAAACTTAACTTATTCGCAATATACTGGATAAAATATTAATCACCGGCCATATTGAGCGAAGTGATTAGGTAGGCCATACTGAAAAACTTTTACTATGGAACCAACTCCGAAATCGCAAAACAATTGCTTCCCCTTAGATAACTACGACATTTTATCGGCCGAAATCTGTGAAACAGCAACTTTTTTTTTACAACAGTTCTTCTGCCAAACCTAGGACCTTTACCTTAGTTACGAGTAAATAGTGGCCTGTGTATTTTATTAGGCTTCGCACGGGACTTTTTTGTAGACCTTTTTAAGGTGTACAATATACTGTAGTAGGTACATTATTTTGATCTATCTAATAGGGTTCAGCCAGCGTTTTCAATGTAAGCGCAAAAAATGTGATTATTAACGACATCACATTAGAAACCACGAAAATTATCAGTGTTTCTCTGCTATATCATCCACGTATTAAACATATAAACCTTCCTCTTGAATCATTCTATCTATTAAAAATACCGCATTAAAATCCGTTGCGTAGTTTTAAAGATCTTAGCATACATAGGGACGGACAGCGGAAAGCTTTGTTTTATACTATGTAGTGATTTACAGAATACATTTAATATAATAATTAATCAGTTTAGTCTATGAAATGTCCAATAACAAGGACTATTGAGAGTTTAGGAATCTAAAAAGAAATAAGATCTTGGGTGAAAAGGATGGACTACCTACTGGTGGTCTATGGGATAACAAGCTACACATCTGCCTAACAAAACGGTGTAATTTATTGTTACGAAATATATAAATCGAAATATAATTCTTAATCTACCGGGGTTAGATTAAGAATTATATTATATCTAACCTGGTATGATAAAAGCAAAAATATTTTGTGATGCGCATTTGTTTTAACCACATACCATTTTTGACAATAGGTGTTGTCAAGCGATACGACAGCGCTATCTCGAACGAAATGTAACCTTTTCTAGTCCAAACGTGTCAGGACGTCGGGCAAAACACGTTATCTATCTTTTTATCAATCCCATTTACCGGCGTCAAAGTCAGCAAAGTTGAATACAACGCAATCTAGCCTCAGGTGTCTAATAAAAAACAAATTTGTTCCAAAATGCCGTTTGCCACGCTTTGTTCTTGCCCTGCTAATGGAAGAGCTAATCCTTGAGTTGCGTGCGCAACTTGTAATGGAAAAACTACCCAACTCTGATTTACTTGGTATACTTTCGCGGTCTCATTTTCTTTCATGTAGTTTTTTAATCAAATCATTTCTAGGAAAGTTTTTTTTCTACAGTTTTATGGAGAAATAATGTGCTTATAAAGAAACTGATACAAATTCGAATGGTTTTTATTACAAAATGACCTGTCCCAGATAATCTGGTTCTAGCGATACGTAATTTGGGTCGACAAACATATCTTTTGTTAAATAAAATAAACAATTTGTTAAATAAAATAAACAAAATGAGCTTTTGCTGAATAACGAAAATGTTATGATGAAATACCTCTATTTACCTAAGAGGGTATATTTGTCGTGCTTCTGTCTGCTAGGATTTTTTTGCTTACTAAGATTTTTCTTAGTAAAAATAGAAAAACCGAAATCGATATTAAATATATCTAAGCGTGATAACAAATTTATTGACACACAAAACGTATTCTCTATTAAAAAGTAAGAATAGTGAAATATATATAACTGAATAATTATTTTATTTACTTCAACTTTATTGCACAGCATACAAGATACAGTTACAAAAGGCGGGCTTAATGCCGTAAGGCATTCTCTACCAGTCAACCTTTAATTATGACAAAAATATACCTGAAATTAAACACAGACCCTGTTATTTACATTAGTTTAGTGTGTGTTCATTAAATCTTAAGCTTTTTTGGAAATTTCATAAAAATACTTAAATGGTATATGTTGTTAATGTTATTGTTAACCTTTTATTTAACCTTTGACTATGCTATACTGCAGTGTATGTTTACAAACAGTAACTTAAGATTATCCTATATTCGCATGGATTTATATAGTGGTGGCCGTACAAGCCCAATTTCAAAGAAACACCGCAAATCGATCTACAGTTTAGCCGTTTGGCACACGCATACTAGAGGTCAAAACACATTTTTTGACCCGCAGTTCTTAAAAAAAAATCCCTTAGGAGGGGAGTGCCGAGACATTTTTTTATTTGTATGGAAAAAAAAAAATTTTTTCAGAAACCTATCGTGTGTGGTATCTTATGAAAGGGCATTTTGAGGCGATTCTAAAAATATACCACGTCATTACATTTCAGCCATTTTTTTTAATTAACACAAAAATAATTTTCGAAACATACCAAGTTTGGGCTCCTCCAGATACGATATGGCTGATTTTTTTTTGTACAATATACCACAAATGATACGTGATATCCTCATATCTAACCTCCAGAAACCAATTTTGAAAATAATTTCATTAGGTATTATTTTTTAATTTTTCAATATTACAAAGTGGCACAGTTCTACTTCAATAGCTATTTTACGAGACGTATAGAACTGTACTGCAGATACGGTACATATTAATCATAAAATGATACGTAGTATCCATATATCCAACGGGAAATACCTCTTTAACCATTTAACTGCGTCTTTTCATAAGTTGGTATAGTTTTAGTAAACAAACTATACCAGCTGATGAAAAGGCGCAGTTAAAGGGTTAAAGTGGTATTTCCCGTTGGATATATGGATACTACGTATCATTTTATGATTAATATGTACTGTATCTGTACTACAGTTCCATAAGTCACGCCAAATAGGTATTGAAGTAGAACTGTGTCACTTTGTAATATTGAAAGATTAAAAAATATACTTAATGAATTTATTTTCAAAATTGCTTTTTTGAGGTTAGATATGAGGATATTACGTATCATTTGTGGTATATTGTATTTTAAAAAAATCAGCCATATCGTGTCTGGAGGAGCCCAAACTTGGTATGTTTCGAAAATTATTTTTGTGTTAATTAAAAAAAAATGGCTGAAATGTAATGACGTGGTATATTTTTAGAATCGCCTCAAAATGCCCTTTCATAAGATACAACACAGGATAGGTTTCTGAAAAAAAATTTTTTTTTTCCCATACAAATAAAAAAAATGTCTCGGCACTCCCCTCCTAAGGGAATTTTTTTTAGGAACTGCGGGTCACAAAATGTGTTTTGACCTCTTAGAGTACGCGTGTGCCAAACGGCTAAACTGTAGATCGATTTGCGGTGTTTTTATCGTACGGCTACCACTAATATTTAGTTATTAAAAGAATAACACTAGCCAAATATTTAATACTAGCTTTTGCCCGCGGCTTCGCTCGCGTTAAATTCGGGGTAACACGGTTCCCCTTTGCCCCCCGGAATGCTCCATACAAACTTCCACCCCCCATTTTAGGGAAGTGGGGGGTTAGAAAGAGACAAAAAGTAGCCTATGTCACTCTCCATCCCTTCAACTATCTCCACTTAAAAAATCACGTCAATTCGTCGCCCCGTTTTGCCGTGAAAGACGGACAAACAAACAAACAAACAAACACACACACTTTCCCCTTTAAAATATTAGTATGGATATGATAACGTATTTTTATTTAATAACAATTTTAGGACACAACCAATTCGTTCTTTTGTGATTTACTTACTCATCGGGAGTTTGTAATAGTAGTTTATGTAACTGTTACGTAATAAGGGTCCTTAAAATACGAGTGTGGTTTTATGAAACGAGCCGCAGGTGAGTTTCATAATAAGATCACACGAGTGTTTTAAGGCTTAGGCCTTTTACGTACAGTTGCATACACTGCTTTATCTACACTCATATTATTTATACTAATTGCCGTGTTCGGAAACCATAGAATGGCCGCCATTGCACCGCCATGGCCAACTCGATTGTGCCGGCGGTCGGGAGGGAGAGTGCCGGCGGTCGGGGGGGAGCGTGTCGGCGGCCGCGCGGGCGCGAGCAGGTGTACATTATGTTATCAAAACTCATAACACATCAATGTTTCTAAATAGTCTAACTCACTTAAGGACTAATTTATCTGCATATTACTTATAAACATGGGTACTATATTTTTATTTATGTATGTATATGTATGTTTATGTTATGTTTCTATATGTGTATGTGTATTTATCAATAAAAAATAATGTTGATTTGTGTTTCTAAATATATCTCGATTTCTATTTATGATCCTGCACCAATTACAAGTTTCGGTTTGATCCAATGGTTGACTGGTAGAGAATGCCTTAAGGCATTAAGTCCGCCTCTTGTACACTTTTTATTTGTGCAATAAAGTTTAAATAAATAAATAAATAAAAATGTTTGAGCATGTAAAGTTAAAATTACCTTTCCCGCGGCTTCGCCCGCGTACTATAAGTACTCAAAAAGGATACGATACCCATGTTGATTATCAGACTTTGTGACCACATTTACCTCTTTTAGGGGTTGAATTTTCAAAAAACCTGAAACACGTGTTTACTCATTTATCGTTAGGAATACTCCTGTGAAGTTTCGAATAAAATAATCTAACAAATCTTGATTCGCCATACAAACTTTGGACCCCCGTTTTACCCCCTTAGGGGGTGAATATTGAAAAATCCTTTCTTACTGCACCCCTAGACCTTATAAGGAACCTACGTGCCAAATTTGGAATCTCTAGAACCAGCAGTTTGGGCTGTGCGTTGATATGTCAGTCAGTCAGTCAGTCAGTCAGTCAGTCAATCAGTCAGTCAGTCAGTCAGTCAGTCAGTCAGTCAGTTTCTTCTTTTATATATTTAGATAATGATATTAATCAAGATGCCTATATAGATTGACTAAATACCATCCGCCATAATTCCATGAAAAACCTTAGGATTTGAATATTTCTAAATACCTATAGCGGAATGAAGGCAGTTTGTATAAATGAGGAAGTAGATTGCTTTTTTTGCTCCCTCCCTTTTCTATATTCTATTGAACGGCCCGTTAGGTTTAGCAGGGCTGCCAACGATATTCATGCTAAATTCAACACACTTAATTTCGTCATTTGTCATATTGTGGAGTATTTGCACCTACCTCCTCAATGTGTTAAACTTAAACGGAAGTGAGGCAGCGACGCAACGTCAAAACATATGAGAAGTTATAGTCAATAGTTTATCATTCATGAGGGCCATTGGGTTTACTCAAAGATGGGTAAATAGATGCTATACGATTTTAAGCCAGCATGGTCATTAACATTACAAAAACTATTCAGAACGGGGTATTTACCATTATGTATTTGTTTTTTCTGTGACAAAATATCGGAAACTCGAAAAAACAAATACACATGGTAAATACCCAGTTTTAGATAGTTTTTGTTAATAGATGCAACTAAAATTTCTTTGCAGCTGTACCGTACGTCTATGTTATTACAATATTTATAAAATAACAAAATATAACCAGGATATTGTATTAACAGCGTAAGTTCTGTTAGGATCAGAAAGCCAAAACATAACGGCCTCCTAGCCCAGTCGGTAGTGACCCTGCCTACGAAGCAGGAGGTCCCGGGTTCGAATCCTGGTCAGGGCACTTATTTGTGTGTTTATCGCAGATATTTGTTCCTGAGTTATGGGTGTTTTCTATGTATTTAAGTATTTATTCACATTTATCTATTATATATATCGTCGTCTTGTACCCATAACACAATACACGCCTTATTGAGCTTACTGTGGGCCTAGGTCGATTTGTGTAAGATCGTCCTATATTTATTATATTAATTTAACTAGGTATGTTTAAAAATTAAATGCCATTATGTAAATGTAAATTATTTCAGTACTTGGCAACCCTACGTGCCCAATACCGTAAGATGAAGAAAGGACGGCTCACGGACTTAATTCGGCTAAGTACCGTCGATAAGGTCAGATATCCCGGTGTTAACATACATGTTTATGTATGAGACAATGATTCACGTCTGGGGCTTAGGTACTTTACCGGGCTTACTTCTGGCTTCGTCACTTTTGCGAAGCGATTTCATTCGCGACAAATGCATCTTGTGTTGCAAACCCATTGTGATGTTTTAGCATCCGCGCCGTTTCTCACTCGTATCTCGTATGTCGTCATACTCTCTTGTTTGTCGCTACGCGTATAGATCTCTTAATAAGACCTGTGCCTGATTGTATCACGAACATTTAATTTCGCGCTTTCTGTTTGCTTGATTGAGACGTTGAAGATTTAAATACTGGCGATAGTAAAGAGAAAGGTATTAGAAAAAGTAACTCATACAGTCCTATCACACTGAAATGGAATGTATTTATTCAACATCATAATTATATTAAATACTTATCTAACCCAGATACTAGCTTCTGATCGCTATTTTGTCTGCGTAGAATTAATACTTCGAATACCTGGCGCATTTTTCATAAAACGTCAAATTGCTTGAATTTATGTAAGGTGCAAAGGCAAATATTGAATTAAGTAGATGAATCATTGTCACACTTGCCTACATAATGATTTCTCTCTCCCTTCCGTTTTTGTTCCCCTAATATGAATGAATGCGTTAATAATATTTATTCAGATTTAACAATTTATCCTAAGAGATCAATAAGTGATGATTTCCGCAATAAAAACTAACCTGTTCTTTGCGATGGTTTACAAACCTGCAGGTTTATGAAACTATTTAAAAAAAATCTTAGCATTTTGTATCATTCATTTCAACATCATTATCCAACTTTGCAAAAGTGAAAGCAGTAATATCACAATTAAGTGTTGTCGATTTTATTGAATTGACAAATGAACACAAAGTCAAAATTATGTTTTAAAATAGCAAAAAAAAATACAAATATGCATTTTTTTTAATTACTTGTTTTACCAAGTAGTTGGCAATGGGACTTTGGTGGTGGTGGACTATATATAGTACATACGAAAGTTTTTGTCAGTAAACATTCAAATAAAAGTACAAAACGAGCATGTAGTTATTATTTCAATAATATAGATGGATGCTATAAAATATTGATGCAGGCGTAAAACAATAAATTACAACAATCTAAATACAAGCATGAAATAGATACCTAATACATGTGGCCTTCATTTATTTACCTACCTTAATTTGTGTGACGGTAAGTATTTTATGTGACGGCTACATAATGATGCGGATAAAAATACGAATGTATAATAATATCATACGAGTGTTTTAATGCCTAATAATGCTTTATCTACAGATATTATAAATCCTCAATGACGTGTTGCGGAAATATTAGAATGAGCGACATTGCACCGCCATGGCCAATTGGATTGTGAGGGTGGTCAGGGAGGAGGACGACCTCCTTCCCGACCACCTTGTTATGAATTTCCAGACATTATTATAATGTTCGAAATTTGAATATAATTAAAGTATCGGTCATAAATACACTAAAGTAAACTTTACGATGCACCGACAGATACAGGTTTCTTAATATATACATATTAATATATACACGATAAGCTGATTTTATGAACATATTATAGGGAATTTATGATATGAATGTAGAAAAAAAAAGTGAAACAGACGTGCGACACGCAATATAAAAAAAATGATATTCAATAAAACTATAAATAAATCTGTAAACGCATTTATTTTTAATGACATGGTCACTGGAGTCCCGTTGTTGCCAATGTAAGGGTTAATCGTAAAGAGCTACCTAATAGACAGAAGAGTTACTTGCGTTTTCATAATATTAGTACGGATTTACCCCTTATGTTGTACTCTAGGCTACTCTAGGCTTTTCAAAATTGTTTGAAACATTTGAAGCAATTATAACGTTTATATTTTATTTAGAGATTTTATATTTACCAAAGGAGCTCTTTCTTTTGGCTTTAAATAACATGTATGATACGTGTGGGCATACGCAAACACAATTTTATTTAAAATCAAGGCTCTTTTGCCTTAGGTACTCGTAATTTATTTGTAAATTGAATTGAGGTTGTTTCGATCAAATTAAAACAAACTATTCAGTTCAGTTGTAATTGGTTTCACTAAAATTATGCGAGTAAATGTAAAATTAGACATACTATTTATAGGTAGCACAAAAAGAGGTCAAAATTATTTTTGCATGTTTTTAAAGTGGGGCATTCCACTCTTACAGTTTGTTATTAGATCAAATACAAACATTGAAGACATTGAAAAAATAATTAACCCAGCAGGACTTGAACTTGCATCGATACGCCTTGCCGGGGCTCGATCGCTTTACCAATTAAGCTATGGGTCAAGTTACTAAGTTGAGTAAATTTTCAACGTTTAGGTATATTTGATTTAATAACGAACTAAAAGAGGTCAAGCTTGACACTTATACAGTCAATCTGATGGATAGTAATTAAATGCGCATTAAAATTGCCCTAACTTCAGAAGGGCCTACATAGGTTATTCTAATATTCATACCTCAAACGGCCAACTAAGGACCTCTAGACTAGTAGACCTAGACTATACAAAATGCACCTATTTTGACTCAGGTTAGTAGTACCATACTAAAATACATAACTTTTCACCATACCATCAGCCAAATTCTGCTATTCGATGAGGTAGAGTTGCCTACGGCCTACTCTTGATATATAGTAAATTATATACATAAAAGACGTCAAAATTCGTAACGTAGCGATAACATGTAGGGGTAGTTTTTAAAGATTTTTATTTTTTTTATACTTACCACTAAAAACTCTGTGGTTTTAAATAAAGTTTACCTAAGTTCCATAAATAATAAATGACTAGCTGTACCATATAGAAAGTATAAATAAGAAAATTCGCCAGGCCAGGAATTTATCGTTTGAAAATTGCAACGTCCAAAATGTAGGATTTCATATCCGAAGCGGAAATTTAAACTGATTGCGCCTGTGTGCGGAATGAAAGTTTGCCAAACTATCGGCTTTTCGGGTTCCTCGGGCAATATACGAACCGCTGCTATAAAAATTACATTTGCGTTCAGGTAGCTAAATAACTTAACCTAACAACGTTATATACACACTTTTTTTTAATATCAAAGTCATATACATTCTCTCTTTTCGTGGCTATGTATTGCTTGTTGAAAACTCATATTTTGTTTAATTTTATTTATTTAAGGTTTGCCAATACATGCTAAAAGTTATTGATAAACATGTCAACAAAACAAATAAATGGCAAACATAAGTGTGAATACTTCAAATAATAATTTAGTTTAATCGGTACAGTATGGGGCTCTTCAAAAAGTGTATAAATAAGTACAGGTTTTTAAAGAGTTGGCAACGCGTAAGAAGCCCCGGAGTTCCAGGCGTCCTAAGGCTACGGTGACCGCCTCCCATTAGGCGGGCTATGGGCTTGATTTCTACTGACATAGAATAAATAGTAAATAATTTTAAGGTACGTACGAAGTCGCGGGCAAAAACCAGCGTACGTGCATGAGGTATTTTTAAATTAAGCTGTTGTGTCACAGTGTAAAAGAGTCGTTATCAGGCATTAAGGCACAATTAACACGTGAGTGGGCAAAGACCCGCCCTTAGTCACTGAGATGATAGGTAAGTACATACAATCTTAAATTTTGCCGGTCGTTTTAGTATCAAGGCGCTCTGATGTAAATATCTTAAAATAATCCTTGTACAAGTATTACCTTTACCTTTTATGTGTTAAAGTTGAAGATTGTTTTATTCTTTTTTTATTATATACCTCTGTTATGTTGTTTATAATTTCGCCACTGTGGAGTAACAAGCCTTTTTAGTAATTTTGGAATATGGGATAACCTATTCCAATTAAAAGATGTTGTTATTAATACAAACTATACGCTTTAATATCGAATACAATAACAGCCTTCAATTTCCAAGAATTACAAACGTATTGTTGTAATATTCCCTTAAAAAATAGGTCCGCTCGATCTTACTTTATTAAAATTCACGTATCTGAATGCCAGTTACAAATGCCGGCTTAAAATTTTGGTTTATTTACGTTATTCACGACTGCTGATACGTCAATCATATTACTTTAAAAAGGCATTCGGCTAAAGCGCCATTGCTTATTCACCGTGCCCACTGACATTTCCATCCGTGCGGGCTACCAACGGCCATTGTTACGCTTTTTGTGCATAAAAGGCATAACTTAACAATATCTACCTGAGATATACGGCCTTTTTTGTAAACAACTTGCCTAGCCACTTTGTACCGTCGGACGTCAAATCGACGTCAGTAATTAAACAATTTATTGGTTTAATGTTCGAATTTTCATTTCATTGTGGTTTCACGTGTGCAAATGTTCGTGCTATTTCCCAATGATTATGTTTGCGTTCAATATATTACCATGTTGATTCAAATGATGCGTAGCATCAATTCAATTGCAATCTAATAGTGGAACATATTGTCTCGTACAAAATAACCTACCGCGACTTCCTCCGCATAGAAGGAGTTAAAACTGTTAAGCCAGTTTTCATTGCTTTAGAGATTTCGTTTTAAAAAATTCTAATTTTAATTCTTTCTCATATTCCGACTTTAAAAATTCTACCTTCAACGGTTTAAATAGGCTGTGCGTTAAGTATACGGTTTAAGTACCTATACGTTACGGTTTAGGTGTTGATTAGTTTCATGGATTTATATTTAGCGGATGTAATATATTTAGCGGGACAATTTAGACTGCGGAAAATTTCAACTAAATAGACATATCTTCAGTGTTTTACATCATTAAACTACAATGCGGTGCGGATAGCGCAACAGCGCTTTTCCGCACTATTTTCCCCGCTGCACCTTGCTCTGATTTCAACTGATAAAATATTAAATGATACTTCACTACATAGTATAAGACAAAGTCGCTTTCCGCTGTCTGTCCCTGTGTATGCTTAGATCTTTAAAACTACGCAACGGATTTTGATGCTGATTTTTTTTCATAGACAGGGTGATTCAAGAGAAAGATACGAAATAGATCAAAATAATGTACTACAGTATTGTACACCTTAAAAAGGTCTACAAAAAAGTCCCGTGCGAAGCCGGGGCGGGTCGCTAGTCGCAGATAAATTACGTTATCCGTATGTATAGAACAAGCTGGGGTTTGAACCTGGGACCTCCGGATTTAAAGTCTAGGGATCTTATCAAAATAAGTAGTGATACAGCTCAAATGAAATATATGAAATGAAATAAAATGAAATAAATAATTTTGTAAGAAAAAAAAAACCGACTTCAATGGGAGATGCCGGTAAAGGATTATTGTAGACGGTGCACTCTTAGACTCCATATAATGAAATAATTTGCTTAACAAACACAGAGAAGAGGACAAATCTTCAAACGTGAAATATGTGTCGTTCAAGGATGATTAAGACATGGATTGACAATGCCTATACAAAATCGCGTTCCCTTATTTCAGGCTAAAGCACTAGCGTTATCGGTCACCACAAACACTAAATTCCTACTTAAACTTTCTGTTAAGCCCATTGGCTGACTGGTAGAGAATGCCTTATGGCATTAAGTCCGCCATTTGTACCATCTTATTTTGTGCAATTAAGATTAAATAAATAAATTCTAGTTTCTAATATTTTGTTCGGCTATTAACGCTGACAGAATAACTCGACTCCAGACTCAACAGATGGCGCTGTGGCACTTAGTACCGAAAACAGACGTATAGCCTGAAGGTTCGAGGAACGTGATTTTGTATACGCATTGTCAATCGATGTTTTAATCATCCTTGGTGTTGTTGAAGCGTTCCGTTCTGATCATCATCAGCAGTTCCATTTTATCAAATGTCACTCTTTTGAATGAAAATGCTTGATTTGTTGATAAAAATACAAAAATCACCTTATATATGCCCGTCAGAGTTCCCTCGATTCCTCATGAATCTCATCATCAGAACTTGACGAAGATTTGTCCTGACAATCTAACTTGCTTAACAAACACAGCGAAGAGGACAAATCGTCAAACGTGAACTATGCGTCGTTGATGAGTTCCGTTCTGATCATCATCAGCAGTTCCACTTCATCAAATGTCACTTATTTGAATGAATATTATTGGTTTGTTGATAAAAATATAAAAATCACTACATGTATGCCATTAAGATTTAAGGAGTTCCCTCGATTCCTCATGGATCCTTTCATCAGAACTGCTTTTTGATAAAAACAAGACCAAAATATACATACTTACAATCAAAAAAATAATTTTCAAAATCGATTCAGACATGCCGGAGTTATGGAGTAACAAACATTTAAAAAAAAACATACACGCCGAATTGAGAACCTCCTCTTTTGAAGTCGGTTAATAAATGAGTCAGAGCCCGCCTGCATACAAACTTTATATGCAGCGTAGACCTTTTTCTCTGCAGCTGACCGTACTGACAACCTATATTCTGACTTACATATTTACAGTGTTATATTGTAGAATAAACTACAAGCTTATCCGACACGTGCCGACCCTTTTAATCGAATTATAAAATAATATACTTATTATACACGTAAATTGATGGACCCTCGATACAAGCGTCGTGTTACGATATGATGTTGAGTACCTGCGTGAGAGCACATGCCTTCATACATTTTGTTACACTTTAAAGAAAAGAAAGAAAGAAAGAAAAGACATTTATTAGCACAAAACAAGGACAGACAAACTTAAAACTAACTAATGGTAATCACTAATTACTATCTAAAACTGTCGTTTGCGCTAAATGGACCTCACTCAGCTTGATGTCACAGAATGCACCACATGGTACACTCTGTGACGCTGATTTTCAGTGAGGCCCAGAGTAGGTGGGGTAGGTGGCACTATACAACTAACTACCACTTTCACTTTAACACTCTCACTGCCATCATACATGCTGCGCTCCATGTTGTGGGCGGCCGGCGTACCATTAGAGTGTTAATCACTGTGGCGACATCACAATATTACGTATATTTAAATATTGATAGCAAGCGGCATTGACTACATGAGTGAACATTAACACTTTCCGTACCAAACTTCGCTACGCGGTACGCTCGTAGCCGATCCTAGCGTTTTCCTCGTATGTAGCGGATAGGGAATGCAAACCGGTAAATAATTGCATAGAAATTACCGGTTAACCGGTAAATTACCGGTAATTCTCATACAAAATATTAACCGGTTGCATTCCCTAAGCGGAAAGCGCATACGAATAGAGAGCCCGCTTAGCGGGTTCCTGGTCGTGAATGTGTTAAGTCCCGTAGTCGCAGTAACTTCGATCTATGACCCATCAATGTGAGGGTAACAAATTAATCGTAAAGAAGACTAACAATTAAAATTTTTTTTATGATTTTTATATTTTAAGTCGAAGTTGATTCAAAACAAATAGTGTCTCCTTAAAAATAGGTACGAACCTAGAAAACACGAAATTCTACCTACCTGCGATAAAATAAAACTACAAGCGTAATCCATGGCAATATCGGGGTCCAACAGGCTTATATAATTCCTACCTATTTTCGGTTTTAATTATGACATCCATTTAATTTGTTTTACTCAATCAAGGTTAGGCAGTTTGGGTAATTGGATTTTCATTAAGTAGGTATTATTTTAATTCCACTATGGATAAAATTTTGCCCTCATGTATTTTACATAATTATTCTCCGTTTATGCTAGTTTTGTTATCTATACATATAGGGTGGGGCCTGTAACTAAAGCAAAAAATTAAAACGTAGATTCTAGTCCTCAAACTAGACAACTTTTGTGTAGCAACTTTTTAAAATCATAAAGTTTTTAGATTGTTATTTTTTCAAACAAAGTAATTAGTATTTTCAATGTACTTAAAACTCCGTCTAATTGACATCGCCTGTCAGTCTAGTCACTCTACAGACATAATCAATTTCATAGTACATTGCGTGTTCGAATTAACTTTAAAATGTAATAAAATTCAAACCGCAAGTTTTTTTTCAAAGTCGTCAAACAAACGTTGCGTAGTTTGAGGAGCAGAATGTACATTTTAATTTTTAGGGTTCCGTAGTCAACTAGGAACCCTTATAGTTTCGCCATGTCTGCCCGTCCGTCCGTCCGTCCGTCCGCGGATAATCTCAGTGACCGTTAGCACTAGAAAGCTGAAATTTGGTACTAATATGTATATCAATCACACCGACAAAGTGGTAAAATAAAAAGTGAATTTTTTTTTTATTAGGGTACCTCCCCTATACGTAAAGTGGGGAGTGATTTTTTTTTCATTTCAACCCTAACGTGTGATATATTATTGGATAGGTATTTAAAAATGAATTGGGGTTTCCTAAAATCATTTTTCGATAATGTAAATATTTTCGGAAATAATCGCTCCAGAAGTAAAAAAATATGCGTCCCGGCCCCTCTAACTTTTGAACCATAAGTTTTAAAAATATGAAAAAAATCTCAAAAGTAGAACTTTATAAAAACTTTCTTGGAAAATTATTTTGAACTTGATAGGATGAATAGTTTTTGAAAAAAAAATACAAAATAATTTCTGAACTAAGTTTGTAATTTAACCGTATAAGCAGGTGTTTATTGTACCTGTAATTTCTACAAAATTACAATGAAATGACGTGCTTTCAAATAAAGTAAAAACGGTGAAAATCGGTTCACGCAATAAAGAATTATCCCATAAAAATCATCTTCCATACTTTATGCTCGCGCGCAATAGTTTACTCAATTTGCCGATAGATGTCGCTGTACATGGAACTCTCATATCATATCCTACATGGCGGTGTTATTAACTCTTAAGTGGGGACACTTACTGTGACGGACGGAAAACTACGGAACCCTACAGTGAGCGTGGCCCGACACGCTCTTGGCCGGTTTTTTGCTTTAGTTACAGGCCCCACCGTGTATAATAATCGCGTAAAGAGAAAAAAAATGTACATTGAAGATATTTTAGAAAAACTTATTCTGGGAGTCTTAGAAACGTTAACTGAATACATTTCAGTGATTTTTGGAATTCTTGTCTGTCTGTCTGTGAATTTGTCCGCGCACTACGCAAAAACTACTGCTCAGAATTTTACGAAATTTTGTATAGTAACAGTTTATACCCCGGAGCAACATATAGGGTAGTTTTTATTCTGCTTATTACAAACATAATTTTCATAAAAAAAATAGTTCACAAAAGTGGTCACAGATGGCGCTGTATAAGTACCCTGTATACTGTATACAAACATTCTTTAGGGACTTCTGTAGAGTAAATTAAGCGATTTGGTCTGTTGCGTTCCGCCGAGGTTTAAACTATGGATTTTGGAATGCTTTCCCAATTTAAGGATTGCGGGTTAAATATTTTTAAAACGTGTTACTTCGTTTTGGAAATTGTAAGTATCTGGACATATACTGTGATCCATTAATACCTGGAGGTACTTTATTCTCAACGTAAAAATCATCTATTTATCGATACGTCAAACCTACTTACAATATACGTAAAAAAAACAGGTAAGACTAAAGGTGCGACCACACCACACCGCTGCTCAAAATACGGTGTCGCTTCGGAATCGCAGTGACGCATCGTATCCGTACCGTATTTATCGCATGCCCTCCACACCGCTGCTCAAAATACGGTGACGCTACGGAATCGCAGTGACGCATCGTATGCGTACCGTTTTTATCGCATGCCCTCCACACCGCTGCTCAAAATACGGTTTCGAAGGTTCGCGTCAAAAATATTTCGTATGAGGCACGTCACTGCGTACACGTTGCGTCTGCGTATTTTGAGCAGCGGTGTGAAGAGCGTGCGTTAAAGTCGTGACGTTTACGGCACGTCATTGCGATTCCGTACCGTCAGCGTATCGCGTGCCCTCCAGGGCATGCGATAAAAACGGTGCAGATACGATACGTTTCGATTTCGATTTCGATTTACCCGACAGCAAAAATGGAACCGTTTGTGAGAGCAACATGTTTTATCTCGCTTTAAAAGCTGATTACAATAAAAAGGGTAGTCATGAATCTAGCAATTACTAGCTGCTAGCTGTCACGCTGCTGCTGAAGAAATTCTCGCTGCGGCGCTCCGGGCATGGGCCTACTCGGTACTCGGTCTATGGCTTTTGCACACATTGCCGCTCACCCTCGGGCCTTAAGACACTTCACCTTTGAGATATGTCCGCTCCCTGACATGCTGCTGCTGCTGCTTAAGAAATTTTCGCTGCGGCTGCTGATGCGATTCTCGCTGCGGAGCTCCGGGCCTGGGCCTGAGCGGTACTCGGCCTATAGCTATAGCTTTAGCAGACATTGCCGCTCACCTTCGGGCCTCCGGCCCTCAGATTTGCTAAGACTCTTCCCCATTAAGTTTTGTTCGGATTATGTCATGCTGCTGCTGCTGCTGGAGAAATTTTCGTTGCGACGCTCCAGGCTTGGGCCTACGCGGTACTCGGCCTATGGCTTTACACACCCTCGGGCCTGAAGATAACTTCACCATTGGGATATGTCCGGTCCATTTCATGGTACTGCTGCTGACCTGCGCCCTACACGGCACTCGGCCTTTGGCTTTCCCAGACGTTGTCGCTCATCCTCGAGTCACGGCCCTCGGTTTCGCTAAGACACTTCGCCTTTAAGTTATTTCGGGTCCCTGTAATGATGATGTTGAATAAGTTCTCGTTACGATGTCTCGGGCCTGGACCCTACGCGGTACTCGGCCTTTGACTTTCTCATACATTTCCACTCACCCTCGTGTCCGCAGCCTTCAAGTTCGCTGAGACATTTCGCCATTGAGTTATGTCCGATCCCTGACATGCTGCTTCTGCTGAAGCAATTCTCGCTGCGATCCTCCGGGCCTGAGTCCTGCGCGGTAGTCGCCCTATGGCTTTCGCGATATTGCCGCTCACCGCGCCACGGGTTCAGCCTTCGGGTTCACTAAGAAATTTGACCATTTAGCTTTGTCGGGACCCTTTAATGCTTCTATTGAAACAATTTTTGCTGCCTTCGGCTTTATTAGATTTTGGCCTGCTGCTGCATAGGCAGTTTCCGCTGGGACGTTGCGCTCACACGTTACCTCGCGCTCATACCTTTAGCGTTTGACCCTCTGTTCGAACCATATTCTCCTGCAGGAACTCTGGCATTAGCATTTTCGGGTCTCGACGCATGCCTTTTAGTTAGTTATCTTTATCACGGATGAACTAATAAATTTAGATAGATATTGACATGTAGAACGCGTAAGTTCTACACTAAAATAGTAAATGAAAATAACAAAACCTCCCAAACACACGCGGGCGAAGCCGCGGGTACAGCTAGTACAATATATAATTGTCCTTATTGTATATGTTTTCACTTTGAAATCAAATGCACCAACATACCAAAGGGTTTTCCATCCATTAAAATAACAGTATTGTATTGTATGCGAAAATAATGAGAAGGCAATATTTCACAATATTACTGTAAGATACTGGAATAAACTATATTACGGTGAAATAATCTGGCAAATTAAATTTCTTAGCAGCAGTAGAGGAAAAAACTCGTTATCCCATTTTGTGAAGTGATAGTACTCGTACTTGAGTTATTATACGTACTAGACATTATGTTGTTATTCACTTTGTTATTGTTATAATTTTTAATACGTAGTCTGTACTGAGTAAATGTTTTAAACTCTCCTATTTATTATTAATTTTAGTGAAACATCAAAGTCCTCAGCAAGCAAAACTATATGCCTGTCCCCAGATATTCAATTTTATTACATCTTCCCAATCGAACTAATGGGAGAGAATAAGATTATCATATGGATAAAATACGTCACAATGACCGCGGTTGACAATGACTCGAATCGAGTCGAATTAACAAATTTCGAGCTTGGTCGGTGCGGTGGAGCCGGGTGACAAATTATTCAGGAAACAGTCGAATGCGCTGTATTTTTATGCCGGCTCATTTATGCCGAGTTAACGTAAATTATGTTGGCATTAACTATGAATGGCATTCCAATGTAATCTACGTTTATCCGTTTCTTGCATTATTTGCCCAGCGTGCGTTATGATTTAATATTTACACAGTTTACGACTTGAAATAAATAACATTAAATTGCTATCGGTAAAATAATTCAAAGAATATATACTAGTAAATAATAATATTAATACTAGTACTTAAACGGATGTTTTAATTGCTCTTGAAAATGTTGAGCTCTAAAATATATATGTATATAGGCATCAGTAAGACAGGTAACTCAGGAAGGTATCAAAGGCTACCGGGACCCTTATACAGCATCACTTTGTTGTCCGTCTATCTGTCTGTCTGTCAAGACCATTTTTAGGGTTTCGTAGTCAACTAGGGACCCTTATAGTTTCGCCATGTCCGTCTGTCTGTCTGTCTGTTCGCAGTTTAGATCAGTGATAGTTAACACTAGAGAGCTGAAATTTTGTATGAGTACGCGTGTTAATCACGCCGACAAAACGGTAAAATAAAACTTATTTTTTCGTTGGCTAGGCCTTTAAAAAAAATACTTGTAGGGATCTTCTAAAACAAGTTTTCTAAAAATCTATAGTTGCGTAAATAATAGCTATAAAGTTTGAAAAACCGTCCCCCCCCCCTCTATCTTTAAAAAATCACGAATGTGAGGCCTAATAAGTACTTTAAATGGTATTAGTTGAGCCGCTTTTGAGCTATCGCAAAAAGTTTTCATTTCATGGAAAAGGACGTAAGTGCTACAAAATATCATATAAAATGCTCTTTTGATTGAGTTGGGTATATTGTGAGGGGCCGTCAACTACTGAATCCTACACTGAGCATGGCCCAACATGCTCTCGGCCGGTTTTTCTTACGAACTCGTCGTGGTATCAAGTTGAAGTTAACATTAAATGTCATCAAAAGTATCTTCACTCTCAGAAGCTATAAAAAATCAAGCTTGTAAGTCAACACAATTCAAAGATACGGCCAATTGAGCCATGGAGACATCAGTTTTTCAACGGCAAAGTCAAAGTTTGTCTCTCAATTCAATATTTCTTTTAGTAACGGCAATGTTCGGTGATTATTGAATATGTGTGCTGTGGGAAACCCTCAGGGCGCAAGTCCGACTTGCTTTTGGTCGGTTTGATTGGGTATATTTAATTTTATTTATGAATGACGACAGCCAACATGTCCACAAAACATTAAAATCAACTACAGTTTGCTGAAGTTTGTGGCACGTGACGTAGGTACCTACTCGTATATCTTACTAAACTGTAACACAGATTTGAGTTACTATATAACTAGTTTTGCCCCAGGGTTCGATACATTTCAGGTAATCGATAAAACCCGTCAACCTACCCTTTTGTGAATGAGCGAACGTCGACGTGGGACTTAGAGTTTGGAAGTAAATTTGAAACACTACGATACCGATCGGTCTATTGGGTTCATATAATGCACGTGGAGCTACTTGTTTGTCTGCTGTAAGTAAAACAAGTTTCGATTTACTTGAGGCCGTATCGAGATGTTTCATGTACAACGTAAACTACGAATGAAGCAACCAGCTATTTTGGCTGGTAGGGTTTCGGTTCCCGGATTCCTGGGACGGGAATTCCCGAGAAATAAAGCTTTTCTTTACCCGGGAAAATATTTTCGTAAATCCCGGGCACCCGGGAAATTCAAAAACTAAACAGCTATGAAAATACTCAATTTTAAATGAAAAATCGAAGTTGGAAGAGTAATGTTGTGAAATAAAAGCTAGTTACCTATTTTTATGTCGTTGTTTTTGCATCTTAACCGTAAATCCGTTTGTGGTTATGGTTACGGAAGATATCCAAATCAATTTTATTTCAGTGATAACTCTCAAGTTCATAGGTAGCATTGTATATGGTAAATGGAGCAAATTTCCTGACTTAATTGTAAAAACCGTGTTTCCAGATCGCAATTTTATTATATAAAAAAGAACACTAATATCAATTTAATATAGATATTATAAAGATAGAAGAAGAAGATTATAGATATTTAAAGATTTAGATTTCCTTGAACGCAGCCATATTTTTTGCATTTGAAAACTGGCTTAAAAATTCATTCACTATGTACAATTTAAGTTTAACCCCGGTAAAACAGTATTATTTTCATGTATTTTACGTCATATCATTTATATTACTCGAATAAACTTAATGAAAACGTTGATTTATAGAGGCTGTATGTAGGTAGACTTCCAAATTTAAGTTAACTATAAATAATTAAAAAAACTTAGTTATTATATATTTTTTCCTAGTGTTTACTATTCCCGGGTACCCGGGAATTTCCGGGAACGGCAAAAATCCTAGGTACCCCCGGTATTTCCCGGTATATCCTAGGTATTTCCCGGGAACGAAAACAGTACGGAAATTCCGAAACCCTAGTGGCTGGTCCGATGGTGGACACTTGGTTTTTCAGAAGACTTTGTGGTTATAACGGTAAAAAATAAGAAAACAACAACAAAGAGTTTAACAACTTACTCATCATTACTGGTTCCAACTGTCTTGATTCGGGATAATACTTATAAAAGTTTACAGACTTGGCCTATGGTATGTGGATTACATATATTAAAAGAGTTATTACTTTTAAAGGATCGTAGGGCCGTCTGTAAGTTGCTTTGCGTCTGAATCCTCATTGTACACCTGCAATGTTACACATGTGTAAGTAGGAATCAGTCAACCTTATTCCACATTGCTTTGAATTTCAGTCACGGTGCACACGACTTCACTGCATCGCCGTACCTACAATCGAATTACTTGAATTACATGGAAAGGCGAATGAAAACTCCTTTTAAAATTGAAAATACGGTTTACTTCGAGCTACGAATGATACTCACCGGATGCGTTGAAGTATGAAGCTATGGATATCACTTGAATCTCTTGTCCCTAGTTTTGTCGAGTCTGAGTAATGCGAACATGTATCCATAAAATTCACTTATTTAAATTTAACTAGCATGGACAGTTACTGAAACTGACGCCTTTGCAAGTGAAAGTCGACAGAAGTAGCGAACATAGCGAACATAATAATAGTACATTCATACGCCACTGTTGCCTTAAAGTATAGCTTAAAGGTATAATCAGTAGAGTAGAGGAATACTAAAATATTTTGGATAGGTAGCTTACATGTAGAGGGTATGTACCTGACTAAATATTTCCTCTACCATGTAATGATAATTCCAAACCCAACTATAGTAAAATTTACTCTACCATTTAAGGATATAATTCCTAACCCAATTATAGTGAAATTTACTCTACCATTAAATGATAATTCCAAACCTAACTATAGTGAAGTTTACTCTACCATTTAATGAAAATACCAAACCCAACTACAGTGAAGTTTACTCTTCCATTTAATGATAATTCCAAACCCAATTATAGTGAAGTTTACTCTACCATTTAATGATAGTTCCAAACCTTAATATAGTGAAGTTTACTGTATCATTAAATGATAATTCCAAACCTAACGATAGTGAAGTTTACTCTACCATTTGATGATAATCTCAAACCCAATTATAGTGAAGTTTACTCTACCATTTAATGATAATTCCAAACCTAACTAAGTTAAAAGAGAGTGATACAAACACGTACGCGTGTATTAATAAATCATTAATCAGCACACGTCATTTTAATTAGTCACGCAAATGGCCTCGTGCAACAAATAAACTAAATCGACCAACATCTAATTCCTATACTCTTACATACAACTGAAGCTCACACATACGCCAATCTGCCATACCCACCCATAACTTTAAACCTAAGAAGTATTGAATATAATCTAGCCTAGCATACAAAAGCTTTATTATCGATACCTTTACCTAGTTAGCTTCTGAAAAGTATATCTAGCCGTATGAGTTCCGCTAAGACTTTGAGGTAGCAAAGTTTTGTTTATTGTTAGTTTCTCCGCTCAACTTACGGATAGTTGGTTAGTTCTTTTAAAAATTTCCTCCGAGAAAATATTTTATACAACGTTATAAAGAAAGATTTTCCACTTTGTTTAAAGAGGTAATGATTTTTTACCTAAGATTTTATAATGTAAATTTAACTTTCGTAGAATCTCTATAACTATAATTTATGTGTGTGATGAGAATTCTGAATTTTAATTGAATGAATTGTTTCCATAACAATTTTCGAATATATTAAAAATAACAATAACCATCGCACTAATAGTCAACAAAGCGCTTGAAGTTAACTAACAGCAAAATTACTATTTACAAATGATCAATCTGACGGATAACATAATTATTTGTTACGCGAACCCCTGTCACACAAAGTTCTAAAATTCCCAACATCGACGATCACTACCCCCAACTCCGAAATAATCCCGTTCAAAAGTTGCTGCCCAAATGCTGTTTCTTTTAAACAAGCCCTCTGTGAGTAATGCCCTGAGGATATTTTACCCTAAAAGTGAACAAATAAACCATATTGACCTTTGTGTACTTTTTATTATTTAAACAGAAGACAAAGGAGATACAAGGTTCTTTGTAACAATGATAATTGTTTGTACTTTTTAGGGTTCCGTAGCCAAATGGCAAAAAACGGAACCCTTATGGATTCGTCATGTCTGTCTGTCTGTCTGTCACTCCGTAAGTCACAGCCATTTTACTCGGAAAGTATACGATGTATCTGAATAAAATTTACTCGTTAGGTATATTTTGTATGCCGCTACTCAGTTATGTAGTTAAATTTGAAAAAAAAAATATTTTTAGAGGAGGCGCTCCATACATGTAACTAAATTTCAAAAAAATATTTTTAACCAAATATAACATGTGACACATCAATCGATAGGTCTTTAAAAATAACATTGAGGTTTTTATGACCATTTTGTGATTAAGTGAATATTTTCTGAAATAATCGCTTCGAAAGTCACAAAAATTGTGTCCCTCCCCTGTAACTTTTGAATCGTAAGTCCAAAAAATATAAAAAAAATTGAGGAGATGCGCCTTATCATATACTTTCTACGAAAATTGTTTTGAACATTAACGGTTCAGCCATTTTTGAGTTATCTCCAAAAAACTTCTTCCATATGCATCCTATATATACGACGTTTTGGTATTAGTTTGTTCTTATTCTATTTAAGGTACGGAACCCTCCTATGGGTGGTCCGTTTTGTTCAACAACTTAAAAAAAATATGTAGTCTTTAGATTGTCTCTTTTTTAAACAAACTAAATATTATTTTCAATGTACGTTAAAATCCTTCTCATTGACATTGCTTGTCAGTCTTGTCACCTTACTGGACTCGGCTGGCAACACTGGCCGGGAATAAACGTCAAAATGACCTAGCGTATTTAATTAGTGAAAATAAATGTTTTAAAAGTGATTTATAACAAGTTACTGTGTAAAATGACAAGATCTCAATGAAATTAAAGTGTAACAGTGTTATCTCTACTATTAGTTTACTTTAAGGAGCAAATTATTATGACGAAAAATTTTAAGCCAACTGTCAACGGCTTAACGTTCAAGATTTAAAATTACACCGAATTTACTTGGAAATTGCCTATATTTCATCGAAGACTTTTACAGGGGAGTATTGCTTTTCACATTTATATGCCTTACTTTTAGTCTGATTGTCCAAAATAACTTAATATTTTCAATATTCAGTACCTAACCTATGGGCAAGTTAGTTCTTGTTAAAAACAGTGGTTCATCTTACTAAACTAGCCAAAGTGAATGCTAACCAACTCAGAAATAGCACAGATATATTCAACGAACATTATTATAAGTTGACATCCAAAGTATAAAGTTTTTTTTTGTGTAAATTCCTGCTATAAAGCTTAATTTAAATACTAGAAAATTTGATTTTAAATACTTTTTTCTGTTAGTACCATTGTGAATCATACTTGCTAGGCTCAGATTTCTTACATTGTCAATATGATTTCAGCACAACCCTCTAAAATGACTACTCGCAGGGATGTTTTGGTCGCTAAAGTCCAGCAACTACAAAGGGACCTTAAGACGGCGACTGAGCTAAATGACAGACTCCTACAAGAGCGGGAAGAAAGTGAACAGGAAATCGAGCGTGTTATCCGAGCAAACACTGTTCTCAAAACTCAGCTTGCCAACCAGGACATTGACTATGAAGATATCCAGGGTCAGCGGGATGAACTTCAAGCTACTGTAGACCGATTTGAACAATGCCAGGAAATATACGAACAGGCATTGCAACGCATCAAGGACCTGGAGCAGCAGCTGGGGGAGATTGACCTTAAAAAAAAAAATACTTGCAAGTACTGCTCCGAGCACTCCGGGCCGCCAGACAACAATTTAAGTATTTTTGCTGAGCTATATAGTTTTGAAGTAGATTTAGTAAATGACAGCATAGTGGACTCTCCTTTTATGGAAAATATAGATTTTTCAAGTTCTGTGTGCATAGGGAACAGTGATGGGAAAATTTCATTGAACGGAGGAAAAAAGATAAAAAAATATTTAAAATTAAATAGATCAATTTCGCAATACATTGCGTGTTCGAATAAACTTTAAAGTGTACTAAAAATTAGACCACAAGTTATTTTTCAAAGTCGCTGAACACAGGTTGTTTACTTTGAGGAGTAGAATCTACATTTTAATTTATTGCTCATGTTACAGGCAACACCCGGTATACACGTACTGATAGGTACTTTACAACTTCTCATTTCATCTTCAGAAACAAAAATCAGACCAGGTCCGATTCTGTTAAATTATGTCATGTATTGTTCCTGTTCCTGTAGGCCTGGTCACTCAGATATAGTCCGTTACATGTTAAAAATGAAAAAAGTTAGATACTTTATAAACTAATTTATTGTTTTTTTTTTCAGCAGTTAATAAAGAGTTCTATTTTTATTCAACATCTAAGAAGTTTCCTTAAGGAATATTCTTATAGGAAAACCAAGAAGCATGCGTACCGTCGCATTGCGGAGCGAGGACGAAGACCGAATAAAACGTTTACGCCTCTGCGGGCGCGATTGTTAAATATTTTATATCCTCCAGATTTAGGCGTGTCAAGTCAAACCAGGATATTAAACTTTACGTTTTACGGATGCATGGCTGGTTGGAAAGCCAGCTTCTTTTGTAACGGTGCTGCTTCTGATCTCTTGTATGCTGTAATGTAACGTTACGACGTACCTATATATTTAATTTAAGACTAACTGAAGATATTAAGCAGAAAACGTGTTTATTATTGTAATACGTTTACCGTAAATATTACGGTTTAAAAATAATTTGATAAGATAATGGCCAATGAGTACTGATCTTTAATCAAAATTCCCCGAGAAAATGGAATAAGAAGAAATTAATTGGTCAAAGTTTAGAAGGAAATTGTACAAAATACCTATAAATACAACCAAATAGGGATTACTTTATTTTATTGTACCTATTGCAGTCGTTACATATATTTATTTTCCTTAAGTGGTAGGTAATCACACAAATTTGTAATTATCATAACATTAAATCATAGTAAGTTGTATCCGACTTCCCATACCCGGCCCCCGCCACGCTATTCCTATAATATAGTACCATTCATTTAATAAAATTAATAGTCCCGGCTAACACCATTATTAAATATGTGGATAATATATATGTTCTAAAAATAAATACATATACGGAAATACCACATACGATAAGTAAACGGAATACAGTCCGTATCAATTTCATCCCCGTGTCACAATAGCCATTAAACGTCAAGTATTCCATTGATCCGTAATTTCCAAAACTGATGGATGCATAAACCGGAAGGTCCAGTTCCGTTCATTAGCCTAACATTGTAGAGACGGAGAGTGTTGCAGTAATAAAATTTAACGGCTCTATAACGCAGTGTTGCCACAGAATTCGACGTGTGCCCTTTTTATTGGTTATCTCTGCCGTGTTTATCGAAACAGACACTGTGAAATAAAAATAAAGAGCTGAGGATCGTGACAACATGTCCTTCTGTTGAACACCAGGTTCCTCCATAGGCTTCTATCCCTCGCTAAGCGCATGGCTTCTTGCAGTTTTAATTGCGTGGGTGCAGTGATCTGGGTACACAATCTTGCAGGAGGAGGGCCTCTTACGGCCTGTTGCACCAAACCGTCAGTAAGCATCAACGTCATCGTTAAAAAAATCTTGTATGAAGAGTTTGACAGTTTTATATGGGATGACACCTCCGTCGCCATATTTAACGTTGACGAGTCCGTTAATTGTGCATGGTGAAACCCACCCTTAGGGTGGGTTGCACCAAACCGCCTGTTAAAGTAAGCCAAATGTTACGCTAATCGGAGGTACTTAACGATTGCTAACATGAATGGGTTGCACCAAGTGCAAAATAACAGAATGTAAGAGTTACGAGGGATGCCACTGTATAAACGCATTTCTAACAACATTTTCATGGTAGATTATTATTTTCATATGGCAACCCAACCATAAGTGCCAAACTAAACTTGTCAAAATCGTCAATTCGTCACACGAAGAAAAATCTAAAGGAAAGAAAAGAGCGCGAACTAAAATTTGCACCCTGCAGCTTGAAAATCAAGAATATTCAACAATTTTAGCCATTCCTGAACATGTTTATTACTCAGTCAAAAAGTGGGCTATCCATAGCGCCCTACGAGCAAACTTTTTCAAAGGATAATGCAACTTGTGTTGCGAGTGGTGTTTAAAGAGAAAGCCAGAGTAGTCGGCTGGTGTATTATATTTTATATTATAGTGAGTAAATTATCCTTCTACTTTATTACTACTTACAGAACCCTAAGCAAGTAAAGCGGTTGATGGAAGCACCAAATGGCGAGAAGGTGCCCAGTCGCAAAACAAAGGCACCACTAGTTTTGAGAACTCTCCTTTCGAAAATTCGTAAATATAGGGCGCTGAATCCCTCCAACCTGGTTAATTATGGCTAGCATTGTAACCAACGACCAAAATATTGAACTTATTATATATGTACCTACTTATTGAAAGAGTGTTCTAAAGCATCTTTGTGAAGTATAGCACATAATTATGTTACATTCATAATCATAATACACAATGTTTTTTATTTCAGGTTTGAATTTATTTTTGGTTTTGAAGACAAGATGAAATCAAGGCTTATGCAACTCAGTGCTCAACTCAAGGAACTTTTAAAGGGAAAGTGGTTTCAAGAAATTTGTAGAATCTCAAAGTAAAAATAAAGAATATTTTTTTTAACATAATCAATACTTATTTCAATTTTGTCAATAAAATACATAATATATTTAGTTACCCTACTTTGTTTATATATTATTCAAACTCTGGCATAGGTTTCCTTTGTAGATAGGGGCAAGACAATGACATGCAATGATTATTTTCACCATTTTTCTAGCAACTGAAGAACAAATCAAATTATTTTAATAAATATTTTGATTTGTTTATTTTTAAGTAGACACACTACTATATAAATTATATACTTATATAGGAAAAAGTGACCTACGCCTCCGGTGCCCAGGGCTGGGATCGAACCAGCAACTTCAGCACGGGAGGCCTAGGTCACTTTTTCCTTTGTATATGACATCTATATAAGTTAATTTTTCTAGCAGTTTACATTAATAATCAATATGAACATTGCCTGTTGTTACAGGCAATGTTCATATTGATTATTAATGTCAACTTCAGACTGCATTGTTATTCAGTCTCATACTTACTAAACTTGAAACTATTGAAGTATTTTAGGCCAGATCAATCTAAGATAGTATAAACCCAACCCGTGGCCAAGGTGACCCAGCTTGTTGACCGGAGAAAAAACTTCATATACTGAACCACAGATGGTTATCAACAATATGATACAGGTCAAAGTGACTATGGTCAAGTAATGTTTTATGAAACATTACTTATCAATATAAATAGATAGTATAAATTGCTGTAGTTGCTTAGTTTGGCTAGGTGAGATTGTCCCAAAGTCATAAGAGTAAATTTCAAAAATGTTTTATTATCACTTGTATCTTTGTAAAATACATGTTACAAGTCATACAAACAGCCATGTATGTACTGACTGTACTATTATGTTTTATTTGTAAATAGGTACCTATCCTGATTAGTAGAGATATATGACATTGATAAAAAGAGATCTATATTATTTATTACTAATGAGTTTTTAGGTACCTACTTATGTTAGAGCACAGTACATAAACTCTCATAGGATCTAACATTTTTAGCCAAAGCCCAAGGCCAGGTCTTTGCTTCTTTTTTAGCCCATCATGAAACAGATACAAAATGCAAATGCATGTATTTTGTGTACAATTTGAATGAAAAAAAGCATGTTCATAATAATGTCCGATATAAAAAATACTAATGGGGAATGGAGGAAGGCATCTATCAAAGGTTTGTCAGATGGTGCCAGCATAGCTTTGTACCTATCACTAGTTTTGTTCTATGGGATTTGGCTTAAAGGGCTATAATTAATGCCAGAAAATTCCAAATAAAACAATAATTTGCCTCAGAAGAGCAACACACAAGAAGTCAAATTAGCTAAACCATGCTATTACCAAATTTTCAGTAGATAATTATTTATTTATATGGGGTTATTGTCTCTTCAGATCTGTAAAATCTGTGGTGTGAATTAATTTCACAAATGAAACTGAAATACAGTGTAAACTATATAGCGGCACTCAAGGAACCGGAAATTTTTTCATGTTATTGCGAGTTGTCGTTAAACAGAGACCTACTGTGCTTGATTTAAGGCCTATATAAAATCAAATAAAAAAACAAGATTTAAATGAATCAGTATAATAAATTTTCATAGACATTTGAATTTGTGGATACCAAACCATTGTTGAACTATTTTTGTTCCACAACACTTGACACTCTAATTTACTTGATTGTATATTCCATATCACGCTTTATTTACATGTAGTTCTGAACATTGTTTAGTTGAGTAGAACATTGTCGAGGCTCGATTTCGGTGGTATTGGCGATAAATGTTTGGTGATATATATAATAGCACTGCTGCTATGGCATGAAATTATAATCTGGTTATCTGGCACCTTTTGAATCGTATGACTTGCTCCCATCGAGGCTTTCTACCGTGTCATAACATAAAACACGTGTTTCTTCTTGACCTGTTCACTCCACCGCGTCAGAGGTTTACGCTCCCTTTTGCTTTCTACCTTAAAGAACTTGCAGTATTCAAGTCTTGTAGTCAGTCATTCGTTATTTCCAAAGGTTTGGTCTTCATTGACAAAAACAGAGTGGTTTTAAAATGAATATCATTATTGTTCTGCAGGTTTCGCTCGCTCTACGGCTGTCGGCTTTCATGACAATTACTGTAGGTTCTGGCATAGTTCTGGTATGTCTGTTATAACAGAAGTCTGGTCTATTTCAACCTGAAGTCACTTGGCACTCGGTTTTAACTTAAAAGCGCACTTTTTACACAGAATTATATATTTATTATTAGATACACGAGTTGAAGTGTGAATAATACAAAACGTCAATCGTATGACCCTTTTGCGTTCAGATACGTGCATATATTTATTACTGCGAACAATATTTTATTATTTTTCATCAAATATCGCTGTATTTTTGTCTAATCAAGCATTAATATATGAAATACGAGACATTTTTGCAAATTGTCCGCCATATTTGAACGTAGATTTGAGTTAACCAGTGCTCGACGGCTGGTTAAGGTAAACGTAACTTTCTGACTGCTAAAGTGCATGGTGCAACGGAAAAACGGACTTGACGTCTACTGTAACCATGATGAGTTCGTTAAGTATGCGTGGTGCAACCCGCCCTTAGTCTTGTGCCTTCAACTTTTCCCGTCATGACGATCCTCTCCAGGTTATCCTAGGAGCGTCGAGAGAGGTGTGCGAAGAATCTGAGCATGTGGTCCTGGCATGTCGTAGACAACCGGCGTTTACGGCTATTTACGGCAATTTTGTTTACGGCTGCCTTTTTAACAAATAATTCAAAACGTTAATTATTTCGTCAATGAATTTTATACAATTTACTAAACGTTACCAACCATCAATTCCGCTTCAGGTAATGTGTGCAAATTTAATTTAAAATTTGCATATTAGAATTAACAAGCGTTAGAAAATAAACGAGTTACAATTATCCACGCTCAACTCCGTCCCGTTAAATCCACGAAATCATTCGTGCAAATTTCATATTTGTTGACAAGAAACTTGGGTATGCCGCATATACGGCAATTTCAAATATCGTAAAGTTGTAATTTCCTATGTATTGCTAGCGTATAAATATTATTAGATGTCTGCTAGTACAATACATCAAAAATATTGGCTATAGTGTACTAAATAATGTAATTAATCCGTTTCGCAAATTATCAACACATACTAAGTATGTACGTATTTCTTCTATTTTCAATTCAGCAGATAGAAATGTAAAATAAAAATATGATACAGTATTAGAATTTTGAACCGGAAATGTTTGAAAATTTGTGTATATTTACAAAGTAAGTAAATGGTCCTTATATTCTCTATATAAGGTGTAACAAAAATAGTGCTAATCCGTTTTAGGGCATAATTGGTACCGAATCTTAATTATGAAAAAGTAAGAAAAAAAAATTCACGCAAATAAAATATTTTGTATGGAGGGTTGGACGGTTAAGATGACGCATCCGAAACAAAAAAAAATTTGCGTCCAAAAAATTTTTATCAATATGATACCAATTATACCCTTCAACGGATCACAACCATTTTTTTTACATCTTGTATTTGTAAATTTTGCGGGGCACCCTCTCATATGATAATGTTGTCTGATGACAAACAGAAGGACAATAAAAAACTATAATGGTTCAATTTTTTTCCATTTTGGCTATAGAACCCTAAAAATTAAGATATACGAAGTTCCGCGTTATATTTATCTGATTTCACAACTTCCAATAGTGTACAGTCACCGGCAACAGTATTTTCCTACACAAAGGCCGCAAAAATATGTGGCACGCTCTTATGACGCTACATGTAAGAGCGTACGTGTCACATATTTTTGCGGCCTTTGTGTAAGAAGATACTATTGCCGATGACTGTACTGACAAATATAATATTATATTTACCCCGTAAGTAACCTATTGTGTTTGTTAGGCCTATTAACAACAATATCTATAAGAGACTCAATAATTTTCGGTTTCAATGTAAAACGTTTAAAGGCTGCCTCAGGGAGAATGGTTTGATGCTTGTCAGTTACATAAAAGCCATTTTCACAATTAAGCTTTTATTATTAACGGTCGTATATTTTTGAAATAATTTAAATCTATACATATAATAAAGCTGAAGAGGGTCGAAAGTCTGTACATGGAAGATAAATGAAAAAAAGTTGGCTGGGAAGACTTAGAATCGATACCAGAACACGTTCCAACAATTTTTAGAATTTTTGTCTGTTTATCTGTTTATCTGTTTGTCTGTTTATTTGACCGCGCATCGCGTGAAAACGGCTGAACGGATTTTGATGACATTTTGTATAGAGATAGTTTGAGTCCCGGGAAAGGATAATATATAGTTTTAATCCCGAAAATCAACCCTGGTGGGGGTGAAAATGGGGTTGAAAGTTTGTATGAAGAATTTTTTACCGCTGAAACGATTTAGATAGAAATGAGTATGGAGATAATTTGAGTCTCGAGAAACGTCATAGGATAGTTTTCAAACCCTTGTGGGGGTGAAAAGGGGGTTGGAAGTTGGTATGAGGAATTTTTTACCGCTGAACTGATGAAAATTTGTATAGAGATAGTGTGGGTCTCGAGAAACGACGAAGGATAGTTTAATCTTCAAAAAAGCCCCCCCCCCCCATCTTACATTAGAACCGTAGGTCCAAAAAATTAAAAAAAAAAAGAAAGTGAAGCCTGAAAGGTACTTTTTTTTAATAGAAATTAGTAATCTAATATCTCCAGATTTGAGTCCCGAGAAACGACAGAATAGTTTTCATCCCGAAAATAATGTGGGGGTGAAAAGGGGGTTGGAAGTTGGTATGAGGATTTTTTACCGCTGAACAACTGATAAAGATGAAATTTGGTATAGCGATAGTATGGGTCTCGAGAAAGGACAAAGGATAGTTTTCGCCCCTAAAATCAACCCATATAAAGGGGTGAAAAGAGAGTAGGAAATTTGTATAGGGAATTATTAACCGCAGAATCGATTTGGATAAAATTTGGTATGGAGATAATTTGAGCTCTGGAAAAGGAAATAAGAAGAAACAACCAATAACCGCTGTACGTATTTAGATGTAATTTGGTGTTGAAATAATTTGTAATATTTTGATCAAGGTGTTCATATTTTTAACATGTTACCCGTCGATGCTTTAATTTTACCATTACCCGCTCTTAAGAAATATTTGAAAATGTCATGAATGTCAAAGGGTTATTGCAGGTTCGAGGACTATATATGACGGGCAAAGATGCATGGCTCAAACCAAAAAACTACTACAAAATCATCTAACATTTATAGGACACCGTTTAGGTAGGAAAACGTATCAAACGTTTTGTGCAGCAGTCAGATTAGGATTTATTTTTCTTTATAATTAATCAATAGGTACATTATCTGTCTCTCAAGCTGTTTTGATATATCTTCTTGAAGAACTTCGCATTTTTTGTATCTTTAAGATCTAATAAAATAATGTATTACCGTTTTGAAAAAAATAAGTCCCGTCGAGTTTCTTTTCAGTCATAATACTTCTTGGGCCAGAGGTGTAGGGTTAGAACCGGTGGTAGTTTTGGAACGAAGTTCCTTATCGGACGGTTCGCGGATGTGGGGCTAGGTGAAAAAAAGACACGTGACTGTCACGTAAAAGCGTCACGTCACGAAAACGCGACACCCATACGATTGAGAAACATGTAAAATGGAATGAAATGAAAAATATATAAAATAGAATAAAGTGAACTTCACTTCACTTCACTTAGTGAAACTTTCACGTAGTGAAAAGTGAAAGTGTGAAGTGACAAAGTGATAAAAGTGAAAAAATTAGGGAATCTAAAAGTAAAAAATGTCGAAAATGTCAAAAATGGCAAAATTTCTAAATTTCTAAAGTTTCTAAAATTTCTGAAATTAAAAAACTTCAAAAATAACCAAAATTTCCAAAATTTCCAAAATTTTCACAATTTCAAAAAAAATTAAAACCACAAAATTGACGAAAAAGTAAAAAATACAAAAAAAATTAAAACCACAAAATTGACGAAAAAGTCAAAAATTAAAAAAAATTTAAATAACATAACTTCTAACCGAGTGTTCCACGACACTCACGTATTTTGTTTTTCTCTGACGTTCATTAGTGCATTGTAATGTGCTTACATTGAAGAATAAATATCTTGATCTGACACCAATATCATACATCCTCTATTCCGTGTTCGGAACCGTATGTAATTACCACCATTATTGCAACCAGTAACGTAACATCAGTGTATTATCTGTGACAGTGTGGTAAAAACGTATGAAAATTCATTACCTACGGTAACGTAAGGAAAATCCGCCCCCCCCCCCCCCCGATCACGCCGGCACGCCCCCCCCCCCCCCCCCCCCCGAACGCCAGCGCAATAAGGTTGGTCATGGCGGTGTAATGGCGGTCATTGTATCAATGTTGGTTTCAATGTATTTTTAATATGTGTGTAGATAAAGCAGAGTATGCTTCTGTACATAATTAGACCTTAATACGTAACAGTTACATAAACTACTATTTATCTCTTTATAGGGTTCCGTAGTCAACTAGGAACCCTTATAGTTTCGCCATGTCCGTCCGTCTGTCCGCGGTCTAGCTCAGTTACCGTTCGCACTAGAAAGCTGAAATTTGGTGAGGCCTGATAAGAACTTTCAATAAAAACTATATTGAATAAAGTCGGTTCAGCCGTTTTTGAATTATCAGTCAAAGGAAGTGCCGGATAGTAAAATGACGTAAGCGCCACCAAATATCCCTTAATAAACGACCTTTTGAACGGATGTTTTGTAACAGGGCGGCATCTACGAAACTACACTGAGCATCGCCCGACATGCTCTTGGCCGGTTTTTTTGCATTGTTATCCCGGAAATCACCCCTTAAGGATTACTAATTCCAATTCAAGAAAATCCCCCGCCAGGTTATACGTAGCCTATAAAAATTCAACGTCTAAAAGGGGGGTAGCCACTACACTCGATTGAGTTAAATTTGCATGGGTCATGGACCCCCCCCCCCCCCTCCAAGTGCACCTCAAATAGAAAAAAATAATTTCTGCACTTGTGACCCCTCCCTCCCCTCCGCCACCCCGATTTCAACCGTGCCTGTTCTTACCTTTCATGCTTAGACTGATTTGACGGGAGGATCGATTTGGATCATATTTGCTGTGGACATGAACGTATAAATACAAAAGTGATCCGGTATCGTCCGATATACACCTACTACTCTATGTCGTTTAAATCATGCCAAAAAAAATTAATAGGATAAAAAAAGTATTCATTTTTGAGTGTAGTTTCATTTACTGGTAAGTGTAAAATATTTTATTAGGACTACTGTCCTCCAGCGTATCCATCTGTCAACTTTACTTCAAGTTCCGCCTCCAGGGTAGCGGGAGAGAAATTAGGGATGAATTAGCCGCTTACTGACACAGACCGAATTCCACGCGGGCGGAGCCGCGGGCACAGCTAGTATTAAATAAGACACCATTGAATTACAAAAAATAGAACACTCAATTACAACTGGGTTTCTAAAATGCCAAGAGGAGCAAGGTGGGGTTTCAATTATTTGAATTGAAGCTTTAAAACTTCAAAGAGATGCCTAAAGGGTTTTAAAGGTCCTAAAATGGTCTCGAGCAATAGGCGGGAAGTTCTTTGCTGAGTACAAAATGTACAGTTGGCGTCAGAAGTAGCTAAAAGGAATAAATTTCCATTATTATTCTTAAGTATTTTAATTACTTTTAATAATACAACAATATCACCTCGCTGTGACGGGTCCCTCTCGGGATACTGTCGGATTGCTAACATCTATGGAAGTCAAAATGGAGTGTTTTGCACATCTGTGGACCCCCGAGAGGGCTCCGTCACAGACCGAGGTTTCTAGGGATCCAACCTTCGCTAAAGTCCCCTAGGTTTGTAGGGGACAATGGCCTTTATTTTAACAGAAACCTTTTTTAAATAAAATTTGAGTCCCACGGCTGAGGGCATATAAAAAGTGGTGTTGTTCATGCGAAGTGGTCCGCCTGGATTCGAATTTGGTAAAGTGCGTTTATTTTGTGTTACACCCTAATAAGGTTCTATCTACACTCGCATTGTAAGTCCTCTAAAACGTGTTCAAAAACGGTAGGCAATGGCTAGCATTACCACAACCGATTTTACTATGATAAGCTTTTTATCTGTGACAGTAACGTAATTTTAACTTTACATCCTCAAACATTGATGTGTTATGAGTTTTGATAACATAATGTACACCTGCACGCGCCCGCGCGGCCGCCGACACGCTCCCCCCCGACCGCCGGCACTCTCCCTCCCGACCGCCGGCACAATCGAGTTAGCTATGGCGGTGCAATGGCGGCCATTCTATGGTTTCCGGACACGGCAATTAGTATAAATAAAATGAGTGTAGATAAAGCAGTGTATGCAACTGTACGTAATTAGGCCTTAAAACACTCGTGTGATCTTACTATGAAACTCACCTGCGGCTCGCTTTATAAAACCACACTCGTATTTTAAGGACCCTTATTACGTAACAGTTACATAAACTACTATTACTTTACTTTTAACAAATTATGACAGCTATGTAATGCTGACCGAAGAGCTAGCAGCTATCTTGCTCAACGAATAAGTTTACCAATTCAGAGAGGAAATGCTGCCAGCATCTTCGGTACCGGCAGGGGCCACTTTTAGATATACAAGGAATAACAAAAATTCTGATGATCATTTTAAGGGCATAATTGGTAGTGCTGCTAATAGCTGCTAAAGCTAATAATTATTTAATCGTATGGCATATAAGTACATGAAAAACAAAAGCAAAGCTAATAATGAAAAACGAACAAAAAAAATATCTCGCGAAAAAGGAAATTGGTTTTGTATGAAGAGTTGGTTAGCCGGGACGACTTGTCCCATACAAAAAATATTTATTTTCGCGTACAAAAAAATTCTCTCCTACTTTTAGGGTTCCGTAGTCAACTAAGGTAAATTTACGCTTCAGCGAACGTGCCGTATCGCCGAATATATTCAATTTTAAGCTATAAGTCGATTACTTACAGCAGATACTACGTTATGATATTTTTCTCTGTGAGCTACATAACTACACCTACAAATACGCGTCAGAGACGGCCATTTTGGTGCTCAGATGCGACATGACAACTGATCTTGTCGGTTGAGTGCCACTTTGTATGGGCGTCCTTGACAAAATCGTTAAGAAATCGCTTGCACTTCTTAAGATCATAGAATCGTTTAAAACTATATGTGGGTTCCAAATTGTGGATTTAGAGTGTTGTTATTTAATAAGTTTATGTATTTTAGGTGATTTAGTGCAGTTATATTATCTGAATTTGAGATAAATGTGAATCCGGTGATGTGTGACCCAACTTTTTGACTGGATGGTTTCACCGAACAGCGTACGGAATCAGGTCTTTGAAATGATTTTTTTTACTGATTTATTATAAACTATTAATAGAAACTTCTTTACTTTTCAAATAATGAAAAGTATTTGTAATTTTATGAGCATTTACCGAACATCAGTTACAGTAGACAGCAAAGACTATAGTAAATCCGCGTTTGAAATTCTATAGTTTTACGACTTTTTGAGCTCAAAATAAGCCTTTCGACAAAGCTATCTTTAACAATTTTTTATAGTTATTTTACGGCAATATTAGTAACGACTAAATACAGGAACGGATTCGTAATCCTTCTAATTATTAGTTTCAATGTTAAATTTGTGGTTATGTCACAATCGTTGCAATTTAGGTACTATATTCAAAATTTGTTCGCGTATTAGGTTCCACATATTTTGCATGGTTTATTTACCGAACGCGCGTTCGGTAAATCGTGCCCATAGTCTCTGCTACCGAATTTGTATCTGCCTCGGCCTCGTTTGTATTCGATAGACATTAAAATGTCATCCTTATTTCTCTCACAGCTAGGTCGGCATTAAAATGTATTATTTTTTCTGCCTTTTTATAAAGTCCAGCGCTTCTAAACATTTAAACATGTTCATTTTGTATAAAGATAAATTTTATAATAATAAAATAAAATATTAAATTGTGTTTTTTTTTCATTTTTAGATAAAATTTAACTTTTAAATTCATATTGTAAAAACTTCTATTACGTAAATACCCCAAAAAACGATAATGATGTTTATGTTATATATTTTTTTTATATAATAATAATGGTAAGGTATTTTGTTTGACTAATGATAAAAAAAATAAAGGTTACTTTTGTTTTGTATGAAGTAATTCAGTAATGTATGGAGATTTTTTTATCATAACAATGAGACAGTCTAAGTTTGAGAATCGTTCAACACCTTATTCCCATACATTTTTCTTCTAGTTCGGTAAAGTGGTCACCGGGTTTTAAAAATATGAAAAAAATCTCAAAAGTAGAACTTTATAAAAACTTTCTAGGAAAATTATTTTGATAGGTTGAATAGTTTTTGAAAAAAAATTACAAAATAATTTCTGAACTAAGTTTGTAATTTAACCGTATAAGCAGGTGTTTATTGTACCTGTAATTTCTACAAAATCACAATGAAATGACGTCCTTTCAAAAACTCTTAAGTGGGGACACTTACTGTGACGGACGGAAAACTACGGAACCCTACACTGAGCGTGGCCCGACATGCTCTTGGCCGGTTTTCTTACTAGCAATACGATACCAATTATGCCCTTAAATGGATGACCAGTATTTTTGTTACATCCTGTATTTTAGTTTTAGTTTAATTTTATTCTTAGAGTTAATTATCTAGATTTATTTTAGTTTTAGTTAGTTTTATTTGTTATATTTTTAAGTATGCTAAAAACAATGCCGGCAAAGATTAGCAAATTTTAACAAATCGCTTCGTTGTGCAACACGTGTCCTCGGAATTTGAATTTTACAGATGTCTTACAACCGATTCAAAGAAATGCAGAACGCACTAAAGGCACTAAAAATAAAAGGTCCTAAATATGCTCTTGAAGCACCGTTTAAGTACAAAAGCTTTTAATTTGAGTGATTCATTTGAATCGCAATGGAATATCGCAGAGTGCGCTAAAGACTGGAGAATTTTTCTGAAATAATGAGTTTTAGGTCTGTAAAAAGTATTTTAAGGATTTCTACTAAATAGTATTATGTATTAAGAAAATAATGTTTTTGCTGATGTGCGTTTTTGCTCTTACTAAAATATAAAAATAGGCGAACTAAATTCTACTTGCACGTTTCAAATTGATAGTTAGACTTTTTGAAAACTGAAAACTTGCCGTTTGAAGTTAAATAGTTGAGCCAAATTCTTGTCGTCCATTTTTATATTGATAGCTAAAATCGTCCTTTTTAATATTTTTTTCAATCGAATGCTCGTCGCGCTGTTTGCTCTGCCATTCTCCAATATTCCTCGCTTTTTGGCCGTGAATAGAATTTCTTTTTCACGGTTTTCTCTATCCATTCCGGTTGAATGTAACTAAAATTCGCATTTCTCGTTGTACGGTGGGCTAGGTACAATTTTGCGCACAGAAGAGATCGAATGGGACTGCCACTCGCAGTATCTCGATTTTCATATATTCGGGAGCCATGTTTGACTTATTTTAGGAAACTTTGTAACATCGCCAGTGATATTGTAACGCTGTTAATTCACGATAAGATCACAAAAAATGGTACATACGTGAGATGCAAACTCCAATTTGTTATACTGGAAATCATGCAATACGAAGCTTTATGCGGATAATATAATAATACTAATAAAATAAATAAGATACCAATAATAATAATAAGTGTAATATAAATATACCTTTGATACGGGGCGGACACGTCATACAACAAAAACATCTCGTTTGATGTGTGTACGGCACGTCTGTATCCACACACTTCAATGTGTGAGTGAGTCTTACGGCTCTGTGATTCAATTAAATATTATTCAAGTTTCCTCTGTCGTAAATGACGGTTGAGAATAATGACAATACACAGACATTTTGTATTATTTTATCGATGTGCTGCCAACCAGATTAATCTACTAATTTCCTACCAATTGGCCGCCACGGGGTGAGGTAATTCCGTTCGGGGTGGGGCGCATCGTGGCTGTTCTGTATGAAATACTATTATTTAATTTTATACGTGCCTTTAACGACGACTACTTTAAATGCAGCAGCATTTATTCTGCACAACCTTTTTCTGCGTTCGTAGTAATTTCCTACGTTGTTTCTAATATTCTGTACCATCCGCATGCTCTCACTAATGCCATGTGTCATCTGAAAGCAATTTGCTTCACCGCGTGTGGGCTGTCTCTCATTACCTAACTATGTCTGGTTTCTTGAGAAAACTTATGAAACCCGACCCATTCAAATTTGCTCTTTAAACTAAACGTGTAGAGTTGATTTTAAATTGTTGATTTTTTTCTTTAGGATGTTTCAAAATTATTTGAAAGTGACTTGAAAATGGTACGTAGTTTTATAAAAGGGATCTCATTTTATCAATTATATTTTAATGAGTGTACGAGTAATGCAGGTCGTATAATGGAACACAGAAAATAATCATTATTAATTACTTACTTTCTTTTTTTAAATCATTATTATGTTTTTAAATGATATCCATATCAACTTCAGCAACCAAACTAATGATCAAACAATAGCAAAGTTTGACAGTTTATTAGAGTTTCGTGGTCAAAAGGGAACCATTACAATTTGATATTTATTTCTGTATGTCTGTTTATATTTACAGTTTAGCTCAGAAACTTTAACTGGACTGTAATTTGCATATGTAGGTATGAATGATGAACCCACGAAGATAATTGGAGTGGTCTGCTATACTTGGTTGCATATCTTCTTTGAGTTGCCTTCACCACCGGGATAAACTTATCATATAAAGCGGGAGGTTTCCGCTGCATGGCCTACCAGAACTAGACTCCTGTCACCAGTTTAGCCCACGAACTGACACGGTGTACCGGGGCGTGGCCATTGTAAGCACTACAGCTACTTCAAGCCACATGGTGAGAGTGCGGAACAGCCTGCAGTAAGTGGAGCACCAGCGTCTTTAATACACCATTAAGCGATGCTATGGAATGTTTAGTGCTAGACGGCCCACTACACCCATATCTCTCCTTAAAGACTGGGTTAGGGAACTTAGTTTTAGCCCATTAATAGAACCCACTGAATATTTACTTGTAACAGCTGCCTTTGCCTATACTCGTATTTCAAATCACACGGAAAGAAGTAAACTAACTTGACACAAGCTTTGTATTGAAATCCCCTTACTTTTAAATTCTCTTGGAAGAATTTCAAAGAAAACTTTGCAAAGAAAGTTTGTTTACATTATTTCCATGTCATTTGAAATACCTACGAGTTCAGTATGCCCCTGTTTTTGCATATGGACCTTATTAAGATTTTCCCATAAAAAAACATTTATGGGTAAGTATTTAAAGCTATTATTTAACAGCACGATAAAGAATAACCACAACATAATTATAATACTGATTGCACATTAATAAATACGTAATCGACCATCTAACCTCGGTGTTGATGTAGGTACAATTGTATTTTTACAAGCTGTTATTTACTTTCACCTGTCCCGTTATCTGTAATCAAATCTTGCAAGTTAAATTTGACCCCCTTCCCGGTTCCCGATTGATCTGACATTTTTCACGCATATGTATATCGCGTGACAATGCAATATTATGATGTCATAGAGCTGATCTGATGATGGAGCTGGGAGGTGGCCATATGAACTCCTCAACTACTCAAAATTATCCCGTCGTATTGGGGCTCGTTATATTCGGCTTGGTGAGCAGTTCTGGATCGTACAAAGAAAAGTACAGTTAACAATAGCAAAGCTTGTCACAAAAACGTAATTTTTGAAAAAAAAATACTCGTATAATGTAATGTAATAAGCATTTTTTTTGTAAGCGACTTAAACATTTTCCAATATTTAATTCTGGCCTCCATTTACTACTTCATCCACGTGGAAGTTGCAAAAAAAATTGTAACGCCTTTTCACCCTCAGGGGTCATGTCCAAATTCCAAGGTTCTCCCATGCATCAACGGTTTAGATAAGGCTTAAAATATAACCGTGAACCACTTCGTTCGTTCGATCGTATATTTGGATCACTCTTTTTCGAATACGAAAAAGCGAGAGAAGCGGTAGGCCCGAAGATAACATACGATATTTTTTATTGCTAACAAACCAACGACTCAGTTGTTACAATAATATTATAAGAAATGATCACATAGTACCCTGTTAGGGTATGGCAATTAATTACTATAATAATTGTTAAACTTTATGTCAATGCCATAAGGACGTTAACGACTTGTCTTGCTGTATTTTTAATCGCGGAAAGATCAACATAATGTTTATTTATTTAGTATTTCTAATTCCCGTTTATTTTTTTGTAATATTTTGTCTACTTTAGTAATAAAATGAGCATTTATTTTACATTTAAGTACAAACTGTATACGGTTAATATCAGGTGGCCCAGAATTGACGATCTCCTTTTGCCGACAAAAATGTTTTTTGGAAAATGTTTAGTGTACTAATTACTAGATTCACTTATCTATTAAATACAAGATTTACACTCCATATTCCTGGCCATTATTATGAAGCACAACTTTTTATTTCAATCTTATATCAAGAAATGAGCACCCATACAAACGTCATGGTAGCCGTACCAAAATAAATCTCTGTTAAAAATTACTTCTTCCTGCGCCAAAGTTACCGATTTCAAATCTACCTTTGATTTGATGGTAAAGAAAACCAAACACCCATGCTAATGTATAGAAAAGTAAACGCAAATGGTGGGATAAAGAAACTAGATATACGAATACTGTTAGGAAACTACCATAGTAGTTTCCTCTGATTATAACAAAAACAGCCGCACGCGGGACAGCTCCAAAAAGGCTTTCCTAAGTTTAATAAGTAACGCATTAGTTTTTGAAAAGATTTAAATCAATTTACTAACAAATGCTCTTTATCACTATCACTACAAAGTATAATGTAGTAATTAGGAATTTGTTAGTAAATTAATTTAAACAAAGCCACTTTTCGCTGACTGTGCCTATGTATGCTTAGATCTTTAAAACCACGCAACGGATTTTGATGCGCTTTTTTTAATAGATAAGAGTGATTCAAGAGAAAGGTTTATATGTATAATACATGCATAATATAGTAGAGAAACGCTGATGATTTTAGAGGTTTCTAATGTGATGTCGTAAATGAACACATTTTTTGCGCTTACATTGCAAACGCTAGCGGAACCAAAGGAGATAGAGCAAAATAATGAACTGCAGTATTGTACACCTTAAAAGGTCTACAAAAAAGGTCTACAAAAATTTACTTGGAATTATAGCCGTGATACAGCAAAAAAACGTTACTTTGAAAATTGACCCATTAATGTTTGCGCAATGGCCATGACACGTGTTGCCGTTAGGTAACGATTTTCCTCGTGATTAGTTGATTAACGGAATTCTCCTCAGCCCCCTTATTCATGATTGAGTTTCAACGCTTATCGTGTCAAGACCGCTTGGTAAGGACGAGTTCTCGGATGCTTGATTTAACTTTTAAAATTATTTCATTCAAAACACACATGATCAGCAATCGCAGCAGGATGCTGTTCGGGCTGTCTCTCGTTCTGCTCAGTAAAGACGCTGCCTTTTTGCGCAAAACTGCTGCAAACCCGTCGGTGCGTGATTCCGCAAACATGGCGGATGCGCTGCAGAATCTAGGCAGGCCAATCAGCATTCTAAAGGCATTGCCGTACTGCACCATAATGGCATCATATGACTTCAGGGTATATCGGACACACAGGCTGCTAGTGTAAAAATATAAGCAAGTATAATTATTTTTGCATGTTTTTAAAGTGGGGCATTCCACACTCTAGATTGTTATTAAATCAAATACAAACATTGAAAACATTGAAAAAAATAATCAACCCAGCAGGACTTCAACCTGCATCGATACGCCTTGCCGGGGCTCGATCGCTTTACCAATTAAGCTATGGGTCAAGTTACTAAGTTGACGAAATTCTCAATGCCTTCAATCATCTTTTTTGCATTTATTTTGATCTACTTCGGCTTTACAGCAGCCGTAAGCGACATCTAGGTACTAACTACTAGAGTTAGATACCCTTCCCGCCAACACTATCGCAAGTGTCACAACGGAAATATAGAGGGCGCTGCTATCAACTCATAATTATTTTTGCATGTTTTTAAAGTGGGGCATTCCACTCATACTATAGATTGTTATTAAATCAAATACAAACATTGAAAACATTGAAAAAATAATCAACCCAGCAGGACTTGAACCTGTATCGATACGTCTTGCCGGGGCTCGATCGCTTTACCAATTAAGCTATGGGTCAAGTTACTAAGTTGACGAAATTCCCAATGCCTTCAATCATTTTTTTTGCATTTATTTTGATCTACTTCGTTTTTACAGCAGCCGTAAGCGACATCTAGGTACTAACTACTAGAGTTAGATACCCTTCCCGCCGACACTATCGCAAGTGTCACAACGGAAATATAGAGGGCGCTGCTATCAACTCATAATTATACCTAGTACCTAGATGTCGCTTACGGCTGCTGTGAAGCTGAAGTAGATCAAAATAAATGCAAAAAAGATGATTGAATGCATTGAGAATTTCGTCAACTTAGTAACTTAACCCATAGCTTAATTGGTAAAGCGATCGAGCCAAGGCAAGGCGTATCGATGCAGGTTCAAGTCCTGCTGGGTTGATTATTTTTTCAATGTTTTCAATGTTTGTATTTGATTTAATAACAATCTATAGTATGAGTGGAATGCCCCACTTTAAAAACATGCAAAAATAATTATGAGTTGATAGCAGCGCCCTCATTATTTCCGTTGTGACACTTGCGATTGTGTCGGCGGGAAGGGTATCTAACTCTAGTAGTTAGTACCTAGATGTCGCTTACGGCTGCTGTAAAGCCGAAGTAGATCAAAATAAATGCAAACAAGATGATTGAAGGCATTGGGAATTTCGTCAACTTAGTAACGTGACCCATAGCTTAATTGGTAAAGCGACCGAGCCCCGGCAAGGCGTATTGATGCAGGTTCAAGTCCTGCTGGGTTGATTATTTTTTCAATGTTTTCAATGTTTGTATTTGATTTAATAAGCAAGTATACTTTGAAAACTGTAACTCAAGTATTTTTGTCACTACGAGCGACATGTGTCGCGGAATCAAATGTACTTCATTGTTAAACACTTAATAGTCCGGTAACCATTTGAAAACGAAAATCGCTAATAATGAAATAACGCATATAAGTTGCATTTGATATGATAGTTTGAAGTCTTGTTATTGCAAAAAAATACTTTTGGGCCATATAGGTACGTTATTATTTAGTAATCGAAAACTCAATTCTTGCAGAGCTTGTTTGGTGAAGACGTTGATTCATACAAACTTGTCCTTCGATATTTTATAACTATTTTTATGCCCCTAATATGTTTTATCTACACTCATACTGTAAGTACTCTAAAATGCGTTCAAAAACCGTAGACAATGACAAGCATTACAACAAACGATTTAACTATGATAAGTTTCTTATCTGCGGCAGTAACGTAATTTTAACTATGCATGCTCAAATATTGTTAAGCAATGAGTTTCAAATTTGATAACATAATGTTACCGCCATGACCAACTCGATTGGTCCCGCGCGAGCGCCGGCACAATCGAGTAGGCCATGACGGTACAATGGCGGTCATTCTATGGTTTCCGAACAATTAATTTAATATATATAATATGAGTGTAGATAAAGCAGTGTATGCAACTGTACGTAATTAGGCCTTAAAACACTCGTGTGATCTTATTATGAAATTCGCCTGCGGCTCATTTCATAAAACCACACTCATGTTTTAAGGACCCTTATTACGTAACAGTTACATAATAGTATATTACATTATTTGATTAAAGCATAAAGTCAAGTTTATTTCTACGTTTTTATTTTTATGACATATTTTAATACATTCCCAAAAATATCATCTAAATATCGGGATTTTTTCTTTAAATCGCGAAACAGATGTTACTCGTAGATTACGGTTAATTATTTATAAATTAAACATAAAATTAAAAGAGTGTTCCACTTATGCAGATTAAAAAGAATTGATCTTTCAAAATACGTATAAAAACTATTTGAAGTATTGTTAGTTACTGCAAAATAGTACCAAAAAGTTGAGCAAAATCCAAAAAAAACTTTATCAGACTCTCGGAATACAACATGGAATGTTTAGCAAATGATTGGATACCATCAGGAACACAACACGCAACGGTTATCCCCAGCTCGTTTATAAAACATTGCTCTTCACAGTAGTTCCAACATCAGCCACTGCCGCTAATTCCATGTCCATAAATCGCTTCCACCATGTAGCTATCCTTACACAAAATTAGGTGAGCATTTGCCGCGGAAACCTGTTTGGAAAGGCCTAATTGGGAATGCCGCGTTCCAATCACTGTCACTCACAGTACGCTGCCAACACGCACATGATGGGATTTACTCTTAATTAACACGCTGTATTTAGGCTTTCATTTATTTACCGGATTACTACTTCATAGAAATCGGATAAGATTTAAACGACGCGACGCTTGAGTGAGGAAAATGAATCGGGAAGTATCGGCGAAGATTGAAGAGTAACAAATTGATTCTAGAGCCTTTTGATTCTCTTAAATCGGTAGCTTAGTGCTTTTATAACAAAGGATAAAAAATTGACGTGGAAGAGTAACACTGATAATTTATAGGAAAAAAGTAACATGTTTATTAAGGCTTTTATTTTTTTTACCTACGACAACAATAAATTGATGTAGATGTTAAATATTTTATATGTCGAAAAAAACTATAAGTATGTATAGTACGATTTTTTTTAATGTCTGAATTGTCGGTAGAGCTTCTTAGTAAGATTTCGACATCTTAAAAAATTACCACTATAATTGTTGTATGGATTTTATGGATCAAAATATTGTTTGGAATTTGTCGTTAAATAATATATTATATGCCAATTCGTAGCTTACTCGTAGTGAGAAGGCTTGCAAACGTGGTAATAAATGGATTAAGAGCTGGCTAGGTCTTAGAATTAGGACACAATAATCAGAGCAATTAAACCTGTCTTGTTAGATTGCTTTACCATTCTTATAAAGGTTAACTGGAAGAAATCCCTTAAAGGGATAAGTTCGCCTTTGTACGTATATGTTGTGTTATATGTATTTCGTTGTGTTTTCTTGTACAATAAAGTGTTTTACTACTACTACTACTTATTGATAGATCCAGGCATCTGGCAGCTTTTAATGGGTGGAGGTCAGATTTTCAGTTGGAAAAAAGTAATACCTAAATAGGTAAAAACTGCCGAATTTGTCTATATTTTAACATTAGACCAAAAAACATTTTGTATTTTTGGAGAAAAAGAATAGTAGACGACTAACTATAAATTGCATTATACATTATTTGGCATTACTTCCCCCCAACTGAAATTTCGGGCTTAATATAATCTAATTAACTACATAATATTGTTTCAAACCGAGATGTCTAGATTTGATTTCTCCAAGTCATTTGCATTCTTTGACCTCAACCACTTTACAGCTGCCATATATCCGGATTTAAAAACAAGCATAGTATAGCAAACTAACTAGAGGGGTTTCGTTACTCTCATTATTGTGTCATATCTGACGTGACGAGCTCTCCGTCTATAACGGCGTGTGTCTATCGCGGATATGGATGTTTTCTGTATTTAAGTATATTTATATA